>CM067842.1:706508845-707786585 GCA_034509565.1 Triticum monococcum | reverse complement strand
ACGCGCTATCTCAGAGTGTCCAGCGAGTTTATCTTCCTGCTCCATCCAACCAAGAACAAAATGGTTCATCTTCTCCAACTGATCAGCTGGGTCGTCCCATCAGCAATTCACAGACGAGAAAAATATGGGATGTACGGCGAGAGAGGAGGAGCTAGCTCACAGTCTGGTGACGTGGCAGAGGGTGCCGTTCTGGTCGGTGCAGTCGCACTTGATGGCCGGGTTGAAGTTTGGGTTGTCGTCCAGCGGCGTGTCGTCCGTGGCGGCGCCGCTGCAGGGGTTGCCGCTGATGTTCCACGACGCCGGCGCCGCTAGCCCCAGCTTCCCCAGTATCGCGTTCACCGCCGCCGCTGCATTCCAATTTCCACCCCGCCAAGAGACCAACCAACAGCCGTCAACCCAACAGAGCTTAACAACCAGAGACGAGCAGTGAATGAGTGCTACTAGCCTACTACTACTAGTCCACTGCATACCTTCGGTCGGGTCGGTCTGCGGCGGCGGCGGCGGCGGCGCCTGTGCCTGAGCGGCGGCCCTCCAGGAAGAAGATAGGGCTGTAAGGAGCAGCGGCAAGAGGAGCACGGAGCCATGGCGGAGGCACGAGCTCCACCTTGGACTCGGAGGACCCATCTCCCTCTTCCTCCCCGTCAGATTGCAGTCCTACTGGAAGGAGAGGCGATGGATCAGAACAATAAAGCAGGCATCCGCTAGAGAATAGAGATATACTCAGAGGAGCTGTGGAAGGAAACATGCAGCCAAGTCCAAGTGGGTACTGGGCGATTGTTTTTTTATGGAGGTGGCGGCCCCTACTCACTCTAGTACTGCAGCACTCCTACTATACTCCTACGCCGATCAAGCTGCATGCACCTGCTCCTACTACAATGCGGCCAAAAGAAGAGTGAGTTATTGGTACTGGTATTTTTTTCCTGTTGTTATCTGGTGTGTTGCTGAGTTTTATAGATGAATGCATAAATGTGCGGTGCTGGTTCCGGATGAACTGCAGTCATCGGATGGAATAGTCTATTCTCATATGGCTGGCTTGGACCGGGACCAAAAGGCATGACGAGAACAGATTGAGCTCACATGAATGGGTCCAGTGGACTCATTGTGCTTGGCATTGTCCTGAATTTACAGTCTTTTTTCTGTCCCTGGATGGTTATAGCGTGAGTAGGAATATATTCCCGTTTCAAATTACTCGTCGTAGGAAATGAATGTATCTAGAACTAAAATACATCTAGATACATCCATACCTGCGACAAGCAATTCGAAACGGAGGGAGTACATGCATCCACATGCGCACGGAGAAGATGGTGAAGCAAATTAGTTGAAATTTTTCATATGGACGTTTTAGGTTAAGTTAAGTGAATATGGTGGCAGTTGGGCATTTCGTAGGATTGGAAGGCGGCTAACACCATCTCGTACGTTAGGTGTGTATTTACATCTCTGTCGAGGGTAATCAATAAGGAGCTTGGTTTGTTAGCGTGGTCGGTCCCTCTCTTTTTGGTTGTGGTGTGACAATCTTGGCCTGATGCCTGAACATCAGGCATGGATCTCACCATGTTAACTAGGTTGAAAACAGAGAAAGCATCGACATTAGCCACGAATATCATACTCTCTCTATTTTAAAATATAGTGCGCCCGCGCTTTCCGATGTCCAACTTTGATCATAAATTTAACCAACGAGACCAACTGCGGCGGGAGAAAAAATTATATAATTGAAAACTTCTTTCGAATACGAATTCACTGATATAATTTTTGTTCCCATCACAATCGGTCTTGATAGTTAAATTTACGGTCAAAGTTGAAGCACGGGAATAGAAGAAGCAGGGAGTATCATATATACCAAAAAGCTGCCACCTTGATGAGAGGGGGGGGGGGGGTGGGGTTGATGTACCACTCAACTTGCCCAATTTTAAAATGCTGCCTAGTTGCTAATTTTAAATGACCACATGGTTTTTAAATAACATAACGACCTTCAACTTTATCAAGCCGATCCAGACATGTTACCCAACCCCAAGACCCAAATGCAATGAACCGGCCAATGCCCAAGGCCGAAGCAACCACCTTAATGCGCTGATATGACTTTGGGCACATCACTCCACCAAGAATTAACGGTCAAGATTCGAGATGACATCTGAAACAACAAGCATATAACTTTCTTCCACCGGACAAAGTTGTAGGAAAATGTTGACGGAGCAACGTCATCAACGCCGCGTCACTGACGTGCACGTTGTTCAGCTTTCAGCTACCACCGCTTCCCGGAAAGAGAGTCAAGCTAGAGACCAAGCGAATCTCTGAAGTGGATACCACCAATTAGTACCAGGTAGCCATCGACCACCTGCTTATGGTCCGGTCTGAAAGCCAGAAATGAAATGCGCTGTCATAAAGGAAATCACAAAAGTCCAATATCGCCACGACTGGACAGACATTCTTCTCAAGCAACCACGTGGGCAATAAGAGGCCACGAACCTTCCTCGGACTTCAATCTTCAAAGTCCAAGCCGAAAATTATTGCAAATCGTACACGCGTCCAAGGAGACCAAAGAATTCAGAGCTTTCACCTACACGAGTACACATACACCCATCCTACATACCACCACTGTACAGTTCAATACAATGCCAAAGAATAAAACTGCCTGTATCGACACCATCCGTAAGATGCATGCATTCTCAACAAATCTGTAGCGCGAGAGGTCGATCGACATCAACGGGTCGAACTGTATCAGCGGCCTTCGTCGATGACCGAGCTCAGGAACGGCGAGGAGGTTTGGGACGTCGACGAGTGGGGCCTTGGCGCCGAGCTCGA
Source organism: Triticum monococcum (assembly GCA_034509565.1). Lineage (NCBI taxonomy): Eukaryota > Viridiplantae > Streptophyta > Magnoliopsida > Poales > Poaceae > Triticum > Triticum monococcum. The sequence continues at coordinate 707,783,786 of CM067842.1, read as the reverse complement.
CTGCCCGCTGACGTCGGTGCTCATGTAGGTGGTGTTGCCGCCCTTGATCTGCCACTCGGTGATGTAGCTCGGCTTGGTCACCACGTCGGGCGCCTCGACGTCGCCCGTCAGCATCGCCACCACCCTCGACATGGGGGGGCGCTGGTGGGGCGAGCCCTGGGTGCAGAGCAGCGCCACCTTGATGGCACGGAGCACCTCCTCGCTGTCGAACTCTTCCAGCCTCGGGTCCACCACGTCCAGCGGGTGGTTGTCCTCGTACAGTTCCCACACCTGCAAACATTCAGATGGTACGCTGGGGTTAACTTGATTCAATGGTGCTTTATTCAGGGGAATCATTTCTTTTTACTTGCTGCAGGAGCTTACCCATTCGAAAATATAAACCTTGTTCTCGTCCTTTGTACTGTAGTTTGGTCTTCCAGCTAAAGTCTCCAATACCACGACCCCGAATGCAAACACGTCGATCTTCTCTGTCATATGGCCTCTCATGGCATACTCAGGTGCAAGATAACCACTTCAAGAAGCAGACAGCAAACGCCATCAGCATACATATGAAAATACTACGTAGACATAGGGTCGGAAAGGTGGAAATGCACTTACAATGTACCAGCAACTTTCGTGCTCACATGTGTCTTCTGGTCATCATAAAGTTTAGCCAGCCCGAAATCCGAGATCTTAGGATTGAGATTAGCATCAAGTAAGATATTGCTGGCCTTGATGTCCCTGTGCACAACACGGATGCTAGATTCTTCATGAAGGTAGGACAGACCTCTTGCAACGCCTAAGCATATCTCAAAACGCGTTGGCCAGTCTAGGCTTGACTTCCCTTTGCCTGCAAATGTAGGTTTAAGTTTTTAGTTCTTTATACTAAGCGCGAATCTATATGTAGCTCCATCAATCAAAAGAAGTTGTACCAAACAGAGCATGGTCCAGGCTTCCATTCTCCAGGTACTCATAAACCAGCAGTGGCTTATTGCCCTCAAGGCAGCAACCATACAACTTCACGAGATTACGGTGTTGCACTCGAGATATAGTTTCTATTTCAGTTGCAAATTCCCTTTTTCCCTGATGAGATTTTTCAGACAGCTGCTTCACTGCCACAAACCTACCATCAGTTAACTTTCCCTGCAAAAAGGCGACATTTTTCACCAATAAAAGTTTCAGGTGTCGCATTGCCAAACATAAATTGCTCCAGATACGCTGAAATAAACACCCTCTCTTCATTTTCGAAAGTTATTGACAAGTATGTGAAGAAATAGAGATACAAAAAATAATCTGTAGAAGCAGATCTGTCTTCTGATGTTTACGTGTACTACTAGCTTATCTAAAGTTATTTCCAGAACGAAAACTTTACAGAAAATTCAAGACTGAGGGCCTCTTTGATTCGTAGGATTTCCAAAACACGGGAATAGGAAAAACATGGGATTAGAGTAGAATGTCGTCTTGAATCCTACAGAATTGTACGAGTGTTTGATTGTGCATAGAAAAAACGTAGGATTCTTTCAAAGAGGTTTGAGTGGATGGAAAGTTTCCTATGAAATCTAGTGCAAATGAATCCTATGGAAAAATTCCTATGGTTTACAATCCTACGAATCAAACAACCAAGATAGGAAAAATTCCTAAGGATTAGAATCCTCCAAAATTCCTTTGAGAATCCTTTGAATCAAAGAAGCCCTGAATGTATGGGATGAACCAACCTTATAAACCGACCCATATCCTCCTTGACCAAGAAGGTTATCAGGACTGAAATTATCAGTAGCTGACCTCAGCTCACCATAACTGAGGACATTAGGTCTTCCCACAATACTGTACAGCTCTGCAAGACATCACAAAAGATACAATAAGCTTACTTCGACTACTCCTTTGCTCAGTTAGAATGCAATGTGGTCCTAGTATATCTCATACCTTCTTGCTCCAATGATAGTTTTCTCTTTTTCTGCCTCCAAACAAAGATCGCGGCAAATGCTACCAATCCTAAAACTGCTAGACCAACTATAACTCCGACAATCACGCCTGTTTTACTACCATTCTTCTTTGCCGCAGCATTACGCACTGTAGGGGTGAAATCTGATAAAAAGTTCACTTGTTAGAAACATGTGATGTCAACAAGTCAGTATATTTCAAGTGAAGTTAAATGAAAGGTCCGACTATGTGCAAACTGGTTGGTGTATTACATCTTAAATGTCAGGTGATACATGTATTAGGTATTTCACTTCTCTAAAAATTTCTTACTGAAATTTAACTCCAGACCTATCATCCCTGAGTAGTTTGTTTAGTATATTTGATTTACTAGTTCTCTTGTGAATGTCTAACAAATGTAATAGGTAATACAGTAGTGGCAATAGACTAATTGATATTTCTACGAAGCCTCTCATTTATTTCGATGAACAATATCCAAATGTTTTAGTTTGAGCAAAGCCTGACTAGATGCGTTTCCACATTCCATGGTACTGAAAGTATAATAACTAGAACTTCTATAGCAGTTACGAGTACATCAAGGACTAAATGAAATATGTACAGATCAACCCTCATTTTCATATTGACGCTCTAGTATTTCCCTTTGCTATTATTTCAAGCTGCACAGGATTACATTCAGCATAACTTAGTATGTATTTCTGCCAAGTTAATCTGGAGAATATATGGTAGTCAGTATTAAAACCATTATTTCAAGTCAAGGAAAGTACTTGGTGTTGCACTCAAAGCTGAGATCGCAGGCCCGTAGTAGCCTTGAGTAGGAATGCAGCAAGTGCCCTTGCCAGCCCAGAAGAGATGAATCTCAAGAAAGTTCTTCGTGACAGGAACAATGTACTGCTTCCTAACAGCAGTGTAAGATTTCCCGCCTGCCGTCTTCCTTATGTCAAAGTTCTGTTCTTTACGCACACCCTATACCAACAAAATCAAGAATAGAATAATATTGGGCAGGTTATAAGCTAATAGTATTGGTTATCACTTATAAGGGGGACAGGAACCTACCTGAACATATATATCGAAAACCCTTCTCCCTGTGCTCTTCCAAGACTGACCGTCTGGGAAGTCAAACTCTGCAAATTGTAGTGTAACTGTATAATTTCCATTTTCAAGTCCAATACCAAAGTATCTTAAGGATGACGGTGACATCCTTGCATTCCGGAACAGTTCTGTATCGAGTGTATTCAGAAACTGGCGTGAACTGTAGATTATATAACTGCCATTTTGTGCATCCATGAACCTTCCAACATTGCTAACACCCCATGTTTGTGCTCCTGTAACATAAAATGACGCAGGTCCAAGACTTGCATCATCAGATTCGTAGAAAGAATTATCTGAGCCTGATACGGGTCGCCTACTACCAGAGTCCACAGCAAATGAAGAAGCTGCAGGAAGATTAAATTATTTAATACCGGTACTAGTTTAGTAAAGCTGCAGTAGCAGGCTTATAGTTCTTCAAGTAGGCATGTGCTTAAATTTTCAAAAGGCAGTAGTCTCACAGTGTGGCAAACCAAGAAAACATGGTGTATTACGCTGAAGGCACCCCCACCCCGTAGGTAAGACACTGCAAATGTAACAGAGTGACACTTTGAACCCAAAATAAAAGCCAAAAGAATCTACTAATTATACTTAAGATGTTGAGGACATATTGAATATGGCCGAACCTGTTGCTGGAACTATCAGCCACGAAATTATTTGTCACCAGATTCCTAAGTAGAAGGAAATTAGACAAAAAATCAGAATGCATTGTTCGTACTTCATAGCATATTAGGGCTTCTTTGCAATAGTTTAAATAAGAAAAGTTAATTTATGCATAAATTTTGAGCTAGTCTGTAGGACTAATGTCTCCTTCCACACACAGTAGGAGCCATAGGCATCTTAAACAATTTTATAAATACTTGTAAGATAAATGCACCAAAACAGTCTATCAGATTTATCAAATATGATTCTAGCATATTTCATCTGTACACTATAAACCTAGCAAGTAAGCTCAGGTTCCTAACCTAGACCAAACGTGCCCTTAATTGGGCTATATTTAGTTGAGAAAAAAAAAGTAAAGTTTCAGAATTTGGAACTTACAATTGTGAATCTTTAGCCCAAGAAGGAACAGTTCCTGAGAGCTGGTTGTAAGAAAAATCTCTGTACAAAGTAAAAATATGAAAGAACCATTAGAGATTAAATAAACACCTTCCTTCATTTATTGTGTAAATAAAATTAACCACGTTACGTACAAATTTTTAAGCGAAGATCCTATTGAGCTTGGGAGATTTCCTGAAAGGCTATTATTCCCAAGAAATCTAGTCACAACAAAATTTACAAACATTAGCTACAAGAATGATGAAAGCCTTCATTTCATAGAAATATGCTTGCAAGTCAAGATAGTCCATACAAGAAGTTTAGTAACTTCAGATTCAACAAGGTTTGTGGTACTTGGCCTGTGATATTGTTGAAACTCAAATCCCTGTAACAAAAAAAAAGCGAAAAGGAAGGATGTCATCAGCCAATATATAATGGCCTTGCACGAAAGGAATTTGGCTCTAGTTTATTGTGGAAATAAAATGCTTACACTAAGTTTAAACTCGTCAACTTTGAAAAGTCAATCGATGAAAGCTTATCAGATATCCTACAGTTCCTCAAAACTCTGCAAAAAAAAAAACATGTTGCATGTTTTAGACGTGACGAACCTGACGAGTTACATCAAATTGGGACTCTAATCTGAGACATTAAGTGAATAACAAGTTATGCATACAAGGTGCTCAAAGATGTCATGTTATTGACGAATGCCAGTGAAGAAGAACTCCCATTTAATATATCACCGATTCGTCTGCACCATAGAAGTAGATTATTAACTGTCCCTGCTGCAACCTTGACATTTAAGAATGACATTTAGCTCTTATCACCGGCAGTAGGCACTTACAAGCTTGTCAATTGGGCAAGATTGGAAAGAGTAGCTGGAATCGGACCTTCGAAAGAATTGCCTTGAAACCTCCTACAATGTCATAGTTCTAGTTAGTCACTTCAAGCACCCTTTGTTGACGGATGTAGCAACCTAGTTGTGAAAGAAAGGACATCTCTATTCTTTGGAAAACAAAAGAATGTGAACATATTTATCTAGAAGTACAACTTACTCCCTCTGTTCCGAATTACTCGTCGCAGAAATGAATGTATCTAGATGTATTTTAGTTCTAGATACATCCATTTCTGCGACGAGTAATTTGGAACGGAGGGAGTACTTCTGAAGAAACGACAGAGTATTCAAAGTGATTCAATGCTTACTCATCACCTTATCGGAAACTAGCACTCATCTAAGCTTTAACTTTTGAAATGACTCTCCCACTTCCACACCAATTTATGTTTTTCAAAGCTAAAGCTTGGCTTGTAGCCTTGTAGGTAATGGAAGCAAACCGCACAAATATTCTCTGAAAACTTTCCCGAAGAAACAAATATTCTTTGGAATTGTGTAAATAACGTATTCATAGTACTTGCTGTGTTTATATTTTTAGAGAAATGCTATAACTGAGATCACTGGCAATCTTACAGCTCTGTTAAACTCCAGCTCCCAATATAATCTGGTATCTGGCCAGTAAAATCATTATCTGATGCCCACCTAAACAAAGAGCAGAAAAGTACAATAAGATATGATAGTGTGAAACGCCTATAATGTCAACAACGCATCAAATATAGGCATACAATATTTTCATTTTCGTAAGCCTGGAAAGTGACGCTGGTAGTGGGCCGCTAAGGCCAGCACTGTCGATGTACCTGTAAGTGATAAATACAAAAACAGCACAAATTAGACATTGAGATGACACTAGTCCAAGCAAAAAAAAATCGCTTGGCAGAAGGAAAATGGAGTGCCAGAATTCAGTAAATACGTACATTTGTTCAAGTTTGACCAGGTTTCCCAACTCCGAAGGTAGTGAGCCATTGAATTTGTTTGAGCCAATGCCCCTAAAAGTACACCAAGAATTTCAGATTAGACATGCGAACTTGACAACTACTATAATCTATATTATAAGAAGCATGAAATTTATCATCATAGTTACCCTTCAGCCCGAGTTTAACGCGTTGATAAATAGATAAATTACTGAAGGTATATTTCTTACAGTGATACAAGATTCGTAAGGTTCCCGAGCTCCTTTGGTAGAGGTCCAGATAACGCATTGATGCCCATACTCCTAATATGTTCAATAGAGGAAGTGTTAGATTTAATGACAAAAAATAAATCTATTTATTTGCTGCAATCATTTTTTGAGTTCCGAATCTCACAAGTACTGCATCTGAGCCAGCTTCCCAATGAACGATGGTATAGGCCCTGTTAAGTAATTTTGTGCTAAATTCCTGAAACAGCATCAAACAGATACAAGAAATAATTGAATTTAGTGTGAAATTGGCATATTATACAGAATGTCTTTTTCACGTTAGTACAGCAGAGCACAAGAAATCACTGCCACTATAAGTATATAATCAATATTGTGGGCGGTTCCCTCAATGCTATCCGGGATGCTAAAAATATACTCCAGAAGATAATGGTAACCATTAGCTGAAATTATGTAGCAATCATCTACGAGCACTTTTAAAGCAAATATGAGGGCAATGGAAGAAAAAAAATCTAGAATGTGTAAACTTGGGCAAAAGTTGGGTGGCAGAGTTAACTGGCAAACAGCCAACTCTGTCCTAGAGACCATTTCACGTTTGAGAGTTGAGAGGACATACAAATTGGTGAGGCTGGTGAGGTTCCACAGCTCCTCTGGTATCGGGCCGACCGCGTCCAAGGCGTATATTTTACTGCATTGACAATGACAAGCATCCCATGAGCTACTGGCGCGGTAGGCATTTCGTCGAGCAGATGGGGGGGGGGGGGGGGGGGGGGGAGCGCGGCGGGCACTTACAGCCTGGTGATGCGGCAGAGGGAGGCGTTGCCGGTGGAGCAGAGGCACTTGATGGCCGGGTTGAAGTTGGGGTCGTTGTCGATGTCGGTGTCGTCGGTGGCGGCGCCGGTGCAGAGGTTGCCGCTGATGTTCCATGAGGACGACGCCTTCTGGCCGAGCTTGGCGAACACCGCGTTCAGCGCCGCCGCTGCGAGAGCAAAACCATGTCATCATCAGCCATCAATCAAATCAAAAAGAGAAAAAGGGCAATCCACGTCGCCGCTCAGCCGTCCGATGGGATCCAACGGCCTAGAAGGAGCAGCGGCGACTGGCCGTGACCAGCTACTAGACGAAACCAGACATGGTTTCTGACTTTTCTGCGTCAGACGAGCCAAAGTCAAACGCCGAGATTTCTGTCAGACACAGCCATCGAGGTGCGGCGATTGACGTTTTTGACCGAGACACCCGAACGAACGAACAAACTAGTCTCTCGTGACGGCGAGATCTTGCGCCCATTCATGCTCGCGAAGGTGGCGGGAAATTGGCGAATCAGGCGTCGTTCCGCGGCCGGATTTACTCAGCGGCGGCAGTTGATCGTCAAAATTCAAAACAGAGGCGATGATCGATGGTTCCGACGACAGCAAAAGGACATGATGAAGAAAATCAGAAAATGAAGCAAGAAAGTGGCTGGATGATTCGAGCAAGATGCGATCGGAGGTCATGATCGAAGAGCGGCGTGAGCCTTGGGGTTGAGGAGAAGGACGGGGTCAGGCGTGCTTACCGTCGCCCGCATGGGTCCTCGGGGTCCGCTGAGCATGGGCGGCCGCCGCGAGGAGCAGCAGCGCGAGCGCCGCGCCATGGAGGAGCTTCATCTCCCTCCCTCGCTCGCTCTAGGTCTCTAGCTTAGCTCAGCTTAGCTCGACGACGACGACGGGCCTCTTTGTTTGTGACTTGTGAAGGATGGGAGCCGGGACAAAGAAGATAGATAAAACCTCACCCGGAAAGGGACGTGTGTGCGCGCGTTGGTGCCCCTGGACCTGGACGTATGTATGTACGTACAGACGACGGTGATGGGTACATGTAGCCTGCCATTGCCAGGCACAGCCAATCAGTACAAGGTTGGTACTAACAGCAACCAGCAACTTGATCATCTCGCTCGTTCCCAATTGCCAAGTGGGACGCTAATTTTTTATCAAGCTTTGGTTGAAGGCCCACTTGGTCAATTAGAGAATTGGTATGCAGTGCCTCGATTCGATGAACACGTGTGGCTCCGGTTAGGGAAAGGGGTAGTATAATCTGAGACGTCGGGTTGGAGTTGGAGTTGGATGGCTGCTCCGCGCCCCTACGCCAGCCGCATGCGATGCGATGCGACGCGCGATCGAGATGGCGATCCACATGCGACGGTTGCGACGTACGCGAGGAAGCTGCCGAGCTGGACGGAGGCGGAGCGGGCAGCTTCGACACCTCGCCGCGCGCGGGAAAAGGTCTTCTCTTTCTTCTTTAGGCTCCCCATAGTGGGGATAACATATAGTATCATATACTTGAGACTTGAAAACATGCTTATATGGCAGAAAATTAAAAAAGAAAGAAAGGGTTATAATAACATAGGTAGATACCGTAACATAATAAATGCTATGCTACTATGTGTCATGCATGACAATAAATGAGACCATCTATAATACTACTTTATAATACTATGCACTATGGATATAGTATCATACACTAGTATCATATACATGATACTAGTATATGTTATTCCCCACTATGACCAGCCTTAGACTAGCCATAATGAAGAGTAACATACATTAATAACATACACGAATTTCTAGACTATATTACTACCTTCATAGTGGGTAGTAACATAAGTGTGGTAACATGCATAGCTTCATTTATTAGGTTATAGACTCATATTGCATTAGGACATGTGATGTTACAGTAACTAGCTAAGTTACTACTACCACCTCTCTTCTCATTAACTCATTGTCACATAAGCAAATTTGTTGAGTTGGACTCGATGTTACTGCTGAATTTACTTCCACTGTAATTAGTTTTATACTATTTTCCCTCGGACTTATATTATCCTTGTTTGATTTCCCGCCTGTGTGCTGTGTCGTGCGTGTCTGTACTGTCTTGGACGGGTTTTTTCCTTTCCAAGACGGAGAAAGATGGAGCTTGGTTGACTGCTTTTGGCGTGGCGTGCTTAATCGATGATTGGGACAGGTGCATGCACGTACGTATGGAGGATGTAAGCACAGGGCGATCAGCCCCTCATTTTTCTTCGGGAACGATGGGATCGTACACGTTTGATTATCTATTTATCTTTTGATGAAAGATCCAGCAACTTGCTGGCCTTTTGATTGGTCAAAAAGCCGGAAAACAACGAGGTGGGTTTAGACATGAAGCACCAAAACCTTCAAATATTCAGGAACGGGTGGAGTGGGATCCAGAGAAAAAAGAAAATAAAGAGAAAAGGCTAGACCAGCTATTTTGGTCCGGCCACTAGAAAGTGCTAATTCTCTCCACCCAGTCTCCATAGCTCGATGTTTCTTGCCACTGCATCGACCGTATCCTTTGATGCAGAAACTTTTTCTCTGAAGGTGGTGTTGTTGCGTTCTTGCCAGATCTCCAAGCAAGTTAGTGACTCCTTTCATTTTGCCTGCTTTTCTGTTCTCTAAGTACTTGACAAAAAATTATCATAATTAAAGCTTCCGTCCTACAGAACTATCATTTTTTTAAAAATGGCTGATAACTATCAAAAAAATTGAAAGCGCGTGACCAAAAACTACCAAGTCGATGGAGTGACCGTTTTAGAGCGTTTAAACCCGATTCTAACAGCATTGGCCCACATGTCAGGTTGACGCCAGCGTTAACGGCTAACGGCGCTCGCGCGTAGCCGTTAGAGTCGGCCGTCGCGGTCGGACCTGGTCGGACCAAGACTAAGCTGGCCGACCGGGCCGCTCGTCCCCACCTACTCCCTCACTCTCCCCCGAGCTCACTCCCCACTCTGCTCTCCTCTGCTTCTTCTCGCTCTCCGGCGACGCCACGACCGACCATGCCGTCCTGGCCCAATAGTAACGAGACCTCGGACAACGATGACGAGTTCAGCAGCATGCAGATGGAGTATTTCGTAAGTCGGCTCACTATATCCTCTCCTCTCATCTCCTGTGTGTTCTAGGGTTAGGGTTAGGGTTTGAAGATAATTGAGATTTCTTCCATTTAAGTTCATATATGTGAGCTGTAGTTGATACATATATGTTTTTGCTGCTGCAGCAAACTCCTGACACTGTGATAGACCCTAGGTTCTGTGGGCTTGTGACTGAATCTAACAGAAGGTGCATCCTGCACAGGCAGAGGGCAGACAAGTTTGTGGCATTTGAAGGCACTGACACTGGCAGGAGATTCATAGGATGTGCTACTGAGGTAATGGACCAAGTTGGTGTGGATTTGATTAGCTTGATTTTTTGCTATGTAGTGGAAACAGAGTAGCGTTTAGTTGTTGTTTTTCTGAATTTTCCTTAAGTGTGAAAACATATATATGTCTGTATAATGTACTTGTAGTAGAGAGCACTGGAAACATATTGATGTGTTGTATTTTTAGTATAGAGCTAGCTAGTATTGCTATGTATAGCATTAGTGTTTATGATTTGTTATTCTGAATTTGCTTGTTAACTGTGGAGTTCACTGTAAATTCAATTTGATTTTTCGGATGGTGTGAACTGTGGTGTTCTGGAGTGGTTGTATGCCCCCTGGCCTGTAATTCTGCAAAGGTGCTTAACCAAGCTCTGGGATATGTATCATGAGCAGAACCTTGGTAGAGCCCAGGATAATGAGGCTCATGGGATAGGGGTTGCAAATATGAAGAAGGAGCTTGATTCTATGGCCAATCAGTATAGCCAGCTGGTGGACGATGTGTCCAAGTTGTTTGATTATCAGGATGGAATGAAATCTCATGACATGGATTGCACAAGCCAGGCAATCAATGAACTGAAGGAGAATAAGAAGCAACTTGAGGAGCAGGCAAAGATTGAGCTTCAAATGGAGAAGCTTAATCTCAAAAAGAACAGAGGTGCATCCTTCAGAGTCAAGCTGATATAATCCAAAACACAAGGAAGGCCATGAAGGAGATAGAGGTGGACAGAGACCTCCTTAAAAAAGAGAAGAAGAAGCTGGAGAATGTCATTACTGAGATCATGAAGGTTGGTCATGGGTGCAAGGGAAAAGCTAGACAAGATCAAGGAAGTTGTGATGGAGGAGTGAAGTGGCAGCTCTGGATGGTAAGTATATATGAAGCCTATATATATAATTGGCCTTCCTATGTTATCTGATGCAAATATGCATCTTAGCTATAATACTAGATATGAACTGCCTATGCATCTTAGCTGGTTTCAGATCATTTTGGGGATTTGTTTTGTGGTGCCCATGACACTGCATGTGATCTGTAATGCTTTAAGATATTAACTGCCTATGAACTCCAAGTTGTAATGCCAAGTATGGATAGTAAGTTAGCTTATGAACTATAACCCATGATGATGTAAATTTCTATATTTGTTATCGTAATCTGTTGCATCCCCTACTGACCTATATATAGCACATAGATAACCCATATAATTATCTGATCTTGGATACACCAGAGATAGCACATATTCTCTGTAACATAGATAGCACATAGTCTCCCTAACATAGATAGCACATACATGCAAATCAAGTTTCAGATAAACATAACTGACGATACTGAACTTGTGAACACTGACGAAACTGAATAAGCTAACACTAATTTCAGAGCAGGTTTCAGAGATAGGTTCACTTAGGCAACTTAAATAACATTGCATCTACTGCTCATCTTTAGGATTTGCTAAGCGTGTAGAGCGACGCTTGATTTGCTTGATCTGCCTTGGATCTGGCTGCTTCTGTACTTCCTCCTCTTCATCGTCTTCGTCGATGACGATGATGGGAGGGGGACAGCGGCGAGCCTGCTCTGCAGGTGGCACAACTATCTGCAAGTCGTCCTCCTCCTCTTCCTGCACTGCTACATCAGTTGCAGCTTGTGCCGGAGCAACATAGCGATGGGCTTCCCACCGCTTACGCTGGCCATCATCGGAGGACTCTGCCTCCCTCATTGCCCATAGTAGAGTGTCGATGGGCAGGATACCCTTGCCTTTAGTTCCATAGCTCTGCTGCATGCACTTCTTCTCTTGAGGCGTCGCCTTCTTCTGGACTAGGTCAGCAGCATCTACTAGTCCATCCATGCTGTTGTATCTCGTAGCTATCTTCATGTAGTCCAGGAATAGATCATGGTCATTGCGCGCCGAACCGAATAGCATGGCAACCCAACCCTTGCCAGTGGGGAATGGGTTGAGCCATGGGTCGGGTGTGGAGGAGGAACCAGCCATGGGTGTAGAGAGGATGTGGTTGTGAGAGAAGCGGCGAGTGAGGTCAAGTTGTGTAGATCCAATAAGGTTGATGTAGAGTAGTTGAAGAAAGAGGAGACGAAGTAAAGAGAGGTGGAGTGATGCAGTAAAGAAGTTGAATTCAGTGAGTCAGTCCTAATTTGACTGGTTTGACTTGGTAGTAGTTGTGTTGTAGTTATTGCGTGGTGAAACTTGTGTTATTTAAAGTTGACAGAAATTTGTGCCGATTCAGAGGCAGTGCACAATAATTCAGAGAAAAAATAGATCAACGCATGTAGTTCAGAGCAGGTTTCATTCAGATAGATCAACCATGCTAACTTAAAACATCGTACTTCACAGGATCACATACATAGATCTAAGTTGCTAAACTTAAAATAGGTAGATCATACACTGCAGCATCATCATCTACATTGCAGCATCCCCAGTCCTAACGCACCAGACGAAGACGCTCTGAACGACGAACGGGACCTTGGCTGCTCTATTTTTTGGCCTTGTTTTTCTTGCTAGATGAGCATGCTTCCTCCTCCTACACTGGTGGCCGCTCCAGCTCTGGCAGCGCCTGCTCTGGCTGCATCTCCATCATCTTCATGAGGGGCAGCACTTGCACGACGCGTTCAACAAGGTGATCCACCGGACGCAGATTTAGGCGGTCTTGGTACATATACCAACGGGTGCGCTGAAAAGGGTCCGGCGAATCCCTAGCTTCACCCATTTCCCAAATGAGGTTTTCAATCAAGGGGCGGTGGAGGTCAGGCAGGTGTTCCCTCTCCTCATCTGTGGCGGCTGCCCTGGCGGCGAGCGCTTGGTTCTGCAGCATGGTAGGGCTGCTGAACCAAGAACTCACCTCATGCGCATACTCCAGCTTCTTGGCGTCGCCAGCACACAGCTCCCGTAGGGCCCTCTGCCAACCCTCTCCAACCATCGCCGGCGTGAAGGTGGTTTTTTGGATGGGGAGTTGGATAGGCTAATGGTCGAGTAGAAAGAAAGAGAGGAGAAGTGGAGACTACACATTTTGGGTGTTGGCTTTAAAGACATGGCTGGCTACTACTTGTGTGTGGATGCTTTTAGACCTACATTAACTACCATGAACCACCACGCACAAACAATTACAGAGCACAAATTAAGAAAATTTAGTTAACTTCGCATACATTTAGAGAAATTGATGAGAATCCATACAAGCTGACATTTATTCAAGAGAGAAATCCATAGCAAGCGATAGTGAGAACAGATTCATGACGCCGAATCAAGAATTCTACTCCACCTCGCCCTGGTGACTTGATATCGATGGAAGTTTGCCCTCTCTCTAGCCCACCAAATGACCAGCTCATCAGTGATGTTGGTTCCAGCTAGGAACACCTTATTGAACTACTTCACGGCGTTGGAGTTGTGTTCTGCCATAACTCTGGCAGCCAGCCGTCGCCGTTGCTCATGTCGATGGGCCCTCCTTTCTTCTCTTGCAACCCTTCTTGCTGCCCTACCCATCTCCTCCTGGTCATCAACAACTTCTCCATGGCTGGGATCCATCTCTTTGGATGGCGTCTGGGTTGTAGTGGTGCTGGCGGGTAGGTTTTGGGTAGGGGGAGAGAGGGTTCGCCTTCTTATAGACAACAAGGCCGGCTTCAGGAGTTTGATCCAATAACAAAGCCCAATCAAAGGCCCATTTTCATAGTTCAGACAAATTCAAAAATAGCCAAACATGTTTCAGAGCACATAACAGGTTTAGACAAATTCAGTAAGTGCCGAACAGGGTTCAGACCACATAATAGGTTCAGGCAAATAAAGAAACTGCCAAAGAGGTTTCACACCACAGAATAGGTTCAAACAAATAAAGAAAATACCAAACATGAGTCTACGGTAGGTTCATCTCAGCTTACCTGTCACTTCAATAGTTACCACTCCAATAGAAATAACCTTTTAATTTTGAGCTTGTCATTCTCTTCCTCTTGGTCCCAACTTGATTATCTAAAGTGGTTGCAACTCTTGGAGCAGTGAATCCATGAGTCCTCCTTCTACCTGCAGGCCTACCTCTTTTAGCTCTTGGTGCAGGGCCTGGTGCAGATGCATAAGGGCCTGGGCCAAATGCAGAAGGGGCTGGTGCAGATGCAGATGGAGTTGCAGCAGGAACTGTTGTGGTTCTTGCAGTTGCAAGAGGAACTGTTCTAGATGAACTAGCTATATCTTCATAAACTACCCTGTTTTCCTACATGTAACACATAACATGTTCAGAAAAAATATAACTTGATGCAAAAGTATATCTACAGGAACTGAAATTGTTGTAACAGGTTCTGGAAAATTACTTGATGTCCTGTCTTCCTCATCTGAAGCCTAGGCCTTAGAGTCTTGTTGCGATTTGTATACCTGTGTCTCTCCAAACCACAATTTCCACAGGTGATAGTACCCATCCTACTAGTGTCTCTAGGAGCTGGAACCTCAAACTCACCCTTCCTCCTTGTTGTCTACTTTTTCCCTGCCTTTTCTTTGAACACAGGAGGCTGGATATCTGGAGTGTTTGTATCAGGCCAGCAATCCGGACCAGGGACAAGGACAATTATTACTTTGTATGCCTCCAGGTACAGTGACTTCTTGAAGAGTTCATTAACATAGTCCTCAGGATGGAGCTTTTGCTTTGTCAATGCAAATATGGCATGATTGCAAGGTACACCTGTCATGTTCCATCTCTTGCAGTCACATGTACATGTTTCCATGTCCACACAATATTGGTTTTCTTTGCTTGTTATTTGCCAAATTGTCTCACTGGCTCTGTCAGCCTGGCAATGCTTGGCATACTTTTTGTTCTCTCCTAAAATCTCTGAGTAAGTTGGTGTGATTGTCCACCTGCATGTCTGCAACTTCTCCCTAGTCTGCTGCCTCTTTATCATCTTCTTCGTTCTAATCCCTTCTAAAAGAACATGTGGTGCCCCCATGTTTGGTTTTGGTAATTGATGACAATATCTATGGACTAATGGTTGCCTTGAGTTATATTTGAAGGTTTTGTCCATAGGCTTTTCTTGGAGTACATATGTTGGTTTCAAGGAGAGTTTGTGTCAACCAAGATGATATTCAAGGAATTACCTAAAGATTGGTCTTGTGAGAGGTTGATCAAGACTAAGTCAAAGAGTGAATTAAGTTGATCAACACACCAAGCGTAGAAGAAGTATCAAGAGGAAATGGTGTGTATGGTAAGTATTGTCCATTATGCTTTGTGTACTAACCCATGGTCTATGTGAGAGTTCTTTGCGGGGTTAGGTTGCAGTGTGCAAGTTCAAGTGGAGCATCACGAAAAGATCAAATGCTTGAAGCTTTCCGTCCATTGTGGTGACAATGGACTTGTGAAGATGTGCGAAAGAGTGGCTCACCCATAGTGGAGTATTGGGGAGCAATCAACTTGTCTTCATCAAGCCAACACAAGCAAGAAAGGTGGTCCAACTTGAGGGAGTCAAGATCATCATCATCTAGCTCAAGTGGACCATGTGCAAGGCAAAGGTTTGCCCTTGATAGGTTTTCTATTTTATTGGTCTCATGGTGGTAGTTGGGAGACCGGGTTATAGGATCGATTGTCGTACTATCAAGGGGGGCTCTCAATGAGTAGCTTGATCGTATCATTCGTAGAGAGCTCAAACCATTGCATCCTTGCATCATATTTCTTGGTTCTTGTTTGGTTTTCTTTGCGAGTCTTAGAGCTTTTGGTCATCTTGTTGACAAGCTCGAGTTCATAGAAAACGGAGTTCACATGCATCTTCTATGATGTTTTCGATGTTGGAGGTTATGACGGTTCTTCTCTGTTGGAGGTTTCACTCCTCTATTTGTTAGGCATACCTCCCCTGCCTCTTCTTACTATATTCAGGGCTTGTATAGAACAAGCTTGAGTTTGCTTAATTTGGAGCTCATTTGCAGAAGTTATGGCAGTTCTTGTTTTTATTGGATCCATCTGTTGTCTTTAGCTGCGTTTTGAAGGCATCCAAGTCCTAAAGCCTCTGTGACGTGCGGTAGTATTGCTCAAGGGAGTGGTAGTACCACATGGGCCAGCGGTAGTACCGCTCCTGGTGAGCGGTAGTACCACTGCCTCTAGCCCAGAACGCTGGCGCGCACGGAAGTAGGCGCGGAAGTAATTTTTTACTTTCGCGCCCTACGAGGTAGTACCGCTCCTTGTGAGCGGTAGTACCGTTGCCTCGTGTCCTGGTGTTGTTGCGTGCGGTAGTAGGCGCGTATGTAATTTTTTACATCCTCCCTTACGTGGTAGTACCGCTCCCTGTGAGCGGTAGTACCGTGCCAACTTTTTCTCGTAGCTAGCTCCAGCGGTTGTAGGCGCGACAGTTTTTCTATTCATCCGTGGTCGCGCGGTAGTACCTCAAGGGCAGGCAGTAGTACCGCCCTGTTGCCTGTTTCCAGTGTTGTTTCATTGGGCTTCTGCCGCCCTAGTGGTAGTACCGCTCTGTGCGGGCTGTGAGCATAGCGGTTGGATTTTCCCCCACCTTTAAAAGGGGGTCTTCTTCCCCAATGAACCTTATCCTTATCCTTTAAGCTCGTGTTCTTCCCCCTTTGTTGACCTTCTTTGAGCTTGCTAACTCTCAATCCCTCCATGGATTCTTGCTAGTTTTTGAGGGAAAAGAGAGAGGAGATCTAGATCCACACTTCCACCAATCACTTTCTCCTCTATGTGAGGGGAACCCCTTGGATCTAGCTCTTGGAGTTCTTGGTGTTCTCCTTCTTGTTCTTCCTCTCACTTTCCTCCCTGGTATTAGTTGCTTTGGTGAGATTTGGGAGGGAAGGACTTGGGCACTCCATGTGCCCTTGCCATTGCATTTGGTGCATCGGTTTGAGTTCTCCATGATGATACGTGGAAGTTACAAGTTGAGAAGCTTATTACTCTTGGGTGCTTGGTACCCTTGAGCTTGTTCCTCTTGAGTGCTTGCGCGCCCTAGACGGTTGGTGGTGTTCCGAGCTCAATCATTGTGGTGTAAAGCTCCGGGCAAGCATCGAGGTCTCCAATTAGGTTGTGGAGATCGCCCCGAGCAATTTGACGGGTTTTGGTGACCGCCCCCAAGGGTTGCCAAAGTGTACGGGTTCGGTGACCGCCCCCAAGGGTTGCCATTTGTACGGGTTCGGTGACCTCCCTCAAGAGTCCCTTAGTGGAATCACGACATCTTGCATTGTGCGATGGCGTGAGGAGACTACGGTGGCCCTAGTGGCTTCTTGGGGAGCATTGTGCCTCCACACTACTCCAAACGGAGATTAGCATCCGCAAGGGTGTGAACTTCGGGATACATCATTGTCTCCGCGTGTCTCAGTTATCTCTTACCCGAGCTCTTTACTTATGCATTTTACTTTGTGATATCCATATTGTTCCTTGTCATATATCTTGCTATCACATAGTTGTTTATCTTGCTTAGCATAAGTTGTTGGTGCACATAGGTGAGCCTAGTCGTTTTAGGTTTTGTGCTTGACAAATTAACCGCTAGGTTTATTTCGCATTTGTTCAAGCCTAAACCGTAATTATTTTAAAAGTGCCTATTCACCCCCCCTCTAGGCGACATCCTCGATCTTTCACCTTCAAACATTGCCCTTATTGGTTTGGATCTAACATCAAGCATCATCTTGTTGAAGACTTCACTAAGGTTGTTCACAACTAGATCTATTTTGCAAGTATGATCCATAGCATACCTTGCCCAAGCAGAGACCTCTATATTTTTAAGCCATTTCCAAGCATCCTCAGACTGTGCTTTCAGCTCTGCCATCCCTAATTCATGCCCATGCCTAGTGTAAGAGTAGCTAGCCTGGTCAACACACTTCTTTAGTTCTTTGCTTCTATACCCAGCTACTTGGAAGTTTGCATATATGTGCCTAAGACAGAATCTTTGAGGTGAATCAGGGAACACCTCATTTATTGCCTTAAGTAACCCCTATACATTCAGAAAACAGGGTCACACATGAACACACTGAAATAATTCCATGAAGTACTATACTATAGCAACAATGATCAATGATTTACTTGCTAACCTTTTGCATGTCAGATATTATTGTGTATGTTTCAAATTTGTTACCACTACTAATGCAACATCTTAGCTGAGTTAAAACCAAGTCCAACTGTCTCCATCTTCCTTGTCAACCACACCAAAAGCTATGGGGTAGATGTTGTTGTTGCCGTCCCTTTCTGTGGCAGCAAGAATTTGTTGTCCAGTGGTTAACTTGATGAAACACCCATCAAGCCCTGGATGCAGTAAAACATTAGCTACAGACCAAACATGACCCAAAATTCAGAACAGTAAATTCAACAACAATTACCTATAAATGGTCTGCAACCATTCAGAAACCCTTCCTTTGATGCTACCAGACAGTAGAACATGTACTTGAATCTAGGAGTGGGTGCAGGGTTTTCTGGGTCAACAAATGTTGTTACAATACATCTGCTCCCAGGGTTTGTGTTAAGAACAACTTGAAGATAATCCCTCAGTCTCAAGTATTTTTGCTTGTGGTCACCTTGCACCACATCAACAACCTTCCTCCTTGCCCTATATGCCACACTTCTTGAAACATCAACTAAAAACTTAGTCTTAGTCTTTTTTATTAATGCATCCACATGAGCTCTAATGTCTTCTCTCAATGCTGGTTGTACTAATTTGGACAACCACTTTGTAGTAACCTTTGTGTTCTCTACACATGCTCCATAAGTGTGCAGCATATCACACTTCTTGATGCAGAAAGTTTGCTCATGAGCTATCTTAGAGGCACAAATATAAAAATCACATCCATGTGCTCTCTCTGAGCACCAAACAATAATCCTATCAGGGGCATTTCTGTGATACTGGAAATTCCTCAAAGTCCTGATGTGAAAATCCCTAAGTGCATCTCTGAACACATAAACATTGGTGAAGCATAGTCCCTTACAAAACTGATCTTGTGGATCTGGAAGCTTTTCATTGAACCGTACCCTTTCCTTCATCTTCTTCAACCTTCTCTTCCTACCACTTGGTAGTTTGAAAGCTCCTTCAATCTCATCTTCTTCATCACTAATTCCAGGATCACCAGGAAAACAAAATTCATCTGCTTCAGGACACCAGTCTGGTTTTTCCTTCTTCTCAACCTCATGGTGTGATCTACTTGTTGGACCAGTATTTCTCACTACCTTCAGCTTCTGGACCACTGATCTATTTTGTTTTGCAGCTTCTTCTTCAGAGGAGGAACCTGTATGTAATTCCACATTGTTGCCATCTTCATCAGAAAGAAATTCAGACACATCAGTGTCACCTTCAACATGGTTAAGGCCAGCTTCTCTCTGAAGATTGTTGTTCTTAAGCTCATCCTTTGTCTTTGGTTGCATCCACCAGCTTCGTGCAACTTTGTTGTGTGTTAATGCAATGTTCAGCAAAATAACTATCTCTATTTTCATCTGTATTAGAAGGCTCATCTGGTCTGGCAACTCGTATGTTCACAATATTTTCCTTATCTAATTGGATCAACATCTCTTGCACATCATCTTCACAACCAACATGATCTAGACCTTCTATTCCTTTCTCCTCATCAACAACATAGTATATATAATCATCAGCTCCACAGCCGTCAGACGCAATAAGAGAAACCAGAGTAATATATGATATGTCTGACTAGAAATTCTTCTAACCATAGATTCTCTAGCTAGGAAATGAAATCAAAATTTCCACTTTGGGTCATCAATACTTAAACATAGATTAAGATAGTTATAATTAAATGACCCACACAATATTAAGATTTCTGTCAGTTAACTGTTTTTCCGTTCTATGACAGTTTGGATTCACTGAAAACACAACACAATGTTAAGGTTGCTAACAGATTTCAATTAACCATTGTGCACAAACATGGTTCTAATCTGAATCTAAGTGTGCAACTAGCCTATATATCATGCTTCTAAAATTAACCTAAAATTACATTAACATTATGAGAAATCAGTTGTCGTACCTCACTCCGCCAGCAGGACTAGGAAGCTTGCGCCGGCCTCAACCTACGCTTCTTCTCGTCGACGGTACTACAATCGGAGGCGGCCTCACCGACATCTGGGACGGCTGAGATTGCGGTTGGGAAGGCTATGGAACCACGAAGCTTGTGCTGCCTAGCCAGCTATCAACCTTGGAGAAGCCGACAACAGCGCCTCCCACCACGTCGGGGGGAGGGGGGATGCCTCCAAGCGATTCGGCACCGGAGTTTGCATCCACCGCCGCCATGAACGCTGCCGTCTAGGGTTAGCAGAAGAGCTCGGGGGAGAGTGAAGGAGCAGGTGGGGACGAGCGGCCCGGTCGACCAGCTTAGTCCTGGTCCGACCAGGTCGGACCGCGACGGCCGACTCTAACGGCTGCGCGCGAGTGCCGTTAGCCGTTAACGCTGGCGTCAACCTAACATGTGGGCCAATGCTGTCAGAATTGGGTTTAAACGCTCTAAAATGGTCATTCCGTTGACTTGGTAGTTTTTTGTCACGCGATTCCAATTTTTTGGTAGTTATCAGTCACTTTTAAAAAAGTGATAGTTCTGTGGGACGGAAGCCTCAATTGTGGTAGTTTTTTGCCAAACACTCATGTTCTCTCGATGTTGTCATTCACGATCATTGAGGTAGATTGTTGTCGCCATTCCTCGCGCAGGGTTAGAGAGATGCAATGCAACTCTTTCATTGTGAAATTTTGCTCCACATCTCCTTTGTTAAAGGGTGGCTCCAAAATAAGGGGTTGTTTGGTTTCTGTCCTCGCTATTTTGTGCCTGGCCTGAAGCCTCCTTGAGATGTGCCTTTGTTTGATGTCCTGGGAATGTGTAAAGTATCCTGGCCTGGATGCACGACCAATGTAGTTAGCCTGGCTTGGCACCCTGGCTGCCTCATTATCCTGGGCTAGGCGTCCCTTTTCCCATGCCTGGGGGAGCAGCTGCTGCCTGGGATTGCTAATCCCTTCAATTAGCCAGCGATGAGACATTTTCTATTCTGAACTTAGTACACCTTTTTCATCTATCATTTGTTCTTCTCGTACCAAGGTTGGAGGCCTCCAACCAAACGCTCCATCTCCGGGCACGGGGTTAGAGAGATGCAACCCTTTCATTGTGAAATTTTCCTCCACACCTCCTTTGTTAAAGGGTGGCTCCAAAATAAGTGTTGGGAAGGTCTGCAGGTTTCGAAGGCAGAGCTGGCAAAAGTAGTTGTTCTCCCATCCTCTCCGCTAAAGCCAGTCGTTGCACCACATCCGATTATGTAGTAGTAACAAGGCGAACATCTTGATCTTCTCGGGAGCCCATGTCTTCCATATGATCTGGTCAAAATCAGTGTGCTTAAAAAGCCCTGAAACTGCTGGTTATACACCGATCTCGTCGAGTACTATACTGATCTCTCAAAATTGAACCAATGGTGTCCTGAACTTCCTCATTTCTGACAACGTCTGCCTCTTGGATCTTCTGACGCATGACGATGAAACCGTGCACCAGGTTTTGCACGCTGACATTTGCGAGATCCTAGATCTAGGTGTCCTCCGCGAACGCCTCTGTTTTACCGCCTTGTTCTTCCTTCTCCAGTGCTTGTATAGCATGGGGAAGTCTGTGGCAAGTTTCCCCTCCCCCAGCCAAGAAGAGTGCCAGAAGGAGGCCACCGCGCCATTGCCAACCGTCACCGTAGTTGCGGCGGCGAACAACGCCATGTCATCCTTGTCGCAGGGTGGTTCAGACCGCACCGATGGTCGCTCAGGGTGGCGCCATGCCAGCCACAACCATCGCAGGTATAGGGCACGGCTTAAGCGCTTCAAGTCATGGATGCCCAGGCCACCGTGCGTCGTGGGAGCGCAGATGGCCATCCGGTTCACCTTGCAGCTCCCCTCCCCTTGCCCCCATGATCTGGTCGTCTTGCGTCCATAAGAATCCTCTTCTGTACTTGTCGAGTCCTTGAATAGCTTTTTTGGACCGTGAATAACGATAAGTGCAAATGTTGGCATCACGCTTACTCCCTCCATCCGGTGAAGTGTGTACGTTTGGCTTCAAATTTTGTCCACAAAAGAGTGTATTTCTATCTTCCTAATGCACTTTAAAGTAAAAACACCTCTCTCATCACACGGTAATTAAGACCAATAACAATCTACACATGGTCTTCTTAATTTCTACACGCACTTAGCTCATTGAGGGTTGGATAATTAAAGAGGAGAGGGATGGTGGCTTGCATCTTTCCAATGCATTTTTTTATTTCACTTCATAATTTATCCTAAAATCTCTAGATGTACACTCTTCACCAGACGGAGTGAGTAGCACGCATCAGATGAGAACTCATGTGCCAACCGCCGCCATGAGCTTGCCCTTCCAGCCGGCTAACCTAGCTTTGATGCGATGAACTGGAGATGGCTCCATGTCAAGGTCCAAGCCAAAATTATTGCAATTCTTAGAGCAACTCCAGTGGGCCGACCCATTTCGTCCGCGTCTATCCGTTTGGGTCGGCGCGGACAGAAAAGGCGGCCCAACGCACCGACCCAAATGGACGCGCGTCTGTTTTTCGTCCGCGAGCGACCCATTTGATGACCCACAAGTATAGGGGATCTATGTAGTCCTTTCGATAAGTAAGAGTGTCGAACCCAACGAGGAGCAGAAGGAAATGATAAGAGGTTTCCAGCAAGGTATTCTCTGCAAGTACTGAAATAAGTGGTAACAAATAGTTTTGTGATAAGATAATTTGTAATGAGCAACAAGTAACAAAAGTAAATAAGGTGCAGCAAGGTGGCCCAATCCTTTTTCTAGCAAAGGACAAGCCTGGACAAACTCTTATATGATGTAAAGTGCTCCCAAGGACACATGGGAATATCGTCAAGCTAGTTTTCATCACGTTCATATGATTCGCGTTCGGTACTTTGATAATTTGGTATGTGGGTGGACCGGTGCTTGGGTGCTGCCCTTACTTGGACAAGCATTCCACTTATGATTAACCTCTATTGCAAGCATCCGCAAATACAACAAAAGTATTAAGGTAAACCTAACCATAGCATGAAACATATGGATCCAAATCAGCCCCTTACGAAGCAACGCATAAACTAGGGTTTAAGCTTCTGTCACTCTAGCAACCCATCATCTACTTATTACTTCCCAATGCCTTCCTCTAGGCCCAAACAATGGTGAAGTGTCATGTAGTCGACGTTCACATAACACCACTAGAGGAGAGACAACATACATCTCATCAAAATATCGAACGAATACCAAATTCACATGACTACTAATAGCAAGACTTCTCCCTTGTCCTTAGGAACAAAAGTAACTACTCACAAAGCATAAACATGTTCATAATCAGAGGGGTATTAATGTGCATATAGGATCTGAACATATGATCTTCCACCAATTAAACCAACTAGCATCAACTACAAGGAGTAATTAACACTACTAGCAACCTACTAGCACCAATCCCGGACTTGGAGACAAGAATTGGATAGAAGAGATGAACTAGGGTTTTGAGATGAGATGGTGTTGATGAAGATGTTGATGGAGATTGCCCTCTCCCGATGAGAGGAGCTTTCATGATGATGATGGCGATGATTTCCCCCTCCGAGAGGGAAGTTTCCCCGGCAGAACAGCCCCGCCAGAGCCCTAGATTGGTTCCGCCAAGGTTCCGCCTCGTGGCGGCAGAGTTCCGTCCGAGAAGATAGCTTATGATTTTTTCCCATCGAAAGAGTCCATATAGCAGAAGATGGTCACCGAAGGGCCACCAGGGGGGCCACAAGGTAGGGGTGCGCCCAGGGGGTAGGGCGCGCCCCCCACCCTCGTGGGCAGGGTGTGGCCCCCCTGGTGAAGTTCTTGCGCTCAATGTTTTTTATATATTTGGAAAACATCATCCGTGAAGTTTCAGGACTTTTGGAGCTGTGCAGAGTAGGTCTCTAATATTTGCTCCTTTTCCAGCCAGAATCCCAGCTGTGAGCATTCTCCCTCTTTATGTAAACCTTGTAAAATAAGAGAGAATAGGCATAAGTATTGTGACATAATGTGTAATAACAACCCATAATGCAATAAATATTGATATAAAAGCATGATGCAAAATGGACGTATCAACTCCCCCAAGCTTAGACCTCGCTTGTCCTCAAGCGAAAAGCCGAAATTGAAAAATATGTCCACATGTTTAGAGATGAAGATGTCGATAAAAATAAAATACGGACATGAGGGCATCATGATCATTCTTAGAGCTGCAACTTATATAATTCTTGCCATATGATTTCTTATGCTAGAGTAATAATTAGATCACAATATCAAGTATGAGTCGTAAACTTCAATGAAAACTAACAAACTATAATCTCAGTCATTGAAGCAATTGCAATTTATCATAACATAGGAAAGAGTCAATGTATAAGAGCTTTTCAGCAAGTCCACATACTCAACTATCATATAAGCTTTCAGAATTGCTGACACTCACGCAATACTTATGGGTATGGAGTTTTAATCGGACAGAGAAAGATAGGGGCTTATAGTTTTGCCTCCCAACGTTTTACCTCAAGGGTAATGTCAACAGTAATAGTTCATGAAAACTCACATCCAATTAGCCATATATACCAAGATCTTTCCAACATATTGTGCTTGCCAAAGGATAAAATGTAAAAAGGAAGGGTGAAGATCACTACGACTCTTATGCAATGTAGGAGATAGAAGTAAAAGATAGGCCCTTCGCAGAGGGAAGCAGCGGTTGTCATGCGCTTTTATGGTTGGATGCACAAAATCCTAATGCGAAAGAACATCACTTTATATTGCCACTTGTGATATGGACCTTTATTATGCAATCTGTCGCTTTTATTACTTCCATATCACACGATCGTATAAAGCTTATTTCTTCCACACCAATCAATCATACATATTTAGAGAGCAATTTTTATTGCTTGCACCGATGACAACTTACTTGATGGATCTTACTCAATCCATAGGTAGGTATGGTGGACTCTCATGGCAAAACTGGTTTAAGGGTGTTTGGAAGCACAAGTAGTATCTGGTGCAATGAATTTGGCTAGCATGAGGGAGAAAGGAAAGCCCAACATGGTGGAGGATCCAAGACAATATAATTTATCTCAGATGTAAGAAAACATAACCCATTACGTTGTCTTCCTTGTCCAATGTCAACTCTTTAGCATGTCATATTTTAATGAGTGCTTACAATCATAAAAGATGTCCAAGATAGTATATTTATATGTGAAGACCTCTCTTTCTTTATTACTTCCTATTAATTGCAACGATGACCAAAACTATGTTTGTCAACCCTCAATAACTTTTATTCATCATACTCTTCCTATGTGAGTTGATTACTCTCTGATGACCCACAAGTATAGGGGATCTATCGTGGTCCTTTCGATAAGTAAGAGTGTCGAACCCAACGAGGAGCAGAAGGAAATGATAAACGGTTTTCAGCAAGGTATTCTCTGCAAGTACTGAAATAAGTGGTAACAGATAGTTTTGTGATGAGATAATTTGTAACGAGCAACAAATAACAAAAGTAAATAAAGTGCAGCAAGGTGGCCCAATCCTTTTTGTAGCAAAGGACAAGCCTGGACAAACTCTTATATAAGGAAAAGCGCTCCCGAGGACACATGGGAATATCGTCAAGCTAGTTTTCATCACGTTCATATGATTCGCGTTCGGTACTTTGATAATTTGACATGTGGGTGGACCAGTGCTTGGGTGTTGTTCTTACTTGAACAAGCATCCCACTTATGATTAACCTCTATTGCAAGCATCCGCAACTACAACAAAAGTATTAAGGTAAACCTAACCATAGCATGAAACATATGGATCCAAATTAGCCCCTTACGAAGCAACGCATAAACTAGGGTTTAAGCTTCTGTCACTCTAGCAGCCCATCATCTACTTATTACTTCCCAATGCCTTCCTCTAGGCCCAAATAATGGTGAAGTGTTATGTAGTCAACGTTCACATAACACCACTAGAGGCTAGATAACATACATCTCATCAAAATATCGAACGAATACCAAATTCACATGACTACTAATAGCAAGATTTCTCCCTTGTCCTCAGGAACAAAAGTAACTACTCACAAAGCATATTCATGTTCATAATCAGAGGGGTAATAAATGCATAAATGATCTGAACATATGATCTTCCACCAATTAAACCAACTAGCATCAACTATAAGGAGTAATTAACACTACTAGCAACCTACTAGCACCAATCCCGGACTTGGAGACAAGAATTGGATACAAGAGATGAACTAGGGTTTTGAGATGAGATGGTGCTGATGAAGATGTTGATGGAGATTGCCCTCTCTCGATGAGAGGAGCGTTGGTGGTGACAATGGCGATGATTTCCCCCTCCGGGAGGGAAGTTTCCCCGGCAGAACAGCTCTGCCAGAGCTCTAGATTGGATCCGCCAAGGTTCCGCCTCCTGGCAGCGGAGTTTCGCCCCGAAAGGTTGCTTCCTATGTTTTCTCAACAAAAGACTCCATATAGGAGAAGATGGTCATCAGAGAGCCACCAGGGGGCCCACGAGGTAGGGGGGCGCCCCCCACCCTCGTGGGAAGGGTGTGGGCCCCCTGGTCTTCATATTTGGCAAGAATTTTTCATTATTTATTATAAGGTATTCCGTGGAGTTTCAGGAATTTTGGAGTTGTGCAGAATAGGTCTAATATTTGCTCCTTTTCCAGCCGAGAATTCCAGCTGCCGGCATTCTCCCTCCTTATGTAAACCTTGTAAAATAAGAGAGAATAGCCATAAGTATTGTGACATAATGTGAAATAACAGCCCATAATGCAATAAATATCGATATAAAAGCATGATGCAAAATGGATGTATCAACTCCCCCAAGCTTAGACCTCGCTTGTCCTCAAGCGAAAGCCGATAACAATAAATATGTCCTCATGTTTAGAGGTAGAGGCGTCGATAAAAATAAAATACGGACATGAGGGCATCATGTTTATTCTCACAACAGCAACATACATAGATATTGTCATATGATTACTTATATTCAAGTGATGATCTATTCACAATGCAAAAGTATGAATCAGAAACCTTATTGAGAACCAACAAACTATAACCTCAGTCATTGAAGCAATTGCAATTTATCATAACATCAGAAAGAGTCTATGTCAGAGCTAAAAAGCAAGTCCACATACTCAACTATCATCTAGTCCTTCATAATTGCTAACACTCACGCAATACTTGTGGTTACGGAGTTTTAATCGGACACAGAGAAAGATATGGGCTTATAGTTTCGCCCCACAACCTTTTACCTCGAGGGTAATGTCAACAATAATAACTCATGCCCCCTACATCCAATTAGATATATCTATCAGGATCCTTCGAACACACTGGGCTTGCCAAAGGATGAAATGAAAAAGGGAGAGGTTAAGATCACCATGACACTTGCATAAGGAGATAAAAGTAAAAGATAGGCCCTTCGCAGAGGGAAGCAGAGGTTGTCATGCACTTTTATGGTTGGATGCACAAAATCTTAATGCGAAAGAACGTCACTTTATATTGCCACTTGTGATATGGACCTTTATTATGCAGTCTGTCGCTTTTATTACTTCCATATCACACGATTGTATAAATCTTATTTCTACCACACCAATCAATCATACATATTTAGAGAGCAATTTTTATTTCTTGCACCGATGACAACTTACTTGACGCATCTTACTCAATCCATAGGTAGGTATGGTGAACTCTCATGGCAAAACTGGTTTAAGGGTATTTGGAAGCACAAGTAGTATCTCTACTTGGTGCTGAGAATTTGGCTAGCATGAGGGGGAAAGGCAAGCTCAACATGTTGGAGGATCCAAGACAATATAATTTATCTCAAATGTAAGAAAACATAACCCATCATGTTGTCTTCCTTGTCCAATGTCAACTCTTTAGCATGTCATATTTTAATGAGTGCTCACAGTCATAAAAGATGTCCAAGATAGTATATCTATATGTGAAGACCTCTCTTTCTTTATTACTTCCTATTAATTGCAACGATGACCAAAGCTATGTCTGCCAACTCCCAACAACTTTTAATCATCACACTCTTTCTATGTGAAGTCATTACTATCAATAAGATCAATATGAAATTTTGTTTCTTCTTATTCTTTTTCTCTTTTCTTTTCTTTTATTTGGGATCATGGCAAAAATAAGCAAGTCCTTGACTCAATCACTAATCTTTATTATATAGCTCAAGGACTCGATTACATAGAAGGATAATAAAGCAAAACTGATGACTAGATCATACTAAGAACTTTTATTCTACTAGATCAAAATATTACTAAAAGGATCGAACTAAGAAAAACGGTAAAGATAAAAGTGATGGTGATACAATACCAGGGCACTCCCCCAAGCTTGGTAGTTGCCAAGTGGAGTGCCCATACTAGATACTCAATTCGTCTTTGTTGGAGGAGACGGTGGTGATTTTGTTGATGGCATAGGCTTCTTCCTTAATTTGCGTTTGAGGACAGAATTTTGGTCCCTTAGGTCCTCAATCTCCTGTTCCAGGCTCAGTATCTTTTTGCATAGTTCTTGCTTGTTTTCCTGCAAGAGTCGAAAAGGGATAAACTCGATCTTAGGTTTCTTTCCCCTATCCGGGAGGCTTTACTTTTTGAACTCCACATGCATGTCCCCAGGTTGAGGTAGTGGGACTTCATCTTCATCTGAGCTCGTCTCCTCCTTTCCCTTGGGTTCATAGTCTTCTTCTTCTTCTTCTTCTTCTTCTTCTTCTTCTTCTTCTTCCGTGGTCCAACCATAATGCTCCACCTCTCCATAGACCTTAGGGTCTGCAAGGTAATAAGCCACATAGCTCTCTCCTTCCGAATCTTGGGACGACATGTTGCTCTGTCTGCAACAGGACAGCTCAAAACAAAGACAAGAGAATTTTGCGTGATACGGGAGTCAAAACCCCCGGGAGGTTATATAATGAATTTTTGCTGACCAAAATACGTATCGTGCAAGAAAACAGAGTCCGGAAGGCACAAGAGGAGCTCGTGAGGTAGGGGCGCGCCCTCCACCCTCGTGGGGCCCTCGTGTCCTTCCCGGACTGCTACTTAATTTTCTATTTTTCTAAATATTCCAAAACGGAGAAATATTGCCTTAAAAATTGTTTTGGAGTCAGTTTACTGACCGTACCACATACATATTCCTTTTCAGAGTCTGAAACGTTCTGGAAAGTGTCCCTTATGTATTCCTCCAGGGTTACGGTTTCAATAATATTGGTTTCAATATTTATGGGATTACCTGAGATATAATGTTTAATTCTCTAACCGTTTACCACCTTCGGATTTGTGCCTTCGAAGTTGTTGATTTTTATGGCACCGGAACGATAAACCTCCTCAATAACATACGGGCCTTCCCATTTAGAGAGAAGTTTCTCTGCAAAAAAATCTTAAACGAGAGTTGTATAGAAATACATAATCACCTACATTAAACTCACGCTTTTGTATCCTTTTGTCATGCCATCTTTTAACCTTTTCTTTAAACAACTTGGCATTTTCGTAGGCTTGGGTTCTCCACTCATCAAGTGAGCTAATATCAAATAACCTCTTTTCACCGGCAAGTTTAAAATCAGAGTTGAGCTCTTTAATAGCCCAATATGCCTTATGTTCTAGTTCGAGAGGTAAGTGACATGCTTTTCCATATACCATTTTATACGGAGACATACCCATAGGATTTTTACATGCAGTTCTATAGGCCCATAATGCATCATCAAGTTTCTTGGACCAATTCTTTCTAGATCTATTGACAGTCTTTTGCAAAATTAATTTGAGTTCTCTATTACTCAATTCTACTTGACCACTAGACTGTGGGTGATACGGAGATGCAATTCTATGATTTACGACATATTTAGCAATCATTTTACGGAAAGCACCATGAATAAAATGTGAACCACCATCAGTCATTAAATATCTAGGGACTCCAAACCTCAGAAAAATAACTTCTTTAAGCATTTAATAAAAGTGTTATGATCAGCACTACTAGTTGGAATAGCTTCTACCCACTTAGTAACGTAATCATCAACAACTAAAATATGTGTATATCCATTAGAGGCAGGAAAAGGTCCCATATAATCAAAGCCCCAAACATCAAATGGTTCAATAACAAGTGAATAATTCATAGGCATTTCTTGACGTCTACTAATATTACCAATTCTTTGACATTCATCACAAGATAGGACAAACTTACGGGCATCCTTGAAGAGAGTAGGCCAATAAAAACCTGATTGCAATACCTTATGTGCAGTTCTATCTCCCGCGTGGTGTCCTCCATAAGTTCTGGAGTGGCACTTGCGTAGGATCTGTTCCTGTTCATGCTCAGGTACACAATGTCTAATAACACCATCTAGTCCTTCTTTATAAAGATGTGGGTCATCCCAAAAGTAATGTCTCAAATCATAGAAGAACTTTTTCTTTTGTTGGTATGTGAAGCTAGGTGGTATAAATTTAGCAACTATGTAATTAGCATAATCAGCATACCAAGGGGTACTACGAGAAGTACTTATGACATTTAATTGTTCATCAGGAAAGCTATCATAAATAGGTAGTGGGTCATCAAGAACATTCTCTAACCTAGATAAGTTGTGTAACTCCCTCGATGCGGCTATATCTCCTACGTGTCGAAGCACGACTTAGAGGCATAACCGCATTGAAAGCAATGTCGCAAGTAAGGTAATCTTCACAACAACCCATGTAAATAGATAATAGGGAAAAGGTACATAGTTGGCTTACACTCACCACGTCACACAAAGTACATGAATAACATTACAATCATCCAATACACTCATGGTCCGACTACAGTACCGAAATAAAAGATCAACCCCAACATGCGACACGGTCCCGATCGCCCCAACTAGGCACCACTACTGATCATTAGGGAAAGACACATAGTAATGGCGTGAGTCTTCGTCGAACTCCCACTTGAGCTCAAGCGCATCATCTGGAACGGAGTCATCGGGCCTGCATCTGGTTTGGAAGTAATCTGTGAGTCACGGGGACTCAGCAATCTCGTACCCTCGCGATCAAGACTATTTAAGCTTATAGGTAAGGCAAGGCAATATGTGGAGCTGCAGCAAGCGACTAGCATATATGGTGGCTAACCTATTCGCAAAAGAGAGCGAGAAGAGAAGGCGAAGCTGAACGAGAAACTATAGAACAACCTACGGCAAACATTACTCCAACACCGTGTTCACTTCCCGGACTCCGCCGAGAAGAGACCATCATGGCAACACACGCAGTTGATTCATTTTAATTAAGTTAAGGTTCATGTTATCTACAATCGAACATTAGCAAATTCCCATCTGCCCATAACCGCGGGCACGGCTTTCGAAAGTTCAAATCCCTGCAGGAGAGTCCCAACTTAGCCCATCACAAGCTCTCACGGTGAACGAAGGATAAACCTTCTCCCGAGACAATCCGATCAGACTCGACATCCTGGTTCTACAAGACAACTTCGATAAAGATAAAACACGTCCAGCAACACCGCCCGAATGTGCCGACAAATCTCGATAGGAGCTGCACATATCTCGTTCTTAGGGCACACTCAGATGAGACATCCTACGAGTAAAACCAAACCTCAAGTTGCCCCGAGGTGGCCCCGCAGTCTGCTCGGTCGGACCAACACTTAGAGGAGCACTGGCCCAGGGGGGTTTAAATAAAGATGACCCTCGGGCTCCGGAAACCCAAGGGAAAAAGAGGCTAGGTGGAAAAAGGTAAAACTAAGGTTGGGCATTGCTGGAGGAGTTTTATTCAAGGCGAATTGTCAAGGGGTTCCCATTATCACCCAACCGTGCAAGGAACGCAAAATCCGGGAACATAACACCGATATGACGGAAACTAGGGCGGCAAGAGTGGAACAAAACACTAGGCAAAAGGCCGAGCCTTCCAACTTTACCAAGTATATAGATGCATTAAGATAACAAGATAATATAGTGATATCCCAACAAATAAACAATGTTCCAACAAGGAACGATTTCCAATCTTCACCTGCAACTAGAAACGCTATAAGAGGGGCTGAGCAAAGCGGTAACGTAGACAATCAACGGTTTGCTAGAACATGGTGGGTTAGAGGTTTGACATGGCAATTTGGGAGGTATGATAAGAAAGTGGTAGGCATCGTAACATAGGCATAGCAAAAGAGCGAGCATCTAGCAAGCAAAGATAGAAGTGATTTCGAGGGTATGATCATCTTGCCTGCAAAGTTGTCAGAGTTGACTTGGTCCTCGTAAGCAAACTCAATGGGCCCTCATTAGCGAACTCATCTCCGGCTCTACCCAAACAAGACAAACAAGCAAAAGGAACACAATCAACCACGTGCAATGCTCGAACAACATGATGCAAACATGGTATGCTATGCGGGATGCGATATGTGGTGCAAATGCAAGATTTGACAAAGGATGATTGAACCTAGCCTCAACATGGAAATCCAAGAGTGCCACTGGAAAGGTGAGGTGATTTCGGTTGAAATCGATATAAAGATCACCGGAATCGGATGCACGGTTTGGAAATGGCAAGCAAAACAAATATGGCAACGGTCTGCGATAAACAGCAAGTAGCCATCTAAATGCATCAAGATAATTATGCTACAACACTCAAAAATGGCAACAAAATACATGGAAGGGATCCTCTCATGATGCTTGACAAAAGATGAACACTGAGCTACGGCCAATTCATCCATTAACAGGTTCAAACAAGCATGGCAAAAGAGCAATTGATAAAACAGGTTTCAGACTTAGTGAAATTAACACAAGTCTGGAATTACGGATCAGGTAGCACACTTTGGAGCATGAAAACTATACGCTACAGGAACTAAACATGGCAAGGCAAGGCATGACATGAAGCTACTCAAAGCACTTAACAAAAGTCCCTTAGTGACCTTGAGCCAAAAGGGATCAGAAAATACAATTGCGAGCATGTGAACATGGCAAAAACATAATCAGGTTACAGACTTCGTGAAAAACTGGAGCATACAAATCTGTTAACGAGTATGCATGTTCACGAGCTCGATGCACTCACTACAGAGCAAGGCATGACAAACTAAGCATACACCCATCAAGAATACATATTATAGAAGCTAGACATGGCAAGAACAACAATATAGCATGCACGGATCAACAACAACATCCTCGGCAAAATCGCTAACAAGTAAACAATCTGCCAGGATTCATGAAATAGCAAAAGTAGAGCTCGATTGACTCAAGCTAGGTTGCTCCATAATTGCCAACAAAGACATGTATGGATAGGGCACCACAATATTAACAAATCATCCTTATTGATCATCCTCAAAAGAGGCACGAATCACTAGGAAACAACATGAACATATGGCATATTGATGAAAACAGATCAAGGACTTAGTGAAATTCTAAGTCCCTGAAATCAGCATTACCGAATGCACTACTTTGCAAGCTTGTGCTAGTCACCATACATATCACAAAAATACATGGTAAGCACCTCTGTAAAGATAGCATGGCATATAACAAAACTCATGTAGAGCTCAGGAGCATATCATGCACACATTAATCATGGCAAAAATGACAAATAGCTAATTGATGCAGCAGATCTGACAATTATCTCAAATAGCTCTCTTCCAACAGCATTTCGGGCATCAAGATGAGCTCAAATGAAAATACTGCAATGAGATGAAATGATGTACTCTCTGAGATGAACATTTTGATATGCTACACGCGCAAATCGGAGTTACGGATGCAAAGTTACGGCATGATGAAAAACGCAAAATAACTAGGGTTTCGGGGCAAAAGTCAACCATCTGAAACTCAGATCCAGATCTGGCCGGGCGGTACTATAGTGGTACGCGGACGTCGAGGTTCGCCGGGGTTCGTCGCCGGACTTGGTGAGGCACGCCGGCCGGAGTAGGGCTTGCCGGAGTGGAGGAGGCCGGCCGGGGCGAGGAGAAGAGGAGACGGACGCCGGAGTGGCGACGGCGGAGCGGCGAGGGGTGGCGCGGCCGCGGTGGTGAGGTGGAACGGGGCGGAGCGACCCGGGCCGGCGATGGCGCGCGGCGGCGCCGGCGTGATGTTCGGGCGGCGCGTCGACGGGTCAGTGAGGAGACGAGGCGGCGGCGACGAACGGCAGCGCGGGCTCTCGGGGGCCCTCCTTGGGCCGAGTGGGCCGGCAGCGGGGGAGACCCGGCGGCGACACGTGGCGGCGTGTGGCTGGCTGGGCGCGGTGGGCGGACACGTCCGGTTGTGGCCGGACGTGTCCGATGGCAGCGGAGATGATTTCTAGGGTTTGGGGAAAAGAGGAGATCCGGGAATTTCGGGAGAGGGTCTATATATAGGCATAGGGGGGGCTAGGAAGGCCAAATGAGGTGCAGTTTGCGGCCACGCGATCGTGATCGAACGCTCTAGATGATGGAGAGGGTTTAGGTGGGTTTTGGGCCAAATTGGAAGGGTGTTGGGCTGCAACACACACGAGGCCTTCTCAGTCCCTCGGTTAACCGTTGGAGTATCAAACGAAGTCCAAATGGTACGAAACTTGACAGGCAGTCTACCGATAGTAAACCAAGGCTGCTTGACAAGTCTCGGTCCAATCCGGAAATGTTTAACCCCCACACATGAAAAGAGGTAGAAAGGACCACCGGAGGAGATAGGAGCGCCGGAATGCAAAACGGACAACGGGGAAAATGTTCGGATGCATGAGACGAACACGTATGCAAATGCAATGCACATGATGACATGATATGAGATGCATGACAACGACAACAACACACGGAGACAAAAACCCGAGCCCGAGGAAATAAAATAACTTAGCACCGGAAATGGCAAGAGTTGGAGTACATTTAAGGTAAATTACATCCGGGGTGTTACAACACTCCACCACTACGAAAGTATCTCGTCCCGAGATATAGGATTGGAAAAACGCTGGATACTCAGAATGGAGGTGATCCTCGTGTTCCCAGGTGGCTTCACGGTCGGAATGGTGTGACCACTTGACTTTGAGGAATTTGATTGACTTATTGCGAGTCTGGCGTTCAGTCTCTTCAAGAATAGCAACTGGGTGCTCACGATAAGAAAGGTCTTCTTGGAGATCAATGTCTTCAAAGTTGACGGTGCGGTCAGGGGTCTTGAAGCACTTGCGGAGCTGAGAGACATGGAAGACGTCATGCACATTTGCAAAGTTTGAAGGAAGCTCGAGTTGATAGGCGAGATCGCCTCTCTTGCTGACAATCTTGAAAGGGCCCACGTATCTAGGGGCAAGCTTCCCTTTGATACTGAAGCGACGAGTACCTTTCATTGGAGAGACGCGGAGGTAAACATGGTCTCTGATCTTGAAAGCCAAATCACGATGCTTACTATCATAGTAGCTCTTCTGACGCGATTGCGCTGCTTTGAGGTTATCACGAATGACTTTGCACATTTCCTCTGCCTCTGTGATCAAGTCATTTCCAAGAAGTTGACGTTCACCGGTTTCTGACCAGTGAAGAGGAGTACGACACTTCCTGCCATACAGAATTTCGAATGGGGCCTTGCCCGAACTTGCTTGAAAACTGTTGTTGTAGGAGAATTTGGCATATGGAAGACAATCTTCCCACTTCATACCAAAGGAGATAACGCAAGCCCTGAGCATATCTTCAAGAATCTGATTGACACGCTCGACTTGACCGCTTGTTTGAGGATGGAAAGTTGTGCTGAAGCGGATGTTGGTGCCCATGGCCTTCTGAAAAGAATCCCAAAACTTGGAGGTAAAGATGCTGCCACGGTCTGAAGAGATCACCTGTGGAATGCCGTATAGCGAGACAATCCAAGAGGTATAAAGCTCCGCCAATTGAGCTGCAGTGATACTCTTTGATAGGCAGAAAGTGAGCCACTTTAGTGAGTTTGTCGATGACAACGAATATAGCATCATTGCCACGCTTGGACTTTGAAACCCAGTCACGAAGTCCATATCAATGTGGTCAAACTTCCATTATGGAATGGCAAGAGGTTGGAGGAGACCAGCTGGTCTTTGGTGTTCTGCCTTCACTCTTCTGCAGACATCACATTCATTCACGAATTTAGCAATCTCGCGCTTCATTCGAGTCCACCAATAAGCCTGCTTGAGGTCCTGATACATCTTTGTACTCCCGGGGTGGATGGAGAGGAGTGAATTGTGAGCCTCGTTCATGATAACTTTACGAAGGTCACCTTTGGGCACAACAATACAATCCTCGAAGAAGAGAGTATCCTTATCATCAAGGCGATAGCACTTGTACTTGGGTTGACTCTTGGCAATCCCAATCTTCACCTTCTTCACCATAGCATCAAGAAGTTGAGCCTCACGAATCTGATCTTCCAAAGTAGGAGAGACTTGAATGTTGGCAAGGAAACCTTGAGGAACAACTTGCAGATTGAGTTTGCGGAAAGCTTCACAAAGCTCGGGTTGGTAAGGCTTAAGAATCAGACTGTTGTAGTAAGCCTTTCTGCTCAATGCGTCAGCAATCACATTGGCCTTGCCTGGAGTATACTCGATACTTGGATTATACTCTTGAATCATTTCGACCCAACGAGTCTGCCTGAGGTTGAGATTAGGCTGAGTGAAGATGTACTTGAGACTCTTGTGGTCAGTGAAGATGTCCACTTTTCTTCCCAATAAGAGATGTCGCCAAGTCAAAAGAGCATGCACAACTGCCGCCAACTCGAGGTCATGAGTGGGGTAGTTCTTCTCGTTGGGCTTCAACTGGCGAGAGGTATAAGCCACAACTTTCTTCTCTTGCATCAACACTGCACCAAGACCTTGAAGAGAGGCATCGCAGAAGACCTCGAACGGTTTGGATTCATCAGGAGGAGTCAGAACTGGAGCAGTGACCAATTTCTCTTTCAAAGTGTTGAAAGTGATGTCACATTCCGGAGACCAAACGTACTTGACGTTCTTCTGGAGAAGGTTTTAAAGAGGCTTCGCGATCTTTGAAAAGTTCTCAACGAACCTTCAACAGTAGCTTGCGAGACCAAGGAAGCTGCGGAGTTGCTTCACGTTATGAGGTGGTTCCCAATTCACAATTGCAGACACCTTCTCTGGATTCACCGCAATGCCCTTGGCAGAGATGATATGCCCCAGATAAAGAACCTCATCGAGCCAAAACTCACACTTCGAGAACTTGGCGTAGAACTGATGTTCCCTGAGCTTATCGAGCACCAAACGCAAGTGCTTGGCATGATCTTCCTTGTTCTTCGAAAAGACCAGAATGTCGTCGAGATAGACCAAAACAAAGTCATTTGTGTAGGTGTTGAAGATGAAGTTCATCATACGAGAGAAAGTCGGAGGAGCGTTGATGAGGCCAAAAGACATGACAGTGTATTCATATGAACCGTAGCTTGTTCTGAAAGCCGTCTTGGGAATATCTTGCTCACGGATTCAAATCTGGTGATAGCCCATATGGAGATCAAGCTTGAAGAATACTTGCGCACCTTTGAGTTGTTCGAACATCTCATTAATGTTGGGAAGTGGGTACTTGTTCTTGATAGTCTTCTTGTTCAATGGACGGTAGTCAACACAAAGTCGGTCCATTCCATCCTGTAAGTGCATCTAGTGCCACCCCTAGTTGGTTTTGGAGTATTGACGACAAACCTAGTTGAGGGACTAATGTGTTTGTGAGAATTGCAGGATAACACAGGTAGAAGTCCCTCATTGATTCAGTTTTCCTACCAGAGATGACCCCTAAAAATGTATGAAGACATTGATGTCAAAGGTGGTATGTGAAGATATTCACATTGAAGACTATGACAAGAGAAGACATCGCATGAAGCCTATGGAGCTCGAAGACTCAGATCTTCCGTAGTTCTTTTTCTTCTTTATTGAGTCATAGGAACCACCGTACTGTTAAGTGGGGTCCAAGAGAACCAGTCAGAATGACTGAAGTGATGCTTAACCAAAACCTATGTCTTCGAGTGAAGACTATGAGAGCGAATCTTGTCCAGAGTCGGACAAGCCAGCTTTGCTTGTAGCCCAAGTAAAGTTGCCGTGTGTGTTTGAAATCTGACCGTTGGAACACGTGTCAGTTCCTTAGTGACCTAGGGTCATTTCGAACAAATCAGGTTGGGTTGCCTAGTGGCTATAAATAGCCCACCCCCTACAACCATAAATGGTTGGCTGCTCAGAGTTAGAGTACGACTTTTGTCGTTTGAGAGCAACCCACCTCAAAGCCTTTGAGAGAGAATTCCTTGCGAGGATAAAGCCCTAACCACCCAGAGCCAAAGAGTGTTAGGCATCACATAAGTCTTCCTGTCTGTGTGATCTGAAGACTTATTACACTTGAGGACTGTGAATCCTCCAGCCGGTTAGGCGTCGCGTTCTGAGCTTCCAAGAGCCATTGTGGATCGCCGGTGAACGAAGTCTGTGAAGGTTTGGGAGTCTACCTTGAAGACTTACCAGAGTGATTGGGTGAGGTCTATGTGACCTTAGCTCAAGGGGAATACGGTGAGGACTGAGTGTCCTGAGCTGCGTGTTCAGGACTGGGTGTCTGGGACTGTGTGTCCTCAGGTTTAAATACCTAGCCGCCCTAACCAGACGTACAGTTGTCACAGCAACTGGAACTGGTCTAACAAATCATTGTCTTCAACGAGTCACTGGTTTCATCCTTCCCTTCCCTTTACTTACTGTTGGTCCCTGTGAAGTCGTTGTATGATTGCATTATCTTTTGTCTTCACTGGGTGACTGCTTGATCTGATTGGCTTCATAATATCTTCCTACCTGATCCTTACTACCTAGCTGCTATTAGTCATTGTGCTTTCACTTCATTGAATACTTGACTATGGATTGCCTAGTGTAGTCTACCTTCCGCTGCATGGTAATAGGTTTATTTCTATCGTTTGTCTTCGAAACTTCCACGTTTTGAAGACTTTCATAAAAATCGCCTATTCACCCCCCCCTCTAGTCGATATAACGCACTTTCAATTGGTATCAGAGCAAGGTACTCCCTTGTTCTGTGTGATTCGGTTTAACCACCTGGAGTTTTAGCTATGTCGACTGCAGGGATAATTAAAGTCTCCGCTGCGTGCCCCGTCTTCGATGGAACTGAATATCCATACTGGAAGAATAAGATGTGCATGCATCTTGAAGCCATTGACGTCGACCTATGGTATGTCGTCAAGAACGGCGTTCCCAAGGCTGGAGAAGGTGTCACTGCTGCTGACGTCAAGAAGTTCGTTCAACTGGACTCTACTGCCAAGAATATCATTTGTGGTCATCTGACCAAAGGACAGTATGGCCGCGTGATTGCTTTGGAAACATCTAAGCTAGTCTAGGACTGGCTCTCCAAGGTCAACGAAGGCGTCTCAACCAAGAGAGATCAGAGAATCAGTGTCATTCGCAACCGCTTCAAGAGAAATGACAATGAGAATGTCCAGCTCACGTTTGATCGACTCACTGACATCACAAATGAGCTTCAAGCCCTCGGCGCTACTGAGATCACCAAGCATGAAGTCGTCAAGACACTCCTGAGATCACTTGACAGTTCGTTTGACACCCTAGCCCTGATGATTCAAGAATGTCCTGATTTCAAGACACTCGATCCGTCTGACATACCTGAGAGGATCAACACACATGAGTTTCAGCTTTCTGAGAAAAGATATATCTACGGTCCCAACTATGGGCGAACTCGTGCCTTGAAGGCAAAAGTTGTCTCCACATCTGAAGAAGAATCCGACAGCAGTACTGATGATCCTGAAGACATTGGAAAGGAGCTTGCTATGCTTGTGAAGAAGTTCCAAAAATTCACCAAGAAGAAAGGCTTCAAAAAGTCTTCACCATCAAGCTCAAGGAATGATGAAGCTTCTGCTTATGATTACAAGAAAAGATCATGCCACAAGTGCAAGAAACCTGGCCACTACATCTCTGAGTGTCCACAGTGGGACAATGAGAACAACAAGAAGAAGAAGAGCAAGGAGTATGACTTTGATGACAAGAAGAAGAAGAAATACTCAAAGTCTTCTTACAAGTCGTCCTCCAAGTCTTCATCACACAAGAAGAACTCATCTGGCAAGGCACGTGCGTTTGTTGGCAAGGAAATGGATTTAGAGGAGGAGTCTGCTTCTGAGGAGGCGGAGGTGGAGTCTGAGGAGGAGT
Source organism: Triticum monococcum (assembly GCA_034509565.1). NCBI lineage: Eukaryota > Viridiplantae > Streptophyta > Magnoliopsida > Poales > Poaceae > Triticum > Triticum monococcum. The sequence goes on along the minus strand of CM067842.1, from coordinate 707,743,560 downwards.
CCGATTCTGGCATTGGGAGTCTGGCTACAGCGTATGTTGCCAAGTCCATCTTCAACACTGAAGACAACGACTTCATCACCGGCACCGATAAAAATGACAAGGACTACTCCGCTCCTACCTACTGCTTCATGGCATGTGGTGCCAAGGTAAACACACGCACTACTCACTATCAAACATCTAGTGAAGATGACCCTGATTGTGATTCCAAACCCAGCTACAAAACACTTGCTAAAATTGCAACTGAACAACAGAAAGCTATGGAACATATTCAAAAATTGTTAGACAAAAGCGGTGATCTGCTAGACGCTGAAATGACTCGATCTCAGTCCTTAATTGAAGACATAAAAAATCTTCATGTTAAGTATGAGGAACTTGAAAGTCGTCATGAAACGCTCTCAACAACTCATGAAAGGCTTTCCTATGATTATCTTCAAAGGAAGCAAGATCTTGAGAAATTGAGAGCGGCTCATGAAGATCTTCAAAAGGAAAACGAGTCACTTCGCGCCAAACAGATCAGTTCCGCTCAGGAAGGATTTGAACCACCATGTCTTAAATGCATTGAGCGTGATAATGCTACCTCTGTTGCTGAATGTTCTACTACTGCTACTGTTGCAATATCTTCAACTGTTGATGTGGGAACTAACCCCTCTGCTAAGGATACCACTGCTATTGCTGATGAGAATGCTAGGTTAAAGACATTGCTTGAAACAGGGATGTACAAAAGTCTCAAAGGGCATCAGACACTACGTGATGTCCTCAAAAGGCAGATCCTGAACCAAAACCCTAGGAAAGAGGGTGTTGGGTTCGAAAGGAAAATGAATGCTGATGGCTCTTACTGGAAACCTGAGCAGTACCCCAAAACCACATGGGTTGCTGCAAAGGAACCTTCAGCGGATCCATCCACCCTATCTAGCTTCACTTGTGCTAATCCCATCGTCATTGATGAATCCTTTGATGCAAACTATAAACTGTTTAAGAATCAGAATGGTGAAGTGTTTGCCAGGTATATTGGTACTAACTGCAGGACTGGACCGCCTATGAAGAAGATCTGGGTGCCGAAAAGGTGTTTGGAGAATCTTCATGTGAATGTCATCATGACACCACAGGTGAAGAAGACAAACCCCAAACCACAGGCTTCATACAGACATAGGACTCACTTGAGTCGCACTAACGCAAATGTTTTGCAGGGAAGCCATACTCAGGCCTATGAATATGAGCGCGGTTCATCAAACCGCCATGTTCATAAGACCAAGAACTATTCTGCTTATTCTTATGAGTACTATTGTCCTCTTACAAGACTTTTTGCTAGGGCTCCAAAGCCAAAGTTCTCAAATGCTGCACTTAGACTTATTTCTTCTAAGCCACCCTTGAAGATGTGGGTGGCTAAGAAAGCTTAACTCTCTTTTGCAGGGAAGGGTCTCCAGCAGAAAACCAAAATCGTCTGACGCTATTGCTGGGGACCTTAAACATCTTGTAGGGAGCAAGATCAAATGCCTGAATGGTCTTATTATGTACTTTGTTCCTGAATCGCTTGCTACTCGCCCTATCAGTCCAAATCTCGATCTAAGCTTTCATAACCCTCTAGTTCGTCAAATGTTTTTGCTTCACAATTCTCTTCGTGAAGCCTATCCCCCTAACTGCACTGTAGGGTATGACACCAACAGCTTCAGAATGGATTATTGATAGTGGGTGTACCAATCACATGACTGGCAAGAGAAGCCTTCTTATGGACTCAACCTTACGTCCATCTGACAAGAGTCACATCACATTTGCTGACACTAGTAAAAGTAAGGTATTGGGTCTAGGTAGAGTTGCAATCTCAAAGGATCAACACATGGATAAAGTCATGCTTGTTGAATCCCTTGGTTTCAACTTAATGTCTGTCTCAATGCTTTGCGATTTAAATATGATCGTGATGTTTGGAAAATATCGTTCCCTTGTTCTAATGGAATCTGACAAGTCTCTAGTGTTTGAAGGGTATAGGAAAGATGATTTGTACATGGTAGATTTCTCAGCAGGACCACAGCTTTCCGTATGTCTTCTGGCAAAAGCTTCAGAATGCTGGCTCTGGCATCGGAGGCTAGGGCATGCTGGCATGAGGAACCTCCACACCCTTGCAAAGAAGAAGCATGTCATAGGCATCGAGGGCATCAAGTTCAAGAAAGATCACTTATGCGGTGCCTGTGAAGTAGGAAAGATGACGAGGGCCAAGCATCCCTCGAAGACAATCATGACAACAACTCAACCCTTCGAACTGCTCCACATGGATCTTTTCGGTCCCACTCATTACTCAACTCTTACTACTACTGCTTGTCTCTATGGCTTTGTCATTTTTGATGATTATTCTAGATATACTTGGGTGCACATAATCCTCTACAAGACTGAAGTGCAGGATGTCTTCAGACGCTTCGCCAATCGAGCAATGAACAACTATGGCGCCAAGATAAAGCACATCAGAAGTGACAATGGCACTGAATTCAAGAACACTGGCCTTGATACATATCTTGATACTTTGGGCATCACACATGAATTCTCAGCTCCGTACACGCCACAGCAGAATGGCGTCGTCGAACGCAAGAACAGAACACTCATTGAGATGACCCGAACAATGCTTGATGAATACAAGACTCCAAGAAAATTCTTGCCTGAAGCCATTGATACTGCATGCCATACAATCAACCATGTTTATCTTCACAAACTTTTGAACAAGACATCTTATGAGCTCCTTACTGGCAAGAAGCCAAATGTCAGTTACTTCAGAGTATTTGGCGCCAGGTGCTGGATCAAGGATCCACATCACACTTCAAAATTTGCACCAAAAGCACATGAGGGTTTTATGCTTGGATATGGAAAGGATTCGCACTCTACAGAGTCTTCAATCTCTTTCATTATAAAGTGGTTGAAACAGTGGATGTGCGGTTCGATGAGACTAACGGTTCACAAAGAGAGCACCTGCCAAATGTGCTAGATGAAGTTCCATCAAGTGAATCAATCAAACTTATGGTAACTGGAGAAATCATACCCTCTGAAGCTCAACCCGAAGAGGAACTTATCATCTCCGCACCTGATCAACCTGAAGACAATCCCTCTAACAATGATAATGATCAGCAAGAGAAAAATCTTCGCCCTATACATCCTCGTGTTGCCAATGAAGTGCAAATTGAGAGAATAATTGATAGCATCAATGCACCTGGTCCGCTCACTCGTTCAAGGGCAACACAGCTAGCAAATTTCTGTGGGCACTTCGCATTCGTCTCAATAACAGAACCCAAGAAAGTTGAAGAAGCCTTCATGGAACCTGAATGGATTCAAGCTATGCAAGAAGAGCTTCAACAGTTTGAGCTGAATGATGTATGGGAACTGGTTAAGCATCCTGATACTCGGAAGCACAATATAATAGGCACCAAATGGATATACCACAACAAGCAAGATGAGCATGGTCAAGTTGTCAGAAACAAAGCTCATCTCGCTGCTCAACGATATACTCAAGTGGAAGGGATTGACTTTGATGAAACATTTGCTCCCGTAGCTCGACTTGAAGCCATACGCATACTGTTGGCCTATGCAAATCATCATAACATACTTCTATATCAAATGGATGTGAAGAGCGCTTTTCTCAATGGCAGGATTGAAGAAGAAGTGTATGTTGCACAACCGCGTGGCTTTGAAGATCCAAAACATCCTGACATGGTATACAAGCTCAACAAGGCACTGTATGGCCTCAAACAAGCCCCTCGGGCTTGGTATGACACACTTAAATACTTCCTGAAAAGTAAATGCTTCACACCTGGTTCCCTCGACCCCACTCTCTTCACGAAGACATATGATGGTGAACTATTTGTGTGCCAAATATATGTGGATGACATTATCTTCGGCTGCACCAATCAGAAATACAGTGAAGAGTTTGGATATATGATGCAAGAGCAATACCAGATGTCCATGATGGGAGAGCTGAAGTTCTTCCTTGGTCTTCAAATACGACAACAACGCAATGGCATCTTTATATCTCAAGAGAAGTATCTCAAAGATTTCCTGAAGAAGTTCGGTATGCAAGACTGCAAAGGTTTCACGACGCCAATGCCAGCCAAACATCATCTGGGTCCCGACGACAATGGTAAAGAGTTCGATCAAAAGGTATACCGCTCCATGATTGGTTCTTTGCTTTATCTATGTGCATCTAGGCCAGATATTATGCTTAGTGTTTGCATGTGTGCTCGATTCCAAGCGGCACCAAAGGAATCGCATCACTTAGCTGTGAAGCGAATTCTTCGATATTTGGCTTACACCCCAACTCTAGGATTATGGTATCCAAAGGGCTCAGAGTTTGATCTAGTTGGATTCTCGGATGCTGATTATGCTGGTGAAAAGGTTGATCGCAAGTATACATCAGGCACATGTCATTTTCTGGGACGATCACTTGTATGTTGGTCTTCAAAGAAGCAAAACTTTGTATCTCTCTCCACTGCTGAATCTGAATACATTGCTACTGGATCTTGCTGCGCTCAGCTTCTGTGGATGAAGCAAACACTCAAAGACTATGGCATTCATCTGAAGCAAGTGCCACTCTACTGCGACAACGAAAGCGCCATCAAGATTGCCAACAACCCAGTTCAGCACTCGAAGACAAAGCACATTGAGATTCGTCATCACTTTCTCAGAGATCATGTTGTGAAGGAAGATATTGATATCATACACGTCAACACTGAAGAGCAATTGGCAGATATCTTCACGAAGCCCTTGGATGAGAAGAGATTTTGCATGTTACGGTGTGAGCTAAATTTCTTGGAATCCTCAAATGTCCTGTGATCAGGCACACATCCTAACACTTATGCATATTGATGACTTAGATGTGCAACACACGAAGTAAAGTATATATTCAATCAATGAAGACATGCATTCTAAGTGTGAATACATTAATGAGGAATTTGACTTCGGAGCGCCACGATAATTGTGCGCCGTGTCTGGGTCCAATACTTCCTATACAGTGGGTAACGCCACCACCAAATGTTCTATTTGAAGTGTTTCACTCATGGCGTTACATTTGCTATGTCTTCGCATTTGGTTTGGCTTCAATCTCAACATGTCTTCATGATTATCTTCACTATGTTGATTATATATACTAATGTTCTGTCCTCTACAGCATTCACTTATAGCTATGTCTTCTTGTTGAATCTTTTGAACTAAGTGAATGTGATCAGACCCTAACCTCTCTATGCTTTCTATCTCAAACTCTATCTCTCCAAATCATATGCATTCTTTTGAAACTGTCAAATGTATTCTCTGCGTCCTTGTCAGCAAAAGATACAGAGACAAACATTAAGTCCGCTTTCAATGCTAATTCCTTCACCTGAAACCCGGAGAAGTGGGAACGACCACCCGACAATCCAGGCATGCGTGGGACGTGGAACAACCTCCGATATGCTGCATGATGGCCACGTGTTCCTGAGATGTGAATCGCCAGGGGCACCTGTGTAATAACACTGAGCTGCCCCTGTCCCTATAAATACACGCCACACCACAGTCATTATCTCTTCTTCCACTCTCGCACGGACCCTAGCGCCACCGCTAGCCCTCGACAACGCCGGCGAAGAAGCGCTTAGCTGCCACAACCTCTCCGACGCCGTCTTCACGCCGACCGCGGACATCGTCTTCTCCGCCGTCGCCGTAGGTGTCCTCCATCGCCAAGTTAGGGCACGGACGATCGAACTGCTCAGCCTCCTCTTCCACTCCGTCTAGCAGTTCTACGTGTGGTAAATAAAACTTCCTTTTTACGGCCCCTTTGATCCTATAGATTCGTCACTTTCTACCACAAGCAGTTTCTGTTCACACAAGTTGGATCTAGTTCACACTGCATCTCATAATATGCCTAGTATATTCACTTATGCTTCACAAAGTAGTTAGATTCCTCACTTGTACTGATCCGTGGATTCGTACAAATCTGGAACCAACTCCTTATCTATGAGTGAATGTCTTCGCACGATGAGGTTAATGTCTTCTAAACTGATTTATCTTCAAAATCTTCTGAGAATGCATATGACCTCTTCCCCTTCCCTCGCACCTTAATGCTGTCATAGGTACATGTCAGTGGGAGAATCCCTTGGTTCTCATAGTCTGCATTCATTTGCGGAATTTTTACAGCATCACATAAATTCTCCCGAAGCCAGTTCCTGTTTGTCCAGCAAGCGAAAGCCTTTGAAGCCTTTGAACATGTTGAAGCCATTCAGTTTGAAGTTCATGGCTGCAGAGAAATCAATAAGGAAGGGTGGCAGACAGCGTCATGGGGGAACATCAAGAGATTTGCCTGATGACCTCTCAGAGCTTTACAAGATAGATCCTGAAGAGGATTACAATCAGTGCAAGACCCGAATCCAATGGATTCGAAGATATTGGGCAGAACAATGGTTCAAATACCGGTTTGTGACCCAGGAATATGCTGAGAAAAATGCCATCAAGCGACCGTGGGGAGACATCCTATACAAGAATCTTCAACCCAGGTCCAGAGAAGAAGCCATTGAACAAGGCTTCTATCCCTGCATGGTCCGTGGGCCATAGCCTGCAGATGCACACCCATCGTCACTACTATGGTGTCGTGACGACAATCTGTTCAAGCGCAACTTCCAGTTTGCCAAGAACTCAGTGAAGCAGAACACGGAGTCTTTGGGATTAGACTTCAACCCTGGTCCCTCTGCTCCCCATGCCGATGGAACTCGCGAAGCTAAACCCAATCTTCTTGGGCCCTTCTACAACTTGGAAGGTCTCATCACTCATATCGTGGTTCAAGGGACAGCCGTGAATGAGCCTGCTGATGACGCTGAATCAGATGAAGCACCTGCAGTGCCAAAGCCAAAGAAGTTGAAGCAGCCTAAAGCTTCAAAGCCTGCCTCTGAACCAAAAATCTCACGGGCGAAGCCACTGGCTACTGCACCTCCTGAAGACAGTGTGTAGTCTGAAGATTTTTCACGCATCTCCAAGCCCAAAAAGACAAGATGCCTCTGCCACACACCAGCCAAGAACTGTCAGCTGCTGCTATTCTGCGCAACGATGCCATTGCTGTCCAGTGATGAAGATCTTGCAGATGACGCTCTTGAGCAACAGATCAAGAGCAGAGAAGAAGCATAAATCTTCAATGATCTGCCTCTCTTTGACATAGCAATCATCCACAACTTCATTGATGAGTGGTTTGACACGCCCAACCTCAGCTTCGAAGATCTGCAACTTCCAATTGGCCTCAGTGTCGCCTTCCATGGCGCCATTGCTTCAGAGTTAGCTATCGCCCAGCGCATTGTTGAACTGAAGCAGAAGATTGACTTTGAGAAAACTCAGTTCAAGAAGCATATGGCCACGCTCAGCGTGCAAGAGGTGAAGAACTTCAAGATTATGCTGCACGAGCTCAAAGAAGCCTGTCTCAAGAAACGTGCAGAAGCTCAGGGTTCTCATGAGCGCATGAAGAGCCTGGCTGACAAGTGTGTGCAAGGCTACAACGAGGCTGAGAAGCGCAAGGCCCTTGGGCATCCGGGCATCGATCCCAGGATGGCTGCTAAGAGGAAGAAGAAGCCCACTGTGGCCGAACCCAACGCACCAAGGCAGGAAGCAGATCCCATTGTCTTCCCAACTAGCATGACTGGCTCGAAGCCAAAAGCCAGGTCTACCGCTTCAGAACTGAAGAAGACGAGGACTGCTGAGGCTAAAGCCAGAAAGAGGAAACATCCTGAAGCCTCTGTTGTTGCTCCCCCCAAGAAGAAGCGAAAGACCAAGAAGGAACGGGCTGCTCCCACAGAGCCCTTAATTGTTGAACCCATCTCCATGGTTCGCCCTGCCACTGAACTTCAAGAGCGCCAACTGACTGTCCATGAGCCTGCTTTCATAGAGGCTCATGCAACTGAAGACTTTCCAGCCGCTGATCCTACCGCTGCTGAAGACATTGGTCACCATGACAATGTTGAAGATAATGTAGTCCTTCCTCAGATCGAGCACCAACAAGTATCATCGCCTGTGCTTACGCACAGCGAACTCATCAGCATTGGTCGTCCCTTGACGCCAATTGCTCAGGATACAACATGGGCTGATCACCCACAAGCACAAGAAGAAGATGACTTTGAGGCCCAGCCAACTCCATCTCCACAGGCGTTGCCAGCGTTATGTAGGCTTCGCAAAGGACCAAGGCCTCCAGTCTTCGAGTCTGAAGCTAAAGCTACTGAAGACACTCCGGCTGCATCAGCCAATGACACCCAAGAAGAAGAACATGTCCCCACTCCCCCAACTACTGACGAAGCTGTTCTCGCGGAGAACATGTCTATGCCCGACCCTCCAGCTCGTCAAGTGGAGGTAGAAAATCTTGAGGCTGCCACCACCAACACCAATGAAGCCACTAACGTTGTCATGGCTGAAGCAAATGTGGAGCCTCCACCAACCAATGAGCCAGAAGTCAGTGAAGCAAATGATGCTACTGCTCCTGTTTCTGCGCCTACTGCTAGTCCTCAGTTTGACTATCATGTTGAGCATAGGCCTCAGGTACAGAAGCCAATTCCAAGGTTGCCCAGGTTTCCAGGTCCTGCATCAGCACCTGGATCCTTTAATGTCAACGGCTTCAAAGCAGACAACACTTTCTTCAATAGCTCCAAGAACCCCTACTCAAGGGAAAGAATATCTTCTGATCGGTTCTGGAGCTATCCGCAGCGAAGCTATTACTCCTGCATTCTGTACAATCAAGGTCGCATCTTCCCACATAAGCGTCTTGACACCGACACAATAGCTGGTCTGCCCTATCTGGACGAAGCTCTGGATTGCTTCAAAGATGTTGGATTGTTGCCGTTTGTCACCGACCAAGAGCACTGGAACAAAGAGTTGCTGCTCCAATTTTATGCCACACTTCACATACGAGGCTACAACAGAGATCCAAAGACTTGGGTCCTGGAGTGGATGACAGGCAATGTTCATCACGAAGCCAAAGCCTTTGATATCATTGAGCTCACTGGTCTGCCCACTCCTGGAGATCTCTATGAACCTGGCTGTCAGCTTCATAGTGAAGCTATGGAAAACATCTTTCAGAAGCCTGAACCGAACATGAGTCAGATGCTCAGTATGATGAAGCCCTTGCCACAAGATGATGCATATCCTAAGGTGTTCTTTGTTGAAGACCTTGAGTATATGCCAAGGACTATCTATCACATTATAAGGCGAACTCTCTGGCCCATCAAAGGACATTCTCCACATGCCAAGCTGGAAGGTGCAATGAAGACTTTGGTCTTCTATATTCTTCATGGAAAATGCTTCAATGCACAAGACTTCTTCATCCGCCAACTTGCTGCATCAGGCTCTGATCTTTTTGGCTTGAAGTTCTACGCTCCATGGATAAAGTGGCTGATTAAACTCCACTCCGCTATCTCATATCAACCATCTGCTCGCAATCATCGGATCTTTCTGCCTGATGTGGATATGTCTGTTGAAGCCATTTATCCTGAGCCTGCCAAGGAGCCTCTTAGTCTTCAGAATGCGGAGCATCAAAGTTTCTCTCAGAACATTGAAGGAGTTGAAGCAGTCACTCGTGTTTATCCTCTGGCTGGAACTACACGTGCACCTCATCGTGCCCTTACCGAAGCCACCGACAGTACTATTGCCCAACGACCCAAGAAGCGATCTCGTGTTCTCAACGACCGAGAGCTTCTGGTGGCTCTTCATCAGAAACAGGATAGGCATCACGACTGGCTGAAGCGCCAAATGCAAAGCCTCTTGGTGGATGTTAACCGCATTCGCAATCTTGCCACCAAGAATGCCTTTGTTGCCCATGAAACCTCTCGACGCACATGGAAAGGGCTGACGCTTATGTGCTCTGAAGATGATCTTCAAGAGGATGGCTTCTCTGAACGCTTCAAGTTTGACTCCACACCTCCTCGAAGGGCAGTGCTGCGACAAACTCCATCTCTTGAAGACTCTGAGTTCTCTTCCTCTGCGGCAACTATGAATGCCAGAGTGATCGAGGACGAAGAAGATGCTACTTCACCGCCCCCTCCTTCAGCATGCTTCGACACTGCTCCAAGTTCTTCTGCACCGCCAAAAACCACCGACGACCCTACTGCTTCACCTACTCTTCATGGGAACGAGTAGATGCTCTATGTCTTCAAACATTTTTGGTCCTTACTGACAAAAGGGGGAGAAGCATATGAGTTTGATAGTCTTCAAGCGGGTCCATATGGGCGGTTACTTTATATTTTGCCTAGGGTTTACAACTCTTGTTTTGATACATTTGGTTCTTTGAGTTGTAACACTTAAACTCGATGGTCGTCTACTACTTATTTGCTACTTTGTGATGTGATGATAAATTCCGCATGTGCGACGATAAATTCCGCACTTAGATCATTTTGCAGACGTCCATTTTCCATTATGCATGTCATTATCTTCACATACCTTCTCATGCATAATGAATTGTCATCATAAGTTGAAGAGGATCTCCACAAGTACAACCTGCCATGTGCATTTGCATTCCAAAAGCAAATTACTTATATGCACATCTTCAGATGGAGCCCTTGCAACTTATGAAGACAATTCCTTATCCTTTACAATTTCACATATTATATTCCCCATTGAAAACTTCAACTAGTTTGTCATCAATCACCAAAAAGGGGGAGATTGTAAGTGCATCTAGTGCCACCCCTAGTTGGTTTTGGAGTATTGACGACAAACCTAGTTGAGGGACTAATGTGTTTGTGAGAATTGCAGGATAACACAGGTAGAAGTCCCTCATTGGTTCGGTTTTCCTACCAGAGATGACCCCTAAAAATGTATGAAGACATTGATGTCAAAGGTGGTATGTGAAGATATTCACATTGAAGACTATGACAAGAGAAGACATCGCACGACGCCTATGGAGCTCAAAGACTCAGATCTTTCGTAGTTCTTTTTCTTCTTTATTGAGTCATAGGAACCACCGTACTGTTAAGTGGGGTCCAAGAGAACCAGTCAGAATGACTGAAGTGATGCTTAACCAAAACCTATGTCTTCGAGTGAAGACTATGAGAGCGAATCTTGTCCAGAGTCGGACAAGTCAGCTTTGCTTGTAGCCCAAGTAAAGTTGCCATGTGTGTTTGAAATCTGACCGTTGGAACACGTGTCAGTTCCTTAGTGACCCAGGGTCATTTCGGACAAATCAGGTCGGGTTGCCTAGTGGCTATAAATAGCCCACCCCCTACAACCATAAATGGTTGGCTACTCACAGTTAGAGTACGGCTTTTGTCGTTTGAGAGCAACCTACCTCGAAGCCTTTGAGAGAGAATTCCTTGCGAGGATAAAGCCCTAACCTCCCAGAGCCAAAGAGTGTTAGGCATCACCTAAGCCTTCCTGTCTGTGTGATCTGAAGACTTATTACACTTGAGGACTGTGAATCCTCCAGCCGGTTAGGCGTCGCGTTCTGAGCATCCAAGAGCCATTGTGGTTCACCGGTGAATGAAGTCTGTGAAGGTTTGGGAGTCTACCTTGAAGACTTACCAGAGTGATTGGGCGAGGTATGTGTGACCTTAGCTCAAGGGGAATACGGTGGGGACTGGGTGTCCTGAGCTGCGTGTTCAGGACTGGGTGTCCGGGACTGTGTGTCCTCAGGTTTAAATACCTAGCCACCCTAACCAGATGTACAGTTGTCACAGCAACTAGAACTGGTCTAACAAATCATTGTCTTCAACGAGTCACTGGTTTCATCCTTCCCTTCCCTTTACTTACTGTTGGTCCTTGTGAAGTCGTTGTATGATTGCATTATCTTTTGTCTTCACTGAGTGACTGCTTGATCTGATTGGCTTCATAATATCTTCCTACCTGATCCTTACTACCTAGCTGCTATTAGTCATTGTGCTTTCACTTCATTGCATACTTGACTATGGCTTGCCTAGTGTAGTTTACCTTCCGCTGCATGGTAATAGGTTTATTTCTATCGTTTGTCTTCGAAACTTCCATGTTTTGAAGACTTTCATAAAAATCGCCTATTCACCCCCCTCTAGTTGATATAACGCACTTTCACATCCTTCTTCTTCACAAAAAGTACTCCACAACCCCACGGAGAAGAACTAGGTTGGATGAGACCCATTCGCTCTTGAATATCGAGTTGCTTCTTCAGCTCCTTCAACTCTTCAGGTCCGAGCTTGTAAGGACGTTTGCAAACCAGTTCCGTGCCAGGCTCAAGATCGATGACGAATTCAACTGGCCGGTGCGGAGGCATTCCTGGAAGCTCTTCTGGAAAGACGTCTTGATATTCGCAAATGACTGGAATTTGGGAGATGGCATCCAGTTCACCCTTCTCATTGAGAGAAAACAGACGGATTGTATCGTCCTGAGCGGCAAAGACAATTACATCCTCAGACGAATGAGTCAATTGAATCTGCCTGGCAGCATAATCAAGATGCGGCTTGTGCTTAGAAAGCCAATCCATTCCGAGAATAAGATCAATATCCGAGTTACCAAGAACCACCAGAGAGGACAGAAACTTGTAGTCGCCCAACGTGATAGAGACATCGGGAGCAACCAAACTAGAAGTCAAAAGCTTGCTGGGAGAAACAACTCGCATGAATTTGGGCATAACCTCAGTATCAACATTGTGCTTCGATGCAAATGGGCATGACAAGAAAAAATGCGATGCACCAGTATCAAAAAGTACTTTTGCTGGAACATCGTTAACAGGAAGGTTACCCATGATGACATCTGACGAGTCCTCTGCCTGAGATGCACTCATCAAGTTGACCTTGGTGTGCTTGGGGTTGTGCTTGACCACAACTATACTTGCCAATTTCATAGGAGGAGGAGGAGGGAGACGCCTCTGATTGAAGCATTTGTTGCCATAGTGACCCTTCTGTTGGCACGTGTTGCACGTGACCTCTAAAAGCGGACGGTGATACGGAGCACTTGATCTTGGAGCTTGAGATGAAGTCTTGTTCTGAAAGCCAGGGTTGGGTGGGTGGGAAGATCCACTACCACCTTTGCTCTTCTGTTGATACGGCTGACGGAACTGAAGAGGAGGAAGCCAATACTTCTGCTGCTTAGCCACTTGAGTTGAGGAATAAGGAGTAGCATCTCTGACTCGCTTCTTGGAAGCATCGCACTTCAGTTGAGCAGCCTCTTGCTTCAATGCCATGTTGTAAAATTCATCGTACCTCTTGGGCTCAAAGAGGACAAGAGCTAGTTGGATTTCTTCTCTGATACCACCCCTGAACTGGTATATCATGCTCTTCTCGTCAGGGACGTCCTGCTTAGCAAAGCGGGCGAGCTTCTGAAACATCTTGTTGTACTCATAGACAGACATAGAGCCTTGCTTCAGGTTGCGGAATTCCTCACACTTGCTTTCAACCATGCTCTGAGGAATATGATGAGCTTTGAAGTCTTGACGGAATTCATCCCAGGTAATCACACGGCTCCTCTGGAATCTTTGTACTGTTGGAACCATTCTGCAGCTTGGTCTTTGAGTTGGAAGGAAGCGAACTTGACAAAGTCCTCAGGCATGATGTTACTGCACTCGAAATGCTTGCACAAGTCCACGAGCCAATCATCAGCGTCAGTTGCCTCAACACAATTGCTGAAAGTCTTTGGCTGGTTAGCAAGGAACTGGTTGAGTGTAGCAAAGTGATTATGATTGTTGCCTTGGTTCGCTTGGTTGCGCTCTTGAGGAATTTGCATGATCAGCTACGTGTTTGCATTGGTAGCGGCCATCACAGCTTGCCATGCCTACGGAGGTGGAGGTGGTGGTGGCGGATCAGGATTTGGAGTCGTGCGCGTTGGAGGAGCCATCCTGAAGAGGTTGACATCCATTAGCACATTGATAGACAATTATTGAAGCTGAACCACACGGGTTGAAATTGCAACATATAGTCTCCACATTCGAATAGAATGAATGAATGCATTCCAATTGAAATGGTCACATATCCATAAATTGAGAAGCCACTTAGAATTTAAGTAGAGGAATAAAATCAACAAGGTACGGAACAAGAACGAATACTCGGTAAGGATCACCCAATCTCAAACCACATATCCATGGAAGAAGAGCTAGAGCTACAAGAATTCCCATCTATGAAACTCCCGAACCTTTCCGGTTATGCAATCAGGTGTTGGGGATACAGGGGAAGCATAATATCTCACCCAAATCTAGCAAATCCTACATCCAGCTGTATCCATCCTTCAACACATAACCAAGAAAAACTTTGGAAATCGTCTACCTCAACCTTCGAAAAGCATCCGTTATACAAGTTATGGCAATACTCCCGAACTCCCGCCCCAGTACTGGGTGGCGTCGAGGTTATCTCACCAACAACTGCATAAAAGAGATTTTCGATGTCGGCGAACTAAACTCAGGTATTCCAGAACTGCAACGATAAAATTGTGACGACAACACCTCGGAGCTCAACTCCCCGGGACACTGCCACAACCCCTAAATGACAGGAGGCACCAAGAACAATGTTCTCGTCACAAATCGATCGGAACGATTCCAAGATACCCGCGTGATCCTAAAATTTGTTTTAGTGAAATTTGAGAAGAGAAGAGTCAAAACTCTACGTCAGGATGCCTTACCAGAGCGATGAAGGGACTGGGGAGTAAAAAGAATTCCTAAACTCTCCGATACATAATTCCTAAATGACTCAAAACATTTTTCTAGACTTAACAACGTCAGCTAATTCGATCAAGCAGTGGGGGCTCTTAAGGTCAGGGAAGGCTCTGATACCAACTTGTAACGCCCTCGATGCGGCTATATCTCCTACGTGTCGAAGCATGACTTAGAGGCATAACCGCATTGAAAGCAATGTCGCAAGTAAGGTAATCTTCACAACAACCCACGTAAATAGATAATAGGGAAAAAGGTACATAGTTAGCTTACACTCGCCACGTCACACAAAGTACATGAATAACATTACAATCATCCAATACACTCATGCTCCGACTACGGTACCGAAATAAAAGATCAACCCCAACATGCGACACGGTCCCGATCGCCCCAACTGGGCACCACTACTGATCATCAGGGAAAGACACATAGTAATGGCGTGAGTCTTCGTCGAACTAGCTCCCACTTGAGCTTAAGCGCATCATCTGGAACGGAGTCATCGGGCCCTGCATCTGGTTTGGAAGTAATCTGTGAGTCACGAGGACTCAGCAATCTCGTACCCTCGCGATCAAGACTATTTAAGCTTATAGGTAAGGACATCTCCAGCCGTTGGCCCCCCAGGAGGGGCAAAAAATCGCCCCCAGGGGGCGAGCCGGCGATACAATCGGCGCTGGGGGCGATTTTGCGCCCAGTTGTCGCCCCCAGGCGCCGAAATTGGCCACTTTGCAGCCCAATTTCGGCGAATAAAGGGCCCATATGGGCGAGAACAGGCCCATATTCGGCGTGGTTTCGCCGTGTCTCGGCGTTCAATTATCAACGCAATTATTTCTTACCACATATTTCATCACAGAAAAATCAAATACTTCAACAAAATAGTACAACAACAAATAGTTCAATACAAATTATATAGTTCAACACATAAAAACTCTTATTTCATCACACGGCGTCCCCCTTGAGCCTCCATAGGTGCTCAATCAGATCTTTCTGCAGTTGATGATGCACCTGTGGGTCTCGGATCTCCACAGGTGCATCATCCTGAGGAAGAGCTTTCGACTCATCCGATAACGGTGCCGAAATGTTCTCTCGCCATGAAGTGGAGCATCGGCGAAGTAGTCGGAGTAGAGCATGCAGTAGCCTTGGAGACGATGCCGGTTCTTTGCTTTCATCCGCCCCGGTGCTGAGCCACCTCACCGCGGCTTTTCATTGCTCGCCAGCAGCTGGGCGAGGGCGGCGAGCACCATGAGATGCTCTTCTTCCTGGACGTCGGCCGCGGCTTCCTCCTCCAGCAGCGCGGCGAGCTCTTCCTCCTCATCCGAGTCCATCATCGAGGCAGGCAAAACGCCGAACGCCTTGCGCTCGGTGGGCATGTACCCGCCGTTAAACCGCGCCTCCGCGGCCGGAAATGGCGGCCGGAAATGCCCAGCTGCTGTGGGAGGGGCTGCCGCAGCGAAGCGCTGCTATTTTCCGGCGGGGAATGGCTATCTAGCGGAGTAGGGTGGCCGCGGTCGCCGGGATATAGCTAGTGGTGGCCGAGGGCGCGGGGGGTGCGAGGCAAGTCGGGGGAAGAAAACCTTGACTTTTCCCCTGTCGGTGTGGGCCAGGCGTGCTTTTCCCTAGCGCCGGAGCCCCCAACTGCTCCCCAGCGCGCCGGGTTCGGCCTGTGACCGCCGGGCGGAAAAAAGGTCCGAACCGGCGATTTTCGGCGTCCTGGGGGCGCGACTAGGCCGTTTTTTCGGCGTCGGCACCGAAAAAGTGGCCTGGGGGGCCCTGTTGGGGGCGCGGCTGGAGATGCGCTAAGGCAAGGTAATATGTGGATCTGCAGCAAGCGACTAGCATATATGGTGGCTAACCTGTTCGCAAAAGAGAGCGAGAAGAGAAGGCGAAGCCGAACGAGAAACTATAGAACAACCTACGGCAAACATTACTCCAACACCGTGTTCACTTCCCGGACTCCGCCGAGAAGAGACCATCTCGGCAACACACGCAGTTGATTCATTTTAATTAAGTTAAGGTTCATGTTATCTACAATCGGACATTAGCAAATTCCCATCTGCCCATAACCGCGGGCACGGCTTTCGAAAGTTCAAATCCCTGCAGGGGAGTCCCAACTTAGCCCATCACAAGCTCTCACGGTCAACGAAGGATAAACCTTCTCCCGAGACAATCCGATCAGACTCGGCATCCCGGTTCTACAAGACAACTTCGACAAAGATAAAACACGTCCAACAACACCGCCCGAATGTGCCGACAAATCCCGATAGGAGTTGCACATCTCTCGTTTTCAGGGCACACTCAGATGAGACATCCTACGAGTAAAACCAAACCTCAAGTTGCCCCGAGGTGGGCCCGCAGTCTGCTCGGTCGGACCAACACTCAGAGGAGCACTGGCCCAGGGGGGTTTAAATAACGATGACCCTCGGGCTCCGGAAACCCAAGGGAAAAAGAGGCTAGGTGGCAAAAGGTAAAACCAAGGTTGGGCATTGCTGGAGGAGTTTTATTCAAGGCGAATTGTCAAGCAGTTCCCATTATCACCCAACCACATAAGGAACGCAAAATCCGGGAACATAACACCGATATGACGGAAACTAGGGCGGCAAGAGTGGAACAAAACACTAGGCAAAAGGCCGAGCCTTCCACCCTTTACCAAGTATATAGATGCATTAAGATAACAAGATAATATAGTGATATCCCAACAAATAAACAATGTTCCAACAAGGAACAATCTCCAATCTTCACCTGCAACTAGCAACGCTATAAGAGGGGCTGAGCAAAGCGGTAACATAGCCAATCAACGGTTTGCTAGGACATGGTGGGTTAGAGGTTTGACATGGCAATTTGGGAGGCATGATAAGCAAGTGGCATAGCAAAAGAGCGAGCATCTAGCAAGCAAAGATAGAAGTGATTTCGAGGGTATGATCATCTTGCCTGCAAAGTTGTCAGAGTTGACTTGGTCCTCGTAAGCAAACTCAACGGGATCCTCGTTAGCGAACTCGTCTCCCGGCTCTACCCAAACAAGACAAACAAGCAAAAGGAACACAATCAACCACGTCCAATGCTCGAACAACATGATGCAAACATGGTATGCTATGCAGGATGCAATATGTGGTGCAAATGCAAGATTTGACAAAGGATGATTGAACCTGGCCTCAACTTGGAAATCCAAGAGTGCCACTGGAAAGGTGAGGTGATTTCGGTTGAAATCGATATAAAGATCACCGGAATCGGATGCACGGTTTGGAAATGGCAAGCAAAACAAATATGGCAATGGTCTGCGATAAACAGCAAGTAGCCATCTAAATGCATCAAGATAATTATGCTACAGCACTCAAACATGGCAACAAAATACATGGCAGTGATCCTCTCATGATGCTTGACAAAATATGAACACTGAGCTATGGCCAATTCATCCATTAACAGGTTCAAACAAGCATGGCAAAAGAGCAATTGATAAACAGGTTTCAGACTTAGTGAAATTAACACAAGTCTGGAATTACAGATTAGGTAGCACACTTTGGAGCATGAAAACTATATGCTACAGGAACTAAACATGGCAAGGCAAGGCATGACATGAAGCTACTCAAAGCACTTAACAAAAGTCCCTTAGTGACCTTGAGCCAAAAGGGATCAAAAAATACAATTGCGAGCATGTGAACAAAGCATACACCCATCAAGAATACATATTATAGAAGCTAGACATGGCAAGAATAAACAACATAGCATGCACGGATCAACAACAACATCCTCAGCAAAATCGCTAACAAGTAAATAATCTGCCAGGATTCATGAAATAGCAAAAGTAGAGCTCGATTGACTCAAGCTAGGGTGCTCCATAATTGCAAAAAAGACATGGATGGATAGAGCACCACAATATTAACAAATCATCCTTACTGATCATCCTCAAAATAGGCACGGATCACTAGGAAACAACATGAAGATATGGCATATTGATAAAAACAGATCAAGGACTTAGTGAAATTCTAAGTCCCTGAAATCAGCATTAACGAATGCACTACTTTGCAAGCTTGTGGTAGTCACCACACATATCACAAAAATACATGGTAAGCACCTATGTAAAGATGGCATGGCATATAACAAAACTCATGTAGAGCTCAGGAGCATATCATGCACACATTAATCATGGCAAAAATGACAAATAGCTAATTGATGCAGCAGATCTGACAATTATCTCAAATAGCTCTCTTCCAACAGCATTTCGGGCATCAAGATGAGCTCAAATGAAAATGCTGCAATGATATGAAACGATGTACTCTCTGAGACGAACATTTTGATATGCTACACGCGCAAATCGAGGTTACGGGTGCAAAGTTACGGCATGATGAAAAACGCAAAATAACTAGGGTTTCGGGGCAAAACTCAACCGTCTGAAACTCAGATCCAGATCTGGCCGGGCGGTACTGTAGCGGTGCGCGGACGTCGAGGTTCTTCGGGGTTCGTCGCCGGACTTGGTGAGGCACGCCGGCCGGAGTAGGGCTTGCCGGAGTGGAGGAGGCCGGCCAGGGCGAGGAGAAGAGGAGGCGGACGCCGGAGTGGCGAAAGTGGAGTGGTGAGGGGCGGCGCAGCCGCGGTGGTGAGGTGGAACGGGGCGGAGCGACCCGGGCCGGCGATGGCGCGCGGCGGCGCCGGCGTGACGTTCGGGCGGCGCGGCGACGGGTCGGTGAGGGGACGAGGCGGCGGGGACGAACGGCAGCACGGGCTCTTGGGGGCCCTCCCTGGGCCGAGCGGGCCGGTGGCGGGGGAGACCCGGCGGCGACACGTGGCGGCGTGTGGCTAGCTGGGCGCGGCGGGCGGACGCGTCCGGTTGCGGCCGGACGTGTCCGATGGCAGCGGAGATGATTTCTAGGGTTTGGGGAAAAGAGGAGATCCGGGAGGGTCTATATATAGGCATAGGGGGGGCTAGGAGAGTCCAAATGAGGTGCGGTTTGCGGCCACGCGATCGTGATTGAATGCTCTAGATGATGGAGAGGGTTTAGTTGGGTTTTGGGCTAAATTGGAAGGGTGTTGGGCTGCAACACACACGAGGCCTTCTTGGTCCCTCGGTTA
Organism: Triticum monococcum; assembly: GCA_034509565.1. Taxonomy (NCBI): domain Eukaryota; kingdom Viridiplantae; phylum Streptophyta; class Magnoliopsida; order Poales; family Poaceae; genus Triticum; species Triticum monococcum. The sequence goes on along the minus strand of CM067842.1, from coordinate 707,723,930 downwards.
ATCGTTGGAGTATCAAACGAAGTCCAAATGGTACGAAACTTGGCAGGCGGTCTACCGGTAGTAAACCAAGGCTGCTTGACAAGTCTTGGTCCAATCCGGAAATGTTTAACCCCCACACACGAAAAGAGGTAGAAAGGACCACTGGATGAGATAGGACCGCCGGAATGCAAAACGGACAACAGGGAAAATGCTTGGATGCATGAGACGAACACATATGCAAATGCAATGCACATGATGACATGATATGATATGCATGACAACGACAACAACACACGGAGACAAAAACCCGAACCTGAGGAAATAAAATAACTTAGCACCGAAAACGACAAGAGTTGGAGTACATATAAGGTAAATTACATCTGGGGTGTTACAAGTTGTCTGCAATGGGGTTCTCAGCTCCTTTTCTATCAACAATATGCAAATCAAATTCTTGTAGCAAGAGAACCCATCTAATAAGTCTAGGTTTAGCATCTTTCTTCTCCATAAGATATTTAATAGCAGCATGATCAGTGTGGATAGTTACTTTAGAATCAACAATATATGGTCTGAACTTATCACAAACAAATACAACTGCTAAAAGTTCTTTCTCAGTAGTAGCATAATTTCTTTGAGCATTGTCTAGGGTCTTACTAGCATAATGGATAACATTTAATTTCTTATCAACTCTTTGCCCTAAAACAGCACCTACAGCATAATCGCTAGCATCACACATTATTTCAATCAGGTGGCTGAACAATAGGTGCAGAGACTAATGCTTTCTTAAGTATTCCAAATGCTTCTACACAATCATCATCAAAGACAAATGGTATATCTTTTTGTAATAAATTAGTCAGAGGCCGAGAAATTTTTGAGAAGTCCTTAATGAACCTCCTATAAAATCCGGCGTGACCAAGGAAACTTCTTATACCTTTGATGTCCTTGGGACATGGCATCTTTTCAATAGCATCAACCTTGGCTTTATCAACTTCAATACCTCTTTCAGAAACTTTATGTGACACCCAAAAAAAATTTTGACCCTGTTTTATTAATTAAAATTTTGCCAGGAAATTAAAACTTTTATTTTCTGAGCTCCCTTTTGATTTTTGAACCATTCTCTCCCTTGTTATTATGGAGTTTTGCCCCCAAAAGAAAACTTTTCATATATGTTATTGGACTTGTTTAACCTCTCAAGAAAAACTTCTCTTTTTAGAACAAATTACACAATTAATTTGCTTGATCTTTAATTTCTTGAAAAATGGTTTTTCCAAGATTATATGGCCATATTTGAACTACAAAAATTTGATAAATTCACTTAAAATTCCAACCAAAATTTGGAGATGTCATGTGATGTTTTTAAATCACTTATATGCAAAAATATCTTTTATTCTTGTAATATTTTTAGCTCTACATCAATTTTTCTTCTCTGGTCCAGAGTGCAATTTTGCACTACAACCCATTTAAATATTTTTTCTAGCCTCCACCAAAATTATGGGATGTTGGTAGTAGCTTATGATTCAACTTTATGCAAAAACCCAATGATGTTATTTGAAAAATATGAGTGTATCAACCTCATTTTCATTCTGGTCCAACTTGATGGTTTGTACAGCAACCATATTTTTGCTTGCTCTTTGGCTCTTGATTCCTTTTCCTTCTTGTAGTCCTCCCTACTAAACCCCTAAGTCCAAGAGCATGCACCCATTGGATCACTTTTGGTTCATGGAATAATGCCATTCAATTCCTGTCCAGAATTGAGGTTTTGCAAAATTTGCACTAGCAAGTTGGTGCTTTTCACAATCTAACCTCACCACCTTCTTATGCTCCTAATGAGACCACCATCTGGAGTTTTTGACCACCCCAAGACCTGCCTAGATTCCTCTGGCATTTTGTCAAACACCCTGTGCACATGAACAGATCTGGCATGATTGTATGTTTGTGTTGTGAACTTTCCCATCTGTTCAAACCAAGTTGTCTAGTAGCCTGCTAGCGGTCTCTAACCCAGACCTACGTATTTGCATTTGATCTCTAGCAATTTTGCCCATCCTGGCATTTCGTCGAGTAGACGCCGTGCACGCCCAGAGCGCGAGCAGAGCACGCGTTTTGCACGTGCTCGCGCCCGAGCCAGCACGCCCCTGGATAAATCCCCCCGAGCTCATCCTGATCCTCTCCCTCCCGCCGCGTCACGCCAAAGGCCCCGACCGCCCCCTGGCGCCCTACAGCGCCGCCACCAGAGCCCTCTTGGCGGCATGCCCGCAGCCGCACCCGCTCCTGCCATGGTCGGCACCGCCCCGACCACCACAGCGCGACAGCTCGCCTCGATGGACAGTGGAGCGTTCGTCGGTAGCTCATGGAGCCGACCAACCACCGCCACGTCGCCCTGCAGCACAGTAGGGCGGTTCGCCGGCGAACTTATCCCCGGCCGCCGCGAACCGACATGACCACGCTATAAAAACGGACCCCGAGCCCCTCTGAGCACGCACGCAACCTCAGTCCACTCCTCCAGTTCCCCCCATGGCAGCCAATCAACCCGAGGAGGTCGTCTTCTTCCTCTCCGGCAACTCCTGCCACCGATACTACCCCGGCCATTCCGGCGCCACCAAAGCCTCCTCCTCTCCACTCTCTTCACCAAGAACTCGCTCTCCTCCTAGTGTATCCATCCCCCTGCTCGATTTTGATCGGGAGCCACCATTGCCCCAAACTCACTCTTCCCGACGGCCACCGTCCGCTGCGGAGCTCGCTGCCGGTTGCTCCGTCCACCCCAGAGACCAAAGCGACCACCGGAGTGACCGCCTCGGCCCCCTGAGCCCATGGGTGACCTCTGTTTCTCAAACGGCGCCGCCGTTCGCCGGCGAGCATCGCCGGAGCCCGCATCGGCTCGGACAAAGGAAGAGGAGGGAGAAATGGACTGGTCAAACCTGACCAGTGGGCCCCCTGGACCCACTGTTAGTGACCCCCGCACCAGTCCACGTGTTTAAGTGAATGCGTATAACCCCCCAGTACGTTTTTCCTGCAGCGAAAGCGTATTTCCTTCAGAAACGTTTTCTTTTATGTTTTATTTAAAAACATATTTTGACCACAACTTTGACTACTTATATCTTTTTAAATATAACTCCAAATGTATTGATTCTTTTTCCTACATCTCTCAAATTCTGTCTAGTTTATTTTAAGATTTATTTGAAAATTTTCCAAACAACTTTTTTGTACTATTTTTGAAATATGTGTGATTTGCATATTTTTGAAAATAGTATTTTTGAAGAGAAGAAAGCTTTCAAAAGATTTGGAGTGCACCCTGCCTTTCCACACCTTGAAGGCAAGCATCTTGAACCCTGGCATAATATTTTTGATGTGTTGGTTGACACGTTTATAACACCACCTCATTTCGGAGAACTCGTTATTTTATGTGATGACATGATCATTTGCATGAATGCATATCAGTGATTTCCTTGCTGTTGGGAATCAATATACTTGTGATGGAAATCATCCTCATGTGCCTTGCATGCATGCCGGAAAGGAATCCGGGAAAGCCTCTGCCTTGGGTAGGCGTGAGCTTATCGCCGGTCTCCGTCGGGACGGTTATGTCCGATATGGCATAGTAAGATATAATGGGTGGTGATTTTGTTGGTTGAAATATATTTGATGTACATGTCATGCAGGGAATTTATAAGCCTCCTGAGTCGACCATAGATCGAGTCTTGTTCCGGTAACCCCCATGCTTGTTTCGTACTACCACTTGTCCCTGCCATAGGTAGGGTACGGTTCAGTAAGTTGTCAACCCCTTTCCTAGCACACATCGTACAGAGAGGCCATGGTGGAAGATACCGGAGGCATCCGGTAGGCATGCCACCTGACCCGGGGGCATGGGTGTTTCGGTTGTAGCCGAAGGGGTAGCTCCCCTAGTTTGCGCGCGGTATAAATTTTGTGATCCCATGCTACGTCGAGGTTGTAGCCTCCCCACTTAGAGTTTTGCTTAACGGGTGCCGTGGGTGATTTCCAGACACCGGTAAGTTAGGCTGGTGTGTGCGGATAGGTGTGTTTTCAATTAAAAGACCGTAGACGGAATTAGTCCCGATGGACTAAAGGAATCCATTACTAGTGGGTAAAGAGTACACCCTCTGCAGAGTTTAAACCTATTCGAATAGTCGTGTCCATGGTTAAGGATTATAGTCTGGGATGGGTCAAGTGTCGGTCTTAGTGTCGGTCTTCGGAGGAGAAACTACTAAACCCGAATATTGATTATGACTTGTGATATATGATGGTTATGGTTATTATCATTGTGGACTAACCGTTTGCATTATTTTGAAATAAGGAATATCCCTGGGACGGTACCACCTCCTGGATATTCACCATGATTATGTTTTCATATAAGCCCCTTATGTGGCATCGCACAGACGCCCGACTGTGGCATGTTTGTTATTTCACTTTCATACAAGCCCTTTCTGTGGTGTCGCTTAGACGCCCGACTGTGGCATTCTTGTTATTTTCTTTATTTTACAAGCCCCTTTCTGTGGTGCCGCTTAGACGTCCGACTGTGGCATGCTTGTTATTTTATTTATTTTACAAGCCCCTTTCTGTGGTGTCGCTTAGACGCCCGACTGTGGCATGCTTGTTATTTTATTTACTTTACAAGCCCTTTCTGTGGCGTCGCTTAGACGCCCGACTGTGGCATGCTTGTTATTTAATTACCTTATAAGTCCTTTATGTGGTGTCGCTAAGACGCCCGACTGAGGCATGCTCACTTTCACTATCCTTTCGAGACGTCGCTTCAGACATCCGATCGGTGCATTTTTATTACTATTCTATCATTACATATTCCTGTTGCATATAAATGACCTGCCTGCATGCATCGGGATTTTATTCTCATGACTGAAGTGGTGGTTATAGATTATTTTTCAAGAGCATGATTATCGTTTTCTATATTATACCCGTGTTCATAATGTTTGTGAGTACATTCAAAAGTACTCACTGGCTTGTCCCTGGCTATTCTCTTGGCTAGATTGCTTGCTTGGAGAGGAGCGGTTCGATGACAGCCCTGGAAACTAAGCAACGGTGATAGTAGCCTCACGAAGATAGGAGTTGGCCTGGTCAGCTGTTCCTGTGGGAAATGGAGTCCCAAAGGCACCGTTGATCCACAATCGCTTCCGCCATCAACCACTAGAAACCATTTGTTGTACTCACAGACACGGATGGTCTTGTACTACCTATTTTGTACTCCTGCTTGGAATTTCTGTATCAAGTTGGTGCCTCATCAGCTAACAGTAATCCTGGGGCTGGTGAGCACAACGACCATTTTCTGGAAATTAATGCCCGGAAAAATCCGGTCGTGACAAACTTGGTATCAGAGCCAGGATGACCATTGGCTAATCCTATCCTAGCCAGGTCAATAAATCTAGGTTAACCAACCCACTAGACCTTAACCAAACCCCAGCCAAGCTTCTCGCGCAAGATAGCCACACAGTGACCCGACACCTTTTTGGCAGTCGGTGCCCAACCTATCACCCTAGCTTGTCAATCACGCACGAGTGACCAGCACCCAAGGCGTCTCATTCGCAAGCGTGTGAAGGAAGACTCCGTCCCCTTTTTCCGATAAGAAGGGCACGCTAGCCTCAACCCAGCACAACACAACCGCTACCCCAAACCGAGCCACAATGCCTGGCCCCGTCGTGCACAATGAGACCACAGCAACCAACCTTGGAGGCTTTGTGACCATACTCGCAAACCTCACCCGTCGTGCCTATGTGTTAGAAGAGCCCCCAGAATATGTTGTGTACCAAGGGTCCATGAGCGGTGAGAGCCGTCAATTCTGGGCCACTGTGCACGTCTATGGTAGGGGTCTATTGCCAGAACGCCCCTACAGGTTCACCGGAAGGACAACTTCTTTTGAGCCACAAGCCATCCAACTAGCTGCTCGAGAAGCTATAGTTCAACTCTGGCACTTGTCGCCCAAAGTTAACTGTCGCTCCTTCTACTACTACCCCAGCCGTGACGGATACGGTAGACCACCCCGAGTTGTCAACAGAGACCACGAGACAGATCCTGCACTATTGCATCTGGTGTGTTACGTAAATGCACTAGAAGGACTGTTTGATCAAATCACCCTTGATCTGATCGCGGCTCATGGAGAACTGATTCGCCAAGCACCGGTAAGAAGAGAGGATGAGCCCAACGCCGACAACCCAGTCATGCTGTTCGGACAACCAATCGAGACCTTGAGGTCAGCCCCAGCCACCAACCAAGGTGCTTTGATGACCCCAGAAGTGCTTCATCGCCTTTTGGGAACACACTCCAACAGGGTTGTGACCAGCAATCCCCGAATGGTCACCATCGCTACCCCGAGCCTGCAGCCCCTCAGCCCACTCCAACTAATTCCGACAGTGAGACCCGTGGAGAAGCCTCGACATCCACAAGGCACGCCCGCTTGGGTGTAAACGAGGTAGACTAAGTCACTCGAGTAGTGTTGAGTCCCAAGGTATCCTCGCTTTGTAATCATGTGACCATGTATATAAACGCAACCTGTCGTCGTGCCTCTGTTTTAAATAGTAACCTTGCATGGGTATGTCAGCACACAGTTGCATATTTTCCGGGCACAACTACCAAAACCAACCCGACAACTCCTCGGTGATACGCCACTTTGGTGAGATATGTATCTATGGTTTTGACCCCGACCCTTGGAGCAGAGCTGGAAATTTCATTGCCATTCACCACGGTAAAAATGACCCAGCTCCGGTGCTATAAGAAGGCCACCGCGTGACCCTGCCAAGCACCCCTCATCTTGTGCACCATCCTCCCAGCCATTTCCTGCCATGCCGAGCCCTAGTATTTATCTGAGAACTCCAGATGCAACCCCGGGTAGTTTTGTCAAAATATTGTGGGATTTTACATGCAGTACCATGAGTGCTACCCAGCCACCCCAGTACGAGCTGTTCAAATCGAGAATCACCTTTTCCACGTCGAGATATTGGGCAGCAGTACACATTCCTCCTGTAAACTCCAACCAAGACCCAACGGAGGTCTCCTTCATAGGGAAATCCATGCCAACCCCGCTCATGGCCATAGAAGCTACTGCATACGAAGCGCTTGCTCGCCTTCGATTCGCGGTACCCTATGCCAGCGAACGAGGGTATTATTACTTTCCGAGCCGTGCAACACCCGGAGAAGTAACATCTTTTCCCGGTGGACGGATTGAGAGAGACCCAGTCCTGGCCAACCTTGTTCAGTACGTCATCGCTCAAGAGTGTTTAACCCAACATGTGATGGGTTATCTCCAGAGCCTCGCGGATTTAAATCCTCAGATCGCCATCGGCAGATCACTAAGGCCCGACCAGGAGAGACGCATTCATCGACTGGTCAATCCGCTTTCCCCGATAGAAGAGGAGTGCATCCCAGTACCAAAGACGTTTTCTCGGGACCCCGTCCAGATACCGTTTCCATTTTAGACATCGCTGCTATATTGCAACATTTAATTATGTGTTGTAACTTATGCGTGATACCCTAAGCTTATGCGACGAGTCAATTATTTGGCTTCTACTGATGTGTGTAGTTTTTGTTGTGGTTTATGCTTCTTTAAGTTAACCGATTTCCCTCGTGAAAAATCCCGGAATAAGATTTCTTTTCCCGGAGCTGCTGCATCGTACATCTTCTCACGACGTGGATTATTTTATTTCACACAGCACCACGGCAACAGACTCACAACCACAATCGCTCGAACACATCCCCTGCTTGCAAAAACACGCGACCGTGGGGTATTTGTTTTTTTAACAATCTTTAGCAAATCTCGAGGACAAGATTTTTCTTAAGGGGGGTAGTGTTGTGACACCCAAATTTTTTTTGACCCTGTTTTATTAATTAAAATTTTGCCAGGAAATTAAAACTTTTATTTTCTGAGCTCCCTTTTGATTTTGAACCATTCTCTCCCTTGTTATTATGGAGTTTTTCCCAAAAAGAAAACTTTTAAAATATGTTATTGGACTTGTTTAACCTCTCAAGAAAAAAATTTCTTTTTAGAACAAATTACACAATTAATTTGCTTGATCTTTAATTTCTTGAAAAATGGTTTTTCCAAGATTATATGGCCATATTTGAACTACAACCATTTGATAAATTCACTTAAAATTCCAACCAAAATTTGGAGATGTCATGTGATGTTTTTAAATCACTTTTATGCAAAAATATCTTTTATTCTTGTAATATTTTGAGCTCTGCATCAGTTTTTCTTCTCTGGTCCAGAGTGCAATTTTGCACTACAACCCATTTAAATATTTCTTTCTAGCCTCCACCAAAATTATGGGATGTTGGTAGTAGCTTATGATTCAACTTTAGGCAAAAACCCAATGATGTTATTTGAAAAATATGAGTGTATCAACCTCATTTTCATTCTGGTCCAATTTGATGGTTTGTACAGCAACCATATTTTTGCTTGCTCTTTGGCTCTTGATTCCTTTTCCTTCTTGTAGTCCTCCCTACTAAACCCCTAAGTCCAAGAGCATGCACCCATTGGACCACTTTTGGTTCATGGAATAATGCCATTCACTTCCTCTCCAGAATTGAGGTTTTGCAAAATTTGCACTAGCAAGTTGGTGCTTTTCGCAATCTAACCTCACCACCTTCTTATGCTCCTAATGAGACCACCATCTGGAGTTTTTGACCACTCCAAGACCTGCCTAGATGCCTCTGGCATTTTGTCAAACACCCTGTGCGCATGAACAGATCTGGCATGATTGTAAGTTTGTGTTGTGAACTTTCCCATCTGTTCAAACCAAGTTGTCTAGTAGCCTGCTAGCGGTCTCTAACCCAGACCTATGGAATTGCATTTGATCTCTAGCAGTTTTGGCCATCCTGGCATTTCGTCGAGCAGACGCCATGCACGCCTAGAGCGCGAGCAGAGCACGCGTTTTGCACGTGCTCGCGCCCGAGCCAGCACGCCCCTGGATAAATCCCCCCGAGCTCATCCTGATCCTCTCCCTCCCGCCGCGTCACGCCAAAGGCCCCGACCGCCCCCTGGCGCCCTACAGCGCCGCCACCAGAGCCCTCTTGGCGGCATGCCTGCAGCCGCACACGCTCCTGCCATGGTCGGCACCGCCCCGACCACCATAGCGCGCCAGCTCGCCTCCATGGACAGTGGAGTGTTTGTCGGTAACTCCTGGAGCCGACCAACCACCGCCACGTCGCCCTGCAGCACAGTAGGGCGGTTCGCCGGCAAACTTATCCCTGGCCGCCGCGAACCGACATGGCCACGCTGTAAAAAGGGATCCCGAGCCCTTCTGAGCACGCACGCAACCTCACTCCACTCCTCTAGTTCCCCCCATGGCAGCCAATCAACTCGAGGAGGTCGTCTTCTTCCTCTCCGGCAACTCCTGCCGCCGATACTACCCCGGCCATTCCGGCGCCACCAGAGCCTCCTCCTCTCCACTCTCTTCACCAAGAACTCCCTCTCCTCCTAGTGTATCCATCCCCCTGCTCGATTTTGATCGGGAGCCACCATTGCCCCAAACTCACTCTTCCCGACGGCCACCATCCACTGCGGAGCTCGCCGCCGGTAGCTCCGTCCACCCCAGAGACCAAAGCGACCACCGGAGTGACCGCCTCGGCCCCCTGAGCCCGCGGGTGACCTCTGTTTCTCAAACGGCGCCGCCGTCCGCCGGCGAGCGTCGCCGGAGCCCGCGTCGGCTCGGACAGAGGAAGAGGAGGGAGAAATGGACTGGTCAAACCTGACCAGTGGGCCCCCTGGACCCACTGTCAGTGACCCCCGCACCAGTCCACGTGTTTAAGTGAATGCGTATAACCCCCAGTACGTTTTCCCTGCACCGAAAGCGTATTTCCTTCAGAAACGTTTTCTTTTCTGTTTTATTTAAAAACAGATTTTTGACCACAACTTTGATTGCTTATATCTTTTTAAATATAACTCCAAATGAATTGATTCTTTTTCCTACATCTCTCAAATTCTGTCTAGTTTATTTTAAGATTTATTTGAAAATTTTCCAAACAACTTTTTTGTATTGTTTTCGAAATATGTGTGATTTGCATATTTTTGAAAATAGGATTTTTTAAGAGAAGAAAGCTTTCAAAAGATTTGGAGTGCACCCTGCCTTTCCACACCTTGAAGGCAAGCATCTTGAACCCTGGCATAATATTTTTGATGTGTTGGTTGACACGTTTATAACACCACCTCATTTCGGAGAACTCGTTATTTTATGTGATGACACGATCATTTGCATGAATGCATATCAGTGATTTCCTTGCTGTTGGGAATCAATATACTTGTGATGGAAATCATCCTCATGTGCCTTGCATGCATGCCGGAAAGGAATCCGGGAAAGCCTCTGCCTTGGGCAGGCGTGAGCTTGTCGCCGGTCTCCGTCGGGACGGTTATGTCCGGTATGGCATAGTAAGATATAATGGGTGGTGATTTTGTTGGTTGAAATATATTTGATGTACATGTCATGCAGGGAATTTATAAGCCTCCTGAGTTGACCATAGATCGAGTCTTGTTCCGGTAACCCCCATGCTTGTTTCGTACTACCACTTGTCCCTGCCATAGGTAGGGTACGGTTCAGTAAGTTGACAACCCCTTTCCTAGCACACACCGTACAGAGAGGCCATGGTGGAAGATACCAGAGGCATCCGGTAGGCATGCCACCTGACCCGGGGGCATGGGTGTTTCGGTTGTAGCCGAAGGGGTAGCTCCCCTAGTTTGCGCGTGGTATAAATTTTGTGATCCCATGCTACATCGAGGTTGTAGCCTCCCCACTTAGAGTTTTGCTTAACGGGTGTCGTGGGTGATTTCCAGACACCGGTAAGTTAGGCTGGTGTGTGCGGATAGGTGTGTTTTCAATTAAAAGACCGTAGACAGAATTAGTCCCGATGGACTAAAGGAATCCATTACTAGTGGGTAAAGAGTACACCCTCTGCAGAGTTTAAACCTATTCGAATAGCCGTGTCCATGGTTATGGATTACAGTCTGGGATGGGTCAAGTGTTGGTCTTAGTGTCGGTCTTCGGAGGAGAAACTACTAAACCCGAATATTGATTATGACTTGTGATATATGATGGTTATGGTTATTATCATTGTGGACTAACCGTTTGCATTGTTTTGAAATAAGGAATATCCCTGGGACGGTACCACCTCCTGGATATTCACTATGATTATGTTTTCATATAAGCCCCTTATGTGGCGTCGCACAGACGCCCGACTGTGGCATGTTTGTTATTTCACTTTCATACAAGCCCTTTCTGTGGTGTCGCTTAGACGCCCGACTGTGGCATGCTTGTTATTTTATTTATTTTACAAGCCCCTTTTCGTGGTGTTGCTTAGACGCCCGATCGTGGCATGCTTGTTATTTTATTTATTTTACAAGCCCCTTTCTGTGGTGTCGCTTAGACGCCTGACTGTGGCATGCTTGTTATTTTATTTACTTTACAAGCCCTTTCTGTGGCGTCGCTTAGACGCCCGACTGTGGCATGCTTGTTATTTAATTACCTTATAAGCCCTTTATGTGGTGTCGCTAAGACGCCCGACTGAGGCATGCTCACTTTCACTATCCTTTCGAGACGTCGCTTCAGACATCCGATCGGTGCATTTTTATTAGTATTCTGTCATTACATATTCCTGTTGCATATAAATGACATGCCTGCATGCATCGGGATTTTATTCTCATGACTGAAGTGGTGGTTATAGATTATTTTTCAAGAGCATGATTATCGTTTGCTATATTATACCCGTGTTCATAATGTTTGCGAGTACATTCAAAAGTACTCACTGGCTTATGCCTGGCTATTGTCTTGGCCAGATTGCTTGCTTGGAGAGGAGTGTTGCGATGACAGCCCTGGAAACTAAGCAACGGTGATAGTAGCCTCGCGAAGATAGGAGTTGGCCTGGTCAGCTGTTCCTGTGGAAAATGGAGTCCCAAAGGCACCGTTGATCCACAACCGCTTCCGCCATCAACCACTAGAAACCATTTGTTGTACTCACAGATTCGGATGGTCTTGTACTACCTATTTTGTACTCCTGCTTGGAATTTCTGTATCAAGTTGGTGCCTCATCAGCTAACAGTAATCCTGGGGCTGGTGAGCACAACGGCCATTTTCTGGAAATTAATGCCCGGAAAAATCCGGTCGTGACACTTTATGCCCCAAGACAATACCCTCATTAACCATAAAGTGGCACTTTTCCCAATTCAAGACAAGATTAGTTTCTTCACATCTCTGCAAAACTCGATCAAGATTGCTCAAGCAATCATCAAAAGAAGATCCATATACGGAAAATTCGTCCATGAAAACCTCACAAATCTTTTCACAAAAGTTAGAGAATATAGCCATCATGCATCTTTGAAAGGTAGCAGGTGCATTACATAAACCAAAAGGCATACGTCTATAAGCAAAAGTACCAAAAGGGCATGTAAAAGTAGTCTTTGATTGATCTTTAGCTGACACGGGTATTTGAGAGAAACCGGAATAACCATCTAGAAAGCAGTAATGTGTATGTTTGCATAATCTTTCTAGCATTTGATCGATAAAAGGTAAGGGGTAATGATCTTTCTTAGTAGCCTTATTTAATTTGCGGAAATCAATTACCATCCTATAACCTGTAATAATTCTTTGTGGAATCAATTCATCTTTATCATTAGGAACAACAATAATACCTCCCTAGTTTGGGACACAATGAACAGGACTTACCCAGTGACTATCAGCAACGGGATAAATTATACCTGCCTCCATAAGCTTTAGTATTTCTTTTCTTACCACTTCTTTCATTTTAGGATTCAGACATCGTTGAGGATCATGAACTGGTTTGGCATCTGCTTCCAAATTTATTTTATGTTGACATAGAGTGGGACTAATGCCCTTAAGATCATCAAGAGTATATCCAATAGCAGCATTGTGCTTCTTCAGAGTTTTCAATAATATTTCTTCTTCATGCTCTGAAAGGTTAGCACTAATAATAACAGGATATATCTTCTTTTCATCAAGATAAGCATATTTAACATTATCAGGCAATGGTTTAAGCTCAAACATGGGATCACCCTTAGGTGGAGGAGGATCCCCCAGGATTTCAACAGGCAAATTGTGTTTCAGCATAGGTTCCTGTTTAAAGAATACTTCATCTATTTCCCTTCTTTCATTCATAAACATATCATTCTCATGGTCTAGCAAATACTGTTCTAAAGGATCATTAGGAGGTACGGCAATAGAAGCAAGACCAATAATTTCATCCTTACTAGGCAATTCTTCTTCACGGTGTTGTTTACTAAATTTAGAGGAATTAAATTCATGAGTCATATCATCTAAGCCGACAGTAACAACATCCCTTGTGCAATCTATGGTAGCATTAACAGTATTTAAGAAGGGTCTACCAAATATAATGGGACAAAAGCTATCTTGTGTGGAACCAAGAACAAGAAAATCAGCAGGATATTTAGTTTTCCCACACAAGACTTCAACATCTCTGACAATTCTCATTGGTGAAATACTATCTCTATTAGCAAGTTTAATTGTGACATCAATATCTTCTAACTCAATAGGTGCAATGTCATGCATAATTTCTTTGTATAAGTCAATAGGTATTGCACTAGCACTAGCACCCATATCACATAAGCCATGATAACAATGATCTCCTATTTCAACAGAAATAACAGGCATGCCTACCACAGGTCTAGGTTTATCTGTATCACGGGGTTTAGCAATTCTAGCAGTTTCATTATAGAAGTAAATAACATGCCCATCTATATTATCAGACAAGAGATCTATAACAATAGCAATATTAGGTTCAACTTTAACTTGCTCAGGAGGTGTATATGTTTTAATATTGCTTTTACGAACCACAGTTGAAGCTTTAGCATGATCCTTTATCCTAACAGGGAAAGGTAGTTTCTCAACATAAGAAGTAGGAACAATAGGATCATTATAAGTAATAGTCTTTTCTTCAACTTTAATAGGTGCAACTACTTTTACTTCTATGGGAGGATGATATTTAAACCACTTATCCTTAGGGAGATCAACATAAGTAGCAAAAGATTCACATAAAGAAGCTACTATCTCAGAATCAAGTCCATATTTAGTGCTAAACTTACGGAAAATATCAGTATCCATAAAAGATTTAACACAATCAAACATAGGTGTCATACCTGACTCCTTACCTTTGCTGAGATCCCAATCTTCAGAGTTGCGTTTAATTCTATCCAATAAATCCCATCTAAATCAAATAGTCTTCATCATAAAAGAGCCAGCACAAGAAGTATCGAGCATGGTGCGATTATTTTCAGAAAGCCGAGCATAAATTTTTTGAATTGTTTCTCTTGGGAGCTCATGATTGGGGCATGGATATAACATTGATTTAAGCCTCCCCCAAGCTTGAGCAATGCTTTCTCCTTCGCGAGGCCAAAAATTATATATATAATTGCGGTCACGATGAACAAGATGCATAGGGTAATACTTTTGATGAAATTCCAATTTCAATCTTCTATAGTTCCATGATCTCGTATCATCACATAGCCTGTACCATACCAATGCGTCTCCCTTCAAAGATAAAGGGAAGACCTTCTTCTTAGCAACATCATCGGGTATACCTGCAAGCTTAAATAATCCACAAACTTCAACCACATATATTAGGTGTTCATCAGGATGCTTTGTTCCATCTCCTGTAAAAGGATTAGCTAGCAGTTTTCTATCATACCCGAAGGATACTCATAAGGAATTTCGTTTTCATATTCATTTTCAATAGGTTCAGTAGGTTGAGGAGCAACTCTTTGCTCTACTGGTCGGGGTGAAGATACCCCGAACAAGCCCTTCAGAGGATTACTTTCCATAGTAACAAGTGACAGTGAATTTCAGCACACTATATAAATTTTTCCTTACCAAATTCCACCTACCAAAGGCGCTTCACTCCCCGACAACAGCGCCAGAAAAGAGTCTTGATGACCCACAAGTATAGGGGATCTATCGTAGTCCTTTCGATAAGTAAGAGTGCCGAACCCAACGAGGAGCAGAAGGAAATGATAAACGGTTTTCAGCAAGGTATTCTCTGCAAGTACTGAAATAAGTGGTAACAGATAGTTATGTGATGAGATAATTTGTAACGAGCAACAAGTAACAAAAGTAAATAAAGTGCAGCAAGGTGGCCCAATCCTTTTTGTAGCAAAGGACAAGCCTGGACAAACTCTTATATAAGGAAAAGCGCTCCCGAGGAGACATGGGAATATCTTCAAGCTAGTTTTCATCACGTTCATATGATTCGCGTTCGGTACTTTGATAATTTGACATGTGGGTGGGTCGGTGCTTGGGTGCTTGTAACACCCCAGATATAACTTTCCCAATATGTATTCCAACTCTTGCCGTTTCCGGCGTTAAGTTATTTTATTTTCTCGGGTTCGGGTCTTTGTCTCCGTGTGTTGTTATCGTTGTCATGCATCTTATATCATGTCATCATGTGCATTGCATTTGCATACGTCTTAGTCTCATGCATTCGAGCATTTTTCCCGTTGTCCGTTTTGCATTCCGGCGCTTCGTTCTCCTCCAGTGGTCAATTCTAGCTTTCTTTCATGTGTGGGGATTAAACATTTCTGGATTGGACCGAGACTTGCCAAGCGGCCTTGGTTTACTACCGGTAGACTGCCTGTCAAGTTTCGTATCATTTGGACTTCGTTTGATACTCCAACGGTTAACCGAGGGACCGAAAAGGCCTCGTGTGTGTTGCAGCCCAACACCCCTCCAAGTTGGCCCAAAACCCACCTAACTCTGCTCCATCACCTAGAGCGTTCGATCACGATCGCATGGCCGAAAACCGCACCTCGTTTGGACTCTCCTAGCTCCTCCTATGTCTATATATACACCCCCATTCCAAATTTGCGGATCCTCTCCCCCTAACCCTAAATCCATCCACCGCCGCCGCCGGATGTGTCCGGAGCGGACCGGACAGCGTCCGCCCCGCCGCCGCCGCGTGGCGCGTGGCCATTCGCCGCGCCGCCCGCCCCACTTCACCACCGCCGCCCGCCTGGGAGGCCCAGGAGGGGCCCCCGAGGCCCGTTGACCCGCGCCGCCGCCCGGGATCTCCGTCCCCGCTGCTGGACGCCCGCCGGACTCCCTCCGTCGCCTGTCGCCCTCAGCGGAGTTCGCCGTCGCCGCCTCCTCTCCTCGCCGGCGCCGTACCAGGCCGCCGCGCCGACCGCTGCTTCTCGCCGAGCCGCGTCGGCCACCGCGCGCGTCCGCCGGCGACCGGGGCCACCTCACCGTGCACGTCCTCCTCCGGCAAGCCCCACCAACTCCGGCGCCTCCCCGGTGAACAGTGCCTGGCGTCGAACCTCGGGTTCCATGCGCGAGATCCAGATCTGGGGAATAGTAAACCCTAGGTCGAAATTCTACTAAGTCCCTGATATTTTTCCGTTTCAAGTGCCCTTGTTCATGGCCTCGTAACTTTGCATCCGTAGCTCCGATTCATGCATATAGCACATCAAATTGTTTGTTTTAGAGAGTACATCATTTCATTCCATTGCATCATTTTCATTTGAGTTCATCTTGATGCCCGAAATGCTGTTAGAAGAGGGCTACTTGAGTTAATTGTCAGATCTGCTACTCCATCTTAGATATTTGTCATTTTTGCCATGATTATTGTGTGCATGGTATGCCCTGATGCTCTACATATGTTTTGTTAAGGGTTTTGTCATCTTTCCAGAGGTGCAACCCATGTATTTTTGTGATGTGTGTGGTGACTAGTGCAACCTTGCAAAGTGAGGCACTTGGTAATTCTGTTTTCAGGGACTTAGTAATTTCACTAAGTCCTGGATCTGTTTATCTCATGATGCCATATGTTCATGTTGTTTCCTAGTGATCCGTGCCTCTTTTGAGGATGATCAGTAAGGGAGTTTTATTAATCTTGTAGTGCTCTATCCATCCATGTCTTTGTTTGCAATTATGGAGCACCCTAGCTTGAGTCAATCGAGCTCTACTTTTGCTACTTTGTGAATCTGGGCACATTGTCAACTTGTTTGCAATTTTGCCGGTGATGTTGTAGTTGATCCGTGCATGCTATGCTATTGTTCTTGCCATATCTAGCTTGAATTTTGTGTGTTCTTGTTAGATGTATGCTTAGCTTATCATGACTTGCTCCGTAGTGAGTGCATCGAGCTCGTTAACATGCCTACTTGAGTTATGTTTCAGCATGTGCCAGTTTTCACTAAGTCTGAAAACTGATTATGCTTTTGCTATGTTCACGTGCTTGTTAGTATATTTTCCGATCCCTTTTGGCTCAAGGTCACTAAGGGACTTTTGTTAACCTATTTGAGTAGCTCCATGCCATGTTCAGGTCCTGTAGCATGTAGTTTTGTTGCTCCGAAGAGTGCTACTTGGTCTGAAATTCCAGACAAGTGTTAATTTCACTAAGTCTGAGATCTGTTTTCCATATGCATTTTTGCCATGCTTGTTTGAACCTGCTAATGGATGAATTGGCCGTAGCTCAGTGCTAGACTTTTGTTAAGCATCTTGAATGCATCCCTGCCATGTATTTTGTTGTCATGTTTGGGTGCTGTAGCATGTTCATCTCATTGCATTTAGATGGCTACTTGCTGTAAATCGCAGACCGGTGTCATATTTGAATCGCTTGCCATTTCCAAACCGTAACTCCGATTCCGGCGTTCTTTATATCGTTTTCAAGCGATTTCATCTCATCTTTCCAGTGGCACACTTGTATTTCTAAGTTGAGGCCAGTTCATGCATTTCCTGTCACATCTTGCATATGCATCCCGCATCGCATCCCGCATAGCACATCATCATTGCATCATATTGTTTGATCCTTGCACATGGTTGATTGTGTCCTTGTTGCTTGTTTGTCTTGTTTGGGTAGAGCCGGGAGATGAGTTCGCTAACGAGGAGCCCGTTGAGTTTGCTTTCGAGGATCCAGTCAACTCTGACAGCTTTGCAGGCAAGATGATCATACCCTCGAAATCACTACTATCTTTGCTATGCTAGATTGCACGCTCTTTTGCTATGCCAATGCTACGATGCCTACCATTTGCTTGTCAGCCTCCCAAATTGCCATGTCAAACCCCTAACCCACCATGTCCTAGCAAACCGTTGATTGGCTATGTTACCGCTTTGCTCAGCCCCCTCTTATAGCGTTGCTAGTTGCAGCTGAAGATTGGAGACCGTTCCTTGTTGGAACATCTATTTACTTGTTGGGATATCATTATATTGCCATGTTATCTTAATGCATCTATATACTTGGTGAAGGGTGGAAGGCTCGGCCTCTCGCCTAGTGTTTTGTTCCACTCTTGCCGCCCTAGTTTCCGTCATATCGGTGTTATGTTCCTGGATTTTGCGTTCCTTACGCGGTTGGGTTATAATGGGAACCCCTTGATAGTTCGCCTTGATTAAAGCTTTTCCAGCAATGCCCAACCTTGGTTTTACCATTTGCCACCTAGCCTCTTTTCCCTTGGGTTTCCGGAGCCCGAGGGTCATCTTATTTTAAACCCCCCCAGGCCAGTGCTCCTCTGAGTGTTGGTCCACCTGTCAGCTGCCGGTGGCCACCAGGGGCAACTCTGGGCTCGCCTACCCGTACCTAGGACAATCTGAGTGTGCCCTGAGAAAGAGATATGTGCAGCTCCTATCGGGATTTGTCGGCACATTCGGGCGATGTTGCTGGATTAGTTTTAACCTGTCGAAGTGTCTTGAAGAACCGAGGTACCGAGTCTGATCGGAACGTCTCGCGAGGAGGTCTATTCCTTCGTTGACCGTGAGAGCTTGTCATGGGCTAAGTTGGGACTCCCCTGCAGGGATTTGAACTTTCGAAAGCCGTGCCCGCGGTTATGGGCAGATGGGAATTTGTTAATGTCTGGTTGTAGATAACTTGAACGTAAACTTAATTAAAATGAATCAACCATGTGAGTTACCGTGATGGCCTCTTGTCGGCGGAGTCCGGGAAGCGGACACGGTGTTGGAGTAATGCTTGCGCAGGTTGCTCTCTAGTTTCTCGCTCGCGCTTTGCCTCCTCTTCTCGCTCTCTTTTGCGAATAGGTTAGCCACCTCATATGCTAGTTGCTTGCTGCAGGTCCACTTATTTTCACCTTACCCTACCTATTAAGCTTAAATAGTCTTGGCCGCGAGGGTGCGAGATTGCTGAGTCCCCTGTGGCTCACAGATTACTATTACACCAGATGCAGGTCCAGATGATTCCGCTCCAAGTGACGCGCTCGAGCTCAAGTGGGAGTTCGACGAGGACTCTCAGCGTTACTATGTTTCCTTTCCTGATGATCAGTAGTGGTGCCCAGTTGGGGGTGATCGGGACCATGTCGCTTGTTGGGTTGTCTTTCATTTTGGTGCCGTAGTCGGGCCATGAGTGTTTGGATGATGTATGTTATTTATGTACTTGATTGACGTGGTGAGTGTAAGCCAACTATGTTATCCCTTTTCATTATCTATATTACATGGGATGTTTGTGATGATTACCTGACTTGCGACATATGCCTTCAATGCGATTATGCCTCTAAGTCGTGCCTCGACACGTGGCAGATATAGTCGCATCAAGGGTGTTACAAGTTGGTATCAGAGCCTTCCCCGAGCTTAGGAGCCCCATTGCTTGATTGTTTTAGCAGCCGAGTTGTGTCTAGAAAAATGTTTTGAGTCATTTAGGAATTATATATCGGAGAGTTTAGGAATTCTTTTTTACTTCCCAGTCTCCTCATCGCTCTGGTAAGGCATTTTGACGTAGAGTTTTGACTCTTCTCTTCCCAAATTTCACAAAAAAAAAATTAGGATCACGCGGGTATCTTGGAATCGTTCCGATGGTTTTATGATGAGAACATTGTCTTGGTGCCTCCTGTCAGGGGTTTAGTGGAAGTGTCCTGGGGAGTTGAGCTCTGAGGTGTTGTCATCATAATTTTATCATTGCAGTTCTGGAATACCTGAGTTTAGTACACTGACATCGAAAATCTCTTTTATGCAGTTCGTTGGTGAGATAACCTCGATGCCACCCGGTACTGGGGCGGGAGTTCGGGAGTATCGCCATAACTTGTATAACAGATGCTTTTCGAAGGTTGAGGTAGATGGTTTCCGAAGTTTTTTCTCGATTATGTGTTGAAGGATGGATACAGCTGGATGTAGGATTTGCTAGATTTGGGTGAGATATTATGCTTCCCCTGTATCCCCAACACCTGATTGCATAACCGGAAAGGTTCGGGAGTTTCATAGGTGGGAATTCTCGTAGCTCTAGTTCTTCTTCCACGAATATTGGTTTGAGATTGGGATTTCTTACCGATTATTCGTTCTTGATCTGTACCTTGTTGATTTATTTCTCTACCTTAATTCTACGTGGCTTCTCAATTTATGGATGTGTGACCATTTCAAGAGGAATACATTCGTTCATTTTGTTCGGGTGTGAAGACTTTATGTTGCAATTTTCATTCCGTTGGATTCAGCTTCATTTTATCTGTCTTTGTGCTAACGGTGGTCAACCTCTTCAGGATGGCTCCCGCTAAGAGCACCAGTCAGAATCAGAATCAAGATCCGCCACAACCTCCACCTCCTCCGGATGCATGGCAAGCTGTGATGGCTGCAACCAATGCAAACACACAATTGATCATGCAAATTCTCCAAGAGCGCAATCAATGCAACCAAGGGAATCAAGGCAACAATCAGAATCACTTTGCTACACTCAACCAGTTCCTTGCTAATGGGCCAAAGACTTTCAACAATTGTGTTGAGGCAACCGATACTGATGATTGGCTTGTGGATCTGTGTAAGCATTTCGAGTGCAGTAACGTCAGGTCTGAGGATTTCGTCAAGTTCACTTCCTTCCAACTCAAAGATCAAGCTGCAGAATGGTTCCAGCAGTACAAGGACTCCATAGGTGGACATGTTATCTCTTGGGATGAATTCCGTCAAGATTTCCGAGCTCATCACATCCCTCAGAGCGTGGTTGAAAGTAAGCGTGAGGAATTCCGCAACTTGAAGCAAGGCTCTTTGTCTGTCTATGACTACAAGAAGTTGTTTCAGAAGCTCGCCCGCTTTGCCAAGCAGGATGTACCTGATGAGAAGAGCATGATATACCAGTTCAGGGGTGGTCTCAGAGAAGAAATCCAGCTCGCTCTTGTTCTCTTTGAGCCCTTGAGGTACGATGAGTTCTACAACATGGCACTGAAGCAAGAGGCCGCTCAACTGAGGTGTGATGCTTCCAAGAAGCGAGTCAGAGACACTACGCCTTCTTCCTCTACTCAAGTGGCCAAGCAGCAGAAGTTTTGGCTTCCTCCTCCTCCGTTCCGTCAGGCGTATCAGCAGAAGAGCAAAGGTGGCAGTGGTTCTTCCCACCCACCCAACCCTGGCTTTCAGAACAAGACTTCGTCTCAAGCTCCAAGATCGAGTGCTCCGTACCACCGTCCGCTTTCAGAGGTCACGTGCAACAAGTGCCAATAGAAGGGTCACTATGCCAACAAGTGTTTCAACCAGAGGCATCTCGCCCCTCCTCCTCCTGTCAGATCGGCAAGTACAGCTGTGGTCAAGCATAACCCCAAGCACGCCAAGGTCAACTTGCTGAATGCAGCTCAGGCAGAGGACTCGCCAGATGTGATGATGGGTAACCTTCCTGTTAATGATATTCCTGCAAAAGTTCTTTTTGACACGGGTGCATCGCATTATTTCATCTCGGGACCGTTTACATCTAGGCATGAATTGGTTTCGCAAGTTCTGCCTAGTCCATTAGCAGTTGTCTCTCCCGGTAAGCGCATGCATGCTAACTCCATCGTTCCGGATGTTACTATCACCTTGGGTGACTACAAGTTTTTGGCTTCTCCAACGGTTCTTTGTGACTCAGATATTGATCTTATTCTCGGAATGGATTGGCTTTCTAAGCACAAGGCACATCTTGACTGTGCAGCCAGGCAGATTCAATTGACTCATTCGTCTGAGGATGTAATTGTCTTTGCCGCTCGGGATGATACAATCCGTCTGTTTTCTCTCAATGAGAAGGGTGAACTGGATGCTATCTCGCAAATCCCAGTCATTTGCGAATATCAAGACGTCTTTCCAGAAGAGCTTCCAGGAATGCCTCCGCACCGGCTAGTTGAATTCGTTATTGATCTTGAGCCCGGCACGGAACCTGTGTGCAAGAGTCCTTACAAGCTCGGACCTGAAGAGTTGAAGGAGCTGAAGAAACAACTCGATATTCAAGAAAGAATGGGTCTCATCCGGCCTAGTTCTTCTCCGTGGGGTTGTGGTGTTCTTTTTGTGAAGAAGAAGGATGGAACGGGCCGACTTTGTGTTGATTACCATCCATTGAACAAGAAGACTATCAAGAACAAATACCCACTTCCCAACATCAATGAGCTGTTTGAACAACTCAAGGGTGCCCAAGTATTCTCCAAGCTTGATCTCCGTATGGGTTATCATCAGATTCGAATTCGTGAGCAAGATATTCCCAAGATGGCTTTCAGGACAAGCTATGGTTCATATGAATACATTGTCATGTCTTTTGGCCTCGTCAACGCTCCTCTGACGTTCTCTCGCATGATGAACTTCATCTTCAACGCCTACACTAATGACTTTGTTTTGGTCTATCTCGATGACATTCTGGTTTTCTCGAAGAACAAGGAAGATCATGCCAAGCACTTGCGTTTGGTACTCGATAAGCTCAGGGAACATCAGTTCTATGCCAAGTTCTCCAAGTGTGAATTTTGGCTCGATGAGGTTCTTTATCTTGGTCATATCATCTCTGCCAAGGGCATTGCCGTGAATCCTGAGAAGGTGTCTGCAATTGTGAATTGGGAACCTCCTCAGAACGTGAAGCAACTCCGCAGCTTCCTCGGTCTCGCAAGCTATTGCCGAAGATTCGTTGAAAACTTTTCTAAGATCGCGAAGCCTCTCTCAAATCTTCTCCAGAAGCACGTCAAGTACGTTTGGTCTCCGGAGTGTGACATTTCTTTCAACACTTTGAAAGAGAAATTGATCACTGCTCCAGTTCTGACTCCGCCTGATGAATCCAAGCCGTACAAGGTCTTTTGTGATGCCTCTCTCCAAGGTCTTGGCGCAGTGTTGATGCAAGAGAAGAAAGTTGTTGCTTATACCTCTCGCCAGTTGAAGCCTAATGAGAAGAACTACCCCACTCATGATCTTGAGTTGGCGGCAGTTGTGCATGCTCTTTTGACTTGGAGACATCTCTTATTGGGAAGAAAAGTGGACATTTTCACTGATCACAAGAGTCTCAAGTACATCTTCACTCAGCCTAATCTCAACCTCAGGCAAACTCGATGGGTCGAAATGATTCAAGAGTATAATCCGAGTATCGAGTATACTCCAGGAAAGGCCAATGTGATTGCTGACGCATTGAGCAGAAAGGCTTACTGCAACAGTCTGATTCTCAAGCCTTATCAACCTGAGCTTTGTGAAGCTTTCCGCAAACTTAATCTGCAAGTTGTTCCTCAAGGTTTTCTCACCAACCTTCAAGTCTCTCCTACCTTGGAGGACCAGATTCGCCAAGCTCAGCTTCTTGATGCTATGGTGAAAAAGGTGAAGATTGGGATTGCCAAGAGTCAACCCAAGTACAAGTGCTACCGCCTTGATGACAAGGATACTCTCTTCTTCGAGGATCGTATTGTTGTGCCCAAAGGTGAACTTCGTAAAGTGATCATGAACGAGGCTCACAATTCTCTCCTCTCCATCCACCCTGGGAGCACGAAGATGTATCAGGACCTTAAGCAAGCTTATTGGTGGACTCGAATGAAGCGCGAGATTGCTCAATTCGTGAATGAGTGTGATGTCTGCAGAAGAGTGAAGGCAGAACACCAAAGGCCAGCTGGTCTCCTCCAACCTCTTGCCATTCCAGAATGGAAGTTTGACCACATTGAAATGGACTTCGTGACTGGGTTTCCAAAGTCCAAGCGTGGCAATGATGCTATATTCGTTGTCATCGACAAACTCACCAAAGTGGCTCACTTTCTGCCTATCAAAGAGTCAATCACTGCAGCTCAATTGGCGGAACTCTACACCTCTCGAATTATCTCTCTGCACGATATTCCACAAGTGATATCTTCAGACCGTGGCAGCATCTTTACATCCAAGTTTTGGGATTCTTTTCAAAAGGCCATGGGCACCAACATCCGCTTCAGCACAGCTTTCCATCCTCAAACTAGCGGTCAAGTCGAGCGTGTCAACTAGATTCTTGAAGATATGCTCAGGCTTGTGTGATCTCCTTCGACATGAGGTGGGAGGATTGTCTTCCTTATGCTGAATTCTCCTACAACAACAGTTTTCAAGCAAGTTCGGGCAAGGCCCCATTTGAATTCTGTATGGCAGGAAGTGCCGTACCCCTCTCAACTGGTCTGAAACCGGTGAACGTCAGCTTTTGGGTAATGACTTAATCACAGAGGCAGAAGAAATGTGCAAAGTCATTCATGGTAACCTCAAAGCAGCCCAATCCCGCCAGAAGAGCTACTATGATAGTAAGCACCGTGATTTGGCTTTCGAGATCGGAGATCATGTTTACCTCCGCGCCTCTCCTATGAAAGGTACTCGTCGCTTCGGTATCAAAGGGAAGCTTGCCCCTAGATACGTGGGACCTTTCACGATTGTCAGCAAGAGAGGCGATCTCGCCTATAACCTCGAGCTTCCTTCAAACTTTGCAAATGTTCATGATGTGTTCCATGTCTCTCAGCTCCGAAAGTGCTTCAAGACTCCAGACCACACCGTCAACTTCGAGGACATTGAGCTCCAAGAAGACCTCTCTTATCGTGAGCACCCAGTTCCTATTCTTGAAGAGACTGAACGCAAGACTCGCAACAAGTCAATCAAATTTCTCAAAGTCAAGTGGTCACACCATTCCGACCGTGAAGCTACCTGGGAACGCGAGGATCACCTCCGTTCTGAGTACCCGGTGTTCTTTCAGTGCTAGATCTCGGGACGAGATCCTTTCGTAGTGGTGGAGTGTTGTAACACCCCGGATATAACTTTCCCAATATGTATTCCAACTCTTGCCGTTTCTGGCGTTAAGTTATTTTATTTTCTCGGGTTTGGGTCTTTGTCTCCGTGTGTTGTTATCGTTGTCATGCATCTTATATCATGTCATCATGTGCATTGCATTTGCATACGTGTTCGTCTCATGCATTCGAGCGTTTTCCCCGTTGTCCGTTTTGCATTCCGGCGCTTCGTTCTCCTCCGGTGGTCAATTCTAGCTTTCTTTCATGTGTGGGGATTAAACATTTCCGGATTGGACCGAGACTTGCCAAGCGGCCTTGGTTTACTACCGGTAGACCGCCTGTCAAGTTTCGTATCATTTGGACTTCGTTTGATACTCCAACGGTTAACCGAGGGACCGAAAAGGCCTCGTGTGTGTTGCAGCCCAACACCCCTCCAAGTTGGCCCAAAACCCACCTAACTCTGCTCCATCACCTAGAGCGTTCGATCACGATCGCGTGGCCGAAAACCGCACCTCGTTTGGACTCTCCTAGCTCCTCCTATGCCTATATATATACCCCCCATTCCAAATTCACGGATCCTCTCCCCCCTAACCCTAGATCCATCCACCGCCGCCGCCAGACATGTCCGGAGCGGACCGGACAGCGTCCGCCCCGCCGCCGCCGCGTGGCACGTGGCCATTCGCCGCGCCGCCCGCCCCACTTCACCACTGCCGCCGGCCCAGGAGGCCCGGGAGGGGGCCTCGAGGCCCGTTGACCCACGCCGCCGCCCGGGATCTCCGTCCCCGCTGCCGGCCACCTGCCGGACTCCCTCCGCCGCCTGTCGCCCTCACCGGAGTTCGCCGTCGCCGCCTCCTCTCCTCGCCGGTGCCGTACCAGGCCGCCGCGCCGACCGCTGCTTCTCGCCGAGCCGCGCCGGCCACCGCGCGCGTCCGCCGGCGACCGCGGCCACCTCGCCGCGCCCGTCCTCCTCCGGCAAACCCCACCAACTCTGGTGCCTCCCCGGTGAACAGTGCCCGGTGTCGAACCTCGGGTTCCGTGCGCGAGATCCGGATCTAGGGAACAGTAAACCCTAGGTCGAAATTCAACTAAGTCCCTGATATTTTTCCGTTTCAAGTGCCCTTGTTCATGGCCTCGTAACTTTGCATCCGTAGCTCCGATTCATGCATATAGCATATCAAATTGTTCGTCTCAGAGAGTACATCATTTCATTCCATTGCATAATTTTCATTTGAATTCATATTGATGCCCGAAATGCTGTTAGAAGAGGGCTACTTGAGTTAATTGTCAGATCTGCTACTCCATCTTAGACATTTGTCATTTTTGTCATGATTATTGTGTGCATGATATGCCCTGATGCTCTACATATGTTTTGTTAAGGGTTTTGTCATATTTCCAGACGTGCAACCGATGTATTTTTGTGATGTGTGTGGTGACTAGTGCAAGCTTGCAAAGTGAGGCACTTGGTAATTCTGTTTTCAGGGACTTAGTAATTTCACTAAGTCCTGAATCTGTTTATCTCATGATGCCATATGTTCATGTTGTTTCCTAGTGATCTGTGCCTCTTTTGAGGATGATCAGTAAGGGAGTTTTATTAATCTTGTAGTTCTCTATCCATCCATGTCTTTGTTTGCAATTATGGAGCACCCTAGCTTGAGTCAATCGAGCTCTACTTTTGCTACTTTGTGAATCTGGGCAGATTGTCAACTTGTTTGCAATTTTGCCGGTGATGTTGTAGTTGATCCGTGCATGCTATGCTATTGTTATTGCCATGTCTAGCTTGCATTTTGTGTGTTCTTGTTAGATGTATGCTTAGCTTATCATGACTTGCTCTGTAGTGAGTGCATCGAGCTTGTTAACATGCCTACTTGAGTTATGTTTCAGCATGTGCCAGTTTTCACTAAGTCTGAAAACTGATTATGCTTTTGCTATGTTCACGTGCTTGTTAGTATATTTTCCGATCCCTTTTGGCTCAAGGTCACTAAGGGACTTTTGTTAAGCTATTTGAGTAGCTCCATGCCATGTTTTACTTTTCCATGTTCAGGTCCTGTAGCATGTAGTTTTGTTGCTCCGAAGAGTGCTACTTGGTCTGAAATTCCAGACAAGTGTTAATTTCACTAAGTCTGAGATCTGTTTTCCATATGCATTTTTGCCATGCTTGTTTGAATCTGGTAATGGATGAATTGGCCGTAGCTCAGTGCTAGACTTTTGTTAAGCATCTTGAATGCCTCCCTGCCATGTATTTTGTTGTCATGTTTGGGTGCTGTAGCATGTTCATCTCATTGCATTTAGATGGCTACTTGCTGTAAATCGCAGACCGGTGTCATATTTGAATCGCTTGCCATTTCCAAACCGTAACTCCGATTGCGGCGTTCTTTATATCGTTTTCAAGCGATTTCATCTCATCTTTATAGTGGCACACTTGGATTTCTAAGTTGAGGCCAGGTTCATGCATTTTCTGTCACATCTTTCATATGCATCCCGCATCGCATCCCGCATAGCACATCATCATTGCATCATATTGCTTGATCCTTGCACGTGGTTGATTGTGTCCTTGTTGCTTGTTTGTCTTGTTTGGGTAGAGCCGGGAGACGAGTTCGCTAACGAGGATCCCGTTGAGTTTGCTTTCGAGGATCCAGTCAACTCTGACAGCTTTGCAGGCAAGATGATCATACCCTCGAAATCACTACTATCTTTGCTATGCTAGATTGCTCGCTCTTTTGCTATGCCAATGCTACGATGCCTACCATTTGCTTGCCAGCCTCCCAAATTGCCATGTCAAACCCCTAACCCACCATGTCCTAGCAAACCGTTGATTGGATATGTTACCGCTTTGCTCAGCCCCCTCTTATAGCGTTGCTAGTTGCGGGTGAAGATTGGAGACCGTTCCTTGTTGGAACATCTATTTACTTGTTGGGATATCATTATATTGCCATGTTATCTTAATGCATCTATATACTTGGTAAAGGGTGGAAGGGTCGGCCTCTCGCCTAGTGTTTTGTTCCACTCTTGCCGCCCTAGTTTCCGTCATATCGGTGTTATGTTCCCGGATTTTGCGTTCCTTATGCGGTTGGGTTATAATGGGAACCCCTTGATAGTTCGCCTTGATTAAAGCTTTTCCAGCAATGCCCAACCTTGGTTTTACCATTTGCCACCTAGCCTCTTTTCCCTTGGGTTTCCGGAGCCCGAGGGTCATCTTATTTTAAACCCTCCCGGGCCAGTGCTCCTCTGAGTGTTGGTCCACCTGTCAGCTGCCGGTGGCCACCAGGGGCAACTCTGGGCTAGCCTACCCGTACCTAGGACAATCTGAGTGTGCCATTTGAAAGAGATATGTGCAGCTCCTATCGGGATTTGTCGGCACATTCGGGCGGTGTTGCTGGATTAGTTTTAACCTGTCAAAGTGTCTTGAAGAACCGAGGTACCGAGTCTGATCGGAACGTCTCGGGAGGAGGTCTATTCCTTCGTTGACCGTGAGAGCTTGTCATGGGCTAAGTTGGGACTCCCCTGCAGGGATTTGAACTTTCGAAAGCCGTGCCCGCGGTTATGGGCAGATGGGAATTTGTTAATGTCCGGTTGTAGATAACTTGAACATTAACTTAATTAAAATGAATCAACCGTGTGAGTTACCGTGATGGCCTCTTCTCGGCGGAGTCCGGGAAGCGGACACGGTGTTGGAGTAATGCTTGCGCAGGTTGCTCTCTAGTTTCTCGCTCACGCTTTGCCTCCTCTTCTCGCTCTCTTTTGCGAATAGGTTAGCCACCTCATATGCTAGTCGCTTGCTGCAGCTCCACTTACTTTCACCTTACCCTACCTATTAAGCTTAAATAGTCTTGACCGCGAGGGTGCGAGATTGCTGAGTCCCCTGTGGCTCACAGATTACTATTACACCAGATGCAGGTCCAGATGATTCCGCTCCAGGTGACGCGCTCAAGCTCAAGTGGGAGTTCGACGAGGACTCTCAGCGTTACTATGTTTCCTTTCCTGATGATCAGTAGTGGTGCCCAGTTGGGGGTGATCGGGACCATGTCGCTTGTTGGGTTGTCTTTCATTTTGGCGTCGTAGTCGGGCCATGAGTGTTTGGATGATGTATGTTATTTATGTACTTGATTGACGTGGCGAGTGTAAGCCAACTATGTTATCCCTTTTCATTATCTATATTACATGGGATGTTTGTGATGATTACCTGACTTGCGACATATGCCTTCAATGCGATTATGCCTCTAAGTCGTGCCTCGACACGTGGGAGATATAGTCGCATCGAGGGTGTTACAGTGATGTTCTTACTTGAACAAGCATCCCACTTATGATTAACCTCTATTGCAAGCATCCGCAACTACAACAAAAGTATTAAGGTAAACCTAACCATAGCATGAAACATATGGATCCAAATCAGCCCCTTACGAAGCAACGCATAAACTAGGGTTTAAGCTTCTGTCACTCTAGCAACCCATCATCTACTTATTACTTCCAAATGCCTTCCTCTAGGCCCAAATAATGGTGAAGTGTTATGTAGTCGACGTTCACATAACACCACTAGAGGCTAGACAACATACATCTCATCAAAATATCGAACGAATACCAAATTCACATGACTACTAATAGCAAGACTTCTCCCTTGTCCTCAGGAACAAACATAACTACTCATAAAGCATATTCATGTTCATAATCAGAGGGGTAATAATATGCATAAAGGATCTGAACATATGATCTTCCACCAATTAAACCAACTAGCATCAACTACAAGGAGTAATTAACACTACTAGCAACCTACTAGCACCAATCCCGGACTTGGAGACAAGAATTGGATACAAGAGATGAACTAGGGTTTTGAGATGAGATGGTGCTGATGAAGATGTTGATGGATATTGCCCTCTCCCGATGAGAGGAGCGTTGGTGATGACGATGGCGATGATTTCCCCCTCCGGGAGGGAAGTTTCCCCGGCAGAACAGCTCTGCCGGAGCTCTAGATTGGATCCGCCAAGGTTCTGCCTCGTGGCGGCGGAGTTTCATCCCGAAAGGTTGCTTCTTATTTTTTTTTCTCGATGAAAGACTTCATATAGGAGAAGATGGTCATCGAAGAGCCACCAGGGGGCCCACGAGGTAGGGGCGTGCCCTAGGGGGCGCCCCCCACCCTCGTGGGAAGGGTGTGGGCCCCCTGGTCTTCATCTTTGGCAAGAATTTTTCATTATTTATTATAAGGTATTCTGTGGAGTTTCAAGACTTTTGGAGTTGTGCAGAATAGGTCTAATATTTGCTCCTTTTCCAACCCAGAATTCCAGCTGCCGGCATTCTCCCTCCTTATGTAAACCTTGTAAAATAAGAGTGAATAGCCATAATTATTGTGACATAATGTGAAATAACAGCCCATAATGCAATAAATATCGATATAAAAGCATGATGCAAAATGGACGTATCACTCTCCATAAGAGTCACATGATCTCTTTGTTTCGTTTTATTTCTTTCTCTTTTCTTTTATTCACTTAGGATCATGGTAAAATAATCAAGCCCTTGACTCAACACTAATCTTTATTATATAGCTCGCGGACTCGATTACATAGAAGGATAACAAAGCAAAACTCACAACTAGATCACACTAAGAACTTTTATTCTACTAGATCAAGATATTACCAAAAGGATCCAAGACAATATAATTTATCTCGGATGTAAGAAAACATAACCCAGCACGTTGTCTTCCTTGTCCAATGTCAACTCTTTAGCATGTCATATTTTAATGAGTGCTCACAATCATAAAAGATGTCCAAGATAGTATATCTATATGTGAAGACCTCTCTTTCTTTATTACTTCCTATTAATTGCAACGATGACCAAAGCTATTTCTGCCAACTCCCAACAACTTTTAATCATCACACTCTTTCTATGTGAAGTCATTACTATCAATAAGATCAATATGAACTTTTGTTTCTTCTTATTCTTTTTCTCTTTTCTTTTCTTTTCTTTTATTTGGGATCATGGCAAAAATAAGCAAGTCCTTGACGCAATCACTAATCTTTATTATATAGCTCAAGGACTCGATTACATAGAAGGATAATAAAGCAAAACTCATGACTACATCATACTAAGAACTTTTATTCTACTAGATCAAGATATTACCAAAAGGATCGAACTAAGAAAAATGGTAAAGGTAAAAGTGATGGTGATACGATGCCGGGGCACTCCCCCAAGCTTGGCAGTTGCCAAGTGGAGTGCCCATACCCATGTGATTATGTCTCTCTTTTCGGGGATGGTGATGTGATATTCTTGGCGATGATGCGCCTCAAGATACGGTTATCCTCCTCAAGCTTGTTGACTTGCTGCTTGAGATCCATTATTTCCTTTCGGAGTTTTCCTGTAACAGCCAAAGCTCCCTGCACCCAAGGGTGCTGCATAGCTGCGGGAGAACCAGTGACACTCTTTTTAATATTCTCATAAGAAAGAAATCTAACATTGGAAGGGATAACCGAGTTTGGAATAGCTGAGCTCTGCAGTTCTCCCATTGTGAATCCAGCTTGGAGGCAGGAAGTGACTTCTTGATCCTCTTCCATGGCATCTATCCTCTTCAAATCAGCCTCCATCTCTTCCTCCGTTGCTGGCCCAAAGGGGTCAACATGATTGTTTGTCGTTGATCTCGGTGCCGGATGAGACACCCGGCTCTCCCCGACTGACTCTTGCGAAGACATCCTCCTCTAATCTGCAGCAGCAACAGCTCGAAACACAAACAGGAGATAATTGCGTGATACAGGAGTGAAAACCCCCGGGAGGTTATATAATGAATTTTTACCGACCAAAATACGTGTCCTGTAAGAAAACGGAGTCCGGAGAGCACACGAGTTAGGGGGCGCGCCCTCCACCCTCGTGGAGCCCTGTGTCCTTTCCGGACTGCTGCTTATTTTTCTATTTTTCTAAATATTCCAAAATGGAGAAATATTGCCTTAAAAACTGTTTTGGAGTCGGTTTACTTACCATACCACATACATATTCCTTTTCGAAGTCTGAAACATTCCGGAAAGTGTCCTTTATGTATTCCTCCGGGGTTACGGTTTCAATGACATTAGTTTCAACATTTATGGGATTACTTGAGATATAGTGTTTGATTCTTTGAGCGTTCACCACCTTCGGATTTGTGCCTTCAAAGTTGTTGATTTTTAGGGCACCGGAACGGTAGACCTCCTCGATAACGTAAGGACCTTCCCATTTAGAGAGAAGTTTTCCTGCAAAAAATCTTAAACAAGAGTTGTATAGCAATACATAATCACCTACGTTAAACTCACGCTTTTGTATCCTTTTGTCAGGCCATCTTTTAACTTTTTCTTTAAACAACTTGGCATTTTCGTAGTCTTAGGTTCTCCATTCATCAAGTGAGCTAATATCAAATAACCTCTTCTCACCGGCAAGTTTAAAATCATAATTAAGTTCTTTAATATCCCAATAAGCCTTGTGTTCTAGTTCGAGAGGTAAGTGAGATGCTTTTCCATAGACCATTTTGTATGGAGACATACCCATAGGATTTTTATATGCAGTTCTATAGGCCCATAATGCATCATCAAGTTTCTTGGACCAATTCTTTCTGGACCTATTAACAGTCTTTTGCAAAATTAATTTGAGTTCTCTATTACTCAATTCTACTTGACCACTAGAGTGAGGGTGATAAGGAGATGCAATTCTATGATTAACATCATATTTAGCAAGCATTTTACGGAAAGCACCATGAATAAAATGTGAGCCACCATCAGTCATTAAATATCTAGGGACTCCAAACCTTGGAAAAATAACTTCTTTAAGCATTTTAATAGAAGTGTTATGATCAACACTACTAGTTGGAATAGCTTCTACCCACTTAGTAACATAATCAACAGCAACTAAAATATGTGTATAACCATTAGAGGAAGGAAAAGGTCCCATATAGTCAAAGCCCCAAACATCAAATGGTTCAATAACAAGTGAATAATTCATAGGCATTTCTTGACGTCTACTAATATTACCAATTCTTTGACATTCATCACAAGATAAGACAAACTTACGGGCATCCTTGAAGAGAGTAGGCCAATAAAAACCAGATTGCAGTACCTTATGTGCAGTTCTATCTCCAGCATGGTGTCCTCCATAAGCTTCGGAGTGACACTTGCGTAGGATCTGTTCATGTTCATGCTCAGGTACACAACGTCTAATAAGACCATCTACTCCTTCTTTATAAAGATGTGGGTCATCCCAAAAGTAATGCCTCAAAGCATAGAAGAACTTTTTCTTTTGCTAGTATGTGAAACTAGGTGGTATAAACTTAGCAACAATGTAATTAGCATCGTCAGCATACCATGGAGCATTATGAGAAGTATTTATGACATTTAATTGCTCATCAGGAAAGCTATCATCAATAGGTAGTGGGTCATCAAGCACATTTTCTAACCTAGACAAGTTGTCTGCAACGGGGTTCTCAGCTCCTTTTCTATCAACAATATGTAAATCAAATTCTCGTAGCAAGAGAACCCATCTAATAAGACTAGGTTTAGCATCTTTCTTTTCCATAAGATATTTAATAGCGGCATGATCAGTGTGAATAGTTACTTTAGAATCAACAATATAAGGTCTAAACTTATCACAGGCAAATACAACTGCTAAGAATTATTTTTCAGTAGTAGCATAATTTCTTTGAGCATTGTCTAGAGTTTTACTAGCATATTGAATAACATTTAGTTTCTTATCAACTCTTTGTCCTAGAACATCACCTACAGCATAATCACTAGCATCACACATAATTTCAAAGGGTAAATTCCAATCAGGTGGCTGAACAATAGGTGCAGAGATCAGTGCTTTCTTAAGTATTTCAAATGCTTCTACACAATCATTACCAAAGACAAATGGTATATCTTTTTGTAATAAATTAGTCAGAGGCCGAGAGATTTTTGAGAAGTCCTTGATGAACCTCCTATAAAAACCGGCATGACCAAGGAAACTTCTTATACCTTTGATGTCGTTGGGACATGGAATCTTTTCAATAGCATCAACCTTGGCTTTATCAACTTCAATACCTCTTTCAGAAACTTTATGCCCCAGGACAATACCTTCATTAACCGTAAAGTGGCACTTTTCCCAATTCAAGACAAGATTAGTTTCTTCACATCTCTGCAAAACTCGATCAAGGTTGCTCAAGCAATTATCAAAAGAAGATCCATAGACGGAAAAGTCGTCCATGAGAACCTCACAAATCTTTTCACAAAAGTCAGAGAATATAGCCATCATGCATCTTTGAAAGGTAGCAGGTGCATTACATAAACCAAAAGGCATACGTCTATAAGCAAAAGTACCAAAAGGGAATGTAAAAGTAGTCTTTGATTGATCTTTGGCTGACACAGGTATTTGAGAGAAACCAGAATAACCATCTAGAAAGCAAAAATGTGTATGTTTGGATAATCTTTCTAGCATTTGATCGATAAAAGGTAAGGGGTAATGATCTTTTTTTAGTAGCCTTATTTAATTTGTGGAAATCAATTACCATCCTATAATCAGTGATAATTCTTTGAGGAATCAATTCATCTTTATCATTAGGAACAACAGTAATATCTCCCTTCTTAGGGACACAATGGACATGACTTACCCACTTACTATCAGCAACGGGATAAATTATACCTGCCTCAAGGAGCTTTAGTATCTCCTTTCTTACCACTTCTTTCATTTTAGGATTCAGTCGGCGTTGATGATCACGAACTGGTTTAGCATCTTCTTCCAAATTAATTTTATGTTGACATAGAGTGGGACTAATGCCGAATGCCCTTAAGATCATCAAGAGTATACCCAATAGCAGCAAAGTGCTTCTTCAGAGTTTTTAATAATCTCTCTTCTTCATGTTTTGAAAGGTTAACACTAATAATAACAGGCTATATCTTTTTCTCATCAAGATAAGCATATTTAAGAGTATCAGGTAACGGTTTAAGCTCAAACACGGGATCACCCTTGGGTGGAGGAGGATCCCCTAGGATTTCAACAGATAACGCCCTCGATGCGGCTATATCTCCCACATGTTGAAGCACGACTTAGAGGCATAACCGCATTGAAAACAATGTCGCAAGTGAGGTATTCTTCACACAACCCATGTAAATAAATAAAGGGGAAAGGTACATAGTTGTCTTACACTCGCCACGTCACACAATGCATAAATAAGTCATTACATTCATCAAATACACTCAAGGTCCGACTACGGAACCAAAATGAAGATAAACCCCAAATGCAACATAGTCCCCGATCGCCCCAAGTGGGCACCACTACTGATCATCTTGGAAAGACTTGTAGTATCATCCTGAGTCCTCATCGAACTGCCACTTGAGCTCAGTTGAATCGCCTGGAGCGGTATCATCGGTCCCGGCATCTGGTTTTGGAAGTAATCTGTGAGTCACGGGGACTCAGCAATCTCACGCCCTTGCGATCAAGACTATTTAAGCTTATAGGTAAGGTAAAGGTATGATGTGGAGCTGCAGCAAGCGATTAGCATATATGGTGGCTAACATATTCGCAAAAGAGAGCGAGAAGAGAAGGCAAAAGCACGAGCGACAAACTATGATCAAGAAGTGATCCTAGAACAACCTACGTCAAACATTACTCCAACACCGTGTTCACTTCCCGGACTCCGTCGAGAAGAGACCATCACGGTTACACACGCGGTTGGTGCATTTTAATTAAGTTAAGTTTCAGGTTATCTACAACCGGACATTAACAAATTCCCATCTGCCCATAACCGCGGGCACGGCTTTGAAAAGTTCAAATCCCTGCAGGGGTGTCCCAACTTAACCCGTCACAAGCTCTCACGGTCAACGAAGGATATTCCTTTTCCCAAGACAATCCGATCAGACTTGGCATCCAGGTTAAAAGACATCCTCGACAATGGTAAAACAAGTCCAGCAAGACCACCTGTTGTGCCGACAAATCCCGATAGGAGCTGCACATATCTCGTTCTCAGGGCACACCGGATAAGCTAAGTGTACGGAAGACAACGTAACCCAAGTTGCCAAGGGACGGCCCCGCACGGTGCTCTGGGTTGGACCAACACTTAGAGAAGCACTGGCCCGGGGGTTTAAAATAAAGATGACCCTTGAGTCCGCGAAACCCAAGGAAAAAAGGCTAGGTGGCGAATGGTAAAACCAAGGTTGGGCCTTGTTGGAGGAGTTTTATTCAAGGCGAACTGTCAAGGGGTTCCCATTATAACCCAACCGTGTAAAGAACGCAAAATCCGGGAACATAACACCGATATGACAGAAACTAGGGCGGCAAGAGTGGAATAAAACACCAGACATAAGGCCGAGCCTTCCACCCTTTACCAAGTATATAGGTGCATTAAGATAAACAAGATAATATTATGATATCCCAACAATAAACATGTTCCAACAAGGAACGATCTCCAACCTTCACCTGCAATTAGCAACACTATAAGAGGGGCTGAGCAAAGCGGTAACATACCCAAACAACGGTTTGCTAGGGCATGGTGGGTTAGAGGTTTGACATGGCAAATGGGAGGCATGATAAGCAAGTGGTAGGTATCATATCATAGGCATAGCAAAAGAGCGAACATCTAGCAAGTAAAGATAGAAGTGATTTCGAGGGTATGGTCATCTTGTCTGCAAAGTTCTCAAAGTTGGCTTGGTCCTCGTAAGCGTACTCAACGGGCTCCTCGATCACGTACTCGTCTCTCGGCTCTACCCAAGCAAGAACAATAAGCAAAAAGAACACAATCAACCACGTGCAATGCTCAAGCAACATGATGCAAACATGGTATAATATGCGGGATGCGGTATGCGATGCATATGCAAGATTTGGAAAGGAATGAATGAACCTGGCCTCAACATGGAAATCCAAGAATTCCACTGGAAAGGTGAGGTGATTTCGGTTGAAATCGATATAAAAATCACCGGAATCGGATGCACGGTTTGGAAATGGCAAGCAAAACAAATATGGCACCGGTCTGCGATAATCAGCACGAGACCATCTAAATGCATCAAGAACAACATGCTACTGCACCCAAACATAGCAACAGAATACATGGCAGGGAGCCACTCATGATGCTTGACAAAAGATGAACACTAAGCTACGGCTAATTCGCTCAATAGCAAGCTCAAACAAGCATGGAAAAAGTGCAAAAGATTACTGGTTACAGACTTAGTGGAATTAACAGCATATCAGGAATTTATCATCAGGAAGCAATCTTTAGAGCGTGAAAACTACATGCTACAGGAACATATCATGGCAAAGCAAGGCATGGTATGAAGCTACTCTAATCAGATAACAAAAGTCCCTTAGTGACCATGAGCCAAAAGGGATCATAAAATACAATTGCAAGCGTGTGAACATAGCAAAAACATAAACAGATTCAGACTTAGTGAAAAACTGGAGCATTGCAAAATAGTTAACACTTAGACATGTTTACGAGCTCGATGCACTCACTACGAGGCATTGCATGACAAACTAAGCATACACCCAGCAAATAGACATGGCATAGAAGCTAGACATGGTAAGAAAAACAACATAGCATATACGGATCAACAACAACAAGCTCGGCAAAATTGCTAAACATGTTAACAATCTGCCAGGAACATTTTATAGCAAAAGTAGAGCTTGACTGACTCAAGCTAGGGTGCTCCATAATTGCAAACAAAGACATGGATGGATAGAGCACAACATTATCTACAAAACATCCTTACTGATCATGCTCAAAAGAGACACGGATCACTAGGAATCCACATGAACATATGGCATAAAAATAAGGACAGGGCAAGGACTTAGTGAAATTCTAAGTCCCTGAAATCAGCGTCATTGAGTAAGCTACTTTGCATGCTTGTGCTAGTCACCACAAAGATCAGAAAAATACATGGCATACACCCTTGTAAAGATAACATGGCATTCTACAAAACACATGTAGAGCTCAAGATCATAGCATGCACACATTAATCATGGCAAAAATGACAAAAGTGCATTTGCTGAAACAGATTTGAAACTATCATCATATAGCCCTCTTCCAACAGCATTTTGGGCAACAAGATGAGCTCAAATGAAAATGATGCAATGAGATGAAATGATGTACTTGTCGAGACGAACATTTTGATATGCTACACGCACGAATCAGAGCTACGATGAGGAAGTTATGGCATGTCAAAGTATGCAAAAATGCTAGGGTTAGGGACGAAAAAGTCAACCCCTCGTCTCAGATCCAGATCTGGCGCAGATCTCGAGGATCGACGGAAAACTTCACCGGAACAGGAGCTCGTCGTCGGACTTGGAGAGGTCGCTCGCCGGCGCTTGGGAAGAGGCGGTGGCCGGACTTGGGCGGCGCGGGCGGAGACGCACGGCGTCGAGGAAGAAGAGGCAGACGC
The DNA here is from genome assembly GCA_034509565.1 of Triticum monococcum. Taxonomy (NCBI): domain Eukaryota; kingdom Viridiplantae; phylum Streptophyta; class Magnoliopsida; order Poales; family Poaceae; genus Triticum; species Triticum monococcum. The sequence continues at coordinate 707,685,725 of CM067842.1, read as the reverse complement.
CCGTGCGGTGGTGGCGCGAGCTCACCAAAGGTGGCGTGCGGTGGCGAAATGTCCGGCCGGAACAGACATTGTCCGGCGGCTGGAGAGGGGATTTTTTCTAGGGTTTGGAAGAGGAGATCCGGGATTTAGAAATGGGGGGTCTTTATATAGGGGTAGAGGTAGCTAGGAAGCTCCAAATGAGGTGCGATTTGCGGCCACGCGATCGTGATCGAACGCTCTAGGTGATGGATGGGTTTTTGGTGGGTTTTGGGCCAGTTTGGAGAGGTGTTGGGCTGCAACACACGAGGCCTTTTCGGTCCTTTGGTTAACCGTTGGAGTATCAAACGAAGTCCAAATGATACGAAACTTGACAGGCGGTCTATCGGTAGTAAACCAAGGCAGCATGACAAGTCTCGGTCCAGTCCGAAAACGTTTACCCCCACACGCGAAAAGAGGTAGAAAGGGACATCGGAGGACATAGGAGCGCCAGAATGCAGAACGGACAACGGGGAAGATGCTCGGATGCATGAGACAAACACCTATGCAAATGCAATGCACGTGACGACATGATGTGAGATGCATGACAAAGACAAAAACACACGGAGACAAAAACCCGACAACGATGAAATAGAATAACTTAGTGTCGGAAACGGCAAGAGTTGGAGTACAAATAAGGTAGGTTATATTCGGGGCGTTACAATACTCCACCACTACGAAAGGATCTCGTCCCGAGATTTAGGACTGGAAAAACTCCGGTTACTCAGAACGGAGGTGATCCTCGCGTTCCCAGGTGGCTTCACGGTCGGAATGATGTGACCACTTGACTTTCAGGAATTTGATTGAATTGTTGCGAGTCTTGCGCCGGCGAGCGAACCCTCCAAGTCCGACGACGAGCTTCTGTTCCGGCGAAGTTTTCCGTTGATCCTCGAGATCCGCGCCAGATCTGGATCTGAGACGAGGGGTTGACTTTTTCGTCCCTAACCCTACCATTTTTGCATACTTTGACATGCCATAACTTCCTCATCGTAGCTCCGATTCGTGCGTGTAGCATATCAAAATGTTCGTCTCGACGAGTACATCATTTTGTCTCATTGCATCATTTTCAATTGAGCTCATCTTGTTGCCCGAAATGCTATTGGAAGAGGGCTATGTGATGATAGTTTCAGATCTGTTTCAGCAAATGCACTTTTTCATTTTTGCCATGATTAATTTGTGCATGCTATGATCTTGAGCTCTACATGTGTTTTGTAGAATGTCATGTTATCCTTACAGGGGTGTATGCCATATATTTTTGTGATCTTTGTGGTGACTAGCACAAGCATGCAAAGTAGCTTACTCAATGATGCTGATTTCAGGGACTTAGAATTTCACTAAGTCCTTGCCCTATCCTTATTTTTATGCCATATGTTCATGTGGATTCCTAGTGATCCATGTCTCTTTTGAGCATGATCAGTAAGGATGTTTTGTATATAATGTTGTGCTCTATCCATATATGTCTTTGTTTGCAATTATGGAGCACCCTAGCTTGAGTCAATCGAGCTCTACTTTTGCTATAAAATGTTCCTGGCAGATTGTTAACATGTTTAGCAATTTTGCCGAGCTTGTTGTTGTTGATCCGTACATGCTATGTTGTTGTCCTTGCCATGTCTAGCTTCTATGCCATGTCTATTTGCTGGGTGTATGCTTAGTTTTTCATGCAATACCTCGTAGTGAGTGCATCGAGCTCGTAAACATGTCTACTTGTTAACTGTTTTGCCATGCTCCAGTTTTTCACTAAGTCTGAATCTGTTTATGTTTTTTCTATGTTCACATGCTTGCAATTGTATTTTATGATCCCTTTTGGCTCATGGTCACTAAGGGACTTTTGTTATATGCTTAGAGTAGCTTCATGCCATACCTTGCTTTGCCATGATATGTTCCTGTAGCATGTAGTTTTCACGCTCTAAAGATTGCTTCCTGATAATAAATTCCTGATATGCTGTTAATTCCACTAAGTCTGTAACCAGTAATCTTTTGCACTTTTGCCATGCTTGTTTGAGCTTGCTATTGAGCGAATTAGCCGTAGCTCAGTGTTCATCTTTTGTCAAGCATCATGAGTGGATCCCTACCATGTATTTTGTTGCTATGTTTGGGTGCAGTAGCATGTTGTTCTTGATGTATTTAGATGGTCTCGTGCTGATTATCGCAGACCGGTGCCATATTTGTTTTGCTTGCCATTTCCAAACCGTGCATCCGATTCCGGTGATCTTTATATCGATTTCAACCGAAATCACCTCACCTTTCCAGTGGCACTCTTGGATTTTCAAGTTGAGGCCAGGTTCATTCATTTATTTACAAATCTTGTATATGCATTGCATACCGCATACCGCATATCATACCATGTTTGCATCATGTTGCTTGAGCATTGCACGTGGTTGATTGTGTTCTTTTTGCTTGTTGTTCTTGCTTGGGTAGAGCCGGGAGACGAGTACGTGATCGAGGAGCACGTTGAGTACGCTTACGAGGATCGAGCCAACTCTGAGAACTTTGCAGGCAAGATGACCATACCCTCGAAATCACTTCTATCTTTGCTTGCTAGATGCTCGCTCTTTTGCTATGCCTATGCTACGATACCTACCACTTGCTTATCATGCCTCCCATTTACCATGTCAAACCTCTAACCCACCATGTCCTAGCAAACCGTTGTTTGGCTATGTTACCACTTTGCTCAGCCCCTCTTATAGCGTTGCTAATTGCAGGTGAAGGTTGGAGATCGTTCCTTGTTGGAACATGTTTATTGTTGGGATATCATAATATTATCTTGTTTATCTTAATGCACCTATATACTTGGTAAAGGGTGGAAGGCTCGGCCTTATGCCTGGTGTTTTGTTCCACTCTTGCCGCCCTAGTTTCCGTCATATCGGTGTTATGTTCCCGGATTTTGCGTTCCTTACACGGTTGGGTTATAATGGGAACCCCTTGACAGTTCACCTTGAATAAAACTCCTCCAGCAAGGCCCAACCTTGGTTTTACCATTCGCCACCTAGCCTTTTTCCCTTGGGTTTCGCGGACTCAAGGATCATCTTTATTTTAAACCCCTGGGCCAGTGCTTCTCTAAGTGTTGGTCCAACCCAGAGCACCGTGCGGGGCCGTCCCTTGGCAACTTGGGTTACGTTGGCTTCCGTACGCTTAGCTTATCCGGTGTGCCCTGAGAACGAGATATGTGCAGCTCCTATCGGGATTTGTCGGCACAGCGGGTGGTCTTGCTGGACTGGTTTTACCATTGTCAAGGATGTCTTGTAACCGGGATGCCGAGTCTGATCGGATTGTCTTGGGAGAAGGAATATCCTTCGTTGACCGTGAGAGCGCTTGTGATGGGCTAAGTTGGGACACCCCTGCAGGGATTTGAACTTTCGAAAGCCATGCCCGCGGTTATGGGCAGATGGGAATTTGTTAATGTCCGATTATAGATAACCTGAAATTTAACTTAATTAAAATGCATCAACCGCGTGTGTAACCGTGATGGTCTCTTCTCGGCGGAGTCCGGGAAGTGAACACGGTGTTGGAGTAATGCTTGACGTAGGTTGTTATAAGATCACTTCTTGATCATAGTTTGTCGCTCGTGCTTTTGCCTTCTCTTCTCGCTCTCTTTTGCGAATATGTTAGCCACCATATATACTAGTCGCTTGCTGCAGCTCCACATCATACCTTTACCTTACCTATAAGCTTAAATAGTCTTGATCGCGAGGGTGTGAGATTGCTGAGTCCCCGTGACTCACAGATTACTTTCAAAACCAGATGCAGGGACCGATGATACCGCTCCAGGCGATTCAACTGAGCACAAGTGGTAGTTCGATGAGGACTCAGGATGATACTACAAGTCTTTCCAAGATGATCAGTAGTGGTGCCCACTTGGGGCGATCGGGGACTATGTTGCATTTGGGGTTTATCTTCATTTTGGTTCCGTAGTCGGACCTTGAGTGTATTTGGATGAATGTAATGACTTATTTATGCATTGTGTGACGTGGCGAAGATAAGCCAACTATGTACCTTTCCCCTTTATTTTTTTACATGGGTTGTGTGAAGATTACCTCACTTGCGACATTGTTTTCAATGCGGTTATGCCTCTAAGTCGTGCTTCAACACGTGGGAGATATAGCCGCATCGAGGGCATTACAGGCCAGCCGGCCACGCCTGCATATATGGGTCGGTGTGTTGGGCGCGCTGCCGACCCATATGAAAAACAGGACGGACGCCGGACGGGCGGCCGGCCCAAACAAACAAAAAGCGGACGAAATCACCGTCCATTTGGGTCGGCCCGTTGGAGTTGCTCTTACGCGCATCCAGTGAGACCAAAGAATTCAGAACTTCACCTACACACGTACGTACTCCCTCCGTAAACTAATATAAGAACGTTTATATCACTAAACGGAGGGAGTACTACACATACAACTTTACCTGCTACTCCGATAATTCGCAAGAGCGCTCGTCCGTGCCTGCTCACGGAATCGGTTGGCGTCCATCGGGTCAAGAGAATTAGCGCGTGTGGTATTCTGCCACAGTGGTCTACGGATATTTTAATGCGAGGGGAGATGGGAGAGGGATGACGTCTGTATCTAGCGGAGCGACGGTCGTCAGAGGATAGCGGCAACGTTAAGGTATGTGGGCGTTTATCCCGCTTAGCCTGCGCAACCGCTGCTGCATGGTTTGGTTGCTGTGTGTCCTCTATGTGGCGCCGATACCCAACTTGTAGAAACAAATTCAGGAGAAAAGCAGAGTTTCGTCAGTAGTTGGGTGTGAGCTGACGGATTATGAAGTAACTTAAGAAGACTAACCTCGGAGGGGAGCTGATGGTGATGCGAGTCGCCGGGTCGGCCATTCATATGTAGGCAGATAGCTTTTGTTTGTGGCTGAAAGACGTGACATGAACTGAGTGTACATAGCTTCAGCTTTGCTTTCGAGTTGCGTGAACATATGTAGCAGCGGTTCATTGTGCTGAGCTTCCGTTTTGCTGGCCAAAGTGGTTGCTGGTGGTATGTGATCTGTAGCAAAGTTGAGCATGACTTCGCGAATCTTTGAGCAGACCTCTGCAGCAATGAACTGACGAGCAACATTTTCGACAGCAACCCCTGAGTGTTGGGTGGATGCACCAGTTGGATGTGCCAATTGACCCTTCTGACTTTGTCGTTTTTTCCGCATGCAAGCAAATAAAATAGTTTATGTAGGATCAGTCGTCCGACTAACTGAAAAGCAGGATAATGTATGAAATATTTGTGCACAAACGGAATGGTTCTTTTTCTGTTGTTGTGCTATTTTTATTTCTAGTAGCTTATTATTATTTTTGATCGGTGCACCGGTAGCAGCACAAGTGCCGGTGCACCAGTTTTTGTTTGATGATGGGGGGCGAGGTCACGGAGGTAATTACCTTGAATTTGAGTGCGCCATCTTGTGCCAAAGCGAATAAGTTTTTCAGGATGTCGTCGGTGTATGCAGACAGGCAAGGCCACACATTGTCGGTAAGGTTGCTGTCTAGAAAATCCATTCATTCGGCGAAGAACACCTGCAGCGACAAAATCAAGGTGGAAACAAGGGGACAAAAAGGCGCACATCAGCCATGCACGCACGTAGATCCAACGCATCGCATTTTCTGTCAGATGCAAATTGGATGATGTTACATCTTTACTGGCTAAGTACCGTGTTGATGCCGGTTATGTACCAATGGAACATGCGAAAGTCACCGTCGGAGTTACCGGCCCGAAGACGGGGCTGTTTCCGTATATCACTATTGTCTTCTACGGTGGTACAGCCTGCATTGCCACTGGAGGCAATTGTCGCATGCACGCGTCGATGTCCAGTTCGCCAGCACTACCAGGAGCAGGCGAGGACGAGCGCTCTATCGCCGCACTCCCTGCTACTCACCCTACATACCACCACTGTACAGTCCAATACCAACGCAAAAAACTGCCTGTATTGACACCATCCGTAAGATGCATGCATTCTCAGGAAATCTGCACCACAAGAAGTCGAATCGAACTGTATCAACGGCCTTCGTCGATGACGGAGCTCAGGAACGGCGACGAGGTGCGGGACGACGGCGTGTTGGGCCTCGGCGCCAAGCTCGGCTGCCCGCTGACGTCGGTGCTCATGTAGGTGGTGTTGCCCCCCGTCATCTGCCACTCGGTGATGTAGCTCGGCTTGGTCACCACGTCTGGCGCCTCGACGTCGCCCGTCAGCATCGCCACCACCCTCGACATGGAGGGACGCTGGTGGGGCGAGCCCTGGGTGCAGAGCAGCGCCACCTTGATGGCCCGGAGCGCCTCCTCGTTGTCGAACTCTTCCAGCCTCTGGTCCACCATATCCAACGGGTGGTTGTTCTCGTACAGTTCCCACACCTGAAAACATTCAGGCGATGTTTTATTCAGGAACTCAGTTTACCCTTTTTTTTTACTTGTTGCAGGAGACCGCTAGCGCGTAGAGTTCCTAGGCGAGCTTACCCATTCGAAAATATAGACCTTGTTCTCATCCTCCGTGCTGTAGTTTGGTCTCCCAGCTAAAGTCTCCAATACCACGACGCCGAATGCAAACACATCGATCTTCTCTGTCATATGGCCTCTCATGGCATACTCAGGTGCGAGATAACCACTTCAAGGAGACGATATCAACCGCTATCAGCATACATGCGAAAACACTTCGTAGACATAGAGGTTGGCAAGGTGGAAATGCACTTACAATGTACCAGCAACTTTGGTGCTGACGTGTGTCTTCTGGTCATCATAAAGTTTGGCGAGCCCGAAATCCGAGATCTTAGGATTGAGATTGGCATCAAGTAAGATATTGCTGGCCTTTATGTCCCTGTGCACAACACGGATGCTAGATTCTTCATGAAGATAGGACAGACCTCTTGCAACGCCTAAGCATATCTCAAAACGTGTTGGCCAGTCTAGGCTTGACTTCCCTTTGCCTGCAAATATAGGTTTAAGTTTTCAGTTGTTTATACTAATTAAGCTTGAATCTGCATATATTTAGATCCATCAATCAGAAGTTTTACCAAACAGAGCATGGTCCAGGCTTCCATTCTCCAGGTACTCATAAACCAGCAGTGGCTTATTGCCCTCAAGGCAGCAACCATACAACTTAACCAGATTACGGTGTTGCACTCGAGATATAGTTTCTATTTCCGTTGCAAACTCCTTTTTTCCCTGATGAGATGCTTCAGATAGCTGCTTCACTGCCACGAACCTACCATCAGTTAACTTTCCCTGCGAAAAGAGGCAGTTTTCAACAATGAAAGTTTTAGGTACCGCACTGTCAAACATCATTTTCTCCAGATACACTGAAATAAATTCCTCCTTCATTTTAGAAATGTTATCAATATGTATGTGCAGATACTAAAAATACATAAAATAACTCAGATAAACAGGTCTGTCTTCTGATGTTTACTTGTACTACTAGCTTTAGTTACTTTCAGAAAGAAAACTTTCAAGAAAATTCAAGGCTGTATGTACGGGATGAACCAACCTTATAGACCGACCCATATCCTCCTTGACCAAGAAGGTTATTAGGACTGAAATTATCAGTAGCTGACCTCAGTTCACCATAACTGAGGACATTAGGTCTTCCCACAATACTGTACAGCTCTGCAAGACATCACAGAAAGATATAACAAACTTACTTAAACTAATCCTTTGCTCAGTTAGAATACAAATTGGTCCTAGTGTATCCCATACCTTCTTGCTCCAACGATAGTTTTCTCCTTTTCTGTCTCCGCCTCCAAAGAAAGATTCCGGCAAGCACTACCAATCCTAAAACTGCTATACCAACTACAACTCCCGCAATCACACCTGTTTTACTACCATTCTTCTTTGCTACAGCACTACGCACTGTAGGGGTGAAATCTGACAGAAAGTTCACTTGTTAGAAAAACGTAATGTCTACAGAATCAGTATATTTCAAGTGAGGTTAAATGAAAGTTGGACTATGCGTAAACTGGTTGGAATATTCTTAATGTCAGGTTATACATGTATTAGGTATTTCAAACTTTATTTACAGAAATCTATCCCCATACCTAGTATTCCTGAGTAGTTTGTTTAGCATATTTGATTTACTAGTTCTCTTGTAAATATTTGATTCCTGAGTAGTTTGTTTAGCATATTTAAGCAATATTAATACAGTAGAGACAATAGAGAGATTTGATATTTCTATCCAACTTCCCATTTAATTCGAAGAACATTGTCCAAATGCTTTAGTTTGAACAAAGCCTAACTAGATGTGTTTTCACTTTCCATGGTACTGAAAATAGAATGATGAGAACTTCTATAACAGCTACGAGTACAACAAGGGCTAAATGAAATACATACAGATCAACCCTCAGTTTCATATTGATGCTCTGGTATATCTGTGTTTGCTTTTATTTCAAGCTGCACAGGATTGCATTCAGCATAATTTAAAATCGATCTATCAAATTAACCTGGAGAATATATGGTAGATGGTATGAAAACAATTATTTCAAGTTAAGGGGAGTACTTGGTGTTGCACTCAAAGCTGATATTGCAGGCCCGTAGTAGCCTTGATCAGGAATGCAGCAAGTGCCCTTGCCGGCCCAGAAGAGATGAATCTCAAGAAAGTTCTTGGTGACAGGAACTGTGTACTGCTTCCTAACAGCAGTGTAAGATTTTCCGCCTGCCACCTTTCTTATGTCAAAGTTCTGCTCCTTACGCTCACCCTATACCAATAACAAGAAGAAAAATATGACTGGGTTATAAGCTAAGAGTATTGTTTATCATTCAACATTCGAAAAAAAAAGAGTATTGTTTATCATTTATCAGCAAGAACCTACCTGGACATATATATCAAAAACCCTTCTACCTCTGCTCTTCCAGGACTGAGCATCTGGGAAGGCAAACTCTGCAAATTGAAGCGTAACTGTGTAGTTTCCATTTTCAAGGCCAATACCATAGTATCTCAAGGATGATGGCGACATCCTTGCATTCCGGAACAGTTCTGTATCAAGTGTATTCAGAAACTGGTGTGAGCTGTAGATTATAGAACTTCCGTTTGACGCATCCATGAATCTTCCAACGTTGCTAGCACCCCACGTGGGTTCTCCTGTAACATAATATGATGCAGCTCCAAGAGTGGCAGCATCAGGTTGATACAGAGAATTATCTGAGCCTGATATGGGTCGATCACTACCACAGTCCACAGCAAATGAAGAAGCTGCAAGCAGGTTAAATTATTTAATACTGGTATGCATTTAGTAAAACTGCGGTTGCAGGTATATAGTTCCTCAAGTATGCATAGACTTAAAATTGCAAAAGGCAGAAATCTCACATTTAGGAGATCCAAAAAAGCAAGGTGTATTTCGCTGAAGGCAGTCCAACCCCGTAGGTAAGGCACTGCAAATGCAAAAAATCAACATTTTGAATCCAAAATTCAAGCTGAGAGAACATAATAATTTACTTGAGGTGGGTATCATAATATGAACGAACCTGTTACTTGATATATCGGCCCCGAAATTATTTGCCACCAAATTCCTAAGTAAAATGAACAATAGGCAAAAATTAGAAAGGATTGTTCATACTTCATATCATATTCCTATTGATTGTTAGATATAGATTAAATAATAAGGAATAAATAATTGGCTTGGTTGTTAGATATAGCTTAAATAATAAGGGACAAACAATATGTTCAATTTTTTTTTGGCTTCATTGCATGCTAGGCTGTATAAGGTTAATAAGTCTCACTTCACAAATGAAGGAACATAGGCATTTCAAATAATCTTATAATGCTTGTAAGATTGAAGTACCAAAATATCCTCTCGTTTTTTCAGATTCATCAAATATATATGATGCTAGCTTATTTCCGTACACTACAAGCCTAAAAGTCAGCTCATGAGCCTAAGCTAAGCTAAACAGGCCCTGTTGGGCTGGATTTGGTCCGGCAAGTTAGTAGAAGTTTCAGAACATAGAACTTACAGTTGCGAATTTCTAGCCCAAGAAGGAACACTTCCTGTGAGCTGGTTGTAAGAAAAATCTCTGCAGAAAATTAAAAGTGAAAGCAGCATTAAAAATCAAATAAACACCTCCCTGCTTTTATTGTGCATATATGCTTGAACCACATTGACATACAAATTTTTAAGCATAGGTCCTACTGAGCTTGGAAGGCTTCCCGAAAGGCTATTGTTTCCAAGAAATCTGTCACAAAAGAATTTACAAACATTAGCAAGATGAATGATGAAAGTTTTCCTTTCAAAGAAATATGCATTGCAAGTTAAGATAGTCCATACAAGAAGCCGAGTGAATTCAGATTCAACAAGGTTTGTGGTACTTGGCCTGTTATATTGTTAAAACTCAAATCCCTATAACAAAAAAGAAGGATAAGGGGAGGATGTCAATAACAAATGTATAATTTATAGCTCTGCATTAGTGTATCACACAAATGACACTTGGCTGTATTTTTCAGTCAAATAAAATGCTTACAATAAGTTTAAACTCGTGAACTTCGAAAAGTTTACTGATAAAAGTGTATCAGATATCCTACAGTTCCTCAAAACCCTGCAGCGAAACATATTACATGTTTTAGTACAGAACAACTTGGTGAATTACATCAAAATCGGACTGTAGTTTGAGGCATTTAGTGCATCACAAATTAAGCATACAGGGAGTTCAAAGATGTCATGTTACTGATGAATGCCAGCGAAGAAGAACTTCCGTTTAGTATATCACCGATTCGTCTGCACCATAGAAATCGAATTTTTATTTGTCCTGCCACTACTTTGATATTTTTAAGAATGATACTTGGCTATTATCACAGAAATAGGCACTTACAAGTTTGTCAGTTGGACAAGATTGGACAGAGTTGCTGGGAGCGGACCTTGAAACGAATTTCCCTGAAACCTCCTACAGTTCCATAGTTCCAGTTAGTCATATAAAGCATCGTTTCTTCATATGCAGGTGTGCAAGATTGGCAGAGATAGCAATAAGGTTGCTCATGTAATAGCAAAATTCTCTAGGATCGTTGGAAGGGATGTTCTTTGGAAAAGTCAACTTCCCCTTGATCTAGCTGTGTTGGTGCAACAGGACTGTAATGACTTGATTGTTACTCTGAAATGAAATTGCTATCTTTCCCAAAATGATAAATAAATAAATAAAATATAAAGCATCATTTCTTCATGGATGCAGTAGCCTAGTAGTGAAAGAAGGGCGGTCTCTATTCTATGGTAAATCTAAAGAAAGTAAATTTATTTAGGTACAGGTGATTTCTGAAGAAAAGACTGGTCTTGTAAAGTGAATCAATGCTTACTGATACCATCACCTGATCCGAAATTAACAACCATCACAATTAAACATTTAGTGGGAAGGAATATGTAATGTTTATCCATACTAATCTAACATCTGACTTTAAATGAGCTGTTTCTTAAGAGGCCTCAGATGGAGATTCAGCAGGGTAAAAAAACACTCTAGAAAAAAATGCTATCCCTGGCACAGATCATAGTGTACCATCACATATTTATGTTTTGAACAAACTAACACTTGACTTGTAGATAACTACAGAAAATTGTACAAATATCCCTTTAAACTTCCCAGATAAAAATGTTCTTGAAACCATGTAAGCAAAATATTTGGATGGCTTTTAATACTTAGTCTAAACAAAGAATTACTATGACGGAGATCAATGGCGATCTTACAAATCTGTTAGATTCCAGCTCCCAATATAATCTGGTATTTGCCCAGTAAAATCATTATCTGATGCCCATCTAAGCAAAGAGAAAACAATATTTTCTTGAGGCTGAATCATGTAAAGCATTAATAGCGACAATCCGTCAATTATAGCCATACAATGTTTTCATTTTTGTAAGCTTGGAAAGTGATGATGGTAGTGGACCACTAAAGCCAGCACTGTCTATGTACCTGTAATTGAGAGATACAAAAACAATACACGTTAGACATGGAGCTAACTAGTCCAAGCGAAAAAACACTTGAAGGAAAATGGGGTCTTCGGTATTAAATACATACAATTGCTCAAGTTTGGCCAGGTTCCCCAATTCCGAAGGAAGCGAGCCACTGAAATTGTTTGAGCTAACGCTCCTGCAAATACATAAAAAATTACAAGTTAGACATGCAAAATTGACAACTTGCAATTTATATTCTAGGAGGCACGAATGCTATCAGCATAGCCCCCTTCAAACCGAGTTTAACTCCATGGATTACTAAAATAAAAGGGATTCTAGATTAGTTCAGTACAGGTAGTTATTTGATTGATCTAAGATGAAAAAGAGTCCAATTTTTTTGTGTGATTTCCTCAAGTCCTTAATACAAGAATACTAGAACAAATTAAGATGTGATATGTACTTTCACTAACAATTTTGGAGTTCTTTATTGAATCTCGCAAACTTGAGGTTGTTGGCATATATTCTCAATTTAATGGCTCTTCATCTCACGATGTTTTTTTGCACAAACAACTTGTATTTATAGTTTTATAACTAAAACACAATAAAGTTGCATGATAAACACAGTCATAAAAATGATGAAAAAAAGTATTTCTTACAGTGAGACAAGATCCGTAAGGTTCCCGAGCTCTTTTGGTAAAGGTCCAGATAACGCGTTGATGCCAAAAGACCTTATATGTTCAAAAGAGAGAATGTAAGATCAAATGAAAACATCGCAATGTAATACTACCTTTATTGATCTCATTAAATCAGGATTAACGTTCTGAAAATCTCACATGTACTGCATACGAGTCAGCTCCCCAATAAACGATGGTAAAGGCCCTGTTAAGTAGTTTTGCGATAGATCCCTGAAACAAGATTGGAGCAGATACAGAAACAATTGAATTTGGTGTGAGACTGGAATATATTATACAGAAAACCCAAAGCGAGCCATTCCATGCTTCAAATAAGCTGCTAATATGCCTATGCCCATCAAACCATTTGGCGTGTGACGAAAGTTGAGAGTCCATACAAGTTGGTCAAGGCCGTGAGGTTCCGCAGCTCCTCGGGTATCGTGCCGACTGCATCCAGCGCGTATATTTTCCTGCATGACAGGCGTCCCGTCAACCGTGGCGTTTGGTCGAACACCCTGTGTGCGCGGGGGTTCAAGAGAGGGAGACTTACAGCCTGGTAACGCGGCAGACGGAGGCGTTGCCGCCGGTGCAGTCGCACTTGATGGCCGGGTTGAAGGGCGGGTTGTTGTCGATGTTGGTGTTGTCCGTGGCGGCGCCGGTGCAGGGGTCGCCGCTGATGTTCCATGACGACAGCGCCTTCTGGCCGAGCTTGGCGAACACCACGTTCAGCGCCGCCGCTGCGAGGCAGAAGTAGGTGAGTAACCCCACCAGTCAGTCGGTAACCGCTGCTCGGCCGTCCGATGGGCCAGGCTCACGCGCATCCGACGGCCGAGAGGCGAGATGAAACTGGACGTGGTTTTTGACTTTTCCGTGCCGACGCGGGAAAAGTCAAACGCCGAAATATCCGACAGAGTCGTCGACGTGCCTCCATTGACTTCAAGGCTGTTTTTTTTTTTGCGGGGATTGAGGGCTGGTTTTTTGGAAGAGCTAACGAGATCATCTGGCATGCAGAACGAACCCAGCGAAGGAATCCATCCAGGCGGTTGGCCAAAACAGAGGCGAATGAATCATGGCGTTTTTACTGATCAATCGGGCAGCAAAAACAAAGGAAGGATTTCTCTTGGAAGAGAGGATCCAAGACCAAGAGAAGTGGACGGTCTGGTCTATTCGAGCAAGACGGTTCGGGGTTGAGGAACGAGCGCTCGTGAGCTTTGGGGTTCAGGAGAAAGAGGGGATCAAGCTTGCTTACCGTCGCCTGGATCGGTGAGCTGAGCATGGGCGGACGCCGCGAGCAGCAGCAGCGAGAGCGCGGCGCCATGGAGGGCCTGCCTCCTCCGCCCCATTGCTCCTCCCTGGCTCTCTGCCTGCCTGTCTGCCTGGTGCTCTGGCTTGGCCTTGCTCGGCCGCCTCTGACTCGCAATAAGAGAGCTGGTGAGCGACGAGGGCCGGGACAATCAAGGAAGAAGATAGATAAAGCCTGGCCCCGGAGAGGGACATGTGTGTGCTGTGCTGCTGCTCCTGGACCCGGAGGCAGGCACGTACGCGACGGCGACGGGTGCATGTAGCCTGCTTGCCCCGTACAGCAAAACAGTACAGACGACTATTTTTTATTTTGATTTGACCAATTAGATTAGAATACCTCGATCACACGTGGGTTATACAACGAGCATAAACTCAGATGTGGGATTGGAATTGAATGGCTGCGGCGTGCGGAGGCTGCAGCCGCCACCCCCGCATGCGACGTGCGGCGCGATGGTGCCCATCCACACGCGACCGTTGGTTGGTTGGCTCTTGGCTGCGACGCGCGCAGGCCAAGCTGGACGGAGACCGGCAGCTTTTGACACTCTGCCGCGCGCGCGCGCGCCGCAGAACGGGAAATGGTCGTCTCTTTTGTTTACTTTTCCGTTGGATGGACTCATCCCTGCTTGATTGATTTTCCCTCTGCGTGTTGTGCTTGTGCGTGTCTTGTCTTGGACGGGTTCTTTCTTTCTACGACGGGGAAAGATCGTTTCAACAGCAAAAAATGGACGGAGGAAGATCGGAACATGGTTGACTTCTTTTGAGCTTATATAAATGGGACAGGACAGGTGCATGCATCATAGCATATGGATGGACGACGTAGGAGCCGGGAGTGTGAACAGAGCGGTGCCGTCAGCCCTTCCATTTTCCGGGATCGGGCATGCTTGATTTACCTACGGTTCGGCCATCGTCCTCGGCGCGCAACGCGCCTGAGAAACCGTCCGTCGGCAGTTGTGTCCTGGGCTGAAACATCCCAGCCTCAACTAGATTGTCCACTCTCCGTGACAGAGCCTTGAGAATCCAACACCTCAAACATTTCTGTGGAGAGGTTTGATTTTCAAGATTTCGAAAGAATCGGCCAAAAGAATCGAGCCAAGTGTGGTACATGTATCTCGCACACATTTTTCAATATAGACACAACAGTGTATTAACATTAAGAGCAACTTCAATGGGGCGATTCATTTCGTTCGCTCGCGTTCGTTTGGGCCGGCGCGTTACGGGCGACCCATTCCAGGCCCAATTTTGAGTCGGATTTGCGTCGGCGCGAACATGAGACGGACACGCGCGCGTGCGCCTACTTCTCTTCCCGGGCTCGCTGGTCGGTGGCAGCCACCATCATTTCCCCTCATTTTCCTCAAAAACGCTCACGCCCGCGCGCACCGCCGCCCCCCAACCAGCCATGGAGGACGCCATCGACCTCGACCTCGACGCCGCCGCCGGCCTCGCCTCCCTCGCCTCGTCCGGCGCCGTCGCCCTCTCAGGGAAAGGCAAGCCTCGTGCCCCGCGCAAGACCGCCGCCGCGACCAAGCCGAAGAAGGCGCTGACGCCCGAACAGCGAGCAAGGGAGTTGGCCAAGAGGAAGGGCCGAAGGCACGCCGCCGCGCAGCAGGAGTTCACCAACGCATGCGTCGCCGCGGCAACGAGGGAGGCGCTCTACATGCTAGGGGTAAACCCTAGCCAGCACAGCGTCCTCCAAGCCGCTGTCGCCGCGGCCAGCACCGGCTCGTCGGCGTTTCCTCGGATGGTGATGCCCGACTCACCCCGCGCGCCGGCTTGCAACCCGGTCTCCGGTTTCCACGTCTACCTGCAGGCCTCCCGCCTCTCCGGGGAGTGCTCACCCGACGTGAGCGTGGTCGCGCCTTCCACGCCCACGCCCGCGCCCATCAACCTCAATGCCACCCCGATGGTCGGAGGAGCGCCGACGTTTCAAGGCGGAGCAAATGGATGCTTTCATGGAGATCCAAAGGAGGAGGCTGTTGGGGAACGTAGTAATTTCAAAAATTTCCTACGCACACGCAAGATCATGGTGATGCATAGCAACGAGAGGGGAGAGTGTTGTCTACGTACCCTCGTAGACCGGAAGCGGAAGCGTTAGCACAACGCGGTTGATGTAGTCGTACGTCTTCACGGCCCGACCGATCAAGCACCGAAACTACGGCACCTCCGAGTTTTAGCACACGTTCAGCTCGATGACGATCCCCGGACTCCGATCCAGCAAAGTGTCGGGGAAGAGTTCCGTCAGCACGACGGCGTGGTGACGATCTTGATGTTCTACCATCGCAGGGCTTCGCCTAAGCACCGCTACAATATTATCGAGGATTATGGTGGAGGGGGCACCACACACGGCTAAGAGAACGATCACGAAGATCAACTTGTGTCTCTATGGGGTGCCCCCTGGCCACGTATATAAAGGAGTGGAGGAGGGGAGGGGACGGCCCTCTCTATGGCGCGCCCTAGGGGAGTCCTACTCCCACCGGGAGTAGGATTCCCCCTTTCCTAGTAGAACTAGGAGCCCTTCCAAGTAGTAGGAGTAGGAGGGAAGGAAAGGGAAGGGAAGAGGAGAAGGAAGGAAGGGGGCGCCCCCCTTCCCTAGTCCAATTCGGACCAGACCAAGGGGAGGGGTGCGGCCACCCTTGAGGCCCTTTTCCTTCTTTCCCGTATGGCCCAATAAGGCCCAATACGTATTCCTGTAACTCTCCGGTACTTCGAAAAATACCCGAATCACTCGGAACCTTTCCGATGTCCGAATATAGTCGTCCAATATATCGATCTTTACGTCTCGACCATTTCGAGACTCCTCATCATGTCCCCAATCTCATCCGGGACTCCGAACTCCTTCGGTACATCAAAACTCATAATATAACTGTCATCGAAACCTTAAGCGTGCGGACCCTACGGGTTCGAGAACCATGTAGACATGACCGAGACACGTCTCCGGTCAATAACCAATAGCGGAACCTGGATGCTCATATTGGCTCCCACATATTCTACGAAGATCTTTATCGGTCAGACCGTATAACAACATACGTTGTTCCCTTTGTCATCGGTATGTTACTTGCCCGAGATTCGATCGTCGGTGTCTCAATACCTAGTTCAATCTCGTTACCGGCAAGTCTCTTTACTCGTTCCATAATACATCATCCCGCAACTAACTCATTAGTTGCAATGCTTGCAAGGCTTATAATGATGTGCATTACCAAGTGGGCCTAGAGATACCTCTTCGACAATCGGAGTGACAAATTCTAATCTCAAAATACGCCAACCCAACAAGTACCTTCGGAGACACCTGTAGAGCACCTTTATAATCACCCAGTTACGTTGTGACGTTTGGTGGCACACAAAGTGTTCCTCCAGTAAACGGGAGTTGCATAATCCCATAGTCATAGGAACATGTATAAGTCATGAAGAAAGCAATAGCAACAAACTAAACGATCAAGTGCTATGCTAACGGAATGGGTCAAGTCAATCACATCATTCTCTAATGATATGACCCTGTTAATCAAATGACAACTCATGTCTATGGCTAGGAAACTTAACCATCTTTGATTCAACAAGCTAGTCAAGTAGAGGCATACTAGTGACACTCTGTTTGTCTATGTATTCACACATGTATTATGTTTCCGGTTAATACAATTCTAGCATGAATAATAAACATTTATCATGAAGTAAGGAAATAAATAATAACTTTATTATTGCCTCTAGGGCATATTTCCTTCAGTCTCCCACTTGCACTAGAGTCAATAATCTAGTTCACACCGCCATGTGATTTAATATCAATAGTTCACATCACCATGTGATTAATACCCATGGTTCACATCGTCATGTGACCAACACCCAAAGAGTTTACTAGATTCAATAATCTAGTTCACATCGCTATGTGATTAACGCCCAAAGAGTACTGAGGTGTGATCATGTTTTTCTTATGAGAGAAGTTTAGTCAACGGGTCTGCCACATTCAGATCCGTAAGTATTTTGCAAATCTCTATGTCAACAATGCTCTGCACTAAGCTACTCTAGCTAATTGCTCCCACTTTCAATATGTATCCAGATTGAGACTTAGAGTCATCTGGATCAGTGTCAAAACTTGCATCGACGTAACCATTTACGACGAACCTTTTGTCACCTCCATAATTGAGAAACATATCCTTATTCCACTAAGGATAATTTTGACCAATGTCCAGTGATCTACTCCTAGATCACTATTGTACTCCATTGCCAAACTCAGGGCAGGGTATACAATAGGTCTGATACACAGCATGGCATACTTTATAGAACCTATGGCTAAGGCATAGGGAATGACTTTCATTCTCTCTCTATCTTCTGTCGTGGTCGGGTTTTGAGTCTTACTCAACTTCACACCTTGTAACACAGGCAAGAACTTCTTCTTTGACTGTTCCATTTTGAACTACTTCAAAACCTTGTCAAGGTATGTACTCATTGAAAAACTTATCAAGCATCTTGATCTATCTCTATAGATCTTGATGCTCAATATGTAAGCAGCTTCACCGAGGTCTTTCTTTGAAAAACTCCTTTCAAATATTCCTTTATGCATTGCAGAATAATTCTACATTATCTCTGATCAACAATATGTCTTTCACATATACTTATCAGAAATGCTGTAGTGCTCCCACTCACTTTCTTGTAAATACAGGCTTCACCGCAAGTCTGTATAAAACTATATGTTTTGATCAACTTATCAAAGCGTATATTCCAACTCCGAGATGGTTGCACCAGTCCATAGATGGATCGCTGGAGCTTGCCTATTTTGTTAGTACCTTTAGGATTGACAAAACCTTCTGGTTGCATCATATACAACTCTTCTTTAATAAATCCATTAAAGAATGCATTTTTGTTTATCCATTTGCCAGATTTCATAAAATGCGGCAATTTCTAACATGATTCGGACAGACTTAAGCATAGATACGAGTGAGAAACTCTCATCGTAGTCAACACCTTGAACTTGTCGAAAACCTTTTTGCGACAATTCTAGCTTTGTACATAGTAACACTACTATCAGCGTTCGTCTTCCTCTTGAAGATCCATTTAATCTCAATGGCTCGCCGATCATTGGGCAAGTCAATCAAAGTCCATACTTTGTTCTCATACATGGATCTCATCTCAGATTTCATGGCCTCAAGCCATTTCGCGGAATCTGGGCTCATCATCGCTTCCTCATAGTTCGTAGGCTCATCATGGTCAAGTAACATGACCTCCAGAACAGGATTACCGTACCACTCTGGTGCGGATCTCACTCTGGTTTACCTACGAGGTTCGGTAGTAACTTGATCTGAAGTTACATGATCATCATCATTAGCTTCCTCACTAATCGGTGTAGTAGTCACAGGAACAGATTTCTGTGATGAACTACTTTCCAATAAGGGAGCAGGTATAGTTACCTCATCAAGTTCTACTTTCCTTCCACTCACTTCTTTCGAGAGAAACTCCTTTTCTAGAAAGGATCCATTCAAAGCAACGAATATATTGCCTTTGGATCTGTGATAGATGTTGGAAATATGCCCTAGAGGCAATAATAAATTGGTTATTATTATATTTCCTTGTTCATGATAATCGTTTATTATCCATGCTAGAATTGTATTGATAGGAAACTCAGATACATGTGTGGATACATAGGCAACACCATGTCCCTAGTAAGCCTCTAGTTGACTAGCTCGTTGATCAATAGATGGTTACGGTTTCCTGACCATGGACATTGGATGTCGTTGATAACGGGATCACATCATTAGGAGAATGATGTGATGGACAAGACCCAATCCTAAGCCTAGCACAAGATCATGTAGTTCGTATGCTAAAGCTTTTCTAATGTCAAGTATAATTTCCTTAGACCATGAGATTGTGCAACTCCCGGATACCGTAGGAGTGCTTTGGGTGTGCCAAATGTCACAACGTAACTGGGTGGCTATAAAGGTACACTACAGGTATCTCCGAAAGTGTCTGTTGGGTTGGCACGAATCGAGACTGGGATTTGTCACTCCGTGTAAACGGAGAGGTATCTCTGGGCCCACTCGGTAGGACATCATCATAATGTGCACAATGTGATCAAGGAGTTGATCACGAGATGATGTGTTACAGAACGAGTAAAGAGACTTGCCGGTAACGAGATTGAACAAGGTATCGGGATACCGACGATCGAATCTCGGGCAAGTATCGTACCGCTAGACGAAGGGAATTGTATACGGGATTGATTAAGTCCTTGACATCGTGGTTCATCCGATGAGATCATCATGGAGCATGTGGGAGCCAACATGGGTATCCAGATGCCGCTATTGGTTATTGACTGGAGAGTTGTCTCGGCCATGTCTGCATGACTCCCGAGCCCGTAGGGTCTACGCACTTAAGGTTCGATGACGCTAGGGTTATAGGGAATAGATGTACGTGGTTACCGAATGTTGTTTGGAGTCCTGAATGAGATCCCGGACGTCACGAGGAGTTATGGAATGGTCCG
Organism: Triticum monococcum; assembly: GCA_034509565.1. Classification (NCBI taxonomy): domain Eukaryota; kingdom Viridiplantae; phylum Streptophyta; class Magnoliopsida; order Poales; family Poaceae; genus Triticum; species Triticum monococcum. Next base: position 707,665,444 of record CM067842.1, on the reverse strand, counting down.
AAGGTAAAGATTTATATATGGGAAGTCATCATACGGTCACCGGAATAATTCGGGGGTTACTGGTATTGTACCAGGACCACCGGAGGGGTTCCGGGGGTCCACCGGGAGGGTCCACCTGCCCCGGAGGGCCCTATGGGCTGTATGTGGAGAGGGACCAGCCCCTTAGTGGGCTGGGCGCCTCCCCCTTAGGGCCCATGCGCCTAGGGTTTGGGGGAACCCTAAAGGGGGGGCGCCCCCCTTGCCTTGGGGGGCATGGCAACACCCCTTGGCCGCCGCCCCCTTCTCAGATTGGATCTGAGGGGGCCGGCCCCCCTCTCCCTTGCCCCTATATATATATGGGGGGTGGGAGGGCAGCCGCACCCAAGTCTTGGCGCAGCCCTCCCCTCTCCCAAGTTCTCCTCTTCTCCCGCGATGCTTGGCGAAGCCCTGCAGGATTGCCACGCTCCTCCTTCACCACCATGCCGTCGTGCTGCTGCTGGATGGAGTCTTCCCCAACCTCTCCTTCTCCCCTTGCTGGATCAAGGTGTAGGAGACGTCACCGGGCTGTACGTGTGTTGAACACGGAGGTGCCGTCCGTTCGGCACTAGGATCATCGGTGATTTGGATCACGACGAGTACGACTCCATCAACCCCGTTCACTTGAACGCTTCCGCTTAGCGATCTACAAGGGTATGTAGATGCACTCTCCTTCCCCTCGTTGCTAGATTACTCCATAGATTGATCTTGGTGATGTGTAGAAAATTTTGAATTTCTGCTACGTTACCCAACAATAGAAGGTGTACCCAACATTTTCTTTTGGATATCCTATGAAGATGCACTTCTCCGATTTGGGTTAGAGCTTATCAGGTTGAAACCATTTCACATAAGCATTGCAACCTCAAACTTTAAAAAACGACAGCTTAGATTTCTTGCCAAACCATAGTTCATACGGTGTCGTCTCAACGGATTTAGATGGTGCCATATTTAACGTGAATGCAGCTGTCTCTAATGCATAACCCCAAAATGATAGTGGTAGATCGGTAAGAGACATCGTAGATCGCACCATATCTAATAAAGTACGGTTATGATGTTCGGACACACCATTACACTGTGGTGTTCCAGGTGGCGTGAGTAGTGAAACTATTTCATATTGTTTTAACTGAAGGCCAAACTCGTAACTCAAATATTTTACTTCTGCGATCATATCGTAGAAACTTTTATTTTTGTTACGATGATTCTCCACTTCACTCTGAAATTCTTTAAACTTTTCAAATATTTTAGACTTGTGTTTCATCAAGTAGATATACTCATATCTGCTCAAATCATCTGTGAAGATCAGAAAATAATGATACCTGCCACGAGCCTCAATATTCATCGGACCACATACATCAGTAGGTATGATTTCCAACAAATCTGTTGCTCGCTCCATTGTTCCGGAGAACGGAGTCTTAGTCATCTTGCCCATGAGGCATGGTTCGCAAGCATCAACTGATTCATAATCAAGTGATTTCAAAAAACCCATCACCATGGATTTTCTTCATGCGCTTTACACCAATATGACCTAAACGGCAGTGCCACAAATAAGTTGCACTATCATTATTAACTTTGCATCTTTTGGCTTCAATATTATGAATATGTGTATCACCACGATCGAGATCCAACAAACCATTTTCATTGGGTGTGTGACCATAGAAAGTTTTATTCATGTAAACAGAACAACAATTATTCTCTAACTTACATGAATAACCGTATTGCAATAAACATGATCCAATCATATTTATGCTCAACGCAAACACCAAATAACACTTATTTAGGTTCAACACTAATCCCGAAAGTATAGGGAGTGTGCGATGATGATCATATCAATCTTGGAACCACTTCCAACACACATCGTCACTTCATCCTTAACTAGTCTCTGTTCATTCTGCAACTCCCGTTTCGAGTTACCACTCTTAGCAACTGAACTAGTATCAAATACTGAGGGGTTGCTATAAACACTAGTAAAGTACACATCAATAACATGTATATCAAATATACCTATGTTCACTTTGCCATCCTTCTTATCCGCCAATTACTTGGGGCAGTTCCGCTTCCAGTGACCAGTCCCTTTGCAGTAGAAGCACTTAGTTTCAGGCTTAGGTCCAGACTTGGGTTTTTCACTTGAGCAGCAACTTGCTTGCCGTTCTTCTTGAAGTTCCCCTTCTTCCCTTTGCCCTTTTATTGAAACTAGTGGTCTTGTCTACCATCAACACTTGATGCTTTTCTTGATTTCTACCTTCGTCGATTTCAGTATTACGAAGAGCTTGGGAATCGTTTCCGTTATCCCTTGCATATCATAGTTCATCACGAAGTTCTACTAACTTGGTGATGGTGACTAGAGAATTCTGTTAATCACTATATTATCTGGAAGATTAACTCCCACTTGATTCAAGCGATTGTAGTACCTAGACAATCTGAGCACATGCTCACTGCTTGAGCTATTCTCCTCCATCTTTTAGCTATAGAACTTGTTGGAGACTTCATATCTCTCAACTCGGGTATTTGCTTGAAATATTAACTTCAACTCCTGGAACATCTCATATGGTCCATGACGTTCAAAACGTCTTTGAAGTCCCGATTCTAAGCCGTTTAAGCATGGTGCACTAAACTATCAAGTAGTCATCATATTGAGCTAGCCAAACGTTCATAACGTCTGTATCTGCTCCTGCAATAGGTCTGTCACCTAGCGGTGCATTAAGGACACAATTCTTCTGTGCAGCAATGAGGATAATCCTCAGATCACGGATCCAATCCGCATCATTGCTACTAACATCTTTCAACTTAATTTTCTCTAGGAACATATCAAAAATAAAACAGGGGAGCTAAACGCGAGCTATTGATCTACAACATAAATATGCTAATACTACCAGGACTAAGTTCATGATAAATTAAAGTTCAATTAATCATATTACTTAAGAACTCCCACTTAGAAAGACATCCCTCTAATCTTCTAAGTGATCACGTGATCCAAATCAACTAAACCATGTCCGATCATCACGTGAGATGGAGTAGTTTCAATGGTGAACATCACTATGTTGATCATATCTACTATATGATTCACGCTCGACCTTTCGGTCTCCGTGTTCCGAGGCCATATCTGTTATATGCTAGGCTCGTCAGGTTTAACCTGAGTATTCCGCGTGTGCAACTGTTTTGCACCCGTTGTATTTGAACGTAGAGCCTATCACACCCGATCATCACGTGGTGTCTCAGCACGAAGAACTTTCGCAACGGTGCATACTCAGGGAGAACACTTGTACCTTGATAATTAGTGAGAGATCATCTTATAAAGCTACCGTCGAACTAAGCAAAATAAGATGTATAAAAGATAAACATCACATGCAATCAGAATATGTGACATGATATGGCCATCATCATCTTGTGTTTTTGATCTCCATCTTCAAAGCATCGTCATGATCTCCATCGTCCCCGGCATGACACCATGATCTCCATCATCTTGATCTATATCAATGTGTCGTCACATGGTTGTCTTGCCAACAATTGCTCTTGCAACTATTGCTATCGCATAGCGATAAAGTAAAGCAATTATTTGGCGCTTGCATCTTATGCAATAGAGAGATAACCATAAGGCTTTTGCCAGTTGTCGATAACTTCAACAAAACATGATCATCTCATACAACAACTTATATCTCATCACGTCTTGACCATATCACATCACAACATGCCCTGCAAAAACAAGTTAGACGTCCTCTACTTTGTTGTTGCAAGTTTTACGTGGCTGCAACGGGCTGAGCAAGAACCGTTCTTACCTACGCATCAAAATCACAACGATAGTTTGTCAAGTTGGTGCTGTTTTAACCTTCGCAAGGACCGGGCGTAGCCACACTCGGTTCAACTAAAGTTGGAGAAACTGACACCCGCCAGCCACCTGTGTGCAAAGCACGTTGGTAGAACTAGTCTCGCGTAAGCGTACGCGTAATGTCGGTCCGGGCGGCTTCATCCAACAATACCGCCGAACCAAAGTATGACATGCTGGTAAGCAGTATGACTTATATCGCCCACAACTCACTTGTGTTCTACTCGTGCACAACATCAACACATAAAACCTGGCTCTGATCATGGTGAACGTAGTAATTTCAAAAATTTCCTACGCACACGCAAGATCATGGTGATGCATAGCAACGAGAGGGGAGAGTGTTGTCTACGTACCCTCGTAGACCAGAAGCGGAAGCGTTAGCACAACGCGGTTGATGTAGTCGTACGTCTTCACGGCCCGACCGATCAAGCACCGAAACTACGACACCTCCGAGTTCTAGCACACGTTCAGCTCGATGACGATCCCCGGACTCCGATCCAGCAAAGTGTCGGGGAAGAGTTCCGTCAGCACGACGGCGTGGTGACGATCTTGATGTTCTACCGTCGCAGGGCTTCGCCTAAGCACCGCTACAATATTATCGAGGATTATGGTGGAGGGGGGCACCGCACACGGCTAAGAGAACGATCACGAAGATCAACTTGTGTCTCTATGGGGTGCCCCCTGGCCACGTATATAAAGGAGTGGAGGAGGGGAGGGGCCGGCCCTCTCTATGGCGCGCCCTAGGGGAGTCCTACTCCCACCGGGAGTAGGATTCCCCCTTTCCTAGTAGAACTAGGAGCCCTTCCAAGTAGTAGGAGTAGGAAGGAAGGGAAGGGAAGGGAAAAGGAGAAGGAAGGAAGGGGGCGCCTCCCTTCCCTAGTCCAATTCGGACCAGACCAAAGGCAGGGGTGCGGTCATCCTTGAGGCCCTTTTTCTTCTTTCCCGTATGGCTCAATAAGGCCGAATACGTATTCCCTTAACTCTTCGGTACTCCGAAAAATACCCGAATCACTCGGAACCTTTCCGATGTCCGAATATAGTCGTCCAATATATCGATCTTTACGTCTCGACCATTTCGAGACTCCTCGTCATGTCCCCGATCTCATCCGGGACTCCGAACTCCTTCGGTACATCAAAACTCATAAACTCATAATATAACTGTCATCAAAATCTTAAGCGTGCGGACCCTACGGGTTCAGAACAATGTAGACATGACCGAGACACGTCTCCGGTCAATAACCAATAGCGGAACCTGGATGCTCATATTGGCTCCCACATATTCTATGAAGATCTTTATCGGTCAGACCGCATAACAACATACGTTGTTCCCTTTGTCATCGGTATGTTACTTGCCCGAGATTCGATCGTCGGTATCTCAATACCTAGTTCAATCTCATTACCGGCAAGTCTCTTTACTCGTTCCGTAATACATCATCCCGCAACTAAGTCATTAGTTGCAATGCTTGCAAGGCTTATAGTGATGTGCATTACCGAGTGGGCCCAGAGATACCTCTCCGACAATCGGAGTGACAAATCCTAATCTCGAAATACGCCAACCCAACAAGTACCTTCGGAGACACCTGTAGAGCACCTTTATAATCACCCAGTTACGTTGTGACGTTTGGTGACACACAAAGTGTTCCTCCGGTAAACGGGAGTTGCATAATCTCATAGTCATAGGAACATGTATAAGTCATGAAGAAAGCAATAGCAACAAACTAAACGATCAAGTGCTATGCTAACGGAATGGGTCAAGTCAATCACATCATTCTCTAATGATGTGACCCTGTTAATCAAATGACAACTCATGCCTATGGCTAGGAAACTTAACCATCTTTGATTCAACAAGCTAGTCAAGTAGAGGCATACTAGTGACACTCTGTTTGTCTATGTATTCACATATGTATTATGTCTCCGGTTAATACAATTCTAGCATGAATAATAAACATTTATCATGAAGTAAGGAAATAAATAATAACTTTATTATTGCCTCTAGGGCATATATCCTTCAGAGGCTTGATCTTGACGCCGAGAAGCAAGCCAAGATGTTCGAGCTCTAGGTGGAGAAGCAAGCCAATATGCTAGAGATCGAGACCGCCAATGCCAAGACAAAGGCGAAAGAAGTGGATCTTGTGAGCATGAAGACCGGGGTGGAGATCATGAAGGTGGATCTCAACACCGTGTCACCAAGGAAGAGGCCGTGGTTCGAGAAGATGCAGGACGACATGCTCAAGTTCGACGACGAGTGATCCATGGCGGCGAGGGCCATCTTTTTTGTATGCCGGCATGACCACGAGAGCTGCGATGGCGTGGTCGAACTCAAATCCCACCCTTTTTTGTGTGCTGGCATGTGTGTCGGCCGGCTGGCGAGTGCGCCAGCACGAACTATGGTATTTTCTGAAGCCGGCATTGTATGCCGGCGCTGGCATGGTGCCGGCATGAGACTTGGCCGTTGGCATGATCGGCCGCGGGCCTTTTTTATTTAAAAGTTGAATGCGGACATGAAATGGGTCGGCGCGTTGGGCGCACTGCCGACCCAAATGCAAAACTGGGCGAACGCCGGGCGGGCGACCAACCCAAACGGACAAAAAACGGACAATTGCGCCGTCCGTTTGGGTCGCCCCATTGAAGTTGCTCTAAGATGCTAGAAATTACATCTTGTGTCTACAATGACACAATATGAGAATGCACACAACAGAGATAGCCTGCGCAATAGACGACGTGCAACAAACACCGCCATCACCTTGCAGCAGCCGCCGGAGTTGCAAGGCGGCGTTGTCAGCATCATTGCTGTGAGGACGGCAATACACAGGCAACACCAAGGTGCTGCAAACCATTGCCGTTGGGTGCTGTGAGGGGAGACGACCAACTGCCGATGTAGCTGCATGAGCGGAGGACGATGGGTGTTGGGATGAGTGACAAGGGGTGCTACATAGGGGTTGAGACTAGGAAGGATGATGGTGTCAACATGTGCTTGGGTGGTGCGATCATACACGTCTCAGATCGAACGATGGGCGAGCCAACTAATTTTGGGAGAAAATGAGGCATAACAATCGCTCTTGTTTTCTTAATGTATACATGCTAAGGGCATCCCTAACGCCGATCCCCAAAATGGACACGGTATCCGTCCACGAACTGGTCGGGACCAGTCCGCGGATAGTGATGCGGGAGCCGACGGTGTCGCAGAGGTACAGTATGGGCTTGGCGGGCGGTCGGGGTGGTAGAGCGGTGGCGTCGGCGAGGGAGAAAGCGGATGGAGAAAAGGAGGGAAGGATGGAGAGGCGGGGTCTGGGTGGGGTTGTCGCTGTCCTACGTGGCGGCAGTCCGGACCTCCACAAAGCCCCCTAGTTTGCTTTCGATTTTCAGGAAAACAGACAAGCGGACAGATGCGGGACGGCGCTGGATGACAAACTGCGTCCGGACATCTCAGTTCAAATGCTTGCGGAAGGTTTGAGGGTCGATTTTAAAGATGCCCTAAGGTCCAAAACTTATGAACTCCCCTTTTTCCGGGGAATCTAAAGGGACCTCTGACAACTCTAACCTACGAGACAATCGGGGACAAGAGGGGGTGGGGTGAGGGATATGATTTGTGGCACGCGGGTGAGAGAGCACCGAGTCCCTCGCTTCTTTGAGCTTTGTTTTTCATTTTTTCATAACTTGTGAACGGAAAGTCCAAACTAAGTTATGTTTTCATATTCGTGTTTCTCGTGACGAGGGTTTTCAAATAAGATTCATTTTGAATACATTTAGAGGAGTTCCAAAAAATTCCTTTAAGTTTCAACCTTTGAAACTCTGTACAAGCGACCGGTAAAATCACAACTTTTGTGAAAAGAAAATCCTTAAAGTTTCGAATCTGAAACTTTGTACAAGTGACCAAGAAAATTGCAAGTTTCAGATGCAAAATCGCATTTTTCATATTCAACTACTTTGCGGATCATGAGGCAATCTGGCCGCCAGCGAGGGCTTGGCAGGTGTGTGCCCTGCGCCTGCTTGTCCTGCGAATTTCCGGATGAGATGAACATGAAGTTGCCAAGATGGCTAACACGGACAGCTTTGACGGCTCACTATGCGCTGCAGAACTAGAGAAGGTCGCGTCTTGGGGTGCAGAGCGGTGCCTGATCCGCCCCGCTCCATAGTCAGAATTGATTTTGGGAGTGGCTACTTATTAGTCGGCTGGAAAGTTTTGAAGTGTCAGTCGATTTCATGTCAACCGTCGGATCAAGATCCAACGTCCAGGGCATCATCTTTCACCTCATTCTCTTCTTCCTCACTCCATCTTTCCCCAGCTGCCACCACGGACCACCGGCTGGACCCAGGGCCCCCGCCGGCCGCAGCAGGCGGCACTCCCGCGCCACCTCGCCGCCCCGCCCTTCCCAGAACCACCCCCACAGCTGTTCTTCCACCGCCCCAGCCATCCCTCTAGGCCCCTCACATCGAGTTTTTTCTTCGGCGAATCCCCCCACCACCGCCCTCACCCTAAACCCTAAGATAGATACTGGGGTAGCCCGCCCAACGTGCTTCTTCCTCCCCTCCAACGAGTTTCTTCCTCACCTTTGGTTGTTTCTCCCTTCGACCAAAATTGACTGAGCCAACTTCGAAAATTCAATCGACTGAAATCTAGCTATTGCGATTGATTTTTGTTACTTATAATTGCTCCGCTCGTTGTAGTTCAGTCCGAACTTAACTCTCTACATATGCGGGAACTACGCGGGATGCCCGCTTGCATCCCTTCGCGTCCTTGTCTAACATGTTCTTGCTTGCGAGCGCCGCTGAGGGTGCGCTTTGGACGAATTCTTTGCAAGACAGAGCAGGATCTTAGTTGACTTGTGTATATTGTGATCAAGTGGGTCAGGTGCTGGCATGACTCCGTGGATTCGGAGCGGAGCGGATAGCGAAGCGATGGATCGAGCTGGGTCGTCGGGCTCGTCACCATCGGCAACTTGTAGATAGATACAGGGTGGCGATCCGAGCTGTACCTTCTTTACCGTTTACCCCTCTACCGTCCGTACGGCTGTTTGTTGGCCACATGTCCATGAAGCCCCAATCCACACCCTACTTCACTGACTTTGACAGGAGAAAAGTTTCCTGTGTGCCGATGTGCTGTGGAGCTAGGCTTTGACACTTCACCGTGCGCGTGGACGGGTTCCAAGCCGAGGGGAGAAAATATGTCTTGGCATGACTTTGATTAAAGGTTGAGGTTTGAGACTGGTAAATAATGGGCATCACTTCAAAAAGCCATGGGTATCACTTGAGAACACAACACGATTCAGCAAGCGTATCTGATGGCACACATCTCCTCTGGCAATTAAACCGCCTCTTTTGTTTCCTTCGACCTCCCTTGAAGGTCGGAGTTGGGTTTTGTTTTCTTCATTTTTGAGTGTGAGGGAGGAACGAGTGTGTCAATTCGTGATAGATTGGTCTCTCCATGGTGTCTTCTCCTACTTGGATAAGATTAGCAAAAGATACCACACGTCTCTAACCCAATAATTACGACTCAAGACCTGAGAGACGGGAGTGGAAGGGGAAGAGGAGAATGGACGGGAGAGAGTAGGATTTACGAAATTTGGGAGGACCATATTTAGTACCATCGTGAATTTGGAAAATGTGAACACGGTATAATTTTTTTGATAGAGTAGCTTAAAAATGTTGATAGCCTTAAAAGACTATTGATGACAATTAAAGAAAACACACGTTTCAATCAAATGTACGTGAACTTTTAATAAAATCATGTAATTCAAATAAATGTTTTTTATCACTGAAATATATATCTTACATTTAAAAAATCATGCATTTTGAAAATATTATGATATTATATAAAGTGCCTACACAGCATAAAAATGTCCCTAGAGTTAAAACAAATGTTTTGTATCATTCAAAAGATATTTTCAACATGTATTCGAAAATGCTTAACATGTACTCCCTCCGGTCCTTTTTACTCTGCACATTGGATTTGCCGAAAGTCAAACTTTGCTAAGTTTGACCAAATTTATATTAGAAATTATTAGCATCTATAATATCTAATAAATATAATATGAAAATATATTGCAAGATGAATCTAATGATATTGGTGTTGTTATATGGATGTCTATAATTTTTTATATAAACTTAGTCAAAGTTGGATGAGATTGACTTCGGACAAACCTAATATGCAGAGTAAAAAAGACCAGAGGGAGTATCCTAAAAAGTGTTCAAAACATGCATTTAAAAAATATTAATAATGTATTTCAAAAAAATTGGTGTGTACAAAAATATTTTATATGCATACAAAAAATGTACAATGTACAATGTGTATGAAAAAAATCTACACCAGAACATATGTTTGAAAAAGATTAATCATGTATTTGAATGTTAAACATGTATGAGAAAAGTTCTTGATGTAGACTAAAAATGTACAATATGTATGAAAGATATAGAAATATATTGGAAAAAGAGGAAACCTGTGAAAACTGAGAAAAAAAACAATACAAAAAACTCACGCTGGTGCTACATTAATGGGCCGACCCAGTAGGATGCTCATCGGAGGCGAGACCGAGCTCCGTCTCGCGATGGGCGAGACATAGCTCTGGCGGAGGTTGTGTCATTGGTCAGCACTGAAACCGAAATTGCTAATTCAGGAGTACTCCTTCCAAAGACCATTTCCACCATCCCAGGTGCGCCACTTGTCACAACCTTGAATTTTCTCTTTTTTCATAGATCTGTTTATTCCAAATATTTATGTATTAAATTGTGCATCCAAATCTCGAACCGTTTAACCATTGGATTCATCGCATCAAGATTTTCAAAACTAGATCCTATGTTGATAGGTCTTGACGATTTTTTTCACGAAAAAACGAATGAAAAAACCACACCGAGAGCATGTTTTTTTTCTATTCCGAAAGTCATTTTCGAGAGGCACGGCCATGCCTCTCGTGGAAGTAAAATCGTGCCTCTCATGGAATAAAAAAAAAGAAAACACATTCTTTCCATGCCTCTTGCGGAAGGAAAAAAAGAAAACGAGTTTTTTAACCATTTCCGATAGATACGGCTGTGCCTCTCGTGGAAGGAAGTCCGTGCTTTCCACGGAAGGAAAAAATGAAGTAGAGAAAATGTGTCTTTTTTTTTAATTTTTGAAAGGCACAGCCGTGCTTCTCGTGGAAGCAAATCCATGCCTCTCGCGAAAGCAAAAAGAAAAAAAAATGTTTTTTTTATTTTTTTGAGAGGCACGGCTGTGCCTCTCGCGGAAGCAAAAGCCACGGACATGCCTCTCGCGGAAGCAAATCAGTGCTTCTTACGGAAGCAAAAAAGAAAAAAGAAAAAGCATTTTTTTCTTTTCCGAGAGGCATGACCGTGCCTCTCGCGGAAACAACCTCTCGCAGAAGCAAAAAGGAAAAAAAGAAAACACTTTTTTTTCTTTTCCGAGAAGCACGGTTATACCTCTCGCAGAAGCAAGAAAAAACCTTATATTTTTTCTTTTCTGAGAGGCACGGTCGTGCCTCTCGCAGAAGCAAATCCATGCCTTTCGTGGAAGTAAAAAGAAAAAAGAAAACACATATTTTTTTTCTTTTCTGAGAAGGGACAGCCGTCCTTTCACGGAAGCAAAATAAACATGTTTTTTTGCATGTTTTTTCCTGATTTCTTTTCCGAGCGCTCGTAAATTAGTTGCTCTCGAAACTGAAACCCATATAACCCCAACTGATCAGGGCCGAGCCAAACGAGAAAGGAATACCCAAGGCCCTACGTGCTCTGGACTTGTGGTTTGGTGCGCCGAGCCGTTGAACCTTTTCTATTTTTGTTTTTTGCGAACGGAGCCGTTGAGCCTGGGAGGGGAAATATCTAGTGCTCTCAGGCTTGAGGTGCTCCCGGTGTTTCAAATGTCTGAAAATTATTTTCAAAATGTTCAAAAAATTCTGAAAAAAATGCAGCAGATCGATGAAACATCGATGTCTTTTGTCACAAAACTTTAAATCAAAATTTGAAACATTGCTCAAGATACAAAAATAACAAATTTTTGTACATAACATAAGTTGGGCTTTAGTTTTGTCCCATTATTACATTGATGTCAAATTTGTCATTTTTGTATCTCGAGCAATGTTTTGAATTTTGATTTGTTCCGTCGATGCGCTGCATTTTTTTCAGAATTTTTTGAGCATTTTAAAAAATGTTTTTCACATCGGAGCACCGGGAGCACCCTAGGCCTGGGAGCACTAGATACTTTGGAGAGGGGAGTGGAAGGGGAAGGGGAAGGGGAGGGATGGGAGAGGGGGAGAACCGGAGAAGAACTGGGTACCCCAGGATTTATACCGGGGGGCGGGCGCGATGATCAGCCCCAGCAATCCCAAAACCCCAAATCGGCACTTCGCCGCGATGAAGTTCTCCGGCCCCCGGTGCGGCTCCGGCAAGCCCAAGCGCAAGCGCAGGCCCTCCTCCGTGCGGCGTTCCCTGGAGTACCCATGCGTGTCGCGGCTCCGTCGCCGCCGCCTCCTCGCCTTCCTCTCGCGCCACGGCTTCAACTCTACCTTCCAAGCGTACGTATCAGTGTATCACCACGCCTAAATCCCATTGTTTTCTTTCTTCGCGTCACTCTGATAAGATCAATCCTTTGCACCCGGCGCTTGATCCAGGTTGCTCCAGGAGACGACCGTGTTCTTCAGCGTGGAGCACCTGCGGCGCCTGGCGAGGCAGGGCCAATGGGACGACGCCATCAAGTACGTCGTCCGCTTCGTGCCCAAGGTCGACGCCATGCTCGGCGAGGAGGGGAGGCTCCTCTTCAGCTTCATCAATCTGCACAAGACCATCCACTCCATCTCCATCCGCACGCCGCACGGGCGCCGTCAGGCGCACCCGCTTGCTCTCGGCCTTGCACCGCAACGAGAGGCTCAGGTGACTGGGTTTCTTTTCTCTACCGTGTTCCATTATTCTGAGGGGTTCTGCATGCAAGTACGTGTGAGCGTGTAGCATGGATAAATCTTCAGGTTTTGAACATCCCTTCCTCTGATACAGGGCCGCCATCGACTGGCAGCTCGCGAGGAACAGGGCTGCGGAGATTGTCAAGGATTTGATCGTCAGGACTCCCGAGTTCAGTGACCTGCTGCGGTTGCCCAACTGCCGAGATAAGCCACATAACATTCTCCCTATTCGATCCTGCAGCAGGTATATATGCTGCTTCTTCCTAGCACTCAAATCCGAATCCCTTAAAGTGTGCGATTGGTTTTAAGTTTTGCCGGCCACTGTTCTGACTTCATAATCTCTAGTTCTCTTCGGAGGCGTCACAGGAAGGAAGGAGGACGAATTGCAGCTTCCGATCTTACCAAATTCTACCTCCGGAAGAAGAGGAGGTACTACTCTCTGGTTCTCATGCCTCTTGGTTTCTAAACAGCCAGACACTCATGCAATGTGATTTGCTTTGTCCAGCCTGCTGCTATCTTCAAGTCACTTTGAGCTGGGGACTTCTTCAGGTATATTGTTCGACAGCAACTTATGATCTTCCTTACATTCATCTTATACTGCATGATTAAACAGCGTGATTCGTGATTATAGGCATTCCATGTTTACCGGTGTCAGGGTTATCATACAAGGCATCAGCCTTGTTGGCAGATATTCTCGGTAAACTTCTATAATTCCCCCGTGTCTTCCTGTTGCTAACTTCCTACTTTCACTTACAGGCTATTTGTATAGTGCTCTTTCTTCTCTCCTCATTGTCTACTAATAGTGGCTGCAACTTCTTTTAATATCCAGATGAATCTGTAAAAGCTGGTCTGTGCCGGGTCGTTCAAGATGGGCATCCTTTTGAACATTCCTGCAATGAAGGTAACTGTGCATTTATTTATTTTTGCTCCAAGATATCACACACTGGAGAACAAATGAGGTTCAGGACTGACAAGACCCGGAATTGGCCAACACGCCCTACCACAGCAAACCGAAAACGCAAGCGAGAGTCATCGGCATCTTGTAGCCTTGGCGTGACGGAGGTCTTGAGCTCCACCAGGCCTAAGCGAGTGCGGCGTTCGCCGGAGTACCCCTGCGTGTCGCGGCTCCGCCACCGCCGCCTTCTCGCCTTCCTCCAGCGCCGCAGCGGCTTTTTCTCCACCTTCAACGCGTAGGAAGACCGCTCCTAAATTGATTTACTCAGTTTCTTGCTTGCTGCTAACACATTTATGCGTCGTTCTGATCAACACTTTGCACGTACGTACGCCCATTCAGGTTTGTCCAGGAGACGAGCGTCTTCTTCAGCGTCGCCCACCTGAAGCACCTCATGTTCCTGGGCCAGTGGGACGACGCCATCAACTATGTCCACCGCTTCGCACCGTCCGTCGAAATGCTTGGCGACGTGGGCAATGTCCTCCTCAACTTCCTCCACACGCTCAAAGTCCTCAACCGCATGGCCACCGGCAGTCCGTGTGGAGTTCTGCTGGTGGAGCTGGAGCATTGTTTTAGCAGCCTCAGGAAGTACCCCAACTCTCACCTCGACGCCGTGAGACTCAACAAGATGTTTCTGGCCATGCACCGCAGCAAGGAGCTTCGGTGATTGATTCATATCTACCTCTATATCAGTTGACATGATTCTGCATTTCCAGTGTAGCATCAAATATTTTCAAGTTCTGAACATCTCTTGCTGTAATGAAATACAGGGCCTCCATCAGCTGGTATCATGTGAGGTACAAGGTTGCGGAGATTGTCAAGGATTTGGTCGCCAAGACTCCCGAGTTCAATGACCTGCTGCGGTTGCCCGACTGCCGAGACAGGCCACACGACATTCTCCCCATTGGATCCTGGTATGCTCCTCCTATTTTGAATCTTCACTCATGTTCTGAATCCGATCAATCCAAGTCATCACACCTTGCTCAATTTCAGCAAGTGTGTGATTGATTTTCAGTTCCAGTTATAATTGATGTTTATATACTCTTTATTAGTTCTTCCCGGAGGCATCACATCAAGGAAAGAAGCCGAATTCCAGCTGCTGATTTTGCCAGATTCTACTTTCAGAAGAAGAGGAGGTACAGTAAAACTAAAGGACTGTACAGTTTGCTGTCTCTGGTTTTTAGCATTCAGATAACGTATGCTCTTTGCTTTATCCAGCCTGCCATCTTCAAGTCAATGTGAGGGAACATCTTTAGGTATGATGCTCGATAGTATCGTATTATCTGACTTGCAGACGTACTATGGTACATGATTTATCAATACAGTTTTGTAATTATAAGTATCCTTTTTCAGTGTCAGGGGAACCATGTAAGGCATCATTATCAACTTGGCTGGTGGACATTGTTGGTAAACTTTTTTTCCCTTCCTCTTGCCCATTGTTAATTTCTTCTTTCAGTTACAAGACTACTCCCTCCGATCCGATTTGTTTGTGTAGTTCGCTTTTTTCTCTCTCTCTCCCAATTGTGTGTTCATAGTGGCTGGAACTTTTAAATCTCCAGATGAATCTGTGAAAGCTGGTATACGCCGCCGAGTTGTCCAACAAGAACACCTATTTGAAGATCCCTGCAATGAAGGTAACATATTTTCACAGCAGTATCAAATCATTTTGTTATTCAGCGAGCAGGCTCGATCTTTGAAGCACACCACTCACAGGGAAATGCAGGAGCCAGAGATGTTCAAGCTAACATGAAAAGGTCTGTTTTAGTTTTTTTAGTAACCTAATTAATCTTTAGTCAATTATTGCTATGCTTGAAAGTATGTTCCCTAAGCTATTATCCTTGGTACCTTTCCTGTAAAATCTGTGATCTTGACCTGAAGATGGGCTAGTTTCTTCTTTCCCCTAGTGACATGGAAAAGTTACATTCCACCCCCTGAAGGCAAACAAATATGTTTTTTTACCAATGCTTTTACTAGATTTGATGATGCGTCATAGAGGTAAAGGAAAAATGTATGATGTGTGATAGTCAACCACATCAACGTTAACATAAATATTACTAATTCCAGTTGACTGAAGATTATCCGTTCCAACAGTTTCAGTTCCTTCACCTGACCACCTCTGAATATTGTGGGACTGCAACTCTCTCATTACAGTGCTGAGCTTCTGGACTTCTGGTCGAGTGGTGGTCACGGTGTTTCCACTTGTGCTTCTCAGTCGCAGCTGAGGGACTTCTAATTTGCGGTGGCCAATTGTTAGATTATTAGCTGAAGTAATGTTAGTCGGATGCTTGATCTGTAAAAATATTACTACTGTTATGTGGTCATGCTTGTGGGTGCAGACTACCTTGTTAAGGACGCTTTTGTACTGAGTCCAGCTTGATGTGTTAAAACTGCTACTACTATATCATCATGCTTATGGGTGTAGATTACCTTATTAGAAACGCTTTTGTATTTCCTGAAAATGTTTGTCACACAAACTGCCAAACCAATCCAACATGTTTGTGCCATTATGGCTGGTGAGAACCTGAGGGTATCTTGCCCTCCTAAATTTAACTCCCTATGAGTTTTAGGTATCTTATTTTAACTTAGAAAATATATCTATATCTATACCCTATATAGTGTGCGAATAATTTTGAAAGATGGTCGTTGGATGAAGCCAATCTGACGGTGCAGAGATGGCAAATCCGAGCGCTGCCGTTGGATATCATTTGCATTCCACCAGATTCTGCCACATGTACAATCCTGAAAACTCCATGGTTGAACTTAAGTATAATGCACAAACCTCAAAACACAAGCACTTCTTCTTTGTTCTAAAATTTTTTGTATCATAATTGCCCAAATTTCTTTTCTAGATGAATTGCCATTATTTATTTTTTACTTTATGCTTTACAACGCACAATTCCATGAATCTTAAAATAGATTAACTTTTTTATAAAAACTAATTAATTTTGAATTAGATGAACTATAAGAATTAAACGAATCATCTACATCATGCATATATGACTCGAAGCTTCCATACTATAGTGTGGTATTTATTCTTAATTTGGTTGCTAAATCTCATGCGTGCAAGCACGTGTACCTTACTAGTATGTGTTAGATCCTCAATCTCCTCTGCGCGCATAAGCAACTTTTTTTAGACAAACACATATAAGCAACTAAAGTAATCAATGGGCACCCCTATGTCTCACATGTCGTGAGATGTAGGGAACTCCCGTGTGAAAGCAAACACGAGATGGGCTGGCCCAGGTGCGTGGGAGGCCAAATCCTCTTTTTTTCGTGTTTTCACGTTTTTGTTTTTTGTTACTTTGTTTATAGTTTCAAATTTTGCATAAATATATTACAAAAATCACTTTACATAAAGCATTTGAAAAAAAAGCTAACCTTTCTATACTACTATATAGTGTATGAGTTTTGAATTGGATCTGGAGCATCAATCCTAACCATTGCTCTGCTAAATCTAACGGTTGTGAGGAGCGGGATTCGCAATGAACAGTAGACCGCAACAGCGAACCATCACCTCGCCCTTCAGAAAAAAAGGCCCATATGTGATGTATCTTGGGCCACATTGCACATTGAGTGCAGGACGTGCAGAGCCCAAGCGAGACTAGGAGGGAAGAAGAGAAATAAAAGTAGTTTGTCTCAAATGAAATAAAGATAAAATAAAAGCAGTACAAATTTTGAATTCTTATCCGTGTCATGAGAGTGGGTTTCCATACTAATTGCTACCTTAGCAATACTTATAATCAACATATTTGTCGGGGAAAAATTTGCATTCTTATATCAGCAATATTGTTTACCTTAAATGTATTAGCATGTATATGACCATTTTCTTTAATCACTCAATAATTGTAAGACGTGCATTGCACGTTTATAAATACTAGTAAAAAATGGAAAATGTGTATAGAGAAATGTTTCTCGTATATAAGAAAAATGTGCAAACAATATACAATGTGTGTGAAAAAATTATCGTGTATTTATATTAATCAAGCATTTGAAAATAATTGTTAAACAAGTATTTAAAAATGTTAATCTAGTTTTCAACACTATTGACGAATCATTTGAAAAATGTTGAATGTGTATACGAAAAAATTGATCATGTATTAAAAAAATGTTAATGAAGCATTTGAAAATGTTGAATGTGTATAGAAAAAAAATATGACCATGTATCAAAAATGACAATCTAGTATCCGAAAAAAAACAACTCAAGCATCTGTAAAATGGTAAATGTCTATGGATAAATGTTGACCATGTATGCAAAAAAAATTCAATCTTGTCTTTGAAAAATAAAAAAATTTAATCAAGCATTTGAATAAAATGTTTATTGTGTACCGCAAAAGTGCTGACCATGTATTGAAAAAATGTTAATATTTTATTGGAAAAATCTTAAGTGTAAATTAGAAAAAGTGTATTGGATATATGGCAAAAAATATACAATGTGTATTGAAAAAAAGTAGACATAAAAATATAAGTTTTCAACAAATATTAATCATGTATTTAAAATTTTTAAACACGTAAATATAAATGTTTTTGAATGTTGAATGTGTACTAAAAACACATTTAACATGTCTTCAATAAACAATGAAACCGATGAAAATCATTGAAAAACAAATAAAAATGAAGAAACATAATAAAAGAAAAAAGAAAAAGAAAATAAAGAAAATGGAGAATCAAAGAACCCAATGAAAAAAGAATGGAATAGTTAAAACTGAGAAAGAAACAAATAAAGACAAAGAAAACTAATGGAATCCGATAAATAAACTAATAAAACCAAAGAAAATGAAAGGAATGGATAAAAATTGATAACACAGAAAGATACAAGGAAAATTGTAGAAAAATAAAGAAAAAGGAAATAAAAGAAAAAATAATGAAAACAATGAATGAAACAAATAGAAACGGTGAAAAAATAAAAAAAATAAAAGAGATAAAAACCAGTGAAACTGAGAAATGAATGAAGAAAAAGGTTAACAACAAATAAAAAACAGAAAAACCAGTGGAAAGGAAGAAAACTAGAAAAAACAAAAAACAAAAAAACCAGCGAACGAACTGCACTGAGCAAACCCGATCAAAAACTTAGCGAACAAAAAAACAAACAATGATGTGCCGATCTAATTCTAATCCAATAGCTACATCACATGGGAAAATGCTTGAGCGAGACAGAAGGAACACTCGCGTGAAGCGAGATATAGGTTTTGTGCTAATAGATGGATCTCCTTTCTCGAGAATCCTCAATCTCCTCTGCTGCAGCGGCCCCTGGGCTTGTAGGAAGCCTGGTTCGGGCCATACTAGCACATTTGTCCACCCCCTTGGTCAAAGGCTGGTTTGGGCCATACTAGCACATTTTCCTCCCCCTTGGTCGAATGTTGGTCCGGGCCATACTATCACATTTGTCCTCCCCTTTCGTTGCCAAGGGGCGGACGGGCTGAAAGGATCGATATGGTTGACTAGAGGGGGGGGGGGGTGAATAGGCAGCTAACAATTTTTGACTTTTCTTTACCAAATTAAACTTTGCATCAAAGTAGGTTGTCTAGATATGCAACTACGTGAGCAACATATATGATGCAACAACAACGAACGAACATGCAAGCAAGAGAAGTTACACTAATGAGCTTGCACAAGTAAAGGTAAGAGATAACCAAGAGTGGATCCGGTGAAGACAAGGATGTGTTACCGAAGTTCCTTCCTTTTGAGGGGAAGTATGTCTCCGTTAGAGCGGTGTGGAGGCACAATGCTCCCCAAAAAGCCACTAGGGCCACCGTATTTTCCTCACGCCCTCACATAATGCGAGATGCCGTGATTCCACTATTGGTGCCCTTGGAGGCGGCAACCGGACCTTTACAAACAAGGTTGGGGCAATCTCCACAACTTAATCAGAGGCTCCCAACAATACCACGAAGCTTCACCACAATGGACTATGGCTCCGTGGTGACCTCAACCGTCTAGGGTGCTCAAACACCCAAGAGTAACAAGATCCGCTAGGGATAGGTGGGGGAATCAAAAATCTCTTGGTGGAAGTGTAGATCGGGGCCTTCTCAACCACTCCCGAGCAAATCAACAAGTTTGATTGGCTAGAGAGATAGATCGGGCGAAAATGAAGCTTGGAGCATTAATGGAGCTTGAGGGGGAAGAGGTAGGTAAACGGGGAAGAAGGGGACCCCCTTTTATAGTGGGGGCAACAATCCAACCGTTACCCCACTAAACAGCCCCGCAGAGGGCGGTACTACCGCAGAGGGTAGCGGTACTACCGCTTCCTCCTATGGTACTACCGCCCAGCAGAGAGGGCAAGGAGAGAGAGGAGAGACTGGCCCAGCGCGGTAGTGCCGGACAGGCCTAGAGCGGTACTGCCGCGGTGGCAGGGCAGTACTACCGCTCTCGAGTGGTACTACTGCTCCTACAACCGTTGTAGGTACCGCTCAACCCGACACGAGAAATGCCCTCCTCGAGTCGAGGCGTTAGTGGCCCGGTACCGTAGCGGTACTGCCACTGAGGACACCCAAGCGGTACTACCGCTGGGCACCGCGGTACTACCGCTGGGGCTAAAGATAGCTCAAACAGCAAGGAAAGAGACCTCCGACGACGCGGGAAGGCTCAGAGGGTGAGAAACGAAGGTGTACGTGATGATTCCACCCTAGCCAAACCAAAGCGGATCCCCTCTTGATAGTACGGTGACTCCTAAGAAACTAGTCCACCAACAAGAAACCAAAGAGCTACACCGTCTTGAAAAACACTTCCGAGGGGAGAGAAATCGTCTCGAGCCAAAGGATTAATCTCTGAAACGCTCAATGCACAAGGTTAGTTCGCAAATGTGTTGTCATCAGTCACCAAAACTACATCGAGAGAGATATGCCTTAACAATCTCCCCATTTTTGGTGGATTGATGACAACCAGGGATTTGTACAAGGAAAGACATAAAAGTAAGGATACTTAGAACTACAAAATATAGACGGGCTCCTCCTGAATGTGTGCACCTAGTTAGAAGTGCCTTTGGAATGCAAGACACACACATTCGGATCAATACTCCCTCTATATTTTATAGTCCAACAATTCTAAGCACATGATATATGAGAGCAGGGTATAAAACAGGATAAGCATGCAACTCATAAGATACTACAATACTGAATAGACATAAATAATAATGTAGCGATAGGGTAGCATATATCTCACACCATATGTCTAGAACTTAGGTCTCACTGGCACCAAACCAAACCAAACAAAGACAACGAGAAAACACACGAGAAAACACAAGACACAAAGACACACTCGCAACACGGCAACAACGCAAATCCCTAAACTCTCTCCCCCTTTGGCATCGAGACACCAAAAGGGCAAAGAGCGTTGCTACGGCTCCAGGTGATGGCAAGCTGAGGATCTCGAACATCACATCTCAGCGTGATCGTCTGCACCTCCGTCGTTGGTCGGAAACTCCTCGGCGTCTGAATCGGTCCAAGGGCAATGCTGGTGAATCCATTCCTCCTCTTCAGTGATCTGGCCCTCAGAACCGCTGGCAACAGTCGCACCCAGGTGACGCATGAGCTCCTTGTGGCGCACCCTGGCCTGCTTCTCACCCACATGAGTCATGTATTGACCATGAGACTCCATGCAGAAAAGCTTCTTCATCTTGCGTTTAAGCTTCTTTGCCCAAGAAGGTTCTGCACTAGAGGGCCCAAAGTCCTCGTGATCATCAGTTGCAGCCCCACCCTCGGTCTCCATGGTAGCAGCAGCAGTAGATGGACCCCCGGGTTTAGGCGCTGGGGTGCCCCAATTGTCCTTCTTCCTCAGACGCTTGATCTCATGAGAAACCAAATCTCCAGTTTCCAACATCACTCTAGTATAGACACGTGCCCATGCCTTCTCAATGAGCCTCATGATGAATGGACCATATATCGGGCACTTGCGCTCAGAAACGACAGAGAGAAGTTCGACCACATAACATGAGAAATGTCCAGGCTCTCCCCAGTGTTTTCTTCCTTCTCATGCTGGCAGAAAAGAAGCATGTCCACGAGATAGGAGTGGACCATATCCAGATTCTGATGCGAGGGAAGAGAGTCTCACGGAAGACACGATGAAGAATGTCCATATAAGCAGACAACTCATAGGTTTCCTTCTTAGTCATTGGGTGAACCTTGACAGTATAGTAGGGCCAAAGGGCTTGCTTGTGAGTGGATGTAGCATTGCGGTGAGGGCGGAAGCCTACTGGAGTCTCAAGCCCGTGATCTTCCACGTCAAGTAACTCCATGAAGGCCTGCCACTTGACGGAAAGCAACTTGCCATTGGTCATCCAAGTCAGAGTCTTGTCGGCATCAGTTCCAAGATGAACGGTGGCAAAGAATTGAGCCACCAAATCTGCATCAAAATCCTTGTTGAACTGCATGATCCTGAGAATGTTCAGCTGAGAACACATCTGAAGGGCTTCGCCAAAGTACTCAGGGTCCTTCTCCATAGCATCCGTGTCGATGGAGCGAACATCAACATAGAGATTCTTCTTGGCCTTGATCACATCAAAATAGATGGCAAATTGAAAGCGGTTCCAGAACGGGCGGTTGACCAAAGTGGGATCTTGGTCTACCTCATAGGGGTTGCGGCGGCGCTTTTCCTAAAACTCCTTGGTAGTCATATCAGTCACGGTCTTCCCTTTTGGCTTGTTGGCGGATCTCTTCGACTACTGAGGTGGTGGTGGAGCACTTGAGGTTGTGCCTGCGGTGAGTACTAGAGGAACCACCTGCTGGCTCAGAGGTGCTGTAGCGCTTTGACGTTGCACGCCCGGGGTTGACACGGCGGACCTGCTGCTCAGGATGCTCATCACCTGGAACCAAACACACGACTAGAAGAAACACACGAAAGAAAAGAGCATAAGCCACCAAACAAAACAACAAGGATCAAAGCGTGGTAGGAAAAAGAAGGAATTGGGCATACAGCGGTAGTACTGCTACCAACCAGCGACAGTACCGCCCTAGCGGTAGTACCGTGAAACAGGATCGGTAGTACCGCTGGAGCGGTAGTACCGCTCGAGGCGAGTGGTAGTACCGCGCCAGATGGGGAACGACGGTTCTTCACTACCGTGGTCAGATCCGGCACTACCGGAGATGCCAAATTAAAAATAAGCCTACCAAACTTCAATCCACAGAGCCTAGAAGCCATCTCCATCCTACTCAAGCCTTGCCTTAGCCAAAAGACAAGAAGAACAATGCCTATTGCCCCTAAAAACTAGATGCAAGATCTAGGTAAAGAGAGAACGAGAACGGGGGCAATACCGGCATCCATGGCAAGAGGACGAGGTGGGGATCGACTCCACCGGAGGAAATGGAGAGGGACGGCATGAAAAAGGCGGCCGGCCGGGCCCCTCCTGCGGCGAGAGGTTGCAGGATCAACGAAGAAGACGAGTGGGGGCGAATGGGTATGGGGGAGAAGCAACTCCCCCTGCCCCGACTTAACCCCCCAGTCGCCCGCCCCGCAGCGGTAGTACCGCTGGGTGGGCGGTAGTACCTCTTGACGCTTGTCAGCGGTAGTACCGCTCATGCAGCGGTAGTGCCGCTCTGCCGCAAAAAGATCCAACCAAACCGGACAGAACACACGAGCGTAAATTGAGACAAAACAAAAAGACACACACACAAAACCGCCAAGAAGAAAGAAGATACACACCTCTCCAAGAGAGTACGGTGGCCGAGGCCACCTATGTTTGAGTTTAGAGGTATGGCGCCACAAAGATTTTAACCTTGGGCCCATGACCAACACTCATCTTTGAAGCACAAGTGCCATAAAGAAATGGCTAATGTGAAAGAGTTTAGTTAGTTTATGTATTATGAGGGGAGGTAAAGTTCATTGAGAGAACAACACTCCCCCTATGTCCATGCCTACACCTAAACTAGACAACAAGTTGAGTGAGGTGGGGTGTGCAAGGGTTCAAGTCACATTGCTCGAATCAATGATATTTAGCTCATGCCTTAACTCGCGAAATCTTGCTTCATCCAAAGGCTTCGTGAAGATATCTGCAAGGTTATCATGAGTGTTGACATAGTTGAGATCGATCTCCCCTCGCCTAATGTGATCCCGGATGAAGTGATACCTAATCTCAATATGCTTTGTCTTGAAGTTTTGCACCGGGTTGAGGGAAATCTTAATGGCACTTTCATTGTCACACCAAAGAGGCACTTTGTCACAAGTGACACCGTAATCCTTTAAAGTTTGCCTCATCCATAGAAGTTGTGCACAACAACTACCGGCAGCCACATACTCCGCTTCCGTGGACGAGAGAGACACACAACTTTGCTTCTTGGAAGACCAACTTACCAAAGAGCAACCAAGAAACTAGCACCCTCCGGAAGTGGACTTCCTATCCACTTTGTCTCCCGCCCAATCCGAGTCGGAATAACCTACAAGCTTGAAATTTGCTCCTCTTGGGTACCATAAGCCAAAGTTTGGGGGTATGAGCCAAATATCGAAAGATTCGTTTGACCGCCACATAGTGACTTTCCTTAGGTGCGGCTTGAAACCATGCACAAATTCCCACACTCAACATGATATCCGGTCTAGATGCACAAAGGTAAAGCAAGGAGCCAATCACGGAGCGATATACCTTTTGATCCACCGCTTTACCATTGGGATCAATGTCAAGTTGGCACTTGGTGGGCATGGGTGTGGACGCCGGCTTGACATCACTTAGCTTGAATCTCTTAAGCATGTCTTGAGTGTATTTGGCTTGGTTGATGAAAGTTCCTTCTCTCCTTTGCTTCACTTCGAACCCGAGAAAGAACTTTAACTCTCCCATGGAAGACATCTTGAACTTTGAGGTCATGAGAGCGGCAAATTCCTCATTGAAAGCTTTGATAGGGGAACCAAAGATAATATCATCAACATATAATTGGCACACAAACAACTCCCTTTTGACCTTCTTAGTAAAAAGAGTGGGGTCGATTAGCCCAACTTCAAAACCACGGTCTTGTAACAACTCGGTAAGGTGGTCATACCACGCACGTGGGGCTTGTTTAAGGCCACAGAGTGCCTTATCGAGTTGATACACATGATCGGGAAAGTAGGGATCCTCGAACCCGGGGGGTTGCTTGACATAAACCAATTCATTAATAGGACCATTAAGAAAAGCACTCTTCACATCCATTTTTGTAACTTAAAGTTATGATGAGAAGCATATGCAATCAACATGCGAGTGGATTCAAGACGAGCAACAAGAGCAAAGGTTTCACCGTAGTCGATACCCTCGACTTGGGAGTAGCCTTGTGCTACCAAACGAGCCTTGTTGCGAATGATAATCCCATGAGCATCTTGCTTGTTCTTAAATATCCACTTGGTTCCAATGACATTGTGGTTCACTGTAACACCCTCGATGCGACTATATCTCCCACGTGTCGAGGCACGACTTAGAGGCATAATCGCATTGAAGGCATATGTCGCAAGTCGGGTAATCATCACAAACATCCCATGTAATATAATAATAAAGAGGGATAACATAGTTGGCTTACACTCGCCACGTCACATCAAAGTACATAAATAACATCCATCATACAAATCACTCATGGCCCGGCTACGGCGCCAAAATAGAAAAGACCCCCAACATGCGACAAGGCCCTGAATCTAACCCCGACTGGGCACCACTACTGATCATCAGGAAAAGACACATAGTAACGCTGAGAGTCCTCGTCGTACTCCCACTTGAGCTCGAGCGCGCCATCTGGAGCTGTATCATCTGTCCCTGCATCTGGTGTAATAGTAATCTGTGAGCCACAGGGACTCAGCAATCTCGCACCCTTGCGATCAAGACTATTTAAGCTTAATAGGTAGGAAAGGGGTAATGTATAAGTGGAGCTGCAGCAAGCGACTAGCATATATGGTGGCTAACTTATTCGCAAAAGAGAGCGAGAAGAGGAGGCAAAGCACGAGCGAGAAACTAGAGAGCAACCTGCGCAAACATAACTCCAACACCGTGTCCACTTCCCGGACTCCGCCGAGAAGAGGCCATCACGGCAACACACTCAGTTGATTCATTTTAATTAATTAAAGTTCAAGTTGTCTACAACCGGACATTAACAAATTCCCATCTGCCCATAACCGCGGGCACGACTTTCGAAAGATCAATCCCTGCAGGGGGTCCCAACTTAGCCCATAACAAGCTCTCACGGTCAACGAAGGAATAGACCTCCACCCAAGACACACCGATCAGACTCGGTATCTCGGTACAACAAGATGATTCGACAGGTCAAAACAAGTCCAGCAACACCGCCCGAACGTGCCGACAAATCCCGATAGGAGCTGCACATATCTCTTTCTCAGGGCACACTCAGATGAACACTACGTACAACTAAAACCAACCCTCGAGTTGCCCCGAGGTGGCGCTGCAAGTGGCTCTGTTTGGACCAACACTCAGAGGAGCACTGGCCCGGGGGGGTTAAAATAAGATGACCCTCGGGCTCCGGAAACCCAAGGGAAAAAGAGGCTAGGTGGAAAATGGTAAAACCAATGTTGGGCATTGCTGGAAAAGCTTTAATCAAGGCGAACTATCAAGGGGTTCCCATTATAGCCCAACCGCATAAGGGACGCAACAATCCGGGAACATAACACCGATATGACGGAAACTAGGGCGGCAAGAGTGGAACAAAACAGTAGGCGAGAGGCCGAGCCTTCCACCCTTTACCAAGTATATAGATGCATTAAGATAACATAGCAATATAATGATATCCCAACAAGTAAATAAAGGTTCCAACAAGGAACGGCTCCAATCTTCACCTGCAACTAGCAACGCTATAAGAAGGGGCTGAGCAAAGCGGTAACATAGCCAATCAACGGTTTGCTAGGACACTGGTGGGTTAGAGGCTCAATCATGGCAATTGGGAGGCTGACAAGCAAGTGGTAGGCATCGTGTCATTGGCATAGCAAAAGAGCGAGCAAACTAGCATAGCAAAGATATTAGTGATTTCGAGGGTATGATCATCTTGCCTGCACAGCTGTCAGAGTTGACTGGATCCTCAAAAGCAAACTCAACGGGCTCCTCATTAGCGAACTCGTATCCCGGCTCTACCCAACAACACAAACAAGCAACAAGGATACAATCAACCACGTGTAAGGGCAACCAATAATATGCAAAGATGGTATGCTATGCGGGATGCGATGCGGGATGCAAAAATGCAAGACGTGACAGGAAAATGCATGAACCTGGCCTCAACTTGGAAAAACAAGTGTGCCACTGGATAGAGGGGAAGAAATCCCCTGAAGACGATATAAAGATCATAGGAATCGGAGCTACAGTTTGGAAATGGCAAGCGTTTTACGAAACGAACCGATCTACGATTTACAGCAAGTAGGCTCCTAAATGCAACGAAATGAACATGCTACAGCCACCAAACATGAAAACAAAATACATGGCAGGGATGTACACAAGATACTTAGCAAATCACTAGGACCGAGCCACGGCCAAATTCATCCATTAAGAGGTTCAAACAAGCATGGCAAAAATGAATAAGCAAAACAAATTTCAGGCTTAGTGAAATTAACACTAGTCTGAAATCTCAGACCACGATGCTCTCTTCGGAGTAGCAAAACAACATGATACATAACCTGAACATGGCAAGTAAGAACATGGGATGGAGCTATTCAACAAGCTTAACAAAACACCCAAAGTGACCTGGGGCCAAAAGGGTTCACAAAATACTCTAACGAGCACACGAACATAGATGAAACACAATCAATTTTCAGACTTGGTGAAAACTGAGACATGCTGGAATTATAACTCACGGAGGCATGTAAACGAGCTCAATGCACTCACTACAGTGCAAGTCATGGCAAGGCAAGCATATATCCATAAAGAATGCACAAAATGCTAGCTAGACATGGCAAGAACAATGGCATACCATGCATGGATCACTAACAATAGCACCGGCAAAATCGCAAAAGAGTTCACGATCTGCCCAAATTAACAACGATGCAAAAGTTGAGCTCGATTGACTCAACCTAGGGGGCTCCAACATAACAAGTAAAGACATGTATGGATAGAGCATAACAAGATTAACAAATGTCCCTTACTGATCATGCTCAAAATAGGCACGGATCACTAGGAAACAAGCTGAACATATGGCATCATGAACTAAAACATCCCAGACTTAGTGAAAATCACCAAGTCCCTAAAAACAGATTACTCAGGTGCCCCTCTTTGCAAGCTTGCACAAGTCACCACACACATCCTAAAAATGCATGGGTGGCACCTCTGGAAAGAAGACAAAATGCTTAACAATTCATCCCAAAGGGGCACAGGCATATCATGCACACATTAATCATGGCAAAAATGACAAAAGTCTATGATGAACTAACGGATCTGCAATTTAACTCATGATGCCTCCTTCTAACAGCATTTTGGGCATCAAGATGAACTCAAATGCAAATGATGCAATGGAATAAAATGATGTACTCGTCGAGACGAAGATTTTGATATATCATATGTCCAAAACGGAGCCACGGATGCAAAGTTATGAGCAGTCAAAGTAGGCACGAAAATTAGGGGGGAGAAGGAAGAAGTCAACCCTAGGGTTTGCAAATTCCAGATCTGGCCGGGCTGCACTGTAGCAGTGGCGCGCGAACCGAGGTCGACGGCGGGCTCGCCGGAGAAGGGCGACGGCGGCCGGCGGAGGAGGAGGTAGGCGCGGGGGCGGGGACGACCGGAGTGGCCGCGGCGCTCGCCGGCGTTGGCGGCGACCGGAATGGGGCGGCTAGGCGGCGGTGGTGGCCGACGAGCTTGCCGGCGGCCGGGATGTCGGCGGCGACCGGCGCGTGGCGGAGGCGGCGGTTGACGGTGAGGCGGCGGTGGCGGCGGCCGATGGCGCGGGCGGCGCAAGGCGGCGAAGGGAGGCGGCCCGCGGGGCTGCGTCGGGGGCCAGATCCGGGCCTTCGGGCCCGGCGGCGGCGATGTGGGCGCGGCCCACGTGGCGGCGTGTGAGTGGCTGCGGCGGCGGGGCGGACAACATCCGGCGCGGGCGGACACGTCTGGGCCGGTGCGGGGAGAGATGGATCTATTTTTTTAGGGTTTTGGACGGGGAGAAGAAGAGATCCGAATGGAGGGGGTATTTATTGGCATAGAGGGAGCTAGGAGAGTCCAAATGAGGTGCGGTTTTCGGCCACGCGATCGTTATCGAACGACCGAGACGATGGAGCAGAGTTTGGTGGGTTTTGGGCCAAATTGGAGGGGTGTTGGGCTGCAACACACACGAGGCCTTTTCGGACCCTCAGTTAACCGTTGGAGTATCAAACGAAGTCCAAATGGTACGAAACTTGACAGGCGGTCTACCGGTAGTAAACCAAGGCCGCATGGCAAGTATCGGTCCAATCCGGAAATGTTTAATCCCCACACACGAAAGAAAGCTAGAAATGGCCACCGAAGGAGAACGAAGCGCCGGAATGCAAAACGGACAACGGGGAAAATGCTCGAATGCATGAGATGAACATGTATGCAAATGCAATGCACGTGATGACATGATATGAGATGCACGAAAAAGAAAACAACACACGGAGACAAAGACCCAAACCCGAGAAATAAATATAACTTAACGCCGGAAACGGCAAGAGTTGGAGTACAAATAGGGAAAGTTATATCTGGGGCGTTACAACACTCCACCACTACGAAAAGATCTCGTCCCGAGATCTAGGACTGAAAGAACTCCGGGTACTCGGAACGAAGGTGATCCTCACGTTCCCAGGTAGCTTCACGGTCGGAATGGTGTGACCACTTGACTTTGAGAAATTTGATTGACTTGTTGCGAGTCCTGCGTTCAGTCTCTTCAAGGATTGCAACTGGGTGCTCACGGTAGGAGAGATCTTCTTGGAGCTCAATGTCCTCGAAGTTGACGGTGCGTTCAGGCGTCTTGAAGCACTTTCGGAGTTGGGAGACATGGAACACATCATGAACATTGGCAAAGTTTGCCGGAAGCTCGAGTTGATAGGCGAGGTCGCCTCTCTTGCTGACAATCTTGAAAGGTCCGACGTATCTGGGGGCAAGCTTCCCTTTGATGCCGAAGCGACGAGTCCCTTTCATAGGAGAGACGCGGAGGTAAACATGTTCTCCGATCTCGAAAGCCAAATCACGGTGCTTACTATCATAGTAGCTCTTCTGGCGAGATTGGGCTGCTTTGAGGTTATCACAAATGACCTTGCACATTTCTTCTGCCTCTGTGATTAAGTCATTACCCAGCAGCTGACGTTCACCGGTTTCAGACCAGTTGAGAGGGGTACGACACTTCCTACCATACAGAATTTCAAATGGGGCCTTGCCCGAACTTGCTTGAAAACTGTTGTTGTATGAGAATTCAGCATAAGGAAGACAATCCTCCCACTTCATGCCGAAGGAGATAACACAAGCCCTGAGCATATCTTCAAGAATCTGGTTGACACGCTCGACTTGACCGCTTGTTTGAGGATGGAAAGCAGTGCTGAAGCGGATGTTGGTGCCCATGGCCTTCTGGAAAGAATCCCAAAACTTGGAGGTAAAGATGCTGCCACGGTCTGAAGATATCACTTGAGGAATGCCGTGCAGAGAGACAATTCGAGAGGTATAGAGTTCCGCCAATTGAGCTGTAGTGATTGACTCTTTGATGGGCAGAAAGTGAGCCACTTTGGTGAGCTTGTCGATGACAAAGAATATGGCATCATTGCCACGCTTGGACTTTGGAAACCCAGTCATGAAGTCCATTTCAATGGGGTCAAACTTCCATTCTGGAATGGCGAGAGGTTGGAGGAGACCTGCTGGCCTTTGGTGTTCTGCCTTCACTCTTTTGCAGACATCACATTCATTCACGAATTGAGCGATCTCGCGCTTCATTCGAGTCCACCAATAAGTTTGCTTGAGATCCTGATACATCTTCGTGCTCCCAGGGTGGATGGAGAGGAGAGAGTTGTGAGCCTCGTTCATGATCACCTTACGAAGTTCACCTTTGGGCACAACAATTCGATCCTCGAAGAAGAGAGTGTCCTTGTCATCAAGTCGGTAGCACTTGTACTTGGACTGACTCTTTGCGATACCAATCTTCACCTTTTTCACCATAGCATCAAGAAGCTGGGCTTGGCGAATCTGGTCTTCCAAGGTAGGAGAAACTTGAAGGTTGTCGAGGAAACCTTGAGGAACAATTTGCAGATTAAGTTTGCGGAAAGCTTCACAAAGCTCGGGTTGATAAGGCTTGAGAATCAGACTGTTGCAATATGCTTTTCTGCTCAAAGCGCCAGCAATCACATTGGCCTTGCCTAGAGTATACTCGATACTCGGATTGTACTCTTGAATCATTTCGACCCATCGAGTTTGCCTGAGGTTGAGATTAGGCTGGGTGAAGATGTACTTGAGACTCTTGTGATCAGTGAAAATGTCCACTTTCCTTCCCAATAGAAGATGTCTCCAAGTCAACAAAGCATGCACAACTGCCGCCAACTCGAGATCATGAGTGGGGTAGTTCTTCTCATTAGGCTTCAACTGGCAAGAGGTATAAGCAACAACTTTCTTCTCTTGCATCAGTACAGCACCTAGACCTTGGAGAGAGGCATCACAAAAGACCTCGTACGGCTTGGTTTCATCAGGCGGAGTCAGAACTGGAGCAGTGATCAATTTCTCTTTCAAAGTGTTGAAAGCGATATCACACTCCGGAGACCAAACGTACTTGACATGCTTCTGAAGAAGATTTGAGAGAGGCTTCGTGATCTTAGAAAAGTTTTCAACGAATCTTTGGCAGTAGCTTGCGAGACCGAGGAAGCTACGGAGTTGCTTCACATTCTGAGGAGGTTCCCAATTAACAATTGCAGACACCTTCTCAGGATCCACGGAAATGCCCTTGGCAGAGATGATATGACCAAGATAAAGCACCTCATCGAGCCAAAATTCACACTTGGAAAACTTGGCGTAGAACTGATGTTCCCTGAGCTTGTCAAGAACCAAACGCAAGTGCTTGGCATGATCTTCCTTGTTCTTCGAGAAAACCAGAATGTCGTCGAGATAGACCAAAACGAAGTCATTGGTGTAGGGGTTGAAGATGAAGTTCATCATGCGAGAGAATGTCGGAGGAGCGTTGGCGAGGCCAAAAGACATGACAGTGTATTCATATGACCCATAGCTTGTCCTGAAGGCCGTCTTGGGAATATCTTGCTCACGAATGCGAATCTGATGATAACCCATACGAAGATCAAGCTTGGAGAATACTTGGGCACCCTTGAGTTGTACGAACAACTCATTGATGTTGGGAAGTGGGTATTTGTTCTTGATGGTCTTCTTGTTCAATGGACGATAATCAACACAAAGTCGGTCCGTTCCATCCTTCTTCTTCACAAAAAGAACACCACAACCCCACGGAGAAGTACTAGGCCGAATGAGACCCATTCTTTCTTGAACATCGAGTTGTTTTTTCAACTCCTTCAACTCTTCAGGGCCGAGCTTGTATGGATGTTTGCACACAGGTTCCGTACCGGGCTCTAGTTCAATAACAAATTCAACCGGCCGGTGCGGAGGCATTCCTGGGAGTTCTTCTGGGAAGACGTCTTGATACTCACAAACGACTGGGATCTGCGAAATAGCATCCAATTCACCCTTCTCATTGAGAGAAAACAACCGGATGGTATTATCCCGAGCAGCAAAGACAATTACATCCTCAGATGAATGAGTCAGTTGAATCTGCCTGGCTGCACAATCGCGGTGAGCCTTGTGTTTAGAGAGCCAGTCCATCCCGAGAATAAGATCGATATCCGAATTACCAAGAACCACCGGAGAAGAGAGAAACTTGTAATCGCCCAATGTGATAGAGACATCCGGGACACAATTGTTAGAAGTCATTTGCTTGCCCGGAGACACAATCTTCAATGGAACAGGAATCCTTTCGGTCACAAAATCATGCTTGGCCACAAATGGAGTTGAAATAAAAGAAAGCGATGCACCAGTATCAAAAAGTACTTTAGCGGGAACATCGTTAACAGGAAGGTTACCCATGATCACATCTGGCGAGTCCTCTGCCTGAGCTGCATTCAGCAAGTTGACCTTGGCGGACTTGGGGTTATGCTTGACCACTGCTGTACTTGCCGATCTGACAGTAGGAGGAGGAGGAAGACGCCTCTGATTGAAACACTTGTTGGCGTAGTGACCCTTCTGTTGGCACTTGTTGGCGTAGTGACCCTTCTGTTGGCACTTGTTGCACGTGACCTCTGAAAGCGGACGGTGGTACGGAGCACTCGATCTTGGAGCTTGAGACGAAGTCTTGTTCTGAAAGCCTGGGTTGGGTGGGTGGGAAGAACCACTGCCACCTTTGCTCTTCTGCTGATACGGCTGACGGAACGGAGGAGGAGGAAGCCAATATTTCTGCTGCTTGGCCACTTGAGTAGAGGAAGAAGGCGTAGTGTCTCTGACTCGCTTCCTGGAAGCATCACACCTCAACTGAGCAGCCTCTTGCTTCAGTGCCATGTTCTAGAACTCATCGTATCTCAGCGGCTCAAAAAGGACAAGAGCGAGCTGAATTTCTTCACGGAGACCACCCCTGAACTGATAGATCATACTCTTCTCATCAGGAACATCCTGTTTGGCAAAACGGGTGAGCTTCTGGAACAACTTGTTGTAGTCATAAACAGACAAAGAGCCTTGCTTCATATTGCGGAATTCCTCACGTTTGCTTTCACTCACACTCTGAGGAATGTGATGAGCTCGGAAATCACGACGGAAATCATCCAAAGTGATCAAACGTCCACCTCTGGAATCCTTGTACTGCTGGAACCACTCTGCGGCCTAATCTTTGAGTTGGAAAGAAGCGAACTTGACGAAATCTTCAGGCCTGACGTTGCTGCAATCAAAATGCTTGCCCAGATCCACTAGCCAATCGTCAGCATCAGTAGCCTCAACACAATTGTTGAACGTCTTTGGACCATTTGCGAGGAACTGGTTCAGAGTTGCAAAATGGTTCTGATTGTTGCCTTGATTCCCTTGACTGCCTTGATTCCGCTCTTGGAGGATTTGCATGATCAACTGTGTATTTGCATTAGTTGCGGCCATCACAGCTTGCCAAGCCTCCGGAGGAGGTGGAGGTGGTGGCGGATCAGGGTTCGGAGTCGTGCGCGTTGGAGGAGCCATCCTGAAGAGGTTGACCACCATTAGCACACAAATAGACAAATATTGAAGGTGAATCCAACGGAATGAAAATTGCAACATAAAGTCTTCACATCCGAACAAAATGAACGAATGCACTTCTCTTGAAGTGGTCACATATTCTTAAATTGCGAGGCCACGAAGAATCAGGTAGAAGAGGTACATCAACGAGGGGTGGAATCAATATATGACGTCGAAGCAACTCGAATGCCACAACTGAAAAATAAAAACCAAGGGTTGGCTTGCGGAATAAGCCGGAACAAACATATGATAGAGATTTCGTCCGAAGTTTTCGTGGTGGGACCTACACGGGCTCGATCGTACAACACCATCATGTACAAGGCAGTGCACATGACATACGAAGCGTCCCCGATTCAGCATAGCCAAGGACTCTTTAAGACACAACGAGACCACTGTAAAATCGACCGTGAATAGGCGAACCACTAGACGTCGAACCCCAATTTCATATCATACATCTGTTGGAAAGATATCCTACGAGCTACTTGAATTCCCACCTATGAAACTCCCGAAACTTTCCGGTTATGCAATCAAGTGTTGGGGATACAGGGGAAGCATAATATCTCACCCAAGCTAGCAAATCCTACATCCAGCTGTATCCATCCTTCAACACATAACCAAGAAACCTTCGGAAACCATCTACCTCAACCTTCGAAAAGCATCCGTTATACAAGTTATGGCGATACTCCCGAACTCCCGCCCCAGTACTGGGTGGCGTCGAGGTTATCTCACCAACGAACTGCATAAAGGAGATTTTCGATGTCGCGCACATATCTCAAGTATACCAGAATTGCAACGATAAAATTATGAGGACAACACCTCAGAGCTCAACTCCCCGGGACACTTCCACTAAACCCCTGACAGGAGGCACCAAGACAATATTCTCATCATAAGCCATCGGAACAAAACCAAGATACTCGCGTGATCCTAAATTTTTTTTAGTCAAATTTGAGAAGAGAAGAGTCAAAACTCTACGTCAGGATGCCTTACCAGAGCGCTGAGGAGACTGGGAAGTAAAAAGAATTCCTAAGCTCTCCGATATATAATTCCTAAGGACTCAAAACATTTTTCTAGACACAACTCGGCTGCTAAAAACGATCAAGCAATGGGGGCTCCTAAGGTCGGGGAAGGCTCTGATTACCAACTTGTAACACCCTCGATGCGACTATATCTCCCACGTGCCGAGGCACGACTTAGAGGCATAATCGCATTGAAGGCATATGTCGCAAGTCGGGTAATCATCACAAACATCCCATGTAATATAATAATAAAGAGGGATAACATAGTTGGCTTACACTCGCCACGTCACATCAAAGTACATAAATAACATCCATCATACAAATCACTCATGGCCCGGCTACGGCGCCCAAATAGAAAAGACCCCCAACATGCGACAAGGCCCTGAATCTAACCCCGACTGGGCACCACTACTGATCATCAGGAAAAGACACATAGTAACGATGAGAGTCCTCGTCGTACTCCCACTTGAGCTCGAGCGCGCCATCTGGAGCTGTATCATCTGTCCCTGCATCTGGTGTAATAGTAGTCTGTGAGCCACAGGGACTCAGCAATCTCGCACCCTCGCGATCAAGACTATTTAAGCTTAATAGGTAGGAAAGGGGTAATGTATAAGTGGAGCTGCAGCAAGCGACTAGCATATATGGTGGCTAACTTATTCGCAAAAGAGAGCGAGAAGAGGAGGCAAAGCACGAGCGAGAAACTAGAGAGCAACCTGCGCAAACATAACTCCAACACCGTGTCCACTTCTCGGACTCCGCCGAGAAGAGGCCATCACGGCAACACACTTAGTTGATTCATTTTAATTAATTAAGGTTCAAGTTGTCTACAACCGGACATTAACAAATTCCCATCTGCCCATAACCGCGGGCATGACTTTCGAAAGATCAATCCCTGCAGGGGGGGGTCCCAACTTAGCCCATAACAAGCTCTCACGGTCAACGAAGGAATAGACCTCCACCCAAGACACACCGATCAGACTCGGTATCTCGGTACAACAAGATGATTCGACAGGTCAAAACAAGTCCAGCAACATCGCCCGAACGTGCCGACAAATCCCGATAGGAGCTGCACATATCTCTTTCTTAGGGCACACTCAGATGAACACTACGTACAACTAAAACCAACCCTCGAGTTGCCCCGAGGTGGCGCTGCAAGTGGCTCTGTTTGGACCAACACTCAGAGGAGCACTGGCCCGGGGGGGTTAAAATAAGATGACCCTCGGGCTCCGGAAACCCAAGGGAAAAGGAGGCTAGGTGGAAAATGGTAAAACCAATGTTGGGCATTGCTGGAAAAGCTTTAATCAAGGCGAACTATCAAGGGGTTCCCATTATAGCCCAACCGCGTAAGGGACGCAACAATCCGGGAACATAACACCGATATGACGGAAACTAGGGCGGCAAGAGTGGAACAAAACAGTAGGCGAGAGGCCGAGCCTTCCACCCTTTACCAAGTATATAGATGCATTAAGATAACATAGCAATATAATGATATCCCAACAAGTAAATAAAGGTTCCAACAAGGAACGGCTCCAATCTTCACCTGCAACTAGCAGCGCTATAAGAAGGGGCTGAGCAAAGCGGTAACATAGCCAATCAACGGTTTGCTAGGACACTGGTGGGTTAGAGGCTCAATCATGGCAATTGGGAGGCTGACAAGCAAGTGGTAGGCATCGAAGCATTGGCAAAGCAAAAGAGCGAGCAAACTAGCATAGCAAAGATAGTAGTGATTTCAAGGGTGTGATCATCTTGCCTGCACAGTTGTCAGAGTTGACTGGATCCTCAAAAGCAAACTCAACGGGCTCCTCGTTAGCGAACACGTCTCCCGGCTCTACCCAACAACACAAACAAGCAACAAGGATACAATCAACCACGTGCAAAGGCAACCAATAAGATGCAAAGATGATATGCTATGCGGGATGCAAAAATGCAAGACGTGACAGGAAAATGCATGAACCTGGCCTCAACTTGGAAAACCAAGTGTGCCACTGGATAGA
Source organism: Triticum monococcum (assembly GCA_034509565.1). Classification (NCBI taxonomy): domain Eukaryota; kingdom Viridiplantae; phylum Streptophyta; class Magnoliopsida; order Poales; family Poaceae; genus Triticum; species Triticum monococcum. The sequence continues at coordinate 707,628,652 of CM067842.1, read as the reverse complement.
GGGGAAGAAATCCCCTGAAACCGATATAAAGATCATAGGAATCGGAGCTACGGTTTGGAAATGGCAAGCGTTTTACGAAACGAACCGATCTGCGATTTACAGCAAGTAGGCTCCTAAATGCAACGAAATGAACATGCTACAGCCACCAAACATGAAAAAAAATAAATGGCAGGGATGTACACAAGATACTTAGCAAATCACTAGGACCTAGCCACGGCCAAATTCATCCATTAAGAGGTTCAAACAAGCATGGCAAAAATGAATAAGCAAAACAAATTTCAGGCTTAGTGAAATTAACACTAGTCTGAAATCTCAGACCACGATGCTCTCTTCGGAGTAGCAAAACAACATGATACATAACCTGAACATGGCAAGTAAGAACATAGGATGGAGCTATTCAACAATCTTAACAAAACACCCAAAGTGACCTGGGGCCAAAAGGGTTCACAAAATACTCTAACGAGCACACGAACATAGATGAAACACAATCAATTTTCAGACTTGGTGAAAACTGAGACATGCTGGAATTATAACTCACGGAGGCATGTAAACGAGCTCGATGCACTCACTACGGTGCAAGTCATGGCAAGGCAAGCATATATCCATAAATAATGCACAAAATGCTAGCTAGACATGGCAAGAACAATGGCATAGCATGCATGGATCACTAACAATAGCACCGGCAAAATCGCAAAAGAGTTCACGATTTGCCCAAATTAACAACGATGCAAAAGTTGAGCTCGATTGACTCAACCTAGGTGGATCCAACATAACAAGTAAAGACATGGATGGATAGAGCATAACAATATTAACAAATGTCCCTTACTGATCATGCTCAAAATAGGCACGGATCACTAGGAAACAAGCTGAACATATGGCATCATGAACTAAAACATCCCAGACTTAGTGAAAATCACTAAGTCCCTAAAAACAGATTACTCAGGTGCCCCTCTTGTTGGGGAACGTAGTAATTTCGAAAATTTTCCTACGCACACGCATGCATAGCAACGAGGGGGAGAGTATTGTCTACGTACCAACGCAGACCGACTGCGGAAGCGATCTCACAACGTAGAGGAAGTAGTCGTACATCTTCTTCCCGATCCGACCGATCCAAGCACCGTTACTCCGGCACCTCCGAGTTCTTAGCACACGTTCAGCTCGATGATGATCCTCGGGCTCTGATCCAGCAAAGCGTCGAGGAAGAGTTCCGTCAGCACAACGGCGTGGTGACGATCTTGATGTACTACCGACGGAGGGCTTCGCCTAAGCTCTACAACGATATGACCGAGGTGGAATTTGGTGGCAGGGGCACCGCACACGGCTAAGGAACGATCAGCAATGATCAACTTGTGTGTCTATGGGGTGCCCCCTGCCCCCGTATATAAAGGAGCAGGGGGAGGGGATTCGGCCGGCTAGGGAGAGGGCGCGGGAGGAGTCCTACTCCTACCGGGAGTAGGACTCCCCCCTCGATCCTATTCCAACTAGGACTCCAAGGGGGAAAGGAGAGAGAGGGGGGCCGGCCCCTTCTCCTAGTCCTACTAGGACTTGGGGAAGGGGGGCGCGCGGCCAGCTGTGGGCTGCCCCTTTTCTCTTTTCCACTAAGGCCCAATAGGCCCATTTGCCTCCCGGGGGGTTCCGGTAACCCTCCCGGTATTCCGGTAAAATCCCGATTTCACCCGGAACACTTCCGGTGTCCAAACATAGGCTTCCAATATATCAATCTTTACGTCTCGACCATTTCGAGACTCCTCGTCATGTCCGTGATCACATCCGGGACTCCGAACAACCTTCGGTACATCAAAATGCATAAACTCATAATAACTGTCATCGTAACGTTAAGCGTGCGGACCCTACGGTTCGAGAACAATGTAGACATGACCGAGACATGTCTCCGGTCAATAACCAATAGCGGGACCTGGATGCCCATATTGGCTCCTACATATTCTACGAAGATCTTTATCGGTCAGACCGCATAACAACATACGTTGTTCCCTTTGTCATCGGTATGTTACTTGCCCGAGATTCGATCATCGGTATCCAATACCTAGTTCAATCTCGTTACTGGCAAGTCTCTTTACTCGTTCCGTAATACATCATTTCATAACTAACATCTTAGTTATTATGCTTGCAAGGCTTATGTGATGTGTATTACCGAGAGGGCCCAGAGATACCTCTCCGACAATCGGAGTGACAAACCCTAATCTCGAAATACGCCAACCCAACATCCACCATTGGAGACACCTGTAGTACTCCTTTATAATCACCCAGTTACGTTGTGACGTTTGGTAGTACCCAAAGTGTTCCTCCGGTAAACGGGAGTTGCATAATCTCATAGTTATAGGAACATGTATAAGTCATGAAGAAAGCAATAGCAACATACTAAACGATCGAGTGCTAAGCTAATGGAATGGGTCATGTCAATCAGATCATTCAACTAATGATGTGACCTCGTTAATCAAATAACAACCCTTTGTTCATGGTTAGGAAACATAACCATCTTTGATTAACGAGCTAGTCAAGTAGAGGCATACTAGTGACACTCTGTTGGTCTATGTATTCACACATGTATTATGTTTCCGGTTAATACAATTCTAGCATGAATAATAAACATTTATCATGATATAAGGAAATAAATAATAACTTTATTATTGCCTCTAGGGCATATTTCCTTCAGTTTCCCACTTGCACTAGAGTCAATAATCTAGATTACACAGTAATGATTCTAACACCCATGGAGCCTTGGTGCTGATCATGTTTTGCGCGTGGAAGAGGCTTAGTCAACGGGTCTGCACCATTCAGATCCGTATGCATCTTGCAAATCTCGATGTCTCCCACCTGGACTAAATCCCGGATGGAGTTGAAGCGTCTCTTGATGTGTTTGGTCCTTTTGTGAAATCTGGATTCCTTTGCCAAAGCAATTGCACCAGTATTGTCACAAAAGATTTTCATTGGACTCGATGCACTAGGTATGACACCTAGATCGGATATGAACTCCTTCATCCAGACTCCTTCGTTCGCTGCTTCTGAAGCAGCTATGTACTCCGCTTCACATGTAGATCCCGCTACGACACTTTGTTTAGAACTGCACCAACTGACAGCTCCACCGTTTAAAGTAAACACGTATCCGGTTTGCGATTTAGAATCGTCCGGATCAGTGTCAAAGCTTGCATCAACGTAACCTCTTACGGTGAGATCTTTGTCACCTCCATATACGAGAAACATATCCTTAGTCCTTTTCAGGTATTTCAGGATGTTCTTGACCGCTGTCCAGTGATCCACTCCTGGATTACTTTGGTACCTCCCTGCTAAACTTATAGCAAGGCACACATCAGGTCTGGTACACAGCATTGCATACATGATAGAGCCTATGGCTGAAGCATAGGGAACATCTTTCATTTTCTTTCTATCTTCTGCAGTGGTCGGGCATTGAGTCTGACTCAACTTCACACCTTGTAACACAGGCAAGAACCCTTTCTTTGCTTGATCCATTTTGAACTTCTTCAAAATCTTGTCAAGGTATGTGCTTTGTGAAAGTCCAATTAAGCGTTTTGATCTATCTCTATAGATCTTTATGCCTAATATGTAAGCAGCTTCCCCGAGGTCTTTCATCGAAAAACTTTTATTCAAGTATCCCTTTATGCTATCCAGAAATTCTATATCATTTCCAATCAGCAATATGTCATCCACATATAATATCAGAAATGCTACAGAGCTCCCACTCACTTTCTTGTAAATACAGGCTTCTCCAAAAGTCTGTATAAAGCCAAATGCTTTGATCACACTATCAAAGCGTTTATTCCAACTCCGAGATGCTTGCACCAGTCCATAAATGGATCGCTGGAGTTTGCATACTTTGTTAGCTCCCTTTGGATCGAAAAAACCTTCTGGTTGCATCATATACAACTCTTCTTCCAGAAATCCATTCAGGAATGCAGTTTTGACATCCATTTGCCATATTTCATAATCATAAAATGCGGCAATTGCTAATATGATTCTGACGGATTTAAGCACCGCTACGGGTGAGAAGGTCTCATCGTAGTCAACCCCTTGAACTTGTCGAAAACCTTTTGCGACAAGTCGAGCTTTATAGACAGTAATATTACCGTCAGCGTCAGTCTTTTTCTTGAAGATCCATTTATTCTCAATTGCTTGCCGATCATCGGGCAAGTCAACCAAAGTCCATACTTTGTTCTCATACATGGATCCCATCTCAGATTTCATGGCCTCAAGCCACTTTGCGGAATCTGGGCTCACCATCGCTTCTTCATAGTTCGCAGGTTCATCATGATCTAGTAGCATGACTTCCAGAACTGGATTACCGTACCACTCTGGTGCGGATCTCACTCTGGTTGATCTACGTGGTTCAGTAGTATCTTGTCCTGAAGTTTCATGATCATCATCATTAGCTTCCTCACTAATTGGTATAGGTGTCGCAGAAACAGTTTTTTGTGATGTACTATTTTCCAATAAGGGAGCAGGTACAGTTACCTCGTCAAGTTCTACTTTCCTCCCACTCACTTCTTTCGAGAGAAACTCCTTCTCTAGAAATGATCCATTCTTAGCAACGAATGTCTTGCCTTCGGATCTGTGATAGAAGGTATACCCAACAATTTCCTTTGGGTATCCTATGAAGACACATTTCTCCGCTTTGGGTTCGAGCTTATCAGGTTGAAGCTTTTTCACATAAGCATCGCAGCCCCAAACTTTAAGAAACGACAACTTTGGTTTCTTGCCAAACCATAGTTCATAAGGCGTCGTCTCAACGGATTTTGCTGGTGCCCTATTTAACGTGAATGCGGCCGTCTCTAAAGCATAACCCCAAAACGATAGCGGTAAATCAGTAAGAGACATCATAGATCGCACCATATCTAGTAAAGTACGATTACGACGTTCGGACACACCATTACGCTGTGGTGTTCCGGGTGGCGTGAGTTGTGAAACTATTCCACAATTTTTCAAATGTATACCAAACTCGTAACTCAAATATTCTCCTCCACGATCAGATCGTGGAAACTTTATTTTCTTGTTACGATGATTTTCAACTTCACTCTGAAATTCCTTGAACTTTTCAAATGTTTCAGACTTATGTTTCATTAAGTAGATATACCCATATCTGCTTAAATCATTTGTGAAGGTGAGAAAATAACGATATCCGCCACGAGCCTCAATATTCATCGGACCACATACATCGGTATGTATGATTTCCAATAAATCTGTTGCTCTCTCCATAGTACCGGAGAACGGTGTTTTAGTCATCTTGCCTATGAGGCACGGTTCGCAAGTACCAAGTGATTCATAATCAAGTGGTTCCAAAAGCCCATCAGTATGGAGTTTCTTCATGCGCTTTACACCGATATGACCTAAACGGCAGTGCCACAAATAAGTTGCACTATCATTATCAACTCTGCATCTTTTGGCTTCTACATTATGAATATGTGTATCACTACTATCGAGATTTAATAAGAATAGACCACTCTTCAAAGGTGCATGACCATAAAATATATTACTCATATAAATAGAACAACCATTATTCTCTGATTTAAATGAATAACCGTCTCGCATTAAACAAGATCCAGATATAATGTTCATGCTCAACGCTGGCACCAAATAACAATTAGTAGGTCTAATATTAATCCCGAAGGCAGATGTAGAGGTAGCGTGCCGACCGCGATCACATCGACTTTGGAACCGTTTCCCATGCGCATCGTCACCTCGTCCTTTGCTAGCGTCCGCTTATTCCGTAGTCCCTGTTTCGAGTTGCAAATATTAGCAACAGAACCAGTATCAAATACCCAGGTGCTACTGCGAGCTCTAGTAAGGTACATATCAATAACATGTATATCACATATACCTTTGTTCACCTTGCCATCCTTCTTATCCGCCAAATACTTGGGGCAGTTCCGCTTCCAGTGACCAGTCTGCTTGCAGTAGAAGCACTCAGTTTCAGGCTTAGGTCCAGACTTGGGTTTCTTCTCCTGAGCAGCAACTTGCTTGCTGTTCTTCTTGAAGTTCCCCTTCTTCTTCCCTTTGCCCTTTTTCTTGAAACCAGTGGTTTTGTTAACCATCAACACTTGATGCTCCTTTTTGATTTCTACCTCCACAGCTTTAAGCATTGCGAAGAGCTCGGGAATAGTCTTGTTCATCCCTTGCATATTATAGTTCATCACGAAGCTCTTGTAGCTTGGTGGCAGTGATTGGAGAATTCTGTCAATGACGCAATCATCTGGAAGATTAACTCCCATCTGAATCAAGTGATTATTATACCCAGACATTTTGAGTATATGCTCACTGACAGAACTGTTCTCCTCCATCTTGCAGCTATAGAACTTATTGGAGACTTCATATCTCTTAATTCGGGCATTTGCTTGAAATATTAACTTCAACTCCTGGAACATCTCATATGCTCCATGACGTTCAAAACGTCGTTGAAGTCCCGATTCTAAGCCGTAAAGCATGGCACACTGAACTATCGAGTAGTCATCAGCTTTGCTCTGCCAGACGTTCATAACATCTGGCGTTGCTCCAGCAGCAGGCCTGGCACCCAGCGGTGCTTCCAGGACGTAATTCTTCTGTGCAGCAATGAGGATAATCCTCAGGTTAAGGACCCAGTCCGTGTAATTGCTACCATCATCTTTCAACTTTGCTTTCTCAAGGAACGCATTAAAATTCAACGGTACAACAGCACGAGCCATCTATCTACAATCAACATAAAAAACCAAGATACTACCAGGTACTAAGTTCATGATAAGTTTAAGTTCAGTTAATCAAATTACTTAGGAACTCCCACTTAGATAGACATCCCTCTAATCCTCTAAGTGATCACGTGATCCAAATCAACTAAACCATAACCGATCATCACGTGAGATGGAGTAGTTTTCAATGGTGAACATCGTCATGTTGATCATATCTACTATATGATTCACACTCGACCTTTCGGTCTCTGTGTTCCGAGGCCATATCTGCATATGCTAGGCTCGTCAAGTTTAACCTGAGTATTCTGCGTGTGCAAAACTAGCTTGCACCCGTTGTAGATGGACGTAGAGCTTATCACACCCGATCATCACGTGGTGTCTGGGCACGACGAACTTTGGCAACGGTGCATACTCAGGGAGAACACTCCTTGATAATTTAGTGAGAGATCATCTTATAATGCTACCGTCAATCAAAGCAAGATAAGATGCATAAAAGGATAAACATCACATGCAATCAATATAAGTGATATGATATGGCCATCATCATCTTGTGCTTGTGATCTCCATCTCCGAAGCACCTTCATGATCACCATCGTCACCGGCGCGACACCTTGATCTCCATCGTAGCATCGTTGTCGTCTCGCCAATCTTATGCTTCCACGACTATCACCACCGCTTAGTAATAAAGTAAAGCATTACATCGCGATTGCATTGCATACAATAAAGCGACAACCATATGGCTCCTGCCAGTTGCCGATAACTCAGTTACAAAACATGATCATCTCATACAATAAAATCAGCATCATGCCTTGACCATATCACATCACAACATGCCCTGCAAAAACAAGTTAGACGTCCTCTACTTTGTTGTTGCAAGTTTTACGTGGCTGCTACGGGCTTAAGTAAGAACACATCTCACCTACGCATCAAAACCACAACGATAGTTTGTCAAATAGACTCCGTTTTAACCTTCTCAAGGACCGGGCGTAGCCACACTTGGTTCAACTAAAGTTGGAGAGACAGTCTTCCGCAAGCCATCTGTGTGCATAGCACGTCGAGGGAACCGGTCTCGCGTAAGAGTACGCGTAAGGTTGGTCCGGATCGTCTCGTCCAACAATACCGCCGAACCAAAGTATGACATGCTGGTAGGCAGTATGACTTGTATCGCCCACAACTCACTTGTGTTCTACTCATGCAAATAACATCAAACCATAAAACCTAGGCTCGGATGCCACTGTTGGGGAACGTAGTAATTTCGAAAATTTTCCTATGCACACGCAAGATCATGGTGATGCATAGAAACGAGGGGGAGAGTATTGTCTACGTACCAACGCAGACCGACTGCGGAAGCGATCTCACAACGTAGAGGAAGTAGTCGTACGTCTTCTTCCTGATCCGACCGATCCAAGCACCGTTACTCCGGCACCTCCGAGTTCTTAGCACACGTTCAGCTCGATGACGATCCTCGGGCTCCGATCCAGCAAAGCGTCAAGGAAGAGTTCCGTCAGCACAACGGCGTGGTGACGATCTTGATGTACTACCGACGCAGGGCTTCGCCTAAGCTCTACAACGATATGACCGAGGTGGAATTTGGTGGTAGGGGGCACCGCATACGGCTAAGGAACGATCAACAATGATCAACTTGTGTGTCTATGGGGTGCCCCCTGCCCCCGTATATAAAGGAGCAGGGGGAGGGGGTTCGGCCGGCTAGGGAGAAGGCGCGGGAGGAGTCCTACTCCTACCGGGAGTAGGACTCCCCCCCCTCAACCCTATTCCAACTAGGACTCCAAGGGGGAAAGGAGAGAGAGGGGGGCCGGCCCCTTCTCCTAGTCCTACTAGGACTTGGGGAAGGGGGGCGCGCGGCCAGCTGTGGGCTGCCCCTTTTCTCTTTTCCACTAAGGCCCAATAGGCCCATTTGCCTCCCGGGGGGTTCCGGTAACCCTCCCGGTATTCCGGTAAAATCCCGATTTCACCCGGAACACTTCCGGTGTCCAAACATAGGCTTCCAATATATCAATCTTTACGTCTCGACCATTTCGAGACTGCTCGTCATGTCCGTGATCACATCCGGGACTCCGAACAACCTTCGGTACATCAAAATGCATAAACTCATAATAAATGTCATCGTAACGTTAAGCGTGCGGACCCTACGGTTCGAGAACAATGTAGACATGACCGAGACATGTCTCCGGTCAATAACCAATAGCGGGACCTGGATGCCCATATTGGCTCCTACATATTCTATGAAGATCTTTATCGGTCAGACTGCATAACAACATACGTTGTTCCCTTTGTCATCGGTATGTTACTTGCCCGAGATTCGATCGTCGGTATCCAATACCTAGTTCAATCTCGTTACTGGCAAGTCTCTTTACTCGTTCCGTAATACATCATCTCATAACTAACATCTTAGTTATTATGCTTGCAAGGCTTATGTGATGTGTATTACCGAGAGGGCCCAGAGATACCTCTCCGACAATCGGAGTGACAAACCCTAATCTCGAAATACGCCAACCCAACATCCACCATTGGAGACACCTATAGTACTCCTTTATAATCACCCAGTTACGTTGTGACGTTTGGTAGTACCCAAAGTGTTCCTCCGATAAACGGGAGTTGCATAATCTCATAGTTATAGGAACATGTATAAGTCATGAAGAAAGCAATAGCAACATACTAAACGATTGAGTGCTAAGCTAATGGAATGGGTCATGTCAATCAGATCATTCAACTAATGATGTGACCTCGTTAATCAAATAACAACCCTTTGTTCATGGTTAGGAAACATAACCATCTTTGATTAATGAGCTAGTCAAGTAGAGGCATACTAGTGACACTCTGTTGGTCTATGTATTCACACATGTATTATGTTTCCGGTTAATACAATTCTAGCATGAATAATAAACATTTATCATGATATAAGGAAATAAATAATAACTTTATTATTGCCTCTAGGGCATATTTCCTTCACCTCTTTGCAAGCTTGCATAAGTCACCACACACATCCTAAAAATGCATGGGTGGCACCTCTGGAATGAAGACAAAATGCTTAACAATTCATCCCAAAGGGGAACAGGCATATCATGCACACATTAATCATGGCAAAAATGACAAAAGTCTATGATGAACTAACGGATCTGCAATTTAACTCACGATGCCTCCTTCTAATAGCATTTTGGGCATTAAGATGAACTCAAATTCAAATGATGCAATGGAATGAAATGATGTACTCGTCGAGACGAAGATTTTGATATATCATATGTCCAAAACGGAGCCACGGATGCAAAGTTATGAGCAGTCAAAGTAGGCACGAAAATTAGGGGGGAGAAGGAAGAAGTCAACCCTAGGGTTTGCAAATTCCAGATCTGGCCGGGCTGCACTGTAGCAGCAGCGCGCGAACCGAGGTCGACGGTGGGCTCGCCGGAGAAGCGCGACGGCGGCCGGCGGAGGAGGAGGTAGGCGCGGGGGCGGGGACGGCCGGAGTGGCCGCGGCGCTCGCCGGCGTTGGCGGCGACCGGAACGGGGCGGCGAGGCGGCGGTGGTGGCCGGCGAGCTTGCCGGCGGCCGGGATGTCGGGGGCGACCGGCGCCCGGTGGAGGCGGCGGTTGACGGTGAGGCGGCGGCGGCGGCGGCCGATGGCGCGGGCGGCGCAAGGCGGCGGAGGGAGGCGGCCCGCGGGGCTGCGTCGGGGGCCAGATCCGGGCCTTCGGGCCCGGCGGCGGCGATGTGGGTGCGGCCCACGTGGCGGCGTGTGAGTGGCTGCGGCGGCGGGGCGGACAATGTCCGGCGCGGGCGGACACGTCCGGCCCGGCGCGGGGAGAGATGGATCTGTTTTTTTAGGGTTTTGGACAGGGAGAAGAAGAGATCCGAATGGAGGGGGTATTTATAGGCATAGAGGGAGCTAGGAGAGTCCAAATGAGGTGCGGTTTTCGGCCACGCGATCGTTATCGAACGACCGAGACGATGGAGCAGAGTTTGGTGGGTTTTGGGCCAAATTGGAGGGGTGTTGGGCTGCAACACACACGAGGCCTTTTCGGACCCTCGGTTAACCGTTGGAGTATCAAACGAAGTCCAAATGGTACGAAACTTGACAGGCGGTCTACTGGTAGTAAACCAAGGCCGCATGGCAAGTCTCGGTCCAGTCCGGAAATGTTTAATCCCCACACACGAAAGAAAGCTAGAAATGGCCACCGAAGGAGAACGAAGCGCCGGAATGCAAAACGGACAACGGGGAAAATGCTCGAATGCATGAGATGAACATGTATGCAAATGCAATGCACGTGATGACATGATATGAGATGCACGAAAACAAAAACAACACACGGAGACAAAGACCCGAACCCGAGAAATAAATATAACTTAATGCCGGAAACGGCAAGAGTTGGAGTACAAATAGGGAAAGTTATATCTGGGGCGTTACATTCACCGTCGGTCTTGGCACCAATCTCCACACTTTGTTGCGCTCGAAGTTGTTGAGTTCTTCATGCATGGCATTAAGCCAATCCGGATCTTCGAGCGCCTCATAGACCTTGTGGGGTTCGACACAAGAGACAAACGCGTGATGTTCACAATAGTTTGCTAATTGTCTACGAGTGCTACCCCCTTTTTTAAGCTTCCAAGCACATTCGTCATGAGATGATCCTTGGTGGAGAGCTTGGAAGCAACCTTGGCGGCACGACGCTCCAATTCCTCCTCGGGGGTGAGACGAGGAGTGGTCACTTGATCATCTTGAGCGTCGTCTTGAGCTTGTTCTTGATCTCGTGGGCCTTGATCTTGAACTTGCTCGGAGGAGGGAGCTTGACCTTGGGCATCACTTGATGTTACAACACGATCTTGAGATTGATCTTGCCCTTGGTCTTGTTCTTGAGGTTGAGGGCCCTCACTTTGTTCTTCGGAAGCGTGTGGGTCTTGGGTTGGTGAAGGTTCCACTTGAGTAGAACATTGTCCTTCTCCTTCGGCCACAAGGGGTTCCTTAATGGGTAGGATATGACCAATACCCATTCTTCTTATGGCTTGGGGAGGAATTTCATCACCTACATCACAAGTACCACTTTGCTCCACTTGGGAGCCGTTATTCTCATCAAACTCCTCGTTACACGTTTCCTCAATAAGTCCCATGGACTTATTGAGAACACAGTAAGCATGAGAGTTTGTAGCATAACCAACAAATATGCCTCATATGCTCTAGCCTCAAATTTAGACAAATAGACACCTTTCTTGAGAATGAAGCACTTACACCCGAACACTCGAAAGTACTTGAGGTTGGGCTTGTTACCGGTGAGTATCTCATATGGAGTCTTTTTCAAGACCTTGCGGAGGTAGAGCCGATTAGATGCATGGCATGCGGTGTTGATGGCTTCGACCCAAAAGTTGTTGGGAGACTTGAACTCCGCCATCATGGTCCTTGCCGCATCCATCAACGCCCGGTTCTTCCTCTCCGCTACACCATTTTGTTGAGGGGTATAAGGTGCGGAATATTGATGCTTGATTCCCTCATCACTCAAAAACTCATCCAAGGTGTAGTTCTTGAACTCGGAGCCATTGTCACTTCTTATTGTCAAAATCTTTGCATTGTGTTGTCGTTGAGCTTCATTTGTAAAGTCGATGACGGTTTGTTGGGTCTCGCTCTTCCTCTTGAAGAAATATACCCAAGTGTATCTTGAATAGTCATCCACAATCACCAAGCAATACTTTATACCCCCAAGACTATCAAAGGATGGAGGTCCAAAGAGATCCAAGTGAAGGAGCTCCAAAGACCTCTTCGAGTAGATGATAATCGTTGGAGGGTGAGCCTTCTCATGTAGCTTTCCTTCGATGCAAGCACTGCAAGCACGATCTTTAGCAAAACTAACATTTGTTAGTCCACGGACATGGTCCCCCTTGAGAAGACTTTGCAAAGATCTCATATTGACGTGGGCTAAATGGCGATGCCAAAGCCATCCCACGTCAACTTTAGCCATTAGGCATGTCACGGTCTTAGTGGGTCGCTTCAAAAAGTTAATCACATAGAGATCGTTCTCGACATGCCCAACAAAGGCTACTTTAAGAGTCTTGCTCCACAAGAGGGCCACCGAATCAATATCAAAGAAAGTGGCAAAGCCCATGAGTGCTAGTTGACGAACGGAAAGTAAATTGTATGCAAGGGACTCAACAAGCATGACCTTCTCGATCATAAGATCATGAGAAATGACAACTTTGCCGAGTCCCAATACCTTATAAGATGAGGCATCACCCCACTCAACATTGGTGGGCATGGATGGAATCTTTTGCACGTCCACCACCAAGTCCTTGCTTTCGGTCATATGATTAGTAGCTCCACTATCGAGCAACCATGACCCCCCACCGGAAGCAAACACCTACAAGAGATCAATGCTTGGTTTTAGGTACCCATTTTGTAATGGGTCCTTTGATGTTAGTAATAAGGGTCTTAGGAACCCAAATAGACCATTCAATGTACTCATAAGGAGAACTAACAAATTTGGCATAAACATGCCCATCTCTAGTGTGGCACAACACATAAGAAGGGTTAAAGTCGCCGGCCTTGTTGGGAAGGGGAGCGTTTCCCTTCTTGGCATCACTACCCTTCATGGAGTTTTTCTCCCTCTCCTTAGTAGCACCCTCACCCTCCCTCACAAAGGTTTGCTTGAGAGGAGGAGGTCGTTTGGCCTTGTCATTCTTCTTCTCGTTCTTGGACTTGGACACGTACCCAATCCCTTCCTTGGCCACAACTCCCTTTTGGTTGGTCAAGAGGTCGTTGAGGCTCTTCTCACCTTGTATGCAAGACACAAGACCTTTCTCAAGTTGCACCTTTAGCTTAGCGTTCTCCTCAACAAGATGCACATTCTCACAACACGGGTTAGTAGCATTTGCATTATCAATTAACATCATACGAGGAAAGGTGGCTTTCTCCTTAGTTAGCTTTACTTGGAGTTGATCATGAGACTCTTTGAGGCTAGCATGAGCACCCTTCAAGACCTTGTGAGCCTTGTCAAGTAGATCAAACTCCTCTTTGAGTGTAGCAAGATCAACCCCAAGTTTGGCCTTCTCAGAGTTTAGCACACGAGAAACCACGAGAGCATGATCAAAATCTTTCTTTAACTTAGCATGATCATCGTTGTGTGACTCCTCAAGAGCCAAAGGAAGACCACACTCTTCCTCAAGAGCATTGGAAAGATCCAAAATATCATCGGCATAGTCACGACTATGCCCCTCCATCTTGGAGATGGTATCTTCATGAGACTCGATCACGTCATTGGCTTCACCAAGTTGTTCCAAGAGAGCAACAAAATGCTTCTTCGATTTACCCTTGAGTTTACCGATAAAGAACTCAAACTCATTTTCCTCCACATTAGATCCCTCACATTCATCAATGCAATCCGTCAAGGAAGGATTATTAATGATGGTAGTTTTGATGTTGGGAGTTACCTTGTTGGTGGCTTTAGCCATGAGGCACTTGGTGGTGATGTTCTCATTGGGTGAGTCGAGGAGAGATAGTCGTGGAGTTTTTGCAATGGCAACGTAGGCCAAGGCAACCGACTCACCATCTTCATCATCATCATCATCATCATCATCATCATCATCATCATCATCATCCTCATGATACTCTTCTTGAACCACCAATGCCTTGTGAGGGGTTTTCTTGATGAAGTTGCTTTTGTTGGGGAAAGACTTGGCTTTGTCCTTTCGAATGAGCTTGCCCCCATTGTCTTCCCTCTTCTCATACGGGCACTCCGCAACAAAATGACTCACATTGCCACAATTGTAGCAAGTCCTTACACGTTGCTTACTCTTCGTGCCACTTGAGTTGTTCTTGTTGAAGTTTGGCCTTGAGTTTTTCTTACTCCAAAATTGCCTTGAAGCAAGTACCATGTGTTCATGACAGGCATACTTTGTATCTTCGGGGTTGCTTGATACGTTCATTTTGCATCATGCTTTTATATCGATATTTATTGTATTATGGACTGTTATATCACTTTATGTCACAATACTTATGGCTATTCTCTCTTATTTTACAAGGTTTACATAAGGAGGGAGAATGCCGGCAGCTGGAATTCTGGGCTAGAAAAGGAGCAAATATTAGAGACCTATTCTGCGCAACTCCAGAAGTCCTGAAACTCCACGGAACATCTTAAAATAAATAAAGAAAAATCCTCGCCAAAGATGAAGGCCAGGGGGCCCACACCCTGCTCACGAGGGTGGGGGCGCCCCCTACCTCGTGGGCCCCTTGGTGGCTCTCCGACGTCCATCTTCTCCTATATGAGGTCTTTCGATGAGAAAAAAATAAGAAGGAACTTTTCGGGAGGAGACTCCGTCGCCACGAGGTGGAACCTTGGCGGAACCAATCTAGAGCTCCGGCAGAGCTGTTCTGCCGGGGATACTTCCCTCCGGGAGGGGGAAATCATCACCATCGTCATCACCAACGCTCCTCTCATTGGGAGAGGGCAATCTCCATCAAAATCTTCACCAGCACCATCTCATCTCCAAACCCTAGTTCATCTCTTGTATCCAATTCTTGTCTCAAAGTCCGGGATTGGTGCTAGTAGGTTGCTAGTAGTGTTGATGCTAGTTGGTTTATTTGGTGGAAGATCATATGTCCAGATCCTATATGCATATCATTACCCCTCTTATTATGAACATGAATATGCTTTGTGAGTAATTACGTTTGTTCCCGAGGACAAGGGAGAAGTCTTGCTATTAGTAGTCATGTGAATTTGGTATTCGTTTGATATTTTGATAAGATGTATGTTGTCTAGCCTCTAGTGGTGTTATGTGAACGTCGACTACATAACACTTCACCATTATTTGGGCCTAGAGGAAGGCATTGGGAATTAATAAATAGATGATGGGTTGCTAGAGTGACAGAATCTTAAACCCTAGTTTATGCGTTGCTTCGTAAGGGGCTGATTTGGATCCACATGTTTCATGCTATGGTTAGGTTTACCTTAATACTTTTGTTGTAGTTGCGGATGCTTGCAATAGAGGTTAATCATAAGTGGGATGCTTGTTCAAGTAAGAACAGCACCCAAGCACCGGTCCACCCACATATCAAATTATCAAAGTATCGAACACGAATCATATGAACGTGATGAAAACTAGCTTGACGATATTCCCATGTGTCCTCGGGAGCGCTTTTCCTATTATAATAGTTTGTTCTGGCTTGTCCTTTGCTACAAAAGGATTGGGCCACCTTGCTGCACTTTATTTACTTTTGTTACTTGTTGCTCATTACATTTTATCTTATCACAAAACTATGTGTTGCCACTTATTTCAGTACTTGCAGAGAATACCTTGCAGAAAACCACTTATCATTTCCTTCCGCTCCTTGTTGGGTTCGACACTCTTACTTATCGAAAGGACTACGATAGATCCCCTATACTTGTGGGTCATCAAGACTCTTTTTTGCCGCCGTTGCCGGGGAGTGTAGCGCCTTTGGTAGGTGGAATTTGGTAAGGAAAAATTTATATAGTGTGCTGAAATTTACTGTCACTTGTTACTATGTAAAGTAATTCTCTGAGGGGCTTGTTCGGGGTATCTTCACCCCATCCAGTAGAGCAAAGAGTTGCTCCTCAACCTACTAAACCTATTGAAAACGAAACTCCTTTTGAATTTCCTTCGGGTATAATGGAAAAACTGCTAGCTAACCCTTTTACAGGAGATGGAACAAAGCATCCTGATGAGCACTTAATATATGTGGATGAAGTTTGTGGATTATTTAAGCTTGCAGGTATACCCGATGATGTTGCTAAGAAGAAGGTCTTCCCTTTATCTTTGAAGGGAGACGCATTGATATGGTATAGGCTATGTGATGATATGAGATCATGGGACTGTAAAAGATTGAAATTGGAATTTCATCAAAAGTATTACCCTATGCATCTTGTTCATTGTGATCGCAATTATATATATAATTTCTGGCCTCGCGAAGGAGAAAGCATCGCTCAAGCTTGGGCGAGGCTTAAATCAATGTTATATTCATGCCCCAATCATGAGCTCTCAAGAGAAATAATTATGTAAAGTTTTTATGCTCGGCTTTCTGAAAACAATCGCACCATGCTTGATACTTCTTGTGCTGGCTCTTTTATGATGAAGACTATTGAATTCAGATGGAATTTATTGGATAGAATTAAATGCAACTCTGAAGATTGGGACCTCGATGAAGGTAAGGAGTCAGGTATGACAACTAAGTTTGATTGTGTTAAATCTTTTATGGACACCGATATTTTCCGTAAGTTTAGCACTAAATATGGACTTGGCTCTGAGATAGTAGCTTCTTTCTGTGAATCTTTTGCTACTTATGTTGATCTCCCTAAGGAGAAGTGGTTTAAATATCATCCTCCCATAGAAGTAAAAGTTGAAGAAAAGACTGTCACTTTCCTATTGTTCCTACTTCTTATGTTGAGAAACCACCTTTCCCTGTTAGAGTGAAGGATCATGCTAAAGCTTCAACTGTTGTTCGTAAAAGCAATATTAGAACTTATACATCTCCTGAGCAAGTTAAAGTAGAACCTAATATTGCTATTGTTAAAGATCTCTTGTCTGATAATGTTGATGGGCATGTTATTCAGTTCGAAGGTGAAACTGCTAGAATTGCTAAACCTTGTGCTAAAAATAAACATAGACCTGTGGTAGGCGTGCCTGTTATTTCTGTTAAAATAGGAGATCATTGTTATCATGGCTTATGTGATATGGGTGCGAGTGCTAGTGTTATACCTTATGACTTGTATAAAGAAATCAAGCATGAAATTGCACCTGCTGAGTTAGAAGATATTGATGTCACAATTAAACTTGCCAATAGAGATACTATTTCAGCGATGGGAATTGTTAGAGATGTTGAAGTCTTGTGTGGGAAAACTAAATATCCTGCTGATTTTCTTGTTCTTACTTCTCCGCAAGATAGCTTTTGTCCCATTATATTTGGTAGACCCTTCTTGAACACTGTTAATGCTCGGATAGATTGCGAAAAGAATGTCGTTACTATTGGCCTGGATGATATGGTTCATGAGTTTAATTTCTCTAAATTTAGTAAACAACAATGTGAGGAAGAATTACCTAGTAAGGATGAAATTATTGGTCTTGCTTCTATTGCCGTACCTCCTAGTGATTCTTTAGAACACTATTTGCTAGACCATGAAAATGATATGTTCATGAATGAAAGAAGGGAAATAGATGAAGTATTCTTTAAACATAAACCTATTCTGCAACACAATTTGCCTGTTGAAATTTTAGGGGATCCTCCTCCACCCAAGGGTGATCCCGTGTTTGAGCTTAAACCTTTGCCTGATAATCTTAAATATGCTTATCTTGATGAAAAGAAGATATATCCTGTTATTATTAGTGCCAACCTTTCAGAGCATGAAGAAGAAAGATTATTGAAAACTCTGAAGAAGCATCGTGCTGCTATTGGATATACTCTTGATGATCTTAAGGGCATTAGTCCCACTCTATGTCAACATAAAATAAATTTGGAGGCAGATGCCAAACCAGTTCGTGATCCTCAACGACGTCTGAATCCTAAAATGAAAGAAGTGGTAAGAAAAGAAATACTAAAGCTTCTGGAGGCAGGTATAATCTATCCCGTTGCTGATAGTGAGTGGGTAAGTCCTGTCCATTATGTCCCTAAGAAGGGAGGTATTACTGTTGTTCCTAATGATAAAGATGAATTGATTCCACAAAGAATTATCACAGGTTATAGGATGGTAACTGATTTCCGCAAATTAAATAAAGCTACTAAGAAAGATCATTACCCCTTACCTTTTATTGATCAAATGCTAGAAAGATTATGCAAACATACACACTATTGCAATCTAGATGGTTATTCTGGTTTCTCTCAAATACCTGTGTCGGCTAGAGATCAATCAAAGACTACTTTTACATGCCCTTTTGGTACTTTTGCTTATAGACGTATGCCTTTTGGTTTATGTAATGCACCTGCTACCTTTCAAAGATGCATGATGGCTATATTCTCTGACTTTTGTGAAAAGATTTGTGAGGTTTTCATGGACGACTTTTCCGTCTATGGTTCCTCTTTTGATGATTGCTTGAGCAATCTTGATCGAGTTTTGCAGAGATGTGAAGAAACTAATCTTGTCTTGAATTGGGAAAAGTGCCACTTTATGGTTAATGAAGGTATTGTCTTGGGGCATAAAGTTTCTGAAAGAGGTATTGAACTTGATAAAGCCAAGGTCGATGCTATTGAAAAGATGCCATGTCCCAAGGACATCAAAGGTATAAGAAGTTTCCTTGGTCACGCCGCATTTTATAGGAGGTTCATTAAGGACTTCTCGAAAATTTCTCGGCCTCTGACTAATTTATTGCAAAAATATATACCATTTGTCTTTGATGATGATTGTGTAGAAGCGTTTGAAATACTTAAGAAAGCATTAGTCTCTGCACCTGTTGTTCAGCCACCTGATTGGAATTTACCCTTTGAAATTATGTGTGATGCTAGTGATTATGATGTAGGTGCTGTTCTAGGGCAAAGAGTTGATAAGAAATTAAATGTTATTCATTATGCTAGTAAGAATCTAGACAATGCTCAAAGAAATTATGCTACTACTGAAAAAGAGCTTTTAGCAGTTGTATTTGCTTGTGATAAGTTCAGACCTTATATTGTTGATTCTAAAGTAACTATTCAAACTGATCATGTTGTTATTAAATATCTTATGGGAAAGAAAGATGCTAAACCTAGACTTATTAGATGGGTTCTCTTACTACAAGAATTTGATTTGCATATTGTTGATAGAAAGGGAGTTGAGAACCCCGTTGCAGACAACTTGTCTAGGTTAGAAAATATTCTTGATGGCCCACTACCTATTAATGATAGCTTTCCTGATGAACAATTAAATGTTATAAGTACTTCTCGTAGTACTCCATGGTATGCTGATTATGCTAATTATATTTTTGCTAAATTTGTACCACCTAGCTTCACATACCAACAAAAGAAAAAGTTTTTCTGTGATTTAAGACATTAATTTTGGGATGACCCACATCTTTATAAAGAAGGAGTAGATGGTGTTATTATACGTTATGTACCTGAGCATGAACAGGAATGGATCCTACGCAAGTGTCATTCCGAGGCTTATGGAGGACACCACGCTGGAGATAGAACTGCACATAAGGTATTGCAATCTGGTTTTTATTGGCCTACTCTCTTTAAGGATGCCCGTAGGTTTGTCTTGTCTTGTGATGAATGTCAAAGAATTGGTAATATTAGTAGACGTCAAGAAATTCCTATGAATTATTCTCTTGTTATTGAACTGTTTGATGTTTGGGGCTTTGATTATATGGGACCTTTTCCTGCCTCTAATGGATACACACATATTCTAGTTGCTGTTGATTACGTTACTAAGTGGGTAGAAGCTATTCCAACTAGTAGTGCTGATCATAACACTTCTATTAAAATGCTTAAAGAAGGTATTTTCCTGAGGTTTGGAGTCCCTGGATATTTAATGACTGATGGTGGTTCACACTTTATTCATGGTGCTTTCCGTAAAATGCTTGCTAAATATGATGTTAATCATAGAATTGCATCTCCTTATCACCCACAGTCTAGTGGTCAAGTAGAGTTGAGCAATAGAGAGCTCAAATTAATTTTGCAAAAGGCTGTTAATAGGTCTAGAAAGAATTGGTCCAAGAAACTTGATTATGCATTATGGGCTTATAGAACTGCATACAAAAATCCCATGGGTATGTCTCCGTATAAAATGGTTTATGGAAAAGCATGTCACTTACCTCTCGAACTAGAACATAAGGCATATTGGGCTATTAAAGAGCTCAACTGTGATTTTAAACTTGCTGGTGAGAAGAGGTTATTTGATATTAGCTCACTTAATGAATGGAGTACCCAAGCTTATGAAAATGCCAAGTTGTTTAAAGAAAAAGTTAAAAGATGGCATGACAAAAGGATACAAAAGCGTGAGTTTAATGTAGGTGATTATGTATTGCTATACAACTGTCGTTTAAGATTTTTTGCAGGAAAACTTCTCTCTAAATGGGAAGGCCCCTATGTTATCGAAGAGGTCTATCGTTCCGGTGCCATAAAGTTCAACAACTTTGAAGGCACAAATCCGAAGGTGGTAAATGGTAAAAGAATCAAACATTATATCTCAGGTAATCTCATAAATGTTGAAACCAATATTATTGAAACCGTAACCCCGGAGGAATACATAAGGGACACCTTACAGACCGTTTCAGACCCCGAAAAGGAATAGGTATGTGGTACGGTAAGTAAACCGACTCCAAAACATTTTTAAGACAATATTTCTCCGTTTTGGAATATTTAGAAAAATAGAAAAATAAGTAGCAGTCCGGGAAGGACACGAGGGCCCCACGAGGGTGGTGGGCGCGCCCTACCCCCCTGGGCGTGCCCCCTACCTCGTGAGCACCTCGTGTGCCTGCCGGACTCTGTTTTCTTGCATGTTACGTATTTTGGTCGGTAAACATTCATTATATAACCTCCCGAAGGTTTTGACTCCCGTATCACGCAAACCTCCTCTGTTCTTGTTTCGAGCTATTTTCTGTCAGGGTTTTCCAGGCTAGGCATCATGTCGTCTCCCTCCTCCAACAATGGTGACAACGATGCTTGGATAATGAAGATAGATCTGAAGAGGGAAGAACCCACGAGGGTCAACAAGGATGAAAGGATCAAGAAGGCCATGGAGGATCAAGCTCCGACAGCAAAAGACATCCTTCAACTTGATCATAACCTTCTTACCCCAACTGAGATCGAAGCTTTCAAGATGATTGAGTTAGCTCGTATACAAAACATGTATCTCACACAAGAAAATATTTTGTTGAAGGAGCATATTGTCGCACTCAAGGGCATTATTCGCAAGTTGGAGGACCTCTTACGCTCGATGTGCGATTATCCGTCACCTCCACCTTCTTCACCGACAAAGGAGATATAATCACATGGGTATGGGCACTCCCCTTGGCAACTGCCAAGCTTGGGGGAGGTGCCCCGGTACCGTATCACCATCACAACTCCTATCTTTATCGTTTTTCTTAGTTCGATCTTATTAGTAGTATCTTGATCTAGTAGAATAAAGTTTATGGCACGATCTAGTTTTGAGTTTGCTTTTTGATCTCTCTATGTAATTGAGTCTGTGAGCTATATATAATAAAGATTAGTGTTGAATCAAGGGCTTGATTATTTCGCCATGATCTTGGGTGAATAGAAGAAAAGAGAAAAAGAATAAAAAGAGACAAAGAGTTCATATTGATCTTATTAAGAGTAATGACTTCACATAGAAAGAGTATGGTGATTAAAAGTTGTTGGGAGTTGGCAGACATAGCTTTGGTCATCGTTGCAATTAATAGGAAGTAATAAGGAAAGAGAGGTTTCACATATAGATATATTATCATTGACATCTTTTATAATTGGGAGCACTCACTAAAATATGACATGCTAGAGAGTTGATGTTGGACATGGAAGACAATGTAATGAGTTATGTCTTTCTTATATCTGAGATAAAGTATGTTGTCATGGATCCTCTAACTTGTTGAGCTTGCCTTCCCCCCTCATGCTAGCCAAATTCTCAGCACCAAGTAGAAATACTACTTGTGCTTCCAAATACCCTTAAACCAATTTTGCCATGAGAGTCCATCATATCTACCTATGGATTGAGTAAGATCCTTCAAGTAAGTTGTCATCGGTGCAAAGCAATAAAAATTTCTCTAAATATGTATGATTGATTGGTGTGGGAGAAATAAGCTTTATACGATCTTGTGATGTGGAAGTAATAAAAGCGACGGTCTGCATAATAAAGGTTCATATCACAAGGGGCAATATAAAGTGACGTTCTTTCGCATTGAGATTTTGTGCATCCAACCATAAAAGCGCATGGCAACCTCTGCTTCCCTCTGCGAAGGGCCTATCCTTTATTATTATCTTCTACCTTATGCAAGAGTCATGGTGATCTTCACCTTTCCTTTTTCATTTTATCCTTTGGCAAGCTCAGCATGTTGGAAAGAACATGATATATATATATATATATATATATATATATATCTAATTGGATGTAGGGGAGCATGAACCATTATTGTTGACATTACCCTTGAGGTAAAAGGTTGTGGGGCAAAACTATAAGCCCCTATCTTTCTCTATGTCCGATTAAAACTTCATAACCATAAGTATTGCGTGAGTGTTAGCAATTATGAAGGACTAAATGATAGTTGAGTATATGGACTTGCTTTTTAGCTCTGACATAGACTCTTTCCGATGTTATGATAAATTGCAATTGCTTCAATGACTGAGATTATAGTTTGTCGGAGCCCAATAAGGTTTATGATTTATACTTTTGCATTGTGAATAGATCATCACTTGAACATAAGTAATCATATGACAAAATCTATATATGTTGTTGTTATGAGAATAATCATGATGCCATCATGTCCATATTTTATTTTTATCGACACCTCTACCTCTAAACATGAGGACATATTTATTGTTATTGGCTTTTCTCTTCTGGACAAGCGAGGTCTAAGCTTGGGGGAGTTGATATGTCCATTTTACACCATGCTTTTATATCGATATTTATTGCATTATGGACTGTTATTTCACTTTATGTCACAATACTTATGGCTATTCTCTCTTATTTTACAAGGTTTACATAAGGAGGGAGAATGCCGGCAACTGGAATTCTGAGCTGGAAAAGGAGCAAATATTAGAGACCTATTCTGCGCAACTCCAAAAGTCATGAAACTCCACGGAACATCTTAAAATAAATAAAGAAAAATCCTCACCAAAGATGAAGGCCAGGGGCCCACACCCTGCTCACGAGGGTGGGGGCGCCCCCCCCTAGGGCGCGCCCCCTACCTCATGGGCCCCCTGGTGGCTCTGCGACGTTCATCTTCTCCTATATGAGGTCTTTCGATGAGAAAAAAATAAGAAGGAACTTTTCGGGAGGAGACTCCGTCGCCACGAGGTGGAACCTTGGCGGAACCAATCTAGAGCTCCGGCAGAGCTGTTCTGCCGGGGATACTTCCCTCCAGGAGGGGGAAATCATCACCATCGTCATCACCAACGCTCCTCTCATTGGGAGAGGGCAATCTCCATCAACATCTTCACCAGCACCATCTCATCTCCAAACCCTAGTTCATCTCTTGTATCCAATTCTTGTCTCAAAGTCCGGGATTGGTGCTAGTAGGTTGCTAGTAGTGTTGATTAATCCTTGTAGTTGATGCTAGTTGGTTTATTTGGTGGAAGATCATATGTTCAGATCCTATATGCATATCATTACCCCTCTGATTATGAACATGAATATGCGTTGTGAGTAATTACGTTTGTTCCCGAGGACAAGGGAGAAGTCTTGCTATTAGTAGTCATGTGAATTTGGTATTCGTTTGATATTTTGATAAGATGTATGTTGTCTAGCCTCTAGTGGTGTTATGTGAACGTCGACTACATAACACTTCACCATTATTTGGGCCTAGAGGAAGGCATTGGGAATTAATAAATAGATGATGGGTTGCTAGAGTGACAGAAGCTTAAACCCTAGTTTATGCGTTGCTTCGTAAGGGGCTGATTTGGATCCACATATTTCATGCTATGGTTAGGTTTACCTTAATACTTTTGTTGTAGTTGCGGATGCTTGCAATAGAGGTTAATCATAAGTGGGATGCTTGTTCAAGTAAGAACAGCACCCAAGCACCGGTCCACCCACATATCAAATTATCAAAGTATCGAACGCGAATCATATGAACGTGATGAAAACTAGCTTGACGATATTCCCATGTGTCCTCGGGAGCGCTTTTCCTATTATAATAGTTTGTTCCGGCTTGTCCTTTGCTACAAAAAGGATTGGGCCACCTTGCTCCACTTTATTTACTTTTGTTACTTGTTGCTCGTTACAATTTATCTTATCACAAAACTATGTGTTACCACTTATTTCAGTACTTGCAGTGAATACCTTGCTGAAAACCGCTTATCATTTCCTTCTGCTCCTCGTTAGGTTCGACACTCTTACTTATCGAAAGGACTACGATAGATCCCCTATACTTGTGGGTCATCATTGCTTTCCTCTTCTTCCTCTTCTTCTTCTTCAATGCAAACCTTGGCCTTCAATGCAAGGTTGGGCTTCTTTGCCCTTTGAGAACGAAGCACCACATTGTCAGTGGTCTTGTCCAAGATGTTCATAGCCACAAACTCATCCAACACTTCACTTGAGGTCAAAGTGTGGAAGTCCGGCCTTTGACGAATGACGGAGGACATGGCCTTGTGGTAAGGCATCATTGCCTTAAGGAGTTTGCGCTTGATCCAATTGTCATCCGTGTCCTTGCTCCCGTGATCTCGGAGTGAGACCGCGAGTTTGGTCACTCTCCGATAAAGCTCACGAGGTTCTTCATCTTCTTTCATTGCAAACTCATCGGCTTCATCTTGCACTACTTCATAGTTGGAGCGTTGAATGCTTGCGCTTCCCCGGTAGAGAGAAACAACACAAAGCCATGCATCTTTGGCCAAGGCGAAGGGCCGAAGGTGAGGTAGATCTTCGGGTGGAATTGCATCTTCAATGATAAAGAGAGCATTCTCATTGAATTGATTATCTGCGGCTTCTCGGGGAGTGAAGTTGCTTGGATCATGCGGATGGAAACCTTCTTCAATGATTCTCCAAAGATTAGTGTTCACATGATTTAAATGACGCTTAAAGCGATAAACCCAAGAATCAAAGTCCTCATTTTTCACAATCTTAGGGGGAGGACCGACATGATTCAAATGAGTGGAAGGAACCGGTCCACCATAAACAAGTGGTGGTTCCACATGAGCAAAGATGCCGGTGCCATTTTTACCACTAGAAGAAGGAGACTATTCACTACTAGCTTCCCCCTTGTCGGAGATAGCATCCGTCACCTTGTCAGTGGGATCACCCACTTTCAACGGTGCGGTGGATAGTTTAAGCCCTTCAATGAATTTAGTAAACATGCTTTCAATCTCGGTCGTCATGAAGGTTTTCAATGTCTCCAAGGCCACATTGAACTCCTCACGAGAGACCGAGGTTCCCCCATCGCCCGTAGACGAGATCGGATTCACACGGGAGTGTTCCTTCACACCGTCTACGGTATCAACCATACTCTTCGGACGACAAAGTCCTTAGTAAAGAGACGTGGCTCTGATACCAATTGAAAGGATCGATATGGTTGACTAGAGGGGGGTGAATAGGCAACTAACAATTTTTGACGTTTCTTTACCAAATTAAACTTTGCATCAAAGTAGGTTGTCTAGATATGCAACTAGGTGAGCAACCTATATGATGCAACAACAACGAACAAACACGCAAGCAAGAGAAGTAACACTAATGAGCTTGCACAAGTAAATGTAAGAGATAACCAAGAGTGGATCCGGTGAAGACGAGGATGTGTTACCGAAGTTCCTTCCTTTTGAGGGGAAGTACGTCTCTGTTAGAGCGGTGTGGAGGCACAATGCTCCCCAAGAAGCCACTAGTGCCACCGTATTCTCCTCACGCCCTCACACAATGCGAGATGTCGTGATTCCACTATTGGTGCCCTTGGAGGCGGCAACCGTACCTTTACAAACAAGGTTGGGGCAATCTCCACAATCCTCCCAACAATACCACGAAGCTTCACCACAATGGACTATGGCTCCGTGGTGACCTCAACCGTCTAGGTGCTCAAACACCCAAGAGTAACAAGATCCACTAGGGATAGGTGGGGGTATCAAAAATCTCTTGGTGGAAGTGTAGATCGGGGCCTTCTCAACCACTCCCGAGCAAATCAACAAGTTTGATTGGCTATAGAGATAGATCAGGCGAAAAATAAGCTTGGAGTATTAATGGAGCTTGAGGGGGGGAAGAGGTAGGTAAACGGGGAAGAAGGGGACCCCATTTTATAGTGGGGGCAACAATCCAACCGTTATCCCACTAAACAGCCCCGCAGAGGGCGGTACTACCGCAGAGGGCAGCGGTACTACCGCTGGACCCAACGGTACTGCCGCTTCCTCCTACGGTACTACCGCCCAGCAGAGAGGGCAAGGAGACAGAGGAGAGACTGGCCCAACGCGGTACTGCAGGACAGGCCTAGAGCGGTACTGCCGCAGTGACAGGGCGGTACTACCGCTCTCAAGCGGTACTACTGCTCCTACAACCGCTGCAGGTACCGCTCAACCCGACACAAGAAATGCCCCCCTCGAGTCGAGGCGGTAGTGGCCCGGTACCGCAGCGGTACTGCCGCTGAGGACACCCAAGCGGTACTACCGCTGGGCACCGCGGTACTACCGCTGGGGCTAAAGATAGCTCAAACAGCAAGGAAAGAGACCTCCGACAACGCGGGAAGGCCCAGAGGGTGAGAAACGAAGGTGTACGTGATGATTCCACCCTAGCCAACACTACTAGGGAAAAGGCTAGCAGCAGCGCGGGTTTTAGGCCTATCAGTAGCGCGGGGATATGCGCTACTGATAAGGCGCTACAGCTATTCCTTAGCAGTAGCGTGTGTTCCATGCGCTACTGCTAGGACAAGTAGCTACAGCGTTTGTTCAATCCCGCGCTACTGCTAATGTAACTACTGGCAACGCGTTTTCCGTCCATCGCTACTAGTATTCTTTTTTATTTGTTAATTTTTAGTGTATTTATCATACAAATATTGGTACAATGCCAGTTATGAGGTTTATATCATTATGTCCATAACAGTGTGTCAAATGAAGGTGGATTAGTTTCAAGTGGAGGCAATATGTGGTGCATGTCAAAAGTATACTACAAATCCAAACTTGATCTAGTTTGGACTAGTAGTACTTTCGATGTGCACCACATGTTGCCTCCACTTGAATCTAATCCGCCAACACAAGCTATTTAATCATCATCATAGTCATTACCACCAACATTAGCTATTTAATTATCATAGTCATAGTGTAGCACACATCATCATCTTCAAACTCTCATTCTAGCTAGCTAATCACCACCAACACTAGCTAATAATAATCATCATAGTCATTACCACCAACACTAGCTATTTTATCATCATAGTAATAGTGTAGCACATCATCATCCTCAAACTCATTTCTAGCTAGCTAATCACTCCTGCTGCTCTCTCTTAGGTAAAATAACATAAAACATGTGTAGCTCTCCTCCTTGATCAAGTTGGAGCATGCAGATGAACCTGTCTCCTAATTTTGGGTAGCACATCTGTTTGCTGCCCCCTAGTACTTCTCTGCGCTCCCCCATCACATATCTGGTCCAGTCTTGCACTATTAAGCATTCATCGCTGATCTTGAATGCACTAAAGTAACATGTAGGATATCTTGGCCGTAAGCTAATAATACTCATAGTACCTTTAGTCTCGATCCCATAAGGCACAACATTCATCGGGAGTCCCTGTTGAAAAAACATCGTATGGTAACATACTTAGCAATGAAGTTTAGCTTCACAAATAATGCATGGAAAAGATGCACTGAGGACAAATAGTAAAAATCTTACCATCCTTCCTAAATAGATGTGACCGTAGTTCATTACGAACACTATTGGTCGCACGTTTTCAGTACTAACATTTCTAAGTCCAGGAAGAAAATTTGTCTTGACAGTATCAAGATCCTCAAGCCATGAAACATGATGACTTAGCTCCTCGCAGTTTAGTTCAGCCCCGGGACAGTAGTAGGTCCTGTCTACCAAGCGCTGGACATGTTTGCTTGCACCGAAATAAGCTGACAATACAAATTAGTTGTCAACTATTTTTGAATAAACAATATCAAAGACATAAATATGGTTGAGAAACTTACATAATGGTGTAATTGGAGGCGTCTGCACATCGACCCAGATGTCGGTATTACCTTCAATATCATCTTCCGGACGAATATCAAAGGTGATATCCATATCAGGCTCAAATGCATAAGTCTTGCATAGTGCTCGCCATGTTTTGCATCCAAAATAGGTGTAGTCGTCTGAATTGTATAATTTTGCGTGGAAAATATAACCATGCTCGGTCTTCAAGTAAATTTTCTTTACCTCCATAGTATGACTGAAACCTATCTTATCCAATACAAAAACTCTTGCATGGCAGGGGATACGCTAGTAGAATAGTAAAAAAATATAAGTTGAAGCAAATGAAGCAGATGTCATGCTTAATTACGAAAAAAGACTTGCCATTGTGACT
The DNA here is from genome assembly GCA_034509565.1 of Triticum monococcum. Taxonomy (NCBI): domain Eukaryota; kingdom Viridiplantae; phylum Streptophyta; class Magnoliopsida; order Poales; family Poaceae; genus Triticum; species Triticum monococcum. The sequence continues at coordinate 707,599,868 of CM067842.1, read as the reverse complement.
TACTGTACCCACTTCGAAGTTCTCGTCCAGCTTGATGCTGAAGCGCCTATCATCATCTAGGAAGATTCCGTCGCACAGGCCGCGCTCGTCTTCGCACTATTTGCAAATACCGAAATCCTTTCTGTCGTCAGACATTTCCTATGTTCATAGTTAAAACATTAATTGAAAATCGATAGAAGACAACTACCAGGATACTCAACACACAAATCTGGGGCACTCGATATTTCCTACATATTCTGGCAAAAGTCATGCCAAAATTCACGGAAAAATCCATCATGACCTTTGCTAAAATAGGACATATCGAGCGCCTGAAATTTGCCGGAACGGAATGAATCAACACTCCGGCAAAACATAGGCCACTCGGAGGTGTAACCTGCAAACATGACCGGCCACTTGGATATTGAGCAACACAAGATATACATTTCAAAATATCTTATAGGACTCAAATTAGCATGCATTCAATAAGCAAAAGTAAATCATCTCATGCGTCCGTACATCGTTGAATATTATCACTAATACATCCCGAATAGTGTCATACATATAACATCACTAGTACAACTAAAACCCTAGCACACGACGGGTATCGGCGCTGGCGGTGGACACCCACAGAGAATGAACTATCACGGGATCATAGCTCCAGTGAGATCCCTGGAGAACCTGCCAGGTATTGGAGAACCTGTGCTCCAACGCAAACAAGTAGTGACGGACGTGTGCGTCCTCCTCGCTGACACGGTGACGCACCACTTCCGCGGAGTCCTCGAGCCTCTGGACCGTCACTGGCCCACGCGATCGCCACCAATTAAGGTTTGGGTCAACGACAGGCTGGCTCCTCACCAACCTACGCCCCTGGTAGGTAGCGCCTCCCAGTACCACCCCGGCGGAGCCCAGTCCCGGACATGGCCCATCTGGTCAAGCAGGTGTCGTCCTCCGCCGACTCGACGACGAGGATGCGGGATAGGCATCGTCCACGTCGATGCGAGAATAATTGCTTTAACTAAAAAAATAGCAACAAGTTCTTACTAACTAGTTCTATTAATTCAACTCGTTCTTACTAAATATAAACTTACTATAAATAGAAAGAAACTAGCACATCTACTACTACTAATTAACATCTAACTAGTACATCTACTACTAATTAACATCTAACTACTACATCTACTACTAATTAACATCTACTACTGCTAATTATACAACTAGTTTACCATCACTACTTCTAAAAATCATTATCTATGAACCCTAAATTAACATCTACTACTACTAAAATCATCTACTAACTAAGCAAAGAGAGAGGGGGTGGGGGAGGGGTGGGGGGCTTACAGAGGGAGAGACGTTGGCGGGGAGGTGCTCGGCGACGGAGGGGCGGCGAGGGCGGGCTCGGGATCGGGAGGCGGCGGTCCTGGACGGCGGGCTCGGTCGAGGGCGGCGGCGGTGAGGTCGAGGGCGGCGACAGTGTGGTCGAGAACGGCGGCGGCGGTGAGGGCAGGCGCGCTCGGGCTCGGGCGGCGGCGACAGGAGTAGGGGAACCGGCCGGGGTGGGGGGGGGGGGGGAAGGAGGACTTAGCGAAATTTTGATCGGGGGGTGGTTAACTCGAACTAGCAGTAGCGCTCATATGGAAAACGCGCTATAGCTAACTTATCTATAGCGCGTTTTAGAGAAAACCGCTACTGCTATGGAAGCAGTTATTTCTTTTGTTTATCCCAATATCAGTATCGCTTTGTCCTGAAAAAACGCTATAAGTCTAAGCAATGTAAAAACATCAAAAATATACATTGGTCATCATTGATCTTTTTGTGTATAATCTAAATAGTCAACATGAATCCTCACTGTACCTGTATAGGTACAGGCGAGGATTCATATTGCAACCACAAATCATACACATATAGTTCAATGAAGACCAAGTGCTCGAGATAGGTTGAGAAGTAACATATTTAAGGTGGTAAACACCTTGTTCGCTTAGCAGTATGGGACTAAACTTAATTAGTTGCGGTGATACTTAGCAGCAGCGAGTTTTGAAGGAAATCGTTGCTACTAAGTTCTTTAGCAGTAGCGCGTCCACGGGAAGGGTGCTACTACTATATCTAGCCTGGGGGCAACACCGTGGCAATTATAGTAGTAGCGCTCTTTTCACCTAGAGCGCTACTGCTACTTAATCATTAGTAGCGCTCTTTACTGAAGCTCGCTACTGCTAATTAGCAGTAGCGCCTGTTTTTAGACCGTGCTGCTGCTAAGATTCTGTGTATAAGGTTTTCCCTAGTAGTGCAAACCAAAGCGGACCCTCTCTTGATAGTACGGTGACTCCTAAAAAACTAGTCCACCAACAAGAAACCAAAGAGCTACATCGTCTTGAAAAACACTTCCGAGGGGAGAGAAATCGCCTTGAGCCAAAGGATGAAGCTTTGAAATGCTCAACGTACAAGGTTAGTCCGCAAATGTGTTGTCATCAGTCACCAAAACTACATCAAGAGATATATGCCTTAACACGGGCCTCCAAAAGAAGTATCGAGTTATTCTTTCTTATGAAACTATCAATCTGTTTATGGAGAGCAACTAACCTACGGTTTCCCTTTGTGGGGCTCCCACAAGGCTCAAATTTTTGGCCTAGGAGCGCGCTAAGTCATGCGTCCAGCCACCATCATGTGTCATGTGCTCCCTTTGTATTTTATTTTTTTATTTTTATGCACGCGTTTTAGGAATTTAGATGATTTTTTCGGGGGATTTCGACTTTTTGGTTTTCGCCTGGTTTTTCATAGGTTTTGTAGCAAAAAAAGGGGTATTTCTTTCTTTCTGAAACACAGTTGTTCTTCTCATAAGAAAATTATGATTCCAGGAGAAGCACATATTTGCTTCCCCATGTGCTTCTTGGTAAAAGAAATTGTGCTTCCCTGATAATCAAATCTGCTTTTGATTTGCTTCCGTGATAAGCACATATTTGCTTTTCGTGGAAACACAGATTTGCTTCCGCGAGAAGCAGATTTGTGCTTTTCGAAAATAAATAAATAGTGAAAACCACAACTGTCCTTTAGGCCCTCGTTTTTTACTTCCCTTTTCTTATTCGTCTTTTTTTTCCAGTTTAAAAATTTTCATGAAAAAATAGTCATCAAAAGCTACTAACAGTGGATGTAGTTTTAAAGATCTTGGCACGAGAAAGCCAAAGGTGAAAATGGCTTGGGACGCGTGGATCAATAAATAAAATGTTTTGAATAAACGAATAGAAAAAAGGAAAACTCCCAGGTTGCGACATAAGAGTATCAACTTAAGTGTACGCTTCCCAAGGCCCAACTTAAGAGTATCTCTTCCTTCTATGATAGCTCGCCATACTTCGCTTCGAGAGGTGCCCAATTCTTGCATCATGTAAGTCCATACCCCGAAAATATACAACTTTTAAAGTTTGACCACTTAGAGAATTCTTCACTTGTAGCAGCTTCCATGCTTGCTTTGCTAGCATCGATGGATTGAAGAGCTCAATACCTCTAAAACCCAGTCCATCCATATATTTTGGTTGTGTCATATCTGCCCATGAGACCCATGCCACTTTTCATCCTCCCACCTTCCTTGCAACCTCCCTTGAGGTAGACTCGGTCTGTCGGTAATTTTGATGGGTTAATTATCCCCTCATTCACAATCACCCTTACAGGTGGCTCTCCCACCTTCCTTTCAACCTTCTTGGCCAGAGCCTTCTTCCTAATAGGATCATCTGGTACTCCTTGAATTCTTGCCCAAACTAGAAACTTGTCCAATTTATATTCCTCAACATTACTAAAACCATCATATCCTTGCAAGACAACTGCAACACCCGAAACAGCCATGGGCCTCCGTCCATCACACCTTTCCAGTCACCCAAACAGCTAAACTGGACAATAAGTAGGTTTGCCCCCATAGTCTTTAAGGTAATGCGATGCGCCGATGCCCATGCAGTGTGCATCGTATTGAAGAGAACTGTGTGACTAAAAGTCCTTGTCGTATGAACTCTGGAAATTGCCAGCCAACGGACCTTATTGATCAGATCCTCAAGTTCCGCAACAAAAAAAATCAACATCGGTCTCTTCCTCTTCACACAAATTCAAACCCTTGAACCGATCTTCCAATATCGGCTTCGGCCCCCAATCAACTTCATCCTTCTCATGTTCAGGACGCTCCCTGTCAACCTAACACCCTCTCGCGCGCCACTAGTTTCAGCCTATTCCCGATCTGACACTTCCTTCTTCACCTACTCTACCACCTGCCCTAATTCACCATCTACATCCTCTTCCTCCCTTTCTCTGTCTCTGCCACCATCTACCATTGATGGACCAGCCATGCACTCGTCCGCTCGGAGGCTTCTACTCGCCTAGATTCCTGCCTTGTTGGAATAGGGCCGGTACGTGAGGATGTGGTGGACTCCGACGTGGTCGGCAGAGGAGGGGTAAACGCTAGAAAAAACTAGGGGGGAGGGTGCTCCCTTGGGCGGTAACTAATCAATAGGTTTCCTTATAAAAAATGATTACTGGCCTCGGAATCAAGCTATGTACACAACCATTAATTGAAACGAATCAAGTATCAAAGTGCCAAGAACATCTCAGGTAGCCAAACAAAGACAAGAAACAGAACGAAAAGGCACAACCGACAAAAATAGGACACCATTCCTACACACATATTCTATTATTGGACCGTCAAAAAACTGATCGATAGGTGATCTTAGAATTCTCGATCTCCTCCTCTGCTGCTGCAGCCCTTGGCCTGGAGAAAAGTTGGTTCACCGCCAAGGGCCAGACCCAGATGGGCCTCAGGAGATGCATGGGGTTCTTAGGGTGTTTGGTTCCCTTGCATGTTCGCCTTGCTGGGCGAGGCTAGCCAAATCGGCTCGCCCGCTTGATCGAAGGAAAAGCTGGAAACCACAGGCAACGAGGTATGATCGCCCACGAACAAAATAATTGGCTTCCTTGCTAGGCTGGGCAAGGCAAGCGCTTGCCAAAGAACCAAACAGACCCTTATTTTCTTAATGATTTTTTATGAACTGTTTATGGGTTGAAATGGTACAGTGCCGCAGTGCCAGCGTCAACAGTAGTATAATTGTATTGTTTGTTCTCCTCTCGAACTCGGAAGCCTTTGATGGAGCATTCGCACCAACTGTGCAACCGGACAAAATGGTCTCTTGGTGCTCCGTCGGAAGCAGCACCACTGAAGCAGTGGTACCCGATCCCATCCCGGCATCCCGCCGGGGCTCCACCGGCGCTACACCGATGCACACCACCCGACCACCGTCTCCTCCGGTTGACGCGTCCCCCTCCACTCAGGCTGGCGATGCCGGCCGGCCGCGCGCTTTGTCCAGCCCGGTGCGCCAAGAGGCAAATGCCAACAGCAATCATACGCAGACCACGCCTTGGGCCTCCGGAAGCGGCAGACAGTCAGAGAACCTGATGGCATTTGTTTACTCTGCTTTCTCAGCTTATCGTGCATGGACACATCCCTGCGTCTCGAGCGCCCGCTGGCACCGGCGCGGCACCAATGATGGATGGATGTTGCTCAAGAGGAATCAACGTACGAGTGGTGTATCCGCAGACATACATACTCGTTTGTTTTTCTACCTAGAAAGGGTCGTCCCTGATTAAAAATAGCTCTCGCTTTTGGGGATACCCAAGCACTAAACGGAGCATACAGATTACACAGAATTAGCATACCAAGACAAGGAATTTCACATCAAGTATTAATGCAGCATACTTAACCGAGAACGGAAATTTTTGCCACTTGCCGGAAGGAACAAGTGCTCGGTTACATTACAGGAAAGGCGTTCCGTTAGCAACCAAATCAGTAAAAGTGCCTTTCCTGGCCCCATGCCCTTCGCCCAAGGCGATCAAACTCTATCCGCACAACCAACGAGCGAAAGCTCCCACGGTCCTAATAAGAGAAATAGAGTACAGTTGCTCATGTTTGAGAGCAAAATGAAACCAAACACCTATGCCTTTCACCAGACAAAACCCCAAGCCAGAACCACGGCTGAGCAATATTCACTGCCAGAAAACTGTACTTTTCCCCACAGCCAGAAAATATGTCACCGCGGTCCGCAAGGCAGCTTCTGGCAGTGAGTAGATAGATACTCCCTCCATTCGAAATTACTTGTCTCGGATATGGATGTATTTAGAACTAAAATATATCTAGATATACCTATTTCTGCGACGTAATTTCAAACAGAAGGAGTAGATAGATAGATACAACCAAGTTAGCTAATTGGTGCGTGCCACCTCAATTAGCTACTACGGTCTCCGCTTTGGATTCGGTCATCATCCGCTTGCCTGCTTTTTTACCGATCCTAGACCGCGGTAGCAAGTTGTAGAGTGATCCCGTTCCGGTCTTATCACCTCCATTCTACCGTGTCCACACGCTTTTGGAATTTTGTTCGTGGCACAGATCAACGATATACCTGCTGATCTTTTCTCCCTGGAAAAAACAAATATACTCGGTGACCTTTTCAAGAAAAATAATATACTTTGGTAGTGATTGCCGGTCCTTTTCCTTTTGATTAAGGCCGCTGGACGAGCATCTCGAATTCTCCCGTACCATCAGAAAGCAGAGGCCTTCATTTCCATGCCTGGCTTAAAAAACAGTGCGTGCGCTCCTTAAATTCTTTGCTGGCTCTTTCTTTACGTCGCCCTTGGACCTTGGGGCGAGTTGTTGAGACTAGCTAGACTAGACTGGAGGACTGATGCAACATGCACGGCAGAGAGTGGCCCAAATGGAAGGACGGACGCAGGAGAAAATATCTACCGAAAGGAAACCTATACCATAAGAAAAAGAAGATTTGTTTTCCTTTTCTTTTGTTTGGATAGATACGCATTCTGTGATGGGTATCGTGAAACATCACACAGGACGTGTACGTAACTATGTATACGGTTATCGAGGCTCAAGACAGTACTACCCTACAAAGTTGGGACATGAGACAAAGTAGCAGATAAGCGAAGGGTTAGACATCTTTGGGCCATGCATATCATCTGGACTGCGTCTGATCTACTCCTACTAACACGAGGAAATCAGTTATAGCTGCATGAAGAACACCACTAAGAAGTAAGAACACAGTTGTAACGAAAAGAAACTGAACGAACAGGAAGGTGAAGATTTGCACGTAGCAGTTCATAGAATTCAGTAGCATCTCATCATAGATCTGGATGTACAAATTTACATACATATTATTTCCCAGAAAAAGAGAGAGGAAAAGTAGCAAGAACTGAAGAAGAACGAGTCCCAAATGGAGTCTAGCTAGAAGCCTCAGCCCTCCCTCGAGAAGGCAAGCACAACCACCGATCGAACAGCACAAACACATGCACACAACCCTGCACCGGCCACCACCCCTCAAGAAACGGAACAAGATCACGCTAAAATTAAGCTATAGCGGCCACGAGGTCGCTCGCTCGTCGATGAGATTCAGACGACGACGGCGTAGTAGACGGGCGTGGGGCCCCTGTCCCCGCCGGCGAGCGCGCCGAGGAGGCGGCGGAAGGCGGCGACGGGGCAGGGGATGCGGAGCGGGCCGCGGCGCGCGTAGCCGTACTCCTGCGCGGCCCGGCGGAGCAGCTCGGCGATGGGCGGGCGGCCCAGCAGCTCGGCCGGCACGAGGAAGCGCTCCGTCTCCTCCCCCTCCGCGCCCACCTCCACCGGCACGTGCCCCGCCGGCACCTTCCCCGACGCCGACGACGGAGAGATCGCCATCTCCGCCACCGCCCCCGGCGCCACCCTGCACGCCCCCGTCGACACGCACCGCAGCAGCCCCCCCTTCTTCATCGTCCCCTCTTCCGCTCCCCTCACGCGGCTCGGTCGAAGGTGTGGCGTGTGGAGGGAGGAGGATGGAGATACCGAGGCGAGGCGAGGTCGGCCGCGCGCAGTGAATGAGCTTAGCCTAGCACAGCAGGCACAGTGTATGGAGTAGCGATGGGCGGGTGGCGCAGGAAGTCGCTATATAGCGCCCGCGCGCGTGCCTCGGGCGCGAGATCGCTCCGCGTCACGACGCCGACAGGCGGGTCCCGGAGCCCCTCGGGCCCGCTTGTCGGCGACACGGACGGGCGAGGCGTACGAATAGGACCACGGAGAGTACTTGCCGTGCAAGGGGAGAGTGGGACGGGGTCGGGGTCGAGCTCGAGCTGAGTGGGACGGGATCGCCTGCGCAGCGCGCCCGTGTCAGCTCGCCTGCGGTGCGGCGAGGCGTGGCGGCGCGTTGGTCGACACGTCGGGCTCGCCGAGTTACTACCCATCTTTTCCCCATTCGTGAATCGGCGGCAGCCGGATCAACTCGGCCATGGAAAGACTGATGGACCATGGATGGGGCAAAGGAAAAGAGACCCACTCATGGCGGAGCAGGAGGACAGGCGCGAACGTGGCGTGCCGGGGGTCGGGCGGGCGTCCGCCACTCCACTTGCGGGCCGGCGGGCGGGCGTCGCCGGAACGGGATCGGCGAGGGCGACGGCACGTGAGGGCGGGGCCCGCGGGTGTCGCCCCTTCCGTACCCGCCCTTGTACGGTTCCGTAACCACGGAATGGGGAGCGCGACGCCGCACATGGTGGGGGCCCGCGCCGTACGGTACCCGTCGCTGTCCGCCCGCTCCACCACTGCTCCCCCCGCCCGCCGGGTCCAGCTCCAGCGCGCGACCCGACCAGCCACCGATCCATGAGTCGCCGGGGTTGCGGCCTCGGCCCGGCGGGTACAGTAACAGTAGGGTGGCGCAGTGCGCGGGCCAGACATGGCGCGTGGATCGCATGGCCGACACACCTCACGACGCCTTGCCTGCCCACCACGCACGGGAATTCATATTTCCGCCAGATGCTCCCAGGGCCCGATTTTATTTTCTAGGAGTATTTTCTGCACGAGTATGTGTCTGAAGTGTGGGTGTGGTAGTGCTTCAGGTGAAACGATTTTAATATCGACTGTCACAGCTCAGCCGAGGTGTTTTCCAGGCAGAAACGGATGGAGGGCCGAGCGCAACGGAACAAGAGGGGCAGCGACAGGAGCGGGGAGACAAGGGTCAAGTGGGCGGTGGGTGAGCGGAGCGGAGCACACGAGGCGGGCGCTCTCGCCAGCAACCGCGAGCCGTACGGCGGAATACTCCTGAGCCGCATCAGCCGGATCACGCATGGCGCGCGCGCGCACGCCGTACGTTCCGTACACGGAAATCGTACCCGGTCGTGGCACGGCGCCGCTCCCCCTTCTTCCTCCGGGTCTCCTCCTCCCAGAAAGAAAGAGAGCAAGAAGCGTACCGCACGGGGCGAGGCGAGAGGGACAGCGGCACGCGAGGCCGACGCGCGCCCTCGCTGTCCGATCGCAACGCAAAGGCCGTGCGGCCCGGCGGAGCGGGGAGCCGAGATGCGTGCGGCCCGCCAATGGCGTTTCTTTCTTTCTTTCTTTTCTTCAGGAGCGTTGGGATTGGAAAAGAAAAAGGAGGTTAGGTCGGCTCCATAACCTGCTGGCCGGACCGTACGGCGGTACGGCGGTACGGCGTGGCCGGGTGGGTTAGGTTACTGGGTTGGTTGCGCCTCGTCGATCCACCATCATCGGTGCGTGATGGTTCGGCTGGACAGTGGAGCGCTTGTCGGGCCCGGACGAACTGTCGTGCTCGTGGATCGGTCGTGCGCACCTACCGTATGCTCGCTGGCTTTCCTTTTGGCCTGGTTTTTTATTGGCCTCGTGCGGGGTACGGTGCCACCTGATTCATGATTAGTGGGCGGGAGATGCAGACGCAGGTGAAATGTTTTGTTTGGTGTGGATGGGTGATAAGGTGACGTGCTTACCGCAAGAGAAAGGAATAAAAAGGATGATGAGATCCGGCCTGTCTTTTCTATCGGATTTGAAAATGGCATGTGGAAAATATTTCCGCGTCGAAACCGCGGGGCGGAATATGAGTTATGTTGAGTTATTTGGCATTTATAAAAGTATACAAGCAAAAAAAGGGAAGATCAAAACCAACCCATCTTTTTTCGAAAAAACTTTCTATCTATTAAACATTAACGTAGTACAATGAACACCAGAAGCATAAAAAATTACATCCAGGTCCGTAGACCATCTAACGATAGCTACACGCGCTGAAAAGAGCTGAAGGTGCGCCACTGTCATAACCTCTCCCTTATCGGAGCCGAACAAACCTTATTGTAGTAGACAGTCGGTAAGTCGTCAGGTTAAGGCCTCATAGGACCAGCACACGAGAACAACAATCGTCGATGATGATGAGAAGCGTACATCGGAAGCAAACATGTCTGTTCTATTTGATTGGAAAAAAAGGCATGTGATAAATATTTCCATGTTGAAAGCGCGAGTGGATATGAGTTATTTTGAGTGTTTTCTTATAACCACGCATTATTATAGTATAAAGTAATATACATAGTACAAACACACGTGCAAACCGCTAGACAAATTGGACAAAGACATGTGTCCCAAAATTTATGCAACAAGGATCCCAAGAAAATAAAATTTACAAAAGGTTCGCAAGAGATCTCTGCACACATCCAAACCAACAACTGCCTCCACACTCTAGCGTCGCTGAAGTGCTCACTGGAAGGAAAACTGCGACCTCCAAAATCTCAATATGCAGGGCAACATCATCGCCGAATTGGCTTTCAAAACCGACTAATAGACCCACTGCATGTAGCAAGGCACTTGTCGTTGTGGCACACCGGTTGGGGGAACATCCCCATGCTGGCCTAGACCCGGATCCATTGCCTTCCACCGATGAAGTTGAAGGACAACGGTGGAATCGCCATCATCAGACCACAAAACCCATTTCGGGATCATCACCTTGTCCTGACCGATGGCACTGCTGCGAGAGACGGAAGCCACGAATGACACAAAGAACAGTAAATCTCACCATCTCAAATAGTCGGCAAGAAAAGGCAGCTACCGTCTTCTTGATGTCATCATGAAGATTGACGTTGTGAAGAGGATGAAGCCGAAACACATTTATCCGGCGCGGTGCCGTCCTCATCACTCCCGCGCCACCAAACAAAAACATGGATCATATTTACATGAATACCATGGAAGGGGAACAGGATCCTGCCCCTCCATCGGAGCAACGAACAAAGGGGGTGGAGTGAAGGAAATATGCCCTAGAGGCAATAATAAAGTTATTATTTATTTCCTTATATCATGATAAATGTTTATTATTCATGCTAGAATTGTATTAACCGGAAACATAATACATGTGTGAATACATAGACAAACAGAGTGTCACTAGTATGCCTCTACTTGACTAGCTAGTTAATCAAAGATGGTTATGCTTCCTAACCATGGACAAAGAGTTGTTATTTGATTAACGGGATCACATCATTAGTTGAACGATTTGATTGACATGACCCATTCCATTAGCTTAGCACCCGATCGTTTAGTATGTTGCTATTGCTTTCTTCATGACTTATACATGTTCCTATGACTATGAGATTATGCAACTCCCGTTTGCCGGAGAAACACTTTGTGTGCTACCAAACGTCACAACGTAACTAGGTGATTATAAAGGAGCTCTACAGGTGTCTCCAAAGGTACATGTTGGGTTGGCGTATTTCGAGATTAGGATTTGTCACTCCGAATGTCGGAGAGGTATCTCTGGGCCCTCTCGGTAATGCACATCACTTAAGCCTTGCAAGCATTGCAACTAATGAGTTAGTTGCGGGATGATGTATTACGGAACGAGTAAAGAGACTTGCCGGTAACGAGATTGAACTAGGTATTGGATACCGACGATCGAATCTCAGGCAAGTAACATACCGATGACAAAGGGAACAACGTATGTTGTTATGCGATCTGACCGATAAAGATCTTCGTAGAATATGTAGGAGCCAATATGGGCATCCAGATCCCGCTATTGGTTATTGACCAGAGACGTGTCTCGGTCATGTCTACATTGTTCTCGAACCGTAGGGTCCGCACGCTTAAGGTTTCGATGACAGTTATATTATGAGTTTATGAGTTTTGATGTACCGAAGGAGTTTGGAGTCCCGGATGAGATCGGGGACATGACTAGGAGTCTCGAAATGGTCAAGACGTAAAGATCGATATATTGGATGACTATATTCGGACATCGAAAAGGTTGCGAGTGATTCGGGTATTTTTCGGAGTACCAAGGAGTTACGGGAATACGGGGGGAGAAGTATTGGGCCTTATTGGGCCATACGGGAAAGAGAGAGAGGGGCTGCCTAGGTCAGGCCGCGCGCCCCCAAGGCCTAGTCTGAATTGGACTAGGGGGAGGGGTTGCGCCCCCTCCTTCCTTCCCTTCTCCCTTCCCCTTCCTTGTCTCCTACTCCTACTACATGGAAGGACTCCTAGTTGGACTAGGAAAGGGGGAATCCTACTCCCGGTGGGAGTAGGAATCCCCTGGGGCGCGCCATAGAGAGGGCCGGCCCTCCCCTCCTCCACTCCTTTATATACGGGGGCATGGGGCACCCCATAACCACACAAGTTGATCTTCGTGATCGTTCCTTAGCCGTGTGCGGTGCCCCCCTCCATGATATTACACCTCAGTCATATTGTAGCGGTGCTTAGGCGAAGCCCTGTGACGGTTGAACATCAAGATCGTCACCACGCCGTCGTGCTGACGGAACTCCTCCCCGAAGCTTTGCTGGATCGGAGCCCGGGGAGCGTCATCAAGCTGAACGTGTGCCAAGAACTCGGAGGTGCCGGAGTAACGGTGCTTGGATCGGTTGGACCAGGAAGACGTACGACTACTTCCTCTACATTGCGTCAACGCTTTCGCTTCGGTCTACGAGGGTACGTAGACAACACTCTCCCCTCTCATTGCTATGCATCACCATGATCTTGCTGAAGGAAATATGCCCTAGAGGCAATAATAAAGTTATTATTTATTTCCTTACATCATGATAAATGTTTATTATTCATGCTAGAATTGTATTAACCGGAAACATAATACATGTGTGAATACATAAACCAACAGAGTGTCACTAGTATGCCTCTACTTGACTAGCTCGTTAATCAAAGATGGTTATGTTTCCTAACCATGAACAAGGAGTTGTTATTTGATTAACGAGGTCACATCATTAGTAGAATGATCTGATTGACATGACCCATTCCATTAGCATAGCACCCGATCGTTTAGTATGTTGCTATTGCTTTCTTCATGACTTATACATGTTCCTATAACTATGAGATTATGCAACTCCCGTTTACCGGAGGAACACTTTGGGTACTACCAAACGTCACAATGTAACTGGGTGATTATAAAGGAGTACTACAGGTGTCTCCAATGGTAGATGTTGGGTTGGCGTATTTCGAGATTAGGGTTTGTCACTCCGATTGTCGGAGAGGTATCTCTGGGCCCTCTCGGTAATGCACATCACATAAGCCTTGCAAGCACTGCAACTAATATGTTAGTTGTGAGATGATGTATTACGGAACGAGTAAAGAGACTTGCCGGTAACGAGATTGAACTAGGTATTGGATACCGACGATCGAATCTCGGGCAAGTAACATACCGATGACAAAGGGAACAACGTATGTTGTTATGCGGTCTGACCGATAAAGATCTTCGTAGAATATGTAGGAGCCAATATGGGCATCCAGGTCCCGCTATTGGTTATTGACCGGAGACGTGTCTCAGTCATGTCTACATTGTTCTCGAACCGTAGGGTCCGCACGCTTAACGTTACGATGACAGTTATTATGAGTTTATGCATTTTGATGTACCGAAGGTTGTTCGGAGTCCCGGATGAGATCACGGACATGACGAGGAGTCTCGAAATGGTCGAGACGTAAAGATTGATATATTGGAAGCCTATGTTTGGGCACCGGAAGTGTTCCGGGTGAAATCGGGATTTTACCGGATTACCGGGAGGGTTACCGGAACCCCCCGGGAGGCAAATGGGCCTATTGGGCCTTAGTGGAAAAGAGAGAAGGGGCAGCCCACAGGCTAGCCGGCCGAACACCCCTTCCCTAGTCCTATTAGGACTAGGAGAAGGGGCCGGCCCCCCTCTCTTCTCTTTCTCCCGAAGAGTCCTATTAGGAATAGGATTTGAGGGAAGGAGTCCTACTCCCGGTAGGAGTGGGACTCCTCCCTGCGCCTCCCTCCTAGCCGGCCGACCCCCTTGCCCCTGGCCTTTATATACGGGGGCAGGGGGCACCCCATAGACACACAACTTGATCCTTGAGATCGTTCCTTAGCCGTGTGCGGTGCCCCCTGCCACCAAATTCCACCTCGATCGTACCGTTGTAGTGCTTAGGCGAAGCCCTGCGTCGGTAGTACATCAAGATCGTCATCACGCCGTCGTGCTGACGAAACTCTTCCTCGACGCTTTGCTGGATCGGAGCCCGAGGAACGTCATCGAGCTGAACGTGTGCTAAGAACTCGGAGGTGCCGGAGTAACGGTGCTTGGATCGGTCGGATCGGGAAGAAGACGTACGACTACTTCCTCTACGTTGTGTGATCGCTTCCGCAGTCGGTCTGCGTTGGTACGTGGACAACACTCTCCCCTCTCGTTGCTGTGCATCACCATGATCTTGCGTGTGCGTAGGAAATTTTTTAAAATTACTGCGTTCCCCAACAGTGGCATCGGAGCCTAGGTTTTATGGTTTGATGTTATATGCACGAGTAGAACACAAGTGAGTTGTGGGCGATACAAGTCATACTGCCTACCAGCATGTCATACTTTGGTTCGGCGGTATTGTTGGTTGAGACGATCCGGACCAACCTTACGCGTACTCTTACGCGAGACCGGTTCCCTCGACGTGCTTTGCACATAGATGGCTTGCGGAAGACTGTCTCTCCAACTTTAGTTGAACCAAGTGTGACTACGCCCGGTCCTTGAGAAGGTGAAAACGGAGTCTATTTGACGAACTATCGTTGTGGTTTTGATGCGTAGGTGAGATGAGTTCTTACTTAAGCCCGTAGCAGCCACGTAAAGCTTGCAACAACAAAGTAGAGGACGTCTAACTTGTTTTTGCAGGGTATGTTGTGATGTGATATGGTCAAGGCATGATGCTGATTTTATTGTATGAGATGATCATGTTTTGTAACTAAGTTATCGGCAACTGGCAGGAGCCATATGGTTGTCGCTTTATTGTATGCAATGCAATCGCGATGTAATGCTTTACTAGATTACTAAACGGTAGTAATAGTCATGGAAGCATAAGATTGGCGAGACGACAACGTTGCTACGATGGAGATCAAGGTGGCGCGCCGGTGACGATGGTGATCATGACGGTGCTTCGGAGATGGAGATCACAAGCACAAGATGATGATGGCCATATCATATCACTTATATTGATTGCATGTGATGTTTATCCTTTTATGCATCTTATCTTGCTTTGATTGACAGTAGCATTATAAGATGATCTCTCACTAAATTATCAAGAAGTGTTCTCCCTGAGTATGCACCGTTGCCAAAGTTCGTCGTGCCCAGACACCACGTGATGATCGGGTGTGATAAGCTCTACGTCCATCTACAACGGGTGCAAGCCAGTTTTGCACACGCAGAATACTCAGGTTATACTTGACGAGCCTAGCATATGCAGATATGGCCTCGGAACACAGAGACCGAAAGGTCGAGCGTGAATCATATAGTAGATATGATCAACATGACGATGTTCACCATTGAAAACTACTCCATCTCACGTGATGATCGGTTATGGTTTAGTTGATTTGGATCACGTGATCACTTAGAGGATTAGAGGGATATCTATCTAAGTGGGAGTTCCTAAGTAATTTGATTAACTGAACTTAAACTTATCATGAACTTAGTACCTGATAGTATCTTGCTTGTTTATGTTGCTTGTAGATAGATGGCTCGTGCTATTGTTCCGTTGAATTTTAATGCGTTCCTTGAGAAAGCAAAGTTGAAAGATGATGGTAGCAATTACACGGACTGGGTCCGTAACCTGAGGATTATCCTCATTGCTGCACAGAAGAATTACATCCTGGAAGCACCGCTGGGTGACAGGCCTGCTGCTGGAGCAACGCCAGATGTTATGAACGTCTGGCAGAGCAAAGCTGATGACTACTCGATAGTTCAGTGTGCCATGCTTTACGGCTTAGAATCGGGACTTCAACGACGTTTTGAACGTCATGGAGCATATGAGATGTTCCAGGAGTTGAAGTTAATATTTCAAGCAAATGCCCGAATTGAGAGATATGAAGTCTCCAATAAGTTCTATAGCTGTAAGATGGAGGAGAACAGTTCTGTCAGTGAGCATATACTCAAGATGTCTGGGTATAATAATCACTTGATTCAGATGGGAGTTAATCTTCCAGATGATTGCGTCATTGACAGAATTCTCCAATCACTACCACCAAGCTACAAGAGCTTCGTGATGAACTATAATATGCAAGGGATGAACAAGACTATTCCCGAGCTCTTCGCGATGCTGAAAGCTGCGGAGGTAGAAATCAAGAAGGAGCATCAAGTGTTGATGGTTAGCAAGACCACTAGTTTCAAGAAAAAGGGTAAAGGGAAGAAGAAGGGAAACTTCAAGAAGAACAGCAAGCAAGTTGCTGCTCAGGAGAAGAAACCCAAGTCTGGACCTAAGCCTGAAACTGAGTGCTTCTACTGCAAGCAGACTGGTCACTGGAAGCGGAACTGCCCCAAGTATTTGGCGGATAAGAAGGATGGCAAAGTGAGCAAAGGTATATGTGATATACATGTTATTGATGTGTACCTTACTAGAGCTCGCAGTAGCACCTGGGTATTTGATACTGGTTCTGTTGCTAATATTTGCAACTCGAAACAGGGACTACGGAATAAGCGGACACTAGCAAAGGACGAGGTGACGATGCGCGTGGGAAACGGTTCCAAAGTCGATGTGATCGCGGTCGGCACGCTACCTCTACATCTACCTTCGGGATTAATATTAGACCTAAATAATTGTTATTTGGTGCCAGCGTTGAGCATGAACATTATATCTGGATCTTGTTTAATGCGAGACGGTTATTCATTTAAATCAGAGAATAATGGTTGTTCTATTTATATGAATAATATCTTTTATGGTCATGCACCTTTGAAGAGTGGTCTATTCTTGTTGAATCTCGAAGATAGTGATACACATATTCATAATGTAGAAGCCAAAAGATGCAAAGTTAATAATGATAGTGCAACTTATTTGTGGCACTGCCGTTTAGGTCATATCGGTGTAAAGCGCATGAAGAAACTCCATACTGATGGGCTTTTGGAATCACTTGATTATGAATCACTTGGTACTTGCGAACCGTGCCTCATAGGCAAGATGACTAAAACACTGTTCTCCGGTACTATGGAGAGAGCAACAGATTTGTTGGAAATCATACATACCGATGTATGTGGTCCGATGAATATTGAGGCTCGCGGCGGATATCGTTATTTTCTCACCTTCACAGATGATTTAAGCAGATATGGGTATATCTACTTAATGAAACATAAGTCTGAAACATTTGAAAAGTTCAAGGAATTTCAGAGTGAAGTTGAAAATCATCGTAACAAGAAAATAAAATTTCTACAATCTGATCGTGGAGGAGAATATTTGAGTTACGAATTTGGTATACATTTGAAAAATTGTGGAATAGTTTCGCAACTCACGCCACCCGGAACACCACAGCGTAATGGTGTGTCCGAACGTCGTAATCGCACTTTACTAGATATGGTGCGATCCATGATGTCTCTTACTGATTTACCGCTATCGTTTTGGGGTTATGCTTTAGAGATGGCCGCATTCACGTTAAATAGGGCACCATCAAAATCCGTTGAGACGACGCCTTATGAACTATGGTTTGGCAAGAAACCAAAGTTGTCGTTTCTTAAAGTTTGGGGCTGCGATGCGTATGTGAAAAAGCTTCAACCTGATAAGCTCAAACCCAAAGCGGAGAAATGTGTCTTCATAGGATACCCAAAGGAAACTGTTGGGTATACCTTCTATCACAGATCCGAAGGCAAGACATTCGTTGCTAAGAATGGGTCATTTCTAGAGAAGGAGTTTCTCTCGAAAGAAGTGAGTGGGAGGAAAGTAGAACTTGATGAGGTAACTGTACCTGCTCCCTTATTGGAAAATAGTACATCACAGAAAACTGTTTCTGCGACACCTATGCCAATCAGTGAGGAAGCTAATGATGATGATCATGAAGCTTCAGATCAAGATACTACTGAACCACGTAGATCAACCAGAGTGAGATCCGCACCAGAGTGGTACGGTAATCCAGTTCTGGAAGTCATGATGCTAGATCATGATGAACCTACGAACTATGAAGAAGCGATGGTGAGCCCAGATTCCGCAAAGTGGCTTGAAGCCATGAAATCTGAGATGGGATCCATGTATGAGAACAAAGTATGGACTTTGGTTGACTTGCCCGATGATCGGCAAGCAATTGAGAATAAATGGATCTTCAAGAAAAAGACTGACGCTGACGGTAATGTTACTGTCTATAAAGCTCAACTTGTCGCAAAAGGTTTTCGACAAGTTCAAGGGGTTGACTACGATGAGACTTTCTCACCCGTAGCGATGCTTAAGTCCGTCAGAATTATGTTAGCAATTGCCGCATTTTATGATTATGAAATATGGCAGATGGATGTCAAAACTGCATTCCTGAATGGATTTCTGGAAGAAGAGTTGTATATGGTACAACCAGAAGGTTTTGTCGATCCAAAAGGAGCTAACAAAGTATGCAAACTCCAGCGATCCATTTATGGACTGGTGCAAGCATCTCGGAGTTGGAATAAACGCTTTGATAGTGTGATCAAAGCATTTGGCTTTATACAGACTTTTGGAGAAGCCTGTATTTACAAGAAAGTGAGTGGGAGCTCTGTAGCATTTCTGATATTATATGTGGATGACATATTGCTAATTGGAAATGATATAGAATTTCTGGATAGCATAAAGGGATACTTGAATAAAAGTTTTTCGATGAAAGACCTCGGGGAAGCTGCATACATATTAGGCATAAAGATCTATAGAGATAGATCAAAACGCTTAATTGGACTTTCACAATGCACATACCTTGACAAAATTTTGAAGAAGTTCAAGATGGATCAAGCAAAGAAAGGGTTCTTGCCTGTGCTACAAGGTGTGAAGTTGAGTAAGACTCAATGCCCGACCACTGCAGAAGATAGAGAGAAAATGAAAGATGTTCCCTATGCTTCAGCCATAGGCTCTATCATGTATGCAATGCTGTGTACCAGACCTGATGTGTGCCTTGCTATAAGTTTAGCAGGGAGGTACCAAAGTAATCCTGGAATGGATCACTGGACAGCGGTCAAGAACATCCTGAAATACCTGAAAAGGACTAAGCATATGTTTCTCGTATATGGAGGTGACAAAGAGCTCACCGTAAGAGGTTACGTTGATGCAAGCTTTGACACTGATCCGGACGATTCTAAATCGCAAACCGGATACGTGTTTACTTTAAACGGTGGAGCTGTCAGTTGGTGCAGTTCTAAACAAAGCGTCGTAGCGGGATCTACATGTGAAGCGGAGTACATAGCTGCTTCGGAAGCAGCAAACGAAGGAGTCTGGATGAAGGAGTTCATATCCGATCTAGGTGTCATACCTAGTGCATCGGATCCAATGAAAATCTTCTGTGACAATACTGGTGCAATTGCCTTGGCCAAGGAATCCAGATTTCACAAGAGGACCAAACACATCAAGAGACGCTTCAACTCCATCCGGGATTTAGTCCAGGTGGGAGACATAGAGATTTGCAAGATACATACGGATCTGAATGTTGCAGACCCGTTGACTAAGCCTCTTCCACGAGCAAAACATGATCAGCACCAAGACTCCATGGGTGTTAGAATCATTACTGTGTAATCTAGATTATTGACTCTAGTGCAAGTGGGAGACTGAAGGAAATATGCCCTAGAGGCAATAATAAAGTTATTATTTATTTCCTTACATCATGATAAATGTTTATTATTCATGCTAGAATTGTATTAACCGGAAACATAATACATGTGTGAATACATAGACCAACAGAGTGTCACTAGTATGCCTCTACTTGACTAGCTCGTTAATAAAAGATGGTTATGTTTCCTAACCATGAACAAGGAGTTGTTATTTGATTAACGAGGTCACATCATTAGTAGAATGATCTGATTGACATGACCCATTCCATTAGCATAGCACCCGATCGTTTAGTATGTTGCTATTGCTTTCTTCATGACTTATACATGTTCCTATAACTATGAGATTATGCAACTCCCGTTTACCGGAGGAACACTTTGGGTACTACCAAACGTCACAACGTAACTGGGTGATTATAAAGGAGTACTACAGGTGTCTCCAATGGTAGATGTTGGGTTGGCATATTTCGAGATTACGGTTTGTCACTCCGATTGTCGGAGAGGTATCTCTGGGCCCTCTCGGTAATGCACATCACATAAGCCTTGCAAGCACTGCAACTAATATGTTAGTTGTGAGATGATGTATTACGGAACGAGTAAAGAGACTTGCCGGTAACGAGATTGAACTAGGTATTGGATACCGACGATCGAATCTCGGGCAAGTAACATACCGATGACAAAGGGAACAACGTATGTTGTTATGCGGTCTGACCGATAAAGATCTTCGTAGAATATGTAGGAGCCAATATGGGCATCCAGGTCCCGCTATTGGTTATTGACCGGAGACGTGTCTCGGTCATGTCTACATTGTTCTCGAACCGTAGGGTCCGCACGCTTAACGTTACGATGACAGTTATTATGAGTTTATGCATTTTGATGTACCGAAGGTTGTTCGGAGTCCCGGATGAGATCACGGACATGACGAGGAGTCTCGAAATGGTCGAGACGTAAAGATTGATATATTGGAAGCCTATGTTTGGGCACCGGAAGTGTTCCGGGTGAAATCGGGATTTTACCGGATTACCGGGAGGGTTACCGGAACCCCCCGGGAGGCAAATGGGCCTATTGGGCCTTAGTGGAAAAGAGAGAAGGGGCAGCCCACAGGCTAGCCGGCCGAACCCCCCTTCCCTAGTCCTATTAGGACTAGGAGAAGGGGCCAGCCCCCCTCTCTTCTCTTTCTCCCGAAGAGTCCTATTAGGAATAGGATTTGAGGGAAGGAGTCCTACTCCCGGTAGAAGTGGGACTCCTCCCTGCGCCTCCCTCCTAGCCGGCCGACCCCCTTGCCCCTGGCCTTTATATACGGGGGCAGGGGGCACCCCATAGACACACAACTTGATCCTTGAGATCGTTCCTTAGCCGTGTGCGGTGCCCCCTGCCACCAAATTCCACCTCGATCGTACCGTTGTAGTGCTTAGGCGAAGCCCTGCGTCGGTAGTACATCAAGATCGTCATCACGCCGTCGTGCTGACGAAACTCTTCCTCGACGCTTTGCTGGATCGGAGCCCAAGGAACGTCATCGAGCTGAACGTGTGCTAAGAACTCGGAGGTGCCGGAGTAACGGTGCTTGGATCGGTCGGATCGGGAAGAAGACGTACGACTACTTCCTCTATGTTGTGTGATCGCTTCCGCAGTCGGTCTGCGTTGGTACGTGGACAACACTCTCCCCTCTCGTTGCTGTGCATCACCATGATCTTGCGTGTGCGTAGGAAATTTTTTGAAATTACTGCGTTCCCCAACACTTGCGTGTGCGTAGGAAAATTTTGAAATTACTACGTTCCCCAACAGTGGCATCCGAGCCTAGGTTTTTATGGTTTGATGTTATATGCACGAGTAGAACACAAGTGAGTTGTGGGCGATATAAGTCATACTGTTTACCAGCATGTCATACTTTGGTTCGGCGGTATTGTTGGATGAAGCGGCCCGGACCGACATTACGCGTACGCTTACGCGAGGCTGGTTCTACCGCCGTGCTTTGCACACAGGTGGCTGGCGGGTGTCAGTTTCTCCAACATTAGTTGAACCGAGTGTGGCTACGCCCGGTCCTTGCGAAGGTTAAAACAGCACCAACTTGACAAACTATCATTGTGGTTTTGATGCGTAGGTAAGATTGGTTCTTGCTTAAGCCCGTAGCAGCCACATAAAACTTGCAACAACAAAGTAGAGGACGTCTAACTTGTTTTTGCAGGGCATGTTGTAATGTGATATGGTCAAAACGTGATGAGATATAAGTTGTTGTATGAGATGATCATGTTTTGTTGAAGTTATCGGCAACTGGCAAAAGCCTTATGGTTGTCTCTTTATTGCATAAGATGCAAGCGCCAAATAATTGCTTTACTTTATCGCTATGCGATAGCAATAGTTGCAAGAGCAATAGCTGGTGAGACGACCATGTGACGTCATATTGATATAGATCAAGATGATGGAGATCATGGTGTCATGCCGGTGACGATGGAAATCATGACGATGCTTTGGAGATGGAGATCAAAGGCACAAGATGATGATGGACATATCATGTCACATATTTTGATTGCATGTGATGTTTATCTTTTATGCATCTTATCTTGCTTTGATTGACGGTAGCATTATAAGATGATTCCTCACTAAATTTCAAGATAAAAGTGTTCTCCCTGAGTATGCACCGTTGCCAAAGTTCGTCGTGCCCAGACACCACGTGATGATCGGGTGTGATAAGCTCTACGTCCATCTACAACGGGTGCAAGCTAGTTTTGCACACGCAGAATACTCAGGTTAAACTTGACGAGCCTAGCATATGCAGATATGGCCTCGGAACACTGAGACCGAAAGGTCGAGCGTGAATCATATAGTAGATATGATCAACATGTTGGGAAACGCAGTAATTTCGAAAATTTTCCTACGCACACGCAAGATCATGGTGATGCACAGCAACGAGAGGGGAGAGTGTTGTCTACGTACCAACGCAGACCGACTGCGGAAGCGATCACACAACGTAGAGGAAGTAGTCGTACGTCTTCTTCCCGATCCGACCGATCCAAGCACCGTTACTCCGGCACCTCCGAGTTCTTAGCACACGTTCAGCTCGATGACGTTCCTCGGGCTCCGATCCAGCAAAGTGTCGAGGAAGAGTTCCGTCAGCACGACGGCGTGATGATGATCTTGATGTACTACCGACGCAGGGCTTCGCCTAAGCACTGTAACGGTACGATCGAGGTGGAATTTGGTGGCAGGGGGCACCGCACACGGCTAAGGAACGATCTCAAGGATCAACTTGTGTGCCTTGGGGTGCCCCCTGCCCCCGTATATAAAGGTTGGAGGAGGGGGAGCCGGCCGGCCAGGGAGAGGAGGCGCAGGGGAGTCCTACTCCCACCGGGAGTAGGACTCCTCCCTCCAATCCTAATCCTATTAGGACTCCCGGGGGGGAAAAGGAGAGAGAAGGGGGGCCGGCCCCCTATCCTAGTCCTACTAGGACTTGGGGAAAGGGGGGGGGCACCGGCCAGCTTGTGGGCTTCCCTTTTTCTCTTTTCCACTAAAGCCCAATAGGCCCATTAGTCTCCCGGGGGGTTCCGGTAACCCTCCCGGTATTCCGGTAAAATCCCGATTTCACCCGGAACACTTCCTATGTCCAAACATAGGCTTCCAATATATCAATCTTTACGTCTCGACCATTTCGAGACTCCTCGTCATGTCCTGATCTCATCCGGGACTCCGAACAACCTTCGGTACATCAAAATGCACAAACTCATAATAACTGTCATCGTAACGTTAAGCGTGCGGACCCTACGGTTCGAGAACAATGTAGACATGACCGAGACACGTCTCCGGTCAATAACCAATAGCGGGACCTGGATGCCCATATTGGCTCCTACATATTCTACGAAGATCTTTATCGGTCAGACCGCATAACAACATACGTTGTTCCCTTTGTCATCGGTATGTTACTTGCCCGAGATTCGATCGTCGGTATCCAATACCTAGTTCAATCTCGTTACCGGCAAGTCTCTTTACTCGTTCCGTGATACATCATCTCACAACTAACATATTAGTTGCAGTGCTTGCAAGGCTTATGTGATGTGCATTACCGAGAGGGCCCAGAGATACCTCTCCGACAATCGGAGTGACAAAACCCTAATCTCGAAATACGCCAACCCAACATCCACCATTGGAGACACCTGTAGTACTCCTTTATAATCACCCAGTTACGTTGTGACGTTTGGTAGTACCCAAAGTGTTCCTCCGGTAAACGGGAGTTGCATAATCTCATAGTTATAGGAACATGTATAAGTCATGAAGAAAGCAATAGCAACATACTAAACGATCGGGTGCTAAGCTAATGGAATGGGTCATGTCAATCAGATCATTCTACTAATGATGTGACCTCGTTAATCAAATAACAACTCTTTGTTTATGGTTAGGAAACATAACCATCTTTGATTAACGAGCTAGTCAAGTAGAGGCATACTAGTGACACTCTGTTGGTCTATGTATTCACACATGTATTATGTTTCCGGTTAATACAATTCTAGCATGAATAATAAACATTTATCATGATATAAGGAAATAAATAATAACTTTATTATTGCCTCTAGGGCATATTTCCTTCAGTCTCCCACTTGCACTAGAGTCAATAATCTAGTTCACATCGCCATGTGATTTAGCAGCAATAGTTCACATCACCATGTGATTAACACCCATAGTTCACATCGTCATGTGACCAACACTCAAAGGGTTTACTAGAGTCAGTAATCTAGTTCACATCTCTATGTGATTAACACCCAAAGAGTACTAAGGTGTGATCATGTTTTGCTTGTGAGATAATTTTAGTCAACGGGTCTGTCACATTCAGATCCGTAAGTATTTTGCAAAATTCTTTGTCTATAATGCTCTTCAAGGAGCTACTCTAGCTAATTGCTCCCACTTTCAATATGTATCCAGATTGAGACTTTTAGATTCATCTAGATTAGTGTCAAAAACTTGCATCGACGTAACCCTTTACGACGAACCTTTTTGTCACGTCCATAATCAAGAAACATATCCTTATTTCACTAAGGATAATTCTGACCGCTGTCCAGTGATCTACTCCTAGATCACTATTGTACTCCCTTGCCAAATCAGTGCAGGGTATACAATAGATCTGGTATACAGCATGACATACTTTATAGAACCTATGGCCAAGGCATAGGGAATGACTTTCATTCTCTTTCTATCTTCTGCCGTGGTCGGGCTTTGAGTCTTACTCAACTTTACACCTTATAATACAGGCAAGAACTCTTTCTTTGACTGCTCCATTTTGAACTACTTCAAAATCTTGTCAAGGTATGTACTCATTGAAAAAACTTATCAAGCGTCTTGATCTATCTCTATAGATCTTGAAGCTCAATATGTAAGCAGCTTCACCGAAGTCTTTCTTTGAAAAACTCCTTTCAAACACTCCTTTATGCTTTACAGAATAATCTACATTATTTCCGATCAATAATATGTCATTCACATATACTTATCAGAAATGTTGTAGTGCTCCCACTCACTTTCTTGTAAATACAGGCTTCACCGCAAGTCTGTATAAAACTATATGCTTTGATCAACTCATCAAAGCGTATATTCCAACTCCGAGATGTTTGCACCAGTCCACAGATAGATCGCTGGAGCTTGCATATTTAGTTAACACCTTTAGGATCGACAAAACCTTCTAGTTGCATCGTATACAACTCTTCTTTTAGCAAATCCATGAAGGAATGCAGTTTTGTTTATCCCTTTGCCAGATTTCATAAAATGCGGCAATTGCTAACATGATTCGGATAGACTACAGCATAGATACGAGTGAGAAAATCTCATCGTAGTCAACACCTTGAACTTGTCGAAAACCTTTTGCGACAATTCTAGCTTTGTAGATAGTAACACTACTATCAGCGTCCGTCTTCCTCTTGAAGATCCATTTATTCTCAATTGCTTGCCGATCATCGGGCAAGTCAACCAAAGTCCAAACTTTGTTCTCATACATGGATCATATCTCAGATTTCATGGCTTCAAGCCACTTTGCGGAATCTGGGCTCACCATCGCTTCTTCATAGTTCGTAGGCTCGTCATGGTCAAGTAACATGACCTCCAGAACAGGATTACCGTACCACTCTGGTGCGGTTCTCACTCTAGTTTACCTACGAGATTCGGTAGTAACTTGATCTGAAGTTACATGATCATCATCATTAGCTTCCTCACTAATTGGTTTAGGTGTCACAGAAACAGTTTTCTGTGATGTACTACTTTCCAATAAGGGAGCAGGTACAGTTACCTCATCAAGTTCTACTTTCCTCCCACTCACTTCTTTCGAGAGAAACTCCTTCTCCAGAAAGTTCCCGAATTTTAGCAACAAAATTCTTGCCTTCGGATCTGTGATAGAAGGTGTATCCAATAGTTTCCTTTGGATATCCTATGAAGACGCATTTCTCCGATTTGAGTTTGAGCTTATCAGGATGAAACTTTTCCATATAAGCATCGCAACCCCAAATTTTAAGAAACGACAGCTTAGGTTTCTTGCCAAACCATAGTTCACACGGTGTCGTCTCAACGGATTTAGATGGTGCCCTATTTAACGTGAATGCAGCTGTCTCTAATGCATAACCCCAAAACGATAGTGGTAGATCGGTAAGATACATCATAGATTGCACTATATCCAATAAAGTACGGTTATGACGTTTGGACACACCATTATGCTGTGGTGTTCCATGTGGCATGATTTCGTGAAACTATTCCACATTGTTTTAATTGAAGACCAAACTCGTAACTCAAATATTTTACCTCTGCGATCATATCGTAGAAACTTTTATTTTCTTGTCACGATGATTTTCCACTTCACTCTGAAATTCCTTGAACTTTTCAAATGTTTCAGACTTATGTTTCATCAAGTAGATATACTCATATCTGCTTAAATCATCTGTGAAGATCAGAAAATAATGATACCTGTCGCGAGCCTCAATATTCATCGGACCACATACATCAGTATGTATGATTTCCAACAAATCTGTTGCTCGCTCCATTGTTCCGAAGAACGGAGTTTTAGTCATCTTGCCCAAAAGGCATGGTTTGCAAGCATCAAGTGATTCATAATCAAGTGATTCCGAAAGCCCATCAGCATGGAGTTTCTTCATGCTCTTTATACCAATATGACCTAAACGGCAGTGCCACAAATAAGTTGCACTATCATTATTAACTTTGAATCTTTTGGTTTCAATATTATAAATATGTGTATCACTATGATCGAGATCCAACGAACTTGTTTCATTGGGTGTATGACCATCAAAGGTTTTATTCATGTAAACAGAACAACAATTATTCTCTGACTTTAATGAATAACCGTATTGCAACAAACATGATCAAATCATATTCATGCTCAACGCAAAAACCAAATAACACTTATTTAAGTTCAACACTAATCCCGAAAGTATAGGGGAGTGTGCGATGATGATCATATCAATCTTGGAACTACTTCCAGCACACATCGTCACTTCACCCTTAGCTAGTCTCTGTTTATTCTGCAACTCCCGTTTCGAGTTACTAATCTTAGCAACTGAACTAGCATCAAATACTGAGGGGTTGCTATAAACACTAGTATAGTACACATCAATAACATGTATATCAAATATACTTATGTTCACTTTGCCATCCTACTTATCCGCCAATCACTTGGGGTAGTTCCGCTTCCAGTGACCAGTCCCTTTGCAGTAGAATCACTCAGTCTCAGGCTTAGGATCAGACTTGGGCTTCTTCACTTGAGCAGCAACTTGCTTGCCGTTCTTCTTGAAGTTCCCCTTCTTCCCTTTGCCCTTTTCTTGAAACTAGTGGTCTTGTCAACCATCAACACTTGATGTTTTTCTTGATTTCTACCTTCGTTGATTTCAGCATCACGAAGAGCTTAGGAATTACTTTTGTCATCCCTTGCATATTATAGTTCATCACAAAGTTCTACTAACTTGGTGATGGTGACTAGAGAATTCTGTCAATCACTATCTTATCTGGAAGGTTAACTCCCACTTGATTCAAGTGATTGTAGTACTCAGACAATCTGGGCACATGCTCACTAGTTGAGCGATTCTCCTCCATCTTTTAGCTATAGAACTTGTTAGAGACTTCATATCTCTCAACTCGGGTATTTGCTTGAAATATTAACTTCAACTCCTGGAACATCTCATATGTTCCATGACGTTCAAAACGTCTTTGAAGTCCCGATTCTAAGCCGTTAAGCATGGTGCATTAAACTATCAAGTAGTCATCATATTGAGCTAGCCAAACGTTCATAACGTCTGCATCTGCTCCTGCAATAGGTTTGTCACCTAGCGGTGTATCAAGGACATAATTCTTCTGTGCAGCAATGAGGATAAAACTCAGATTACGGATCCAATCCGCATCATTGCTACTAACATCTTTCAACACAATTTTCTCTGGGAACATATCAAAATAAACACAGGGAAGCAACAACGCGAGCTATTGATCTACAACATGATTTGCAAAATACTACCAGGACTAAGTTCATGATAAATTTAAGTTCAATTTAATCATATTACTCAAGAACTCCCACTTAGATAGACATCCCTCTAATCCTCTAAGTGATCACGTGATCCAAATCAACTAAACCATAACCGATCATCACGTGAGATGGAGTAGTTTTCAATGGTGAACATCGTTATGTTGATCATATCTACTATATGATTCACGCTCGACCTTTCGGCCTCCGTGTTCCGAGGCCATATCTGTATATGCTTGGCTCGTCAAGTATAACCTGAGTATTCTGCGTGTGCAACTGTTTTGCACCCGTTGTATTTGGACGTAGAGCTTATCACACCCGATCATCACGTGGTGTCTGGGCACGACGAACTTTGGAAACGGTGCATACTCAGGGAGAACACTTCTTGATAATTTAGTGAGAGATCATCTTATAATGCCACCGTCAATCAAAGCAAGATAAGATGCATAAAAGGATAAACATCACATGCAATCAATATAAGTGATATGATATGGCCATCATCATCTTGTGCTTGTGATCTCCATCTCCGAAGCACCGTCATGATCACCATCGTCACCGCCGCGACACCTTGATCTCCATCGTAGCATCGTTGTCGTCTCGCCAATCTTATGCTTCCACGACTATCACTACCGCTTAGTAATAAAGTAAAGCATTACATCGCGATTGCATTGCATACAATAAAGCGACAACCATATGGCTCCTGCCAGTTGCCGATAACTCGGTTACAAAACATGATCATCTCATACAATAAAATCAGCATCATGCCTTGACCATATCACATCACAACATACCCTGCAAAAACAAGTTAGACGTCCTCTACTTTGTTGTTGCAAGTTTTACGTGGCTGCTACGGGCTTAAGTAAGAACTCATCTCACCTACGCATCAAAACCACAACGATAGTTCGTCAAATAGACTCCATTTTAACCTTCTCAAGGACCGGGCGTAGTCACACTTGGTTCAACTAAAGTTGGAGAGACAGTCTTCCGCAAGCCATCTATGTGCAAAGCACGTCGAGGGAACCGGTCTCGCGTAAGAGTACGCGTAAGGTTGGTCCGGATCGTCTCACCCAACAATACCGCCGAACCAAAGTATGACATGCTGGTAGGCAGTATGACTTGTATCGCCCACAACTCACTTGTGTTCTACTCATGCAAATAACATCAAACCATAAAACCTAGGCTCGGATGCCACTGTTGGGAAATGCAGTAATTTCGAAAATTTTCCTACGCACACGCAAGATCATGGTGATGCACAGCAACGAGAGGGGAGAGTGTTGTCTACGTACCAACGCAGACCGACTGCGGAAGCGATCACACAACGTAGAGGAAGTAGTCATACGTCTTCTTCCCGATCCGACCGATCCAAGCACCGTTACTCCGGCACCTCCGAGTTCTTAGCACACGTTCAGCTCGATGACGTTCCTCGGGCTCCGATCCAGCAAAGCATCGAGGAAGAGTTCCGTCAGCACGACGGCGTGATGATGATCTTGATGTACTACCGACGCAGGGCTTCGCCTAAGCACTGTAACGGTACGATCGAGGTGGAATTTGGTGGCAGGGGGCACCGCACACGGCTAAGGAACGATCTCAAGGATCAACTTGTGTGCCTTGGGGTGCCCCCTGCCCCCGTATATAAAGGTTGGAGGAGGGGGAGCTGGCCGGCCAGGGAGAGGAGGCGCAGGGGAGTCCTACTCCCACCGGGAGTAGGACTCCTACCTCCAATCCTAATCCTATTAGGACTCCCGGGGGGGGGGGGGGAAGGAGAGAGAAGGGGGGCCGGCCCCCTATCCTAGTCCTACTAGGACTTGGGGAAAGGGGGGGGCGCCGGCCAGCTTGTGGGCTTCCCTTTTTCTCTTTTCCACTAAAGCCCAATAGGCCCATTAGTCTCCCGGGGGGTTCCGGTAACCCTCCCGGTATTCCGGTAAAATCCCGATTTCACCCGGAACACTTCCTATGTCCAAACATAGGCTTCCAATATATCAATCTTTACGTCTCGACCATTTCGAGACTCCTCGTCATGTCCTGATCTCATCCGGGACTCCGAACAACCTTCGGTACATCAAAATGCACAAACTCATAATAACTGTCATCGTAACGTTAAGCGTGCGGACCCTACGGTTCGAGAACAATGTAGACATGACCGAGACACGTCTCCGGTCAATAACCAATAGCGGGACCTGGATGCCCATTTTGGCTCCTACATATTCTACGAAGATCTTTATCGGTCAGACCGCATAACAACATACGTTGTTCCCTTTGTCATCGGTATGTTACTTGCCCGAGATTCGATCGTCGGTATCCAATACCTAGTTCAATCTCGTTACCGGCAAGTCTCTTTACTCGTTCCGTGATACATCATCTCACAACTAACATATTAGTTGCAGTGCTTGCAAGGCTTATGTGATGTGCATTACCGAGAGGGCCCAGAGATACCTCTCCGACAATCGGAGTGACAAAACCCTAATCTCGAAATACGCCAACCCAACATCCACCATTGGAGACACCTATAGTACTCCTTTATAATCACCCAGTTACGTTGTGACGTTTGGTAGTACCCAAAGTGTTCCTCCGGTAAACGGGAGTTGCATAATCTCATAGTTATAGGAACATGTATAAGTCATGAAGAAAGCAATAGCAACATACTAAACGATCGGGTGCTAAGCTAATGGAATGGGTCATGTCAATCAGATCATTCTACTAATGATGTGACCTCGTTAATCAAATAACAACTCTTTGTTTATGGTTAGGAAACATAACCATCTTTGATTAACGAGCTAGTCAAGTAGAGGCATACTAGTGACACTCTGTTGGTCTATGTATTCACACATGTATTATGTTTCCGGTTAATACAATTCTAGCATGAATAATAAACATTTATCATGATATAAGGAAATAAATAATAACTTTATTATTGCCTCTAGGGCATATTTCCTTCACAACATAATGATGTTCACCATTGAAAGCTACTCCATTTCACGTGATGATCGGTTATGGTTTAGTTGATTTGGATCACGTGATCACTTAGAGGATTAGAGGGATGTCTATCTAAGTGGGAGTTTTTAAGTAATATGATTAATTGAACTTTAATTTATCATGAACTTAGTCCTGGTAGTATTAGCATATCTATGTTGTAGATCAATAGCTCGCATTGTTGCTTTCGTATGTTTATTTTGATATGTTCCTAGAGAAAAATTGTGTTGAAAGATGTTAGTAGCAATGATGCAGATTGGATCCGTGATCTGAGGTTTATCCTCATTGCTGCACAGAAGAATTATGTCCTTGATGCACCGCTAGGTGACAGACCTATTGCAGGAGCAGATGCAGACGTTATGAATGTTTGGCTAGCTCAATATGATGACTACTTGATAGTTTAGTGCACCATGCTTAACGGATTAGGATCGGGACTTCAAAGACGTTTTGAACGTCATGGACCATATGAGATGTTCCAGGATTTGAAGTTTATATTTCAAGAAAATACCCGAGTTGAGAAATATGAAGTCTCCAACAAGTTCTATAGCTAAAAGATGGAGGAGAATAGCTCAAGCATTGAGCATGTGCTCAGATTGTCTGGGTACTACAATCACTTGAATCAAGTGGGAGTTAATCTTCCAGATAAAATAGTGATTGACAGAATTCTCTAGTCACCATCACCAAGTTAGTAGAACTTCATGATGAACTATAATATGCAAGGGATAACGGAAACAATTCCCAAGCTCTTTGTGATGCTGAAATCGACGAAGGTAGAAATCAAGAAAAACATCAAGTGTTGATGGTTAACAAGACCACTAGTGTAACACCCTCGATGCGGCTATATCTCCCACGTGTCGAGGCACGACTTAGAGGCATAACCGCATTGAAAGCAATGTCGCAAGTTAGGAAATCATCACCCATCCCATGTATATAAATAATATAAAGGGGAGGTACGTAGTTGGCTTACACTCGCCACATCACATCAAAGTACATAAATAACATACATCATCCAAACACTCATGGCCCGACTACGGCGCCAAAATAAAAGACAACCCAACAAGCGACATAGGTCCCGATCACCCCAACTGGGCACCACTACTGATCATCAGGAAAAGACACATAGTAACGCTGAGAATCCTCGTCGTACTCCCACTTGAGCTCAAGCGCGTCATCTGGAGCTGTATCATCTGTCCCTGCATCTGGTGTAATAGTAATCTGTGAGCCACAGGGACTCAGCAATCTCGCACCCTCGCGATCAAGACTATTTAAGCTTAATAGGTAGGAAGGGGGTAATGTAAGTGGAGCTGCAGCAAGCGACTAGCATATATGGTGGCTAACTTATTCGCAAAAGAGAGCGAGAAGAGGAGGCAAAGCACGAGCGAGGAACTAGAGAGCAACCTGCGCAAACATAACTCCAACACCGTGTCCACTTCCCGGACTCCGCCGAGAAGAGGCCATCACGGCAACACACTCAGTTGATTCATTTTAATTAATTAAGGTTCAAGTTATCTACAACCGGACATTAACAAATTCCCATCTGCCCATAACCGCGGGCACGGCTTTCGAAAGATCAATCCCTGCAGGGGGGTCCCAACTTAGCCCATAACAAGCTCTCATGGTCAACGAAGAAATAGACCTCCACCCAAGACACACCGATCAGACTCGGTATCTCGGTACAACAAGACGATTCGACAGGTTAAAACAAGTCCAGCAACACCGCCCGAA
The DNA here is from genome assembly GCA_034509565.1 of Triticum monococcum. NCBI lineage: Eukaryota > Viridiplantae > Streptophyta > Magnoliopsida > Poales > Poaceae > Triticum > Triticum monococcum. The sequence goes on along the minus strand of CM067842.1, from coordinate 707,566,927 downwards.
CGTGCCGACAAATCCCGATAGGAGCTGCACATATCTCTTTCTCAGGGCACACTCAGATTATCTAAACTTCCGGTAGGCCAGCCCAGAGTTGCCCCTGGTAGCCACCGGCGGCTGACGGTTTGGACCAACACTCAGAGGAGCACTGGCCCGGGGGGGAGGGGGGGTTAAAATAAGATGACCCTCGGGCTCCGGAAACCCAAGGGAAAAAAGGCTAGGTGGCAAATGGTAAAACCAATGTTGGGCATTGCTGGAAAATCAAGGCAAACTATCAAGGGGTTCCCATTATAGCCCAACCGCGTAAGGGACGCAACAATCCAGGAACATAACACCGATATGACGGAAACTAGGGTGGCAAGAGTGGAACAAAACACTAGGCGAGAGGCCGAGCCTTCCACCCTTTACCAAGTATATAGATGCATTAAGATAACATGGCAATATAATGATATCCCAACAAGTAAATAAATGTTCCAACAAGGAACGGCTCCAATCTTCACCTGCAGCTAACAACGCTATAAGAAGGGGGCTGAGCAAAGCGGCAACATAGCCAATCAACGGTTTGCTAGGACAATGGTGGGTTAGAGGCTCAACATGGCAATTGGGAGGCTGACAAGAAAGTGGTAGGCATCGTAGCATTGGCAAAGCAAAAGAGCGAGCAAACTAGCATAGCAAAGATAGTAGTGATTTCGAGGGTATGATCATCTTGCCTGCACAGTTGTCAGAGTTGACTGGATCCTCACAAGCAAACTCAACGGGCTCCTCGTTAGCGAACTCGTCTCCCGGCTCTACCCAACAACACAAACAAGCAACAAGGATACAATCAACCACGTGCAAACTCAAGCAATAAGATGCAATGATGGTATGCTATGCGGGATGCAGAATGCAAGACATGACAGGAAATGCATGAACCTGGCCTCAACTTGGAAAGCCAAGTGTGCCACTGGATAGAGGGGATGAAATCACTTGAAAACGATATAAAGATCATAGGAATCGGAGCTACGGTTTGAAAATGGCAAGCGTTTTACGAAATGAACCGGTCTGCGATTTACAGCAAGTAGGCTCTCCTAAATGCAACGAAATGAACATGCTACAGCCACCAAACATGACAACAAAATACATGGCAGGGATGTACACAAGATGCTTATCAAAACACTAGCTCTGAGCCACGGCCAAATTCATCCATTATGAGGTTCAAACAAGCATGGCAAAAACGCAAATGCATAACAGATTTCAGACTTAGTGAAATTAACACTAGTCTGAAATTTCAGACCACGATGCCCTCTTCGGAGCAGCAAAACAACATGAAACACAACCTGAACATGACAAGTAATAACATGGCATGGAGCCACTCAACAAGCTTAACAAAACACCCAAAGTGACCTGGGGCCAAAAGGGTTCACAAAATACTCTAACGAGCACACGAACATAGCTCACGCACGATCAGTTTTCAGACTTAGTGAAAACTGAGACATGCTGAATTTTAACTCACGAAGGCATGTAAACGAGCTCGATGCACTCACCATGGTGCAAATCATAGCAAGGCAAGCATATATCCATAAAGAAGGCACACAATGCTAGCTATACATGGCAAGAACAATGGCATAGCATGCATGGATCACTAACAATAGCATCGGCAAAATCGCAAACAAGTTGACGATCTGCCCAGATTACCATGAAGCAAAAGTAGAGCTCGATTGACTCAAGCTAGAGCACTCCACATATGCAAACAAAGACATGGATGGATAGAGCATAACTTGATTAACAAATGTCCCTTACTGATCATCCTCAAAAGAGGCACGGATCACTAGGAAACAAGCTGAACATATGGCATCATGAACTAAAATATTCCAGACTTAGTGAAATCCACTAAGTCCCTGAAAACAGAATTCTCAGGTGCCTCTCTTTGCAAGCTTGCACAAGTCACCACACACATCCTAAAAATGCATGGGTGGCACCTCTGGAAATAAGACAAAATGCTTAACAATTCATCCCAAAGACTCACAGGCATATCATGCACACAATAATCATGGCAAAAATGACAAAAGTCTATGATGAACTAACGGATCTGACAATTATCTCATGAAACCTCCTTCTAGCAGCATTTTGGGCATCAAGATGAACTCAAATGCAAATGATGCAATGGAATGAAATGATGTACATGTCGAGACGAAGATTTTGATATATTATATGTCCAAAACGGAGCTACGGATGCGGAGATATGGCAGGTCAAATTATGCTCGAAAAACTAGGGTTAGGGACGAAAGTCAACCAAGACCAATCCAGATCTAGATCCGGCCGGGTACTGTAGCAGCGGCACAGACTTCGAGGTTTGTCGGCGCCGGACTTGGAGCTCTCGCCGGAGTTTGTCGTTGCCGGGGAAGGAGAGGAAGGAGCCGGGGATGGAGAGGCCGGGCGGCGCCGGTGGAGGAGGCGGCGACCGCGGGCGGGGCGGCGACCTTCACGGCGGCCGGCGCGGGGCTCGGAGGCTCCGGCCACCGGAGTTGCGGGCGGCGGCGGGGTCCGGTAATGGCGCGCGGCGGTGGTGGCCCGGCGTCGCGATGGTCGGCGGCGGCCGGCGGTGATGAAGAAGGCGCGGGCGTGGGCGTCTCCTCGGCCCGGTCGGCGGAGGCGGGGGCCGGCCTTGGGCCCGGCGGGCCGGCGGCGGGGTCTGCGGCCGGGCCAACGGGGGCGTGACACATGGCGGCGGCGGCTAGCCGGACATGTCCGGTTCGCGAGTTTTTGTCCGTCGGCGGCGAGAGGGATGGATCTAGGGTTTTCGGGGGAAGGAGATGATCCAAAAATGGAGGGGGCTATATATAGGCATAAGTGGAGCTAGGAGAGTCCAAATGAGGTGCGGTTTTCGGCCACGCGATCGTGATCAAACGCTCTAGGACATGGAGCAGAGTTTGGTGGGTTTTGGGTCAAATTGGAGGGGTGTTGGGCTGCAACACACACGAGGCCTTTTCGGTCCCTCAGTTAACCTTTGGAGTATCAAACGAAGTCCAAATGATACGAAACTTGACAGGCGGTCTACCGGTAGTAAACCAAGGCCGCATGACAATTCTCGGTCCAATCCGGAAATGTTTAATCCCCACACACGAAGGAAAGCTAGAAATGACCACCGAAGGAGAACGAAGCACCGGAATGCAAAACGGACAACGGGGAAAATGCTCGAATGCATGAGATGAACACGTATGCAAATGCAATGCACGTCATGACATGATATGAGATGCATGAAAAATAAAACAACACACGGAGACAAAGACCCGAACCCGAGGAATAAATATAACTTAATACCGGAAACGGCAAGAGTTGGAGTACAAATTGGGAAAGTTATATCTGGGGCGTTACAACTAGTTTCAAGAAAAGGGCAAAGGGAAGAAGGGGAACTTCAAGAAGAACAGCAAGCAAATTGCTGCTCAAGTGAAGAAGCCCAAGTCTGGTCCTAAGCCTGAGACTAAGTGCTTCTACTGCAAAGGGACTGGTCACTGGAAACAGAACTGCCCCAAGTATTTGGCGGATAAGAAGGATGGCAAAGTGAACAAAAGTATATTTGATATACATGTTATTGATGTGTACTTTAGTAGTGTTTATAGCAACCCCTCAGTATTTGATACTGGGTCAGTTGCTAAGAGTAGTAACTCGAAACAGGAGTTGCAGAATAAACAGAGACTAGTTAAGGATGAAGTGACGATGTGTGTTGGAAGTAGTTCCAAGATTGATATGATCATCATCGCACACTCCCCTATACTTTCGGGATTAGTGTTGAACCTAAATAAGTGTTATTTGGTTTTTGCGTTGAGCATGAATATGATTTGATCATGTTTATTGCAATACGGTTATTCATTAAAGTCAGAGAATAATTGTTGTTCTGTTTACATGAATAAAACCTTCGATGGTCATACACCCAATGAAACAAGTTCGTTGGATCTCGATCGTAGTGATACACATATTCATAATATTGAAACCAAAAGATGCAAAGTTAATAATGATAGTGCAACTTATTTGTGGCACTGCCGTTTAAGTCATATTGGTGTAAAGCGCATGAGGAAACTCCATGCTGATGGCCTTTTGGAATCACTTGATTATGAATCACTTGATGCTTGCGAACCATGCCTTATGGGCAAGATGACTAAAACGCCATTCTCGGAAACAATGAAGCAAGCAACAGATTTATTGGAAATCATACATACTGATGTATGTGGTTCGATGAATATTCAGGCTTGCAACAGGTATCATTATTTTCTGACCTTCACAGATGATTTGAGCAGATATGGGGATATCTACTTGATGAAACATAAGTCTGAAACATTTGAACAGTTCAAAGAATTTCAGAGTGAAGTGAAAATCATCGTGACAAGAAAATAAAAGTTTCTACGATATGATCGCAGAGGTAAAATATTTGAGTTACGAGTTTGACCTTCAATTAAAACAATGTGAAATAGGTTCACTACTCACGCCACCTGGAACACCATAGTGTAATGGTGTGTCCGAACGTCATAACCGTACTTTATTAGATATAATGCAATCTATGATGTCTCTTACCGATCTACCACTATCGTTTTGGGGTTATGCATTAGAGACAGCTGCATTCACGTTAAATAGGGCACCATCTAAATCCGTTGAGACGACACCGTGTGAACTATGGTTTGGCAAGAAACCTAAGCTGTCGTTTCTTAAAGTCTGGAGTTGCGATGCTTATATGAAAAAGTTTCATCTCGATAAGCTCAAACTCAAATCGGAGAAATATGTCTTCATAGGATACCCAAAGGAGACAGTTGGGTACACCTTCTATCACAGATCTGAAGGCAAGACATTCGTTGCTATGAATGGATCCTTTCTAGAGAAGGAGTTTCTCTCGAAAGACGTGAGTGGGAGGAAAGTAGAAAACTTGATAAGGTAATTGTACCTTCTCCCTTATTGGAAAATAGTTCATGACAGAAATCTGTTCCTGTGACTACAACACCAATTAGTGAGGAAGCTAATGATGATGATCATGTAACTTCAGATCAAGTTACTACCGAATCTCGTAGGTAAACCAGAGTGAGATCCGCATCAGAATAGTACGGTAATCCTATTCTGGAGGTCATGTTACTTGACCATGACGAACCTACGAACTAGGAGGAAGCGATGATGAGCCCAGATTCCGATAAATGGCTTGTGGCCATGAAATCTGAGATAGGATCCATGTATGGGAACAAAGTGTGGACTTTGGTGGACTTGCCCGAGGATCGGCAAGCCATTGATAATAAATGGATCTTCAAGAGGAAGACGGACACGGATAGTTGTGTTACTATCTACAAAGCTAGAATTGTCGCAAAAGGTTTTCGACAAGTTCGAGGTGTTGACTACGATGAGAGTTTCTCACTCGTATCTATGCTTAAGTCTGTCCGAATCATGTTAGCAATTGCCGCATTTTATGAAATCTGGCAAATGGATAAACAAAACTGGATTCCTTAATGGATTTATTAAAGAAGAGTTGTATGTGATGCAACAAGATGGTTTTGTCAATCCTAAAGGTGCTAACAAAATATGCAAGCTCCAGCGATCCATTTATGGACTGGTGCAAGCATCTCGGAGTTGGAATATACGCTTTGATAAGTTGATCAAAGCATATAGTTTTATATAGACTTGTGGTGAAGCCTGTATTTACAAGAAAGTGAGTGGGAGCACTACAACATTTCTGATAAGTATATGTGAATGACATATTGTTGATCGGAAATAATGTAGAATTATTTTGCAATGCAGAAAGGAGTGTTTGAAAGGAGTTTTTCAAAGAAAGACCTCGGTGAAGTTGCTTACATATTGAGTATCAAGATCTATAGAGATACATCAAGACGCTTGATAAGTTTTTTCAATGAGTACATACCTTGACAAGATTTTGGAGTAGTTCAAAATGGAACAGTCAAAGAAAAAGTTTCTTGCCTGTGTTACAAGGTGTGAAGTTGAGTAAGACTCAAAGCCCGACCACGGCAGAAGATAGAAAGAGAATGAAAGTCATTCCCTATGCCTTAGTCATAGGTTCTATAAAGTATGCCATGCTCTGTACCAGATCTATTGTATACCATACACTGTGTTAAGAGAGGGAGTACAATAGTGATCTAGGAGTAGATCAATGGACAACGGTCAAAATTATCCTTACTAGAATAAGGATATGTTTCTCGATTACGGAGGTGACAAAAGGTTCGTCGTAAAGGGTTACCTCGATGCAAGTTTTGACACTGATCCAGATGACTCTAAGTCTCAATCTGGATACATATTGAAAGTGGGAGCAATTAGCTAGAGTAGCTCCATGCAGAGCATTGTTGACATAGAAATTTGCAAAATACATGCGGATCTGAATGTGGCAGACCCGTTGACTAAACTTCTCTCACAAGAAAAACATGATCACTTTTTGGGTCTTAATCACATAGCAATGTGAACTAGATTATTGAATCTAGTAAACCCTTTGGGTGTTAGTCACATGGAGATGTGAACCAATCACATAAAGATGTGAACTATTGATGTTAAATCACATGGCGATGTGATCTAAATCATTGACTCTAGTGCAAGTGGAAGACTGAAGGAAGTATGCCCTAGAGGCAATAATAAAGTTCTTATTTATTTCCTTATATCATGATAAATGTTTATTATTCATGCTAGAATTGTATTAACCGGAAACATAATACATGTGTGAATACATAGACAAACAGAGTGTCACTAGTATGCCTCTACTTGACTAGCTCGTTAATCAAAGATGGTTATGTTTCCTAACCATGGACAAAGAGTTGTTATTTGATTAACGGGATCACATCATTAGTTGAATGATCTGATTGACATGACCCATTCCATTAGCTTAGCACCCGATCGTTTAGTATGTTGCTACTGCTTTCTTCATGACTTATACATGTTCCTATGACTATGAGATTATGCAACTCCCGTTTGCCGGAGGAACACTTTGTGTGCTACCAAACGTCACAACGTAACTGGGTGATTATAAAAGAGCTCTACAGGTGTATCCGAAGGTACATGTTGGGTTGGCGTATTTCGAGATTAGGATTTGTCACTCCGAATGTCGGAGAGGTATCTCTGGGCCCTCTCAGTAATGCACATCACTTAAGCCTTGCAAGCATTGCAACTAATGAGTTAGTTGCGGGATAATGTATTACGGAACGAGTAAAGAGACTTGTCGGTAACGAGATTGAAGTAGGTATTGGATACCGACGATCGAATCTCAGGCAAGTAACATACCGATGACAAAGGGAACAACGTATGTTGTTATGCGGTCTGACCGATAAAGATCTTCGTAGAATATGTAGGAGCCAATATGGGCATCCAGGTCCCGCTATTGGTTATTGACCGGAGACGTGTCTCGGTCATGTCTACATTTTTCTCGAACCGTAGGGTCCGCACGCTTAAGGTTTCGATGACAGTTATATTATGAGTTTATGAGTTTTGATGTACCGAAGGAGTTTGGAGTCCCGGATAAGATCGGGGACATGACGAGGAGTCTCGAAATGGTCGGGACATAAAGATCGATATATTGGACGACTATATTCGGACATTGGAAAGGTTCCGAGTGATTCGGGTATTTTTCGGAGTACTTGGGAGTTACGGGAATACGGGGGGAGAAGTATTTGGCCTTATTGGGCCATACGGGAAAGAGAGAGGGGCTGCCTAGGGCAGGCCGCCCCCCCCCCCCCAAGGCCTAGTCCGAATTGGACTAGGGGGAGGGGCTGCGCCCCCTCCTTCCTTCCCTTCTCCCTTCCCCTTCCTTGTCTCCTACTCCTACTACATGGAAGGACTCCTAGTTGGACTAGGAAAGGGGGAATCCTACTTTCGGTGGGAGTAGGACTCCCCTAGGGCGCGCCATAGAGAGGGCCGACCCTCCCCTCCTCCACTCCTTTATATACGGGGGCAGGGGGCACCCCATAGACACACAAGTTGATCTTCGTGATCGTTCCTTAGCCGTGTGCGGTGCCCCCCTCCACGATATCACACCTCAGTCATATTGTAGCGGTGCTTAGGCGAAGCCCTGTGACGGTTGAACATCAAGATCGTCACCACGCCGTCGTGCTGACGGAACTCCTCCCCGAAGCTTTGCTGGATCGGAGCCCGGGGAGCGTCATCGAGCTGAACGTGTGCCAAGAACTCGGAGGTGCCGGAGTAACGGTGCTTGGATCGGTTGGACCGGGAAGATGTACGACTACTTCCTTTACGTTGCGTCAACACTTCCGCTTCGGTCTACGAGGGTACGTAGACAACAGTCTCCCCTCTCGTTGCTATACATCACCATGATCTTGCGTGTGCGTAGGAAAATTTTGAAATTACTACGTTCCCCAACATGGAGGCCATGGCTTCATCGGCGTTCCGCAAAGGGAAACTATTGTTTTCAGTTATGTGGCTTACAAATTATACCATTGAAAACTTCTTCTAAATGTGAATACAACGTAGAAATTGTTTACATATAACTTATGTTTATTGATTAAAATAAATTACTAATGTTTAATTTGTGAGCTTTATAAACCTGAATTGGAGAGGGGGGGGGGGGGGGGGAGGGATTGGTATGTGATACTAACTCAATTTGTTATGGTTTAAGCATTTGCCAAGCCAAGTGACAGACGTTCTTGCTGTATGAGCAACCTCGATCCAATTCCACAACTTTTCGTTAGCCCGGCTCGTTTGCATATGTGAGACATTTTTAAATCTCACTAATATATATTCAAATGCTCGCACGTTTTTAAAAAAATGTGCAAACAAATCTTTTACGATGCACGAACAGTTCCTAAATGTGCGGTGAACGTCTTTGAATTTTTTATGTAAATTAACTTTTAAAATAAATATATTAGAACATTTCAAATTTTAAATAAAGTTTAAATAAAAAGAAGAAAATATTGCTTTAATGGATCACGTATACAAGAAGATCGGCCAATGCTCTAAATATTTAAGTTTCTCAGACAGTTAGTTTAGTGAACTACTCCCTCCGTCCGAAAATACTTGTCCTGAAAATGGTTGTATCTAGAGTTATTTCTAGGACATCCATTTTCAACTATTTTTAGAACAAGTATTTACGGACGGAGGGAGTAGGAGCTAACCCGTGTGTTGCCGGTTGATAGACTGAAAACATTGATAATTAGGTTGATCGTGAATGATTGTGAGAATTAATTATAATGTGATGACAAATGATTTGCCAGCCATGCATGATTTGTTGATGCGAAAGAGTTGCTAAAAAAATAGTTAGGGAGTGGTAGATTAATGATTTGGCGGACATGTATGGTTTGTTTATGGAAGCATTGCATGCTTAGGAAAAAAGTAGTTAGTGGGTTGCTACTATTTATGACAAGAAGATATTTTTTTTGAGGGGTTACGACAAGAAGATAGGAGCGTCGCTTATGGGCTATGGACGAACCATAGCACTACTGGGCTAGGCCTATTGTAGTTGGACCGGATGGATTACAATGGACTGCGCCGAGATTGCCTATTTATTTTCTGTTGGGATTTATTTTCTGTTGGGAATACCGGGAGCAACTAGTTAACGAGCGCTTCTTAACTAGTGTCGCTTGGCGCGCTCTCAGCCATTTGCCACGTGTCGCGTTCTGGACGTTCCCTTTGGATTTTGTTTTTTTATTTTTCCGCACGTGTTTTCGGCTTTTTAAATGCTTTTTTCCGGTTTTTTCCGACATTTTGATTTTCTCCCGGTCTTTTTTAGCTTTTCGATCAATTTTTTTTCGAAAAATAGTTTTTTTGCACGAAAAAATGCATTTTCTTTTTTTCCTTCTGAGAAAGTCACGGTTTTTCTTCCGTGAGAGGCACGGTTGTGCTTTAGCAAGAGTCACGGCCGTGCCTTTCGTAAAAAAAAACGCGTTTTCTGTTTTTTTTGTGAGAGTCACGGTTTTGCTTCCGCGAGAGGCACGGTTATACTTTCGCGAGAGTCACGGCCGTGCCTCTCGTAAAGGGAAAAACAAAACGCGTTTTTTGTTTTTTTTTTCTTTCGGGAGAGTCACAGTTTTGCTTCCGCGAGAGGCACGGTTGTGCTTTCGCGAAAGTCACGGCCGTGCCTCTCGGAAAGGGAAAAAAATACACGTTTTCTGTTTTTTTCTTTCGCGAGAGTCACGGTTTTGCTTTCGCGAGAGGCACGGTTGTGCTTTCGCGAGAGTCACGGCCGTGCCTCTCGGAAACGGGAAAAAAACACGTTTTTTTATTTTTTTTTCCTTCCACGAGAGTCACGGTTTTGCTTCCACGAGAGGCACGGTTATGATTTAATGAGAGGCATGGACGTGCCTCTTTCGGAAAGGGGAAAAAACCATGCTTCCGATCAGTTTTTTTCGCCCGGTTTTTTCATCCGGTTTTTTCGTGAAAAAAAGTTCATCAAAACCTATCAACATGGGATCTAGTTTTGAAGATCTCGATGCGAGGAATCCAACAGTGAAAACGGTTCGAAATTTGGACGCACGGTTTAAGAGATAAAACATTTTGAATAAAAGGATCTATGAAAAAGAGAAAATTCCCAGGTTGCGACAAATGGCGCGCTGTATGTGCGCCACTTGTCGCGATCTGGGAAAGTGGAGTGCTCTTTGCAATGAGTACTCCTTAATTAATAATTTCGGGGAATACCCGAGTGGTCCGATCGGGGTCAAATCCAGCCAGCGCCCCTATTCCCGTTCCACACAGAAGTACTCGATCGCGCCGTCTTCCCCCGAACAAACCCCAGCAAGAGAAACAAAGAATCTGCTCCGATCCCTGCGACGGCATCGCCATTACACCAGCAAACAGTCTGAGCAGGACAAGAGAAGCGGCCATGGGAAGCATCATATGTGCGCGCCGTGCCGCGAAGACGGTGCAGGGCTCTCATGTGTTCGAGATCTCAGGCTACAGCCTGCAACGGGAGCGCCTCGCGGTGTCCAGCAGATCGGCCGTGTTCACCGTCGGAGGCTACGACTGGCAAATGCACTTCTTCCCGCGAACGTCTTGCTAGTCATAGTGGGAGTAACTTAGCAATTAACATAGGACGCGGAGTATGTGATCGCGAGCTCACAGGAGCTCGGAATCACGCCCGTCCAGAATTGCTGCTAGATTCGTCGCATTAAATGCTATAGACAGTTGGCGGGTCCATGCCGACGATGGAAAATTAGGATATACGGCACAATACGCGTCTGACAGATGGGGTAAGGTGGACGGAGGGGTGCACGGCGTCGCCTGTGCGTGCCTGAGCCGTGGCTCGAGCTTGTCGCCGGCGTCCTGATCCGTGGATCAGGTACGGTGCCTTCCGCTAGCGCCGGCAGTGCCCGCACTTAATGCAGTAGTTGTGTTAGTCGCTGGTTACGTGAGTGAAGTTGGATTTGCCTCTCATCCCGGTCGATGAAGAGGTGGAGATAATGACTCCGGCGAAGGCGACTGGGCGGTGCAGCAACCTCGGACAGGCTCCGACGACCATGGAGTTCTTACTGCAGCCGATAAACAGGTTGGGATCTGCTACTTGGCCCTGTTGGGGAACGTAGTAATTTCAAAAAATTTCCTACGCACACGCAAGATCATGGTGATGCATAGCAACGAGATGGGAGAGTGTTGTCTACGTACCCTTGTAGATCGACAACAGAAGCGTTTGGTTGATGTAGTCGTACGTCTCCACGGCCCGAGCGATCAAGCACCGAAACTACGGCACCTCCAAGTTTTAGCACACGTTCAGCTCGATGACGATCCCCGGACTCCGATCCAGCAAAGTGTCGGGGAAGAGTTCCGTCAGCACGACGGCGTGGTGACGATCTTGATGTACTACTGTCGCAGGGCTTCGCCTAAGCACCGCTACAATATTATCGAGGACTATGGTGGAAGGGGGCATCGCACACGGCTAAGAATATGATCACGTGGATCAACTTGTGTTTTTATGGGGTTCCCCCTGCCCCCGTATATAAAGGAGTGGAGGAGGGGAGGGCGGGCCCTCTCTATGGCGCGCCTTAGGGGAGTCCTACTCCCACCGGGAGTAGGATTCCCCCTTTCCTAGTCCAACTAGAAGTCCTTCCATGTAGTAGGAATAGAAGACAAGGAAGGGGAAGGGAGAAGGGAAGGAAGGAGGGGGCGCTGCCCCTCCCCCTAGTCTAATTCGGACTAGGCCTTGGGGGGGGGGGGCGTGCGGCCTGCCCTAGGCAGCCCCTCTCTCTTTCCCGTATGGCCCAATAAGGCCCAGTACTTCTCCCCCCGTATTCCCGTAACTCTCCGGTACTCCGAAAAATACCCGAATCACTCGGAACCTTTCCGAAGTCCGAATATAGTCGTCCAATATATCGATCTTTACGTCTCGACCATTTTGAGACTCCTCATCATGTCCCCGATCTCATCCGGGACTCCAAACTCCTTCGGTACATCAAAACTCATAAACTCATAATATAACTGTCATCGAAACCTTAAGTGTGCGGACCCTACGGGTTCGAGAACAATGTAGACATGACCGAGACACGTCTCCGGTCAATAACCAATAGCGGGACCTGGATGCCCATATTGGCTCCTACATATTCAACGAAGATCTTTATCGGTCAGACTGCATAACAACATACGTTGTTCCCTTTGTCATCTGTATGTTACTTGCATGAGATTCGATCGTCGGTATCCAATACCTAGTTCAATCTCATTATCGGCAAGTCTCTTTACTCGTTCCGTAATACATCATCCCGCAACTAACTCATTAGTTGCAATGCTTGCAAGGCTTAAGTGATGTGCATTACCGAGAGGGCCCAGAGATACCTCTCCGACGATCGAAGTGACAAATCCTAATCTCGAAATACGCCAACCCAACATCTACCTTTGGAGACACCTGTAGAGCTCCTTTATAATCACCCAGTTACGTTGTGACGTTTGGTAGCACACAAAGTGTTCCTCCGGCAAACGGGAGTTGCATAATCTCATAGTCATAGGAACATGTATAAGTCATGAAGAAAGCAATAGCAACATACTAAACGATTGGGTGCTAAGCTAATGGAATGGGTCATGTCAATCAGATCATTCAACTAATGATGTGATCCCGTTAATCAAATGACAATTCTTTGTCCATGGTTAGGAAACATAACCATCTTTGATTAACGAGCTAGTCAAGTAGAGGCATACTAGTGACACTCTGTTTGTCTATGTATTCACACATGTATTATGTTTCCGGTTAATACAATTCTAGCATGAATAATAAACTTTTATCATGATATAAGGAAATAAATAATAACTTTATTATTGCCTCTAGGGCATATTTCTTTCAGTCTCCCACTTGCACTAGAGTCAATAATCTAGTTCACATCGCTATGTGATTAACACCAATAGTTCACATCTTTATGTGATTGGTTCACATCTCCATGTGACTAACACCCAAAGGGTTTACTAGATTCAATAATCTAGTTCACATCGCTATGTGATTAACACCCAAAGAGTGATCATGTTTTGCTTGTGAGAGAAATTTAGTCAACGGGCCTGCCATATTCAGATCCGTTTGTATTTTGCAAAATTCTATGTCTACAATGCTCTGCACGGAGCTACTCTAGCTAATTGCTCCCACTTTCAATATGTATCCAGATTGAGACTTAGAATCATCTGGATCAGTGTCAAAAACTTGCATCGACGTAACCCTTTACGACGAACCTTTTTGTCACGTCCATAATCGAGAAACATATCCTTATTTCACTAAGGATAATTCTGACCGCTGTCCAGTGATCTACTCCTAGATCACTATTGTACTCCCTTGCCAAATCAGTGCAGGGTATACAATAGATCTGGTACACAGCATGACATACTTTTATAGAACCTATGGCCAAGGCATAGGGAATGACTTTCATTCTCTTTCTATCTTCTGCCGTGGTCGGGCTTTGAGTCTTACTCAACTTCACACCTTGTAATACAGGAAAGAACTCTTTCTTTGACTGCTCCATTTTGAACTACTTCAAAATCTTGTCAAGGTCTGTACTCATTGAAAAAACTTATCAAGCGTCTTGATCTATCTCTATAGATCTTGAAGCTCAATATGTAAGCAACTTCACCGAAGTCTTTCTTTGAAAAACTCTTTTCAAACACTCCTTTATGCTTTGTAGAATAATTCTACATTATTTCCGATCAACAATATGTCATTCACATATACTTATCAGAAATGTTGTAGTGCTTCCACTCACTTTCTTGTAAATACAGGCTTCACCGCAAGTCTGTATAAAACTATATGCTTTGATCAACTTATCAAAGCGTATATTCCAACTCCGAGATGCTTGCACCAGTCCATAAATGGATCGCTGGAGCTTGCACATTTTGTTAGCACCTTTCGGATTGACAAAACCTTCTGGTTGCATCATATACAACTCTTCTTTAATAAATTCATTAACGAATGCAGTTTTGTTTATTCATTTGCCAGATTTTGTAAAATGCGGCAATTGCTAACATGATTCAGACAGACTTAAGCATAGATACGAGAGAGAAACTCTCATCGTAGTCAACACCTTTAACTTGTCGAAAACCTTTTGCGACAATTCTAGCTTTGTAGATAGTAACACTACTATCAACGTTCGTCTTCCTCTTGAAGATCCATTTATTTTCTATGGCTTGCCGATCATCGGGCAAGTCCACCAAAGTCCACACTTTGTTCTCATACATGGATCCTATCTCAGATTTCATGGCCTCAAGCCATTTATCGGAATCTGGGCTCATCATCGCTTCCTCATAGTTCATAGGTTCGTCATGGTCAAGTAACATGACCTCCAGAATAGGATTACCGTACCACTCTGGTGCGGATCTCACTCTGGTTACCTACGAGATTCGGTAGTAACTTGATCTGAAGTTACATGATCATCATCTTTAGTTTCCTCACTAATTGGTGTAGTAGTCACAGGAACAGATTTCTGTGATGAATTATTTTCCAATAAGGGAGAAGGTACAATTACCTTATCAAGTTTTCTACTTTCCTCCCACTCACTTCTTTCGAGAGAAACTCCTTCTCTAGAAAGGATCCATTCTTAGCAATGAATGTCTTGTCTTCGGATCTGTGATAGAAGGTGTACCCAACTGTCTCCTTTGGGTATCCTATGAAGACATATTTCTCCGATTTGAGTTTGAGCTTATCGAGATGAAACTTTTTCACATAAGCATCTGTAGGATCGAAAGTATGTCTAGAGGGGGGGGGGTGATTAGACTACTTGACCAAATAAAAACTTAACCTTTTCCCAATTTTGGTTCTTGGCAGATTTTAGCTATTTTAGGACAAGTCAAGCAATGATCACACAATTCAAGCATGCATGCAAAGAGTATATTGGCAGCGGAAAGTAAAGCATGGAACTTGCAAGAATGTAAAGGGAAGGGTTTGGAGAATTCAAACGCAATTGGAGAGTCGGATGTTTTTCCCGTGGTTCGGATAGGTGGTGCTATCCTACATCCACGTTGATGGAGACTTCAACCCATGAAGGGTAACGGTTGCGCGAGTCCACGGAGGGCTCCACCCACGGAGGGTCCACGAAGTAGCAACCTTGTCTATTCCACCATGGCCATCGCCCACGAAGGACTTGCCTCACTAGCGGTAGATCTTCACGAAGTAGGCGATCTCCTTGCCCTTACAAACTCCTTGGTTCAACTCCACAATCTTGTCGGAGGCTCCCAAGTGACACCTAGCCAATCTAGGAGACACCACTCTCCAAGAAGTAACAAATGGTGTGTTGATGATGAACTCCTTGCTCTTCTGCTTCAAATGATAGTCTCCCCAACACTCAACTCTCTCTCATAGGATTTGGATCTGGTGGAAAGAAGGTTTGAGTGGAAAGCAACTTGGGGAAGGCTAGAGATCAAGATTCATATGGTGGGAATGGAATATCTTGGCCTCAACACATGAGTAGGTGGTTCTCTCTCAGAACATATGAAGTGGAATTGAGTATGTGTTCTGATGGCTCTCTCTCTTATGAAGAGTAGGTGGAGGGGGTATATATAGCCTCCACACAAAATCCAACCGTTACACACAATCTACCAATCTCGGTGGGACCGAATCAACAAACTCAGTCAGACCGAAAAGGCAAACCTAGTGACCGTTAGAGATTTTCGGTGGGACTGACATGCAACTCGGTAGGACCGATTCTATTAGGGTTTGAGCATAACGTAATCTCGGTGAGACCGATTACACAAACTCGGTGAGACCGAGTTTGGTAATAAGCTAACCAGAAAGTTGGTCAGGTAAACTCGGTGGGACCGATTTGCTCTTTCGATGAGACCGAAACGTTACAAAAAGGAAACAGAGAGTTTAAATTGCAATCTCGGTGGGACCGATTCGCTCTTTCGGTGAGACCAAAAAGTTACGAAAGGGAAACAGAGAGTTTGCAATCCCATCTCGGTGAGACCGAGATCCCTATCGGTAGGACCGAATTGCTAGGGTTTGGCAGTGGCTTATGACAAGTGAAACTCGGTGGCGCCGGATAGATAGAATCGGTAGGACCGAGTTTGTCTTAGGGTTTAGGTCATTTGGATATGGGAAAGTAGTTGAGGGTTTTTGGAGCATATCACTAAGCACATAAAGCAAGAGGCTCATTAAGCAACACCTCATCCCTCCTTGATAGTATTGGCTTTTCCTAAAGACTCAATGTGATCTTGGATCACTAAAATATAAAATGAAGAGTCTTGAGCTTTTGAGCTTGAGCCAATCCTTTGTCCTTAGCATTTTGAGGGTTCCACTTTCACTTCCATGCCATGCCAATTATTGAGCTTTCCTGAAATAATCATCTTGGAATAGCATTAGCTCAATGAGCTATATGTTGTTATGTGTCGGCGTTCTGGGAATGGGGGTCCCCAGACTTGCCTGCCTGCGGCCTGCGGCGTGGCTCGAGTGGAGGCCCAGCGCGGCCCATCTTCATCAACACGAGGCTCAAGACCCTCGCGAGGGGCCAAGCCTCGCGAGGCGGACGACACGGCACATCCTCAGGCTCAGCCTCCTCAGGCTGGCTTGCGAGGAGGCGGAGAGTTCAAGGCGGGGTACCTCGCGAGGTGCCCATGACATGAGCCATGATGACACGGGGCACCAGGCGGGTGCCAGCGCGCGCAGCGTCCCTCTTTCCTCTTTGGTGCAAAGGGGGCAAGCGTATCCGCGGAGTACCGTGGCATCAGGCAAAGGTTGCCACTTCGGTGCAACGAGACCAAGACCAGGAGGAACTACGAGACGGAGGTCACCATGGAGCCCAGCCCGGCATCACCACCAGAGCCTTTGGCAGGCGAAGACTGCTTTTGTCAGGATAGATGTACTCGCTGTCCCCCTTCAAATTATCCCGCCATTGTTGGATCCCTTCCCGCTCAATATTTGGGGAGAGGACCAGGGCCTCTATAAATAGGACTAGCCACCCACATAGCAAAGGGTTCAGACGGTCGACGAGTGAGCGGAAGGCAGAGAGAGAGAGAAAGAGAGGTGATTGAGCTCCTCTAGCAGTTCATCACCCTAGCCAAGAACAGACCCTCGCGAGGCTGTTCTTCCTTATATTGTTCATCCTCACCAGCCCCAGGAGGCAATCCACAAACCACACACTGGAGTAGGGTATTACACCACATCGGTGGCCCGAACCAGTATAAATCTTGTGCCTTTCGTGCAGTTCTTTTAGTAGTTTAGATCTCAGCGAGACGGAGGGGTTGAAGGCGAGGTTTCCGTGCGCACCCCAGTGTTCGAACCTTAAGGGTCTACCGGAGCCCGAAATCTGACATTTGGCACGCCAGGTAGGGGTGCGCCGGGATTCGTCTTCCACCGCTCCGCTCTCCTCCGACCGTCGCGTCCATGTCTGACGCTCGTCGGGCCCGCGCCGAGCGCCGGGCCGCCATCGCTTCTCGCGTCGCCCAGACGGCCCCCGTCGGTGGGCGTCCCGTCGTTCCCCGTTGCCCGCCGTCAACGCCGCCACCGGCCCGGCGGGGGGCGAGCAGCAGGCATCGTCTCAACACCCGTCCGTGCGGCAAGACGGCCGCACCGCCACTTCGTCACTCGCACCAGCTGGCTCTTCGTCCCGCGCGCTCCGCGCACCCTTGGAGGCTCGAGCTGCGCTCATCGCAGCAAACGAGCTCCTGCGCTACCGCCCCGTCGATGACGTCTACGAGGAGTGGCTCGACCGCGTCGCCGAGCTCGTCCGCGCCGCAGGGGGCTCTCCTGCGCCGTCCGCCCCGTTGCGCCGCACTCCGCCCCGCGCGGGCAATGAAGCTCCGGGGGCGAACCAGCCGCCTCCTCTCCAAGAAGATGCCATGAATCCAAGGCGACTGGCCCCTGGGCGAAACTCGCTCCGCCAGGCGCCATCGCAAGAAGAACGAAGCTGCCAAGAAATATCTCACTCGCAGGGGGCTGCCCGGGCGCTCCTTGCTCCAGCTCCGGCACGCCAAGACCCCGCCTTGCTCCTAGCTGCAGCGCGTGGGGACACTCAAGACCGAGCTCTCCACCAACCGAGGCCTTTCATGGCCACCGCGGGCTGCCGCGCCTACACCCCCGAGTTGCGCAGCGTCGCGTGGCCCGACAAGTTCAAGCCGGACTTGCCTCCTCGCTACGACGGCACAACTGACCCCACGGAATTCCTCCAGCTCTATGAGCTAGGTATCGAGGCTGCCAACGGGGACGATAAGGTCATGGCTAACTGGTTCTCCATGGCGCTGAAGGAAGGAGCGCGCACCTGGCTCCTGAATCTGGCTCCAGGAACGATCTCTTCCTGGGACCAGATGCGTGCCCGCTTCATCGCCAACTTCCAAGGTACTCACGACCGGCCACCCGTAGTGAGCGACATGCGCCGCATCAAGCAACAACCCGGAGAGACCCTGCAGAAGTACATACAGCGCTTCAACAGCGCACGCCTCAAGATCCCCAAGGTATCCGAGGAGGCCATTATCTCGGCCTTCACCGATGGCGTGCGCGACGTCAAGATGAACGAGGAGCTGGCGATGCATGAAGACCTCTGCACCTCCCTGGAGCTGTTCAACTTGGGGAACAGGTGCGCGAGGGCTGAGGAGGGACGCCTCTCCCTCCTCGAGCTTCCTGCTGCAGACCCAGAAGAGAAGAAGCCCAAGGCCAAGGACGTGAAGCGCAAGGGGGCTGCTGTGCTCGCAGCCGAACCAGACACCAAGCGCGGCAAGGATCTGCCCGACTCCTCCAGAGGCAGCCGGTACTGCGTGTACCACGACCTCCACACCCACAACACCAATAAATGTCAAGAGCTCCGCGCCGTGCGAGAAGGAAGGATCGGCCGTCACCCTGACCGTGCTGACCGAGGCTACGGCCGAGGAGGAGGAAGAAACCCAGGGCGCTGGGAAGACCGCGGCCCGCGCCAGGGGTGGCGCGACCAACCTCGCGAGGACCGCTGGCGGGACCTGCCTCGCGAGGGGGACTGGAGGGACCAGCCTCGTGAGGACCGCCTTCACGGCAACGCAGGCCTGCCTCCTCTGCCGCCTCCACCAAGAAGGAATGAAGACCGCCATCAAGACGAGGGGGCTGGGGGCTTCCAGGAGCCGCGCGCGATCGCCTGCATCCTGGGCGGAGCTCAAGCCCCGGCCTCCCAACGCATCTTCAAGCAGTTCGCCCGCGAGGTGAATACAGCCCTCCCCAAGCTCGAAGCAACGCGCCCCCTCAGGTGGTCGGCGTGCGCCATCACGTTCAGCTCAGCGGATCAGCTCAAGTGCTCAGCCACCGCCGGAGTCCTCCTGATGCTTTGCTCCCCAGTCATCAGCAACGTGCTGGTCACCAAGACCCTCATCGACGGAGGGGCAGGGCTCAACGTCCTGTCCGTGGAAACCTTCAACAACCTCCAAGTGCCCTATGATCAGCTCCAGCCGACTAAGCCTTTCTCCGGAGTTACCGACGGTTCCACAGTTCCGATCGGGCAGGTCCGCCTCCCTGTCACCTTCGGGGCCTGCAGCAACTACCGCACCGAGCTCATCGACTTCGACGTCGCCCACATCCGCCTGCCGTACAACGCCATCCTCGGGTACCCAGCGCTGGCCAAGTTCATGGCCGTGACCCACCACGGCTACAACGTCCTCAAGATGCCAGGGAGCGGCGGCGTCATCACCGTGCCCTGTGAAGAGAGAGATGCAGTGTGTTCCCTGGAGCGAGCCTTTCAGGCCGCGTCGCTAGAAGACCCAGATCGCGGAAGCAGGAGTCTTCCTGAGACCACCCCCAAGAAGAAGAAGACGTCGTCAGGCTCAGCCCCTCAGGAGGCATGCCCCTCAGGGCCCGTGCCTCCTCAGGAGGAGCCTCCATCCATCGCATAGGAAAGCGCGCCCGGCGCCCTCCTCGGGCAGGGCTCGGGGGCTCCCACCTGGAGGGCCACCGACCTAGCCAGAGTCACGAGGGAGGCGCTTGGGCACCACGTGGAGGCGTGCTTCGAAGCACGTTTCCCTCAAGGAAGGGCCAAGCAAGGAGGGTCAGACCAGCACGAGTTCATCAGCAAAGCCGTTCAAGAACTGCAGGAGACAAGGATCATGAGAGGTTGCCGTCGTTCACCAGCTGTGGCCCCACATCCAGGCGAGGATGGTGGGCTGCGCGTCTGCGTCGATGTACCAGGGCTCAATCATATCGTCACAACGGAGCGCCTCTGGCCCTCGCGAGTGGGGCGCTGCAGAGGTCCACCCCACAGTCGTGTTCGCATGCCTTACGGCCTGCCGAGCGTGGCTGCGGCGTGCCCGCGCCTCACGAGGGGCATCATGGAGGCTCAGGAAGACAGGCGGTCCACGGCTCTGGCGGAGATGAAGACAGCTCGCGAGGAGTCACCAGCGCCTCCGGAGCCTCCCGAGGCCCCGGGGCCTGGGGGCTCGTGAGGATCGGCTTCCGCAGCCCACCGAGCCTACTGCGCCAATGCCGCTTCGCCAATGACATCCTCAGGTGACATCTTCCAAGCCTTATTCCCAGCTGGGAGTGCCCTCCCAGGGTGCGTCACTCCCAGGCCGCGTGGGTCCGTCCCTGCGACATGTACCCGCATTTACCTTTCGGTCGTTAGTTTGCTTTGTTGGGGGCGCCCCTCGGGTTACATCATCCCCAAGCAGCTGGGGCTAGGCCCAGCGGCGTGTATCTTCATCGCACTTATTTCCAACCTTGTATTTTCCTATCACATTTGATTGCTTGATGCCCGTTCGCGGCAACCCTCCTTCACCATGTCGACTACTTGCACGTTAAAGGGGGGGTGCCTGAGCATCGCGGCTCAGGGCTCTTACTGGCTCTCCAGCCCTCACCCTCTGGCCTTGTCCACGGCATCGCGACCTGGTATACCAGCGACGACTGAGACAAGCTCGAGGGCCGGGACCCGAGGATGTAGAGTATCGGCATCTAACCAAATTTTGCAGGGACACATCTCAAGATATGGCCCAGTGCCGGGCGCAACCCGCCCAGAGGTAGGGCCTCGTGAGTCCCACGCTGGCTCACGGGTGCCCAGATACACCTCACCTAGCTCTACCGTGCCGGTCACGTGTCAGGGCAGGGCTGTATATGCCCCGAGGGCTCCTCCCGGAGGGGAGCCCCCTCCCACGTACCAGTGGAAGCACCATGCTCCGCGCTGGCTGACGACACTGCCGAGGAGCGGCTATGCCCGTACACATACGGAAGCGCTATGCTCCGCGCTGGTGATAAACAACTGAGGGTGGCCTCCGGGCCGCGTTAACTTCAGGGAGCCCAGAGCTCAGTGGCTGGCCTCATCGCAACGCCTCCCCTCGGGAGCGCCGCGCGAGGGGGCTAGGCACGGGGGCTACGGCTGGGTCACGCCCAGACGTATGCCGCCCAGCCAGGCCCCTCGGGCCTGGTTCGCCGCGCGTCTCTCCCCGAGCGGAGCCAAGGTACGAAGGCCGTTTGCGCATCAAGGGGGACCCCTGGGCATCGCGACCCAGGGGCCTAACTGGTCCCGTAGCCCCTCACTCCTTAGTTCCGAAAGGCTATGCTGGGTGAGGTACGCGCGGGGCCGGGCTCTGCAGACATAGAACGGTAGCCATGCTTACATCTCGCTTCATCACCCGCTATTCGCGCGTCAAAGGGGACTCCTGAGCATCGTGACTCAGGAGCCTAACTGGCTCCGTAGCCCCTCACTCCTTAGTTCCGAAAGGCTATGTTGGGTGAGGTACACGCGGGGTCGGGCTCTGCAGATGTAGAACGGAAAACACACCTACATCACGCTTCCCTACTTGTTGTTCGAGCGCCAAGGGGGACTCCTGAGCATCGCGACTCAGGAGCCTAACTTGTCATGTGGCCCCTCACTCCTTTGGTCCCGTCCTGGTTTCCGGTCGGGGCGGATGCTGGGTGAGGCATGCGCGGGGCCAAGCCCTGCCGGCGTAGGACGCAAGCAAGTAGGGAAGAAAAGCATAAAATCCAAGGAATTTAAAAGCAAATATTACAGTCCATACTGTCATCTCAATGCCAAACGCAAGTTTAAATGCCTCCCCGAGGCGTGATGCATGTGCAGGAACTTAAAGAAGAGCAGGGATGGGACGGAGTCACTCGTCGGCGCTGGCTTCGCCTCGTGGAACGGCAGGGTCGGCGGCGCCTTGCTTCGGCCTGGTGCTGAAGGCCCGGAACTTCTCCAGCAGCGCCTCCGCGCGCCCCTTCACGGCTTCAACAGCGGCGGTAGCACCCTCGCCGCTCACCGGTTCCAGTAAGCCGTCGAGGTCGGTGCTGGGATCGCGGAGGTAGATGTGGGCAAAGACCCGCGTCAGCGCAGCCGAAGACAGGACGTGCGCCTCGGCCTCGGCCGCGGGGCCGATGCCAAGGGCGACGTCCCCAAGAGTCTTAACCAGGAAGGGAAGCAGCTTGGCGGGGCCGTCTTCATCACCAGCTAGTGGGTTGTCCAAGCCGCTCTCATAAAGCATCTTCAGCGAAGCGCGTGCGTCCTTCTCCATGTCTGCGAAGGCCACGCGATCTTCGGCGAGGACCTGAGCCTTGGCGTCCAGCTCGGCCTTCGCCGCCTCCAGCTCCTTCCACACGCCTAGACGCTCGCGGCGCTTCTTGAGCTTGGCCTCCGAGTCCTCGAGCGCCGCCTCACGCGCCTTCGCCCCCTTCTCCTGCTCTTGGCGAAGGCAAATCTCCACCGCGAGCTGGCCCCGCAAGCCTTGCAGCTCGTCCTCCAGCGCCTTGCAGCGGTCACGGGCTTCGACCACTTCCCCCAGGGCTACGTCACGAGCAATCTTCGCCTCATGGACGGCCCGCTTCTCCTCGTCACAGGCTGTCGAGGCCTGAACCAGCGCCGCCCGGATCGAAGCATCAGAGCGAATCCACCCCGAAGCTAGTTCCAGGCGCCCGGCCACCAGGCGAGGTTCGGCGCCAAGGAGATCCTGCCGCAGCCGGTCCAGCTCAGCAACGGCGTGCTCCAGGATGGAAGAAGAAGGCGGAGGAACATCCGTGCGCTCCAAGACGACAGGGGGAGCTGGGGAAGCAGCTGTCAGTGGAACGGGAGGAGAAGGTAGCGGCGGCGAGGCCGCCGTATCCCGAGGCGGAGTCCGCTGTGTCTCCCCAGCCGTGGCAGTGGCGCCAGACGAGGGCACTTCAGGAGTCACCTGGGCCATGGGGGCTGAGCTCGCCCCCGCCAGCATGGCCAGACCTCCTGAGGACGACCGAGCAGGAGAAGCCCGCGCACCGCCTTCACCCCCCTCCGCAGGCGGAGGCGCTGCCGCGGACGGGGCCCCAGGAGCCCGCTTCGGCTTCTTCGCCTTGGGCGCCCGCCTACTCAAGAGAAGCAATCATCAAGCCTCGTCGGCGGAATGGGAAACAAGAGAACAAGGATCAAGTGCTTACGGGTCATCGCCGGTGAGCTCGGGCAGCTTTCGGCCCAACTTCAAGCCAAAAAGCCGGCTGGAAGGGTCGACCTTGGGAGCAGAAGGCGCGGCAGCGGGCTGCCCCGGGGTAGGGGCAGGCCCGCGGGGGACCAGCCCGGTCCTGTCCTTCTTCGGGATCGGGGGCGAGCTCCCGCTACCCAGCACATCGCCATCGTCATCATCATCATCATCATCACTCGGCGAAAGGCGGAGAGCACGGGGCGAGCGCCGAGGGAGGGGAGCCCTCGACTCTCCGTCAGTCGCCCCGGAGTTGGGCCCCTCTCCCCGCTCCTCTTCGTCCTCCTCCTCGCTGGAGCCACCGGAGGGCACGTCCACCAGCCCTTTAGAAGGCACCACGGGCACGAGCCCGTCCCCGTTGAAAACGGGCATGGACTTCACCACCTGCTTCCAGTTGCTGCGAAGGAACAAGGACTTGGGAGCGCCCTCCAACTTTGCCACCGTGCCTCCGACCAGAGATTGAAGAACCGCGTTCACATCCTCTTCGTCCACAGGCTCGGAGCTCAGATGAGGCCTCCACATCAGAGGAGAGTACTGCCGGAGTGGAGCTAGCTGCTGCTCCAAGAACTCCCTCAGCAGTGACACACCAGTCAACTTCGTCGTCGCCATGTTGGCCGGCCTCAAATCCACATCCATCTTCTCCAACACCGGTTTCGCGCGGGGATCCGCGAGCTCCGCCCGGCCCTAGTTACTGGCGCTCGCGGCCTGCTTCATGGGCAGGATCAGCCGAGGGTGGACACGCCCGGCGTCAACCAAGACCCACTTGCTCCGGAAGCCATCAGCCCTCTTCCCGGGGCTCGAGATGGCAATGGTGCTGCCATGCGCAACGAAGCTCGCGCACGCAGAAGGAGAAGTGCCAGAGGTCCGGAGGTAGAAGTAGTGGCGCAGCAAGGCCACCGAGGGCTGCACCCCTACGTGGGCCTCGCAGTAGTAAGCGAAGATCGCCAAGAGAAGGACAGAGTTGGGGTGGAGATGCAGAGCCTGCAAGTTGTAATGGCGGAGGACAGAGAAGAAGAACTTGGAGAAGGGGGGGCACCATGCCCGCAGCAATGGAGCTTACAAAGAGAGGGTAAAAGGTGCTCCCTCGACCTTCAGGGGTGGCGGAGCCGACCTTGAACACCTCCGTCCCGACGACGCCCTCGCCGCTGCCATCCGGCACAGCCGGGTAAGGGTAGCCTTGGACATAGTCGGCGGGTCCAGAGCAGGAGAATACTAAGCTTCGGCCGGAGGCTTGCGAGGCGCCATGGCTTCCTAGGACGCGAGTCGGAGTAGATCTGGAAGTTCGGAGGAAGAAAGGGGAGGCGCAAGAAAGGGGATCTGAGCAGCAACCGGAGAAAGCAAGGGCGAAGTCTGGGAAGATGCCTCTCCCTTGTCAAGCCGCGCGGTTGCTTAGGCACCCACGTCCAATCAACCGCCACGCGGCGTCCAAGGCCGCAGGCTATTAGGGCCCGCGGCGCTTCGCCTTTGCCCTTTCGCCTCTCGGCACGGCCAAGTCCATGTGCGCCTTGGGCCCGGGGGCTACTGTCGGCGTTCTGGGAACAGGGGTCCTCAGACTTGCCTGCCTGCGGCCTGCGGCGTGGCTCGAGTGGGGGCCCAGCGCGGCCCTTCTTCATCAACACGAGGCTCAAGACCCTCGCGAGGGGCCAAGCCTCGCGAGGCGGACGACACGGCGCATCCTCAGGCTCAGCCTCCTCGGGCTGGCTCGCGAGGAGGCGGAGAGTTCAAGGCGGGGTACCTCGCGAGGTGCCCATGACGCGAGCCATGACGACACGGGGCACCAGGCGGGTGCCAGCGCGCGCAGCGTCCCTCTTTCCTCTTTGGTGCAAAGGGGGCTAGCGTATCCGCGGAGTACCGAGGCATCAGGCAAAGGATGCCACTTCGGTGCAACGGGACCAAGACCAGGAGGACTACGAGACGGAGGTCACCATGAAGCCCAGCCCGGCGTCACCACCAGAGCCTTTGGCAGGCGAAGACTGCTTTTGTCAGGATAGATGTACTCGATGTCCCCCTTCAAATTAGCCCGCCATTGTTGGATCCCTTCCCGCTCAATATTTGGGGAGAGGACCAGGGCCTCTATAAATAGGACTAGCCACCCACATAGCAAAGGGTTCAGACGGTCGACGAGTGAGCGGAAGGCAGAGAGAGAGAGAGAGAGAGAGAGAGAGAAAGAAAGAGAGGTGATTGAGCTCCTCTAGCAATTCATCACCCTAGCCAAGAACAGACCCTCGCGAGGCTGTTCTTCCTTATATTGTTCATCCTCACCAGCCCCAGGAGGCAATCCACAAACCACACACTGGAGTAGGGTATTACACCACATCGGTGGCCCAAACCAGTATAAATCTTGTGTCTTTCGTGTAGTTCTTTTAGTAGTTTAGACCTCAGCGAGACGGAGGGGTTGAAGGCGAGGTTTCTGCGCGCACCCCAGTGTTCGAACCTTAAGGGTCTGCCGGAACCCGAAATCCGACATTATGAATTACCAAAACCACCTAGGGATAGTTGCACTTTCAGCATCGCAACTCCAAACTTTAAGAAACGACAGCTTAGGTTTCTTGCCAAACCATAGTTCACACGGTGTCGTCTCAACGGATTTAGATGGTGCCCTATTTAACGTGAATGCAGCTGTCTCTAATGCATAACCCCAAAACGATAGTGGTAGATCAGTAAGAGACATCATAGATCGCACTATATCTAATAAAGTACGGTTATGACGTTCGGACACACCATTACACTATGGTGTTCCAGGTGGCGTGAGTAGTGAAACTATTTCACATTGTTTTAATTGAAGGCCAAACTCGTAACTCAAATATTTTACCTTTGCGATCATATCGTAGAAACTTTTATTTTCTTGTCACGATGATTTTCCACTTCACTCTGAAATTCTTTGAACTGTTCAAATGTTTCAGACTTATGTTTCAGCAAATAGATATCCCCATATCTGGTCAAATCATCTGTGAAGGTCAGAAAATAATGATACCTGTTGCAAGCCTTAATATTTATCGGACCACATACATCAGTATGTATGATTTCCAACAAATCTGTTGCTTGCTTCATTGTTCCGGAGAACGGCATTTTAGTCATCTTTCCCATAAGGCATGGTTCGCAAGCATCAAGTGATTCATAATCAAGTGATTCCAAAAGGCCATCATCATGGAGTTTCTTCACGCGCTTTACACCAATATGACTTAAACGGCAATGCCACAAATAAGTTGCACTGTCATTATTAACTTTGCATCTTTTGGTTTCAATATTATGAATATGTGTATCACTACGATCGAGATCCAACGAACTTGTTTCATTGGGTGTCTGACCATCGAAGGTTTTATTCATGTAAACAGAACAACAATTATTCTCTGACTTTAATGAATAATCGTATTACAATAAACATGATCAAATCATATTCATGCTCAACGCAAAAACCAAATAACACTTATTTAGGTTCAACGCTAATCCCAAAAGTATAGGGGAGTGTGCGATGATGATCATATCAATCTTGGAACTACTTCCAACACACATCGTCACTTCACCCTTAACTAGTCTCCGTTTATTCTGCAACTCCTATTTCAAGTTACTACTCTTAGCAACTGATCCAGTATCAAATACTAAGGGGTTGCTATAAACACTAGTAAAGTACACATCAATAACATGTATATCAAATATACTTTTGTTCACTTTGCCATCCTTCTTATCCGCCAATCACTTGGGGTAGTTCCGCTTCCAGTGACCAGTCCCTTTGCCGTGGAAGCACTTTAGTCTCAGGCTTAGGACCAGACTTGGGCTTCTTCACATGAGCAGCAACTTGCTTGCTATTTTTCTTGAAGTTCCCCTTTTTCCCTTTGCCCTTTTCTTGAAACTAGTGATCTTGTCAACCATCAACACTTGATGCTCTTTCTTGATTTCTACCTTCATCGATTTCATCATCATGAAAAGCTTGGGAATCATTTCCGTTATCCCTTGCATATTATAGTTCATCACGAAGTTCTACTAACTTGGTGATGGTGACTAGAGAATTCTGTCAATCACTATCTTATCTGGAAGATTAACTCCCACTTGATTCAAGCGATTGTAGTACCCAGACAATCTGAGCACATGCTCACTAGTTGAGCGATTCTCCTCCATATTTTTAGCTGTAGAACTCGTTGGAGACTTCATATCTCTCAACTCGGGTATTTGCTTGAAATATTAACTTCAACTCCTGGAACATCTCATATGGTCCATGATGTTCAAAACGTCTTTGAAGTCCCGATTCTAAGCCATTAAGCATGGTGCACTAAACTATCAAGTAGTCATCATATTGAGCTAGCCAAACGTTCATAACGTCTGCATCTGCTCCTGCAATAGGTCTGTCACCTAGCGGTGCATCAAGGACATAATTCTTCTGTGCACCAATGAGGATAAACCTCAGATTACGGATCCAATCCGCATCATTGCTACTAACATCTTTCAACACAATTTTCTCTAGGAACATATCAAAATAAAGACAGAGAAGCAACAACGCGAGCTATTGATCTACAACATAATTTTCAAAATACTACCAGGACTAAGTTCATGATGAATTAAAGTTTAATTAATCATATTACTTAAGAACTCCCACTTAGATAGACATCCCTCTAATCCTCTAAGTGATCACGTGATCCAAATCAACTAAACCATGTCCGATCATCATGTGAGATGGAGTAGTTTCAATGGTGAACATCACTATGTTGATCATATCTACTATATGATTCACGCTTGACCTTTCGGTCTCCGTGTTCCGAGGCCATATCTGTTATATGCTAGGCTCGTCAAGTTAAACCTGAGTATTCCGCGTGTGCAACTGTTTTGCACCCGTTGTATTTGAATGTAGAGCCTATCACACCCGATCATCACGTGGTGTCTCAGCATGAAGAACTTTCGCAACGGTGCATACTCAGGGAGAACACTTTTACTATGATAATTTAGTGAGAGATCATCTTATAAAGCTACCGTCGAACCAAGCAAAATAAGATGTATAAAAGATAAACATCACATGCAATCAAAATATGTGACATGATATGGCCATGATCATCTTGTGCCTTTGATCTCCATCTCCAAAGTACCTTCATGATCTCTATTGTCACCGGCATGACACCATGATCTCCATCATCTTGATCTATATCAATGTGTCGTCACATGGACGTCTCGCCAACTATTGCTCTTGCAACTATTGCTATCGCATAGCGATAAAGTAAAGCAATTATTTGGCGCTTGCATCTTTATGCAATAAAGAGACAACCATAAGGCTTCTGCAAGTTGCCGATAACTTCAACAAAACATGATCATCTTATACAACAACTTATATCTCATCACGTCTTGACCATATCACATCACAACATGCCCTGCAAAAACAAGTTAGACGTCCTCTACTTTGTTGTTGCAAGTTTTACGTGGCTGCTACGGGCTTACGGAAGAACCAATCTTACCTACGCATCAAAAACACAATGATAGTTTGTCAAGTTGATGCTGTTTTAACCTTTGCAAGGACCGGGCGTAGCCACACTCCGTTCAACTAAAGTTGGAGAAACTGACACCCGCCAGCCACCTGTGTGCAAAGCACGGCGGTAGAACCAGTCTCGCGTAAGCGTACGCGTAATGTCGGTCCGGGCCGCTTCATCCAACAATACCGCCGAACCAAAGTATGACATGCTGGTAAGCAGTATGACTTATATCGCCCACAACTCACTTGTGTTCTACTCGTGCATATAACATCAAACCATAAAACCTAGCTCTGATACCACTGTTGGGGAACGTAGTAATTTCAAAAAAAATCCTACGCACACGCAAGATCATGGTGATGCATAGCAACGAGATGGGAGAGTGTTGTCTGCGTACCCTTGTAGATCGACAACGGAAGCGTTTGGTTGATGTAGTCGTACGTCTCCACGGCCCGAGCGATCAAGCACCGAAACTACAGCACCTCCGAGTTCTAGCACATGTTCAGCTCGATGACGATCCCCGGACTCCGATCCAGCAAAGTGTCAGGGAAGAGTTCCGTCAGCACGACGGCGTGCTGACGATCTTGATGTACTACTGTCACAGGGCTTCACCTAAGCACCGCCACAATATTATCGTGGACTATGGTGGAAGGGGCACCGCACACGGCTAAGAATATGATCACGTGGATCAACTTGTGTTTCTATGGGGTGCCCCCTGCCCCCGTATATAAAGGAGTGGAGGAGGGGAGGGCGGGCCCTCTCTATGGTGCACCCTAGGGGAGTCCTACTCCCACCGGGAGTAGGATTCCCCCTTTCCTAGTCCAACTAGGAGTCCTTCCATGTAGTAGGAATAGGAGACAAGGAAGGGGAAGGGAGAAGGGAAGGAAGGAGGGGGCGCAGCCCCTCCCCCTAGTCCAATTTGGACTAGGCCTTGGGGGGCGTGCGGCCTGCCCTAGGCAGCCCCTCTCTCTTTCCCGTATGGCCCAATAAGGCCCAATACTTCTCCCCCCGTATTCCCGTAACTCTCCGGTACTCCGAAAAATACCCGAATCACTCGGAACCTTTCCGAAGTCCGAATATAGTCGTCCAATATATCGATCTTTACGTCTCGACCATTTCGAGACTCCTCATCATGTCCCCGATCTCATCCGGGACTCCGAACTCCTTCGGTACATCAAAATTCATAAACTCATACTATAACTGTCATTGAAACCTTAAGCGTGCGGACCTTACGGGTTCGAGAACAATGTAGACATGACCGAGACACGTCTCCGGTCAATAACCAATAGCGGGACCTGGATGCCCATATTGGCTCCTACATATTCTACGAAGATCTTTATCGGTCAGACCGCATAACAACATACGTTGTTCCCTTTGTCATCTGTATGTTACTTGCCTAAGATTCGATCATCCATATCCAATACCTAGTTCAATCTCGTTACCGGCAAGTCTCTTTACTCGTTTCGTAATACATCATCCCGCAACTAACTCATTAGTTGCAATGCTTGCAAGGCTTAAGTGATGTGCATTACCGAGAGGGCCCAGAGATACCTCTCCGACAATCGGAGTGACAAATCCTAATCTCGAAATACGCCAACCCAACATGTACCTTTGGAGACACCTGTAGAGCTCCTTTATAATCACCCAGTTACGTTGTGACGTTTGGTAGCACACAAAGTGTTCCTCCGGCAAACGGGAGTTGCATAATCTCATAGTCATAGGAACATGTATAAGTCATGAAGAAAGCAATAGCAACATACTAAACGATGGGGTGCTAAGCTAATGGAATGGGTCATGTCAATCAGATCATTCAACTAATGATGTGATCCCGTTAATCAAATGACAATTCTTTGTCCATGGTTAGGAAACATAACCATCTTTTATTAACGAGCTAGTCAAGTAGAGGCATACTAGTGACACTCTGTTTGTCTATGTATTCACACATGTATTATGTTTCTGGTTAATACAATGCTAGCATGAATAATAAACTTTTATCATGATATAAGGAAATAAATAATAACTTTATTATTGCCTCTAGGGCATATTTCTTTCAGGCCCATTATTTTCAATGGTTTTGACTCGGATTTTGGGTACTGATCTAGATTCCGTCGCTTAAAATTTTGGGTTGATTAAGTAGAACGCTCCTGGAAGAGGTGAATGATAACAACGGGGCAATGGAGCCCGTGCGGTTCCCACTTCCCAGTATCCGCGGTGGCTGAGGTTGAGGATCCAGCACCGGCCGCTTCAAGTGCTCACGGGCAGATCTGCCGGGCGGAGGCAGCAGGCGCGGACATGGCTCAGTGCTCTGAGCACTCAATAGAGCAAATTGACCCATAAACACCAGGGTGGACGCAAAGGTACTACAACTTACCATCTGAATTGCATCAAAATTTGGCACTGCAAATGTGTGTGTCCTGTCACATATGCAAGCAGTAACTGATGAAATGAGGTTGGAACAGTATACATAACCGTGATTAAATAGCATGAACACCAGCAGTATATATACGTGTGTGGTAAGGTTTTATAAACTTGTTTAGGATAATATAGCATGAACTGCAATTTTGTAAGATGTTAGTGTAGCTCAGAATTTTGTGGGCTGGAATTTCATAAAAAATGGCTGTAGCAAAAAACACCACCTGATTGTTTCTCTGCTGTGACTGGGCAGAGTGCGTGTAGGTGCTGCTGCTCTAGGAAAGCCTCCTTGCCCGGACAAGGTCACGGCGCTGGAGAAGTCTGTCAGGGAATTTGCCGAGCATCCAGGTGACATAGTTATGGTGCCAAAGATTGGAACAAGTTTTGACACGCTCGGAGAAGCTTATGACTTTTACAATTTGTACTCCTGGGAGAAAGGATTTGGAATACGATATGGAAAGAGCAGGCTAAACGTTAGCAGGACTAAGTGTATGCAAGAGATAGTCCGTGGATGCGTGGTACGGCTAATGTTACAGCAGAAATTGATTACTAGTTTTTCATAGAGAACAGATTTGAAAATGCCTGTGACTGAATCTGACTTTTTGTTTGTTGCATCAGGGGAAGCCAATTGTTGAAAATACTCGTTCCTGCCGGTCTGAATGCCCAGCCCTCATCAGACTACTATGGACAAAGGAGAATGGATGGTACATAGCGGAGCATCGAGATGGGCACAACCATGCACTTTCCCAAACGTATGGACAGACAATACACTGGCCTACGACAGTGAGCGCGGAAGCATAGATCTACGTGATGGACACATCAGCGGTGGTGAATGAGGGACAACTCGTGTCAGGCCTCGGAGCTCTGAACTGGAAAGATGAATCCACATGCTTCTATCTGGAATTAGAGGTGAGGAAAATACGTTTCATTTTTTCTTTAGCTGCTTAGAGTTAATTTTGCCCATTTAAAATCCAGACTACTGTAAGTTGCTTTTGAAATCCTGGGTGAATGGTCCAGTTAGACTGATGGATGTTGTTTACTGGAATAAGAATTTTGCACTGTATATTAATTCATTAGTTGAGAGTGCAGCATGTTGTTTACTGGATTCAGTTAATTCAGTTGATTGATGCAACTGAAAGAGTCCTGCCTAGATGGTCCATGATGGATGTTGTTTACTGGAAATAACAGTTTTTGATGGTCTAGCAATTTATTTATTGGGAGTGCAGCATGTTGTTTACTGGTTCGAGTTAATTGAGGCAAGTAGTCAGGTTGCGGTTGGTGCTGCTGCCCCCAGCATGGCACCTTGCCCATATCGCGTGAGCGCTTTCAAGAAGGCAGTTAGGATGTTTGCAGAGAACCCGAGCAATAATGTTATCACTCCAGCGCTTGGGACAAGTATCGACTCACTTGGCGAGGCGTACAATTTATAGGACTTGTATTCTTGGGAAAGGGGTTTTTGGATTTGACATGGAAAGAGCAGGTTGAATGTTTAGAGAACGAAATGCATGTAGGAAATAGTATGCGGATGCTCGGTACGTATGACATGTGGAGCACTATGGTTACTTATTTGGCATTCATTTAATTGGGGTTGATTTTTAATTGATTCATGATTGTTATTGCTCTGATAAAATAAAATACATATGTAGGATAAAGCTGGTGTTAAGAACACGAGGTCTTGTCGTTGCGAATGCTCGGCTCTAATAAGACTGCTACGGGCAGAGGATGATGGGTGGTACATTGCAGAGCACAGGGGAAGTCACAACCATTCCCTTTCACTGAATTTTGGTGAGACGATCCACTAGCCCTCGCACAAGCACATTGATGTGTACGGCTGGTGAGTACATGTTCTTGTCTCTCTAATCGTACTTTTTTCAGATCTGAAACTGCACTGCATCAGTGGTGATTGAAATCAAGTTCTCGCCGGATTTCCATAGATTGAGGAGGTGAACGACACGTAATGCTTGAGGGGTCCGTCTAGGACACCAGTGGCCGCGGATGCCATTGATGTCCATGAGGTGTCGACAGCAGCCATTAGTGCCGAAGGGCAGGTCTGTGAGCTGGCTGCTGGTGTGGGCTCTGGGAAGGAGAACTCCCCGCCGGAATTGGAGCTGTCTGCGGGGAAACTCAATCCGCAAGCACCATGGTGGGCAAGGAGGTTAGTGTTTGACATAATAATTTTAGTAGATGTGCGGAAACATTCATTGTTGCAGTGTGGTAAGACTGTACTTAGAAGGTGTGTCATGCATTTTTGACAGAAATATGTAGCAGCCGCCAGTTATTTTCACTTCAATTGCATTGAGCAAAGCTGTGGTCAACTGATAAAACTCCCTTTTAAATAGAAAAAAGACACTAGTGAAATATGTTCAGAAAAATTCTTATAAGTTTTTAAAGGACACCAGGTTGCACTTTGTAATTTGTAGGAAAGCTACAAACCGTTGAAACAGAAATGCTGTTCGCAGACTTTTTAAAGGGCTAAGTTGCGACATTGCTCATAGGATGTACGCTCCCTCCATGTCAGAACTGAAGTCGCAATAACCTTTAGAAATAAGTGTTGTGTGATTTGGTGATTACCAAGAAATAGAATGTAGTGGAACTTTATATGCTGATTAAGGTGTTTAGGAAAAGCTAAGTGCATCCAGTACATTTCTTTTTGGAAGTACACTGACTCGTTCGTGTGCTTGAAGCTGGACATGAAACAACAGTGTGGAAGTTATATGGTGCGTTGCTGACTAAACTGGGGTATCATTTGTAAGCAGGATTCGCATTGGATCAGCGAGTTCATTTAGAGGCAGTGTGGTCAAGTTAGCTGTGGGCGCCCGCAATAATGAAAGAGATTGGGAGACCATGCAAACCTCCTCGCTGCAAGAACCATGGTGTACAGGGTCACTTGAGAATTTTTTTGTACAAGCCGGCTGAAATGAGACTGGGTGCAGGGGCTTGAGTCGGCGCTCATGCCAAATGGTTAGATAGTTGGGCTCGAATTCCCTCCAGTTGTGCATCACAAATAGTTTTTAGTTATGGAATTGTTTTTTGGGCGTAATTCCAACTTGGGCAATTGAGTTGCTGTTGAAATTTGCCAGCAATGGCATCATGAAACTGTATAACAACATTTTTAAGAGTAAAAAAGATACGTGTATGTCAACATGCGTGTGTTATTTGTGCTGTAATGATCTCCTATTTCCTCTGTGGACAAAGAATTGGCTCAACGGGACTGATATGGTACGTGAATTTTAGACTGAACGGCAATTGATGTGCATCTAAACTTCATGCCCTATTTGTACGTGGCAGTATTACTCGTGTGAGCTGTAGGCAGAAATTGGTTAGGATCTAATCCTTGCTCTGTTTTGAATTCTGAGACAAGGAACAATTGGCGGTAGAAGGCTCGGGGTCGGAGAAAATGGCTCAGCTCGTTAGCGATCCATCTGTCCCGACTCTACGTGACGGCAACATGCTTAATAAATGTTGGGCCATAGTGGGCCATGCAACAGATTGATGGGACATATACTATTTGGAATACACCTGGTTATACACTCGGATGCCCGAATCTTGCAGAGAAACAACGTGGGAGATAACGAGAGTCTGTGCGCTTGAGCTCAATTCAGCACTTTCACTAACATAGCGCATTTCAAGACAGGTTTTCTTATGTGGCATAGAGTTAATGAGGAGAGGTGTTTGGAATAACATAATATGTTACTGTAATATAACGCAACCTAAAGCAAAATGAGTCTACGATGTAATAATTGCTATCATCTATGATACTACTTGTATGTTATTTTGCACTATGAAGGTAATAACAAAGACTAGGGTCATGCATATGACATTAGTCTAAGTTACTCCCCACTATGACTATAGAGAGCAAGAACAAGGACATCAGCGTGAGGGCATCCTTCTAGCTCAGTCTGGTGGACGCCACCGGGTCTGTGCTGCCGCGTACCTTGACAACAGGGGCAACAGAGCTGAATACCACCGATAAACCATGCGCCGGCCTTCACAAGTTCATGACAAGAAGTGAGCTGGAAGGGTCGCCTTGCCTTCGTGATGATCGCCTCACCACCGAGTGCGTCGCAGAGATCGCTCTCTTCAATGATGTGAAGTCGGTTGCTAAGGTGTTGCCTTCCGACATCGCGGAGCATCTTGGAAAGTTGTTGTGGGAGAAATATGGCATCGATGTGGTTCTCGAGGTTGAAGGAGAGGCTTTTCCTGCCCACAAGATTGTGCTCGCAATGCGGTCGCCCGTCTTCAAAGCGGAGCTGTATGGTGCGATGAGAGCAAAGGACATGAGTCGTATTACCATCAGTGACATGCAACCCGCTGTGTTTGAGGTCCTGCTCCATTTTATATACAATGATTTGCTGCCGCCATGGATGATGTTGGCCAAGATGACTGTAAAGAGACTATCAGGCATTTGCTTGCCGCTGCGGATCGGTATGCCATGGAAAGGCCGAAGATTATATGTGAGAGCATCCTTTGTGAGAACATTGATGTGAAGACCGCGGTAACTACATGGGCTTTGGCTGGTCAGCATCAATGTGGTAGGTTGAATGATGCTTGTGTTCAGTTTATTGGCCCTGTTTGGATACTCTAACTTAGTTAGAGGTTAGAGTTGGTTTCTAACTTGTGACTAACCCTGAACTAACTCTAGCTTTTGTGGTGTTTGGATGAGAGGGTTAGACTGACAATAAATGCACTTTCTCAATCATTTGGCCCTCTTTTCAGCCGGATTTGTTGTGATTGGCTCTTGTGAGGCCTCCTCCCGCTCAGAAATGACATAAACTACATGGAGTGCACAAAAATCTGAAGAGAAAACTAACTAGGAGTCTAGGACAAGTCATACAAAACTGAAAAAAATAACTTTTCATGTGAGTATGACCCAGCTCATTTAACATGCATGAAAAAGAAATGGTTGGACTAAAAACTTGTGGCATTAAAAATGCCTGGAAAAGTTACTCAAAAGAATTTCTCAACCACATGCTCTTGGAAACTTGAAAAAAGGTACAGCACAGAAAGCTCTGTGTATGCAGTATGCACACCCTGTTTAAGAATTTCAAGCATAAACGATCTATATACTCTCTTCAACAAAAGTTTCTATCCCTAAATGATATAACCTCCTGTAAAGCTGTTGTCGCTCCAGAGGAAAGCTCCGTACAGCCCAAGCCATGGGAACCCTTCCGATGCCAAAGCTTGCGAGTTGAGGTCGAGACTAGCGTGGGTAGCTGGGCCGCTTGCAGAGGGCTGCAAACCCCACCCTTCGAAGCTGTCGCAATCCATGGCAGGTGGGCCGACCGGTGCGGCGGCCGCCGGAGTGCGTGCCTGGGGGCGCCGGTGTCGGGACGAGAATGGGAGGGGCTGAGGGATTGGGGGCGGAGGGACAGAGGGCGGGGGCGGAGGAACAGAGGGCGGGGGCGGAGGACAGGGGTGGAGGGGCAGAGGCAGGGGCGGAGGATGGGGGTGGAGGGCAGCGGCGGCGGCGGGAGGGAGGCGGGATGCGATGCGGGATCCATGTGCGGGATCCAGATGCGGGATGGATGTGCTGCAGTACTTTTTTAATGGGACCCACCACCTCTAACCCCAATTAGCACCTCCCCACCCGGTTGGTTTTTTTGCTGAGTTAGATGCAAACAACTCTACTCTAAGGGCATCTCCAGCCGTTCGGCCCCCAGGGCGCCTAAATAGAGCGGCCTAGGGGCGTGCCAGCGCTAGTTCGGCCCCTGGGGCGACCTAGCTCCTAGTCACGCCCCCAAGCGCCGGCCCCAGGATGCGGGAAATTTAAACTTGGTCGTTCCCGCTCTCAAAAGACGCCACAAATCCGGCGATCGGACGTAGTCTGGCGATACAAAAAACAGAGCGCCGCATGCCGCAAGTTCGCGTGCGCAATGATTCACTCGGCGGGGTCGGCTCCAGGCGTTGGCGGAGTCGGCGTGCGCGGGCTCGGCGGTGTCGGAGCTGCTTCGGTGCTGGGTTGTGTCGCCGCGGCTTCGGCATTGCTGGGCGGCGATGTAGAGGCGTCGTTCGGGCTTGGCGTCCGTGTGGTCGTGGGCGCAGGAGCTTGCGTCGTCGGCGTTGCCGTCTGCATCTGGTTCAGGATGAGGCCACGCTCCGCCATGTACCACGCCCTGAGCTGTTCGTCGTTGCTCTGGAGCATGTCCGCCCCACCCATCAGAAAAGTCATGTCGGTGTTCCTCTTCTTCGCGGCGACGTTCGTCCGGAGCAGGTCGAGCTTGACGGCGCTGTTCTTCATCAGCGACGACCACCGCGCCTCGGTCTTCTCTTCACATAGGACGGCCCGGGCCTGGGCGTCGGCGAGGCAATGCTCGATGGACTCCTGCACTCGCGCGGTTGCCGCATCGGCGTTTTCCCCTTCTTTGCCAATTTGTGGCCGCCCGGCCGCCCCTCTGACGCGCCCGGAGTCGTCGCGTCCGGCTTGTATGTCTCATTTGCCTTGTCGAAGGCACGTCGGACTTCCGCCCACTTCTCGCACTTGTCAATACGCTTGTAGACGTGGAGGTGCTTGAAGTCGGCATCTTGGTTGTCGCGCCGATACATGGTGAACATATGCAGCAGTTGCGCGGAGGAACAAACAGTTGGCGGGCGGCGGGCGTAGACGACAAAGAGATGCGGGCGAACGGCGTGCGTACCTGATCCTCAACGCTGGCGCCGCTCTCTGGGCGAGCCGCGGCCTCCTCGACGATTCCATGCCATTTGTTGCACGCCAACTGGATACGCCCCCAATGGTTCGCCATCGCCTTGGAGCCGCGCTGCATGTAGGCACCTTTGAAGTACGGGTCGACGAGCTTCCGCTCGTCGAACTCGGCCTTGATGCAGTCCCAGTACGTCTCCAAGCTCTGGTTCGCGCCGGTGGTCAGGTCG
The DNA here is from genome assembly GCA_034509565.1 of Triticum monococcum. NCBI lineage: Eukaryota > Viridiplantae > Streptophyta > Magnoliopsida > Poales > Poaceae > Triticum > Triticum monococcum. Next base: position 707,528,468 of record CM067842.1, on the reverse strand, counting down.
AGGCAGACGACTTTCCATGCTTCGGCAAGGCATTCCTCCTCCTTGGACGTCCACTTGATGCGCGATTCGCCTGACCTAGCCGCCCGCTTCTTCTTCTTCTGGCGCCCCTTCGTCGGAACAGGAGCCGGCTCCTCCTCCTCCTCGTCCTCCTCCTCCTCCTCCTCGGGTTCCTGTGCTTCGTGCGCGTCCTCGCCGTAGACGTAGCCGAGCTCGGCCTCCATGTCGCCGCTGAGATCCACTACCTCGTCCTGGGTGGCGAACCCGAGAGACGCGGCGGCCGCAGTCGATCCTGTCACGATGATGCCGTCCATGTCGGCTCCTGTGTCGTCGGTGTCGCCGAGGTGTGAGAAGGGCAACGGTCCACGGCGGAGATGGGGCGTTGGTGTGGACGCGTAGGCGGCGGGCGGCGAGTAGTTGTATGGAGGGTACTGCACGCCGACGAAGGCGGGCGAGGGTGTGCGCGCCGCGGGGTTGCCATGGTGGGAGGTCACGTTTGGGTTGAACCCCCCGTGCGCGTCGCCGTCGGCGTAGCCGGGCGACGACGATCCCCATGGAGATCCGACGCCTTGCTGTCCCCAGGGCGCGTACTGGGCGTGGCTGACGACGGGTGGATTCATCATCCCCGCGTGGTCGACCGATGAGGAAGACGCCGCCGCACGCACCGCGTTGTCGCGGGCCTTCTTGGCAATGGCCCTGGTCCGTCGGTCGGTGGTGACTGTGTCGCGTCGCTGAACTTCCACCCTCCACTCGGCGCTCGACATGCCCGGTGGCTTCGATGGCGGCGCCCTCGGCTTCCTCTGCTTCGGCTGGGCCACGGTGCCAATCGTGGTTGCCGCCGCGCGCGGCATGGCGTATTTCTTCGGCGGCATGGCGGCAACTGGAAGGCGAGCTGGAGGGGGTTTGGCGGGAGAAAGGGAGGGAATGGCGGGAGGAAGGCGAGCGAGCGGGAGAGATGCGGGGGAAAAGCGTCAAGAAGCGACGGGAAAAGGCCCTCGGGTCGCCGCCAGGGCGGGCCCACGCGCCTTTTTCGCTTGTGCCGGCTCCCCAACCGCCCCCTAGGGCGTCGGGTTCGGGCTGGGTCCGCCGGCACCAGTTTTGGCCCGAGCCGGCGAAAAAAGGGCTTCTGAGGGCGCGACTGGGCCGTTTTTTTGCGTCGGCGCGACAGAATCGCCTGGGGAGGGTCTGTTAGGGGCGCGGCTGGAGATGCCCTAACCCACATGTTTGGATATTTTAGGGTTATTTCTGTCTCAACTAACCCATACTAGCTCTAACCCCCTTATCCAAACAGGGCAATTATTGGGTTTTAAGTACAACAGAGCTGGATGATGTGATCGCAAGTCAGGGATACGCCGAGCTCAAAGCGACGTGTCCTTTGGCTGTAGTGGAACTATGGGAGATGACACGTGGGATCGGCAGATCAAAGTCTTCATTTCAAGTCGTCAGTTCGATTGCATAAATAGCTTGCTACTTATTTTATTGAGCGTCTTGCTCAGAAATATATATATCTGCTCCTTAGGAAGAAAAGTAGTTTTTCTCCAAACAATATAGTATATTAGTTAACATATGTTGGGTAATCACCATTTTGACACCAGCATACAAATGTCATCTTGTTGAACTATATATATCACAAATTCACAATTGACCATGATCATATCATAATTGTTAATCATCGATTCCAAAAACAAATTATAGGTGGTGTTTCTTATGGATAAATCATGAGTGGACATGGTGCCACGTGAGGATGGTATCCACACCACTCATTTCCTCATTCGTGTTGTATTTACATTGCCAAAATGTATGTAGGTCCTATTCTACAGATAATAGATGAATATGGTCCACAGATCTGCCCTAGTGCAGCTAAAGCCCCATTGATAACCACACTGATATCTCTCTATCTCTCTCTCTATCTCTCTGTCTAAGAGTAGTACATATTCTTCGAGTGCGGCGTGCCCGGGCTCATCCGCACCCTGTCAGGAAAAAAATCACAAAAAATTCAAAACAAATTCAAAAAATTCCATTTTTGCATGGTAGACAATTTATCATGTGAGGTCCGCTTCCAAATTTTAGATCATTTAGACTTCTGAGCAGCTCTCAGCAAAAAAGACAAATCGGGTCAGAACAGTACACATTTTTACAAACCCCAAATTTGTCTTTTTTTGCCGAGAGCTGCTCAGATGTCCAAATGATTTGAAAATTAGAGCGGACCTCACGCATCAAATTATATACCACACAGAAAAATCTGGAATTTTTTGAATTTTTCTACTATTTGTTTTGATTTTTTTTCGTTTGGGCAGGTGCAGCTGAACCTGTGCTCAGAAGTGGATTACGGATATTCTTCACCTCTCTTTTTCTCTGGGTCCTCCTGCCGTGCCAACAATATGTTATGTCCATCAGCTCCAACAACACCAGAATTTTATGTTATGCCCTAGTGTCATTCATGTGTTCATCAATGTCCTACACCTACACGGATTCTCCACCTCCTCACATGGGAGTTTTTTTATGACGTGGCCGAATCGTAGCTCACACTTCAAGTAATCTTGTGTAAATAAACTAGACCATGATAGGCGCGTGTTGCTGTGCCCGTCTAACTTTTACAATCCAATGGTAGTAAGTTGTCAAATCTTGTCTATTTTTACAATAAAATGGTAGTAATTTTTAAAACGAGTCCAACGAATATGACGTCTTAATAATTTAGCTAGATGCAAGATGACATTCTATTGTAAAAACTATGCTTGTAGATAAATCAAGGAATAATTTAGAGCTACACATAATGACATAAGCGAGTCATAAAAGCAATATGCCTCTTATAATATATATAGACATGCGGTATATTAAATTAACAAACTAAAAAATAAGTCTTAACAAACTCCTATAAAAAGGTAAATTAATATGAAATATGAATAGTCATTCCACACGACTGTAAATCAACCTTGTATTTTTAGAAAGATCTCATATCAATAGCAAATTCTGATGGTTGTTTGGTTTATTCAATTTCTCAATTTCAGACGAAGAAAAAGAGGGGCTTTAATTTTAGGGCAATATATATAGTATAAATATTGAGTTAATCTAAAAATGAAGAGAATAAAAATCAAGGACACATTTAGGGCACTTAAATATATGAATATGGCATATCATCACAAAGTCTTAATAAAGGCACTGAATCTATACAATTTGGTCAATACATGACATCGCTACACGGTAGCTACGGATCAAAGAAGCAGAGGTTAATTACAGTCAGAAACCAAGATTGCTTTCGAAATGGTACAACCAATTGTATAGCAATAACTCGTTTCTAGCAGCGGGATACCCAAACATAATATTCTACACAGTAACAACAAGAAATGCTAATAGTCTACAGAGATTATGCCATCATTTTGACAGTAATATTAAAACGAAAGCTTAGCTGATTAGATGGACCAAATTGAACTTATACTGCTTTGTTCTCAGCCATATATGTTAACTGTTGAAGAGTGAACTGCAACTACAACTTTAGGTTATTCCTAATGGCTTGATCGATGAAAGGACTTGTCGATTGTTCAAATTTTTTGTTTAAGATTGTTCAAAAAGAATGAAAGGACTTGTCTTTTTTTCTGGAAGATCAAGTATAAGTTGTACACCACATGTAATCAGCTATGGTGCAAGAGCTAAACTATATTCTCAGGACCAAACCCAGTATGGAAGCATTAGATGGATCAAATTCAGCTTTTATTGCTTTGTTTCAGCAAAACATATATGTTAACTGTTGAAGAGCGACCTGCAATTACAGCTTTAGGTTATTCCTATTGGCCTCATTCATGAAAAAACTTGTCATTTTTTGGATCAGTGTGAAAGTAAAGCATATATGTTCTTTAGAATTTATCCTTAACAAAAATAGCCAATATTAGCATTGTTGAAGACTTTGAAGCGTACACATAGTCACACAACCAGTAGCATCAAATTTTATAAATCATGGGCACACATACATGGATAATAAGATGAGATATCCCAGTACATATGCACTAACCTGGGCGTCAGCCATTACAAATCTTGAGCTTTAGAATTGCCCGAACCAACCCACCAGAATCAGTACCAATACCTCAATCGGAATATGAGAACACATGCAGCAAACTAAAGGAGTCCAAACTGAGTGGTAGTGGGAAACAGTGGGAAAGGTTTGCAAATTGGCTTAAGGATTCCCCGAACTAACACACCAGAACCAGTGACCCTCGGCGAATTGGGAGCAAAACAAAAGCAGTATCATTCTGAAGGGATCTGACTCGGTAGTAATTGGATGGAAGATGTGAAGAAGAAGGGACGATAAATTTGCGAGAGCAACATGGCGAGAAGCATGGCTAGCAGAGGCGCTATTGTAGAGTAAGAAGGGGGAAGGAGCAGCCACAGAGTGAAGATTATATACACGCACGTCCAATAAAGAAGATGAATCGAATAAAGGATGAATACGAATCAGAATCGTAACTGACTAGCAATAATCTCGGTCGTCCCCGAGTGGCACAGAGCAATTGCAATTTAACATCCTTGATCATCCTGAGTGGACTCTAATCACCACAAACGCTTCAGTCCCCACCTGATGGCATTTCCCAGCGGGGCAACCTTGTCTCACGCGTTCGTTGGATCAGTTGTGAGAGGCGTTGTCGCTATTGTCCGAGCGGATACACATGGACTGTATGACACCACCGATTTTCCCCCTCAATCGCTCCGAAAGGTTAGCAAGCTGCCTGTTTCATCGGCTTTGTTACTCGCGGACGGCAAGGCTCATAGGCCCAAACAATAAAAGAGCTCTGATTTTGTTCTGGGAGCAGCGGCCCAGCCCGTGTAACTCTTTCTGATCGCCACCGAAGCCCATGCGGGATTGAAAACAAATCCAACAGTCATAAACAGCCAGTAGTGCAGATCTGACGGCCGAAAACAATAGTGGTCTAAGAGTGCCCGGAAGATGCGCAGTTATAATATATCTAAATTGCCCTCTACCCAGCCAATATGATAAGATTCAACACTGTTTGTACACCCACCTGCATGAAGCATCGCTACTAGGAAAAGGGCTATAGATAGGATTGATACTAATGGCGCACTGGGGAAGCAGTGCACCACTACTATATACTAATGGCGCACCTGTTGGTGATGCGCCATTAGTGTGGAAGATACTAATGGCGCACGAGAAACAGGGTGCGCCGGTAGTATTAACTTTTTTTTTCCATTTTTCCATATATACTAATGGCGCATCAGGTAGACAATGCGCCATTACTAGTTCTAACTAGTAATGGCGCACCTGGCAGAGAGTGCGCCATTACTGTAATTTTTTTCTTATTCTTTTTTTGTGCGCCATTACTAGTTTAAACTAGTAATGGCGCACTATTGGACGGTGCGCCATTAGTATATATATTTATATTTTTTACTTTTTTGCAAAACTTCTAATGGCGCACCACCTGCAGGTGCGCCATTAGTAACCAGGGTTACTAATGGCGCATTTCCTTGTGGTGCACCATTAGTAACCTCGGACCCCAACAAGATATTTTGGACAGCCCCACATCTACCCACTCACTTTCCCCACTTCATTCCCTCCACCTCCTTCTCCAAGCTTTCGGCTGCTTCCTCCTCCTCACCTCATTTGCATCATAGATTCATCAAAATTAAGTGGTGAAATTACCTTTTTTTATAGGTAAGTAAGGGGAAAGCTATCTTCATGATGTAGATCTACTTTTTTTTTCTCCCTAGCTCGCTCCAACAACGTGCACTTGCACTTTTTGTGGCCTAACTAGATCTATGCATGTTTGTGGTGTTGCATATATGTTTGTGTTTAAGGTATCGGTATTTGAAATGCGATAGTTGCCAATATTTTGCCGGAATGTTTTGATTCATTTCTGTTTCAGCGAGAATTTTGGCACTATGCATTCTTTTTGGTCCTATTTTTAGGAAAGGTCATGCCAAATTTTTTCTTGATTCGAAAATATCGTTTTGCTCTACCCCGCAGGCGACCATGGTCCACACGATGACTGAAGGCATCGTGAATAGGTTTTTGAGCTCCGCGAAGGCCGAGATGCTTCAAAAGAACGAGACGGAGATAAGATGTCCGTGTCGAAGATGCAAGCTGAAGAGCCTTATTGCGGACCCGGATTCCGGGCATGTGCGGGACCACCTGCTCTTGCGTGGTTTGATGGATGGCTATCGGTGGAAAGGTGATGAAGATGACTATGAAGTCGTCCATGGCCAGGGCCGGGCAAGAAATGAGGAAGGGCAACAAGACAAGTACCACCGCAGCGAGGGCGGGCGGGAAGACAAAGAATCTTCAGGACATGATCACGACGGTGATGTTGTACACAGTCATCATGTAGAAGATGTCGTACATGATGATGAGGAAGATCAAGACGAAGGGCATGATCATGAAGATGAAGATGCCAGAGCAGACGACGATGGTGGCTGGGTGCAGGACCCTCATATTCAAGAGCTGCTTCTCAAGCAGACGGATAACGCAAGAGCTGCCGCCCGAGAGAAAGCCAAGCTGGATCAACTGGAGATAGACATGGTTACTCCATTGTATGAAGGATGCAGGCCCGAGGATACCCGCCTGAAAGTAACGCTCATGGCTCTGGAGATGAAGGTAAAACACAAAATGACCGACGCATGCTTCGACGAGAACATGTCATTCTGGCACAAACGTCTTCCCAAGGGGAACAAGTGCCCGACCAGTTTCGAGGAGGCGAAGAAAATCGTGTGTCCTCTGGATTTACCGCATGTGAAATACCATGTGTGCATGAACAATTGTATCATTTACCGGGACGAGCACGCAGAGTCTACCATATGTCCGGTGTGCGGCGTCACTCGATACAAGAAGAGGAAGAAAGCTCCTCGAAAATCGGTGTGGTACTTTCCGATCACTCCTCGTCTGCAGCGGTATTTCACGGACCCTAAGGTAGCAAAGCTCCTGCGTTGGCACGCGGATAGGGAGGAGAAGAAGTGGGAAGATGACGGAAATGATCCGGAGATAAATAAAAAAGATAAGATACTGAGTCACCCTAAGGATGCGAGCCAGTGGCAAGCGTTGAACTTCAAATACCCAGAATTTGGGAAGGATCCAAGGAACATCATGCTGGGCGCGAGCACCGATGGAGTCAATCCGTTTGGCAGCCAGAGAAGCACACATAACACCTGGCCTGTGTTTGTGTGGATGTACAACCTTCCCCCCTGGTTGTGCATGAAGAGGAAGTACATTCACATGAGTATGCTAATTGAAGGGCCGAAACAACCAGGGAACGACATCCATCTGTATCTGGGGCTGCTGAAGGAGGAGCTAGACACACTGTGGAAAACGCCAGCCAATACTTGGGACGCTGCATAGAAAGAATATTTCCCTATGAGAGACGCACTGCTCACGACGGTGCACGACTATCTCGGCTACGGATATCTCGCGGGGCAGGTAGTCCACGGATTTTTTGGATGCGTAAGGTGCATGGATGACACAACGTATCGCCAGCTAGATAGAGATCCCGGGTCTTCAAAAACCGTGTTCATGGGACATCGAAGGTGGCCTCGCGACGATGACCCATGGAGGAAACGCAAGGATCTGTTCGATGGTGAAACCGAACCCTGAAAACGCCCGTGTACGAGGAGCGGTGAGGAAATAGACGAGTTGTTGAAAAATTGGAAAGACTGCCCACTGCCGGGAAAGAAGCAAAAGGCGCCAGAGCCGCTGCTGAAGGTATGGAAAACGAGGTCTGTTTTCTGGGACTTGCCATACTGGAAGATCCACCGTGTGCCTCACAGCCTTGATGTCATGCATATCACGAAGAACGTGTGCGAGAGTCTGCTTGGTACCCTGCTCAACATGCCAGAGAGGACCAAAGATGGGCCGAAAGCAAGGGCAGACTTGAAATCAATGGGCATCAGGCAGGAGCTTCACGCTAATGATGATGATGATGATGATGATGAGGCGAAGCAGGACACAGAAAGTCGTCGCAAAGGCAAAAAGGCCAAGAAGACCGGAAATGACTACCCTCCCGCGTGCTTCACTCTAAGTCAGGAGGAGATCGAGCAGTTTTTCACCTGCCTCCTAGGAGTAAAACTTCCTTATGGTTACGCGGGGAAGATAAGCAGATACCTAGACCCAGCGAAGCAGAAGTTCAGCGGGATGAAGTCTCACGACTGTCACGTGCTGATGACGCAGGTACTTCCAGTTGCAATCCGTGGGATCATGGACGTGCACGTCCGTGAAACGCTATTTGGCCTATGCAACTTTTTCGACGTCATCTCTCGGAAGTCGATTGGCGTGAGGCAACTCAGAAGGCTACAGGAAGAGATCGTGGTGATACTATGCGAGCTTGAGATGTACTTCCCGCCCGCATTCTTCGATGTTATGGTGCATCTGCTGGTCCATATCGTGGAGGATATCATCCAACTCGGGCCGACGTTCCTGCACAGCATGATGCCGTTCGAAAGGATGAATGGTGTCATTAAAGGATACATTCGCAACATGTCACGTCCAGAGGGAAGTATAGCCAGGGGCTTTCTGACCGAAGAGTGCATCTCCTACTCCACGAATTATGTAGGCATCGAGAACCCCGTTGGTCTGCCCGTCAACAGGCACCTCGACAGGCTCATTGGATGGGGTCACCGTGAGGGTCGTCGCGAAATGCATGTCGACTTCGAGGGTCGACTCGCCGACTTTGAAAGAGCAAACCTAGCCGCGCTACAACACATAGACATGGTCGATCCTTGGGTGGTAGAGCACAAAACCTTTATTGAGAAGACGTACAATGACCGAGGCCAACAGAGGACGGACGGAGATATACTCAAAGAGCACAACTCATGTTTCACGCGTTGGTTCAAGTAGAAGCTTCTGTCGTACCCTTTACATGAGGATTCTTCCGCGGAAGAACAACTCATATTCACCTTGTCACCGGGCGCCGAGCACAACCTGATGACCTATGAGGCGTACGATATCAACAGCTACACATTCTACACCGAGGACAAGGACATGAAGAGCGATGGTTATCAGAACTCCGGGGTAACGATGGAATCCTACACCGGTAACGACAAGGACAGATACTACGGAAGGATCGAGGAGATCTGGGAGCTGAGCTACGCTGGAGAGAAGGTCCCGATGTTCCCTGTCAGATGGGCCAAGAGCGTCCTAAAGGAAGACCGGTATTTCACCACCATGGTTATACCCGAAGCCAAATCCAAGACCGCGGGCGCAAACGTCACCGCGAAAAATGAGACATGGGTACTGGCTTCACAAGTGGACCAATGCTTCTTCATTACCGATCCGTCAAAGCCCAGTTGTATTGTCATGAGGAGAGGCAAAAGGAAGATCATCGGAATCGATGGAGTAGCCAATGAGCAAGACTTCGACAAGTACGGCGACCTGAAGATCGAATATGACGACGACGATGAAGTAGCAGCATACACCACAAGAAAAAGCAAGACCACCCTACCTAAAGGACGTCCGTTCCACAGAAGAACTCCATTTGCGAAAAAGAAGGGCAAGAAGATTGTGAACAGATAGCTAGCTAAGATCGATTGTATTTAAATTGTAGCCTTCATTTCTCGGGCACTTTTTGATATCATGAATATTTTTGTATTCAATATGAAAAAATATTTCTCGGGCCTACAGAAGATCGATTGTATTCAATATGAAAAAATATTGAATATTCATGAGGACACTCGATCTCGATCCCCCTCCCTCTCGATAGCTATCCCCCTCGCCAGATCCCCCTCGCCGCCGAGCACCCCCCGCACACCCCCCCCCCCCCCCCCCCGCTCCACCGCCGCCGACGACCCACCGCACCCTCCCCCGCTCCACCGCCGCTGACACCCCGCACCTTCCCCCGGCCCGCTCCACCGCCGCCGCCGACACCCGCACCCTCCCCCACTTTTTGAAGATATTTTTAAATAACAAATTTGATGATATTTTGAAATAAGAAATTTGATGATATCTTCACATAACAATTTTTGTGATATTTTCAATTAAAAATAAAAAAACAAATTTGATGATATTTTCAATTTTTTTGATGATATTTGATGATATCTTCTGTTCTAGTCCTCATGAAAATAACAAATTTGATAAAAAAACAAATTATTAGATGCAACAAGAAATAATGAAAAAAAATGTTACTAATGGCGCACCAGAGGAGGGTGCGCCATTGCCGTCAGAAAAAAAATTACTAATGGCGCACCAGAGGAGGGTGCGCCATTGCTATCAGAAAAAAAACTTACTTATGGCGCACCGCTAGGTGGTGCGCCATTGCTATACCTCCCCTGACTAAAATCTCGGCCCCGATCCCCGGCCGATCCCATCTCACATCTCTCAGCCCCTGCGCGCCGCTGCCCGGACGACCCACGACACCGCCGCCCCTACGTGCGCCGCCGCCCCCGCGCCCCCACCACTGCAGCTCCTCCGCCGCCCACCGGACAGCAAGCCGCCACGGCCCCCAACCATCCCGCCGCCGCCGACCGCACGGGGTGCAGGCCGACAACCGCCGCCGACCCGCAACCGTCTCGCCGCCGCCCGTAAGCCCCCTCCTCCTCCGCCCGTCCTCCTCCGCCCGTAAGCTCCCTCCCCCTAGACTAACTCGACTCCCCTCTCTGCTCCTCCCTCCTTGCCCTCTCCCTCTCTGCTCGATCCCCTCTCTTCTCTGTCTCCACCTTCTGTTCTTGCATGTGAGGTGTTTGATTGAATGCCAATTCAAATGATTGATGCAGCCCCGTCCACTGGAGCACCACGACCGTGTCTGTGACCTTGTCTCTGCTCCGCCGCCGTCTGCGACCGCGTCCATCGAGATGAGTTCTAGTCTGAAACTCTCAATGCTCAAGTCTGGAAGCATCATGGATTCAAGTGTTAGCTAGCTAGATGATAAGAGGGATGCATGAGAAGCTAGCTACACTGCCATGAACTTTGTTTTTCCTTTTGACAAACACTCTTGTTAACATCAGGAATTAAAAATGCAACATAAAATAAGATATATAGATAGCTGAAACAAAGAGGTGTGCTTTGAAAGAAAAAAATGTGCACCTGCAAGTGAGACTTGACATGTGCCAAGCTAGTAAACAAAATCTGTATATGTACATACTCTCATAAGGTTCTAAGAGATTTTATTATAAGCTTGATGTTCCTTGTCGTTGACTTATCACTGTTAAACAGAGACCTCTGAGCTGATACTCTGCATGTATGCACACAAACAATAATCCTATAGACAAAAAAATGCCATGATCCATACAGTATAAATTCCATGATGCATAGGCTATATTTGCCATGGGAGATGGCAATTTTGTTAGATCATGATCCAGAGATTAAAAAAACTATTGATGATTTTTTGTTGTGAGACATATTATATCTGGAATGGAAGCTCACATAAGTTGAGCTGATTTTTGTCCATATGAAAGCAGAGGACCATATGGTCTGTGGCTGGGTTTTGTCTCCGACCATTGTGTCGTGATGAATTTGCAGGTACCCCGAGAGGCCCTTGAGTTTGCCGTAATGTCGATTAACTTCCGTTCCGGCAAATTCGGGTACTCCATATGTCCTATTTTCAGCAAAGGTCATGCTGAAACTTTCCGTGAATTTTAGCATGACTTTGCTAAAAATAGGATATATGGGGTACTTGCGACTAATGCATGGGCCGGGGTATCTTAGTACTTAGTTAAGTAGGATAAACTGCCCCGCCATTCTTGCTGCATTAAACCATAGGTGGCAATAGAGCCAAGTGATTAGTGCCAAGTGATTAGGCCCAACCTAGGGTGCCTCGGCATCAATAAACCCTAAATGATGAAAACTTAACTTGGCTGCCCCGGATGCCTCGGTGTCGATGAGAACCTAAATGATGTACGCTTAGGCTTTTAGGGTGCCTCAGCGCCGACAAACCCTAAATGATGAAAGCTTAGGCTTTTAGGGTGCCTCGGTGTCGACAAACCCTAAATGATGAGACCATGATCTTGTTCCTTGACAATAACCAACTTTTTGACCAAACTTTTTTCCTATTTAGAGCGAAACATGGCCCATAACGATGAGGCCGGTGGTTCGGGCGGCAAGCAATTCTGGGAGCTATCCCAGGATATGTCATCATCATCATCGGACGATGAAAGTCTCCCGACGGAGTGCGACTGGTGCCACGACAATCGAGGTCTGTGCGACATGCCTCACCTGGATGATGATCGGCGCTTCAGAGTTATTTTCATAATTAAGCATGACTGCAACTATTTCAACGTGTAATTTTCATCTTTTACAATTCGAGTATAGCTTATCCCATGCCATGCAAGACGCTATGTCTTGGAGACGATGGATTTTGAAGACCATGAAATTTCTGAAACAAAGAAAATTCACCTAAGGACTCATCACGATGTGGACTTTGAAGTAAATCTATATAATTCTGAGAGCGTAACCCATTTTGGTTGCAAAAATTGGGAAGCATTTTGCAAGATATATGGTTTTGATGAGGGTATGCTTATCACCATGGATCTTGGTAATCCTGACATCAACCAAGACAATATGGACATTTGGGTCCTTGTTGATACGCCTCTAGTTCTACCTCTATGTGAGTTTCTCAAACATAGTTATTAGCTAATTTATATTGTTTATTTCAAAATAGTTGACAGCTTATTTCCATTGACAGCTTATTTTTATTGTTCAAAGAATGTGCGGGAGATGGTAGACAAAACCCACTACACCGATGGCTCCGAATTAACAACTTACAAGGAGAAAAATCATATGGTCGGATTTTGTACTGATATTGAAAATTACATTATCTACAAACAAACTCCTCAACATTATGGTAAATACGTGCCACTAGTGCATGTGTTCAACTACGGTAACTACCATGGAGATACCCTGGTAAGATTTTTACTATTACGACATCCGTGCATCTTTTGCATACTTCTAAAACTAGTACATCATTGCTAACTATGAAGTTATTACTATGTTTTTCAACAGATAATCCCAGAGAATTGTGGGCCTCATATGATGTATCTGAAAGATAGTGTTAATGTTTTGAACATACAGCCAGGTCGTCCTACGAATCTCAACTGTCCATACGAGATTTCTAAAAGAAGTGGAGACATGAAAATCAAAGGATGGAAAAAATGTATGGACAGTCATAAGGAGCTTCTTGGAAGCAAAAGGAAGCGAAGCGCAAGAATTGGAGACAGGATGTTCTCCATTCTTCATAATGGAGAGTCAGGGTCTATATTGTTTTATGCTTTTTTACCTTAAATAGGGTATTTAGGTCCTGCCTAATACTGATGATCATGTGCTGATGAACAATTAAGTAGGGTTGGTTCGAAGTCTATCAAGGTGATGATCGTATGACTTGTTATGAATAACGAGTAGAAGTTGTATGATGATGATTAGTAGGACTTGTTAGGATTAGTATTACTTCCGACAAACTCGATACTCGCGGTCTTGAGACTTTTAATGTTTTATCTTTGTTCGGTCTTTTGAATTCGGAGACTAATATGATGAATTGTATTCGGAGACTAATCTTCTATTGTATTCGATGAATCTGATGTTGCGCTGTGCTGCTGTCTATATTCTGTCTAATAATATATTTTATATTCTGTTTAATAATATATTTTGTAACCTGCGCAAAAATCAGAAAAGGAAAAAAACCAAATATTTATACTAATGGCGCATCACCACCAGGTGCGCCATTAGTATGCCAAAGGATACTAATGGCGCATCAACAGAGAATGCGACATTAGTATGACAAAGCCATGCTTACGTATGCCCCCCCGGGAGGCACACTAATGGCGCATGCTGTTACATACTAATGGCGCACTAGTTGGTGCGCCATTAGTATACCAGATACTAATGGCGCACCCGTGGTGCGCCATTAGTAAGATATACTAGTTGCGTGCTACTAATGGCGCACTGGCAATGGCGCACTGGCAATGCGCCATTAGTAGGAAAAACCAGTGCGTCATTAGTAGGCCTTTTCCTAGTAGTGCATATCCAAAATACATGCCTCACACAAGCCACTACATTAAGTCGTACGGGTTGCATAAAAGCATCTCCAACAACCGCTCAACGTGCGGCATGGTAAAAAAGTGTTTGCAGCGCGCCGATCGCTTGTTTTTGCACGGCGCGGAGCGCTTGCTCCAGCGGCCGCTGCAAACTTTAGCTCGGGCAAGTCGCTCTAGCAGTCGCTGCAAACACAATCAATAAGATCAAACACAAAAAAATAAATCAACAATAAATAGTTCAATTTCATCATTACAACTCAAACAAATAGTTATCTTCCAATACAACAAATAGTTCAACAATACAATATCAAACGCATAAATCATGATGCTCTTTGTCAGCCATTCCATGCCCACCACTCCTCAATAAGATCCTTGTGAAGATCATCATGCGTTTCGGCACGTCGAATTTCATGATACGAGGCAACAAAATGGGCCACCCTGGCAGCCCTCCGCCGCAATCGCACGGGGTGTCCCAAGAGCTGATAGTGGGAGTAGTCTAAATCTTGGCCACGCTCATTCTTGATAATCATGTTGTGCATGATCACACAAGCGTGCATGATGTACCAAAGCATCTTTTAATCCCAAAATCTAGCCGGTCCTCTCACAATAGCAAATTGGGCTTGCAAAATCCCAAAAGCTCTCTCCACATCTTTTCTAGCCACCGCCTGAGCATTGTGGAAATCAAGATTTTTCTTACCTTCCAGTTTTTTCAACGGCTTCACAAATGTTTGCCACTTTGTGTAGATGCCATCTACAAGATAGTAGCCATAGTTGTATGTATGGCCATTTGCTACAAATTGCACCGGTGGCGGTTCACCATTTGCAATATTATACATCAGTGGTGATCGATTAACAACATTGATGTCATTCAATGGTCCAGGCATTCCAAAAAACGCATGCCAAATCCAAATCTCTTGATCGGCCACCGCTTCAAGGATTATAGTGTAACCCTTTTTTTGGCCATGGAATTGGCCATGCCATGCCTTAGGACAATTCTTCCAACTCCAATGTGCAATCTATTGAGCCAAGCATACCTGGGAAGCCACGAGCTTTGTTCATCTCGAATAGCCTTGCGGCGTCTTCAACATTGGGAGATCTCAAATACTCCTGGCCAAACACTTGCACAATTCCAACTCCGAAGTGCTTGACACACATGATGGCTTGACTCTCACCCATGGCCAAGTGATCATCAACTAGATCAGAGGGGATACCTGTAACGCCCCGGATATAACTTTCCCAATTTGTACTCCAACTCTTGCCGTTTCCGGCGTTAAGTTATATTTATTTTCTCGGGTTCGGGTCTTTGTCTCCGTGTGTTGTTTTCATTGTCATGCATCTCATATCATGTCATCATGTGCATTGCATTTGCGTACGTGTTCGTCTCATGCATTCGAGCATTTTCCCCGTTGTCCGTTTTGCATTCCGGCGCTTCGTTCTCCTCCGATGGTCTTTTCTAGCTTTCTTTCGTGTGTGGGGATTAAACATTTCTGGATTGGACCGAGACTTGCCAAGCGGCCTTGGTTTACTACCGGTAGACCGCCTGTCAAGTTTCGTACCATTTGGACTTCGTTTGATACTCCAACGGTAAACCGAGGGACCGAAAAGGCCTCGTGTGTGTTGCAGCCCAACACCCCTCCAATTTGGCCCAAAACCCATCAAACTCTGCTCCATCACCTAGAGCGTTCGATCACGATCACGTGGCCGAAAACCGCACCTCATTTGGAGCTTCCTAGCTCCCTCTATGCCTATAAATAGGTTCCCCCATTTCAAATCTCGGATCCTCTCCCCCCTAACCCTAAAAAAAAGATCCCCGCCGCCGCCGGACAAAATCCCGCGGTCCGGACATTGTCCGACCCGCAAGCCGCCGCCACGTCAGCCCCGCGAGCCCCACTTCACCGCCAGCGCCGCCGGCCCGCGAGGCCCGCAGCGGGCCCCTGAGGCCCACTTCCTCGCGCGCCTCCTCGCCCGCAAGCCGCCGCCGCCTCCTTCGCGCCCGATCGCCGCCTCCGCCGCCCGCCATCATCGCCGGCCGCAAGCTCGCCGGAGCTCGTCGCCGGAGCCCCGCGCCCCCTCGCCTTCCCGCGCCTCGGGAGTCGTCGCCGAGGGCGCCCGCCGCCGCCCGCCGCCAGATCCGGCCGGGGAGAGGCCGGCCTCGCCTCCCCTCTTCTCCTCGCCGACGAACCACCTCGCCGGCGACCTCGACGTCGGATCTGCTACAGTGCAACCCGGCGGCTACAGTAAACCCTAGATCTGGGGTTGTTTTTTTTCTCTAAGTCCCTAAATTTTCAGTTCATGTGCCCCTGTTTGAGGTCCCGTAACTTTGCACCCGTAGCTCCGATTCATGCATATAGCATATCAAAATGTTCGTCTCAGAGAGTACATCATTTCATTCCATTGCATCATTTTCATTTGAGCTCATCTTGATGCCCGAAATGCTGTTAGAAGAGGGCTTCGTGAGTTAATTGTCAGATCTACTACTTCATTTTAGACTTTTGTCATTTTTGCCATGATTATTGTGTGCATGATATGCCCATGAGTTATAATGGGAACCCCTTGATAGTTCGTCTTGATTAAAGCTTTTCCAGCAATGCCCAACCTTGGTTTTCCCATTTGCCACCTAGCCTTTTTCCCTTGGGTTTCCGGAGCCCGAGGGTCATCTTATTTTAGCCCCCCCGGGCCAGTGCTCCTCTGAGTGTTGGTCCGAACTAGAGTCCTGTGCAGCGCCCCCTCCGGGAAACTCGAGGTTTGGTTTTAGTTGTATGGAGAGCTCATCTGAGTGTGCCCTGAGAATGAGATATGTGCAGCTCCAATCGGGATTTGTCGGCACATTCGGGCGGTGTTGCTGGTCTTGTTTTAACCTGTCGAAATGTCTTGTTGTACCGGGATACCGAGTCTGATCGGAACGTCTCGGGTGGAGGTCTATTCCTTCGTTGACCGTGAGAGCTTGTCATGGGCTAAGTTGGGACTCCCCTGCAGGGATTGAACTTTCGAAAGCCGTGCCCGCGGTTATGGGCAGATTGGAATTTGTTAATGTCCGGTTGTAGATAACTTGAACCTTAATTTAATTAAAATGAATCAACTGAGTGTGTTGCCATGATGGCCTCTTCTCGGCGGAGTCCGGGAAGTGGACACGGTGTTGGAGTAATGTTTGCCGCAGGATTGTCCTCTTTAGTTATGCGTTCGCGCTTTGCCTTCTCTTCTCGCTCTCTTTTGCGAATAAGTTAGCCACCATATATGCTAGTCGCTTGCTGCAGCTCCGCATATATTCACCTTACCCTTCCTATAAGCTTAAATAGTCTTGATTGCGAGGGTGCGAGATTGCTGAGTCCCTGTGACTCACATATTCCTATTACACCAGATGCAGGTCCAGGTGATTCCGCTCCAGGTGACGCGTACGAGCTCAAGTGGGATTTCGACGAGGACTCTCAGCGTTACTATGTATCCTTTCCTGATGATCAGTAGTGGTGCCCAGTTGGGGGTGATTGGGACCGTGTCGCATGTTGGGTTTTCTTCTATTTTGGCGCCGTAGCCGGGCCATGAGTGTTTGGATGATGTATGTTATTTATGTACTTGATTGACGTGGCGAGTGTAAGCCAACTATGTTATCCCTTTTCTTTATCTATATTACACGGGATGTTTGTGATGATTACCTGACTTGCGACATATGCCTTCAATGCGATTATGCCTCTAAGTCGTGCCTCGACACGTGGGAGATATAGTCGCATCGAGGGTGTTACAAATTGGTAATCAGAGCCTTCCCCGACCTTAGGAGCCCCATTGCTTGATCGTTTTTAGCAGCTGCGTTGTGTCTAGAAAAATGTTTTGAGTCATTTAGGAACTATATATCGGAGAGCTTAGGAATTCTTTTTACTTCCCAGTCTCCTCATCACTCTGGTAAGGCATCCTGACGTAGAGTTTTGACTATTCTCTTCTCAAATTTCACTAATTTGTTTTTAGGATCACGCAGGTATCTTGGAATCGTTCCGATGGTTTTATGATGAGAACATTGTCTTGGTGCCTCCTGTCAAGGGTTTAGTGGAAGTGTCCCGGGGAGTTGAGCTGTGAGGTGTTGTCATCATAATTTTATCGTTGCAATTCTGGAATACTTGCGATATTTTTGCCGACATCGAAAATCTCTTTTATGCAGTTTGTTGGTGAGATAACCTCGACGCCACCCAGTACTTGTATAACGGATGCTTTTCGAAGGTTGAGGTAGATGGTTTCCGAAGGTTTCTTGGTTATGTGTTGAAGGATGGATACAACTGGATGTAGGATTTGCTAGTTTGGGTGAGATATTATGCTTCCCCTGTATTCCCAACACCTGATTGCATAACCGGAAAGGTACAGGAGTTTCATAGGTGGGAATTCTTGTAGCTCTAGTTCTTCTTCCATGGATATTGGTTCGAGATTGGGATTTCTTACCGACTATTCGTTCTTGATCCGTACCTTGTTGATTTACTTCTTCTACCTAATTCTATGTGGCTTCGCAATTTATGGATATGTGACCATTTCAAGAGGATTACATTCGTTCATTTTTGTTCGGATGTGAAGACTTTATGTCGCAATTTTCATTCCGTTGGTTTCAGCTTCCTTTATCTGTCTATGTGCTAACGGTGGTCAACCTCTTCAGGATGGCTCCCGCTAAGAGCACCAGTCAGAACCAGAATCAAGATCCGCCACCACCTCCACCTCCTCCGGAGGCATGGCAAGCTGTGATGGCCGCAACCAATGCAAACACACAGTTGATCATGCAAATCCTCCAAGAGCGCAATCAAGGCAGTCAAGGGAATCAAGGCAGCAATCAGAATCATTTTGCTACACTGAACCAGTTCCTTGCTAATGGGCCAAAGACGTTCAGCAATTGCGTTGAGGCTTCCGATGCTGACGATTGGCTTGTGGATCTGGGTAAGCATTTTGAGTGCAGCAACGTCAGGCCTGAAGATTTCGTCAAGTTCGCTTCTTTCCAGCTCAAAGATCAAGCTGCAGAATGGTTTCAGCAGTACAAGGATTCCAGAGGTGGACGTGTGATCACTTGGGATGATTTCCGTCAAGATTTCCGAGCTCATCACATTCCTCAGAGTGTGGTTGAAAGTAAGCGTCAGGAATTCCATAACTTGAAGCAAGGCTCTTTGTCCATCTATGACTACAACAAGTTGTTCTAGAAGCTCGCCCGCTTTGCCAAGCAGGACGTGCCTGATGAGAAGAGCATGATATACCAGTTCAGGGGTGGCCTCAGAGAAGAAATTCAGCTCGCTCTTGTCCTTTTTGAGCCGTTGAGATACGATGAGTTCTACAACATGGCACTGAAGTAAGAGGCTGCTCAGTTGAGGTGTGATGCTTCCAAGAAGCGAGTCAAAGATGCTACTCCTTCTTCCTCTACTCAAGTGGCCAAGCAGCAGAAGTATTGGCTCCCTCCTCCTCTGTTCCGTCAGCCGTATTAACAGAAGAGCAAAGGTGGCAGTGATTCTTCCCACCCACCCAACCCTGGCTTTCAGAACAAGTCTTCGTCTCAACCTCCAAGATCAAGTGCTCCGTACCACCGTACGCTTTCAGAGGTCACGTGCAACAAGTGCCAAGAAAAGGGTCACTATGCCAACAAGTGTTTCAACCAGAGGCGTCTTCCTCCTCCTCCTCCTGTCAGATCGGCAAGTACAGCTGTGGTCAAGCATAACCCCAAGTCCGCCAAGGTCAACTTGATGAACGTAGCTCAGGCAGAGGATTCGTCAGATGTCATCATGGGTAACCTTCCTGTTAATGATATTCCTGCAAGAGTTCTTTTTGACACTGGTGCATCACATTGCTTCATTTCTAAACCTTTTGCATCAAAGTATGAGTGCGATTATCAGCATCTGCAAAATTCTTTGCAAATTGTGTCACCAGGCAAGCAAATGACAGCTAATTTCTGCGTCCCGGATATTACTATCACGTTGGGCGACTACAAGTTTCTAGCTTCTCCTATTGTTCTGGGCGGCTCGGATATTGATCTTATTCTCGGAATGGATTGACTTTCTAAGCACAAGGCGCATCTTGATTGTGCTGCAAGGCAGATTCAATTGACTCATTCGTCTGAGGATGTTATTGTCTTTGCCGCTTGTGATGATACCATCCGTCTGTTTTCTCTCAATGAGAAGGGTGAACTGGATGCTATCTCGCAAATTCCAGTCGTTTGCGAATATCAAGACGTCTTTCCAGAAGAGCTTCCAGGAATGCCTCCGCACCGGCCGGTTGAATTCGTTATTGATCTTGAGCCCAGTACGGAACCTGTGTGCAAACGTCCTTACAAGCTCGGACCTGAAGAGTTGAAGGAGCTGAAGAAACAACTCGATGAGCAAGAAAGAATGGGTCTCATCCGGCCTAGTTCTTCTCCGTGGGGTTGTGGTGTTCTTTTTGTGAAGAAGAAGGATGGATCGGACCGACTTTGTGTTGATTACCGTCCATTGAACAAGAAGACCATCAAGAACAAATATCCACTTCCCAACATCAATGAGCTGTTAGAACAACTCAAAGGTGCTCAAGTATTCTCCAAGCTTGATCTCCGTATGGGTTATCATCAGATTCGTATCCGTGAGCAAGATCTTCCCAAGACGGCTTTCAGGACAAGCTTTGGTTCATATGAATACACTGTCATGTCTTTTGGTCTCGTCAACGCTCCTCCAACGTTCTCTCGCATGATGAACATCATCTTCAACGCCTACACCAATGACTTCATTTTGGTCTATCTCGACGACATTCTGGTTTTCTCCAAGAACAAGGAAGATCATGCCAAGCACTTGCGTTTGGTTCTCGATAAGCTCGGGGAACATCAGTTCTACGCCAAGTTCTCCAAGTGTGAATTTTGGGTCAATGAGGTTCTTTATCTTGGTCATATCATCTCTGCCAAGGGCATTGCCGTCAATCCTGAGAAGGTGTCTGCAATTGTGAATTGGGAACCTCCTCAGAACATGAAGCAACTCCGCAGTTTCCTCGGTCTCACAAGCTATTGCCGAAGATTCGTTGAAAACTTTTCTAAGATCACGAAGCCTCTCTCAAATCTTCTTCAGAAGCACGTCAAGTATGTTTGGTCTCCGAAGTGTGATATTGCTTTCAACACTTTGAAAGAGAAGTTGATCACTGCTCCAGTTCTGACTCCGCCTGATGAATCCAAACCGTACGAGGTCTTTTGTGATGCCTCTCTCCAAGGTCTTGGTGCAGTGTTGATGCAAGAGAAGAAAGTTGTTGCTTATACCTCTCGCCAGTTGAAGCCTAATGAGAAGAACTACCCTACTCATGATCTCGAGTTGGCGGCACTTGTGCATGCTCTTTTGACTTGGAGACATCTTCTATTGGGAAGAAAAGTGGACATTTTCACTGACCACAAGAGTCTCAAGTACATCTTCACTCAGCCTAATCTCAACCTCAGGCAAACTCGATGGGTCGAAATGATTCAAGAGTATAATCCGAGTATTGAGTATACTCCAGGCAAGGCCAATGTGATTGCTGACGCTTTAAGCAGGAAAGCGTATTGCAACAGTCTGATTCTTAAGCCTTATCAACCCGAGCTTTGTGAAGCTTTCCGCAAACTGAATCTGCAAGTTGTTCCTCAAGGTTTCCTCGCCAACCTTCAAGTCTCTCCTACCTTGGAAGACCAGATTCGCCAAGCCCAGCTTCTTGATGCTATGGTGAAAAAGGTGAAGATTGGGATTGCCAAGAGTCAACCCAAGTACAAGTGCTACCGCCTTGATGACAAGGATACTCTCTTCTTCGAGGATCGAATTGTTGTATCCAAAGGTGAACTTCGTAAAGTGATCATGAACGAGGCTCACAATTCTTTCCTCTCCATCCACCCTGGGAGCACGAAGATGTATCAGGATCTCAAGCAAGTTTATTGGTGGACTCGAATGAAGCGCGAGATCGCTCAATTCGTGAATGAATGTGATGTCTGCAGAAGAGTGAAGGCAGAACACCAAAGGCCAGCAGGTCTCCTCCAACCTCTCGCCATTCCAGAATGGAAGTTTGACCCCATTGAAATGGACTTCGTGACTGGGTTTCCAAAGTCCAAGCGTGGCAATGATGCCATATTCGTTGTCATCGACAAGCTCACCAAAGTGGCTCACTTTCTGCCCATCAAAGAATCAATCACTGCAGCTCAATTGGCGTAACTCTATACCTCTCGAATTGTCTCTCTGCATGGTATTCCTCAAGTGATATCTTCAGACCGTGGCAGCATCTTTACCTCCAAGTTTTGGGATTCTTTCCAGAAGGCCATGGGCATCAACATCCGCTTCAGCACAGCTTTCCATCCTCAAACAAGCGGTCAAGTCGAGCGTGTCAACCAGATTCTTGAAGATATGCTCAGGGCTTGTGTGATCTCCTTCGGCATGAAATGAGAGGATTGTCTTCCTTATGCTGAATTCTCCTACAACAACAGTTTTCAAGCAAGTTCGGGCAAGGCCCCATTTGAAATTCTATATGGCAGGAAGTGCCGTACCCCTCTCAACTGGTCTGAAACCGGTGAACGTCAGCTTTTGGGCAATGACTTAATCACAGAGGCAGAAGAAATGTGCAAAGTCATTCGTGATAACCTCAAAGCAGCCCAATCTCGCCAGAAGAGCTACTATGATAGTAAGCACCGTGATTTGGCTTTCGAGATCAGAGATCATGTTTACCTCCGCGTCTCTCCTATGAAAGGTACCCGTCGCTTCGGTATCAAAGGGAAGCTTGCCCCTAGATACGTGGGACCTTTCAAGATTGTCAGCAAGAGAGGCGACCTCGCCTATCAACTCGAGCTTCCTTCAAACTTTGCAAATGTTCATGATGTGTTCCATGTCTCTCAGCTTCGAAAGTGCTTCAAGACTCCTGACCGTACCTTCAACTTCGAGGACATTGAGCTCCAAGAAGATCTCTCTTATCGTGAGCACCCAGTTGCTATTCTTGAAGAGACTGAACGCAAGACTCGCAACAAGTCAATCAAATTTCTCAAAGTCAAGTGGTCACACCATTCCGACCGTGAAGCTACCTGGGAACGCGAGGATCACCTCCGTTCTCAGTACCCAACGTTCTTTCAGTCCTAGATCTCGGGACGAGATCTTTTCGTAGTGGTGGAGTGTTGTAACGCCCCGGATATAACTTTCCCAATTTGCGCTCCAACTCTTGCCGTTTCCGGCGTTAAGTTATATTTATTTTCTCGGGTTCGAGTCTTTGTCTCCGTGTGTTGTTTTTGTTGTCATGCATCTCATATCATGTCATCATGTGCATTGCATTTGCATACATGTTCGTCTCATGCATTCGAGCATTTTCCCCGTTGTCCGTTTTGCATTTCGGCGCTTCGTTCTCCTCCGGTGGTATTTTCTAGCTTTCTTTCGTGTGTGGGGATTAAACATTTCCGGATTGGACCGAGACTTGCCAAGCGGCCTTGGTTTACTACCGGTAGACCGCCTGTCAAGTTTCGTACCATTTGGACTTCGTTTGATACTCCAACGGTTAACCGAGGGACCGAAAAGGCCTCGTGTGTGTTGCAGCCCAACACCACTCCAATTTGGCCCAAAACCCACCAAACTCTGCTCAGTCACCTAGAGCGTTCGATCACGATCACGTGGCCGAAAACCGCACCTCATTTGGAGCTTCCTAGCTCCCTCTATGCCTATAAATAGGTTCCCCCATTTCAAATCTCGGATCCTCTCCCCCCTAACCCTAAAAAAAAGATCCCCGCCGCCGACGGACAAAATCCCGCGGTCCGGACATTGTCCGACCCGCAAGCCGCCGCCACGTCAGCCCCGCGAGCCCCACTTCGCCGCCAGTGCCGCCGGCCCGCGAGGCCCGCAACGGGCCCCCGAGGCCCACTTCCTCGCGCGCCTCCTCGCCCGCAAGCCGCCGCAGCCTCCTTCGCGCCCGATCGCCGCCTCCGCCGCCCGCCATCATTGCCGGAGCCCCGCGCCCCCTCGCCTTCCCGCGCCTCGGGAGTCGTCGCCGAGGGCACCCGCCGCCGCCCGCCGCCAGATCCGGCCGGGGAGAGGCCGGCCTCGCCTCCCCTCTTCTCCTCGCCGACGAACCACCTCGCCGGCGACCTCGACGTCCGATCTGCTACAATGCAACCCGGCGGCTACAGTAAACCCTAGATCTGGGGTTGTTTTTTTTCTCTAAGTCCCTAAATTTTCAGTTCATGTGCCCCTGTTCGAGGCCCCGTAACTTTGCACCCGTAGCTCCGATTCATGCATATAGCATATCAAAATGTTTGTCTCAGAGAGTACATCATTTCATTCCATTGCATCATTTTCATTTGAGCTCATCTTGATGCCCGAAATGCTGTTAGAAGAGGGCTTCGTGAGTTAATTGTCAGATCTGCTACTTCATATTAGACTTTTGTCATTTTTGCCATGATTATTGTGTGTATGATATGCCCATGAGTTCTACATATGTTTTGTTAAGGGTTTTGTCTTCTTTCCAGAGGTGCAACCCATATATTTTTGTGATGTGTGTGGTGCCTAGTGTAAGCTTGCAAAGTAAGGCACCCGGTAACTCTGTTTTCAGTGACTTAGTATTTTCACTAAGTCCTGGGATTGTTTAGTTCACGATGCCATATGTTCATGTTGTTTCCTAGCGATCCGTGCCTCTTTTGAGGATGATCAGTAAAGGAGTTTTGTTAATATTGTAGTGCTCTATCCATCCATGTCTTTGTTTGCAATTATGGAGCACCCTAGCTTGAGTCAATCGAGCTCTACTTTTGCTTCGTTGTGAATCTGGGCAGATCGTCAACTTGTTTGCGATTTTGCCGATGTTATTGTAGTTGATCCGTGCATGCTATGCCATTGTTCTTGCCATGTCTAGCTTGTATTTTGTGCCTTCTTAGTGGATGTATGCTTGCCTTTCCATGACTTGCACCGTGGTGAGTGCATCGAGCTCGTTAACATGCCTTCGTGAGTTATGTTTCAGCATGTGTCAGTTTTCACTAAGTCTGAAAACTGATTATGTTTTAGCTATGTTCGTGTGCTTGTTAGTATATTTTCCGTTCCCTTTTGGCTCAAGGTCACTAAGGGACTTTTGTTAAGCTTGTTGAGTAGCTCCATGCCATGTTCTTCTTTGTCATAATCAGGTCCTGTAGCATGTTGTTTTGTTGCTCCGAAGAGGGCTATATGATCTGAAATTTCAGACAAGTGTTAATTTCACTAAGTCTGAGATCTGTTTACCATTTGCGTTTTTGCCATGCTTGTTTGAACCTGTTAATGGATGAATTGGCTGTAGCTCAGTGCTAGACTTTTGTTAAGCATCTTGAATGCTTCCCTGCCATGTATTTTATTGTCATGTTTGAGAGCTGTGGCATGTTCATTTCATTGCATTTAGAGGCCTACTTGCTGTAAATCGCAGATCGGTGTCATATTTGAATCGCTTGCCATTTCCAAATCGTAACTCCGATTCCGGCGCTGTTTATATCGTTTTCAAGTGATTTCATCTCATATTTCCAGTGACACACTTGGTTTTCCAAGTTGAGGCCAGGTTCATCCATTTCCTGTCATATCTTGCATTTTGCATCCCGCATCGCATTCCGCATAGCATACCATCATTGCATCTTATTGTTTGAGCTTGCACGTGGTTGATTGTATCCTTGTTGCTTGTTTGTCTTGTTTGGGTAGAGCCGGGAGACGAGTTCGCTAACGAGGAGCCCGTTGAGTTTGCTTTTGAGGATCCAGTCAACTCTGACAGCTTTGCAGGCAAGATGATCATACCCTCGAAATCACTACTATCTTTGCTATGCTAGTTTGCTCGCTCTTTTGCTATGCCAATGCTACGATGCCTACCTTTTGCTTGTCAGCCTCCCAATTGCCATGTCAAACCTCTAACCCACCATGTCCTAGCAAACCGTTGATTGGCTATGTTACCGCTTTGCTCAGCCCCTCTTATAGTGTTGCTAATTGCAGGTGAAGATTGAAGGCCGTTCCTTGTTGGAACATTTATTTACATGTTGGGATATCATCATATTATCTTGTTATCTTAATGCATCTATACACTTGGTAAAGGGTGGAAGGCTCGGCCTCTCGCCTAGTGTTTTGTTCCACTCTTGCCGCCCTAGTTTCTGTCATATCGGTGTTATGTTCCCGGATTTTGCGTTCCTTACGCGGTTGGGTTATAATGGAACCCCTTGATAGTTCGTCTTGATTAAAGCTTTTCCAGCAATGCCCAACCTTGGTTTTACCATTTGCCACCTAGCCTTTTTCCCTTGGGTTTTCGGAGCCCGAGGGTCATCTTATTTTAGTCCCCCCGGGCCAGTGCTCCTCTGAGTGTTGGTCCGAACTAGAGTCCTGTGCAGCACCCCCTCGGGGAAACTCAAGGTTTGGTTTTAGTTGTATGGAGAGCTCATCTGAGTGTGCCCTGAGAACGAGATATGTGCAGCTCCTATCGGGATTTGTCGGTGCATTCGGGCGATGTTGCTGGTCTTGTTTTAACCTGTCGAAATGTCTTGTTGTACCGGGATACCGAGTCTGATCGGAACGTCTCGGGTGGAGGTCTATTCCTTCGTTGACCGTGAGAGCTTGTCATGGGCTAAGTTGGGACTCCCCTGCAGGGATTGAACTTTCGAAAGCCGTGCCCATGGTTATGGGCAGATGGGAATTTGTTAATGTCTGGTTGTAGATAACTTGAACCTTAATTTAATTAAAATGAATCAACTGAGTGTGTTGCCGTGATGGCCTCTTCTCGGCGGAGTCCGGGAAGTGGACACGGTGTTGGAGTAATGTTTGCCGCAGGATTGTCCTCTTTAGTTATGCGTTCGCGCTTTGCCTTCTCTTCTCGCTCTCTTTTGTGAATAAGTTAGCCACCATATATGCTAGTCGCTTGCTGCAGCTCCGCATATATTCACCTTACCCTTTCTATAAGCTTAAATAGTCTTGATCGCGAGGGTGCGAGATTGCTGAGTCCCTGTGGCTCACATATTCCTATTACACCAGATGCAGGTCCAGGTGATTCCGCTCCAGGTGACGCGTACGAGCTCAAGTCGGAGTTCGATGAGGACTCTCAGCGTTACTATGTGTCCTTTCCTGATGATCGGTAGTGGTGCCCAGTTGGGGGTGATTGGGACCGTGTCGCATGTTGGGTTTTCTTCTATTTTGGCGCCGTAGCCGGGCCATGAGTGTTTGGATGATGTATGTTATTTATGTACTTGATTGACGTGGCGAGTGTAAGCCAACTATGTTATCCCTTTTCTTTATCTATATTACATGGGATGTTTGTGATGATTACCTAACTTGCGACATATGCCTTCAATACGATTATGCCTCTAAGTCGTGCCTCGACACGTGGGAGATATAGTCGCATCGAGGGTGTTACAATACCGTATGCCAACATACGCAAAGCGACTGTCACCTTCTGAAAGGTGCTACGCCCGAGCTCTCCGGCGACATTCCTCCTTTGCTGAAAAAACCGGTCAGGGCTCACTAGTTTCTTTGCAATGCGCCTGAACAACTCGGTGCTCATCCTAAACCGGTGCCGGAAGTACGACTCGGGCTACACAGGATTATCCGCAAAATAGTGCCTGATCAATCTGTTGTGAGCATCGATCCTATCCCTTCAAATTTTCTGCCGACCCATAATCGAACCACCATGCTTCAGTTTTTTATTGATGTGCATAGCTAGGATCATTGCAAGATCCTCCTCCTCTTCAATATCAAATTCTTCTCCGGAAGAATTATATGACGAACTCATCTACAATGTTCAATTTAAACTAGGCTATAAATACTAGAAACAACATGCACCGAATTCATATAAAAATATGAAGTTGAATACATACCTTGCAAGCTTTTTGTTGAACACCTTGTGGGCGCCGAGCGGCAGTGGGCGGTCGGGCGCTGTTCGTCGGAGGAATGACGTGCGCGAGGGGCGGCAGCGCCCGGAGGGAGAAGGAGGAAGCGGCGGCGGCACGGAGATAGGCCGGGGAAGCGCCAGAATGGTCTACGGAATGGTCGCCGGATAGGCCGGGGTGGTGCGCGCGGCGGCGCCAGCGCCTTGGTCGGGGTAGGTGGAAGTCACGAGCAGGCGCTCGAGTGTGCGATGCGCGGTAGCGGGCGCTCGAGTGTGCGGCACGCGGTAGCGGACGCAGCAAATAAACGACGCACGATAGCGATTCGGACCGCGCGCTGAACTCTTTATGCCGCGCGCACGGTTATAGCGCGTTCGCTGGAGCTGGGATAGCGATTGCGCGCGTGCTAAAAAGCACAAATTTACGGCGCAGCCCTTATATAACGCGGCTATTGGAGATGTTCTAAAGACTGTTCTAAATGACATGTAGGCCATCAAGTACCCAGCAGGGATTTAAATCGAACACATCTAACAGAGTGCCAAAACTCAACTATCAGACAAAGTGCATATACGAATTTAAAGTGTCATGGCCCACTCACTGCAGCGTATTCCAATGCATTATTGAGTAGCTGCCATTATATTAGAAAATGTCCTATATTAGTAATCTCAAAGCACAAGTGGGTGGCTGAGATTTCGGCATCACGTGGCACCATGTCCCTAAAATCTGCGCCCTGTCTGTTATTTGCTATAATGGTGATATTTGTTGTAATAAATTAGCAACAAGAGTAAGCCACGAGTGTTCTTGCATAATTCAAAGTGAACATTTGATCTAGCATCATCGACAAGTGCATTGGCTGTTTGGGTGCTCTCCTAGTAGATGGTGTAATTTTAGAGAGAACTACCCCAATGCATTATATCTTATATTGGCTTAATATTTATGAAATAACTTTATAAAATGTATTGCTAAATTATACCCCCACTACTATTAAGATCATGAAGCGTAATTGGATGATACTATAACATTTTATGGTATATGTAATTTATTATGTTTAGAGATGGTCTCTTACATAACATACGGGTTTCATCATCTCGCCACATTAATTATGCGGCCTTAGACAAAAATCTGATATGGCACAGTAAGAGACGGCGCCAAGTTGGAACATTTCTAGAGGCATAACTCTTATGATAGTTCTGAATGCACTGGCACATTCTCTTCTAATTGTAGTGTGTGGTGTCACCATTATGTATTTTTATGATTTTACGTATTTCAAACATAAATGTATGTATGTAAATATAAGGGGGGGGGGGGGGGGGGGCACAAGTGAACGTAAATTCAAAGTGGCAGAAAGGATGCCATCTTTCTCCATCTCTGAGCACTCCATATTTTATGAGGGGTGTGAAAGAACAGAAGTTGATGTATGGAGAGGATGTTCGACCGTTTGATCTTTTTGGTGAAAGATAATATATCAATATACTGAATTGATACCAAGTGCCCTCGGATTGTGTAGCAACCCTATGTCAAGACTCGAGAACTAACCAAGACACTGAGGATGCACATAATCAAATCATTAAAAAGAAAGGGTAAAGTTGTGGCCTCAAAAGTCATGCCAAAGTGCAACATGTAATAGCAAGCCAAGGATATGTTGAGCTAAAACCAACATGTCCTTTGGTTTCAGTACAATTGTGGGAGAAGACATCAACATGCAGGATTGACAAATCAATATCTTCATCTCACATTCACAGTTAGTCCCATAAATGGCTTTGCGTCCTTCTATCATGAGTGTCTAGCTCGTAATAGTATATTTGATGCTTCAGAAAAGAAAATAGTTATGTTGTGCCAACGATTTCATTTTGCCAAGATGATGGGTATATAGCATTCTACACCAACATATAAATGCTATCTTGTTGAACTATATGTATCACATTTGACCACAATCATAACTCTAAGTGTCCATCCAAAAAGGAGAAGGTCTGCACTACCACACTTCTATAGGGAGAAAGGTGTGATTGCACTTGAGTCCCCCCACACCCTCATGAACAATATATTAAAAAAAAACTTTGGGATATCAAACATGATCAAACATTTGATATTCTTGCAAAGCTTCAGCTACAAATAACATTCGAGGAGCCCTCGCCAAAAAAAAATCACTGCTTAAAGTTTATATGCACTTTTCTGTAGTCCTTGATGGATTCAACCACTAAGGCCAGATGATGGGTTTTCACATCGAAGAGCAAGTCCAAGCAATACTTGCAAAAAAAAGAACCGGATACCCTGGACAAAGTTATGGATGTGTGCATCACAATGATGCAGAAGCCCGGGGTCAAGCCTCCTTTTCGGAAGAAAACAAAAACTTTGGGCGCACTTCCTTACTTTTTTCCGGAATATGGATTTTAAGGCATGGTTTGCTTACGTGAGCGAGACAACACAAGCATACTCAGCAGGTTGAAAAACTTACCAATAGGTGACATTCTTGGCCGACCCATCATGTGAAAGGTACGTCGTACAATGAGTGTGCCCGTTGACTGATTGTTCGCATTGTATCGCGGATTAAATATCACAATTATCATCAGGTATAACCAATGAAAGTCAAAATTAGAGTTGTCACCTCCAAGCATGGTTTTCACTTTCAGTGAGTTTTGATAAAATCTACTGAATTTCACTAATTTCGGCAGTCACTGAAATATTTACCTTTCAGCAAAAATAAATATTTCAGTATTTTCATTAGTACACATAAATTGAAATAATTTTCAATTTTTTTTAAGTTTTTAAAAATATTTAGTTGAATTCAAGTGAATATTTCGCCTTTTTGGCTGAAATCATCGAATTTCGGTGATTTCGTTTGGTGCTGAAATTTTTCTGAAACTGAAAGCGAAAACCTTGCCTCCAAGCTTGACTGCTTGAGGTCCGTCACTAGTAGAGTGCCACAAACGGAAGTCACCATGTGTGCTTCCAACGCGGCAACGCCACTTGGCATGTCCCCACCGTCGTGCCTCCCAGCTTTGACAATGCCAAACGTATGAAATGAACACGATATATACTCAGCAGAACCACTCGTCGACGATAAAAGTATAAGCCACGCGCACGATTAACTTAGCCGAGTTCTGCAATTTATTCTCTGTTGGGCTAGCTAGGCATAACAGCTGATAGCTTTTGTTCAATCCCGTCGGGGAGCCTGCCGCTTGCTTCTACCGAAGATCAATTAATTATAGGACGGCAAACTTAAGTGAGGAGGAAGGATGTAGAGTTTCAAGTGTGGATGCCAAAATATTACCCGGAAGCGGTGGTAGGGAAGTACACGTTGCGGTCGGCATACATGATGCGGGTGGCAGTCAGCACCGAGAGAGATGCAGCCTCGATGGTCTGGAGCAGAGGGAGCCATGTATAAACCTGTAGACAGAATCTGAGGAAAACGACACGAGGATCGACAAAATCCGCCCCAGAGTCGAAAAGGAAGGTTATCTTGGCCCTCCGAGTCCGAGTAGTCCAGGTCCAAACCCGGCCAGCGGCCCCGTTACCTTCCATATAAAATGGCCACTTCCACTTCGTACGTCGATCTTACTCGAAACAACTCCAACCCCAACCCCGTGAGCGAGAGCGGGACAAGGGCAGCGCGCGGCGATGGGAAGCACAAACACCGCGGCCACGCGCCACGCCGCGAACACGGTGGGGGTGCAGCAAGGCTCTCACGTGTTCGAGATCGCAGGGTACAGCCTGCACCCGTCGCTACTATACGGCGGCTGCGCAACGTCGGCCGGGTTCTCCGTCGGAGGCTACGACTGGCAAATTCAGGTCTACCCCTGGGGTGTCTGCGACCTCGATTATTATAGAGACTACATGGGGGTGTTCCTCGATTTATGTAGCGACCACAAGGACGCTAGGGTAACGGCGTCCTTCAAGTTCAGTCTGGTGGACGTCACCGGATCCTCGCCGCCGCATACGATGACAATGACAAACGAATTCGGTTCCGGCGGTAACAGCTGCTACGGCAATTGGGTGTTCAAGAAAAGGAGCGAGCTGGAGGCGTCGCCTTACCTCCTAGACGATCGCCTCACCATTGAGTGCGTCGTCACAATTGTCGAGGATGAGAAATCGTTTGTCGAGGAGGCCCCGCCGTCGGACATCACGGATCATCTTGGGAAGCTGCTGCAGGGGAAAGAGGGGACGGACGTGATTTTCGAGGTCCAAGGAGAGGCCTTTCCCGCCCACAAGCTGGTGCTCGCGATGCGATCGCCGGTGTTCAAAGCAGAGCTGTATGGCGCGATGAGAGAGAAGGACATTTGTCGTATTGCCATCTATGACATGCAGCCCGTTGTGTTTGAGGCCTTGCTTCATTTTATATACACCGATTCACTGCCTGCCATGGATGATCTTGGACGTGATGACTATAGAGATATTGTCAGCCATTTGCTTGTCGCCGCGGATCGGTATGCCATGGAGAGGCTGAAGATTATATGTGAAAACATCCTTTGTAAGAACATCGATGCGAAGACGGTGGTGACTACGCTGGCTTTGGCTGATTGGCATCACTGCGGCAGGTTGAATGATGCATGCATTCGGTTTATTGCCACTTTGGATACACGGGGAATGGATGACATGATGGCAAGCCAAGGGTATGTTACGCTCAAAGCCACATGTCCTTTGGCCTTAGTTGAACTGCTGGAGAAGACAAGTAGGCTCGCCAAATCGAAGTCATCTATTCATATTGGTAGTTTACTGCATGCATACTAACTTGCTAGTGAGTATCTAGCTCACAAAAATATACCAGGGTGTCAATTAGTTTTACTAGTAGCTAGGCTAGCAAATCAAAGTCTTTGATTTCATCTTGGTAGTTTGGTCTCACTAGCAAAATGGCCCGTGAATTGCAACGGAAGAAAAAAAATTATAATATTCAATGGTCATGACCACATTTTGTTGCACCACCCAGATATACCATCACTCTCATTTTCGTAAAATCGTGAAGTATTTTCGAAAATCATGAACATTTTTTTAACTCATGAACATATCTGAAATCGTGAACATTTTTCAAATTCATGAACATTTATACATATTTTCGAAAATTCTCTAAAATCATGAACATTTTTTGAATTCATGAACATTTTATACTATTTGCAAATATATTTTTTTATTCTGAACATTTTTTAAAATGTTTTTATTGAATAGGCGAACATTTATAGAATCGACGAACATTTTTTTGGAAACTGTTTGGTGGAACAATTTTTAAATTCACGAATATATTTTTGATTTAACAACGTTTTTTGAAATGCATGATCATTTTTTGAATCAGATAACATTTTATTGATCAATAACCTATTTTTAAGTCACAAACAGTTTTTAAATTTTTATAAACTATTTTTTAAGTCACAAACAGTTTTTCAATTTTTAGGATATATTTTAATTTATTAACATTTCTTGAAATGGTGAAATTTTGTTCAATTTCATTAACATTTTTAATACGCAAACTTTTTTAAAAAACTCATGAACATATTTTTATTTCTCCAACATTTGTTTTCAACATTGCAAATATTTTTTGAACATGTGAACACTTTTAAAATCGTAAACATTTTCTGAATCCATAAAATATTGATGAATTGTCACATAATTTACATAAAAATTATCATTTCGTTTAATTTTTGGAACTTTTTTGAAGTCCCGAATTATTAAAGTGGAAAATCCTGAAGATAGAAAAGGAAAACGAAATTTTAAAAACAGGCGGTCTGTACATGGGCCGGCCCAAACAGACGCGCTATGTCTTCTCCCAGCATGCAGAGCGCAGTATAGAATGTATCTACTGTATGGGCCGGCCCAGACGAGGATTCCCCTGTGTGAAACGTTTTTTATCACTTACTAGCAAATATGACCTTCCCTAAAAAAAAGCAAATATGCCCGTGTGTTGCAACGGGAGAAAAAACTATCATATTATGCTGGTGTGGTAGATATAAAAAAAATTCTGAATCAAATGCCATGATGAGATAAGAACTTTTAAAATGTTATTTCACAAACTATGTATGAGTGATGTCATGATGAGATAAAGGACTTTTTAAAAGTCATTTAAAAAACTAAAAATGTGGTGGTCTCATCATGACTTGATTTCCTAAGGCGCCTTAGTGAAATGTTTCTTGGATGGGCAAACTGCATTAATGGACCCTGCCTGAGTTAGATTGATGAATGATGTATCTCGCCTTGATCTAGCATGGCGGTGCTTACAATAACCAGTAAATAAACATAGTTATGTATGGAGGCGAAATAGACATTTACTCATTTTCATATAGGTTACAAAAATTAACCCATAGAAAGTCATGTCAATTTTTTGCGGCCTCAGCGCTATACAAAACAAGGAAACTTTTTTTTACCCCACGCGAGGGTCTAAATAAAATCTCTAAAACGACCCTATAGATGCCCTAATAAAACCTCTATATAGGAGATGGTTCCTGTTGTTTATTTTTTATGGATTTGTTTTAATTTTTGTGAATATTTTCTAAATTTTGAAGAACATTTTTTCAAATTACCAAATATGTTTTGAATAATGGATCATTTTTAGAAATCATAAACATTTTTTATTTCATGAACACTTTTTTGAAATCATGATTTATTTTATAATATGAGAACAATTTTTTGAAATCATGTGATTCCCCGAATGTTTTTTTGAATTCACAAAGAGTTTATGATTTCTCAATATATTTTTAAAAAACTCGCAACTTTCTGAAGTTTGGTTCTTTTGGAAATCCCAAATTAATCTAAAGAAGGAAAAATAAAAACAGAAATGACAATGTAAAAATCAAATATGATAGAAAATAGGGGCGCCACGACCCGCACATGGGCCGGCCCATTTCCTCCCGCTAAGATCATCTCTCTTAGAAACGATATTATGAATTTTAAGCAACTTGATCATGAACAAGTTGCACAAGCTTGGGAGAGGATGAAATTAATTATACGTAATTGCCCTACTCGTGATTTGAATTTGTGGATGATTATACAAAACTTTTATGTCGGATTGAATTTTGCTTCTAGAAATCTTTTAGATTCGGCCACGGGAGGCACTTTTATGGAAATCACTTTAGGAGAAGCTACTAAACTCCTAGATAATATTATGGTTAATTATTCTCAATGGCATACTGAAAGATCTTCTAATAAAAAAAGTGCATGCGATAGAAGAAATTAATGTTTTGAGTGGAAAGATGGATGAACTTATGAAATTATTTGCTAATAAAAGTGTTTCTTCTGATCCTAATGATATGCCTTTGTCTACTTTGATTGAGAATAATAATGAATCTTTGGACGTGAATTTTGTTGGTAGGAATAATTTTGGTAACAACGCGTATAGAGAAAACTTTAATCCTAGGTCTTATCCTAGTAATTTCTCAAATAATTATGGTAATTCCTACAACAATTCTTATGGAAATTTTAATAAGATACCCTCTGATTTTTAATCTAATATTAAATAATTTATTACTTCACAAAAGAATTTCAATGCTTTGATTGAAGAAAAATTGCTTAAGATTGATGATTTGGCTAGGAATGTTGATAGAATTTCTCTTGATGTTGATTCTTGAAAGCTTAA
Source organism: Triticum monococcum (assembly GCA_034509565.1). NCBI lineage: Eukaryota > Viridiplantae > Streptophyta > Magnoliopsida > Poales > Poaceae > Triticum > Triticum monococcum. The sequence continues at coordinate 707,493,198 of CM067842.1, read as the reverse complement.
ATCTATTCCTCCTAAGCATGATATCAATGAGTCTCTCAAAGCCATGAGAATTTCCATTGATGAGTGCAAAGAAAGAACCGATAGGATGTGTGCTAAGAAAGATGTCTTTATAAGAGCGTGTTCTTCAAGTTCCTATGAAAATAAAGATGAAGATCTAAAAGTTATTGATGTGTCCCCCATTAAATCTTTGTTTTGCAATATTAATCTTGATAATGATGGGACTGATTATGATCCACCTTTACCTAGAAGGCGTTCCAAAAATTCGGAGTTTTTAGATCTTGATGCTAAATTTGATGAAAGTGGGATTGAAGAAATTAAAACCCTAGATACTAATAAACCCACTATTATGGATTTTAAGGAATTTAATTATGAAAATTGCTCTTTGATTGGTTGTGTTTCCTTGTTGTAATCTGTGCTAAATTCTCCCCATCCTTATAGTCAAAATAAAGTATTTACCAAACATATCGTTGATGCCTTGATGCAATCTTATGAAGAAAAACTTGAGTTGGAAGTTTCTATCCCTAGAAAACTTTATGATGATTGGGAACCAACTATTAAAATTAAAATTAAAGATCATGAGTTCTATGCTTTGTGTGATTTGGGTGCTAGTGTTTCCACGATTCCAAAGACTTTGTATGATTTGTTAGGTTTCCGTGATTTTGATGGTTGTTCTTTAAACTTGCACCTTGCGGATTCCACTATTAAGAAACCTATGGGAAGAATCAATGATGTTCTTATTGTTGCAAATAGGAATTATGTGCTCGTAGATTTTATTGTTCTTGACATAGATTACAATCTTTCATGTCCTATTATTCTTGGTAGACCTTTCTTTAAAACGATTGGTGCAATTATTGATATGAAGGAAGGAAATATTAGATTCCAATTTCCGGTAAGGAAAGGCATGGAACACTTTCCTAGAAAGAAAATCAAATTACCTTATGAATCTATTATGAGAGCCACTTATGGATTGCCTACCAAAGATGGCAATACATAGATCTATTCTTGCTTTTTACGCCTAGCTAGGGGCGTTAAACGATAGCGCTTGTTGGGAGGAAACCCAATTTTATTTTTATTCCTTGATTTTTGCTCCTGTTTAGTAATAAATAATTTATCTAGCCTCTGTTTTGGTAGTGTTTTTTGTCTTTAATTAGTGTTTGTGCCAAGTAGAACCGTTGGGAAGACTTGGGGAAAGTCTTGTTATCTTGCTGTAAAAAACAGAAACTTTAGCACTCACGAGAACTGCTGTCATTTTTATTTGGAAAGTGCTATTTAGTTAATTATTTTTGCAGATGATTAATAGATAAATTCCTCACGTCCAGAAATTTGTTTTAGAATTTTTGGAGTTCCAGATACTGCGCTAGCTACAGATTACTACAGACTGTTCTGTTTTTGACAGATTCTGTTTTTTCTTGTGTTGTTTGCTTATTTTGATGAATCTATGGCTAGTAAAATAGTTTATAAACCAAAGAGAAGTTGGAATACAGTAGGTTTAACACCAATATAAATAAATAATGATTTAATTGCAGTACCTTGAAGTGGTCTTTTGTTTTCTTTCGCTAACGGAGCTCACGAGATTTTCTACTTTGAGTTTTGTGTTGTGAAGTTTTCAAGTTTTTGGGTAAAGATTTGATGGATTATGGAACAAGGAGTGGCATGAGCCTAAGCTTGGGGATGCACATGGCACCCCCAAGATAATCTAAGGGCACCTAAAAGCCAAAGCTTGGGGATGCCCCGCAAGGCATCCCCTCTTTCGTCTACTTCTATCGGTAACTTTACTTGTAGCTATATTTTTATTCACCACATGATATGTGTTTTGCTTGGAGCGTCTTGTATGATTTGAGTCTTTTATTTTTATTTTACCACAATCATCCTTGCTGTACACACCTTTTGAGAGAGCCATACATGATTTGGAATTTGTTAGAATGCTCTATGTGCTTCGCTTGTATCTTTTGAGTTATATAATTTTGCTCTAGTACTTCACTTATATTTTTTATAGCACGGTGGTGGATTTGTTTTATAGAAACTATTGATCTCTCATGCTTCACTTAGATTATTTTGAGAGTCTTAAATAGCATGGTAATTCGCTTAAATAATCACATATGCTTGGTATGCAAGAATAGTAAAAACTTTCTTATGGGTGTGTTGAATACTATGAGAAGTTTGATGCTTGATAATTGTTTTGAGATATGAAGATGGTGATATTAAAGTTGTGCTAGTAGAGTAGTTGTGAATTTGAGAAATACTTGTGTTAAAGTTTGTGATTCCCGTAGCATGCACGTATGGTGAACCGTTATGTGATGAAGTCGGAGCATGATTTATTTTTTGATTGTCTTCCTTATGAGTGGCGGTCGGGGACGAGCGATGGTCTTTTCCTACCAATCTATCCCACTAGGAGTATGCGCATAATACTTTGCTTTGATGACTTGTAGATTTTTGCAATAAGTATATGAGTTCTTTATGACTAATGTTGAGTCCATGGAGTATACGCACTCTTCTTCCTCCCACCTTTGCTAGCCTCTCTAATACCGCGCACCTTTCGCCGGTATCATACACCCACCATATACCTTCCTCAAAACAGCCATGATACCTACCTATTATGGCATTTCCATAGCCATTCCGAGATATATTGCCATGCAACTTTCCACCGTTCCGTTTATTATGACACGCTCCATCATTGTCATATTGCTTAGCATGATCATGTAGTTGACATCGTATTTGTGGCAAAGCCATCGTTCATAATTCTTTCATACATGTCACTCATGAGTCATTGCACATCTCGGTACACCACCGGATGCATTCATATAGAGTCATATCTTGTTCTAAGTATTGAGTTGTAATTCTTGAGTTGTAAGTAAATAAAAGTGTGATGATCTTCATTATTAGAGCATTGTCCCAGTGAGGAAAGGATGATGGAGACTATGATTCCCCCATAAGTCAGGATGAGACTCCGGACGAAAATAAATAAATAAAAGAGGCCAAAGAAGCCCAGACAAAAAAATGAGAGAAAAAGAGAGAAGGGACAATGCTACTATCCTTTTACCACACTTGTGCTTCAAAGTAGCACCATGATCTTCATGATAGAGAGTCTCCTATGTTATCACTTTCATATACTAGTGGGAATTTTACATTATAGAACTTTCTTGTATATTCCAATGATGGGCTTCCTCAAAATACCCTAGGTCTTCGTGAGCAAGCGAGTTGGATGCACACCCACTAGTTTCTTTTGTTGAGCTTTCATACACTTAGCTCTAGTGCATCCGTTGCATGGCAATCCCTACTCACTCACATTGATATATATTGATGGGCATCTCCATAGCCCGTTGATACGCCTAGTTGATGTGAGACTATCTTCTCCCTTTTTATCTTCTCCACAACCATCATTCTATTCCACCTATAGTGCTATATCCATGGCTCACGCTCATGTATTGCGTGAAGATTGAAAAAGTTTAAGAATGTCAAATGTATGAAACAATTGCTTGGCTTGTAATTGGGGTTGTGCATGATTTAAATATTTTGTGTGGTGAAGATAGAGCATACCCAGACTATATGATTCTGTAGGGATAACTTTCTTTGGCCATGTTGTTTTGAGAAGACATGATTGCTTTGTTAGTATGCTTGAAGTATTATTATTTTTATGTCAATATGGACTTTTATCTTGAATCTTTCGCATCTCAATATTCATGCCACAATTAAGAAGAATTACATTAAAATTATGCCAAGTAGCATTCCACATCAAAAATTATCTTTTTATCATTTACCTACTCGAGGACGAGTAGGAATTAAGCTTGGGGATGCTTGATACGTCTCCAACGTATCTATAATTTTTGATTGCTCCATGCTATATTATCTACTGTTTTGGACATTATTGGGCTTTCTTATCCACTTTTATATTACTTTTGGGACTAACCTATTAACCGGAGGCCCAACCCAGAATTGTTGTTTTTTGCCTATTTTAGGGTTTTGAAGAAAAGGAATATCAAACGGAGTCCAAACGGAATGAAACCTTCGGGAACGTGATTTTCTCAACAAACATGATCCAGGAGACTTGGACCCTACGTCAAGAACCAAAGGAGGAGGCCACGAGGTAGGGGCGCGCCTACCCCCCCCCCCCAGGCGCGCCCTCCACCCTCGTGGGCCCCCTGTTGCTCCACCGACGTACTCCTTCCTCCTATATATACCTACGTACCCCGAAATGATCAGATACGAAGCCAAAAACCTAATTCCACCGCCGCAACTTTTTGTATCCACGAGATCCCATCTTGGGGCCTGTTCCGGAGCTCCGCCGGAGGGGATATCCATCATGGAGGGCTTCTACATCAACACCATAGCCTCTTCGATGAAGTGTGAGTAGTTTACCTCAAACCTTCGGGTCCATAGTTATTAGCTAGATGGCTTCTTCTCTCCTTTTGGATCTCAATACAAAGTTCTCCCCTCTCTTGTGGAGATCTATTCGATGTAATCTTCTTTTTACGGTGTGTTTGTTGAGACCGATGAATTGTGGGTTTATGATCAAGATTATCTATGAACAATATTTGAATCTTCTCTGAATTCTTTTATGTATGATTGGTTATCTTTGCAAGTCTCTTCGAATTATCAGTTTGGTTTGGCCTAGTAGATTGATCTTTCTTGCAATGGGAGAAGTGCTTAGCTTTGGGTTCAATCTTGCGGTGTCCTTTCCCAGTGACAGTAGGGGCAGCAAGGCACGTATTGTATTGTTGTCATCGAGGATGACAAGATGGGGGTTTTATCATATTGCATGAATTTATCCCTCTACATCATGTCATCTTGCTTAATTCGTTACTCTGTTTCCATTAACTTAATACTCTAGATGCATGCTGGATAGCGATCGATGAGTGGAGTAATAGTAGTGTATGCAGGCAGGAGTCGGTCTACTTGTCTCGGACGTGATGCCTATATACATGATCATACCTAGATACTCTCATAACTATGCTCAATTCTGTCAATTGTTCAACAGTAATTCGTTCATCCACCGTAAAATATTTATGCTCTTGAGAGAAGCCAGTAGTGAAACCTATGGCCCCCGGGTCTATCTTCATCATATTAATCTTCCTATACTTATTTATTTACTTTGCTTTTTTACTTTGCTTTGATTTTACTTTGCATCTTTATCACAAAATTACCAAAAATATTACCTTATCATATCTATCAGATCTCACTCTCGTGAGTGACCGAGAAGGGATTGACAACCCCTTATCGCGTTGGTTGCGAGAAGTTATTTGTTTCGTGCAGGTACGAGGGACTCGCGTGTAGCCTCCTACTGGATTGATACCTTGGTTCTCAAAAACTGAGGGAAATACTTACGCTACTTTGCTGCATCATCCTTTCCTTTTCAAGGAAATCCAACGCAGTGCTCAAGAGGTAGCATGGTGTCCGTTGTCTTCAACCTTGGTTGCATTGAGGGTTTCTTTGCGATGTAGAAGTGCGAGGGGTCGTGGTTGTTTCTTCTTATGTATATTTGTTGGGTGGACCATGTGATCATGGAGTTTCTTTCTTAGCGAGTAGTCCACATGTGGTCTATTGTATCGGTTTTCGTCCGGTTTTCCGTTAATTAACTGGGCAATTCTCTTTTTTTAATTAATCGATGAGGCAAATCTTTTGCCTCTGTTTCAAAAAAAATAGTTGTTCGTTTCAGATTCAACAAATAAGGTCAAACCCAGTATCAGATATGGGAGCATCTGCAAGGATGGCTAGAGAAGGCACTATCCAAGGCAGGGAAAGAGGTCCTCATTAAAGCATGTGCACAAGCAATATCGATTTTTGCTATGAGTTGTTTTGATCTGACAAAGGGATTATGTGAGGAGATTAATATGATGAGTGCCCGCTATTGGTGGGCGCAACAGAAGGATGAACATAAGATGCATTGGTTGCGGTGGGAGATCATGACGATGCCAAAAGGAGAAGGGGGCTCGGATACAAGGATCTTCATACGTCTAACCTCGCAATGCTTGCGAAACAAGCATGGTGGCTTCTCACCAATCCAGATTCCCTATGCGCGCAACTTCTAAAGGCTAGATACTATCATGAGTCAAATGTGCTTCATGTATACCTGGCCATGGGAAGCCCGGCCCGACCCGACCCGGAAAAGCCCGACCCGGCCCGGCCCGACGCTGCTTCCGGGCCGGGCTCGGGCCTAGATTTTGAGCCCGATGGCCGGGCCGGGCCCGGGCCCGTTGTTTTTGCATTTTTCTAAAGGTCGGGCCGGGCCGGCCTGGAGCCCGACGGGCTTTTACGTGTTCGGGCCGGGCTCGGGCCCAGAAAACAGGCCTGATGGCCGGGCCGGGCCGGGCCTAGGGCTGGGTTTTTTGCATCGGGCTTGGCTAGGCCCGGCCCGAAGCACGGCCCGGCCTGAGGTATGGCCAGGTATAGCTTCATGCGGAGATCAAACCGGGAGCCTCATATGCTTGGCGAAGCTTTATGCAAGGTGTAAGCGTTCTGAAGGAGGGTGTGGTCAAGAGGATTGGGAATGGGTTTGATACTGCGATCTGGACCGGTACTTGGCTACCTAGAGATGGCTGCAGGCGACCAATCACACCGAGAGGACATGCGGTAATTCATACTGTCGGAGAACTCTTTGATCCGATCACTGGACAGTGGGATGAGGCTCTAATACAGGACCTGTTTTGGAGGATTGATGCTCAATGTATTATATATTTCTATCGATTCCCCTGCAAGATGACTTTGAAGATGAATGGGCGTGGCATTATGACTCCAGTGGGGTTTTCAGTGTTAAGACGGCATATAAAATGCTGCGACAGATGCAACAGATGACAAGTACACGAGAAGCTGGCCAGTCCTCGGCAGGAAGTAACACTCATGAGTCCTCGGCAGGAGCTAAAGTGTCCTCCTAGGATGTAGCATTTCATGTGGCGGCTGGCCCATAGCAGCCTGCCCCATAGATGGAGTATTGAACATCGTGGTGTTGATCTGGACATCCTTTGTCCGACATGCAAACGTTTGAATGAAGATGGGGCTCATAATTTTCTCCGCTGCAAAAATGTTAGAGCTGTGTGGACAAGGTTGGACTTGGAGCATGTCCGGCTGGAGCTCACTCAGCTTGCCACAGCGAGAGAGATGGTGCAAGCAATCCTTGGAAAGAATGAGGACATCAAGATCCGATGCGTGGTGCTCATGTGTGTGTGGTGGGATATAAAAAACACGGTGAATGCTGGGGAACCGATGAGATCCATAGATAGTGTATGCCACCGGATCCAAACAAGTCTGAATGATTGTGCTAGTCTGAAGGAAGCCAAGGATACAAAGCAGACTCAATACGCAGCCGACACGCTGATCGTGCTACCGACGATCACAGAGCAGTTGCACCATCTCAAGCAGTTGTTATCTCAATTCTCCACGGCCACTGGCCTCACTATTAACTTCCACAAAAGCACGTTCGCCCCTATCCACATAAAGCCGGAAACCTCCCGTACTCTTGCGGCGATCCTCGGTTGCGCGGTCGCCAGTTTCCCGCAGTCCTACCTTGGCTTGCCTCTGTCCACCTCCAAACTAAACATCTCAGCCTTTTTCTTTTTGATCGATAAAATCGACCGTAGGCTGGCTGGCTGGCGGGGCCTCCTGCTATCCTTGGCAGGGAGGGCAATTTTAGTTCGGGCGGCTCTTCGTGCCCTACCCATATATGCTATGAGCGCGCTCCTGCTGCCTATAGGGACGCTTCAGGAAATTGACAAACGTTGCAGGGCCTTCTTTTGGTCGGGCCAAGATAAAACAACTGGAGGGCAGTGCAAGGTGGCCTGGGACCTAGTGTGCGCTCCGTTCATAAATGGGGGTCTAGGTTTCTCCTCTCTCAAACACATGAATGTATGCCTTCTTCTTCGACACCTGTCAAAGCTTCACGACTCTAACTCTACTCCGGCAGCATCCTACCTGGTTAACAAATATGGCTGGTCCCCTACTCATGACTTGGGAGCTGGGGATTCTTACGCTTCACCTGTGTGGCGCGATATTATCAAACATATAGACTTTTTCAGGTCCATCACCTCGGTCAATCTTGGGAATGGGGCCACCACCTCATTCTGGAATGACCTTTGGCTCCCAAACACCCAGACTACTCTCGCCTGCCAGTTTGTTGCGCTTTACTCTCACTCCAATAGGCAACTCCAATAGGCAATCGGCCTCGGTCGCATGGGTATTGGACTCGCCAGAGCTAAACCTCGATCTTGCGCCTCGGTTATCCCTTGTAGCGGAGAACGAACTGGCTACCTTGCGTAATATTATGGCTACAGTTAACTTGGATCTGCAGGTTGACGATAACAGGGTTTGCAGGCGGGAGGGCAAAGCTCTCTCCACCAGTCTGGCCTACGCAGTGGTCTGGCATGAACACCCGACAGACCCAATGGCAGATGCAATATGGAAGAACTATGCGCCCAACAAGTGTCGAATATTCATGTGGCTGGCTCACAAGGATCGTGTATACACTAACGAACGAAGGCTGCATCGCTCCATCGCTACCTCGGATGCCTGCCCGCTCTGTGGCACTTGCGAGAGTATCACTCACCTCCTCCTCCGCTGCCCCACTCTACGGCCGCTATGGGATGAGCTCAACAGCCTCTACAGGGGCTCGCCTAACAACATTGCAGATATCTGGCGGATGGCCCCGAGGGATAAAGTTCGCTCTACAGTTCTCATCGCAATCTTCTGGAACACATGGAAGCGCCGAAACGCCAAGGTCTTTCGCAATGAGACCCTGCACATTCATCACATTGCTAGGGTTGCGGCGGATGATCTCAAGCTTTGGTCTCAACCATGCAAGAATGCCCTGCGCAAATCGCTCCTCCAAGACTGGGGCTCTATGTTGTCAAACCTTGCCGCGAGATTGTAACGCTATGTAATCTTCGGCTACCCCCCACCCCTCTCTCTCCCTCTCGCAACCCTCCCTGTAACCTCCTGTGTAAACATCTCTTTTAAGTAATATATGGTTCAGGCCGGCGTAAGCCCGTCGTTGACGCGTCAAAAAAAACAAAGCAGACTCAACAGGAGCAGAGGTGGGCACCGCCGGCTGATGATTTGCTCAAAATAAATATTGATGAGAGTGCTTCACAACATAGCTCAAAACGGGGTTACGGTTTCATCATCCGTGATAGAGAAGGTCAGGCTGTTGCCGCTGGTGCAGGTAACATACCCCATTTACTGAACCCGTTGCATTCTGAAGCCGTGGCTTGTTTGAAGAGCTTGCAAGCTGCACAACAGCTGGGTATGGGGTCTGTCATCGTCGAGACGGATTCCAGTATTCTCATGCATGCAATCAAAGGGACGGACCAGGACCGCTCTTCCATCGGTATTGTCTTCGGAGAGATCAAAATCTTTGTTAGTTTAAACTTTTCCTTTTTGAAGATTGTTTTTTGCCCAAGGGGCTGTAATATTGTTAGCTGATTCTCTAGCTGCTCACGGTGCACGTATGAGCCATGCATCCTCAGCCCTGTGGCCGGATGGGGCTCCAGACTTTGTTCATGCGTTAATTGCCAGCGATTTAACTGTTCTGGTTAATGGATTAGAGAGTATTCCGGTTCGGAAAAAAAACAAATAGGGTCAAAATCTGGTCAAAAGGAATCACGACACGAGGATTCAGCACCGAGAGAGATGCAGCCTCGATGGTCCGGAGCAGAGGGAGGCATGTATAAACCTGTAGACAAAATCTGGGGAAAACGAACTGGTGCACCATGATGCCGGTTGACGTCAATCACGACACGAGGATCGACATAATCCGCCGCAGAGTCGAAAAAGGCCCTCCGAGTCCGACTTGTCCAGGTCCAAACCCCGCCAGCGGCCCAGATGCCTCCATATAAAAATCCCAGTTCCGCTTCGTACGTCTTACCCGAGACAACCCCAGCCCCAACCCCGTGAGCGAGAGCGAGAGCGAGACAAGGGCAGCGCGCGGCGATGGGAAGCACAAACACCCCGGCCACGCGCCACGCCGCGGACACGGTGGGGGTGCAGCAAGGCTCTCACGTGTTCGAAATCTCAGGGTACAGCCTGCACCGGTCGCTACTACACGGCGGCTGCGCAACGTCGGACGCGTTCTCCGTCGGAGGCTACGACTGGCAAATTCGGGTCTACCCCTGCGGTGTCTTCGACCTCGATTATTATAGAGACTACGTGGGGGTGTTCCTCGATTTATGCAGCGACCACAGGGTCACGGCGTCCTTCAGGTTCAGTCTGGTAGACGTCACCGGATCTTCGCCGCCGCACACGATGACAAAGACGCGCGAATTCGGTTCCGGCGGTCGCAGCTGCTCCGGCGATTGGGTGTTCAAGAAAAGGAGCGAGCTGGAGGCGTCGCCTTACCTCCGCAACGATCGCCTCACCATTGAGTGCGTCGTCACAATTGTCGAGGATGAGAAATCGTTTGTCGAGGAGGCCCCGCCGTCGGACATCACGGATCATCTTGGGAAGCTGCTGCAGGGGAAAGAGGGGACGGACGTGATTTTCGAGGTCCAAGGAGAGGTCTTTCCCGCCCACAAGCTGGTGCTCGCGATGCGATCGCCGGTGTTCAAAGCAGAGCTGTATGGCGCGATGAGAGAGAAGGACATGAGTCGTATTGCCATCTATGACATGCAGCCCGTTGTGTTTGAGGCCCTGCTTCATTTTATATACACCGATTCACTGCCTGCCATGGATGATCTTGGACGTGATGACTATAGAGATATTGTCAGCCATTTGCTTGTCGCCGCGGATCGGTATGCCATGGAGAGGCTGAAGATTATATGTGAAAACATCCTTTGTAAGAACATCGATGCGAAGACGGTGGTGACTACGCTGGCTTTGGCTGATTGGCATCACTGCGGCAGGTTGAATGATGCATGCATTCGGTTTATTGCCACTTTGGATACACGGGGAATGGATGACATGATGGCAAGCCAAGGGTATGTTACGCTCAAAGCCACATGTCCTTTGGCCTTAGTTGAACTGCTGGAGAAGACAAGTAGGCTCGCCAAATCGAAGTCATCTATTCATATTGGTAGTTTACTGCATGCATACTAACTTGCTAGTGAGTGTCTAGCTCACAAAAATATACCAGGGTGTCAATTAGTTTTACTAGTAGCTAGGCTAGCAAATCAAAGTCTTTGATTTCATCTTGGTAGTTTGGTCTCACTAGCAAAATGGCCCGTGAATTGCAACGGAAGAAAAAAAATTATAATATTCAATGGTCATGACCACATTTTGTTGCACCACCCAGATATACCATCACTCTCATTTTCGTAAAATCGTGAAGTATTTTCGAAAATCATGAACATTTTTTTAACTCATGAACATATCTGAAATCATGAACATTTTTCAAATTCATGAACATTTATACATATTTTCGAAAATTCTCTAAAATCATGAACATTTTTTGAATTCATGAACATTTTATACTATTAGCAAATATATTTTTTTATTCTGAACATTTTTTAAAATGTTTTTATTGAATAGGCGAACATTTATAGAATCGACGAACATTTTTTTGGAAACTGTTTGGTGGAACAATTTTTAAATTCACGAATATATTTTTGATTTAACAACGTTTTTTGAAATGCATGATCATTTTTTGAATCAGATAACATTTTATTGATCAATAACCTATTTTTAAGTCACAAACAGTTTTTAAATTTTTATAAACTATTTTTTAAGTCACAAACAGTTTTTCAATTTTTAGGATATATTTTAATTGATTAACATTTCTTGAAATGGTGAAATTTTGTTCAATTTCATTAACATTTTTAATACGCAAACTTTTTTAAAAAACTCATGAACATATTTTTATTTCTCCAACATTTGTTTTCAACATTGCAAATATTTTTTGAACATGTGAACACTTTTAAAATCGTAAACATTTTCTGAATCCATAAAATATTGATGAATTGTCACATAATTTACATAAAAATTATCATTTCGTTTAATTTTTGGAACTTTTTTGAAGTCCCGAATTATTAAAGTGGAAAATCCTGAAGATAGAAAAGGAAAACGAAATTTTAAAAACAGGCGGTCTGTACATGGGCCGGCCCAAACAGACGCGCTATGTCTTCTCCCAGCATGCAGAGCGCAGTATAGAATGTATCTACTGTATGGGCCGGCCCAGACGAGGATTCCCCTGTGTGAAACGTTTTTTATCACTTACTAGCAAATATGACCTTCCCTAAAAAAAGCAAATATGCCCGTGTGTTGCAACAGGAGAAAAAACTATCATATTATGCTGCTGTGGTAGATATAAAAAAAATTCTGAATCAAATGCCATGATGAGATAAGAACTTTTAAAATGTTATTTCACAAACTATGTATGAGTGATGTCATGATGAGATAAAGGACTTTTTAAAAGTCATTTAAAAAACTAAAAATGTGGTGGTCTCATCACGACTTGATTTCCTAAGGCGCCTTAGTGAAATGTTTCTTGGATGGGCAAACTGCATTAATGGACCCTGCCTGAGTTAGATTGATGAATGATGTATCTCGCCTTGATCTAGCATGGCGGTGCTTACCATAACCAGTAAATAAACATAGTTATGTATGGAGGCGAAATAGACATTTACTCATTTTCATATAGGTTACAAAAATTAACCCATAGAAATTCATGTCAATTTTTTGCGGCCTCAGCGCTATACAAAACAAGGAAACTTTTTTTTTACCCAACGCGAGGGTCTAAATAAAATCTCTAAAACGACCCTACAGATGCCCTAATAAAACCTCTATATAGGAGATGGTTCCTGTTGTTTATTTTTTTATGGATTTGTTTTAATTTTTGTGAATATTTTCTAAATTTTGAAGAACATTTTTTCAAATTACCAAATATGTTTCGAATAATGGATCATTTTTAGAAATCATAAACATTTTTTATTTCATGAACACTTTTTTTAAATCATGATTTATTTTATAATATGAGAACAATTTTTTGAAATCATGTGATTCCCCGAATGTTTTTTTTAATTCACAAAGAGTTTATGATTTCTCAATATATTTTAAAAAAACTCGCAACTTTCTGAAGTTTGGTTCTTTTGGAAATCCCAAATTAATCTAAAGAAGGAAAAATAAAAACAGAAATGAGAATGTAAAAATCAAATATGATAGAAAATAGGGGCGCCACGACCCGCACATGGGCCGGCCCATTACCACGTGCGGGAGGAGGCGCACTAGAGGGGAAAAAGGCAAGACAAAAAGAGCAAAACCAGGGATCAAACCCTGGCCTCCGGTGTGGAAGACTAAGACCTTAGCCATTGCGATGCTCGTGTGCTAGTGTTATGTAGGTGTATCAATATATAAGAACTAAACCTGACGGTGATTTTGAATTAAAAATGAATCATTTTCCTTCATGTATGGGTGGCATAATGGGTAATTTATGGCAACTTCGGGGACTATTTTATGACGGGCCACTGGAAGCAATAGCCCATTTATTATTAGGTAAAGATAGATGGGATGAGGGAGCTCCCAATGGAAGCAACCGGTGCCCACGCGCGCCCCCTTAATGGGCCGGCCCACTATGGCTTCGCTCCCTGACTCCCACTTCCCTTCGTTCGCTCGCTCGATCAACTAGCGTTGCATGCTTTTTGGGGTTTTTTCGGCTAAGCTACTGTTTCAGAGCTCATAAATATGGGGAAAATGTAACACACAAAAATTACGAATTATGGAAAAAAAATCATTGATTTCGAAAAAAGTTCATCGAATACGAAAAAATTTCATCAAATTTAAATAAAGTTCATCTAATTTGAAAAAATCATCCTTTTTTAAATAAGTTCGTCAAATTTGGGGAAAAATCATTGAATTTGAAAAACCATCGAATTTGAAAAAACTATTTTGAAAAAGGTTCGTAGAATTTGAAAAAAACTTCATCAATTTTGGAAGAAATTCATTGAAGTTGATGAAATTTTATGATATTTCAAAAATATGTGAATTTAAAAGCATGAATTTGAACCGAGTTTGCACATTTAAGAAGAAAAAAAGAAAAAGAAAAAAAGGAACAAGGGAAAAAAACGAATAAGAACCACGACCTGGAGAAAGAATAAAAGAAAATAAGATTTATTTACGGACACGTGAGGTTGTGTCGTAGTGATAACTGTGCTCCTCTCTCCACCAGGAGCTCTTGAGTTCGAACCAATAGCCCTTATTTGCTTCCATATCACTAGAAGCAATAGCCCTTTATTATTAGGTATAGATAAAAGTAACGTGCTATACCTTTGTAACGAGTGTCTTGCTCAAAAAAATATGTCTACTGCGTCACGAAGAGAAGTAGTTTTGTTGTGCCAACAATTTCCTTTTGTCAAGTTGCTGGTTAGCATTTTGACAGGGGCATATTAATGCTTCCGCTACGTGAAAATCACACGCTACCTTGTATCTTATTATAAGCCAAGTGTCAAAACACGGGTTCTCGGCTTATGTCCATCTAAGCTGAGTCGTGACTGGAAAATATATGACAAAAAAATAGGTACTCGACTTCTATACAAGCCGAGTGGGTGCACAAACAATAATTGTGCTTGTTGTTTGATGTATTATCGAATTGCCGATATAGTTTCAGTGAATCAGCAATAGACCAGTAACACTACAAGGGTAGACCATGAGTGTGAGTATATAATTCGAAGTGAAGCTTTTGACCTGGCATGCAACCAAATATTATGATAGTTGTGAATGAAGGAAATATGCCCTAGAGGCAATAATAAAGTTATTATTTATTTCCTTATATCATGATAAATGTTTATTATTCATGCTAGAATTGTATTAACCGAAAACATAATACATGTGTGAATACATAGACAAACTTAGTGTCACTAGTATGCCTCTACTTGACTAGCTCGTTAATCAAAGATGGTTATGTTTCCTAACCATGAACAAAGTGTTGTTATTTGATTAACGAGGTCACATCATTAGTAGAATGATTTGATTGACATGACCCATTCCATTAGCTTAGCACCCGATCGTTTAGTATGTTGCTATTGCTTTCTTCATGACTTATACATGTTCCTATGACTATGAGATTATGCAACTCCCGTTTGCCGGAGGAACACTTTGGGTGCTACCAAACGTCACAACGTAACTGGGTGATTATAAAGGAGTACTACAGGTGTCTCCAAAGGTAGATGTTGGGTTGGCGTATTTCGAGATTAGGATTTGTCACTCCGATTGTCAGAGAGGTATCTCTGGGCCCTCTCGGTAATACACATCACTTAAGCCTTGCAAGCATTGCAACTAATGAGTTAGTTGCGAGATGATGTATTACGGAACGAGTAAAGAGACTTGCCGGTAACGAGATTGAACTAGGTATTGGATACCGACGATCGAATCTCGGGCAAGTAACATACCGATGACAAAGGGAACAACGTATGTTGTTATGCGGTCTGACCGATAAAAGATCTTTGTAGAATATGTAGGAGCCAATATGGGCATCCAGGTCCCGCTATTGGTTATTGACCGGAGACGTGTCTCAGTCATGTCTACATTGTTCTCGAACCGTAGGGTCCGCACGCTTAAGGTTTCGATGACAGTTATATTATGAGTTTATGAGTTTTGATGTACCGAAGGAGTTCGGAGTCCCGGATGAGATCGGGGACATGACGAGGAGTCTCGAAATGGTCGAGACATAAAGATCGATATATTGGACGACTATATTCGGACATCGGAGAGGTTCCGAGTGATTCGGGTATTTTTCAGAGTACCGGGTAGTTACGGGAGAAGTAATGGGCCTTGATGGGCTTTAGTGGGAAGAGGAAAAAAGACTGCTGCGCCCCCCCCCCCCCTCCCCTCTAGTCCGAATTGGACTAGGGAAAAGGAGGCCGGCCACCTTTTCTACTCCTCCACTTCCTTCTCCCTTCCTCCCCTCTTGGTGGACTCCTACTAGGACTTGGAGTCCTAGTAGGACTCCACACCTGGCGCGCCTCTCCTATGGCCGGCCTCCTCCCCCTTGCTCCTTTATATACGGGGGCAGGGGGCACCTCTAGACACACAAGTTGATCGTTCCTTAGCCGTGTGCGGTGCCCCCTGTCACCATATTCCACCTCGATCATATCGTTGTAGTGCTTAGGCGAATCCCTGCGTCGGTAGAACATCAAGATCGTCATCACGCCGTCGTGCTGACGGAACTCCTCCCCGAAGCTTTGCTGGATCGGAGCCCGGGGATCGTCATCGAGTTGTACGTGTGCTAAGAACTCAGAGGTGCCGGTGTAACGGTGCTTGGATCGGTCGGATCGAGAAGAAGACGTACGACTACTTCCTCTACATTATGTCAACACTTCCGTTGCGATCTACAAGGGTACGTAGATCGGACTCTCCCCTCGTTGCTATGCATCACCATGATCTTGTGTGTGCATAGGAAATTTTTTTGAAATTACTACGTTCCCCAACAGTGGTATCAGAGCCTAGGTTTTATGGTTTGATGTTATGTGCACGAGTAGAACACAAGTGAGTTGTGGACGATATAAGTCATACTGCCTACCAGCATGTCATACTTTGGTTCGGCGGTATTGTTGGACGAGACGACCCGGACCAACCTTACGCGGACGCTTACGCGAGACCGGTTCCCTCGACGTGCTTTGCACATAGATGGCTTGCGGGCGACTGTCTCTCCAACTTTAGTTGAACCGAGTGTGGCTACGCCCGGTCCTTGAGAAGGTTAAAACGGAGTCTATTTGACAAACTATCGTTGTGGTTTTGATGCGTAGGTGAGATTGGTTCTTACTTAAAGCCCGTAGCAGCCACGTAAAACTTGCAACAACAAAGTAGAGGACGTCTAACTTGTTTTTGCAGGGCATGTTGTGATGTGATATGGTCAAGGCATGATGCTAAATTTTATTGTATGAGATAATCATATTTTGTAACCGAGTTATCGGCAACTGGTAGGAGCCATATGGTTGTCGCTTTATTGTATGCAATGCAATCGCGATGTAATGCTTTACTTTATTACTAAGTGGTAGTGATAGTCGTGGAAGCATAAGATTGGCGAGACGACAACGATGCTACGATGGAGATCAAGGTGTCGCGCCGGTGACGATGGTGATCATGACGGTGCTTCGGAGATGGAGATCACAAGCACAAGATGATGATGGCCATATCATATCACTTATATTGATTGCATGTGATGTTTATCTTTTATGCATCTTATCTTGCTTTGATTGACGGTAGCATTATAAGATGATCTCTCACTAATTATCAAGAAGTGTTCTCCCTGAGTATGCACCGTTGCGAAAGTTCTTCATGCTGAGACACCACGTGATGATCGGGTGTGATAGGCTCTACGTTCAAATACAACGGGTGCAAAACAGTTGCACACGCGGAATACTCAGGTTATACTTGACGAGCCAAGTGAAGGAAATATGCCCTAGAGGCAATAATAAAGTTATTATTTATTTCCTTATATCATGATAAATGTTTATTATTCATGCTAGAATTGTATTAACCGGAAACATAATACATGTGTGAATACATAGACAAACAGAGTGTCACTAGTATGCCTCTACTTGACTAGCTCGTTAATCAAAGATGGTTATGTTTCCTAACCATGAACAAAGAGTTGTTATTTGATTAACGAGGTCACATCATTAGTTGAATGATCTGATTGACATGACCCATTTCATTAGCTTAGCACCCGATCGTTTAGTATGTTGCTATTGCTTTCTTCATGACTTATACATGTTCCTATGACTATGAGATTATGCAACTCCCATTTGCCGGAGGAACACTTTGGGTACTACCAAACGTCACAACGTAACTGGGTGATTATAAAGGAGTACTACAGGTGTCTCCAATGGTAGATGTTGGGTTGGCGTATTTCGAGATTAGGGTTTGTCACTCCGATTGTCGGAGAGGTATCTCTGGGCCCTCTCGGTAATACACATCACATATGCCTTACAAGCATTATAATTAAGATGTTAGTTGTGAGATGATGTATTACGGAACGAGTAAAGAGACTTGCCAGTAACGAGATTGAACTAGGTATTGGATACCGACGATCGAATCTCGGGCAAGTAACATATCGATGACAAAGGGAACAACGTATGTTGTTATGCGGTCTGACCGATAAAGATCTTCGTAGAATATGTAGGAGCCAATATGGGCATCCAGGTCCCGCTATTGGTTATTGACCGGAGACGTGTCTCGGTCATGTCTACATTATTCTCGAACCGTAGGGTCCGCACGCTTAACGTTACGATGACAGTTATTATGAGTTTATGCATTTTGATGTACCGAAGGTTGTTCGGAGTCCCGGATGTGATCACGGACATGACGAGGAGTCTCGAAATGGTCGAGACATAAAGATTGATATATTGGAAGCCTATGTTTGGACATCGGAAGTGTTCCGGGTGAAATCGGGAATTTTACCGGAGTACCGGGAGGTTACCGGAACCCCCCGGGAACAAAATGGGCCTTAGGCCTTAGTGGAAAGGTGAAAGGGGCAGCCCAAGGTGGGCTGCGCGCCTCCCCCCTCCCCTAGTCCTATTAGGACTAGGAGAGGTGGCCGGCCCCCTGCTCCCTCTCTCTCTCTCGAGGAGTCCTATTAGGAATAGGATTGGGGGGAGTCCTACTCCCGGTAGGAGTAGGACTCCTCCTGGGCCCTCCTCCTTTGGCCGGCCAGCCCTCCCCCTGGCAAGCTTTATATACGGGGGCAGGGGGCTCCTCTAGACACACAAGTTGATCATTGAGATCGTTCCTTAGCCGTGTGCGGTGCCCCCTGCCACCAAATTCCACCTCGATCATATCGTTGTAGTGCTTAGGCGAAGCCCTACGTCGGTAATACATCAAGATCGTCACCACGCCGTCGTGCTGACGGAACTCCTCCCCGAAGCTTTGCTGGATCAGAACCCGGGGATCGTCATCGAGCTGAACGTGTGCTAAGAACTCGGAGGTGCCGGAGTAACGGTGCTTGGATCGGTCGGATCGGGAAGAAGACGTACGACTACTTCCTCTATGTTGTGTCAACGCTTCCGTTGCGAGCTACAAGGGTACGTAGATCAGACTCTCCCCCTCGTTGCTATGCATCACCATGATCTTGTGTGTGCGTAGGAAATTTTTTGAAATTACTACGTTCCCCAACAGTGGTATCAGAGCCTAGGTTTTATGGTTTGATGTTATTTGCACGAGTAGAACACAAGTGAGTTGTGGGCGATACAAGTCATACTGCCTACCAGCATGTCATACTTTGGTTCGGCGGTATTGTTGGACGAGACGACCCGGACCAACCTTACGCATACGCTTACGCGAGACCGATTCCCTCGACGTGCTTTGCACATAGATGGCTTGCGGGCGACTGTCTCTCCAACTTTAGTTGAACCGAGTGTGGCTACGCCCGGTCCTTGAGAAGGTTAAAACGGAGTCTATTTGACAAACTATCGTTGTGGTTTTGATGCGTAGGTGAGATGAGTTCTTGCTTAAGCCCGTAGCAGCCACGTAAAACTTGCAACAACAAAGTAGAGGACGTCTAACTTGTTTTTGCAGGGCATGTTGTAATGTGATATGGTCAAGGCATGACGCTGATTTTATTGTATGAGATGATCATGTTTTGTAACCAAGTTATCGGCAACTGGCAGGAGCCATATGGTTGTCGCTTTATTGTATGCAATGCAATCGCGATGTAATGCTTTACTTTATTGCTAAGCGGTAGTGATAGTCGTGGAAGCATAAGATTGGCGAGACGACAATGATGCTACGATGGAGATCAAGGTGTCGCGCCGGTGACGATGGTGATCATGACGGTGCTTCGGAGATGGAGATCACAAGCACAAGATGATGATGGCCATATCATATCACTTATATTGATTGCATGTGATGTTTATCTTTTATGCATCTTATCTTGCTTTGATTGACGGTAGCATTATAAGATGATCTCTCACTAAATTATCAAGAAGTGTTCTCCCTGAGTATGCACCGTTGCCAAAGTTCGTCGTGCCCAGACACCACGTGATGATCGGGTGTGATAAGCTCTACGTCCATCTACAACGGGTGCAAGCCAGTTTTGCACACGCAGAATACTCAGGTTAAACTTGACGAGCCTAGCATATGCAGATATGGCCTCGGAACACAGAGACCGAAAGGTCGAGCGTGAATCATATAGTACATATGATCAACATAACGATGTTCACCATTGAAAACTACTCCATCTCACGTGATGATCGGTTATGGTTTAGTTGATTTGGATAACGTGATCACTTGGAGGATTAGAGGGATGTCTATCTAAGTGGGAGTTCTTAAGTAATTTGATTAACTGAACTTAAACTTATCATGAACTTAGTACCTGATAGTATCTTGCTTGTTTATGTTGATTGTAGATAGATGGCTCGTGCTGTTGTTCCGTTGAATTTTAATGCGTTCCTTGAGAAAGCAAAGTTGAAAGATGATGGTAGCAATTACACGGACTGGGTCCGTAACCTGAGGATTATCCTCATTGCTGCACAGAAGAATTACGTCCTGGAAGCACCGCTGGGTGCCAGGCCTGCTGCTGGAGCAACACCAGATGTTATGAACGTCTGGCAGAGCAAAGCTGATGACTACTCAATAGTTCAGTGTGCCATGCTTTACGGCTTAGAATCGAGACTTCAACGACGTTTTGAACGTCATGGAGCATATGAGATGTTCCAGGAGTTGAAGTTAATATTTCAAGCAAATGCCCGAATTGAGAGATATGAAGTCTCCAATAAGTTCTATAGCTGCAAGATGGAGGAGAACAGTTCTGTTAGTGAGCATACTCAAAATGTCTGGGTATAATAATCACTTGATTCAGATGGGAGTTAATCTTCCAGATGATTGCGTCATTGACAGAATTCTCCAATCACTGCCACCAAGCTACAAGAGCTTCGTGATGAACTATAATATGCAAGGGATGAACAAGACTATTCCCGAGCTCTTCGCAATGCTGAAAGCTGCGGAGGTAGAAATCAAGAAGGAGCATCAAGTGTTGATGGTCAACAAGACCACTAGTTTCAAGAAAAAGGGCAAAGGGAAGAAGAAGGGGAACTTCAAGAAGAACAGCAAGCAAGTTGCTGCTCAGGAGAAGAAACCCAAGTCTGGACCTAAGCCTGAAACTGAGTGCTTCTACTGCAAGCAGACTGGTCACTGGAAGCGGAACTGCCCCAAGTATTTGGCGGATAAGAAGGATGGCAAGGTGAACAAAGGTATATGTGATATACATGTTATTGATGTGTACCTTACTAGAGCTCGCAGTAGCACCTGGGTATTTGATACTGGTTCTGTTGCTAATATTTGCAACTCGAAACAGGGACTACGGAATAAGCGGACACTAGCAAAGGACGAGGTGACGATGCGCGTGGGAAACGGTTCCAAAGTCGATGTGATCGCGGTCGGCACGCTACCTCTACATCTACCTTCGGGATTAATATTAGACCTAAATAATTGTTATTTGGTGCCAGCGTTGAGCATGAACATTATATCTGGATCTTGTTTAATGCGAGACGGTTATTCATTTAAATCAGAGAATAATGGTTGTTCTATTTATATGAGTAATATCTTTTATGGTCATGCACCTTTGAAGAGTGGTCTATTTTTGATGAATCTCGATGGTAGTGATACACATATTCATAATGTTGAAACCAAAAAGATGCAGAGTTGATAATGATAGTGCAACTTATTTGTGGCACTGCCGTTTAGGTCATATCGGTGTAAAGCGCATGAAGAAACTCCATACTGATGGGCTTTTGGAACCACTTGATTATGAATCACTTGGTACTTGCGAACCGTGCCTCATAGGCAAGATGACTAAAACACCGTTCTCCGGTACTATGGAGAGAGCAACAGATTTATTGGAAATCATACATGCCAATGTATGTGGTCCGATGAATATTGAGACTCGTGGCGGATATCGTTATTTTCTCACCTTCACAGATGATTTAAGCAGATATGGGTATATCTACTTAATGAAACACAAGTCTGAAACATTTGAAAAGTTCAAAGAATTTCAGAGTGAAGTTGAAAATCATCGTAACAAGAAAATAAAGTTTCTATGATCTGATCGTGGAGGAGAATATTTGAGTTACGAGTTTGGTGTACATTTGAAAAATTGTGGAATAGTTTCACAACTCACGCCACCCGGAACACCACAGCGTAATGGTGTGTCCGAACGTCGTAATCGTACTTTACTAGATATGGTGCGATCTATGATATCTCTTACTGATTTACCGCTATCGTTTTGGGGTTATGCTTTAGAGACGGCCGCATTCACGTTAAATAGGGCACCATCAAAATCCGTTGAGACGACGCCTTATGAACTATGGTTTGGCAAGAAACCAAAGTTGTCGTTTCTTAAAGTTTGGGGCTGCGATGCTTATGTGAAAAAGCTTCAACCTGATAAGCTCGAACCCAAAGCGGAGAAATGTGTCTTCATAGGATACCCAAAGGAGACTGTTGGGTGCACCTTCTATCACAGATCCGAAGGCAAGACATTCGTTGCTAAGAATGGATCATTTCTAGAGAAGGAGTTTCTCTCGAAAGAAGTGAGTGGGAGGAAAGTAGAACTTGACGAGGTAACTGTACCTGCTCCATTATTGGAAAATAGTACATCACAGAAAACTGTTTCTGCGACACCTATACCAATTAGTGAGGAAGCTAATGATGATGATCATGAAACTTCAGGACAAGATACTACTGAACCTCGTAGATCAACCAGAGTGAGATCCGCACCAGAGTGGTACGGTAATCCAATTCTGGAAGTCATGCTACTAGATCATGATGAACCTACGAACTATGAAGAAGCGATGGTGAGCCCAGATTCCGCAAAGTGGCTTGAAGCCATGAAATCTGAGATGGGATCCATGTATGAGAACAAAGTATGGACTTTGGTTGACTTGCCCGATGATCGGCAAGCAATTGAGAATAAATGGATCTTCAAGAAAAAGACTGACGCTAACGGTAATATTACTGTCTATAAAGCTCGACTTGTCGCAAAAGGTTTTCGACAAGTTCAAGGGGTTGACTACGATGAGACCTTCTCACCCGTAGCGATGCTTAAGTCTGTCAGAATCATGTTAGCAATTGCCGCATTTTATGATTATGAAATTTGGCAGATGGATGTCAAAACTGCATTCCTGAATGGATTTCTGGAAGAAGAGTTGTATATGATGCAACCGGAAGGTTTTGTCGGTCCAAAGGGAGCTAACAAAGTGTGCAAACTCCAGCGATCCATTTATGGACTGGTGCAAGCATCTCGGAGTTGGAATAAACGCTTTGATAGTGTGATCAAAGCATTTGGCTTTATACAGACTTTTGGAGAAGCCTGTATTTACAAGAAAGTGAGTGGGAGCTCTGTAGCATTTCTGATATTATATGTGGATGACATATTGCTGATTGGAAATGATATAGAATTTCTGGATAGCATAAAGGGATACTTGAATAAAAGTTTTTCGATGAAAGACCTCGGGGAAGCTGCTTACATATTAGGCATAAAGATCTATTGAGATAGATCAAGACACTTAATTGGACTTTCACAAAGCACATACCTTGACAAGATTTTGAAGAAGTTCAAAATGGATCAAGCAAAGAAAGGGTTCTTGCCTGTGTTACAAGGTGTGAAGTTGAGTCAGACTCAATGCCCGACCACTGCAGAAGATAGAGAGAAAATGAAAGATGTTCCCTATGCTTCAGCCATAGGCTCTATCATGTATGCAATGCTGTGTACCAGTCCTGATGTGTGCCTTGCTATAAGTTTAGCAGGGAGGTACCAAAGTAATCCAGGAGTGGATCACTGGACAGCGGTCAAGAACATCCTGAAATACCTGAAAAGGACTAAGGATATGTTTCTCGTATATGGAGGTGACAAAGAGCTCACTGTAAGAGGTTACGTTGATGCAAGCTTTGACACTGATCCGGACGATTCTAAATCGCAAACCGGATACGTGTTTACTTTAAACGGTGGAGCTGTCAGTTGGTGCAGTTCTAAACAAAGCGTCGTAGCGGGATCTACATGTGAAGCGGAGTACATAACTGCTTCGGAAGCAGCGAACGAAGGAGTCTGGATGAAGGAGTTCATATCCGATCTAGGTGTCATACCTAGTGCATCGGGTCCAATGAAAATCTTTTGTGACAATACTGGTGCAATTGCTTTAGCAAAGGAATCCAGATTTCACAAAAGGACCAAACACAACAAGAGACGCTTCAACTCCATCCGGGATCTAATTCAGGTGGGAGACATAGAGATTTGCAAGATACATACGGATCTGAATGTTGCAGACCCGTTGACTAAGCCTCTTCCACGAGCAAAACATGATCAGCACCAAGGCTCCATGGGTGTTAGAATCATTACCGTGTAATCTAGATTATTGACTCTAGTGCAAGTGGGACTCTGAAGGAAATATGCCCTAGAGGCAATAATAAAGTTATTATTTATTTCCTTATATCATGATAAATGTTTATTATTCATGCTAGAATTGTATTAACCGAAAACATAATACATGTGTGAATACATAGACAAACAGAGTGTCACTAGTATGCCTCTACTTGACTAGCTCGTTAATCAAAGATGGTTATGTTTCCTAACCATGAACAAAGAGTTGTTATTTGATTAACGAGGTCACATCATTAGTTGAATGATCTGATTGACATGACCCATTTCATTAGCTTAGCACCCGATCGTTTAGTATGTTGCTATTGCTTTCTTCATGACTTATACATGTTCCTATGACTATGAGATTATGCAACTCCCATTTGCCGGAGGAACACTTTGGGTACTACCAAACGTCACAACGTAACTGGGTGATTATAAAGGAGTACTACAGGTGTCTCCAATGGTAGATGTTGGGTTGGCGTATTTCGAGATTAGGGTTTGTCACTCCGATTGTCGGAGAGGTATCTCCGGGCCCTCTCGGTAATACACGTCACATAAGCCTTGCAAGCATTATAACTAAGATGTTAGTTGTGAGATGATGTATTACGGAATGAGTAAAGAGACTTGCCAGTAACGAGATTGAACTAGGTATTGGATACCGACGATCGAATATCGGGCAAGTAACATACCGATGACAAAGGGAACAACGTATGTTGTTATGCGGTCTGACCGATAAAGATCTTCGTAGAATATGTAGGATCCAATATGGGCATCCAGGTCCCGCTATTGGTTATTGACCGGAGACGTGTCTCGGTCATGTCTACATTGTTCTCGAACCGTAGGGTCCGCACGCTTAACGTTACAATGACAGTTATTATGTGTTTATGCATTTTGATGTACCGAAGGTTGTTCGGAGTCCCAGATGTGATCACGGACATGACGAGGAGTCTCGAAATGGTCGAGACATAAAGATTGATATATTGGAAGCCTATGTTTGGACATCGGAAGTGTTCCGGGTGAAATCGGGAATTTTACCGGAGTACCAGGAGGTTACCGGAACCCCCCGGAAACCAAATGGCCTTATTGGGCCTTAGTGGAAAGGTGAAAGGGGCAGCCCAAGGTGGGCTGCGCGCCTCCCCCCTCCCCTAGTCCTATTAGGACTAGGAGAGGTGGTCGGCCCCCTTCTCCCTCTCTCTCTCTCGAGGAGTCCTATTAGGAATAGGATTGGGGGGAGTCCTACTCCCAGTAGGAGTAGGACTCCTCCTGCGCCCTCCTCCTTTGGCCGGCCAGCCCTCCCCCTGGCAACCTTTATATACGGGGGCAGGGGGCACCTCTAGACACACAAGTTGATCATTGAGATCGTTCCTTAGCCGTGTGCGGTGCCCCCTGCCACCAAATTCCACCTCGATCATATCGTTGTAGTGCTTAGGCGAAGCCCTACATCGGTAATACATCAAGATCGTCACCACGCTGTCGTGCTGACGGAACTCCTCCCCAAAGCTTTGCTGGATCGGAACCCGGGGATCGTCATCGAGCTGAACGTGTGCTAAGAACTCGGAGGTGCCGGAGTAACGGTGGTTGGATCGGTCGGATCGGGAAGAAGACGTATGACTACTTCCTCTACGTTGTGTCAACACTTCCGTTGCGATCTACAAGGGTACGTAGATCAGACTCTCCCCCTCGTTGCTATGCATCACCATGATCTTGCGTGTGCGTAGGAAATTTTTTGAAATTACTACGTTCCCCAACACCAAGCATATACAGATATGGCCTCGGAACACGGAGACCGAAAGGTCGAGCGTGAATCATATAGTAGATATGATCAACATAGTGATGTTCACCATTGAAACTACTCCATCTCACGTGATGATCGGACATGGTTTAGTTGATTTGGATCACGTGATCACTTAGAGGATTAGAGGGATGTCTATCTAAGTGAGAGTTCTTAAGTAAAATGATTAATTGAACTTAAATTTATCATGAACTTAGTCCTGATAGTATTTTGTAAATCATGTTGTAGATCAATAGCTCGCGTTGTTGCTTCCCTGTGTTTATTTTGATATGTTCTTAGAGAAAATTGTATTGAAAGATGTTAGTAGCAATGATGCGGATTGGATCCGTGATCTGAGGTTTATCCTCATTGCTGCACAGAAGAATTATGTCCTTGATGCACCGCTAGGTGACAGACCTATTGCAGGAGCATATGCAGACGTTATGAACGTTTGGCTAGCTCAATATGATGACTGCTTGATAGTTTAGTGCACCATGCTTAATGGCTTAGAATCGGGACTTCAAAGACGTTTTGAACGTCATGGACCATATGAGATGTTCCAGGAGTTGAAGATAATATTTCAAGCAAATACCCGAGTTGAGAGATATGAAGTCTCCAACAAGTTCTATAGCTAAAAGATGGAGGAGAATCGCTCAACTAGTGAGCATGTGCTCAAATTGTCTGGGTACTACAATCGCTTGAATCAAGTGGGAGTTAATCTTCCAGATAAGATAGTGATTGACAGAATTCTCTAGTCACCATGACCAAGTTAGTAGAACTTCGTGATGAACTATAGTATGCAAGGGATGACGAAAACGACTCCCGAGCTTTTCATGATGATGAAATCGATGAAGGTAGAAATCAAGAAAAACATCAAGTGTTGATGGTAGACAAGACCACTAGTTTCAAGAAAAGGGCAGAGGGAAGAAGGAGAACTTCAAAAAGAACAGCAAGCAAGTTGCTGCTCAAGTGAAGAAGCCCAAGTCTGGACCTAAGCCTGAGACTGAGTGCTTCTACTGCAAAGGGACTGGTCACTGGAAGCAGAACTACCCCAAGTGATTGGCGGATAAGAAGGATGGCAAAGTGAACATAAGTATATTTGATATACATGTTATTGATGTGTACCTTACTAGTGTTTATAGCAAACCCTCAGTATTTGATACTAGTTCAGTTGCTAAGATTAGTAACTCGAAACGGGAGTTGCAGAATAAACAGAGACTAGTTAAGGGTGAAGTGACGATGTGTGTTGGAAGTGGTTCCAAGATTGATATGATCATCATCGCACACTCCCTATAATTTCGGGATTAGTGTTGAACCTAAATAAGTGTTATTTGGTGTTTGCGTTGAGCGTGAACATGATTTGATCATGTTTATTGTAATACGGTTATTCATTTAAGTAAGAGAATAAATTGTTGTTCTGTTTACATGAATAAAACCTTATATGGTTACACACCCAATGAAAATAGTTCGTTGGATCTCGATCGTAGTGATACACATAATCATAATATTGAAACCAAAAGATGCAAAGTTAATAATGATAGTGCAACTTATTTGTAGCACTGCCGTTTAGGTCATATTGGTGTAAAGCGCATGAAGAAACTCCATGCTGATGGGCTTTTGGAATCACTTGATTATGAATCAGTTGATGCTTGCGAACCATGCCTCATGGACAAGATGACTAAGACTCTGTTCTTCGGAACAATGGAGCGAGCAACAGATTTGTTGGAAATCATACATACTGATGTATGTGGTCCGATGAATATTGAGGCTCGTGACAGGTATCATTATTTTCTGATCTTCACAGATGATTTGAGCAGATATGAGTCTATCTACTTGATGAAACATAAGTCTGAAACATTTGAAAAGTTCAAAGAATTTCAGAGTGAAGTGAAAAATCATCGTAACAAGAAAATAAAGTTTCTATGATCTGATCGTAGAGAAAAGTATTTGAGCTACGAGTTTGGCCTTTAGTTAAAAACAATGTGAAATAGTTTCACTACTCACGCCACATGTAACACCATAGTGTAATGGTGTGTCCGAACGTCATAACCGTACTTTATTAGATATAGTGCGATCTATGATGTCTCTTACCGATCTACCACTATCGTTTTGGGGTTATGCATTAGAGACA
This sequence comes from Triticum monococcum, assembly GCA_034509565.1. NCBI lineage: Eukaryota > Viridiplantae > Streptophyta > Magnoliopsida > Poales > Poaceae > Triticum > Triticum monococcum. The sequence goes on along the minus strand of CM067842.1, from coordinate 707,465,037 downwards.
GCTGCATTCACGTTAAATAGGGCACCATCAAAATCCGTTGAGACGACGCCTTATAAACTGTGGTTTGGCAAGAAACCAAAGTTGTCGTTTCTGAAAGTTTGGGGCTGCGATGCTTATGTGAAAAAGCTTCAACCTGATAAGCTCGAACCCAAATCGGAGAAATGTGTCTTCATAGGATATCCAAAAGAAACTATTGGATACACCTTCTATCACAAGACCGAAGGCAAGACTTTTGTTGCTAAATTCGGAAACTTTCTAGAGAAGGAGTTTCTCTCGAAAGAAGTGAGTGGGAGGAAATTAAAACTTGATGAGGTAACTGTACCTCCTCCCTTATTGGAAAGTAGTACATCACAGAAACCGGTTTCTGTGACACCTACACCAATTAGTGAGGAAGCTAATGATGATGATCATGAAACTTCAGATCAAGTTACTACCGAATCTCGTAGGTAAACCAGAGTGAGATCCGCACCAGAGTGGTACGGTAATCCTGTTCTGGAAGTCATGTTACTAGACCATGATGAACTTGGGAACTATGAGGAAGCGATGATGAGCCCAGATTCTGCAAAATGGTTTGAGGCCATGAAATCTGAGATATGATCCATGTATGACAACAAAGTATGGACTTTGATGGATTTGCCCGATGATCGGCAAGCCATAGAAAATAAATGGATCTTCAAGAGGAAGACGGACGCCGATAGTAGTGTTACTATCTACAAAGCTAGAATTGTCGCAAAAGGTTTTTTGACAAGTTCAAGGTGTTGACTACGATGAGAGTTTCTCACTCGTATCTATGCTTAAGTCTGTTCGAATCATGTTAGCAATTGCCACATTTTATGAAATCTGGTAAATGGATAAACAAAACTGCATTCCTTAATGGATTTATTAAAGAAGAGTTGTATACGATGCAACTAGAAGGTTTTGTCGATCCTAAAGGTGTTAACAAAATATGCAAGCTCCAGCAATCCATCTATGGACTGGTACAATCATCTCGGAGTTGGAATATACACTTTGATGAGTTAATCAAAGCATATAGTTTTATACAGACTTGCGGTGAAGCCTATATTTACAAGAAAGTGAGTGGGAGCACTACAGCATTTCTGATAAGTATATGTGAATGACATATTGTTGATCAGAAATAGTGTAGAATTATTCTGTAAAGCATAAAGGAGTATTTGAAAGGAGTTTTTTCAAAGAAAGACTTCGGTGAAGCTGCTTACATATTGAGCTTCAAGATCTATAAAGATAGATCAAGACGCTTGATAAGTTTTTTCAATGAGTACATACCTTGACAAGATTTTGAAGTAGTTCAAAAATGAAGCAGTCAAAGAAAGAGTTCTTGCCTGTATTACAAGGTGTGAAGTTGAGTAAGACTCAAAGCCCGACCACGGCAGAAGATAGAAAGAGAATGAAAGTCATTCCCTATGCCTCAGTCATAGGTTCTATAAAGTATGCCATATTGTGTACCAGATCTCTTGTATACCCTGCACTAATTTGGCAAGGGAGTACAATAGTGATCTAGGAGTAGATCACTGGACAGCGGTCAAAATTATCCTTAGTAGAATAAGGAAATATTTCTCGATTATGGAGGTGACAAAAGGTTCGTCGTAAAAAGCTACGTCGATGCAAGTTTTGACACGGATCTGGATGACTCTAAGTCTCGATCTAGATACATATTGAAAGTGGGAGCAATCAGATAGAGTAGCTCCGTGCAGAGCATTGTAGACATAGAAAATTGCAAAATACATAACGGATCCGAATGTGAAAGACCGTTGACTAAGATTCTCTCACAAGCAAAACATGATCACACCTTAGTACTCTTTGGGTGTTAATCACATAGCGATGTGAACTAGATTACCGAATCTAGTAAACCCTTTGGGTGTTGGTCACATGACAATGTGAACTATGGGTGTTAATCACATGATGATGTGAACTATCGATGTTAATCACATGGTAATGTGATCTAGATTATTGACTCTAGTGCAAGTGGGAGACTGAAGGAAATATGCCCTAGAGGCAATAATAAAGTTATTATTTATTTCCTTATATCATGATAAATGTTTATTATTCATGCTAGAATTGTATTAACCGGAAACATAATACATGTGTGAATACATAGACAAACTTAGTGTCACTAGTATGCCTCTACTTGACTAGCTCGTTAATCAAAGATGGTTATGTTTCCTAACCATGAACAAAGTGTTGTTATTTGATTAACGAGGTCACATCATTAGTAGAATGATCTGATTGACATGACCCATTCCATTAGCTTAGCACCCGATCGTTTAGTATGTTGCTATTGCTTTCTTCATGACTTATACATGTTCCTATGACTATGAGATTATGCAACTCCCGTTTGCCGGAGGAACACTTTGAGTGCTACCAAACGTCACAACGTAATTGGGTGATTATAAAGGAGTACTACAGGTGTCTCCAAAGGTAGATGTTGGGTTGGCGTATTTCGAGATTAGGATTTGTCACTTCGATTGTCGGAGAGGTATCTCTGGGCCCTCTCGGTAATACACATCACTTAAGCCTTGCAAGCATTGCAACTAATGAGTTAGTTGCGAGATGATGTATTACGGAACGAGTAAAGAGACTTGCCGGTAACGAGATTGAACTAGGTATTGGATACCGACGATCGAATCTCGGGCAAGTAACATACCGATGACAAAGGGAACAACATATGTTGTTATGCGGTCTGACTGATAAAAGATCTTCATAGAATATGTAGGAGCCAATATGGGCATCCAGGTCCCGCTATTGGTTATTGACCGGAGACGTGTCTCGGTCATGTCTACATTGTTCTCGAACCGTAGGGTCCGCACGCTTAAGGTTTCGATGACAGTTATATTATGAGTTTATGAGTTTTGATGTACCGAAGGAGTTCGGAGTCCCGGATGAGATCGGGGACATGACGAGGAGTCTCGAAATGGTCGAGACGTAAATATCGATATATTGGACGACTATATTCGGACATCGGAAAGGTTCCGAGTGATTCGGGTATTTTTCGGAGTACCGGGTAGTTACGGGAGAAGTAATGGGCCTTGATGGGCTTTAGTGGGAAGAGGAAAAAAGGCTGCTGCGCCCCCTCCCCTCTAGTCCGAATTGGACTAGGGAAAAGGAGGCCGGCCACCTTTCCTACTCCTCCACTTCCTTCTCCCTTCCTCCCCTCTTGGTGGACTCCTACTAGGACTTGGAGTCCTAGTAGGACTCCACACCTGGCGCGCCTCTCCTATGGCCGGCCTCCTCCCCCTTGCTCCTTTATATACGAGGCCAGGGGGGCACCTCTAGACACACAAGTTGATCGTTCCTTAGCCGTGTGCGGTGCCCCCTGCCACCATATTCCACCTCGATCATATCGTTGTAGTGCTTAGGCGAAGCCCTGTGTCGGTAGAACATCAAGATCGTCATCACGCCGTCGTGCTGACGGAACTCCTCCCCGAAGCTTTGCTGGATCGGAGCCCGGGGATCGTCATCGAGTTGTACGTGTGCTAAGAACTCGGAGGTGCCGGAGTAACGGTGCTTGGATCGGTCGGATCGGGAAGAAGACGTACGACTACTTCCTCTACGTTGTGTCAACACTTCCGTTGCGATCTACAAGGGTACGTAGATCAGACTCTCCCCTCGTTGCTATGCATCACCATGATATTGTGTGTGCGTAGGAAATTTTTTGAAATTACTACGTTCCCCAATAGTGAATGCAATCGCACATTTTCTTACAATTATTGTTTGAGATGAAATTTTCTTATACTTATTGCATAGTTTCATTATGTCCTTTTGTGATTCACATTGTGATGGTTTTATATGTTCCAAACAGAGATTTAATATTTTTAATGTAAGGAAAACATAGCACAACCATGAATGTAAATTTCGAACAGGAGAATGCATCACATATATTTTTTGACATTGTGTATTTGAGAAGAGAGGGTGCAACCAAACAGAAAATGTTAGGAGAGTGCTCAACTGCCATATCTTTTCGGCAAAAGATAATGTATTGATTGCAAATTGATACTTAGTACAACCGGATTCTACAACAATTCAATGTCAAAAGCTAGGGAAGACATCAAGATGCACACAAACAAATTATTAAAATAAAACAAAAAGAGAAGATGATGATGGCATACCCAATTGAAGCCCTAGAAGTCATGCCCAACTGATCAATGAGATGCGTCTCGGAAACATTACATGCATTGGTGTGTAGTATCTAATTTAAAGGGCTCATCTTCATCTTCATCTGCAAAGATTTAATGCGTCTCGGAAACTAAAAATAAGATGAAGATGAGCCCTTTAAATTAGAAAAACAAAAAAAGTTGAAATAAGCCTTATAAACCGGAAAGAAGGGAGCAGTATATAAATAGGGAGCACCTATGAATCAGGTACCTGAAAAGATGTTTTGCTCACTCGATGTTGTTGTCAGCCCTTTAACAAAATAGCGGTAAGTTAGATGAGCTTCTCCTTCCTCCCGTAAGCCAGGGCACACACACACCGTCATTGTTTTGTTGATGTCTATATATTTGGGTGGAGAAAAATAGACTTGTCTTGTTTATTTTATTTAGTTTTAACTTCTCTAGAATCAGCTGTGGATTTGCTTCACACGCAAAGCTGATGGGACATGCTCTAGGAAAATACACCAAAAAAACCCAAATCAGATTCTGGCTTAAGCTCATTTGAAATAGTTGTTCGTTTCAGATTCAACAAATAAGGTCAAAATCTGGGTAAAAGGAATCACGACATGAGGACCGACGGCCCACTTACCTTTTTCTCTCCCACAACAAAGGGAAGAGGCCTGGTCCAAACCGAGGCAAGGGCCCCGTGGTTACCTTTTTCTCTTCTATTCCCTCCGTTTGAAATTACTTGTCGTAAAAATGGATGTATTTAAGTAAACCCGCCTAACCCCCTCAGCGCGGCGATGGGATGCACAGCGTCGGCCACGCGCCACGCCAAGAAGACGGGGCAGGCCTCCCACCTCTCGACCAAGACGGCGCAGGGCTCGCCCGTGGCCGCGAACACGGTGCAGGTGCGGCGGGGCTGGGGCTCTCACGTGTTCAAGATCCCAGATTCCCAGGGTACAGCCAGCACCGCGACCGAGCCGGAGACCTCAACGCAGTAGCGTCGCCCGTGTTCGCCGTCGGAGGATACGACTGGCAGATTATGTTCTGCCCCCGTAGGAATCCTCGATCGTGTGAAAGACTATGTGCAGGTGTTCCTACTTCTACGCAGCAAGGACAAGGACGCCAGGGTGAGGGCGTCCTTTCAGCTCAGCCTGGTGGACGTGGCCGGATGCTCGCCGCCGCATACCATGACCGGGACACACGGTTACGATTCCGGCAGTAACTTCCTCTCCGGCTTCCTCGAGTTCATGGAGAGGAGCGAGCTGGAGGCGTCGCCTTACCTCCGGGACGACCGCCTCACCATTGAGTGTGTCATCGCCATTGCCGAGGACGCCAAGCCGTTTAAGGTGCCGCCGTCCGACATCACGGAGCATCTCGGGAAGCTGTTGCGCGGGAAAGAGGGCGCCGACGTGGTTTTCAAGGTCGAAGGGGAAGCTTTTCCTGCCCACAAGGTGGTGCTTGCGATGCGGTCGTCGGTCTTCAAAGCGGAGCTGTATGGCGCGAGGAGAGAAAAGGACACGAGGCATATTACCATTGCTGACGTGCAACCTGCTGTCTTTGAGGGCCTGCTCCATTTTATATACACTGATTCACTGCCCGCCATGGATGATCTTGGCCCAGATGGCTACCAGGAGACTCAGGCATTTGCTTGTCGCGGCAGATCGGTATGCCATGGAGAGGCTCAAGATTATATGTGAAAGCATCCTCTGTGAGAACATTGATGCCAAGACCGTGGTGACTACATTCGCTTTGGCTTATCAGCATCACTGTGGCAGGTTGAATGATGCTTGCATTCAATTTATTGCCTCTTTGAGTACACTGGAAACCAATGACCTGATGGCAAGCCAAGGGTATGTTGAGCTCATAGCAAAATGTCCTTTGGCTTTAGTTGAACTGTTGCAGAAGACAATTAGGCTCGTTGAATCAAAGTCTTCAGCTCATTTTGGTAGTCTAGTCGCATAAATAGTGTGTTTTTGTTCGTCGGAAAATTATATCAGGATATAAACAAACTACTGCGCCATCTTGTGTTTTCTCTACTGCTCGTCGAATCTGTTAACATGTCACTACTGCACTAGAACAATCAAATGCAGAAAGCATTAGAAGATCGTTTCCAGGATTAAGACTGCAGCTAAATCATCTCGGCCAAATCGTAATGTTTAGGCCGGCCAGAAATATCTCCTGTGTGTAAACAAAAAGGGATATGCAGAGCACTCCCCATCCTCCATATCCCAAAATGAACAGAAAGCACCTAGATTCAAAACGGCACCAAATGATAAAACTAGCAGCTAAGAGCATCTTCTGTCAGTTTGTGTCGGACGACCTTTGTACACCAAGCTATACTCACTGGTCTTTCACTTGATTAATCGGAATGAGAATGGTCCCAGGATTGGCCTCATCTTCGGTCCACTCGACTGATTTCTTCTCCAGAAACTTCTCAACCTGCGGTCATTCAAGTTTATTAGTAAGTTATATAAGACATACAGTACTATCTACATGCAAAATCAGCTATTCAAATGAATCCTGCGATTTGTAAATTGTTTGACATGAACCACCAGAATGAATTATCTATCAGATTTTATAAAGCTCATTCATAACAAAAACAAATAACATATTCACAAGCATTGGCCAAACAAACGTTCCAATAAAGCAGGCATGGAAAGTGAATCATGGGCAGTGCACACACAAACTTCAGGCACACTTCCATTCAATCTCGTTGAAGGCAACCACAAAGGATAAGACAGAACATCGCAACCCAGAGGGAAAAAGAAACAAGGATAAGAATTAAGCAGGGTTCCTTAAATCACAAGCATACACCAGCATGGTTCTGAGAATTTTCTACTATTCAATAATAACTAATGTACAACATCTGCACATTAACTGAATACAATTAATATTTCAAGTTCCCCCGTGTTAAACTCGGATTATCTTTATAACTTTTTATGACATACTTTTGCAAAATCTGGTCATTGGCTTGATTAATGAGCTTGCAATGAAACACAACTGGAGAAATTTGGAAAAACACAATATGGCCCCAAAATGAAATTAAGCAATCATCTGACGCATTGTATATTAGAGTAAAACACCTAGATGTTAGTATTTTTTTACTATCAGTACTTTGGATAAAACAGAAGTAGTTCATTGCAGGGATTTATTTCTGGATCATGAAGTAGTTCATTGCAGGGATTTATTTCTGGATCATGCATGCAGCTAGTGCAAATTCAGAATTAAAACTCAGTTAGCCGGTTATTTTGAACATCACACCTTCCTTCTTCTTTGTCCCATCTTGAAAGTGCCATCGTCAACACCAATAATAACTCTCAAATTCTCAAAAGCTGCAAAATTTGGTAAATCAAATTATTCCTATCAAAAGAAGTCAGAAACTCGAAGGGTCATGTACCGATTTCATTACATGGGATGTTAGCCAACTGCCTAAGATGAAGTCTCAGAAGATTTGCTACGTTTGCTGCATCCTGTGAGCGCAGATCAAGACATAACTCATTTTTGGACTCTTGTCTGCAGCAAGACCAAAAGGTTGATTCTGTCAATTCGGACTCACATATTTCATCATCACAAATTCATATTACACAAATATAATCCAATAACTTTCAGCCCATATGAGAAAAGAAGTGCACTTACTTGGACTTGGTGATCTCAGCAGCAGATTTTTCATCAGATAATCGAGCCATCCTATAATAGTTTTTTCCCTAGAAAGCCCACAGAAAAGTGATTTAGCACTAAAGCTTGAAATACTTTCATCAAATTTTGTTAATCCCTCCAGTAGCTCAGCAATAATTATCCCTTGCCCAAAAAGACAGGTAACACTTACTTCTGTCATAAGATACTCGGCTTCTTTCTTGTTACCCTCCCTAAAAGCATCAACAGCCTGTAATTTTCAGAATAATATCTTCAGTATAGATGAAAAACCAACAACAACTATATGCACAAAATAAAAAATAACAAGTAAATCATCATCATGGAGACACCCCTGACCTTCCCATAGTACTGCTTCATCATATCCCAGTGCTGCTTTGCAGCCTTACGATAGTTCTGGTAATCATCCTCATCGCGCACAACTGGTTCTACATGTACCCAAAATACATAAATGATAGTGATGAACATCATAAATGGTTCATAGCATGAAACAAGAATCAGAGACCAGCTGACTTAGAGAGGCTTCATGTTATTTTAACAATTACTCCCTGTGTAAAGAAATATAAGAGCGTTTAGATCACTACTTTTGTGATCTAAACACTCTTATATTTGTTTACTGAAGGAGTACTTTTAAAATGATGTTCATGAAGCATACAACACAAACAAAACCATTTGCTGATTATGTATGTCTGACCATATTTCAGCCCGAAAAAGCCATATGACATCAGTACAGAATAAGTATGTTAACTGGTTATGTACTTTAATTATGTCAAATCGAATACATCTGGTAACATCAGTATCAAGCTGCAAAGGTTTTGTAACCTAACAGTAACTGGTTCCTTGGAATCATTGTAATATGTTACTGAAGTATAGAATAAGCAAAAAAAATCATATGCAGATGTCATTCCAAAGTCCAAGAATATATCAACTATTTCAAGAACAGGTAGCAAGGAGTAATTGTAGCTTTTCCATCATGCATTGCCGAAGGAGTACGTGTGACCAAAATCCTAATACATACATTCAGTACAAAGATGTGAATGAAAGTAGCATTTTCTTATTCGGGATCTTGCTTTTCATGGTTCTCATCTCTGCAACTCAGGATTTTCGCGAGAGAACCAGATCCAAGTTGGTGAATCATTATGGCCAAGAGCTCAGCATTACTGATAGCTTTAATTTATGCATAGGATAGAGAGAAAATAATATTTTATTACTTTTACATTGCTGAACAGAGCTCTTTAGCATAGTGAGCTGAACTTTTAATGCATGATAGTTGGTTTATCTGTCAGCTTTAAGAGATCTAGAGCTTTGCGTCACCAGTAAATATTGTTATTACATGATTAACTAACAATGTTGATGCAACTTTCTGCCAGGTATTTTCCTCAAAAAGTACATAATTTAACAAAAAAATACAAAAAAAAGGAGGCCCAAGCATAAACAATATACCTATGCTGCCTAGGATAATTTTCACCGGAAGATCTGTAGAGGGTGGTGAAATGTCCTCAAGAGGTTTTACGACTGGTTTCTGATCTGGAACTCTCCTTCGATTTGCGCCCAATTCATACCGCCTTACTTTTGGTTCCTCCTCAGATCTTTCAGGTGCAGTGAATATTGATTCTAGTAACTCTCCAGGGGTAATCTGTGGTCTTGGGTTAAGTCACCATCCACGCAAAGAGAAATGACGGATGAAGCAAAAAGTCACATTCATGATGGAACAAAAAGGAATAAACCAGTAAAAAAGAGAGGAAAGTACAAACCTAGATGTGGATTGTGATCCTAGGCAGCTCCCCATGGAAAAAGAGGATTCTACCGCCGTGTCCTGCAAAAGAAATATATTTGGGCTAAATATCAATCAAATCCTTATAACATGTTTACCAAATGAAAGTGCATCCTTGTTCCTAAATATAAGCCTTTTTAGAGATTCCAATACAAACTACATACAGAGCAAAATGAGTGAATCTACACTCTAAAATACGTCTATATACATCCGTGTGTAGTCCGTATTGAAATCTCTAAAAGGCTTATATTTAGGAACGGAGGGAGTGGAACATAATTATTTGTCAAAATATCCAGCCTACAGAAGGAACCTTTGCATGCACTAGCATTGGAATGGACCACAAAGTGATAGTATCCAGGGTACTCGACTCGACTACGAACTTCAATCTTACAACTCAACAAAAATGCATCAACACAAGAAAATGATCAAATGATACGGTAAAAGGGAACAACTAAAGCCAGTTTCCAAAATTTCAGTAAGTAATGGCGCAGCAATTCATAACAAACAAGCAGTCCGTCAGAAGATTTCAGCTGAACAGCACAGAGAATTAACAAGCACTATAGAAAGAAAGCTCAATACAAAAACTATGAAGTTCAAACAAAACCATATGGGAGATGCCAAATCAGTAAGAAGGGGAAGGGGGCGAACAAGCTTACTTGTACTGCAATATGCTCATTCTCTGGCCTTTTGCCTAGATCTTTTGTAGAAAATGACATTAATTCCTCCATGCTCTGCATAAAATTGCAGTCAATACCATGCCAAAAAACATACAGTATATGAAGCTGCCTACTATAAAGCCAGAAATATAAACCCTTCTGCCACATTAATGACGATCAGGACCAAACAGAAAGTGCATAATCTTGACAGCAACGATCTATCATTACCTTCTTCATGTCGTACCCACAGCTGCCTGCAAAAACAATTCAGCAGTTAGCACATTAAAAATGTGGCTTCAAATAACACTTTTTGGATAAAATGACTTTGCATTGCACAAAAAGTTTACCTAGAACATCACGGATCACTTCCATGTTGAGCTTAAATCCTTCTCCAAGCATAGAAAATAGGAATTCCTCAACATCTCTGTTATTCAAAGTCTCTCTCTTTGGTGCAGAATCAGATTCATCTGTTTTCAAATCATCTCGCATGTACTCTGGCAGTTCAACCTTTATAGGTTTTCCTTTTCCTGGTGCTGTATTGGCAGGAGCTGTAGTAGCTCGGGCAGATCCTTTTCCTAACATGCTGGATACAGTGCCAAATGAAGCACTAGACTTCTGTGACTTCTCACGTGTTCTTGTTTGGCTTGAATTCTCCACAGAGCTTTCTTCAGCTGCTTTCCCGACACAGGAAAGATTCCTTGTTTGGTTTGAGTTGTCCAGAGAATTTTCCTCAACTGCCTTACCAAACTGGGGAAGATTGGTCTCAACGCTCGAGTCAACTTCATCACTCTGGGGCATCGAAAGTTGAAGGTCAGTCAAGAAATCCCCAGCTTTGTTGACATCGCCATTTGCTCTGCAGTATGCATTGGCTATATCTTCAAGTGAAAAGGCACAACTGAAAGCATCAAGCAATGCATTAAGTGCCCTTGTCTCTTCATCACTGGTTGAAGCCAGTGAACTGGGAAGATCCATGGTGAGGACCCTCCTGAAAGAAGAACCAAGTAAAATATATTTGAGCCTGCTCAACAGAAGAATATGAAGTGTATTTCAAATGAACGGGACAAACATTAACTCCAGTGCACATATTTATCGATACACAAAACTGTAGAAGTTCAAAAAAATGGTAAAACTTCAAAAATACATTACACAGTGCAAATTCAATGCACTGCCTGATTCATCTTAGATACTACTTACAAACCATGCAACAGAACATAACAATGGTCAGTTGAGTCTGAGACGCTGTGTTATTTTCGTACTTGGTTATCTCTGTAACCAATGAAGTAATGATTGTCCTTATGGCAGGTAATAGCAAAGTTAATTATATCAAATAGAATGAACCACCAACTGTAACATGTTTGGTGCATAATCATGATTTTGGTACAAAACGTGGGCAACATACTGAAATAGAATAAACTTTATGGTCCTTGAAGAATCTCAGTTTCGGCATTTGAGGTTACAATGTTTTTGCAGAAACCGAATATTCTTCACGCGCTTATAATGGAAATCATAATCCACAGGGATATATCCTACCCAAAGGGTAACAGAGAGAAGCGTTACCACCCGGACTCCTAGAGCCAGCAACAGAAACAACCGGCAGAAATCAAAACGAATCCAAGCAACAAACTAAAACCACCATTGTTACTGCGCGATGACACTCCTTACAACTATAGACGACGGATCAAAGCCAGAACAAAAACCACCAAAATAAATGGCGAATCAGGGTTGCCTGGATAAAACAACAAACAGCTTGCAAGCACAAACCACAAACCTGTTGCAGATTATATACAGAAACAGGGCGAACAAACTTACTAGCATCTCAACAGAAGAATATCAAGAGTGCATTTCAAATGAACAGGGGAAATATGAACTGTAGTGCGCATATTTATCAATACAAGAAACAGTAGAAGTTTCAAAACAAATGGTAAAACTCCAAAAATACATTACACAGTGCCAATTCAAATGCACTGTGTGATTCATCTTAGATGCTACTTACAAAAACATGCAATAGAACATAACAATTGTCAGTTGAGTCTGAGATGCTGTGTTGTTTTCTTGCTAGGTTATCTCTGTAAATAATGAAGTACAAATCATCCTTACGGCAGGTAATAGTAAAGCTAATGATATCAAATAGAATGAACCACTAACCGTAATATGTTTGGTGCATAATCATGATATTGGTACAAACTGTGTGTGATAGACTGAAAGAGAATGAACTGTATGGTCCTATAAGAATCTCATAATCTCAGCACAGAAACAACATGAAGGGTCACAACAATAACATGATGAGACGCATTTGATGTTCCAATATTTTTCAGAAACCGGACATTCTTCAGGCGCTTGATGGGAATCATAATTCACAGGGATATATCCTACCGGAAGGGAACAGAGAGAAGCGTTTGCCACCCGTACTCCTGGAGGTAGCAACAGAAACAACCCGCGCAAATCAAAACGAATCCAAGCAACAAACTAAAACCACCACTGCTACCGCGCGATGCCAGTCCTCAGAACCTATAGACGACGGGTCAAAACCACAACAAAACCCACGAAAACAAATGACGAATCAGGGTTGCCTGGGTAAACCAACAAGCAGCTTGCAAGCGCAAAACACAACCCTGTCGCAGATTTGCAGAAATGGGCAGAACAAACTTGCACAGATTGCGAATGACAGTTGTGGAATCAACAATCAGGCGCACACGAGGGGCAAGGGAACACCCCGCACGAGAGAGCCGAACTAATCAATCATCCCGAAACGAGGCGGAGAGATCGAATCGGACAACCTAATCCCCACAACTCGCCCCAAAAAAAAACAAAGCAAACGAGAGCCAGGAGGACCAAATCGAAGCAGAGACCAGCGGCATTGCGGAAAATCGGCCTAGGTCTCGAGGAACATGCTCCGAGAATCTCGTGGAGACGGAAATTTCTACAAGGACACACCTACTCCGCATCCATCAGTTTGAGGGGGGGAAACACACCAAACTGCCGAAATGACGGGCCTAACCGCCGCGGACGAGCACAGGAAAGGGAACCGAGCGCACAACCAAACTGAAATCGAAGATCGCACGGCGCGGCGCGCGCCGCCGCGAGCAACCAAACGAACCCTAACTCGATCGGGAACGGAAGCACCAACCCTGCCGAACAGGCGAACGGCCCCCGAGGGGAAGGCGAAGCACCGGATGCAGCGACGAGCGCGCGGAAGCAAGGGGCGCGTCAGGGCGGGCGCACGTTCTAGAAGGTTCTGGAGGGAGGGAGGGGGCGCTTACGGGTTTGGGAAGACGGCCGCGCCCCTCTCCGCCTGCCGGCCCGCTGCCCCGCTGCTCTCTCGCCAGTCGCCTCCCCCTTTGGTTTGGTTGGCGTCCACTGTACGCCGTCCCCTGGGGTTTAAAGGAGGGAGAGAGAGAGGGTGGGCGTCGCTCCGGTTGGGGTATGACGAGTGGGGCCCGCGCCCGATGCTTCCATTGAAGAGGGGACTCCTCGTGTTACTGGTCCCACGTGCTGTACCTGCCCACCCCATCGCCAGCGCAAGATTTTTTATGCTTTAATTTGAATCGGGCCGTGTGAATTTTCTGCTGTGGTTGAATGTTCGGTATGTAAAAGAGTAAACTATTCTAACATTTGGGACGTGTTTGGTTTAAGTTGTCGCACATTGTCAGTTTGTCACGTCACAAGTTATACCAGTTTGATTGAGTTAGGCCATGTTTAGTTCCAAATAAATTACTAACTTATAAGTCGAAAAGTGCTAAAAGTGACTTATTTTACCAAACGGATCCAACTTATAAATCACCCCAACTTATAAATCATAAATTGCTTTATCCCAACTTAAAATTTATAAGTCACCCTCTTTTACGTGGATCCCATCACCTTTACATTAAAAAATAAGGTGAAAAGGTGTGGTCAGATGACTTATAAGTCACATGACAACCAAATAGACATGACTTATAAATCACTGATTTTAAGTCACCTGACTTATAAGTCAGATGATTTTATTGAAACCAAACAGACCCTTGTCTTCTTGTCACACTTATGGCAATATTTTATTTATGTCACATCACATGTTAGACCATGCATTATATCCAACAAGAGCGAGATGCAGCGGCCTTGCTCATGCTATACACGTCGGCACTGGACACCGTTTCACTTGATGTACTGTTTCGAGGAGCCGCACAGGTTGGGTAGGAAATTTTGGTCTTCGTTGTTGCCATTAGACCACCTGTCACATGCTGGACCGAAGAAATATCTCGGTTTTTTGTTTGTACCGTCACCAAAAAACACCTCCCCGGGAACTCCCATTACCTTCCTCACAAAGAAACCTCATGTCTTCCTCTTCCTTGCCGCAACCACTGATGAAGTCATGTATCTACGGTAGGGATACGGACCCGTCCTAAAGAGCCCTATTATAGGACATCCCTAAAAGAAGTCACCTTTCAATCAACTTGAAGGTATCCCACTTGACGGGTTGAAGACACTCGACCAAGAAGCTGTCACTCGACCAAGAAGCCAACCACTCGACTGCCAGAAGACCTCAAGTCACTCCGCAGACAAACGGTCGGCTATTAAGTAGTTTTTATGATTATTATGACACTTTATTAGGGACGTTACCAAGAAGCCAACCACTCGACTGCCAGAAGACCTCAAGTCACTCCGCAGGCAAACGGTCGGCTATTAAGTAGTTTTTATGATTATTATGACACTTTATTAGGGACGTTATCAGTAACGCCCACCTTAAATGTACCTTAACCCCTGCATTACTGAGGGCAGGAGAGGGCTGACAAACTCTATATAAGCCATCCCCCTCCTCAGTATCAGGGGTTCGCACCTCTGTCATTTTACACACGCATAATCCAGTCGACCGCCTCCGGGCACCGAGACGTAGGGCTGTTACTTCCTCCGAGAAGGGCCTGAACTCGTAAAACTTGCGTGCTTACAACTTCCCAATAGCTAAGGTCTAGCCTCTTCATACACACCCCCTACCTCACTGTCAGACTTAGAACCACGACAGTTGGCGCCCACCGTGGGGGATTAGTCTTAGCGCCTAATTGAAGAAGTTGCGATTTTTCCGATCCACTTGATCATGTTTCCCTGCGGAGCTTTGGCGGAGGGCCGCGAGATCCGTCTCGGCGGACTCACTTTAATCGCCGACGACTCCGCCTGGCTCCAGGAGGCGCCGCTTGACGTCGACGCGCTCCCCGTCCGCGGTGCGACGCACTTCCGCGCGTGCGTCCGTGGCGTCCTCCTGTGGCAGCCGTCGACCCCGTATCGCTCGACTCCCGTGTCGTCTCCCCGTCCTATCTCCCGCCAGCGCAAGCGCTCGGGTCGGTCGAGGCTCCAGCGGTGGATGAAGCACGCCGCGGCCCGCCACTCGGCGACCCCGCAAGTCGCGGCAATCGAGCCCGACGAATCCCTCTGCGGCCTGTTCGATCTGTCGACTGGCTCCACGGAGACCGCATCCGAGTGCGATAGCAGCGACCCTTTGGCGGAGGTTCTGGCGGTCGAGGGGACACGCAGTCCTCCTGGATTCCATCGTGCTGATGATGGTGCCGATAGAGGCGATCCGTCGCACCCTCACGACGAATACCTCCCCGAACCTCTTACGTCATTACAGCGGGAGGAGCTTCGTCGCCGGAACATGGACGCGCTCTACACCCCTATTGTTGGAGAAACCCCCGAGGCCCGGGCCTTGGAGGACGCGCGCTTGGCTAATCTAGCCGAGCGCACTCGACTGGAGAATCTACAGCGAGCTCTCGACGAGCGGGCGCGTCAGCGGGCTCCCGAGTCCAGTCGACGCCAGCGGGCTCCCGAGTCCAGTCGACGCCAGCAAGCTCCCGAATCCAGTCAACGTCAGCTCTTCCCACCGCCGCAGGTGTACCGAACTCCGGTTTAGAACCTGGCTGCCGCGGCCCGCATAGCGGAGTCAATCCAGCTCTCTCAGTCAGAGGCTGGCAGAGGATTGCTGTAGATTAGAGCATTGCTCCGAGCGACGGGAAATCAGAATTCCGCCGTCTCTCAGTCGCGGGACAGGATCCACAGTCGATCCATTGCGACGGAAACCGTCCAGTCGGCTCACAGCCCGAGATCGCCCCCGAGGCGTGAGGGACGTGGAGACCGGCACGATCAGTATAGGAGAAATGAACAATATAATCACCGACCCGACCGTGATGACGGACGTCGGGTGCCGTCCCCTCCCCCGAGGAGTGGATCATATGCACCTCGACAGCGAGACGACAGGCGCCCCCATAACGTTGGGCAGAGGATCCCAGTCGACCCCAGAGACCCAGGCTTTGACGCGAGATCCATCCTCGTTCAAGGTCTGGTGGACAGGAACATGGCTCATCGAGAGGGCCACAACAGAGATACGCCCACCGGCAGCAGGACACACGCCTCGGGGCCTGAATGTTTCACTCGAGCCATCAGGGCTGCGGTGATCCCTACCAACTTCAGGCTGGCGACTGGAATCAGCAAGTTCACCGGTGAGTCCAAGCCTGACACGTGGCTCGAGGATTACCGAGTGGCTGTGCAGATTGGTGGCGGTAATGATGAGGTGGCCATGAAGCATTTACCCCTCATGTTGGAAGGCTCAGCTAGGGCGTGGCTGAATCAGTTAGCGCCCAGCAGCATTTACACTTGGGAGGATCTCTCCCGAGTGTTTATCACAACCTCCGAAGGGACATGCAAGCGCCCTGCAGGCCTTACGGAGCTGCGGTCTTGCGTGCAGAAGCCAAATGAAACTCTGAGAGAATACATCAAGAGGTGGATCACACTGCACCACTCGGTCGAGAACGTGCCAGACCATCAAGCAGTTTGCGCTTTTAAGGAAGGCGTCAAGTACAGGGAGTTGAATCTGAAGTTTGGCCGGACCGGAGAGATGTCCCTTAATCGGATGATGGAGATTGCCACCAAGTACGCTAATGGGGAAGACAAGGACCGACTCCGAAGTGGCAAACTCAAGTCAGTCGCCCAAGAAACCGGAGGAAACTCCAGTCGGAAGCAGAAGCGGAAGGCCGAGCCAGCCGCCCCTGGGGAGGCCCTGGCTGTGGCCCAGGGAAATTTCAAGGGAAAGCCCAAGGGCACATGGAAGCCCAAGAAGGTTAAAGATCGGGATGGGGATGATGTTCTGGACCTGCCATGTCACATCCATACCAAGAAAGATGAAGAAGGAAATTTTATTTTCCCGAAGCATACCACTCAACAGTGTCGGCTTCTGATTCAGCAGTTCCAGGGCAAGCAGCCCAAGGATAAGGAAAAAGAGCCGGACAGAGTTGAGGACAAGGAGGATAGTGAGGATGGATACCCCCAGGTCAATTCCACCTTGATGATTTTTGCTGATGTCGAAAGCAAAAGTCGACTGAAAGTCATTAACTGTGAGGTGAACATGGTTGCCCCGGCGACTCCCAGTTACCTGAAGTGGTCTCAGACTGCCATCACATTCGACCAGTCCGATCACCCGACGCACATTGCCACCCCTGGGAGGCAAGCTTTGGTGGTCGACCCAGTTGTCGAAGGCACTCTACTGACCAAAGTCCTGATGGACGGCGGCAGTGGCCTGAACATACTGTACGCTGAAACCTTGAAAGGAATGGGCATTCCGATGTCCAGACTCAGCACCAGTAACATGAGCTTCCACGGAGTCATTCCTGGGAAGAAAGCCGAGTCACTCGGCCAGATTGCTCTTGATGTGGTTTTCGGTGATTCAAAAAATTACCGCAAGGAAAAGTTGACGTTTGAAGTTGTGGACTTCCAGAGTGCTTATCACGCCATCTTGGGCAGGCCAGCTTACGCACGCTTCATGGCTCGACCATGTTACGTGTATCTTAAATTAAAGATGCCTGGCCCCAAAGGTGTGATCACTGTTACGGGCAACCGGAAAAAAGCAGAAGAATGTTTCCAGAAGGGATCAAAGATCGCCGACGCTCAGATGGCAGTGGTCGAGCTGAAAGAGTACCAAAAGGCTGCCGACCCGAGTGAATTGCTGCGAGCTAAGAAGCCTGCCTCCGAGTCAGCTTTTCAGTCGGCTGGCGAAACGAAGACAGTCCACATTCACCCGACCGATCCTGACGCTGCTCCGACTCACATCTCGATGACGCTCGACTCCAAATAGGAAGAAGCGCTCATCCAGCTCCTCCGTGAGAACTGGGACATCTTCGCATGGAAACCCTCTGACATGCCTGGAGTTCCTAGGGGGCTGGCTGAGCACCGCCTGCGAGTCGACTCAAAGTTCAAGCCCGTGAAGGAACATCTTCGACGGTCCGCCGTCCAGAAAAAACAAGCCATTGGCGAGGAAGTGGCTCGGCTCTTAGCAGCTGAGTTCATCCGAGAGATCTACCACTCCGAGTGGCTCGCCAATGTCGTCATGGTCCCCAAGAAGGACAAGTCACTCCGTATGTGCATTGATTTCAAGCATATCAATCGGGCCTGCCCGAAAGATCATTTTCCTCTCCCTCGCATCGACCAGATTGTCGACTCAACTGCGGGATGCGAGAGATTGTCTTTTCTAGATGCCTACTCCGGGTACCATCAGATCCGTCCGTATGGGCTCGATGAAATCAAAACAGCTTTCATCACTCCATTCGGATGCTTCTGTTACGTCACCATGCCATTCGGCCTCAAGAACGCCGGAGCCACATTCATGAGAATGATCCAGAAGTGTTTACTCACTCAAATCAGTCGGAATGTGGAGGCGTACATGGACGATATCGTAGTCAAGTCCCGGAAAGGTTCCGACCTGCGGGCTGACCTTGCTGAAACCTTCGCCAACCTCAGGAGGTACGATATCAAGCTCAATCCGTCAAAGTGCACTTTCGGAGTTCCAGGTGGCAAACTACTCGGTTTTCTCGTTTCCGAACGGGGAATCGACGCCAATCCTGAAAAAATTGGCACCATACTCCGGATGAAGCGTCCTGTACGTGTGCATGATGTCCAAAAGCTTACAGGCTGCTTGGCCGCCTTAAGTCGATTCATTTCTCGACTCGGTGAAAAAGCGTTGCCTCTTTACCAACTGATGAAGAAGTCTGACAAGTTCGAGTGGACTCCACAAGCTGATGCAGCATTTGCAGAGCTCAAAGCTCTGCTCTCCACCCAGCCGGTGCTAGCTGCCCCAATCAGCAAAGAGCCTCTGCTGCTTTACATTGCAGCCACGGGACAAGTTGTCAGTACAGTACTTACGGTCGAGCGGGAAGAGGAAGGGAAGGCCTTCAAAGTTCAACGCCCTGTATATTATGTGTCTGAAGTTTTGACCCCTTCAAAACAAAGATACCCCCACTACCAGAAGCTTGTATATGGGATTTATATGACCACGAAGAAAGTTGCACATTATTTCTCTGACCATTCCATTACAGTCATCAGCGACGCCCCGTTATCGGAGATCCTGCATAACAGAGATGCAACTGGTCGAGTGGCCAAGTGGGCGATTGAACTCCTTCCTTTAGATATCAAGTTTGAAGCAAAGAAAGCCATCAAGTCCCAAGCAATCGCGGATTTCATCGCTGAGTGGATTGAATAGCAACTTCCGACTCAAGTTCACTCGAAGCACTGGACTATGTTCTTCGATGGATCCAAGATGCTGAATGGTTCGGGCGCGGGGGTAGTCTTGGTCTCCCCCCGAGGAGATAAGCTCAGATACGTTCTCCAGATTCACTTCGATTCCTCCAATAACGAAGCAGAGTATGAAGCACTTTTGTATGGGTTGCGCATGGCCATTTCACTCGGCGTCCGTCGCCTCATGGTCTATGGCGACTCAGATTTGGTGGTTAATCAAGTGATGAAGGAGTGGGACGTCAGGAGTCCGGCAATGACTGGATACTGCAATGCAGTGCGGAAGCTAGAGAAGAAGTTCGAGGGGTTGGAACTCCACCACATCCCCCGACTGAAAAACCAGGCAGCTGACGACTTGGCAAAGATAGGCTCCAAGAGAGAAGCCATTCCAAGCAACGTGTTCTTGGAACACATTCACTCACCGTCAGTCCAAGAGGATCCTTTCACAGAAGAAGCCCCGCAGCCGAAAAGTGCCACGGATCTGACTGAAGTTGAAGTGCCTGCAGTAGTCGACCTAATCATGGAAGTCTTGGCAATCACCCCTGACTGGACAATACCGTACATTGCATATATCCTAAGGAAAGAACTTCCGGAGGACGAGGAGGAGGCTCGACAGATCGTCCGCCGATCTAAGGCCTTCACAGTCATAAGGGGACAGCTGTACAGAGAGAGTGCGACCGGAGTCGGCCAGAAATGCATAACGCCAGAAGAGGGTCAAATAATCCTCAACGATATCCACTCGGGAACCTGCGGTCACCATGCGTCCTCTCGGACTATTGTGGCTAAAGCATACCGAGCTGGATTTTACTGGCCAAGGGCAAATGAGATGGCGAAAGAGATAGTCGACAAGTGCGAGGGGTGCCAGTTCTACTCCAACATGTCACACAAGCCCGCGTCAGCCCTGAAAACCATTCCGCTCGTCTGGCCCTTTGTCGTCTGGGGATTGGACATGGTTGGCCCCCTAAGAATGGGCAGGAGTGGATTCACTCATGTACTTGTGGCAGTCGACAAGTTTACCAAATGGATCGAAGCTAAGCCCATAAAGAGCCTCGATGCTGGCACCGCTATCAGTTTCATCAGAGGATTGACATTCAGATATGGAGTCCCGCACAACATCATCACTGATAATGGGTCAAACTTTGATTCGGACGAGTTCAGAGCATTTTGCGCTTCTCAAGGCACACGAGTCTACTACGCCTCAGTCGCTCATCCCCAGTCGAATGGACAGGCTGAGAGAGCAAATGGTCTGATTCTCAAAGGGCTAAAACCTCGGCTGATGCGCGATCTCAAGCACGTGGCAGGCGCTTGGGTCGACGAGCTTCCGTCAGTTCTGTGGGGATTAAGGACCACCCCTAACCGGTCGACTGGAAGGACCCCATTCTTTCTGGTTTATGGAGCCGAAGCTGTCCTGCCAAGCGATCTTCTTCATAATGCGCCCCGAGTCGAACTTTACACCGAAGATGAAGCGGAGCAGGCCCGGCAAGACGCAGTCGACCTCTTGGAGGAAGAGAGGGAGATGGCAATGATCAGATCGACCATTTATCAGCAGGACTTACGTCGATTCCACGCCCGGAATGTGAAGAGTCGAGCCTTTCAAGAAGGAGATCTGGTCCTTCGAGTGGATCAACAGAAACCTCACAAGCTCGCTCCCACTTGGGAAGGCCCCTTCATCATCACCAGAGTCCTCCACAACGGAGCATATCACCTTTACAATGTTGATCGACAGACCGACGAACCTCGAGCTTGGAACGCGGAGCTTCTCCGCCCCTTTTACACTTGAGTCCGCCCTCAAACCAGATGTAATAAGAAAAACTCCTGAAGTTCATTTTTATCAGAAATAAGAGTGTTCCAATAATTGCTGTCACTTTTGTTTGTATCCGAAATCCCCCAGTGGGTGACTTAGCTGCGAATCCGATTCGCCAGTTTCAAAAATCCTACCGAGTGAAGAGCAAACCTCCCACTCGGGGGCTTAGCTGCAGTTCAGCACTCGCCTAAGTTCTCCACAAAGAGACTTAGCTGCAGTCAGACACTCGCCTAAGTTTGAAAAATCCTATCGAGTGGAGAGCAAACCTCCCACTCGGGGGCTTAGCTGCAGTTCAGCACTCGCCTAAGTTCTCCACGAAGAGACTTAGCTGCAGTCAGACACTCGCCTAAGTTTGAAAAATCCTACCGAGTGGAGAGCAAACCTCCCACTCGGGGGCTTAGCTGCAGTTCAGCACTCGCCTAAGTTCTCCACGAAGAGACTTAGCTGCAGTCAGACACTCGCCTAAGTTTGAAAAATCCTACCGAGTGGAGAGCAAACCTCCCACTCGGGGGCTTAGCTGCGGTTCAGCACTCGCCTAAGTTCTCCACGAAGAGACTTAGCTGCAGTCAGACACTCGCCTAAGTTTGAAAAATCCTACCGAGTGAAGAGCAAACCTCCCACTCGGGGGCTTAGCTGCGGTTCAGCACTCGCCTAAGTTCTCCACGAAGAGACTTAGCTGCAGTCAGACACTCGCCTAAGTTTGAAAAATCCTACCGAGTGGAGAGCAAACCTCCCACTCGGGGGCTTAGCTGCAGTTCAGCACTCGCCTAAGTTCTCCATGAAGAGACTTAGCTGCAGTCAGACACTCGCCTAAGTTTGAAAAATCCTACCGAGTGGAGAGCAAACCTCCCACTCGGAGGCTTAGCTGCAGTTCAGCACTCGCCTAAGTTCTCCACGAAGAGACTTAGCTGTAGTCAGACACTCGCCTAAGTTTGAAAAATCCTACCGAGTGGAGAGCAAACCTCCCACTCGGGGGCTTAGCTGCAGTTCGGCACTCGCCTAAGTTCTCCACGAAGAGACTTAGCTGCGGTCAGACACTCGCCTAAGTTTGAAAAATCCTACCGAGTGGAGAGCAAACCTCCCACTCGGGGGCTTAGCTACAGTTCGGCACTCGCCTAAGCTCTCCACGAAGAGACTTAGCTGCGGTCAGACACTCACCTAAGTTTGAAAAATCCTACCGAATGGAGAGCAAACCTCCCACTCGGGGGCTTAGGTACAGTTCAGTGCTCGCTTAAGTATGAAACCCACCTTCTCCTGAAGAGCTCCGCCACAAATACAATGTGAGCTTCGTCCCACTCTACAGTAACAGGGCGTGGGTCGACTGCCACCTTTTCCTGGAGAGCTCCGCCACAAATACAATGTGAGCTTCATCCCACTCTACAGTAACAAGGCGTGGGTCGACTGCCACCTTTTCCTGGAGAGCTCCGCCACAAATACAATGTGCGCTCCACCCCACTCTACAGCAACAGGGTGTGGGTCGGCCATCAAACCCCACACGACAGTTCAAAACCACGAAGACATTCAGCAAAAAATTAAGTTCGGATAAAGCTTAAAAGGCCCTGGGCCTCGAATCAAAGTACTTGAGCCCTCAGCTCGGCAGAGTTTAAACGATTACAAGTCCACTCGGCATTCCGAGGCAAATTTAAGGAAAGGCATAAAAGTTTTCTCATCCCTCAAGAGGAGGACTGGCAGGAGCGACGAACTCATCCAGGTCAATTCCGTCCGCAATGCGAGTGGCAGCAGCAATGAAGGTCTCCATGAAGTCTTGGAAGTTGTGCCTCTTGGTATTGGCGACTTGGATGGCGGCCAACTTTTCTTCTCGCGCCTCCTTGCAGTGGACGCGGACTAAAGATAGAGCCACATCAGCGCTGCACAGGGCAGAAGACTTCTTCCACTCCTGCACTCGATCGGGGATTTTGTCAAGTCGAGCCATAAGAGACTCGAGATCGTTCTGGAGCGTGGACTCTGGCTAAAGTGTCGAGTCGATCCGCGACATGGCAACCTTCAGTCGAGCCAAGTAATCCACGGCGTCGTCGATTCGAGATTCCAGTCGGAGCAGGTTCATGGCAGTATCATCTTTCACCGGAGAATTGATTGGGTCCAGACCCGTTTCGATCCGCCCGGTCTCCTCTTCGAAGTTCTAACAGAATTCTGCATACAAGACCTAAAGATAAGCCAACGATCGCGAAATTGAGTCGACACAAAAGTAAAAAACAGTCGAAACTGGATGTGCACCTTCAAGTTTGATGTACAGCCTCTTGGCGAGGCTCCTCAAGTAGCTCTCCAGGTCGTCCCTCCTACGAGCGATGCCTTCCATCTCCTCGCCCAAGAGGAGGTTCTTCTTCTTCCAGTTTGCAGTCAGCCTGTTGGCATCAGTCAGAGTGGTCTGCAACCTGGTGTTCTCTTTTTCTAACTGGTCGACCGAAGCCAGCTTCTGTTCGGCCAGAGCTGTCTTGTCATCAGCCTCCTTGCGGGCAGCAGCCAGGTCCTGGTCCTTCCTCGCCAAAGCTTTTTCCAATTCTCCTACAAAGAAATGGTGATCGAATCGGAAACAACAGAGGAATGCTCAAGCCTAAAAACAAAATCAGTCGACAAAGTCGCTTTACCTGCGGCGCCCTCCCTGACCTTCTGCAGCTCTGTCCTGGCCAGCTCTAGATCAAGGTCCAGTTGAATCTTCTGTTTCTCCAATTCAGCATAGCGAGCGGCAAGTTCGCAGGATTTCTGCAAAAAGAAAAACTAGTCGACAGACGTTTGAGATAAGTTTCTTCCGAGTAACTAAGGAACAATGGTGACGTTTCTAAGACCACAGCCAAATCAAAAACATTCGACAGTAGTCTCGGGGACTACACCCAGTGGGTGCATTCAGCGTGCCCCCACTGGTTCGACCAAAAAAAAATCGACTGCCCGCAGTCGACAGGACACGGTCCCACTCAACCTGGCCAGACCAAACCGAGTGAAGAAATACAGATTCAGAAACGCAATATACAGACTACAGTCGACTGCCAGCAGTCCACCGTAGTCTCGGGGACTACACCCAGTGGGTGCACTCAGCGTGCCCCCACTAGTCCAAGAAATAGAAAACACACCCAGTGGGTGTACAGATACAGATACAAAGATCTTCAAAAAAAAGAAAGAGGGAGAAAGACTCTTCAAACAATCAAGTATCAAGTCGACTGACCTGGACGTTGCTCTGAAGCACCGAACTTGCGTCGTAAGCTGCCTGGCTGGCCTCCCGAGCCTTCTTCACCTGTTCCATCATGACCCCCGCCTGGTGTATGGCCTCCTTCGCAGCGGCCACTTCGTCTTCAGGGACAGAGTACGCGACAAAGAGCAAAGTCGGATTGGCAGTCGACGCCGAGGGCTGCGCACTCGACAGGGGATTGGCAAAGGTCACAGAAGCCCGAGGGGCATTGCCGCCATCCCGAACCACGGCCTCAGGCGCCGGAGCAGGCTGGGGAGTCCTGTCAGTCGACGGCCTCTTAGTCCTCCCTATCCTCAGCGGCTCGTTGTCGTCGTCATCCGGGAGGTCGATAACATGAGGAGGGGCTGCAGGAAGAACTTTCAATCGACCAGAATTGCAAGAAACGACCAAGTCAACTCAAAAAACAGAACGTCAATAATCGTACCAGGGTTGGAGGTAGCAGCGTCCCCCATCTCTTGATCGTCGTCTTTGGCAGAGACCTCAGAGGTAGCAGCACTGCAAATTTCGAAGAATCAGCCAGTTAAGCATAACGAGTCGACCGAGGATCCGTCCTCCAATCGACGAAGGAAGACAAGATTTGTTACCCGGAAATAACAGGGACAGTTATCTTCATCTTGGGCAGAGTCTTGGGCGGCTTGGATAGCGTCGTGCGTGGTTGCTTGGGGACCTTCCTAGTCGGTGTTGGAGAAGAAGTCCGAGGGCGTTTCGACGATGGCCCGACGGAGGCAGTCGCCTGGCCACGTCCCTGCGCCGGGTCGTGTGCAAGCTTGGATCGCCTTTCCGGGCGGGGAGGTTCGGTCTCCTCCTCCTCCTCTTCGCTGGAGAAGACGTCATCGCCTCCCTCTCCTTCGCCGTCTGACTCACTCGCCCTGGTCATCCCCGCTCTCACCTCCGCTCCCTTCTCCTTCCTCGGTCGACCCATGTGCCCCATTGGGCGTCGAATACATCTCAGTGGTCGCCTGAAAGACAGCAGACAAAACGGAAAGTCAGTCGACCCACTCAAAAGAAGACCAATGTAGAAAACGAAGATTTCAGTCGGAAACATAAAAACGCACCTGGTCGACCTCATACGAGCTGTCGAGTGGAATGACCCTCCTAGCTCCTCGGGGGTTGTCCTTGTTCCCCGTGATGCTTGACATCCACCCCTCCAACATCTCGTCGGTGACCTCCTCCGGGTGGATCCGAGTGGTGTCCTCGAGGCCAGAGTACAGCCACATCGGGTGGTCCCGAGCCTGGAGTGGTTGGATTCGCCTCTTGAGGAAGACTTCCAGCAGATCCATCCCCGTCACGCCCTCACGGACAAGTTCAACCACTCGACCCGCCAGTATCTTGACCTGGGCCTTTTCTTCGGGCGTCACCTTTAGAGAAGCAGGCTTTTCGGCTCGGGCGAGGGTGAAGGGTGGGAGTCCAGTCGACTGCCCTGGAGTCACCTGATCCTGGCAGTAGAACCAAGTCGCCTGCCAGCCTCGAACTGACTCCGGGAAGGTAATGGAGGGAAAACAGCTTTTCCCCCTTGTCTGGATCGCCAAGCCCCCACACAGCTGGATCACCTGTGTCCTCTCGTCACTCGACTTGGCCTTCTTAACCGACTGAGAGCGACAGGTGAAGATGTGCTTGAAAAGCCCCCAGTGTGGGCGGCACCCCAGGAACGCCTCACACATAGAAATAAAGGCGGCGAGATAGACTATGGAGTTCGGAGTAAAGTGATGGAGCTGCGCTCCGAAGAAGTTCAAGAAGTTGTGGAAGAAAGAGTGGGGCGGCAGAGAAAACCCTCGGTCAATATGAGTCGCCAGGAGCACGCACTCACCGTCGCGTGGCTGGGGCTCGATTTCTCCCCCCGGAAGACGCGCAGCCTTGTGGGGAATGGCTCCTCCCTCGACCAGGTCGTCGAGGTCCTCCTGACGGAGCACCGAGGGCATCCAGTCGCCCTGGATCCACCCTTTGGGCAGGGCCGTCCGGGAGGAAGATCCGCCGCGCGCGGACTTCTTCCCCTTCCCCGCCACTGCCGCCTTCTTCGCGCGCTCCAGAGCGGTCGTCTTGCCCTTCACCATCGTCGCCGGCGAGGTCTCGAGCTGGTTTGTGGTGGCTGGGCGAGAGCGAAGGAAGCGGGGGAGACGACGGAGAAACAGAGAAAGAAGGGGAAGAGATGAGCACGCGCATGGTTGGAGGGCTCCGAGCCAGCTACTTATAAGGAGCCACTTCCGAGTGGCCGACAAGTGGGCCCGAGCTATCCAGTCAAATCCCGTGGCAGGCGCGCGCGCAGTACGTGGCGAAAAAGGCGGCGCGGAGATCGAGGAGCCTTCGCACTGTCGCTCCCGATTACTGCGGCCGTCCCCGTTCCGCGCGCTTCCCAAAAAATCCGAATCCCGCGATCTCCGCTGACTGCAGAACAACTTGACGAAACGGAAATCCCGCGCACGCCGGCGCTCGATGCCTCACAGGTAAAGAAATCCATTCGACGAAAGGCCTGGAACGGATCAAGGCGACTGAAAGAGGTTAATGACGTCATCCGTGACAGTCGACCCAGAACGAAGCACCCATAATAACCCGAAAGATCGGTCGGAAAGGTCCCTAACCCCTTTTCTCACTCTAGCCTCAATCCGTTCGGGGGCTAATGATGAGGTCATGTACCTACGGTAGGGACACGGACCCGTCCTAAAGAGCCCTACCATAGGACATCCCTAGAAGAAGTCACCTTTCAATCAACTTGAAGGTATCCCACTCGACGGGTTGAAGACACTCGACCAAGAAGCTGTCACTCGACCAAGAAGCCAACCACTCGACTGCCAGAAGACCTCAAGTCACTCCGCAGGCAAACGGTCGGCTATTAAGTAGTCTTTATGATTATTATGACACTTTATTAGGGACGTTATCAGTAACGCCCACCTTAAATGTACCTTAAAACCTGCATTACTGAGGGCAGGAGAGGGCTGGCGAACTCTATATAAGCCATCCCCCTCCTCAGTATCAGGGGTTCGCACCTCTGTCATTTTACACACGCATAATCCAGTCGACCGCCTCCGGGCACCGAGACGTAGGGCTGTTACTTCCTCCGAGAAGGGCCTGAACTCGTAAAACTTGCGTGCTTACAACTTCCCAATAGCTAAGGTCTAGCCTCTTCATACACACCCCCTACCTCACTGTCAGACTTAGAACCACGACAACCACTACTTCCAATTCTTTGCCACTGCAACCATCTCCCAAAAGCGTTGCCTCTTTACGATGTTGTGCCATCGCACCACCTCCACTCGTGATGTTTTGCTCCGGCCTCCTCCTTCTCTATCTCCGCGTCGAGTTCGGCGAAGAACGCGTCGGATGTCGTCTGCTCCTGTCGGAGAACTATCGGTTGGCCTCCACATAGGCCTCATCCTGGATGGCCTGCTACTCTACCATCTCTATGGCTTGGGCGATGGCGAATTCCTCCTTTGCCATGTTGAACCCCAAAGCAGGCTGCTCCGCTTGGTCCTCCTCCAGATCCGCCACCTCCATCATCTCCGGCGGCTGCTCTCCCTCCTTCTTCATCGGCTGCTGCTTCTCCTCCTCCGGCTCCGGCGAGTCCAGAGGCAACCTGGTAGCAATGCGGGCGACGTGCCTTGCCTAGATCTCCTCTGCGATCTGCCTTCGGCGTGAGCATGGCGTACATGGTGGTCTTCTGCCAAACCATGGCGATGCCGGAGAGCATGGGATAGCGGTGGGGGAGGCGGACGGGCTCGGGTGGCGGCCCGGAGAGGGAGAAGGTGGATGGGTTAGGGTTGGGGGACGCCGGCCGGCTTAAATAGCCGAATTTGGCCTCGGGCAGCGAGCCGGAGCGGCGCCACGCAGCGTACACACCGAGGCGATGGAGAAGGGATCTGTCGGACCATCGGGTTTCTAGGCAATTCCGCATGGGACCCCATCGTCAGTCCTACATGGCGGACGCGTCCGGGCGCCCCCATATTGTTAGGGAACGTAGTAATTTCAAAAAAAATTCCTATGCACGCGCAAGATCATGATGATGCATAGCAACAAGAGAGGAGAGTGTTGTCTACATACCCTCATAGACTGGAAGCAGAAGCGTTTAGCACAACGCGGTTGATGTAGTCGTACGTCTTCACGGCACGACCGATCAAGCACCGAAACTACGGCACCTCCGAGTTCTAGCACACGTTCAGCTCGATGACGATCCCCGGACTCCGATCCAGCAAAGTGTCGGGGAAGAGTTCCGTTAGCACGACGACGTGGTGACTATCTTGATGTTCGACCGTTGCAGGGCTTCGCCTAAGCACCTCTACAATATTATCGAGGATTATCGTGGAGGGGGGCACCGCACACGGCTAAGAGAACAATCACGAAGATCAACTTGTGTGTCTAGAGGTGCCCCCCTGCCCCTGTATATAAAGGAGCAAGGGGAGAGGCCGGCCGGCCCTTGAGGCGTGCCAAGGCGGGGGGAGTCCTCCTCCTAGTAGGAGTAGGATTCCCCTTTCCTAGTCCAACTAGGAAGAGAGAAGGGGGAAGGAAAGAGAGGGAGAGGGAAAGAGGGGCCGCCCCCCCCCCTCCCCTAGTCCAATTCAGACTCCCTATGGGAGGGGGCGCGCCACCTCCTGGGCTGCTGCCCTCTCTCTCCCCTCAGGCCCACTAAGGCCCAATACTTCCCCGGGGGGTTCCGGTAACCCTTCCGGCACTCCGGTTTTCTCCGAAATCACCCGAAACACTTTCGTGTCCGAATATAGCCGTCCAATATATCGATCTTTATGTCTCGACCATTTCGAGACTCCTCGTCATGTCCGTGATCATATCCGGGAGTCCGAACAACCTTAGGTACATCAAAATATATAAACTCATAATGAAACTGTCATCGTAACGTTAAGCGTGCGGACCCTACGGGTTCGAGAACAATGTAGACATGACCGAGACACATCTCCGGTCAATAACCAATAGCGGAACCTGGATGCTCATATTGGCTACTACATATTCTACGAAGATCTTTTATCGGTCAGACCGCATAACAACATACGTTGTTCCCTTTGTCATCGGTATGTTACTTGCCCGAGATTTGATCGTCGGTATCTTAATACCTAGTTTAATCTCATTACCGACAAGTCTATTTACTCGTTCCATAATACATCATCCCGCAGCTAACTTATTAGTTGCAATGCTTGCAAGGCTTATGTGATGTGCATTACCGAGAGGGCCCAGAGATACCTCTCCGACAATCGAAGTGACAAATCCTAATCTTGAAATACGCCAACCCAACAAGTACCTTCGGAGACACCTGTAGAGCACCTTTATAATCACCCAGTTACGTTGTGACGTTTGGTAGCACACAAAGTGAAGGAAATATGCCCTAGAGGCAATAATAAAGTTATTATTTATTTCCTTATTTCATGATAAATGTTTATTATTCATGCTAGAATTGTATTAACCGGAAACATAATACATGTGTGAATACATAGACAAACAGAGTGTCACTAGTATGCCTCTACTTGACTAGCTCGTTAATCAAAGATGGTTATGTTTCCTAACCATGGACAAAGAGTTGTTATTTGATTAATGGGATCACATCATTAGATGAATGATCTGATTGACATGACCCATTCCATTAGCTTAGCACCCGATCGTTTAGTATGTTGCTATTGCTTTCTTCATGACTTATACATGTTCCTATGACTATGAGATTATGCAACTCCCGTTTGCCGAAGGAACACTTTGTGTGCTACCAAACGTCACAACGTAACTGGGTGATTATAAAGGAGCTCTACAGGTGTCTCCAAAGGTACATGTTGGGTTGGCGTATTTCGAGATTAGGATTTGTCACTCCGATTGTCGGAGAGGTATCTCTGGGCCCTCTCGGTAATGCACATCACTTAAGCCTTGCAAGCAATGCAACTAATGAGTTAGTTGTGAGATGATGTATTACAGAACAAGTAAAGAGACTTGCCAGTAACGAGATTGAACAAGGTATTGGATACCGACGATCGAATCTCGGGCAAGTAATATACCGATGACAAAGGGAACAACGTATGTTGTTATGCGGTCTGACCGATAAAGATCTTCGTAGAATATGTTGGAGCCAATATGGGCATCCTGGTCCCGCTATTGGTTATTGACCGGAGACATGTCTCGGTCTTGTCTACATTGTTCTCGAACCCGTAGGGTCCGCACGCTTAAGGTTTCGATGACAGTTATATTATGAGTTTATGAGTTTTGATGTACCGAAGGAGTTCGGAGTCCCGGATGAGATCGGGGACATGACGAGGAGTCTCAAAATGGTCGAGACGTAAAGATCGATATATTGGACGACTATATTCGGACATCGGAAAGGTTCCGAGTGATTCGGGTATTTTTCGGGGTACCGGGTAGTTACGGGAGAAGCAATGGGCCTTGATGGGCTTTAGTGGGAAGAGGAGAAAGGGCCAAGGGGCTGCTGCGCCCCCCTCCCCTCTGGTCCGAATTGGACTAGGGAAAAGGGGGCCGGCCACCTTTCCTTCTCCTCCACTTCCTTCTTCCTTCCTCCCCTCTTGGTGGACTCCTACTAGGACTTGGAGTCCTAGTAGGACTCCACATCCTGGCCGCACCAATTGCCTTGGCCGGCATCCTCCTCCTCCATCCTTTATATACTGAGGCAAGGGGCACCCCAGACACACAAGTTGATCATCGTGATCGTTCCTTAGCCGTGTGCGGTGCCCCCTTCCACCATATTCCACCTCGGTCATATTGTAGCAGCGCTTAGGTGAAGCCCTGCGACGGTAGAACATCAAGATCGTCACCACGCCGTCGTGCTGACGGAACTCATCCCCGAAGCTTTGCTGGATCGGAGCCCGGGGAGCGTCATCGAGCTGTACGTGTGCTAAGAACTCGGAGGTGCCGGAGTAACGGTGCTTGGATCGGTCGGATCGGGAAGACGTACGACTACTTCCTCTACGTTGCGTCAATGCTTCCGCTTCGGTCTACGAGGGTACGTAGACAACACTCTCCCCTCTCGTTAAAATGCATCACCATGATCTTGCGTGTGCGTAGGAAATTTTTTGAAATTACTACGTTCCCCAACAATGGCATCCGAGCCTAGGTTTTATGGTTTGATGTTATATGCACGAGTAGAACACAAGTGAGTTGTGGGCGATATAAGTCATACTGCCTACCAGCATGTCATACTTTGGTTCGACGGTATTGTTGGATGAAGCGGCCCGGACCGACATTATGCGTACGCTTACGCGAGACCGGTTCTCCCGACGTGCTTTGCACATAGGTGGCTTGCGGGTGACTGTTTCTCCAACTTTAGATGAACTGAGTGTGGCTATGCCCGGTCCTTGCGAAGGTTAAAACGGCATCAACTTGACAAACTATCGTTGTGGTTTTGATGCGTAGGTAAGATTGGTTCTTGCTTAAGCCCATAGCAGCCACGTAAAACTTGCAACAAACAAAGTAGAGGACGTCTAACTTGTTTTTGCAGGGCATGTTGTGATGTGATACGGTCAAGACATGATGCTAATTTTATTGTATGAGATGATCATGTTTTGTAACCGAGTTACCGGCAACTGGCAGGAGCCATATGGTTGTCGCTTTATTGTATGCAATGCAATCGCGCTGTAATGCTTTACTTTATCACTAAGCGGTAGCGATAGTCGTGGAAGCATAAGATTGGCGAGACGACAACGATGCTACGATGGAGATCAAGGTGTCGCGCCAGTGACGATGGTGATCATGACGGTGCTTCGGAGATGGAGATCACAGGCACAAGATGATGATGGCCATATCATATCACTTATATTGATTGCATGTGATGTTTATCTTTTATGCATCTTATCTTGCTTTGATTGATGGTAGCATTATAAGATGATCTCTCACTAAATTATCAAGAAGTGTTCTCCCTGAGTATGCACCGTTGCGAAAGTTCTTCGTGCTGAGACACCACGTGATGATCGGGTGTGATAGGCTCTACATTCAAATACAACGGGTGCAAAACAGTTGCACACGCGGAATCCTCAGGTTATACTTGACGAGCCAAGCATATACAGATATGGCCTCTGAACACGGAGACCGAAAGGTCGAGCGTGAATCATATAGTAGATATGATCAACATAGTGATGTTCACCAATGAAACTACTCCATCTCACGTGATGATCGGACATGGTTTAGTTGATTTGGATCACATGATCACTTAAAGGATTAGAGGGATGTCTATCTAAGTGGGAGTTCTTAAGTAATATGATTAAATTGAACTTAAATTTATCATGAACTTAGTCCTGGTAGTATTTTGCAAATTATGTTGTAGATCAATAGCTCGCGTTGTTGCTTCCCTGTGTTTATTTTGATATGTTCCTAGAGAAAATTATGTTGAAAGATGTTAGTAGCAATGATGCGGATTGGATCCGTGATCTGAGGTTTATCCTCATTGCTGCACAGAAAAATTATGTCCTTGATGCACCGCTAGGTGATAGACCTATTGTAGGAGCAGATGCAGACGTTATGAATGTTTGGCTAGCTCAATATGATGACTACTTGATAGTTTAGTGCACCATGCTTAATGGCTTAGAATCGGGACTTCAAAGACGTCTTGAATGTCATGGACCATATGAGATGTTCCAGGAGTTGAAGTTAATATTTCAAGCAAATACCCGAGTTGAGAGATATGAAGTCTCCAACAAGTTCTATAGCTAAAAGATGGAGGAGAATCGCTCAACTAGTGAGCATGTGCTCAGATTGTCTGGGTACTACAATCGCTTGAATCAAGTGGGAGTTAATCTTCCAGATAAGATAGTGATTGACAGAATTCTCTAGTCACCATCACCAAGTTAGTAGAACTTCATGATGAACTATAATATGCAAGGGATAACGGAAACAACTCACAAGCTCTTCGTGATGCTAAAATCAACGAAGGTAGAAATCAAGAAAAACATCAAGTGTTGATGATTGACAGGACCACTAGTTTCAAGAAAAGGGCAAAGGGAAGAAGGGGAACTTCAAGAAGAACGGCAAGCAAGTTGCTGCTCAAGTGAAGAAGCCCAAGTCTGATCCTAAGCCTGAGACTAAGTGCTTCTACTGCAAAGGGACTGGTCACTGGAAGCAGAGCTACCCCAAGTGATTGGCGGATAAAAAGGATGGCAAAGTGAACATAAGTATATTTGATATACATGTTATTGATGTGTACTTTACTAGTGTTTATAGCAACCCCTCAGTATTTGATAGTAGTTCAGTTGCTAAGATTAGTAACTCAAAACGGGAGTTGCAGAATAAACAGAGACTAGTTAAGGGTGAAGTAACAATGTGTGTTGGAATTGGTTCCAAAATTGATATGATCATCATCGCACACTCCCTATACTTTCGGGGTTAGTGTTGAACCTAAATAA
The DNA here is from genome assembly GCA_034509565.1 of Triticum monococcum. Taxonomy (NCBI): domain Eukaryota; kingdom Viridiplantae; phylum Streptophyta; class Magnoliopsida; order Poales; family Poaceae; genus Triticum; species Triticum monococcum. The sequence continues at coordinate 707,430,987 of CM067842.1, read as the reverse complement.
GTGTTATTTGGTGTTTACGTTGAGCATGAATATGATTTGATCATGTTTATTGTAATACGGTTATTCATTTAAGTAAAAGAATAAATTGTTATTCTGTTTACATGAATAAAACCTTATATGGTTACACACCCAATGAAAATGGTTCATTGGATCTCGATCGTAGTGATACACATATTCATAATATTGAAACCAAAAGATGCAAAGTTAATAATGATAGTGCAACTTATTTGTGGCACTGTCGTTTAGGTCATATTGGTGTAAAGCGCATGAAGAAACTCCATGCTGATGGGCTTTTGGAATCACTTGATTATGAATCACTTGATGCTTGCGAACCATGCGTCATGGGCAGGATGACTAAGACTCCGTTCTCCGGAACAATAGAGCAAGCAACTAACTTATTGGAAATAATACATACTGATGTATGCGATCCGATGAGTGTTGAGGCTCGCGGCAAGTATCATTATTTTCTGACCTTCACAGATGATTTGAGCAGATATGGGTATATCTACTTGATGAAACACAAGTCTGAAACATTTGAAAAGTTCAAAGAATTTCAGAGTGAAGTGGAGAATCATCGTAACAAGAAAATAAAAGTTTCTACGATATGATCACAGAGGTAAAATATTTGAGTTACGAGTTTGGCCTTCAGTTAAAACAATGTGAAATAGTTTTACTACTCATGCCACCTGGAACACCATAGTGTAATGGTGTGTCCGAACATCGTAACTGTACTTTATTAGATATGCGGCAATCTATGATGTCTCTTGCCGATTTACCACTATCGTTTTGGGGTTATGCATTAGAGACAGCTGCATTCATGTTAAATAGGGCACCATCTAAATCCGTTGAGACGACACTATATGAACTATGGTTTAGTAAGAAACCAAAGTTGTCGTTTCTTAAAAGTTTGGGGTTGTGATGCTTATGTGAAAAAGTTTCGTCCTGATAAGCTCAAACCCAAATCGGAAAAGTGTGTCTTCATAGGATACCCAAAAGTTACTGTTGGGTACACCTTCTATCATAGATCCGAAGGCAAGACTTTTCTTGCTAAATTCGGAAACTTTCTGGAGAAGGAGTTTCTCTTGAAAGAAGTGAGTGGAAGGAAAGTAGAACTTGATGAGGTAACTGTACCTCCTCCCTTATTGGAAAGTAGTACATCACAGAAACCGGTTTCTGTGACACCTACACCAATTAGTGAGGAAGCTAATGATGATGATCATGAAACTTCAGATCAAGTTACTACCGAATCTCGTAGGTAAACTAGAGTGAGATCCGCACCAGAGTGGTACGGTAATCCTGTTCTGGAAGTCATGTTACTAGACCATGACGAACTTGCGAACTATGAGGAAGCGATGATGAGCCCAGATTCCGCAAAATGGTTTGAGGCCATGAAATCTGAGATATGATCCATGTATGAGAACAAAGTATGGACTTTGATGGATTTGCCCAATGATCGGCAAGCCATAGAAAATAAATGGATCTTCAAGAGGAAGACGGACGCTGATAGTAGTGTTACTATCTACAAAGCTAGAATTGTCACAAAAGGTTTTCGACAAGTTCAAGGTGTTGACTACGATGAGAGTTTCTCACTCGTATCTATGCTTAAGTCTGTTCGAATCATGTTAGCTATTGCCACATTTTATGAAATCTAGCAAATAGATAAACAAAACTGCATTCCTTAATGGATTTATATTAAAGAAGAGTTGTATACGATGCAACTAGAAGGTTTTTTCGATCCTAAAGGTATTAACAAAATATGCAAGCTCCAGCAATCCATCTATGGACTGGTACAAGCATCTTGGAGTTGGAATATACGCTTTGATGAGTTGATCAAAGCATATAGTTTTATACAGACTTGCGGTGAAGCCTGTATTTACAAGAAAGTGAGTGGGAGCACTATAGCATTTCTGATAAGTATATGTGAATGACATATTGTTGATCGGAAATAATGTAGAATTATTCTGTAAAGCATAAAGGAGTGTTTGAAAGGAGTTTTTTCAAAGAAAGACTTCGGTGAAGCTGCTTACATATTGAGCTTCAAGATCTATAGAAATAGATCAAGACGCTTGATAAGTTTTTTCAATGAGTACATACCTTGACAAGATTTTGAAGTAGTTCAAAATGGAGCAGTCAAAGAAAGAGTTATTGCCTGTATTACAAGGTGTGAGTTGAGTAAGACTCAAAGCCCGACCACGGCAGAAGATAGAAAGAGAATGAAAGTAATTCCCTATGCCTTGGCCATAGGTTCTATAAAGTATGTCATGCTGTATACCAGATCTATTGTATACCCTGCACTAATTTGGCAAGGGAGTACAATAGTGATCTAGGAGTAGATCACTGGACAGCGGTCAGAATTATCCTTAGTGAAATAAGGATATGTTTCTCGATTATGGACGTGACAAAAAGGTTCGTCGTAAAGGGTTACGTCGATGCAAGTTTTTGACACTGATCCAGATGATTCTAAGTCTCAGTCTGGATACATATTGAAAGTGGGAGCAATTAGCTAGAGTAGCTCCGTGCAGAGCATTGCAGACATAGAATTTTGCAAAATACATACGGATCTGAATTTGGCAAGCCCGTTGACTAAATTTCTCTCACAAGCAAAACATGATCACTCTTTGGGTGTTAATCACATAGCGATGTGAACTAGATTATTGAATCTAGTAAACCCTTTGGGTGTTAGTCACATGGAGATGTGAACCAATCACATAAAGATGTGAACTATTGGTGTTAATCACATAGCGATGTGAACTAAATTATTGACTCTAGTGCAAGTGGGAGACTGAAGGAAATATGCCCTAGAGGCAATAATAAAGTTATTATTTATTTCCTTATTTCATGATAAATGTTTATTATTCATGCTAGAATTGTATTAACCGGAAACATAATACATGTGTGAATACATAGACAAACGGAGTGTCACTAGTATGCCTCTACTTGACTAGCTCGTTAATCAAAGATGGTTATGTTTCCTAACCATGGACAAAGAGTTGTTATTTGATTAACGGGATCACATCATTAGATGAATGATCTGATTGACATGACCCATTCCATTAGCTTAGCACCCGATCGTTTAGTATGTTGCTATTGCTTTCTTCATGACTTATACATGTTCCTATGACTATGAGATTATGCAACTCCCGTTTGCCGAAGGAACACTTTGTGTGCTACCAAACGTCACAACGTAACTGGGTGATTATAAAGGAGCTCTACAGGTGTCTCCAAAGGTACATGTTGGGTTGGCGTATTTCGAGATTAGGATTTGTCACTCCGATTGTCGGAGAGGTATCTCTGGGCCCTCTCGGTAATGCACATCACTTAAGCCTTGCAAGCAATACAACTAATGAGTTAGTTGTGAGATGATGTATTACAGAACGAGTAAAGAGACTTGCCGGTAACGAGATTGAACTAGGTATTGGATACCGACGATCGAATCTCGGGCAAGTAACATACCGATGACAAAGGGAACAACGTATGTTGTTATGCGGTCTGACCAATAAAGATCTTCGTAGAATATGTAGGAGCCAATATGGGCATCCAGGTCCAGCTATTGGTTATTGACCGGAGACATGTCTCGGTCATGTCTACATTGTTCTCGAACCCGTAGGGTCCGCACGCTTAAGGTTTTGATGACAGTTATATTATGAGTTTATGAGTTTTGATGTATCGAAGGAGTTTGGAGTCCCGGATGAGACCGGGGACATGACGAGGAGTCTCGAAATGGTCGAGACGTAAAGATCGATATATTGGACGACTATATTCGGACATCGGAAAGGTTCCGAGTGATTCGGGTATTTTTCGGAGTACCGGGTAGTTACGAGAGAAGCAATGGGCCTTGATGGGCTTTAGTGGGAAGAGGAGAAAGGGCCAAGGGGCTGCTGTGCCCCCCCCCCTCTGGTCCGAATTGGACTAGGGAAAAGGGGGTTGGCCACCTTTCCTTCTCCTCCACTTCCTTCTTCCTTCCTCCCCTCTTGGTGGACTCCTACTAGGACTTGGAGTCCTAGTAGGACTCCACATCCTGGCCGCACCAATTGCCTTGGCCGGCATCCTCCTCCTCCATCCTTTATATACTGAGGCAAGGGGCACCCCAGACACACAAGTTGATCATCGTGATCGTTCCTTAGCCGTGTGCGGTGCCCCCTTCCACCATATTCCACCTCGGTCATATTGTAGCAGCGCTTAGGCGAAGCCCTGCGACGGTAGAACATCAAGATCGTCACCACACCGTCGTGCTGACGGAACTCATCCCCGAAGCTTTGCTGGATCGGAGCCCGGGGAGCGTCATCGAGCTGTACGTGTGCTAAGAACTCGGAGGTGCCGGAGTAACGGTGCTTGGATCGGTCGGATCGGGAAGACATACGACTACTTCCTCTACGTTGTGTCAACGCTTCCGCTTCGGTCTACGAGGGTACATAGACAACACTCTCCCCTCTCGTTGCTATGCATCACCATGATCTTGCGTGTGCGTAGGAAATTTTTTGAAATTACTACGTTCCCCAACAGTGGCATCCGAGCCTAGGTTTTATGGTTTGATGTTATATGCACGAGTAGAACACAAGTGAGTTGTGGGCGATATAAGTCATACTGCCTACCAGCATGTCATACTTTGGTTCGGCGGTATTGTCGGATGAAGCGGCCCGGACCGACATTACGCGTACGCTTATGCGAGACCGGTTCTCCCGACGTGCTTTGCACATAGGTGGCTTGCGGGTGACTGTTTCTCCAACTTTAGTTGAACTGAGTGTGGCTACGCCCGGTCCTTGCGAAGGTTAAAACGGCATCAACTTGACAAACTATCGTTGTGGTTTTGATGCGTAGGTTAGATTGGTTCTTGCTTAAGCCCGTAGCAGCCACGTAAAACTTGCAACAAACAAAGTAGAGGACGTCTAACTTGTTTTTGCAGGGCATGTTGTGATGTGATATGGTCAAGACATGATGCTAATTTTATTGTATGAGATGATCGTGTTTTGTAACCGAGTTATCGGCAACTGGCAGGAGCCATATGGTTGTCGCTTTATTGTATGCAATGCAATCGCGCTGTAATGCTTTACTTTATCACTAAGCGGTAGCGATAGTCGTGGAAGCATAAGATTGGCGAGACGACAACGATGCTACGATGGAGATCAAGGTGTCGCGCCGGTGACGATGGTGATCATGACGGTGCTTCGGAGATGGAGATCACAGGCACAAGATGATGATGGCCATATCATATCACTTATATTGATTGCATGTGATGTTTATCTTTTATGCATCTTATCTTGCTTTGATTGACGGTAGCATTATAAGATGATCTCTCACTAAATTATCAAGAAGTGTTCTCCCTGAGTATGCACCGTTGCGAAAGTTCTTCGTGCTGAGACACCACGTGATGATCGGGTGTGATAGGCTCTACGTTCAAATACAACGGGTGCAAAACAGTTGCACACGCGGAATACTCAGGTTATACTTGACGAGCCAAGCATATACAGATATGGCCTCGGAACGCGGAGACCGAAAGGTCGAGCGTGAATCATATAGTAGATATGATCAACATAGTGATGTTCACCAATGAAACTACTCCATCTCACGTGATGATCGGACATGGTTTAGTTGATTTGGATCACGTGATCACTTAGAGGATTAGAGGGATGTCTATCTAAGTGGGAGTTCTTAAGTAATATGATTAAATTGAACTTAAATTTATCATGAACTTAGTCCTGGTAGTATTTTGCAAATTATGTTGTAGATCAATAGCTCGCGTTGTTGCTTCCCTGTGTTTATTTTGATATGTTCCTAGAGAAAATTGTGTTGAAAGATGTTAGTAGCAATGATGCGGATTGGATCCGTGATCTGAGGTTTATCCTCATTGCTGCACAGAAAAATTATGTCCTTGATGCACCGCTAGGTGACAGACCTATTGCAGGAGCAGATGCAGACGTTATGAACGTTTGGCTAGCTCAATATGATGACTACTTGATAGTTTAGTGCACCATGCTTAATGGCTTAGAATCGGGACTTCAAAGACGTTTTGAACGTCATGGACCATATGAGATGTTCCAGGAGTTGAAGTTAATATTTCAAGCAAATACCCGAGTTGAGAGATATGAAGTCTCCAACAAGTTCTATAGCTAAAAGATGGAGGAGAATCGCTCAACTAGTGAGCATGTGCTCAGATTGTCTGGGTACTACAATCGCTTGAATCAAGTGGGAGTTAATCTTCCAGATAAGATAGTGATTGACAGAATTCTCTAGTCACCATCACCAAGTTAGTAGAACTTCGTGATGAACTATAATATGCAAGGGATAACGGAAACAACTCCCAAGCTCTTCGTGATGCTAAAATCAACGAAGGTAGAAATCAAGAAAAACATCAAGTGTTGATGATTGACAAGACCACTAGTTTCAAGAAAATGGCAAAGGGAAGAAGGGGAACTTCAAGAAGAACGGCAAGCAAGTGGCTGCTCAAGTGAAGAAGCCCAAGTCTGATCCTAAGCCTGAGACTAAGTGCTTCTACTGCAAAGGGACTGATCACTGGAAGCAGAACTACCCCAAGTGATTGGCGGATAAGAAGGATGGCAAAGTGAACATAAGTATATTTGATATACATGTTATTGATGTGTACTTTACTAGTTTTTATAGCAACCCCTCAGTATTTGATACTAGTTCAGTTGCTAAGATTAGTAACTCAAAACGAGAGTTGCAGAATAAACAGAGACTAGTTAAGGGTGAAGTAACAATGTGTGTTAGAATTGGTTCCAAAATTTATATGATCATCATCGCACACTCCCTATACGTTCGGGATTAGTGCTGAACCTAAAGAAGTGTTATTTGGTGTTTGCGTTGAGCATGAATATGATTTGATCATGTTTATTGTAATACGGTTATTCATTTAAGTAAAAGAATAAATTGTTGTTCTGTTTACATGAATAAAACCTTATATGGTTAGACACCCAATGAAAATTGTTCATTGGTGTTGGAAATATGCCCTAGAGACAATAATAAAAGCATTATTAATATATTTCCTTGTTCATGATAATTGTCTTTATTCATGCTATAATTGTGTTATCCGGAGATCGTAATACATATGTGAATAACAGACACCTACATGTCCCTAGTGAGCCTCTAGTTGACTAGCTCGTTGATCAATAGATAGTCATGGTTTCCTGACTATGGACATTGGATGTCATTGATAACGAGATCACATCATTAGGATAACGATGTGATGGACAAGACCCAATCCTGAACATAGCATAAGATCGTATAGTTCGTTTGCTAGAGTTTTTCCAATGTCAAGTATCCTTTCCTTAGACCATGAGATCGTGTAACTCCCGGATACTGTAGGAGTGCTTTGGGTATACCAAACGTCACAACGTAACTGGGTGACTATAAAGGTAGAGTACGGGTATCTCCGAAAGTGTCTGTTGGGTTGACACGGATCAAGACTGGGATTTGTCACTCCGTATGACGGAGAGGTATCAATGGGCCCACTCGGTAATGCATCATCATAATGAGCTCAAAGTGACTAAGTGTCTGGTCATGGGATCATGCATTACGGTACTAGTAAAGTGACCTGCTGGTAACGAGATTGAACGAGGTATTGGGATACCGACGATCGAATCTCGGGCAAGTAACATACCGATTGACAAAGGGAATTGTATACGGGGTTGCTTGAATCCTCGACATCATGGTTCATCCGATGAGATCATCGTGGAGCATGTGGGAGCTAACATGGGTATCCAGATCCCGCTGTTGGTTATTGATCTGTAACATCCCGATTCTCAGAATGTTTTAAAAAAAAGTTTTTCAAAAATCAGGGCGAGAAAATTTCATTTGTTTATTTGGTCACAAAGCTTAAATCGGACTTTTATAATTTGAAGGATTTAATTTGAACTAATGTGAACTTAAATTAAAAATTTGTGTTTAGTTCTTTTCTTTTAATCAGATTTTATTTTCCCTTCTTCCGCATATTAAAATATGCGCGTTTGAATTTTCTTTGGTCTTCTAAGATTCATTTGATTTTTTGAGCTTCTTTTCCTTTTCTAGATTTTCTGGAAAGGAAAATCAATTATTTTCCTCTGTCAAACTCTGTACAAAATTTCCTTCACTTAATATCTTTCTCTCACCCCTGGGTATGCATTCCATATTTTCCCCTCCCAACCGAATTCTTTTTTTTGTGTGTTTCCTGGGCTGCAACCCAACCACTCCTTCTCTATTCTTTTTGCTTCCACATGGGCCTAGCCGAACTGGCCCAACACCCAACCTAGTGACCAACCCTCTTCTCTTTCCTTCCTCTGTACGCTCACTTTACACATGAGGTAACCTCAACAGCCACCTAATTAAGCATACACATAGGAAACGTATACATCTTCCTTTAATTCCTCCTCCCTTCTTATTCCTCTCCACTCACCATCCCTCCCACCGAAGGCCTCTTCTCCTTCCTCTTCCTTCGTCCTTAGGCTCGCTGGCATGCTGGCATACAGAGAGGAAACGTTTTGAGTACAGCCACTCTCCTACCTTCCCCTTCACTCCCATAAATCTCAACCTTTTCAAGTTCTGAAGATAGGTAGATGAGCGCCCCGACCTCCTCTTCCATTCCCATAGCAACTCATTTCCTCTCCCTTCCTCCTCTACCAAAGAACTCTTCCTGAACTTTGAAGCTCCATGGACACGAGGTCTCCATCCCGATGACTCCAAGCACCTCCGTCCAAACCATTGCGCCAGATGATTCTACTACATGCCACAGCTCCATTCAGAGAAGAAACAACGTGTTTCGTCGAGCACACGCGAAGAATTTCACATGTGCGTGTACACTGTTCGTCAAGTTCACGACACCATTCCGTCCAACTCGGTGAGCCTCTATCCAATTCCTCACGCACACCTCCTCAACATCACCCGTAGTATCTCGTAGACATCATGTTTCAACCTATCTATCTCGTTGGCCACGCTTGTCCAAAACATATTTCAATTCGATGGCATCGGCTTGTCTTTACATTTTTGGCCTATCGGATAATCTTGTGGTCAACATATGAATTGTTTCTCATGCCTGTAGTAACCCCATGGTGGACTTAGATCGCTAGTTTCATCAATAGGAGTTTAGTATATATCTTTGTTATAGTCGTCCTTGGCCAAGTTTTAATGTGATTTGTTCATCGGTTAAATTTTGCATTAATATGTTATTGTTCATATGTTTGCGATATGCCTAAGAGTGCATCCTATTGGTCTCATAATTTTTGTGTGACAAATAAATTTTTAGTTTATTTGTTTACCGATTGTAGTTTTTGTTGTCGCAAGTAGATAATATTTTGTTTGTATTGTTATTGTCTTGTGTTAGACATGTCTATAGATTTTAATATAGTTTCTATGGTTTCATGTATATAATTCATGCCTAATTGTAGTAGTGTGTTAAACTTTTGTTTCATATTAGTTCTTGTAATTTATTAACACGCATAGCAGTTGATCGAGAACTTTTATGTTAGTATGATATTTGTATGTTCGTTATATGACTAGGAGTGCTCCTAATTATTCCGTAAATTCTAGGAGTTAGATGTGATTGAATGGATTTATTATAAGTATTTATTTTATTTATTCATTATATATTTGTACGTTGTCTCATGTGATATTTTTTGCGTAACATGTTGCGCTATCTTATGCATGCGTACAATTTCTGTTAAATGTTTACCATGCTTATAATTCCGTAGGATTATTCTAAGCTTTGCTTTGTTCATTGAATCATGAATTACTTTATGTCTTGATTATTTTAATTTTTGCTTAGCATTGATATATCTTGGATATGGTTCGCATATTCATTTACATCCATGTCACGTGTTGTTTTATTGGTTTGAAATCATTGTCATGATCCTTTATGCTAGAAGTCAAATGAAATGATTTCCTGTTTGCGGATAAATCCATTGTGGTTATTTGTCGCATAGCATATTTTCGCCTAGTTGTTCTTTTGTTTTGTAGATGATTGTTATGCAAGATTACATGGTTGGTCTCATTAGGTCATGTTTACATTTCTATCACTAGTTTATTCTTGTGGCATAGAACTTAGCTTATTACATCCTGGTAATTATCATTTGTGTTCATTTATATTGGTTTATTACCTTGCCATGTTAACAATTGCTTCAAGTAGAATGCTTGTTTTGATTGTCTACTACCATGTGATATAGCATTGCGAGTATGTACTATCGTGTGATTGCACATATGGTTGGCCTTCATTAAGATGATTCACATGATAGTAGTTTGTTGATCTCATACTTCTTTGATTAAATAACTTCTTGCTTGATCAATACTATGCCATGTTGTTATGATTGTATGACTAGAGTGCATAGTGTGTGTCGGCGTATCAACTCATGTTATAGATCATTCCAGGTTGTTATGTTATGTCTTTACAAGTGTATGTTGTAATAGATAGGAAATGCATGCCATGATCTTGTCCCTTCTATTCATGCTACTATGGTGCATTGCTTACTGTTGTTCATTCCATGATATATAATTACTTGGTTACATGTTTGTATGCGTAGTCAATGTGATTACATGTCATAACTAGTATGTAGGCTTGTGTGCTATTGCCATGCTTGATAGTCATGTTAGTTGATATCAACTAAATTATGTCATAGTTATGAGTAGTATTGTATTGGTAGCATACTCTCGTATCTCTTGTGATGACCATACATGTCTACTTGTCATATCTACTTTATCTAGTTGTTGCAGTTGTGGTATGCTTAAGCCGAGACATGTCATGCTAATAACTTTTCATGCCTTATTATACTCCATGTTTATAGTTATTCTAGTGTTGCTTATACATGCTTAACTTGTCATACATTAGTATTATGAGTGCTCTATACTTGTTGCAATAGTTCATCACATGCATATGATAGTTACCTTTCATGTTAGTTGAGTTGTATCTTTCTCATATGCCTAGTGTGCATACTTTGATCTCTTGTTTAAGCATGTGCCGGTAATATTATTGCTACTAGCTATTTGGTTATTAATTAGTTGTTCTTTATTATTAAGAGCATATTCTAGTTTAGTATCTTATCATGATCACTCGTATGTGTGATGCTTGTGTTATTCGTTTAGACCTCTAGTGGTTCTATACTCACATGCCTTGTGTGAAGATGTGTCTTGATTTAGTTGTTTATTTAGTTTTGACCATGGAAATGGTTTGGCTCTTGTTATAGGAATGCTCGCTATAGTTATTACGTTTGATGTTATACTTTGGTTGTTGTTAACTATTATGAATATTTGGATTCATCCAAGTATTTATTTGTGGTTGATAATTACTCTTAACCATATCATGTCTAAGATAGTTATTCATCCATTTGATCCATGTGTTGTGTAGTTCTTGTAATTGTTTGACAAATGAATTAGTATGATATAATGGAGTTGATTCTATTTTCTTTTAATAATGATTTAGGTCTAGACCTAGATCAATTTATGTCATGTTGTTGAATGATGTTTTCATTGCTTAATTAGTATGGTTTATAATGTTTGTTTGGTTGTCATATAGAATACATGATTTTGAATTATAAAGTTGATGTATGTGTTTGGATGCTATTGACCATTATAATCTAAATATTTATTTGTGGTTAAATTTTACCTTGATCATGCCATGTTGTAATTGCGCAGTTAAAATGCATAGGATGGTTCCATTTCATGTGTGTGGATGCCATTGTGTTTGTTATATACTTGTTTCATGTAGAGTTAGTCGAGTTGTGTAGTGGGTACTACTATTGGTTAGTAGCACAGTTCATACTAGAGCGTTAGTCTTGATCGCCAAGCCTTCCATAGTTGTGTCAACCTAAACCTTGACACACGTTGATTCCTCTCTACTTACCTCCCTATCATGCTATCTCATTTCAGAATCTCCATCTGATCGATATCTCGCTATCCATCCACTCTTAATTTGTTTTGGATGTTATTTGGATTTTCTATTGCTTTGGTATTTATTGTTTTTCCTTTGCTATCGTTACGACGAGTAGGGAGTGGCGAGGTTGGACATGGACATAAACAGGTTACCGAAGAAGGACTCAACAACGAAGGCATGCCTCCTTCTTTGATCATATTTATCCTATGTTTACAAAATTGCATTCTGTTTTATGGTTACTATATGCATGCTATTTTAATTCTCGTAGCTAGTGTGTCGATTGGCACATTATCTTGATCCGCTTGTCGCCTATTCAATTGACACCTGAGTAGAATTATAGTATTCTGGTAGAGTAGAAATGCTTAGCCATGCTTATCACCCTATAGGTTCTTTGTTGAATGACCTCTGAGTCATTGACAGTTGAAACTTAACGCTGAGCTAGGCCTGTTGGCCCTTGTTGATCTCCTCTACTCTCTTCTACTCTGGGTGAAACTTACCATCTGAAAACTGGCGCGGGCGACAGCTGAATCAAGGATTGAAGGAGCGATTGGCTGCCCTTCACAGGTTGAAGGGGGCAATCAGTCGTCCGTGCCGCATAAGGCCTAATAAGTCTTGGATTTGAAGATTGTGATAACAGTACAGCCACATGCTATATGGGCACTGGCTTGGTTAATTAGTTAGTTCACTCTTATTGTCGTCATCGCCGTACCGCAGATGGGATAGCTGCCTTGTGAGGAGTATCCTCGGCACAAAAGGGGGGACCGGACTGTGAACTGTGGTTACTTCCGTGTTGAAACCTAGTGGGCTTGGCACAGTAAGTTTGGTCTAATGAAAGACTTCGTCACAATCTCCCTGCCGGTATACCAAATGGTGTACTACGCTAGCGACGGCTAGTGGCAACAAGTCGGGATTGTGTCGTGTGGGTAAAGTGTACAACCTCTGCAGAGTGTAAAACTATTCGAATAGCCATGTCCACGGTCATGGACAACACATGAATCTTTCTTGACATACAGGACCTGTCTTGCTTATTCCCTCTTTACCCCTATTCTTGGAACCTATGAAGAGTGTGAGTTGATCGAGGATCCTCACTTTAATGAAAGTTATTCTAGAGATAAAACATGTTTTCATCAAAAGGTGCTTTTATTCAACTGCTTTATTTGTCAAACAAAATTAGCTTTATGCAAATGAGCCATATAGCCTTCCTTTGAAGCCACATGTAGCTATTGGGTCCTTCCCCATGGGAGGCATGTTGAGTACGTAATGTACTCATGACAATAATTTTGTTGACAACAGAGTTCCATGAAGACGAAGGTGATGAGTACGACTACTATGGCGATCTGTAGGAGTGAGGTCACGTGGACTACATCGACTGCCTGTGGCTGAGATGGAGTCACTACGCATTTTACTTTCCGCTGTTTTCTGATTGTAAATGTCATGAGACATCTTACTAGGTATGTCTTGTGACAAATATACTACTTGTAATGCTTTTACGTATTCTGCAATGATATCATTTCACTGTGTTGTCAACAATGATCCTGGGGTTGACAAATATACACAGGAGGATCTGCAAGTTAATTCCAGGTTCTCACAGAAGTGGTATCAGAGCCGATGTCGACCTAGTCGCGTGGCCTTAGTTAGAAATGGAAAGCATTAGGGACTATTGTTATAAGAAAAACTATTTTCAAAAGGATCATTCTCGTACTCTTCTCCTTCACTATTGCTTTTATCATCTCATCTAATTCAATTGAAATTTAAACTCTACTTCTCTACCATCTACTTTGTAGTATGTGAAACCCTTTCCCTTGCCCTTGGTGTCAAAAAGTCAGAACCTTCACATGATGTGCCAATAATTTCAAGATAACTTCAACCCTGAAGCTCTGAGTAGCAACATTTTTCCAAGAGAAGACACTTCGAGACCTCAAGAAGTCAACAGCCATCAATCATGGTCTGTTCGTCAACATTGAAGATTTTCCCCAAGATTTATTGTGACCAGCCATATAGGATTAGGTTGGTTAATACCCATGTAGTGGTAGGACTCTTAACTAGTAGACGCAAAACATTTTTTTGTGAGTATCGTCTGCATATTTTTCTTCTGGCGTTTTTCTATGCAGTCATACTAAAACCCTATTTGCCAAAAAGAGTTGCTTTTGAGTTTTATTTGGATAACTTCATGATTATCTGTGTGCTATCTTTTGTTTTCTTCTGGGGTATCTCCTCCTTATGTAGGATTCATTTACACCTCTTAAACTCTTTCCCTCTTCCCTATAAAAATCCTGGAGGTCACCTTGAGATGAACGAAGTTGCAACAATTCGTTTGGAGATCTATTATCCAAGTGAACCCCATGGAAAACTACTTTTAAGGGGGTAGTAGATGGTAACGATGTGATGGACAAGACCCAATCTTGAACATAGCATAAGATCGTATAGTTCGTTTGCTAGAGTTTTTCCAATGTCAAGTATCCTTTCCTTAGACCATGAGATCGTGTAACTCCCAGATACCGTAGGAGTGCTTTGGGTATACCAAATGTCACAACGTAACTGGGTGACTATAAAGGTAGACTACGGGTATCTCCGAAAGTGTCTGTTGGGTTGACACGGATCAAGACTGGGATTTGTCACTCCGTATGACGGAGAGGTATCACTAGGCCCACTCGGTAATGCATCATCATAATGAGCTCAAAGTGACTAAGTGTCTGGTCACAGGATCATGCATTACGGTTCGAGTAAAGTGACTTGCCGGTAACGAGATTGAACGAGGTATTGGGATACCGACGATCGAATCTCGGGCAAGTAACATACCGATTGACAAAGGGAATTGTATACGGGGTTGCTTGAATCCTCGACATCGTGGTTCATCCGATGAGATCATCATGGAGCATGTGGGAGCCAACATGGGTATCCAGATCCCGCTGTTGGTTATTGATCGGAGAGTCGTCTCGGTCATGTCTTCTTGTCTCCCGAACCCGTAGGGTCTACACACTTCAGGTTCGGTGACGCTAGGGTTGTGAAGATATGTATATGCAGTAACCCGAACGTTGTTTGGAGTCCCGGATGAGATCCCGGACGTCACGAAGAGTTTCGGAATAGTCCGGAGGTAAAGAATTATATATAGGAAGTGCTGTTTCGGCCATCAGGACGAGTTTCGGGGTCACCGGTATTGTATCGGGACCACCGGAAGGGTCCCGGGGGTCCACCGGGTGGGGCCACCCATCCCGGAGGGCCCCATGGGCCAAAGTGGGGAGGGTAACCAGCCCATAGTGTCCTGGTGCACCCCCCTAGTCCCACCCCATGCGCCTAGGGTTGAAACCCTAGGGGTGGGGGGGCGCCCCACCTTGGCTTGGGGGCCACTCCAGCCCTAGCCGCCGCCCCCCTAGGAGATCCCATCTCCTAGGGCCGGCGCCCCCCCTAGGGGGCCTATATAAAGGGAAAGGGGAGGGGGGCAGCCGCACCCCTGCATCCTTGGCGCCTCCCTCTCCCCTGCTACACCTCTCTCTCGTAGTACACGGCGAAGCCCTGCTGCCGTGACGCCCTGCATCCACCACCACGCCGTCGTGCTGCTGGATCTTCATCAACTTCTCCTTCCCCCTTGCTGGATCAAGAAGGAGGAGACGTCATCCGCTCCGTACGTGTGTTGAACACGGAGGTGCCGTCCGTTCGGCGCTTGGTCATCGGTGATTTGAATCACGACGAGTACGACTCCGTCATCCATGTTCTAGTGAACGCTTCCGCTCGCGATCTACAAAGGTATGTAGATGCAATCCAATCACTCATTGCTAGATGAACTCATAGATGGATCTTGGTGAAACCGTAGGAAAATTTTTGTTTTCTGCAACGTTCCCCAACAATTGGATCTCGATCGTAGTGATACACATATTCATAATATTGAAACCAAAAGATGCAAAGTTAATAATGATAGTGCAACTTATTTGTGGCACTACCGTTTAGGTCATATTGGTGTAATGCGCATGAAGAAACTCCATGCTGATGGGCTTTTGGAATCACTTGATTATGAATCACTTGATGCTTGCGAACCATGCCTCATGGGCAGGATGACTAAGACTCCGTTCTCCGGAACAATAGAGCAAGCAACTAACTTATTGGAAATAATACATACTGATGTATGCGATCCGATGAGTGTTGAGGCTCGCGGCAAGTATCATTATTTTCTGACCTTCACAGATGATTTGAGCAGATATGGGTATATCTACCTGATGAAACACAAGTCTGAAACATTTGAAAAGTTGGTGTTGATCATGTTTTGCTCGTGGAAGAGGCTTAGTCAGGGGGTCTGCAACATCCAGATCCGTATGTATCTTGCAAATTTCTATGTCTCCCACTTGGACTAAATCCCGAATGGAATTGAAGCGTCTCTTGATGTGCTTGGTTCTCTTGTGAAACCTGGATTCCTTTGCCAAGGTAATTGCACCAGTATTGTCACAAAAGATTTTCATTGGACCCGATGCACTAGGTATGACACCTAGATCGGATATGAACTCCTTCATCCAGACTCCTTCATTTGCCGCTTCTGAAGCAGCTATGTATTCTGCTTCACATGTAGATCCCGCCACGATGCTTTGTTTTGAACTGCACCAACTGACAGCTCCTCCGTTTAGTAAAAATACGTATCCGGTTTGCGATTTAGAATCGTCCGGATCAGTGTCAAAGCTTGCATCAATGTAATCATTTACGATGAGCTCTTTGTCACCTCCATATATGAGAAACATATCCGTGGTCCTTTTCAGGTATTTCAGGATGTTCTTGACCGCTGTCCAGTGATCCACTCCTGGATTACTTTGGTACCTCCCTGCTAGACTTATAGCAAGGCACACATCAGGTCTGGTACACAGCATTGCATACATGATAGAGCCTATGGCTGAAGCATAGGGAACATCTTTCATTTTATCTCTATCTTTTGCGGTGGTCGGACATTGAGTCTTACTCAACTTCACACCTTCTAACACAGGCAAGAACCCTTTCTTTGCTTGATCCATTTTGAACTTCTTCAAAACCTTGTCAAGGTATGTGCTTTGTGAAAGTCCAATTAAGCGTCTTGATCTATCTCTATAGATCTTAATGCCCAATATGTAAGCAGCTTCACCGAGGTCTTTCATTGAAAAACTCTTATTCAAGTATCCCTTTATGTTATCCAGAAATTCTATATTATTTCCAATCAATAATATGTCATCCACATATAGTATTAGAAATGCTGCAGAGCTCCCACTCACTTTCTTATAAATACAGGCTTCTCCAAAAGTCTGTACAAAACCAAATGCTTTGATCACACTATCAAAGCGTTTATTCCAACTCCGAGAGGCTTGCACCAGTCCATAAATGGATCGCTGGAGCTTGCACACTTTGTTAGCTCCCTTTGGATCGACAAAACCTTCTGGTTGCATCATATACAACTCTTCTTCCAGAAATCCATTCAGGAATGCAGTTTTGACATCCATTTGCCAAATTTCATAATATAAAATGCGGCAATTGCTAACATGATTCGGACAGACTTAAGCATCGCTACGGGTGAGAAGGTCTCATCGTAGTCAATCCCTTGAACTTGTCGAAAACCTTTTGCAACAAGTCGAGCTTTATAGACAGTAACATTACCGTCAGCGTCAGTCTTCTTCTTGAAAATCCATTTATTCTCAATTGCTTGCCGATCAACGGGCAAGTCAACCAAAGTCCACACTTTGTTCTCATACATGGATCCCATCTGAGATTTCATGGCTTCTAGCCATTTTGCGGAATCTGGGCTCACCATCGATTCTTCATAGTTCGTAGGTTCATCATGATCTAGTAGCATGACTTCCAGAACAGGACTACCATACCACTCTGGTGCGGATCTTACTCTGGTTGATCTACGAGGTTCGGTAGTAACTTGACCTGAAGTTTCATGATCATTATCATTATCTTCCTCACTAATTGGTGTAGGTGTCATAGAAACCGATTTCTGTGATGTACTACTTTCCAATAAAGGAGCAGGTACAGTTACCTCATCAAGTTCTACTTTTCTCCCACTCACTTCTTTCGAGAGAAACTCCTTCTCTAGAAAAACTCCGAATTTAGCAACAAAAGTCTTGCCTTCGGATCTGTGATAGAAGGTGTACCCAACAGTCTCCTTTGGGTATCCTATGAAGACACATTTCTCCGATTTGGGTTCGAGCTTATCAGGTTGAAGCTTTTTCACATAAGCATCGCAGCCCCAAACTTTTAGAAACGACAACTTTGGTTTCTTGCCAAACCATAGTTCTTAAGGCATCATCTCAACGGATTTCGATGGTGTCCTATTTAACGTGAATGCAGCCGTCTGTAAAGCATAACCCCAAAACAATAAAGGTAAATCAGTAAGAGACATCATAGATCGCACCATATCTAATAAAGTACGATTACGACGTTCGGACACACCATTACGCTGTGGTGTTCCGGATGGCGTGAGTTGCGAAACTATTTCGCATTGTTTTAAATGTAGACCAAACTCGTAACTCAAATATTCTCCTCCACGATCAGATCGTAGAAAATTTATTTTCTTGTTACGATGATTTTCAACTTCACTCTGAAATTCTTTGAACTTTTCAAATGTTTCAGACTTATGTTTCATTAAGTAGATATACCCATATCTGCTTAAATCATCTGTGAAGGTGAGAAAATAACGATATCCGCCACGAGCCTCAACATTCATTGGACCACATACATCTGTATGTATGATTTCCAACAAATCTGTTGCTCTCTCCATAGTACCGAAGAACGGCGTTTTAGTCATCTTACCCATGAGGCACGGTTCGCAAGTACCAAGTGATTCATAATCAAGTGGTTCCAAAAGTCCATCAGTATGGAGTTTCTTCATGCGCTTCACACTGATATGACCTAAACGGCAGTGCCACAAATAAGTTGCACTATCATTATCAACTCTGCATCTTTTGATTTCAACATTATGAATATGTGTATCACTACTATCGAGATTCATTAAAAATAGACCACTCTTCAAGGGTGCATGACCATAAAAGATATTACTCATATAAATAGAACAACCATTATTCTCTGATTTAAATGAATAACCGTCTCGCATCAAACAAGATCCAGATATAATGTTCATGCTCAACGCTGGCACCAAATAACAATTATTTAGGTCTAATACTAATCCCGAAGGTAGATGTAGAGGTAGCATGCCGACCGCGATCACATTGACTTTGGAACCATTTCCCACACGCATCGTCACCTCGTCCTTAGCCAATATTTGCTTGATCCGTAGCCCCTGTTTCGAGTTGCAAATGTTAGCAACAGAACCAGTATCAAATACCCAGGTGCTACTGCGAGCATTAGTAAGGTACACATCAATAACATGTATATCACATATACCTTTGTTTACTTTGCCATCCTTCTTATCAATCAAATACTTGGAGCAGTTCCGCTTCCAGTGACCAGTCTGCTTGCAGTAGAAGCACTCAGTCTCAGGCTTAGGTCCAGACTTGGGTTTCTTCTCCTGAGCAGCAACTTGTTTGTTGTTCTTCTTGAAGTTCCCTTTCTTCTTCCCTTTGCCCTTTTTCTTGAAACTGGTGGTCTTATTGACCATCAACACTTGATGCTCCTTCTTGATTTCTACCTCCGCGGCTTTTAGCGTTGTGAAGAGCTCAGGAATAGTCTTATTCATCCCTTGCATATTATAGTTCATCACGAAGCTTTTGTAGCTTGGTGGCAGTGATTGAAGAACTCTGTCAATGATACTATCAACAGGAAGATTAACCCCCAGTTGAGTCAAGTGATTATGATACCCAGACATTTTGAGTATATGTTCACTGACAGAACTATTCTCCTCCATCTTGCAGCTATAGAACTTATTGGAGACTTCATATCTCTCAATCCGGGCATTTGCTTGAAATATTAACTTCAACTCCTAGAACATCTCATATGCTCGATGACGTTCAAAACGTCGTTGAAGACCCGGTTCTAAGCCGTAAAGCATGGCACACTAAACTATCGAGTAGTCATCAGCTTTGCTCTGCCAGACGTTCATAACATCGGGTGTTGCTCCTGCAGCAGGCTTGGCACTTGGCGGTGCTTCCAGGACGTAATTCTTCTATGCAGCAATGAGGATAATCCTCAAGTTACGGACCCAGTCCGTGTAATTGCTACCATCATCTTTCAAATTTTCTTTCTCAAGGAACGCATTAAAATTCAATGGAACAACAGCACGAGCCATCTATCTACAATCAAACATAGACAAGCAAGATACTATCAGGTACTAAGTTCATGATAAATTTAAGTTTAATTAATCATATTACTTAAGAACTCCCACTTAGAAAGATATCCCTCTAATCCTCTAAGTGATCACGTGATCCAAATCAACTAAACCATGTCTGATCATCACGTGAGATGGAGTAGTATCAATGGTGAACATCAATATGTTGATCATATCTACTATATGATTCACGCTCGACCTTTCGGTCTCCGTGTTCTGAGGCCATATCTGTTATATGCTAGGCTCGTCAAGTTAAACCTGAGTGTTCCATGTGTGCAACTGTTTTGCACCCATTGTATTTGAACATAGAGCCTATCACACCCGATCATCACATGGTGTCTCAGCACGAAGAACTTTCGCAACGGTGGATACTCAGGGAGAACACTTATACTTTGATAATTTAGTGAAGGATCATCTTATAGTGCTACCGTCAATCAAAGTAAGATAAGATGCATAAAAGATAAACATCACATGCAATCAATATAAGTGATATGATATGGCCATCATCATCTTGTGCTTGTGATCTCCATCTTCGAAGCACCGTCATGATCACCATCGTCACCGGCGCAACACCTTGATCACCTCTTATGCTTCCGCGACTATCGCTACCGCTTAGTGATAAAGTAAAGCATTACAGCGCGATTGCATTGCATACAATAAAGCGCCAACCATATGGCTCCTGCCAGTTGCCGATAACTCGGTTACAAAACATGATCATCTCATACAATAAAATTTAGCATCATGTCTTGACCATATCACATCACAACATGCCCTGCAAAAACAAGTTAGACGTCCTCTACTTTGTTGTTGCAAGTTTTACGTGGCTGCTACGGGCTTAGCAAGAACCGTTCTTACCTACGCATCAAAACCACAACGATAGTTTGTCAAGTTGGTGTTGTTTTAACCTTCGCAAGGACCGGGCGTAGCCACACTTGGTTCAACTAAAGTTGGAGAAACTGACACCCGCTAGCCACCTATGTGCAAAGCACGTCGGTAGAACCAGTCTCGCGTAAGCGTACGCGTAATGTCGGTCCGGGCCGCTTCATCCAACAATACCACTGAACAAAAGTATGACATGCTGGTAAGCAGTATGACTTATATCGCCCATAACTCACTTGTGTTCTACTCGTGCACAACATCAACCCATAAAACCTAGGCTCAGATGCCACTGTTGGGTAACGTAGTAATTTCAAAAAAATTCCTACGCACACGCAAGATCATGGTGATGCATAGCAACGAGAGGGGAGAGTGTTGTCTACGTACCCTCGTAGACCGGAAGCGGAAGCGTTAGCACAACGCGGTTGATGTAGTCGTACGTCTTCACGGCCCGACCGATCAAGCACTGAAACTACGGCACCTCCGAGTTCTAGCACACGTTCAGCTCGATGACGATCCCCATACTCTGATCTAGCAAAGTGTCGAGGAAGAGTTCCGTCAGCACGACGGCGTGGTGACTATCTTGATGTTCTATCGTTGCAGGGCTTCGCCTAAGCACCGCTATAATATTATCGAGGATTATCGTGGAGGGGGGCACCGCACACGGCTAAGAGAACGATCACGAAGATCAACTTGTGTGTCTAGAGGTGCCCCCCTGCCCCTGTATATAAAGGAGCAAGGGGGAGAGGCCGGCCGGCCCTTGAGGCGCGCCAAGGAGGGGGGAGTCCTCCTCCTAGTAGGAGTAGGACTCCCCTTTCCTAGTCCAACTAGGAAGAGAGAAGGGGGAAGGAAAGAGAGGGAGAGGGAGAGGGAAAGAGGGGCCGCGCCCCCCTCCCCTAGTCCAATTCGGACTCCCTATGGGAGGGGGCGCGCCACCTCCTGGGCTGCTGCCCTCTCTCTCCCCTCAGGCCCACTAAGGCCCAATACTTCCCCGGGGGGTTCCGGTAACCCTTCCGGCACTCCGGTTTTCTCCGAAATCACCCGAAACACTTCCGATGTCCGAATATAGCCGTCCAATATATCGATCTTTATGTCTCGACCATTTCGAGACTCCTCATCATGTCCGTGATCATATCCGGGACTCCGAACAACCTTCGGTACATCAAAATATATAAACTCATAATGAAACTGTCATCGTAGCGTTAAGCGTGCGGACCCTACGGGTTCGAGAACAATGTAGACATGACCGAGACACGTTTCCGGTCAATAACCAATACCGGAACCTGGATGCTCATATTGGCTCCTACATATTCTACGAAGATCTTTTATAGGTCAGACCGCATAACAACATACGTTGTTCCCTTTGTCATCGGTATGTTACTTGCCCGAGATTTGATCGTCGGTATCTTAATACCTAGTTCAATCTCGTTACCGGCAAGTCTATTTACTCGTTCCGTAATACATCATCCCGCAGCTAACTTATTAGTTGCAATGCTTGCAAGGCTTATGTGATGTGCATTACCGAGAGGGCCCAGAGATACCTCTCTGACAATCGGAGTGACAAATCCTAATCTCGAAATACGCCAACCTAACAAGTACCTTCGGAGACACCTGTAGAGCACCTTTATAATCACCCAATTACGTTGTGACGTTTGGTAGCACACAAAGTGTTCCTCCGGTAAACGGGAGTTGCATAATCGCATAGTCATAGGAACATGTATAAGTCATGAAGAAAGCAATAGCAACAAACTAAACAATCAAGTGCTAAGCTAACGAAATGGGTCAAGTCAATCACATCATTCTCCTAATGATGTGATCCCGTTAATCAAATGACAACTCATGTCTATGGCTAGGAAACTTAACCATCTTCGATCAACGAGCTAGTCAAGTAGAGGCATACTAGTGACACTATGTCTATGTATTCACACATGTATTATGTTTCCGGTTAATACAATTCTAGCATGAATAATAAACATTTATTATGATATAAGGAAATAAATAATAACTTTATTATTGCCTCTAGGGCATATTTCCTTCAGTGGTGGTGGGAGTCTAGAGACGGGAAACCCCTGGTCGATTTCACGTCAACATCGACAATGGTGTTCTTGCCCCGTTCTCCCTTATGAGGGGGCATTCGAAATCCCTTCTCCTTCCCCAATTCCTCGGGTGAAAACCCTGGCCATGTTAGGCCGAGTGTCCTGGGCCTTCTAGAAGGCGTCCCCTAGGAGTGTGTGGGGATTGCTGGCGTGCTTTGTGATTTTGTTAGTGAGTTTGTATTGCTAAAATTCTGTTAAAAGGGAATTTTAATAATTACTTAATAGCTGGCCATTGGCCATTGAGTATTACTCCATGTGTCCAAATTATCTAAAGTTCTAGCTCTGTCCTAAGACAAATTTGACCAAGTTTATTAAAAACTTATATCAAATTTGCGTGCTACGTATATTTGATGTTGTAGATATTAGTACTTCCTCTGATCCAAATTAATTGTCATGGTTCTAGTACAACTGTTCCATAGACTTGGTCAAATGTTGAGAAATTTGACTTAAGGCAAAGCTATAACTACAAATAATTTGACAAAGGGTGAAAAGAGGATAGTATTCAAGATGCACATATTAGGATTTTGTAATACTTCCCACTCAAATTCAGTAAATTGGCAAGTACTGCCATGGCACACTTAAATAGATGTATCTTGTAGATGCTTTCATGAATAATCGTTTAACAAATGTATTGTTGTTGTGCTCTTTCTATCCTCGAGATTTATGTTTTAGAGGGGAATTTGCAGGAAGGAAATGCCAGAAATATCCACCCTGATGCGCTTTGGGTCTAAATTATGTTAGACTTCAACTTCATCAACTGTAAAGCTTTAGCAATTAGCTGTATTTCCAAAGAAAGAATAGATGTAGAGAATGAACCACTGTTTCACGGAGCAGCAAAAATTCACGTGGTCAGGTAATAAATCGATTTGTAATAGCCTGTCGAAAGAATATGTAAACAGATGTAAGATTGTTGGCCGAAATTGTCATGTTTCCCTATGAACAGCGTCAAGTGCCTTCCTGAAGGCGGTGCGCAATCTCAAGTGTATGGGAAGAGCTTCTTCATGGTTCTAATCAGCAATGGTGGTGGCGCTGGATATGGCACATCAAATGAGATCACAGAGGGCCGGTTGCTGAACAGGCCTCAAGCGACCCCGCGGGAATGAATGATCAGTGACCAATTTTAATGTTGTGGCTGATGATTGGGAATTTGGCAAAACATACACTGGTAAGCATTTCCTGCTCTAGAGAATTAGTGACAGCGACTTACAATTTCTCAATAAGAGAAAAGGGAATCGTCCTGTTTATCCTTATCAGGCACAAGGTCATTAGGAAAAGAACATAATCTCTACAATATATTCCTCTGAGGAATGAGATGATTATTAGGAAGAAAAACTATGCTTAGTGCATACTGCAGAGCATCAGATATTTGTTCTGCAGTCTACAGACTTATAAGTGTCACATGGCTTGATTCAGAAATATTTACAGGACTACAACATCTTTAGATCCTGAACCCCGATCCTTGTGCAGTACCTTACAATGCTGCAGAAAAGAAACAGGATTCATTCCCACTGAACCCAAATTAAACGTGGCAACTGTAGTACTGTAGGTAACTGAGCGGAAGCACTCGTCCAGATTGCAATGCGTGACAAAAGACTGATCAGATTGCAACTGTGTGAAATTCTAGCTGCACAGCTATACAATCTAAAGAAAAAAAATGAACATATCAAATCAGTATGTCTTATAAAAACGATTTCGTCACTGAAGCATTTGGTCAGAATTCAGGATCAGAACAGTTTCATTGAACGCATAATGGTATTACAGACTACTGAACACAAACGCACGACAGGGAGTACATCCCATCCACCACGGCACAATCACACAGAGAAACACGGCCGCCACCAGCACAGCACACCACGCATCTAGCCTCCGAAGCCGTAGAGGGTGCGGCCCTGGCGCTTGAGGGCGTAGACGACGTCCATGGCGGTGACGGTCTTGCGGCGGGCGTGCTCGGTGTAGGTGACGGCGTCGCGGATGACGTTCTCGAGGAAGATCTTGAGGACGCCGCGGGTCTCCTCGTAGATGAGGCCGGAGATGCGCTTCACGCCGCCCCTCCTGGCCAGCCTCCGTATCGCCGGCTTGGTGATGCCCTGGATGTTGTCGCGGAGGACCTTCCGGTGGCGCTTGGCGCCGCCCTTTCCCAGCCCCTTGCCGCCCTTGCCGCGCCCGGACATGGCCGCTCCTCTCCGAGGGAGTGTGATTGGGAGGAAGAAGAGGAGCTGCTTTGGAGGGAGTCTGAAGCTTGCGATGTGATTGGGGATTTCAGGGCGGGGGTTTATATGGGGAGGATTTGGGTGGGAAGTGCAAAATTTTGGGGGCTTTGGGGGCGGGAGGTGCTTTGCTGGGTCGATCCGCGAGACGGTGGAGATGCGGCGTTGGATTGAGATCAGAAGGGTGGGATGAGGTGGGAGGGTGCTGGCCCGGATTGATGACGTGGCGCCGTTTGTGGGATTTGGGCGGTTGTTTCATGCTTCTGTTTCGCTCAGATTTTTATTTTATTTTTACAGTCTGTTTCACTAGTACTCCTACTTTGGTTGGGGGAAATTGGGTAAAATACACTAGTTGCAAGTTAGTGCTTGGCTGGAGAAACAGAATGGAGTGGATTTGATCCATCTCTCGTCTTATGTAGAAGTGGTGAGATTACCTCTCATATGCGCATAAACAATAAGAACAATTGTGATTTTTTTTAGTTCTCACAGTATGTTATTAGAATTCTAAATGACGTGTCAATTGTATTTGCAGGAACAAAAAATTATAAGTGCGCTCATGAGTATAACAAATACTACTATATGATATCATACAAATAATTCACATCGTTTCCTAATCTCCATCGGTCCGCCTTTTCTTTTTCATCAATGCTCTAAATTATCTCTAACAGAACAGGTAGAAGAAACTATAAAAAGGCAATCCATGATATTAGACAAGAAAAAATCATTCATTATTTACAAAGGGAGAAACAAGGAGGAAATTTTGACAAGCCAGAAACTTCGGCCAACTCCAACACGCCGACCCATTTCGTTCGTCCGGATTTGTTTGGGTCCACAGGCACAAAAAACACGGGCCAACGCGCCGACGAAAACGGACAAATGTCTGTTTTCTCGTTCACTTTGAGCCATTTTCGGTCCAATTTTGTGTTGGGTTTGTGTTCCTCGCGGAGACGCAGCGGACGCCCGCGATGTCCTCCCCAGGCTCGTCAGTCTATGGCACACCATCCTCATTCCCACCACTTCTCCCTAAAATCCTCCTGCCCTTCGGCCATGGCCGACGCGCCCAACCTCGCCGCTTCCGGATCAATGGTGTGGCACCGGGTTTGATAAGTGGGTGTTTGTCTCAAATTGGAGACGGGAATAAGGGGTGTGCCCGACACATGGGGGAGATGGCGACCTTGGTTCTATTCATATGTTTGGCCGGGACAAATTAGATTAAATAAATTATTAGTATCACCTTTGTTTCCTTCGACTTATAAGACGTTATGGATATTTTAATATGGAGTACATAGAGATGGACATGAGTGAACAAACACACTAAGACGTGTCTATATAGATCTGATTCGGAAAAAAATTAGAACATCTCATCATTTGAAACAAAGGAAGTACAATTTGGTTGGAGAGATGGAATATACTAATATATTTGGTCCATCTCATGTCTTATGTATAACAGTATAAGTAATGAGATTTACCTCTCATATTCACACATGTAATATGTGTGTGTGTGTGTGTGTGGGGGGGGGGGGGGGGGGGCGAATGAAGCCATGAAGGAATCACATACAACTTAATATAGTAAGACCATCTCCGATGCAAAGCACCTACATAGGCGCTTAAAAAATTAACTTGATGCTTTAATGACTCTGTTAGCGTCTTCGTCTTCAATGTTAAACGACATCTGACAGACGCTTTGTTCTGCTTCTTCCTCTCCTGCTAACACAAGGAACTCCCTGTAGCGCCCAGCGGTTGTGTAGGCATCGACGCAAAACAAAATCCCAGGATCAACCCGGAAGTCGGCGTAACGATCAGGGATTCTATCCCAGCGTGTGGGCTCAACCCCCGCGTTGTAGACAGCTTAAGATGGTTGAAGCGTATCTGGATTGAATTTTAATATAGTCGGACCATGCGGGAAGTAAAACCGACAACGTGACAAGGTTAATTGGGAGATTATTCGGCATGCCCAGTAGCACTTGCGGGAACAGAGTGAGACCACGTGAGATGCGAAACCTACGACATGGAGAGGTTAATTAGGAGATTAATAATCATGGATTGAGGGGATAGCTACCTGATCACAGGCAAATTCCTTGGGGTCGCCGAAGTATTAGGGTTTTGTTACTGACGCGACGAGTGAGAAAGAAGTGGTTTTTATAGTGAAGATGTCACATACAAGACACAATATCGACAACTAAGCGCATCAGACTTGCAGGCACCATGTCACCTTGCACCCACCATGATCCCCGACGCCTTCGACTGGTCTATGGTTCCACAAAAAAGCAACATCATGAATGATGACCGGTTCAATTAGCACCACCAACCCGAGCTTGGGAGGTTGTAGGTAACATCATCACCCGGGAGCGGCGGAGTTTGGGGAGCTTTTATTCCGGCCTCTCGATCATTTCGCATGCATACATGGCGTCTGCTGCATGGCAATCAGTAATCAACTCCATTTCTATAGCCGTTGGCGCAAAATCCAAACACAAAACTACAACGAAATTCATACCTCAAATACATCGAACTAAAGAAGAAGGCCACGACAATGAGGGATGGGAATCGAGACCTGGAGGAGGCATTGGTGTGATGAGGGGAATGTGATACGGGAAGAGACCTTCATCATGTGAGCATGAGCGATGTCGACATGATGCATGCGGAGGTTGATTTTGACGCATCCTTCAAATGCTCCGCACGCTTGTGGTAAAACCAGGGTTACCAGCAGGTGATGGGCGGATACAATGAGGGTTTCAACTTCTTTGTCTCGAGCAATTGCTTCCAGGGCGAAGCCTAACAGATCTTTTAGTGGGATGCAGATACCCAACTTCGTTGTAGGTGACGGGAATGAAGTAATCCACTGGGAATAAGATGAACGAGGAAACAAAGATCCATCGGCTTCAAAATAATTGGGGAGATGAAAAGGAAGGACATAGGTAAAGAATACGAAGAGAGCGGCACAAATCAATCGATGGGAGTAATTAAGGGGATGATTTGTCCCATAAAATAGAGAGAGGGATTGTGCGTGGTCCATTTCATACTACAACAAAAACCATGAGTTGTCGCACGTTAAGACTTGTTGATGTGGCAAGCTTGCTGAGGTGGGTAGGCTGCATGTTGAGATAAATAGGGACAGTCTGGATTACACTCTTTGGTATATATGATTCATGGTCTTCTTCGTTTTGCTTCGTTGCGGCTTCTTTGCCTTTTGGTTACAGTGACGGCCTTCATGAAGGAAATATGCCCTAGAGGCAATAATAAAGTTATTATTTATTTCCTTATATCATGATAAATGTTTATTATTCATGCTAGAATTGTATTAACCGGAAACATAATACATGTGTGAATACATAGACAAACAGAGTGTTACTAGTATGCCTCTACTTGACTAGCTCGTTAATCAAAGATGGTTATGTTTCCTAACCATGGACAAAGAGTTGTTATTTGATTAACGGGATCACATCATTAGATGAATGATCTGATTGACATGACCCATTCCATTAGCTTAGCACCCGATTGTTTAGTATGTTGCTATTGCTTTCTTCATGACTTATACATGTTCCTATGACTATGAGATTATGCAACTCCCGTTTACCGGAGGAACACTTTGGGTACTACCAAACGTCACAACATAACTGAGTGATCATAAAGGAGTACTACAGGTGTCTCCAAAGGTAGATGTTGGGTTGGCGTATTTCGAGATTAGGATTTGTCACTCCGATTGTCGGAGAGGTATCTCTGGGCCCTCTCGGTAATGCACATCACTTAAGCCTTGCAAGTATTGCAACTAATGAGTTAGTTGTGGGATGATGTATTACGGAACGAGTAAAGAGACTTGCCAGTAACGAGATTGAACTAGGTATTGGATACCGACGATCGAATCTCGGGCAAGTAACACACCGATGACAAAGGGAACAACATATGTTGTTATGCGGTCTGACCGATAAAGATCTTCGTAGAATATGTAGGAGCCAATATGGGCATCCAGGTCCCGCTATTGGTTATTGACCGGAGACGTGTCTTGGTCATGTCTACATTGTTCTCGAACCGTAGGGTCCGCACGCTTAAGGTTTCGATGACAGTTATATTATGAGTTTATGAGTTTTGATGTACCGAAGGAGTTCGGAGTCCCGGATGAGATCGGGGACATGACGAGAAGTCTCGAAATGGTCGAGATGTAAAGATCGATATATTGGACGACTATATTTGGACTTCAGAAAGGTTCCGAGTGATTCGGGTATTTTTCGGAGTACCGGAGAGTTACGGGAATTCGCCGGGGAGTATATGGGCCTTATTGGGCCATACGGGAATAGAGGAAAGAGTCCAAAAGGAAGGAGGCCTGCGCCCCCCTCTAGTCCGAATTGGACAAGGGGCGCAGCCCCCTTTTCCTTATTCATCTCCCCCTCTTTCCCCTTCTCCTACTCCAACAAGGAAGGAGGGAGTCCTACTCCCGGTGGGAGTAGGACTCCCCTTGGCGCGCCTCCTCCTAGGCCGGCCGCCCCCTCCCCCTTGCTCCTTTATATACGGAGGCAGGGGGGCACCCCATGACACACAAGTTGATCCACGTGATCGTTCCTTAGCCGTGTGCGGTGTCCCCTGCCACCATATTCCACCTCGATCATATCGTTGTAGTGCTTAGGCGAAGCCCTGCGTCGGTAGAACATCAAGATCGTCATCACGCCGTCGTGCTGACGGAACTCTTCCTCGACGCTTTGCTGGATCGGAGCCCGAGGATCGTCATCGAGCTGAACGTGTGCTAAGAACTCGGAGGTGCCGGAGTAACGGTGCTTGGATCGGTCGAATCGGGAAGACGTACGACTACTTCCTCTACGTTGTGTGATCGCTTCCACAGTCGGTCTGCGTTGGTACGTAGACAACACTCTCCCCTCTCGTTGCTATGCATCACCATGATCTTGCGTGTGCGTAGGAAATTTTTGAAATTACTACGTTCCCTAACAGTGGTATCCGAGCCTAGGTTTTATGGTTTGATGTTATTTGCACGAGTAGAACACAAGTGAGTTGTGGGCGATACAAGTCATACTGCCTACCAGCATGTCATACTTTGGTTCGACGGTATTGTTGGACGAGACGACCCAGACCAACCTTACGCGTACGCTTACGCGAGACCGGTTCCCTCGACGTGCTTTGCACATAGATGGCTTGCGGGCGACTGTCTCTCCAACTTTAGTTGAACCAAGTGTGGCTACGCCCGGTCCTTGAGAAGGTTAAAACGGAGTCTATTTGACAAACTATCGTTGTGGTTTTGATGCGTAGGTGAGATGAGTTCTTGCTTAAGCCCGTAGCAGCCACGTAAAACTTGCAACAACAAAGTAGAGGACGTCTAACTTGTTTTTGCAGGGCATGTTGTGATGTGATACGGTCAAGACATGATGCTAATTTTATTGTATGAGATGATCATGTTTTGTAACCAAGTTATCGGCAACTGGCAGGAGCCATATGGTTGTCGCTTTATTGTATGCAATGCAATCGTGATGTAATGCTTTACTTTATTACTAAGCGGTAGTGATACTCGTGGAAGCATAAGATTGGCGAGACAACAACGATGCTACGATGGAGATCAAGGTGTCGCGCCGGTGACGATGGTGATCATGACGATGCTTCGGAGATGGAGATCACAAGCACAAGATGATGATGGCCATATCATATCACTTATATTGATTGCATGTGATGTTTATCTTTTATGCATCTTATCTTGCTTTGATTGACGGTAGCATTATAAGATGATCTCTCACTAAATTATCAAGAAGTGTTCTCCCTGAGTATGCACCGTTGCCAAAGTTCGTTGTGCCCAGACACCACGTGATGATCGGGTGTGATAAGCTCTACGTCCATCTACAACGGGTGCAAGCCAGTTTTGCACACGCAGAATACTCAGGTTAAACTTGACGAGCCTAGCATATGCAGATATGGCCTCGGAACACAGAGACCGAAAGGTCGAGCGTGAATCATATAGTAGATATGATCAACATGACGATGTTCACCATTGAAAACTACTCCATCTCACGTGATGATCGGTTATGGTTTAGTTGATTTGGATCACGTGATCACTTAGAAGATAAGAGGGATGTCTTTCTAAGTGGGAGTTCTTAAGTAATATGATTAAATTGAACTTGATTATGAATCACTTGATGCTTGCGAACCATGCCTTATGGGCAAGATGACTAAGACTCCGTTCTCCGGAGCGAGCAAATGACTTATTGGAAATAATACATACTGATGTATGCGGTCCGATGAATGTTTAGGCTCACGGCAAGTATCGTTATTTTCTAAACTTCACAGATGATTTGAGCAGATATGGGTATATCTACTTGATGAAACATAAGTCTGAAACATTTGAAAAGTTCAAAGAATTTCAGAGTGAAGTGGAAAATCATCGTGACAAGAAAATAAAGTTTCTACGATCTGATCGCGGAGACAAATATTTGAGTTACGAGTTTGGTCTTCAGTTAAAACAATGTGAAATAGTTTCACTACTCACGCCACCTGGAACACCACAGCATAATGGTGTGTCCAAACGTCATAACAGTACTTTATTGGATATAGTGCAATCTATGATGTTTCTTACCGATTTACCACTATCGTTTTTGGGGTCATGCATTAGAGACAGCTGCATTCACGTTAAAAAGGGGAACCATCTATATCCGTCGAGACGACGCCTTATGAACTATGGTTTGGCAAGAAACCAAAGTTGTCGTTTCTTGAAGTTTGGGGTTGCGATGCTTATGAGAAAAAGTTTCATCCTGATAAGCTCAAACCCAAATCGGAGAAATATGTCTTCATAGGATACCCAAAGGAGACTGTTGGGTACACCTTCTATCACAGATCCTAAGGCAAGACATTTGTTGCTTATAATGGATCCTTTCTAGAGAAGGAGTTTCTCTTGAAAGAAGTGAGTGGGAGGAAAGTAGAAAACTTGATAAGGTAATTGTACCTTCTACCTTATTGGAAAGTAGTTCATCACAAAAAATCTGTTCTTGTGACTACTACACCAATTAGTGAGGAAGCTAATGATGATGATCATGTAACTTCAGATCAAGTTACTACCGAATCTCGTAGGTAAACTAGAGTGAGATCCGCACCAGAGTGGTACAGTAATCCTGTTCTGGAGGTCATGTTACTTGACCATGACGAACCTACGAACTATGAGGAAGCGATGATGAGCCCAGATTCCGCGAAATGGTTTGAGGCCATGAAATCTGAGATATGATCCATGTATGAGAACAAAGTTTGGACTTTGATTGACTTGCCCGATGATCGGCAAGCAATTGAGAATAAATGGATCTTCAAGAGGAAGACGGACGCTGATAGTAGTGTTACTATCTACAAAGCTAGAATTGTCGCAAAAGGTTTTCGACAAGTTCAAGGTGTTGACTACGATGAGAGCTTCTCACTCGTATCTATGCTTGAGTCTGTCCGAATCATGTTAGTAATTGCCGCATTTTATGAAATCTGGCAAATGGATAAACAAAATTGCATTCCTTAATGGATTTATTAAAGAAGAGTTGTATATGATGCAACAAAAGGTTTTGTCAATCCGAAAGGTGCTAACAAAATGTGCAAGCTCCAGCGATCCATCTGTGGACTGGTGCAAGCATCTCGGAGTTGGAATATACGCTTTGATGAGTTGATCAAAGCATATAGTTTTATACAGACTTGCGGTGAAGCCTGTATTTACAAGAAAGTGAGTGGGAGCACTACAATATTTCTGATAAGTATATGTGAATGACATATTGTTGATCGGAAATAATGTAGAATTATTCTGTAAAGCATAAAGGAGTGTTTGAAAGGAGTTTTTCAAAGAAAGACTTCGGTGAAGCTGCTTACATATTGAACTTCAAGATCTATAGAGATAGATCAAGACGCTTGATAAGTTTTTTCAATGAGTACATACCTTGATAAGATTTTGAAGTAGTTCAAAATGGAGCAGTCAAAGAAAGAGTTCTTGCCTGTATTATAAGGTGTGAAGTTGAGTAAGACTCAAAGCCCGACCACGGCAGAAGATAGAAAGAGAATGAAAGTCATTCCCTATGCCTTGGCCATAGGTTCTATAAAGTATGTCATGCTGTATATCAGATCTATTGTATACCTTGCACTGATTTAGCAAGGGAGTACAATAGTGATCTAGGAGTAGATCACTGGACAGCGGTCAGAATTATCCTTAGTGAAATAAGGATATGTTTCTCGATTATGGACGTGATAAAAAGGTTCGTCGTAAAGGGTTACGCCGATGCAAGTTTTGACACTAATCTAGATGACTCTAAGTTTCGGTCTAGATACATATTGAAAGTGGGAGCAATTAGCTAGAGTAGCTCCATGCAGAGCATTGTTAACATAGAAATTTGCAAAATACTTGTGGATCTGAATGTGGCAGACCCGTTGAGTAAGATTCTCTCACAAGCAAAACATGATCACACCTTAGTACTCTTTGGGTATTAATCACATAGCGATGTGAACTAGATTACTGAATCTAGTAAACCCTTTGGGTGTTGGTCACATGGCGATGTGAACTATGGGTGTTAATCACATGATGATGTGAACTATCGATGTTAATCACATGGTGATGTGATCTAGATTATTGACTCTAGTGCAAGTGGGAGACTGAAGGAAATATGCCCTAGAGGCAATAATAAAGTTATTATTTATTTCCTTATATCATGATAAATGTTTATTATTCATGCTAGAATTGTATTAACCGGAAACATAATACATGTGTGAATACATAGACAAACAGAGTGTCACTAGTATGCCTCTACTTGACTAGCTCGTTAATCAAAGATGGTTATATTTCCTAACCATGGACAAAGAGTTGTTATTTGATTAACGGGGTCACATCATTAGATGAATGATCTGATTGACATGACCCATTCCATTAGCTTAGCACCCGATTGTTTAGTATGTTGCTATTGCTTTCTTCATGACTTATACATGTTCCTATGACTATGAGATTATGCAACTCCCGTTTACCGGAGGAACACTTTGGGTACTACCAAACGTCACAACGTAACTGGGTGATCATAAAGGAGTACTACAGGTGTCTCCAAAGGTAGATGTTGGGTTGGCGTATTTCGAGATTAGGATTTGTCACTCCGATTGTCGGAGAGGTATCTCTGGGCCCTCTCGGTAATGCACATCACTTAAGCCTTGCAAGCATTGCAACTAATGAGTTAGTTGTGGGATGATGTATTACGGAACGAGTAAAGAGACTTGCCAGTAACGAGATTGAACTAGGTATTGGATACCGATGATCGAATCTCGGGCAAGTAACACACCGATGACAAAGGGAACAACGTATGTTGTTATGCGGTCTGACCGATAAAGATCTTTGTAGAATATGTAGGAGCCAATATGGGCATCCAGGTCCCGCTATTGGTTATTGACCGGAGACGTGTCTCGGTCATGTCTACATTGTTCTCGAACCGTAGGGTCCGCACGCTTAAGGTTTCGATGACAGTTATATTATGAGTTTATGAGTTTTGATGTACCGAAGGAGTTCGGAGTCCCGGATGAGATCAGGGACATGACGAGGAGTCTCGAAATGGTCGAGACGTAAAGATCGATATATTGGACGACTATATTCGGACTTCAGAAAGGTTCCGAGTGATTCGGGTATTTTTCGGAGTACCGGAGAGTTACGGGAATTCGCCGGGGAGTATATGGGCCTTATTGGGCCATACGGGAATAGAGGAAAGAGTCCAAAAGGAAGGAGGCCTGCGCCCCCCCTCTGGTCCGAATTGGACAAGGGGCGCAGCCCCCTTTTCCTTATTCATCTCCCCCTCTTTCCCCTTCTCCTACTCCAACAAGGAAGGAGGGAGTCCTACTCCCGGTGGGAGTAGGACTCCCCTTGGCGCGCCTCCTCCTAGGCCGGCCGCCCCCTCCCCCTTGCTCCTTTACATACGGAGGCAGGGGGGCACCCCATGACACACAAGTTGATCCACGTGATCGTTCCTTAGCCGTGTGCGGTGCCCCCTGCCACCATATTCCACCTCGATCATATCGTTGTATTGCTTAGGCGAAGCCCTGCGTCGGTAGAACATCAAGATCGTCATCACGCTGTCGTGCTGACGGAACTCTTCCTCGACGCTTTGCTGGATCGGAGCCCGAGGATCGTCATCGAGCTGAACGTGTGCTAAGAACTCGGAGGTGCCGGAGTAACGGTGCTTGGATCGGTCGGATCGGGAAGACGTACGACTACTTCCTCTATGTTGTGTGATCGCTTCCGCAGTCGGTCTGCGTTGGTACGTAGACAACACTCTCCCCTCTCGTTGCTATGCATCACCATGATCTTGCGTGTGCGTAGGAAATTTTTGAAATTACTACGTTCCCTAACACTTCAGCGGTTTGGTTTTTGTTCTGGTAGGTCGCCCATAGTGGTTCCTTGCTTTGTGTGTGTTGTATATTTTCTTCCATTCTCTATGTGACTCGTGTTATCTAAAATAATCTCGCTGAATTCAGTTTCTCCTTCTCGCATGTCTCTTGTGTTCCTATTGGATCCCCGCCTCACTCATGCCGAAGCCGATGAATCCCCTTAGCCCCTTGTTGCAAGCAGGGAGAAGGATACACTTGCTCTTGCATGGCGGGAGATGAGGCGCATTACGTGAAAAAATGGAAACATGTCCTCTCTCAACCTTGCCCTTCGCCTGGACAACCCATGACTCCCCACTAGCTACTCACTGCCTCCCTCCCCCTCCCACCCCTCCTCCTCCTCCTCTCATCCTCCGCCTCGCCTCATCCACTAGAGCTCGTAGGGACAAATCCTAGCTATAGGCAGATGTCGCATGGTGGGAAATGACAGAGGCTAATGGAGCGTAGGCCATGGCAGTGGTTTGGCTTGAGCATCAACCACCACAGACTCCTCTCCTTCCATGGATTATCAAGTGGGGTTCTTTCCACATTTTTCTCCTTTCCTCCTCTTCTCCGCCCCTGCACTTCACCTTCTTGGTCTTCTTTATCCCTCAACCTTTTGACCCCCACCTCGATCTCTCTACTCACTCCACATTTTTTTTCACTGTCGCACTTCTAAGTTTGATTTCCATATTTTCATTCCAATATTCAAGAGTTGTTGGTGTGGCAACAGAAAGGAAGCGGCCAAGCAGGTGATAGTAGACTGGGGACGTTCAATTCTTTGATACTTTGTTTTGTATTTCGTTTAATTCCAATCTCATTGTTTATGTATACATGATGCCTACTAGAAGCCCATTCTTTCCGTTCACAGTTTCGATCTTCGTGTTGAGTTTGGTTGCATTGTTTCTTAGACAAATAGCTTTTTTTGCGAAATCACACAAAAGAGTTTCCACTATGGGTAAATCAATTGTACCCATGTCACTTTCAAGGTACAAGCCAATTGAAATTAATGTTTACATATTTTCTGGCTATTTTTTCACAACAAGCTATACGGTTTTGCTAAATCTCAATTGACTTAGACTTAATCAAATATCAATTGATATTATATCTGCTAGATCTTACATGGAGATCTATGTGGGTTTTCTCTTTTGAGTCCTTTGTATATGCTTTTTTTGTAGTGTTTGTTTCATTGATGTTATGTTTTCTAATTTTTGTGTGTTTTGATTTTTGCCTTTCTCCACGCCAAATGCAACTACGTACGGTTGATGGCCGTGCGTGATGACAGTAAGACAATTGCATGTCAGGCAGCCGCATACAACTATAGTGGCATGTCCATCGTTCGCACACCGACGCAACTACAATTGTAAGTTCACCCTGCGAAAAGCAGGCGAGCAACTTTAGTTGCATGTGCACTATTCACACATTTTTTTTGTTTTAACTTAACCGTAACACTATTTTGCGATGCCGTAATATTAAATGGCAGAGATCACACTAAGAGGTGATGGGAATACATTTTTGACCCCGAGCTCAAATGCTCCTGAATGAACAGTAAATACAAGTAAAACACTAAACAAATTTTAAAAAGTTTGAAATTTTTACACACCAAAGATGAGACTCTTTTAGGTGCGTGTAAATTTTCATGCTGACATGACACACGGGAATCTCACTACAAAGAAAAAGCAAAATTGGAGCTTGATATTTTTTGCAGCTTTCGGCATTTATGGAGCTTTTATTTTTATTTTTTTTACCGAGTTCCACAGATGTTATCTCAACACCAAAATTTGCAAACACCCAGAAAAAGCCTCTCATCTTCATGTGTATAAACTTCAGACTAATCTATTTGGTTTTTGTTTCGAATTTACTGTACATGCGGGTGCAGATGCACCCGAGCTTCGTAACGCTGCTATAGATAACAAAAATCCAGTGATAATCCATTGCATGCCATATTTTATTGCCTTGTCTTGGTGACATGAAATACATAAATAAAAAAGTTTATCACCTACTGCATTTGTGTAGCTTGATCAGTGAAGATCTAAGGAACCGAGTCACACAATTCCTGCTCTATAGAGTGACCAATATCGCTACAAAGTTTCTCAAAAAGAACATAGAAACAACCTATGACTTGGTTGCAATGTATATCACAGTGAGGAACAAGATTCTTGAAAAGAATATAAAATTCCTAGTGCTCATTCCTCGAAGGAATAGTACAATTAGGACAAAGAAATATGTTTAGTGAAGAGCCTCAGTACCATATCAACGCTGACAGTAGCTCCAGAGGATTGATGTAGCGTTCAGGAACAGAAGCCATATTTGAGTATTCATACCACTGAAAGCAACAGAAATATTCGAAGATCATTCCACAGTGATGCCAAACCAAAACATTGGACACTGTACTTGCCTGAGCTGAAGAATTCCACCTCCTCCACATATTGCAGCTAGCGCCAGATAGAAGGATGATTCAGTACAGATATGGGATCCAAACTGAGAAGCAACTAGTGTCAAATACTTGAACAAATGAAAGCCAGATTCAGTAGCAGCACAATCTAATCTGGGAAGCAACGAGTGTCAAGAAATAAAAGACTGATTCACTGCAGCTGTACTGTCCAAACAGATAAAATCAGTCGGTCTTAGAGAAAACAAATCACAATTTCAACAGTGAAGCATTTCGTCAGGATTCAAAATCGAACTGATTGCATTGAACAGAACCAAGGTATTACACCGCCTACTGAACCCAAGACAGAATACAACGACGCACACCAGATCGGTAAATCCATCCAGCAAAACACACATCACACAGAGCAAACGAGGAAGTTGCTCCACTACAGATCTAGCCTCCGAAGCCGTAGAGGGTGCGGCCCTGGCGCTTGAGCGCGTAGACGACGTCCATGGCGGTGACGGTCTTGCGGCGGGCGTGCTCGGTGTAGGTGACGGCGTCGCGGATGACGTTCTCGAGGAAGATCTTGAGGACGCCGCGGGTCTCCTCGTAGATGAGGCCAGAGATGCGCTTCACGCCGCCCCTCCTGGCCAGCCTCCGGATCGCCGGCTTGGTGATGCCCTGGATGTTGTCGCGGAGGACCTTCCGGTGCCGCTTGGCGCCGCCCTTGCCCAGCCCCTTGCCTCCCTTGCCGCGCCCGGACATCGTCGCTGGATTTGTTTGATAGAAGAAGGGAGTGCCGCGGATGCTGAAGGTTGGGATGGATTGGGGAATCGGAGCTGACGGCTTTATATGGGAAGGAGTTGGGAGGGAAGCCCGAAATTTTCGGGAATTGGAGGCGGGAGGTGTCTGCTCTCTGCTGGGTCGATCCGTGGGATGTTACAGTTAGGCCGTTGGATTGCGATCAGCGGGTGGGATACGGTGGGAGGCTGGTGGTGCGGATCGGTGACGTGGCGGAGGTGTGGGGATAAGCTTTTTTTAGAGAGAAATGGGGGCCGCCTGTTACAATGATTTGGCCCAGGAGTGATTAGAGGTCGATCTGCCGGTCCCCTCAGCGTTCAGAGAAAAAAACACTCGGTGCTAAAAAAAAACTAGGTGCTCGTAGTATAGTTTTTTTAACACGGTACAATCGAAGTCGTTTGCACACACGAGCATGGTAGTACAATTTTCAAATGGCATAGCTGGCTCTCCTTCCGCTGCACAATGCGAGTCGTATCGTTGTATTTCCTTTCGTTTTTTACTTCACATGTTAGAATTGTGTCAGGTCATATTTTTCTGAAGTTTTACCATAATTATGTAAAAACAACAATTAATCATTTGAAATATATAAGAAAATCATCACAATGAGCTGACTCCTTGAAACTACATTGAACAAATGACAAACATGCAAGGAAGAGGAAAAAAAGCTAGCAGGTCCACATCCTTCAGCACCCCTCTTTTCTTTTCCGGCGGGGTAACAAAAGAATTGTCGAGTCTTTCCACAGGACGTATACCAACTGGGACGGTCATTTTGGACGTAGCGAATAGAAACCCAAAAGTCATCTTCTGCTCCCGAGCTCATTTGAGCTCGGGGTGAACAGTATACTTAAAAAATTGAAAACAAATTCAAAGAAATTGTTGCGAACATTGACAAAAGTTTTACGTGCTCGCAAAATTTAATCTTGAAAAGACATTTGTGTAAGTTGTGGCAAAAAAATCAGCACTCCAAAATGCTTTCGAAAATAACATTTTTGGAGTATCAAATTTTTTTTGCCACGGCTTTCAAAAATGCAATTTAAAGATGAAATTTTGTGAGCACATAAAGATTTTGTCAATGTTTGTACAAAAAAAGTTCAGAATTTTTTTTTTAAAATCAAATTTTACTGTTTACCCGAGCTCATTTTAGCTTGGCTCAGAAACTCTACATCCATAGAAAACGCCACAATAGAGAATGAAAGGCACTATAGCTGATCGGTTTACTGTAGCGCCGGATACACCATAGTGGTCCGACACAATAGGGATGTAGCACTGTAGCATCTGGTTCATTATAGCTCCCTAGTTTTTTGTCAGCTTTTATTTTGAACGTTCTTATAATATATGTGTAACGTCCTTGATGTGGCTATATCTCCCACCTGTCGAAGCACGATTTAGAGGCATAACCGCATTGAAAGCAATGTCGGAAGTGAGGTAATCTTCACACAACCTATGTAATACATAACGGAAAGAGATACATAGTTGGCTTACAATCGTCACTTCACACAATACATGAATAAAGCATTACATTATCCAGATACAATCAAAGTCCGACTACGGAACTAAAATAAAAGAAGACTACCCCAAATGCAACACAGATCCCCGATCGACCCGACTAGGCTCCACTACTGATCAACTGGAAACGGAACAACATAACGAACACGATCCTCATCGAGCTCCTCCTTGAGCTTGGTTGCGTCACCTGCTCAATAACATCGGCACCTGCAAACTGGTTTTGTAAGTATCTGTGAGTCACGGGGACTCAGCAATCTCACTCCCTCGCGATCAAGACTATTTAAGCTTATAGGAAGGGTAAAAGATATAAGGTGGAGCTGCAGCAAGCGACTAGCATATATGGTGGCTAACATACGTAAATGAGAGCGAGAAGAGAAGGAAAAGCACGGTCGAGAAACTATGATCAAGAAGTGATCCTAGAACAACCTACGTCAAGCATTACTCCAACACCGTGTTCACTTCCCGGACTCCGCCGAGAAGAGACCATCACGGTTACACACGCGGTTGATGCATTTTAATTAATATTAAGTTTCAGGTTTTCTACAACAAGACATTAATAAATTCCCATCTGCCCATAACCGCGGGCACGGCTTTCGAAAGTTCAAATCCCTGCAGGGGTGTCCCAACTTAGCCCATCACAAACTCTCACGGTCAACGAAGAATATTCCTTCTCCCAAGACAATCCAATCAGACTTGGCATCCCGGTTACAAGACATCCTCGACAATGGTAAAACAAGTCCAGCAACACCACCCGAATGTGCCGACAAATCCCGATAGGAGCTGGACATATCTCGTTCTCAGTGCACACTCAGTTGAGCGCTCCATACAACTAAAACCAAACCTCGAGTTTTCCCGAGGGGGCGCTGCACAAGGCTCTAGTTTGGACCAACACTCAGAGGGGCACTGGCTGGGGGGTTTAAATAAAGATGACCCTTGAGTCTGCAGAACCCAAGAGAAAGAAAAGGCTAGGTGGCAAATGGTAAAACCAAGGTTGGGCATTGCTGGAGGAGTTTTATTCAAGGCGAACTGTTAAGGGGTTCCCATTATAACCCAACCGTGTAAGGAACGCAAAATCCGGGAACATAATACCGATATGACAGAAAACTAGGGCGGCAAGAGTGGAACAAAACACCCGGCATATGGCTGAGCCTTCTACCCTTTACCAAGTATATAGATGCATTAATTAAATAAGAGATATTGTGATATCCCAACAAAAATATCCAGGTTCCAACAAGGAACAAACTCCAATCTTCACCTGCAACTAACAACGCTATAAGAGGGGCTGAGCAAAGCGGTAACATAGCCAAACAACGGTTTGCTAGGACAAGGTGGTTAGAGGCTTGGCTTAATAAAATGGGAGGCGTGATAAGCAAGTGGTAGGTATTGCATCATAGGCATAGCAAAAGAGCGAGCATCTAGCAAGCAAAGATAGAAGTGATTTCGAGGGTATGGTCATCTTGCCTGAAATCCCGCAAGGAAGAAGAACGAGTCCATGAAGATGACAAACGGACGAAGTCGAACGGATCCTCACAAACGCGACGTTATCGGAACTAATCCGAAGAAGCAACGTCGAAAAGAAGCAAACAACATAGTAAACAACCACCACATAAACATGGTATGATGCACAATCAAGTATGATGCATGTCCGGTTTAATGATACATGGCATGGCAAAGTGCAACAAATAATACTACAAATTAAGTGGAGCTCAATATGCAACGGGTTGCATATTGACGGAACACCACGCCAATTATTTAGTTCTCTCTCGTTTAGGTACTCAACAATATTAAATGTTGGTTAACATGGCAAGATGTGAAGCATAACAAAAACTATACCATCTAACCAATTTAAATGGGGCCGAATATAACAAACAACAAATCCGGTAAATCCCCATATGCCTTAGTAATTTATTGCAACAACAATTTAAATATTTTAATTGTTGTTATCATGATGCGGATGACATGGACAAGTTTATGCGATTTTTATTAAAGTTGACAAGAGCAAAATGAAGCATTTGTCACCGTGATGGAAAGAAAAAGGGCCACGGCGACGAATTCGAAAATGATGCCATGGCACCATATCGGTTCCGGTAGCTCACGGAGATACCGGTGCAAAGGAAGCAAGGGTGCGGATGTTCGGAACATGCTAGAGATGGTGGGGTGATCCCGGATTCCGGGTGTCCCACGAGTTGGCGGCAAGGAAATGAGTGGCAATTTGGAGAAGGTGCAAACACGAGCATCTCAAACATCGCAAGCATTCGTTCACGGACGTCGTCTCGGGGTTATACCTTCGAAGCGTGCAAACGAGACGGTTCGGGTTCGGGTCGTAGTGGGAAGTAGTCGTACTCGCGAACTTGTCAGATCCACGGCGAGGGTAGTCGTTCACGGCGCGTGTGCCCCACGGTTCTTCGGGCAACGGTAGTCGTACACGTCCGTAGATGTTCAGGGCCGTCGATAGAGGTAGTTGGCGTAACACTGGACTTGGCGAATTCGAGTTCTTCGGAGGTCGTCGTTGAACTTGGTCAAATACACGACATGGGTAGACGTTCACTCGACCCCCTTCGGCGATGATAGTTGTACAACGGTTAGTAGATGTTCGGGGTTACCATAAGGAACTTAACGTCCACGGGTCTTCGAGGGTCGACGTAGTGGTACTTGGTTGTTTCGAAGAGGAACTTGTTGCATCGCTGGGCTTAGTCGTACACTTGGTCTTGTCGGATTCGCGACAATGGTAGTGGAACTTGACGCTTGAGGTTCGAATACGGGGTCGGACGTGCAGCCATTCATAGTCAAACTTGGCGCATCCGGGTCATGTACTTGGCGAGTTCGCATGTAGAGGTACTTGGCGAAAATCTTGGAGACGATG
Organism: Triticum monococcum; assembly: GCA_034509565.1. Taxonomy (NCBI): domain Eukaryota; kingdom Viridiplantae; phylum Streptophyta; class Magnoliopsida; order Poales; family Poaceae; genus Triticum; species Triticum monococcum. The sequence goes on along the minus strand of CM067842.1, from coordinate 707,387,842 downwards.
CGTCCGCGTACAGTTCTTGGCGGCGTTCTTGTTGGTCCAAAAAGAAGCAAGACAAGAGGCTGGAGGTGCAGCAGCGGCGACAACACGGCTTGGGCGCGGGGTGAGGTGCAGGGCAGTGATGGGCGACGGGGATGGCCTCTGCAACGAACACCACGGGTGGCGGTGCTGCAATCTGGAGATGGCAGACAGCAAGCATGTCCAGGCGATGGAGTCAAGGCAGGAGAGGGGGGTGCCGGAGCATGGCAGCAGCTTGGCCAGGGAGACGGCTCTGACGCGGCCCTGGGCACGCAGATGACCATGAGGAGGCGCAAAAAGTTGTCGGTAAGAGCTGCGGCACATGACACGACGACGGGCACAGCGAGGCGCCCAACGGGGCTCCGGCCTGGCTTGCTTCTCCGGCGAGGGCCGCGATGGAGAAGTTCGGACGACGGGGCCAGATCGGCCGGTGAGGTGCCTTGGGATGTCAAGGTGGCGGAGGTCACGGGATCGGGCGTCGAGCTTGAGGTGCGGGAGGAACCCGGGCGGCGCCGAGGATGGCTGGCACCGAGGCGGCACTTGACGGCGGAGGGCGACGCGAGGCAGAGGAGGAGCGGCGGCACTGCAGGCTCGCGGCGAGGGCGAGGAGAAGCAGGAGGCGGGGTCGAGGGAGATGGGCGCGCCTGCGTGTGGAAGACCGACGAGATGAGCAGAGGGATCGAGGGGGAGTTGCTGGGTCTGGTCTCTCTCTGGCAATGCGGGAAGGAACGGGGAGACGAGGCGAAGGATCAGGCGAGCGCCGTGCGAGTGGATCGAGCAGGGCTCTCCCTGGTTCGACGCACGGGTGTGGGTGGTGGCGGATGGGACCGAGAGAGGGAGAGGGTGGTTTCGGTCGGGTGAGGGAGTCCTGGATTAGGGGGTGTTCGGATAGCCGGACTATACCTTCAGCCGGACTCCTGGACTATGAAAATACAAGATTGAAGACTTCGTCCCGTGTCCGGAAGGGACTTTCCTTGGCGTGGAAGGCAAGCTTGGCGAGGATATGGAGATCTCCTACCATTGTAACCGACTCTATGTAACCCTAACCCTCTCCGGTGTCTATATAAACCGGAGGGTTTTAGTCCGTAGGACAACATACAGAACAACAATCATACCATAGGCTAGCTTCTAGGGTTTAGCCTCTCCGATCTCGTGGTAGATCTACTCTTGTACTACCCATATCATCAATATTAATCAAGCAGGACGTAGGGTTTTACCTCCATCAAGAGGGCCCAAACCTGGGTAAAACTTCGTGTCCCTTGCCTCCTGTTACCATCCGACCTAGACGCACAGTTCGGGACCCCCTACCTGAGATCCGCCGGTTTTGACACCGACATTGGTGCTTTCATTGAGAGTTCCTCTGTGTCATCGCCATCAGGAAGGATGCCTCGCCCCGTCTTTAAAGACGGCACCGTTGCTAAGGGAGCTTTGGCTGTCGGCCAAACCCTCCAGCTAGGTGGTTTTCTTATGACTGCCTGTTCGGCTTCTGCGCCGACGATGACCTCTCGAGCCATCGAAAACAATCTTCATGTCAGCTCGGAACTCGCCGAGCAGTTAGATCCAATGGAGCTCTCCTCCATAAACGAGCTCTTGGATCGCATCGCCACCCTGGGAGTCGCTACGGATTACGACCAGATTGGGCCTAAAACCGATCTGAGAGAGATTAACTCTCCCCAAGTCACCCATCACGTTGCCGTGGTAGAGGGACAGTGCGGCGACCCTTCATCTATCTTAAGGACTAGCTACATCCGGATTCCCGATCCCTCCAAGCCGGATACCCGCGGAGGGGAGGATATCACTCAAGACCTGAACTTAGAGTCAGGCGACGGGCTGGATTCATTGGACAACATCCAAGAATCCAAATTTTCGAGTTTGGAAATTCCTCGGCCTCTGAGCCTCAGATTGGGTGAGGCTTCGGATTTAATTCCATCCACCCACTCGAACATAAGCGATCTATCCCAAATCAGGCAAGAGCCCGAAGAAACAGTACATCATTACTGGGCCAGATTCCTCCTGGTTAGGAACAAGATAAGGGACTGCTGCGAGGAAGACACAATCTCAATCTTTTGCAATAATTGCACGGACAAGGGAATCCTCAACGCCATAAGTCACCGTGATATTACATGCTTCGCTGACTTGGCGTCCATTGTACGAAAGTACTGTGCGATAGAAAGCGCCTGGAAAACCAAAATATAATTTTGGGACGATCTGGCCCTGAATACAAACCCAGTCCGAAATAAAAGGGTGCATCATCGCCATACACCCGGGTCAAACATCAAAAAGCAAAAACCCTCTACAGGGCATGGAACCGTACTAGAAGGATGGCTTAATGGACCCTGTAAAATTCATAGTACAGAGGACGCCACACCAACTCACAGCCTTAGAGCATGTTGGATACTCCGGCAGCTGGCCAAAATTGGCGAAGATCTCCTAATTCCGGAGGCCACAGAAAGCCACCCCAGAGACACCAATATGGTATTAACAGTCTTCGAGACTTTCGCATCAAATAATATGCGAAAAAGGACACTCCGCAGCCTTGCCGAAGTCTACCAAGTAGCAACAATAAACCCATGGAGTGACACGGCTATTACCTTTAACGCCAATGATGAACCTAAATTCCGAACAGCCCGAGCACCAGCCGCATTGGTCCTCAGTCCAATAGTGGACGGCTTTCGTCTTACCAAGGTACTCATGGACGGCGGTAGCGGATTGAACCTCATTTATGAGGAAACCCTCAAAAAAATGGAAATAGACTGGAACCGCATTGAGCGAAGCAGCACAACCTTTAGAGGAATAATCCCCAGTCGGGAAGCGCGCTGTACAGGAAAAATCACACTAGATGTGGTGTTCGGCACGCCGGATAATTACAGGTCCGAAGAGGTCACATTCCATGTGGCTCCATTCAGCAGCGGTCATCACGCTCTGCTAGGACGGGAAGCGTTTACAATCTTCCAAGCAATACCCCATTACGGATACATGAAGCTCAAGATGCCCGGGCCTAACGGGATCATCACTCTCGCTAGTGATCCGGACATAGCACTCCGCGCCGAAAACAAGACAGCCGCACTGGCCCTCGAGGCACTATCCGAAGCCCTAGCGGCTGAGGAACTGACTGCACTGCGCTCCACGGTGAATAGGGACGATGTGGTACTGGACAAAAGATCCAAGTCCACCTCCTTTAAACCGGCGGACAAAATAGTCAAATTACAGGTCCATCCAACGGACCCCAATAAAACAGCTTCCATCGGGGCACAGTTAAACCCTGATGTAGACGCCGCACTGCGAGAGTTCCTACGAGAGAACTGGGACATTTTCGCCTGGCACCCTTTAGACATGCCAGGAATCCCACGCAGGCTGGCCGAGCACAGCTTAAATATCCTAAAAGGATTCAAACCTATCAAACAAGCTCTTCGGCGTTTTTCCGAACCTAAGAGACAGGCCATGGGAGAGGAGCTAGCAAAGCTACTGGAGGCCGGATTCATCAGAGATATAAAACATCCGGACTGGCTAGCAAACCTGGTGATGGTACCAAAGAAGGACAAATCCTGGCGCCTGTGCGTTGATTTTAAAGACCTTAACAAGGCGTGCCCAAAGGATCCCTTCCCCCTCCCCCGCATCGATCAAATTATCGATGCTACCGCATGACACGATTCGTTGTGTTTCCTCGACGCATATTCCGGCTACCATCCAATCAAAATGGCAGAATCAGACCAAGCCGCAACGGCATTTATCACACCATACGGCCCATTCTGCTTCAACACAATGCCGTTCGGGCTCAAAAATGCCGGCGCAACATATTAGCGCATGATTCAGACATGTCTGGCAAACCAGATCGGCAAAACAGTGGAGGCATATGTAGATGATGTGGTCGTCAAAACAAGACATGTCGAATCTCTAGTAGACGACTTGAGGCTCACATTTGATAGCCTCCGAACATACGACATCAAGCTCAACGCGGAAAAATGCGTTTTCGGCGTTCCAGCCGGAAAGCTCTTGGGCTTCATTGTATCCGGTAGAGGAATTGAAGCAAATCCAGCCAAGATCCGAGCTCTGTCACAAGTGGATATCCCAAAGGACCTCAAACAAATACAAAAGTTAACCGGATGCGTGGCGGCTCTAAGCCGCTTTATCTCCCGCTTGGGAGAAAAGGCCCTACCCCTTTACCGCCTCCTTCGGTGCACCGAGCACTTCGAATGGACGGATGCAGCCATGGACGGACTAGACGAAATAAAAGCCATATTGGCAACAAACCCAGTCCTGGCCGCGCCAAACATTGGCGAACCAATGCTATTGTACATTGCAGCAACACATCAGGTTGTAAGCGCAGTGCTCGTCGTCGAAAGAGAAACGGACGGACACAAATTCCCCCTTCAAAAGCTGGTCTATTATGTGTCCACTGTCCTCACTCCATGCAAATCACGGTACCCGCATTATCAAAAGATTGCGTACTTGGTATTCATGGCATCCCGGAAGCTACGACACTACTTTCAAGAGTGTTCAATAACAGTAGCCTCGGAAGTACCACTTAACGATATTATAAACAACCGTGACGCAACGGGCCGGATTGCAAAATGGGCCATTGAGCTCCTCCCATTCGACATAACTTATAAGCCACGGCGAGCCATCAAGTCGCAAGTTTTGGCCGAATTCGGCGCAGAATGGACGGAGGCCGAACTCCCTAAAGAGTACGACACATATTCAAATTGGATCATGCATTTCGACGGCTCCAAGATGTTGGCCGGACTAGGGGCTGGTGTCGTTTTGACGTCCCCCACAGGAGACACAGTTCAATACATACTCTAGATTATGTACACAGACTCCAACAATGCAGCCGAATATGAGGCCCTTCTACATGGTCTCCGGATGGAAGTATCCATGGGCATTCAACGCCTAGAGGTGCGTGGGGACTCGAACCTCGCAATATCCCAAATAAATGGAGACTTCGATGCCAAGGATCCAAAAATGGCAGCTTACCACAACGCCGTCCTAAAAATGTCAGCTCGGTTCGAAGGGCTTGAATTTCACCATATAGCCCGAGAAAATAATCAGGCGGCAGATGTCCTGGCACGCATCGGTGCAAAACGCGATGTAGTCGCCCCCAACATCTTCTTGGAAAGGCTGTTCAAGCCATTCGTAGTATGGGAAGGGGAACCGAACAATAACAGCCCGGACCCAACCGCACTGCCCGACACCGAACATTCTGACACAATAGGAGGCTCTGCCAATGAAATAACACCTTCAGCCCACGTAATAATGGCCGTCATCGCCCCGTGGATAGAACCATTCCTCGCCTACCTTACTAGGCAGGAACTCCCCGAGGACCAAAATGAGGCACGCTGCATAGTGCGGCGATCCAAAGCCTACAAAGTCCATGAGGGAGAGCTTTATAAAAAAAGCACTACCGGAGTCCTTCAAAGGTGCATCTCCGAAGAGGAAGGGCGGAACCTCCTGGCTGAAATTCACGCCGGACTCGGCGGTCATCATGCTGCAGCTCGGTCCCTTGTAAGCAAGGCCTTCCGTACATGCTTTTATTGGCCGACGGCCCGGGAAGACGCCCAATACTTATCTTTTGAAGTGTATATTACCAGAGGGGGTCTCCTTGGGCTCCCCTGCCGCGGCTAGTGCGGCCTCAAGTTAGGCTTTGCACTCTTCCAGCTACTGAGACAGTAGGGAATTCTTTTCTGTAAGAACCTGCATAACAAATGATCCTTACATCAGTTATTCTAACTGTTTCAAGTCTCGGGGGCTACTGGTATATATATATAATTACCAAAAATTTCTTACCCGTATGTCTTTTACATATTGCTCCGTGGCTCTGGTTAGACCATTTTGAGCGGCACGGAGGTACGCATCTCCTGAATTGAAGGCATCTAATGCCTCTTGGGAGAAACAAGCGTCACGAAGAATTGTCCGGCGATGCCTGTGGTTCATGACACTCTCCACCTCAAAGTTGGTGGCAGACAACCTGTCCACATCCTCCGTCGGAGGAGCGTCCGGTGCGCGCCTTGTGTTCGCCTCCGCCTCTGGGCCAGGCTTTGCAGCCTGGCTGGTGGAGGTGCGATTGGCAGCCTCTCCGGATATAGTACGGCGAGGTCTCTTTGCCCTGAAGAGAGCACGAGTATTAATATGCCTTGAAGGTATAACACCTGGGATAAGGGGGCGCGCCATACCTTTGCGCTGACGCCTCGGTCCGGACTGCACCTCTTTTCTGCCCACGGGGCCCTGCGGCCCCTCGTTGGCTTGTCGCCGCAGGTTCGGCCTCCCGTCTCAAAAACCTCCCCTGCAAAGCTCGGTTGTAATCAGGAAACTAAAAACGCGAGAGGGCGGACCCCTATTCGGGGTACTGGGACTTCGATCTCAGTTACCTGGGAGGTCGGGATTAGCCCTGGGTAATCGATCGTAATGGCCACCAATGCGTTGTCCTTGCTCAATTGATGGAACACTCCATCAATCAGCTCCACAGATAAGTCCGGATCCTCTTGAGAGGCCGGGTCGAGGGACCGTCCTGGGTCCTCGGGTTGTGGAGGAGGGCTGTTTATTTCTTTAGCAGCCTGGCGCAGTTCCTGCGTTGAAGCCATTAGAATGAGTATTTAACAATGGGAATATAAAACGGATGGGCAAGTAAATATGACCACTTACCCAGCTTGGGGGATTGTACATAGAAAATCCACCCTGTGGGTCGACGCGGAGAAATTCCTCCTCTTCTCCCTTGTACAAAGTGGACAAGGTCTTTGTTAGAGCCGCAGCCGAATCCGGCCCCTTACGGCCATAGCGGGTGGCGTCGTCCTCCCCGTTGAAGTCCCACATGGGGTGGCCTCTATACTGTAGCGGCTGCACCCCTCGCATGATGCATGCGGCCATGACCCCGATCATGGTCAGTCCGGAATGAGCTAACAATCTTATCCGGCCCATCAGGTAAAGAACGTCCTTGTCACTTTCCCTCTGAGGGCTCCATGGACGCCAACTTAGGCGCTTCTTTAGTGGAGCACTGTCAAACTCAGGGAGGCCGATCCGGACAGGATCCGGCAGCGGGACGTCCTCTATGTAAAACCATTCCGAAGGCCAGTCCTCGGACGCCTTCTTTGGGGTTCCGGGTAGATATCCGGTCCCGGCGATGCGCCACACTTCGGCTCCGCCCACTTGATATATTGACCCCTTCTGAGAACGGGGCACAAGGCAGAATAGCTCTTTCCACAGCCCGAAATGAGCCTCAACACCCAAAAACAGCTCACAGAGGGCTACGAAGCCCGCGATATGCAATACGGAGGCAGGCGTAAGATTGTGTAGCTGGAGGCCATAGAACTCCAGGAGCCCCCGGAGAAACGGATGGATTGGAAATCCGAGCCCTCTTATTAAATAAGGGACAAGGCATACCCGCTCTCCTTTGGAGGGATTAGGGGCACTCTCCGCTTGCTCTCCGCCGTTATAGATGGCAAGACCGGCTCGAACCGGGACCATATAGGCCGGGGGGAGAAATCCCTTGGTCTGGAGCGTCACTAGCTCGCTATGTGGGATGGAGCATCTCTCCCAATATCCAGACTAAGGGCTGGAAGGGCGAATGGAGGAGTTGCGACGGCTGGCCATGGTGCAATGGACCTTTATCGGATGCGCTCTGATGAACACTCGCAAAGGGGAGAAGGTGTGGTTTGGATCTAAGTCCTCGTCCCCTTAAATGGGCGGCTCATTTACGCGGCTAGGGGTGTGGATGTAAAAACACTCAGACTTTTCATATTCGTTTGACACGTGGGAGATGGCCATTATTGGGCGTAGAAGCCAAGGAGCGCAACATTTACAAGAAACCGGACTTTATTCAACAGGTACACGGAATTTGGAGGAGAACCCGCCTTGCAATGCCGAAGACAATCTGCGCGCTGGACTCATCATCATTGAAGCTTGGTTCGGGGGCTACTGAGGGAGTCCTGGATTAGGGGGTGTTCGGATAGCTGGACTATACCTTCAGCCGGACTCCTGGACTATGAAGATACAAGATTGAAGACTTCGTCCCGTGTCCGGAAGGGACTTTCCTTGGCGTGGAAGGCAAGCTTGGCAATACGGACATGTAGATCTCCTACCATTGTAACCGACTCTATGTAACCCTAACCCTCTCCGGTGTCTATATAAACCGGAGGGTTTTAGTCCGTAGGACAACATACAGAACAACAATCATACCATAGGCTAGCTTCTAGGGTTTAGCCTCTCCGATCTCGTGGTAGATCTACTCTTGTACTACCCATATCATCAATATTAATCAAGCAGGACGTAGGGTTTTACCTCCATCAAGAGGGCCCGAACCTGGGTAAAACTTCGTGTCCCTTGCCTCCTGTTACCATACGGCCTAGACGCACAGTTCGGGACCCCCTACCCGAGATCAGCCAGTTTTGACACCGACATCGGGCCTAGTGGCTGCTAGGGTTAGGTCCGGTGCGAGCTGGGCCTGTGGGGGAGTTGGCCTAGGGAGGCCTAGTAGAGAGAGAGGGCTTAGGTGGGCTGACGGATGATTGAGAGGCCCAGAAGGCCAGATAGGCTGAACTCCTCTCTCTCATATCTGAAACAGGAAAAAAATAACAAAGAAGAGAAGAAAAAGGAAGGAGGTGTTAGGGGAAGAAATTGGACAAGCGGATAATTTTCTTGGACTCACAAAAATGTGAGGAATTTAAATAAAATGGCAAGAGGATTTTTGGAGAACAATAGATTCGCACATGTTGAATTTAATTCAATATGTTTGAATTTTGAGACCCATTCGAAAGGACTCTAAATGGGCTGAGATTTTTAGAGGAGCCTCGACAAAAGGGATGAGAAAATATTGGCAAGGTTTGAAGATCAAAATCGAAGAAGAATAGACATGGAAAATATTTTGCACGTGTGTTATGGGTGATTCCAGAGATGGAATATTTAATATAGCTCCCCACTATCGGGAGGGTATGTTATAAAGAGAAGTCACCAGGTGAATTCCCTCGGTTTAAATGGATCAAAGATCCATGCCATTTATTTAGTTGGGTTGCAAAATATTTATGAGAAGATGGCATGGTGACATGATGCAATGCACATGATGCAAAGGGGAATGCAACAAGCAAAACAAAACACATGACGAAACCCGGAATCCATGGAAGGCATCTGAATCTCCGGTCTTGGGGCGTCACAATATGTAAAACATTTTTTATTATACAGTGAACAATTTATTCACTAATTGTTATTGTGGTATATGTAAACTTTTTCCTTCAATACAGTGAACTTCTTTGTATACGCTGAACAATTTTTAAATACGTGTTGAACATGTTTCTAATATAAGTCGAACATTTTCTTAATATAAGAGGAACATTTTTATAATGCAAGATGACTTTTTATAATATAATATGGTGAACGTTTCGAATGTATGATGAACATTTTTGTGATGCTCTGTTATTTTTTTATAATACACAAAATAGAAGAAAAATAAATGAAAAAAATAAACCCAATAAATAAAACAACAAAGAAAAAATAAGTTTAGAGACTTCCTAGAATGTTTACAAAACTGGTAAGAAACCCTCTAATAGGTTCCCAAACCGAGATGCTCCGATGAAGAAATAGTGGAGCCTAAAAATGGGTCGACCCAACTAGAAGAGTCGGTAGGCTTACTCTTAGCGAAGCCACTACTATTTGTTGGCATATAAGATCCACCACATGAGAGTGGGGATTCTGCATGCAGGCTCATCTACACCCAGTGGTAACAATAAATTCAAAAGTAGTAAAAAAAGTCATAAACAATGAAAAAATAGGCATTGAGGATGCTCGTGTGCGCCAGGTACCTGCAAAATTTTGTCGTTTTTGGACATTTGAGGAGCTCGATGTATGAGAATCTATGAAAAGGAACATTACTCAGAGTGGATTTTTTACGCACTCCTCATATGTTCAAACACCATAAAATTTTGCAGGCACCTTGCACACATGAAGCATCCTCAATGCCTAAAATTTTCAATTTTTTTACTTGTTTTTGAAATTACTATTCACCGGGTGTAAATGAGCTTGTGCGCCGTTTTGAATTATCGCCACCACATGGGCCGCCATAGTTGTGCTCCCTAAACTTACCGAGTAGACGGTTTGGTCAGTGCTCGGTCAGAAAAACTTGATCATAGTACAACTTTGACCTTAATAATTAGAACTTGCTTAACCCTGTAGTGCCTTGTGGGTTCTTCCTCATGAGGATGCGAGGGGAAGGCAAGGTAATGTTATGTTTGCGTAGGTAGGTGCACAGAGTAGACGATGCATGTTTCCTTTGTTGTTATGTGCTCCCTCTTCTTATCTAAAAACACAAGTTATAGTGTGTCTCCTTAGAATGCTTAGGTGCTTTCACCGCTTAACCATATTCTTCTTTTCCTTTGAAGCATGTTGCATCAGTAGTATAAATCCGTGTGAGCCTTTTTGAGTATGTCATGTATTCACCCTTGCTATAATCATAAATGCAGATGATTACTGCTACGATGACACTTTTGGTGCCTACTACCTGGATTACTACAACGACGAGTAGATAGGAGATCCCGAGCAGCATACCAAGACCTCTGGAATGGGGACCAATTTGCTTTTACGTTCTAGCCTCTCTAGGCATTCGAGTTGTTGCATGTACTCAGACTCGCCATGTTTTGGCTATGTAATGGATGTAGTGTAATGTAACCTGGATGTATTCTGGATATTGTCTCAAGTGAGGCCTATTTACCATATATTGTTTTTACATTAGTTGTTTCTATGACGATACCCCGATAATGTTTCACCCTCATCCGTATAGCCATGTGATACGTCTCCAACGTATCTATAATTTTTTATTGTTCCATGCTATTTATCTATTTTGGATGCTAATGGGCTTATTTACAAACTTTTATGTTATTTTTGGGACTAACATACTAACCCAAGGCCTAGTGTAAATTGTTGTTTTTTTGCCTATTTCAGTGTTACGCAGAAAAGGAATATAAAAAAGAATCCAAACGGAATAAAATCTTCGGGAGAGTTATTTTTGGAACAAACGTGATCTAGGGGACTTGGAGTGGATGTCAAGTAACTAACGAGGAGGCCACGAGGCAGGGGGGCGCCTACCCCCTGGGCGCACCCTCCCCCCTCGTGGGCCCCTCATGGATCCACCGACCTACTTCTTCCTCCTATATATATCCACATTCCCCGAAAACATCCAGGAGCACCACGAAACCCTATTTCCACCGCCGCAACCTTCTGTACCCAAGAGATCCCAAATTAGGGCCTTTTCCGGAACTCCGCCAGAGGGGGAATCGATCACGGAGGGCCTCTACATCAACTCCATGGCCCCTCCGATGATGTGTGAGTAGTTTACCTCAGACCTTCGGGTCCATAGTTATTAGCTAGATGGTTTCTTCTCTCTCTTTGGATCTCAATACAATGTTCTCCACGATTTTCTTGGAGATCTATTTGATGTAACTCTTTTTGCGGTGTGTTTGTCGAGATCCGATGAATTGTGGGTTTATGATCAAGTTTATCTATGAACAATATTTGATTCTTCTCTGAAATATTTTATGTATGATTGGTTATCTTTGCAAGTCTCTTCGAATTATCAGTTTGGTTTGGCCTACCAGATTGATCTTTCTTGCAATGGGAGAAGTGCTTAGCTTTGAGTTTAATCTTGCGGTGTCCTTTCCCAGTGACAGCAGGGGCAGCAAGGCACGTATTGTATTGTTGCCATCGAGGATAAAAAGATGGGGTTTATATCATATTGCTTGAGTTTATCCCTCTACATCATGTCATCTTGCCTATTGCATTACTCTGTTCTTATGAACTTAATACTCTTGATGCATGCTGGATAGCGGTCGATGTGTGGAGTAATAGTAGTAGATGCAGAATCATTTCGGCCTACTTGTCGCGGACATGATGCCTATATACATGATCATGCCTAGATATTCTCATAATTATGCACTTTTCTATCAATTGCTCGACAATAATTTGTTCACCCACCGTAATACTTATGCTATCTTGAGAGAAGCCACTAGTGAAACCTATGGCCCCCGGGTCTATCTTTTATCATATAAGTTTCCCATCTATTTTATTTTGCAATCTTTACTTTTAATCTATGTCAAAAAATACCAAAAATATTTATCTTATTATTATTGTTATTATTATCTCTATCAGATCTCACTCTCGTAAGTGACCGTGAAGGGATCGACAACCCCTTTATCGTGTTGGTTGCGAGGTTCTTATTTGTTTGTGTAGGTACGAGGGAATTGCGTGTAGTCTCCTACTGGATTGATACCTTGGTTCTCAAAAACTGAGGGAAATACTTACGCTACTTTGCTGCATCATCCTTTCCTCTTCAAGGGAAAACCAACACAGTGCTCAAGAGGTAGCAAGAAGGATTTCCGGCGGCGTTGCTGGGGAGATCTACCACAAATCAAGCATACCAAGTATCCATCACAAACTCTTATCCCTCGCATTACATTATTTGCCATTTGCCTCTCGTTTTCCTCTCCCCCACTTCACCCTTGTCGTTTTATTCGTCCTCTCTTTCCGTCCGCCTCTCTTTTTGTTTGCCTCTTTTTCGCTTTCTTCTTGTGTGCTTGTGTGTTAGATTGTTTGTCACGATGGCTCAAGATAATACTAAATTGTGTGACTTTTCCGATACCAACAATAATGATTTTATTAGCACTCCGATTGCTCCTCTGACTGATGCTGAATCTTGTGAAATTAATGCCGCTTTGCTGAATCTTGTCATGAAAGATTCGTCTCCCGGCCTTCCCAGTGAAGATGTCGCTACCCATCTGAATAGCTTTGTTGATCTGTGTGATGTGCAAAAGAAGACAGATGTGGATAATGATATCGTTAAACTGAAGCTATTTCCGTTTTCACTTAGAGATCGTGCTAAAACTTGGTTTTCATCTTTGCCTAAAAATAGTATTGATTCATGGAATAAGTGCAAAGATGCCTTTATCTATAAGTATTTTCCTCCCGCTAAGATCATCTCTCTTAGAAACGATATTATGCATTTCAAGCAACTTGATCATGAACATGTTGCACAAGCATGGGAGAGGATGAAATTAATGATATGTAATTGCCCCACACATGGTTTGAATCTTTGGATGATTATACAAAAATTTTATGTCGGATTGAATTTTGCTTCTAGATCTCTTTTAGATTCGGCCGTGGGAGGCACTTTTATGGAAATCACCCTAGGAGAAGCTACTAAACTCTTAGATAATATTATGGTTAATTATTCTCAATGGCACACTGAAAGATCTACTAGTAAAAATGTGCATGCTATAGAAGAAATCAATGTTTTGAGTGGAAAGATGGATGAACTTATGAAATTGTTTGCTAATAAGAGTGTTTCTTATGATCCTAATGATATGCCTTTGTCTACTTTTATTAAGTAATAATGAATCTATGGATGTGAATTTTGTTGGTAGGAACAATTTTGGTAATAACGCGTATAGAGGTAATTTTAATCCTAGGCCGTTTCCTAGTAATTCCTCTAATAATTATGGTAATTCCTACAACAATTCTTATGGAAATTATAATAAGATGCCCTCTGATTTTGAATCTAATATTAAAGAATTTATTAGTTTGCAAAAAAGTTTCAATACCTTGATTGGAGAAAAATTGTCCAAGATTGATGAGTTGGCTAGGAACGTGGATAGAATTTCTCTTGATGTTGATTCTTTGAAATTTAGATCTATTCCACCTAAGCATGATATCAATGAGTCTCTCAAAGCTATGAGAATTTCCATTGATGAGTGCAAAGAAAGAACCGCTAGGATGCGTGCTAAAAAAGATTGCTTTGTGAAAGCGTGTTCTAGTTTTGATGATAATAAGGATGAAGATCTAAAAGTGATTGATGTGTCCCCTATTAAATCTTTGTTTTGCAATACGAATCTTGATAATGATGGGACTGGAGATGAGTCAACTTTAGTTAAAAGGCGTCCCAATGATTCGGAGTTTTTAGATCTTGATTCAAAAATTGGTAAAAGTGGGATTGATGAGGTCAAAACTTTACATAGCAATGAACCCACTATTTTGGATTTCAAGGAATTTAATTATGATAATTGTTCTTTAATATATTGTATTTCCTTGTTGCAATCCGTGCTAAATTCTCCGCATGCTTATAATCAAAATAAAGCTTTTACTAAACATATCGTTGATACTTTAATGCAATCTTATGAAGAAAAGCTTGAATTGGAAGTTTCTATCCCTAGAAAAATTTATGATGAGTGGGAACCCACTATTAAAATTAAAATTAAATATCATGAATGCTATGCTTTATGTGATTTGGGTGCTAGCGTTTCCACGATTCGAAAAACTTTGTGTGTGTGTTAGGTTTCCGTGAATTTGATGATTGTTCTTTAAACTTGCACTTTGGAGATTCCACTATTAAGAAACCTATGGGAAGAATTAATGATGTCCTTATTATTGCAAATAGGAATTATGTGCCCGTAGATTTCATTGTTCTTGATATTGATTGCAATCCTACATGTCCTATTACTCTTGGTAGACCTTTCCTTAGAACGATTGGTGCAATTATTGATATGAAAGAAGGAAATATTAGATTTCAATTTCCGTTAAGGAAATGTATGGAACACTTCCCTAGAAATAAAATTAAATTATCTTATGAATCTATTATGAGAGCCACTTATGGATTGTATACCAAAGATGATAATATCTAGATCTATTCTTGCTTTTATGCCTAGCTAGGGGCGTTAAACAATAGCGCTTGTTGGGAGGCAACCCAAATTTATTTTTGTTCCTTGCTTTCTGATTCTGTTTAGTAATAAATAATTCATCTATACTATGTTTAGATGTGGTTTTATGCTTTTAATTAGTGTTTGTGCCAAGTAGAACCTTTGGGAAGACTTGGGGGAAGTCTTTGTGATCTTGCTGTAAAAAACAGAAACTTTAGCGCTCACGAGATTTGCTGCCATTTTTACTGGAGAGTGCGATTAAGTTGATTCTTTTTGCAGATGATTAATAGATAAATTCCTCACGTCCAGAAATTTATTTTAGAATTGTTGGGATTATATAAGTATTCTAAACCTATAGATTACTACAGGCTGTTCTGTTTTTGACAGATTCTGTTTTTCGCGTGTTGTTTGCTTATTTTGATGAATCAATGGCTAGTATCGGAGGTTATGAACCATAGAGAAGTTGGAATACAGTAGGTTTAACACCAATATAAATAAATAATTAGTTCATTACAGTACCTTAAGTGGTGGTTTGTTTTCTTATACTAACGGAGTTCATGAGATTTTCTGTTTAAGTTTTGTGTTCTGAAGTTTTTCAAGTTTTGGGTAAAGATTTGATGGATTATGGAACTAGGAGTGGAAAGAGACTAAGCTTGGGTATGTCCATGGAACCCCAAGGTAAAATTCAAGGACAACCAAAAGCCTAAGCTTGGGGATGCCCCGGAAGGCATCCCCTCTTTCGTCTTCTTCTATTGGTAACTTTACTTGAGGCTATATTTTTATTCACCACATGATATGTGTTTTGCTTGGAGTGTCTTGTATGATTTGAGTCTTTGCTTTTTAGTTTTCCATAATCATCCTTTCTGTACACACCTTTTGGGAGACACACACATGAATTGGAATTTATTAGAATACTCTATGTGCTTCACATATATCTTTTGAGCTAGATAATTTTGCTGTAGTGCTTCACTTATACCTTTTAGAGCACGGTGGTGGTTTTATTTTATAGAAATTATTGATCTCTCATGCTTCACTTATATTATTTTGAGAGTCCTCTAAAACATCATGGTAATTTGCTTTAGTTATAAAACTAGTCCTAATATGATAGGCATCCAAGATGGGTATAATAAAAACTATCATAAAAAGTGCATTGAATACCATGAGAAGTTTGATACTCGATGATTGTTTTGAGATATGGAGATGGTGATATTAGAGTCATGCTAGTTGAGTAGTTGTGAATTTGAGAAATACTTGTTCTAAAGTTTGTGATTCCCGTAGCATGCACGTATGGTGAACCGTTATGTGAAGAAGTTGGAGCATGATTTATTTATTGATTGTCTTCCTTATGAGTGGCGGTCGGGGACGAGCGATGGTCTTTTCCTACCAATCTATCCCCCTAGGAGCATGCGTGTAGTACTTTGTTTCGATAACTAATAAATTTTTGCAATAAGTATGTGAGTTTTTTATGACTAATGTTGAGTCCATGGATTATACGCACTCTCACCCTTCCACCATTGCTAGCCTTTCTAGTACCGTGCAACTTTCGCCGGTACCATTAACCCACCATATACCTTCCTCAAAACAGCCACCATACCTACCTATTATGGCATTTCCATAGCCATTCCGAGATATATTGCCATGCAACTTTCCACCGTTCCGTTTACTATGACACGCTTCATCATTGTGATATTGCTTTGCATGATCATGTAGTTGACATCGTATTTGTGGCAAAGCCACCATTCATAATTCTTTCATACATGTCACTCATGAGTCATTGCATATCCCGGTACACCGCCGGAGGCATTCACATAGAGTCATATTTTGTTATAAGAATTGAGTTGTAATTCTTGAGTTGTAAGTAAATAAAGTGTGATGATCATCATTATTAGAGCATTGTCACAAGTGAGGAAAGGATGATAGAGACTATGATTCCCCCACAAGTCGGGATGAGACTTCGAACGAAAAAAATAAAGAAAGAAAAAAGGCCATAAAAAAGAAGGCCCAAATAAAAAAAATGAAAAAATGAAAAAATGAGAGAAAAAGAGAGAAGGGACAATGTTACTATCCTTTTCCACACTTGTGCTTCAAAGTAGCACTATGATCTTCATGATAGAGAGTCTCATATGTTATCACTTTCATATACTAGTGGGAATTTTACGTTATAGAACTTGGCTTGTATATTCCAATGATGGGCTTCCTCAAAATGCCCTAGGTTTTCGTGAGCAAGCGAGTTGTATGCACACCCACTTAGTTTCTTTTTAAGCTTTCATACACTTATAGCTTTAGTGCACCCGTTGCATGGCAATCCCTACTCACTCACATTGATATCTATTGATGGGCATCTCCATAGCCCATTGATACGCCTAGTTGATGTGAGACTATCTTCTCCTTTTTGTCTTCTCCACAACCACCATTCTATTCCACACATAGTGCTATGTCCATGGCTCACGCTCATGTATTGCGTGAAGATTGAAAAAGTTTGAGAACATCAAAAGTATGAAACAATTGCTTGGCTTGTCATCGGGGTTGTGCATGATTTAAATACTTTGTGTGGTGAAGATAGAGCATAGCTAGACTATATGATTTTGTAGGGATAACTTTCTTTGGCCATGTTATTTTGAGAATACATAATTGCTTTGTTAGTATGCTTGAAGTATTATTATTTTTATGTCAATACTAAACTTTTGTATTGAATCTTTTGGATCTGAAAATTGATGCCACAATAAATAAAATTACATTGAGAATTATGCTAGGTAGCATTTCACATCAAAAAAATCCGTTTTTATCATTTACCTACTCGAGGACGAGCAGGAATTAAGCTTAGGGATGCTTGATACGTCTCCAACGTATCTATAATTTTTGATTGTTCCATGCTATTATATTATCTGTTTTGGATGTTAATGGGCTTATTTATACACTTTTATATTATTTTTGGGACTAACCTACTAACCCAAGGCCTAGTGCAAATTGCTGTTTTTTTGCCTATTTCAGTGTTTCGCAGAAAAGAATATCAAACGGAATCCAAACGGAATAAAACCTTCGGGAGAGTTATTTTTGGAACAAACGTGATCCAGGGGACTTGGAGTGGATGTCAAGCAACCAACGAGGAGGCCACGAGGCAAGGGGCGCGCCCTCCCCCCTCGTGGCTCCACCGACCTACTTCTTCCTCATATATCCAAGAGCGCCACGAAACCCTTCCGTACCCAAGAGATCCCATCTTGGGGCCTTTTCCGGAGCTCCGCCAGAGGGGGAATCGATCACGGAGGGCCTCTACATCAACTCCATGGCCCCTCCGATGATGTGTGAGTAGTTTACCTCAGACCTTCGAGTCCATAGTTATTAGCTAGATGGCTTCTTCTCTCTCTTTGGATCTCAATACAATGTTCTCCTCGATCTTCTTGGAGATCTATTTGATGTAACTCTTTTTGCGGTGTGTTTGTCGAGATCCGATGAAATGTGGGTTTATGATCAAGTTTATCTATGAACAATATTTGATTCTTCTTTGAAATCTTTTATGTATGATTGGTTATCTTTGCAAGTCTCTCCGAATTATCAGTTTGGTTTGGCCTACTAGATTGATCTTTCTTGCAATGGGAGAAGTGCTTAGCTTTGGGTTCAATCTTGCGGTGTCCTTTCCTAGTGACTGCAGGGGCAGCAAGGCATGTATTGTATTGTTTCCATCGAGGATAAAAAGATGGGGTTTATATCATATTGCTTGAGTTTATCCCTCTACATCATGCCATCTTGCCTATGTGTGCAGTAATAGTAGTAGATGCATAATCGTTTCGGTCTACTTGTCGCGGACATGATGCCTATATACATGATCATGCCTAGATATTCTCATAATTATGCACTTTTCTATCAATTGCTCGACAATAATTTGTTCGCCCATCGTAATACTTATGCTATCTTCTATCACAGATCCGAAGGCAAGATATTCGTTGCTAAGAATGGATCCTTTCTAGAAAAGGAGTTTCTCTCGAAAGAAGTGAGTGGGAAGAAAGTAGAACTTGACGAGGTAATTGTACCTTCTTCCTTATTGGAAAGTAGTACATCACTAAAATCAGTTCCAATGATTCCTACACCAGTAAGTGAGGAAGCTAATGATGATAATCATGAAACTTCTGATCAAGTTACTACCGAACCTCGTAGGTCAACCAGAGTAAGATCCGCACCAGAGTGGTACGGTAATCCTATTCTGGAAGTCATGTTACTTGACCATGACGAACCTACGAACTATGAGGAAGCGATGATGAGCCCAGATTCCGCAAAATGGCTTGAAGCCATGAAATCTGAGATGGGATCCATGTATGAGAACAAAGTATGGACTTTGGTTGACTTTCCTGATGATCGGCAAGCCATAGAGAATAAATGGATCTTGAAGAAGAAGACTGACGCTGACGGTAATGTTACTGTCTATAAAGCTCGAGTTGTTGTGAAAGGTTTTCGACAAGTTCAAGGAGTTGACTACGATGAGACCTTCTCACCCGTAGTGATGCTTAAATCCGTTTGAATCTTGTTAGCAATTGCCGCATTTTATGATTATGAAATTTGGCAAATGGATATCAAAACTGCATTCCTTAATGGATATCTTAAAGAAGAGTTGTATATGATGCAACCAAAAGGTTTTGTCGATCCAAAAGGTGCTAACAAAGTGTGCAAGCTCCAACGATCCATTTATGGACTGGTGCAAGCCTCTCGGAGTTGGAATATACGCTTTGATAGCATGATCAAAGCATATGGTTTTATACAAACTTTTGGAGAAGCCTGCATTTACAAGAAAGTGAGTGGGAGCTTCGTAGCATTTCTAATATTATATGTAGATGACATATTATTAATCGGAAATGATATTGAATTTCTGAATAGCATAAAAGGATACTTGAATAAGAATTTTTCAATGAAAGACCTCGGTGAAGCTGCTTATATATTGGGCATCAAGATCTATAGAGATAGATCAAGACGCTTAATTGGACTTTCACAAAGCACATACCTTGATAAAGTTTCGAAGAAGTTCAAAATGGATCAGGTAAAGAAAGGGTTCTTGCCTGTATTACAAGGTGTGAAGTTGAGTCAGACTCAATGCCCGACCACTTCAGAAGATAGAGAGAAAATGAAAGGTCTTCCCTATGCTTCAGCCATAGGATATATCATGTATGCAATGCTGTGTACCAGACCTGATGTGTGCCTTGCTATAAGTTTAGCAAGGAGGTACCAAAGTAATCCAGGAGTGGATCACTAGATAGCGGTCATGTCAGGACCCCGATCCAAATTCACACTGATCTAGCATGTAACACATCATATCACTTTGCGGCCTCACGCACGGTATTCCCACGGGTGCCACCTTACCTGGCCCGGGACCGTTTGCGCCTTTTGGCTCACGTATATGATAGTGCCGCTAGCATCCATATGACAAAGAACCCGGGCCGACATGACTAGTCGTGAACCCAAAGTGGCACTAAGTTACGGGGACAGACATACATGAGCCAACCTCGAACGTGTCGGTCATCAGCGTGTGAATCCGGGCTGTAGCAACTAGGCTAACAGGACTCCGGGAACCCGGGCTGTAGCAGGCCAGCAGGACTCCGGAAGTCACCGCATGACATTTCCCCGAAGGGATAGACACATGATCGAAGAAGGACACATGCCGGCCAGTCTAAGTGTTCTGGAGCAGTAGCAACTGGGGTAACAGGACTCCGGTAAACCGGGCTGTAGCAGACTACCATGGCTCAGTGGAAGCACTAGACTACATTTCCCCACAAGAGAGGCTACCAAGGATAGACAACTAGGTTGTCAGATCCCACACATACCAAGCATTTCAATCATACACACAATATGCTCGATATGTGTAAATACAACATGGCATCACAAAAAAATTCTACGACTCAAAGTATTTATTCATAAGACCCCGAAGAGACAGATATTACAAACATGGGTCTCATGGCCCAGCATTCAAGTCATACAAGCAATAGCACATGCAGAAGCTTATCTTGTCTGAGTATAGACAGCTACAAATGAAAAAGGCTGAGAAGCCTGACTAACTACAAGACCCTACCGAGGGCACAAGATCGTAGCTGAGGTAACAAGCTAAACGTCGAAGTCCACGCGGAACTACTAGCGACACTGAAGTCTCTCTGCAAAACATAAATTAAGCAAACGTGAGTACAAATGTACCTAGCAACACTTACATCAGAACTAGCTACATATGCATCAGTATCAACAAAGGGATGGTGGGGTTTAACTACAGCAAGCCAGCTTTGAGTCAGTGGCTATCCTGAACTAGGTCTGCAAGTAACTCTTTTGAGGTGGCGCACACGAGTCCACATATTCACTAATCAATACACCACTATGGACCCGCTCCCGTCTCCCTACGAGAACGCCATCCATAACACTCACGCTTATCTTGCGCACTTTAGAGTATCCACTTTCACTTGTCTATGAACTGTACAGACAACCCAGAAGTCCTTTACCGCGGACGCGGCTATTCGAATAGATCATTCATAACCCTGCAGGGGTGTACTTCTTCACACATGTTTCCACCACTTAGCGTCTGCACATGACATGTGCTCGGCAAACTTCAAGCGAAAGCCAACGTGGGTGTAGACCACGACCTGACTAACCACACAAGTCTCTAGTCCAGGTTTATCGCCTATTCGGGTTCCATCTGCGAGGAGATCCGGTCGGGGTTTCGCTCAAAACCCCAAACGATGTGTGCAGGGTTCCCGAGACACCAAACGGGCGCCCGGTACACCGTGCCACGGTGTATATACCGCATCATAGCCCACCCCTAGGGTCAGCGCTATGCACGACCTCCAACACATATCCTACAAACACCAGAAACTAGTTGTAACTCCTGGACAGAGGACATGGGCGGTTAATAAGTCGAGCGGGGTCATATTTCAGGGCCCAACATGTGGTAGTAGTTGTTCATGGATCACAAACCCAGAACTCAGTTCCTGAGGACGGTTTCAATGAGACAACCCACCATGTACTCCTACATGGCCTCTCATCGATACCTTTACCAAATCATGTTCACACACTTAGCTCTCAACAGTAGGACATGTTCACACACCTCCAATTCATCCCCGATGAATCATACCTGACTCAACTCTAAGCAGTAGCAGGCATGATAGACAAGCATGAATGAGTAGGCACATCAGGGCTCAAACAACTCCTACAGTGGGTTTCATCTATTTAGTGTGGCAATGACAGGTCATGCATAGGAAAAGGGGTTCAACTACCGCAGCATGCAACAGTTGAATCGTTGTTGTCCTAATGTAGTAAAAGAGAGCAGGAGCGAGAAAGTGGGATTGTATCGGAATGAACAAGGGGGTTTTGCTTGCCTGGCACTTCTGAAGATAGTATATCTCTTAATCGGTGTCATCGAACTCATCACCGGAACCACGTCTACTGAGAGGGGACAAATACCGGCAACAGAGAAGAAACACAATCAATGCAATGCTCAATATGATGAATGATCAGGACATGGCAAAATGAGTGTGTTGGGCTAACGCAACTACAACCATATGGGTTTGAGCCATTTTGAACCAACGGTTCAACCCCAAACCCATCTTTTGAATTTACATAGTGCTTTATCATGTTTTGATATAACAACAGGGTTAAGTTGCTTTAACATGCATGAAACCAGTACAGATGGATAGATTGGATTTTTCTGATCATTTTTCATATATAACTCTTTTCATTCTAAGCTATAGATTAATTTCTGTGATTTTTAGAAGTTTAGAGCATTTTCTGGAATTTCCTGAATTGTTTTAATCCAGAAAATGGTTAACTGCGTCAGCATGACGTCGGTGTGACATTAGCAGGTCAAATGCGCCAGCCCAGGTCAAACCTGACAGCTGGGACCCACATGTCAGTGTCTAACTAATTAACCTAAGTTAATTAGCTCTAAACTAATACTAAACTAGACTAGTTAAAGCCGTGGGCCCATATGTCAGTATTAACAGGGCTAATTAAGTTTAGTTAGCACCTAACCAAAATTAGCAGGGGCCTGGGCCACTTGTCAGCAACGTAGGGGAGGTCAAACCCCTGGTCAGTGGGGTCAAACCCGCCGGCGACTCGACGCCGGCGAGGCCAGACGCGCCAGAGGGCCTCGGATTGAAGGAAATATGCCCTAGAGGCAATAATAAAGTTATTATTTATTTCCTTATATCATGATAAATGTTTATTATTCATGCTAGAATTGTATTAACCGGAAACATAATACATGTGTGAATACATAGACAAACAGAGTGTCACTAGTATGCCTCTACTTGACTAGCTCGTTAATCAAAGATGGTTATGTTTCCTAACCATGAACAAAGAGTTGTTCTTTGATTAACGAGGTCGCATCATTAGTTGAATGATCTGATTGACATGACCCATTCCATTAGCTTAGCACCCGATCATTTAGTATGTTGCTATTGCTTTCTTCATGACTTATACATGTTCCTATAACTATGAGATTATGCAACTCCCGTTTACCGGAGGAACACTTTGGGTACTACCAAACGTCACAACGTAACTGGGTGATTATAAAGGAGTACTACAGGTGTCTCCAATGGTAGATGTTGGGTTGGCGTATTTCGAGATTAGGGTTTGTCACTCCGATTGTCGGAGAGGTATCTCTGGGCCCTCTCGGTAATACACATCACATAAGCCTTGCAAGCATAATAACTAAGATGTTAGTTATGAGATGATGTATTACGGAACAAGTAAAGAGACTTGCCAGTAACGAGATTGAACTAGGTATTGGATACCGACGATCGAATCTCGGGCAAGTAACATACCGATGACAAAGGGAACAACATATGTTGTTATGCGGTCTGACCGATAAAGATCTTCGTAGAATATGTAGGAGCCAATATGGGCATCCAGGTCCCGCTATTGGTTATTGACCGGAGACGTGTCTCGGTCATGTCTACATTGTTCTCGAACCGTAGGGTCCGCACGCTTAACGTTACGATGGCAGTTATTATGAGTTTATGCATTTTTGATGTACCGAAGGTTGTTCGGAGTCCCGGATGTGATCACGGACATGACGAGGAGTCTCGAAATGGTCGAGACGTAAAGATTGATATATTGGAAGGCTATGTTTGGACATCGGAAGTGTTCCGAGTGAAATCGGGATTTTACCGGAATACCGGGAGGGTTACCGGAACCCCCCGGGAGGCAAATGGGCCTATTGGGCCTTAGTGGAAAAGTGAAAGGGGCTGCCATAGAGGGCTGCGCACCTCCCCCCTTTCCCTAGTCCTAATAGGACTAGGGAAGGTGGCCGGCCACCCCTTCTCTCTTTCCCCCTTGAGGATTCCTATTAGGAATAGGATTGGGGGGGAGTCCTACTCCCGGTAGGAGTAGGACTCCTCCTGCGCCCCTCTCCCTTGGCCGGCCGAACCCCTCCCCTTGCTCCTTTATATACAGGGGCAGGGGGCACCCCATAGACACACAAGTTGATCATTGTTGATCGTTCCTTAGCCGTGTGCGGTGCCCCCTGCCACCAAATTCCACCTCGGTCATATCGTTGTAGAGCTTAGGCGAAGCCTTGCGTCGGTAGTGCATCAAGATCGTCATCACGCCGTCGTGCTGACGGAACTCTTCCTCGACGCTTTGCTGGATCGGAGCCCGAGGATCATCATCGAGCTGAACATGTTCTAAGAACTCGGAGGTGCCGGAGTAACGGTGCCTGGATCGGTCGGATCGGGAAGAAGACATACGACTACTTCCTCTACGTTGTGTGATCGCTTTCGCAGTCGGTCTGCGTTGGTACGTAGACAACACTCTCCCCTCTCATTGCTATGCATCACCATGATCTTGCGTGTGCTAGGAATTTTTTTGAAATTACTACGTTCCCCAACAGTGGCATCCGAGCCTAGGTTTTATGGTTTGATGTTATTTGCACGAGTAGAACACAAGTGAGTTGTGGGCGATACAAGTCATACTGCCTACCAGTATGTCATACTTTGGTTCGGCGGTATTGTTGGACGAGACGATCCGGACCAACCTTACGCGTACTCTTACGCGAGACCGGTTCCCTCGACGTGCTTTGCACATAGATGGCTTGCGGAAGACTGTCTCTCCAACTTTAGTTGAACCAAGTGTGGCTACGCCCGGTCCTTGAGAAGGTTAAAACGGAGTCTATTTGACAAACTATCGTTGTGGTTTTGATGCGTAGGTGAGATGAGTTCTTACTTAAGCCCGTAGCAGCCACGTAAAACTTGCAACAACAAAGTAGAGGACGTCTAACTTGTTTTTGTAGGGCATGTTGTGATGTGATATGGTCAAGGCATGATGCTGATTTTATTGTATGAGATGATCATGTTTTTGTAACCAAGTTATCGGCAACTGGCAGGAGCCATATGGTTGTCGCTTTCTTGTATGCAATGCAATCGCGATGTAATGCTTTACTTTATTACTAAGCGGTAGTGATAGTCGTGGAAGCATAAGATTGGCGAGACGACAATGATGCTACGATGGAGATCAAGGTGTCGCGCCGGTGACGATGGTGATCATGACGGTGCTTCGGAGATGGAGATCACAAGCACAAGATGATGATGGCCATATCATATCACTTATATTGATTGCATGTGATGTTTATCCTTTTATGCATCTTATCTTGCTTTGATTGACGGTAGCATTATAAGATGATCTCTCACTAAATTATCAAGAAGTTTTCTCCCTGAGTATGCACCGTTGCCAAAGTTCGTCGTGCCCAGACACCACGTGATGATCGGGTGTGATAAGCTCTACGTCCATCTACAACGGGTGCAAGCCAGTTTTGCACACGCAGAATACTCAGGTTAAACTTGACGAGCCTAGCATATGCAGATATGGCCTCGGAACACAGAGACCGAAAGGTCGAGCGTGAATCATATAGTAGATATGATCAACATGACGATGTTCACCATTGAAAACTACTCCATCTCACGTGATGATCGGTTATGGTTTAGTTGATTTGGATCACGTGATCACTTAGAAGATTAGAGGGATGTCTATCTAAGTGGGAGTTCCTAAGTAATTTGATTAACTGAACTTAAACTTATCATGAACTTAGTACCTGATAGTATCTTGCTTGTTTATGTTGATTGTAGATAGATGGCTCGTGCTGTTATTCCGTTGAATTTTAATGTGTTCCTTGAGAAAGCAAAGTTGAAAGATGATGGTAGCAATTACACGGACTGGGTCCGTAACCTGAGGATTATCCTCATTGCTGCACAGAAGAATTACGTCTTGGAAGCACCGCTAGGTGCCAGGCCTGCTGCTGGAGCAACACCAGATATTATGAACGTCTGGCAGAGCAAAGCTGATGACTACTCGATAGTTCAGTGTGCCATGCTTTATGGCTTAGAATCGGGACTTCAACGACGTTTTGAACGTCATGGAGCATATGAGATGTTCCAGGAGTTGAAGTTGATATTTCAAGCAAATGCCCGAATTGAGAGATATGAAGTCTCCAATAAGTTCTATAGCTGCAAGATGGAGGAGAATAGTTCTGTCAGTGAGCATATACTCAAAATGTCTGGGTATAATAATCACTTGATTCAGATGGGAGTTAATCTTCCAGATGATTGCGTCATTGACAGAATTCTCCAATCACTGCCACCAAGCTACAAGAGCTTCGTGATGAACTATAATATGCAAGGGATGAACAAGACTATTCCCGAGCTCTTCGCAATGCTGAAAGCTGTGGAGGTAGAAATCAAGAAGGAGCATCAAGTGTTGATGGTTAACAAAACCACTAGTTTCAAGAAAAAGGGCAAAGGGAAGAAGAAGGGGAACTTCAAGAAGAACAGCAAGCAAGTTGCTGCTCAGGAGAAGAAACCCAAGTCTGGACCTAAGCCTGAAACTGAGTGCTTCTACTGCAAGCAGACTGGTCACTGGAAGCGGAACTGCCCCAAGTATTTGGCGGATAAGAAGGATGGCAAGGTGAACAAAGGTATATGTGATATACATGTTATTGATGTGTACCTTACTAGAGCTCGCAGTAGCACCTGGGTATTTGATACTGGTTCTGTTGCTAATATTTGCAACTCGAAATAGGGACTACGGAATAAGCGGACGCTAGCAAAGGACGAGGTGACGATGCGCGTGGGAAACGGTTCCAAAGTCGATGTGATCGCGGTCGGCACGCTACCTCTACATCTACCTTCGGGATTAATATTAGACCTAAATAATTGTTATTTGGTGCCTGCGTTGAGCATGACATTATATCTGGATCTTGTTTAATGCGAGACGGTTATTCATTTAAATCAGAGAATAATGGTTGTTCTATTTATATGAGTAATATCTTTTATGGTCATGCACCTTCGAAGAGTGGTCTATTCTTGTTGAATCTCGATAGTAGTGATACACATATTCATAATGTAGAAGCCAAAAGATGCAGAGTTGATAATGATAGTGCAACTTATTTGTGGCACTGCCGTATAGGTCATATCGGTGTAAAGCGCATGAAGAAACTCCATACTGATGGGCTTTTGGAACCACTTGATTATGAATCACTTGGTACTTGCGAACCGTGCCTCATAGGCAAGATGACTAAAACACCGTTCTCCGGTACTATGGAGAGAGCAATAGATTTATTGGAAATCATACATACCGATGTATGTGGTCCGATGAATATTGAGGCTCGTGGCGGATATCGTTATTTTCTCACCTTCACAGATGATTTAAGCAGATATGGGTATATCTACTTAATGAAACATAAGTCTGAAACATTTGAAAAGTTCAAGGAATTTCAGAGTGAAGTTGAAAATCATCGTAACAAGAAAAATAAAGTTTCTACGATCTGATCGTGGAGGAGAATATTTGAGTTACAAGTTTGGTGTACATTTGAAAAATTGTGGAATAGTTTCGCAACTCACGCCACCTGGAACACCATAGCATAATGGTGTGTCCGAACGTCGTAATCGTACTTTACTAGATATGGTGCGATCTATGATGTCTCTTACTGATTTACCGCTATCGTTTTGGGGTTATGCTTTAGAGACGGCTGCATTCACGTTAAATAGGGCACCATCAAAATTCGGTGAGACAACGCCTTATGAACTATGGTTTGGCAAGAAACCAAAGTTGTCGTTTCTTAAAGTTTGGGGCTGCGATGCTTATGTGAAAAAGCTTCAACCTGATAAGCTCGAACCCTAAGCGGAGAAATGTGTCTTCATAGGATACCCAAAGGAAACTGGTGGGTATACCTTCTATCACAGATCCGAAGGCAAGACATTCGTTGCTAAGAATGGATCATTTCTAGAGAAGGAGTTTCTCTCGAAAGAAGTGAGTGGGAGGAAAGTAGAACTTGACGAGGTAACTGTACCTGCTCCCTTATTGGAAAATAGTACATCACAGAAAACTGTTTCTGCGACACCTATACCAATTAGTGAGGAAGCTAATGATGATGATCATGAAACTTCAGGACAAGATACTACTGAACCACGTAGATCAACCAGAGTGAGATCCGCACCAGAGTGGTACGGTAATCCAGTTCTGGAAGTCATGCTACTAGATCATGATGAACCTACGAACTATGAAGAAGCGATGGTAAGCCCAGATTCCGCAAAGTGGCTTGAGGCCATGAAATCTGAGATGGGATCCATGTATGAGAACAAAGTATGGACTTTGGTTGACTTGCCCGATGATCGGCAAGCAATTGAGAATAAATGGATCTTCAAGAAAAAGACTGACGCTGACGGTAATGTTACTGTCTATAAAGCTCGACTTGTCGCAAAAGGTTTTCGACAAGTTCAAGGGGTTGACTACGATGAGACCTTCTCACCCGTAGCGATGCTTAAATCCGTCAGAATCATGTTAGCAATTGCCGCATTTTATGATTATGAAATATGGCAGATGGATGTCAAAACTGCATTCCTGAATGGATTTCTGGAAAAAGAGTTGTATATGATGCAACCAGAAGGTTTTGTCGATCCAGAGGGAGCTAACAAAGTATGCAAACTCCAGCGATCCATTTATGGACTGGTGCAAGCATCTCGGAGTTGGAATAAACGCTTTGATAGTGTGATCAAAGCATTTGGCTTTATACAGACTTTTGGAGAAGCCTGTATTTACAAGAAAGTGAGTGGGAGCTCTGTAGCATTTCTGATATTATATGTGGATGACATATTGCTGATTGGAAATGATATAGAATTTCTGGATAGCATAAAGGGATACTTGAATAAAAGTTTTTCAATGAAAGACCTCGGGGAAGCTGCTTACATATTAGGCATAAAGATCTATAGAGATAGATCAAGACGCTTAATTGGACTTTCACAAAGCACATACCTTGACAAGATTTTGAAGAAGTTCAAAATGGATCAAGCAAAGAAAGGGTTCTTGCCTGTGTTACAAGGTGTGAAGTTGAGTTAGACTCAATGCCCGACCACTACAGAAGATAGAGAGAAAATGAAAGATGTTCCCTATGCTTCAGCCATAGGCTCTATCATGTATGCAATGCTGTGTACCAGACCTGATGTGTGCCTTGCTATAAGTTTAGCAGGGAGGTACCAAAGTAATCCAGGAGTGGATCACTGGACAGCGGTCAAGAACATCCTGAAATACCTGAAAAGGACTAAGGATATGTTTCTCGTATATGGAGGTGACAAAGAGCTCACCGTAAGAGGTTACGTTGATGCAAGCTTTGACACTGATCCGGACGATTCTAAATCGCAAACCGGATACGTGTTTACTTTAAACGGTGGAGCTGTCAGTTGGTGCAGTTCTAAACAAAGCGTCGTAGCGGGATCTACATGTGAAGCGGAGTACATAGCTGCTTTGGAAGCAGCGAACGAAGGAGTCTGGATGAAGGAGTTCATATCCGATCTAGGTGTCATACCTAGTGCATCGGGTCCAATGAAAATCTTTTGTGACAATACTGGTGCAATTGCTTTGGCAAAGGAATCCAGATTTCACAAAAGGACCAAACACATCAAAAGACGCTTCAACTCCATCCGGGATCTAGTCCAGGTGGGAGACATAGAGATTTGCAAGATACATACGGATCTGAATGTTGCAGACCCGTTGACTAAGCCTCTTCCACGAGCAAAACATGATCAGCATCAAGGCTCCATGGGTGTTAGAATCATTACTGTGTAATCTAGATTATTGACTCTAGTGCAAGTGGGAGACTGAAGGAAATATGCCCTAGAGTCAATAATAAAGTTATTATTTATTTCCTTATATCATGATAAATGTTTATTATTCATGCTAGAATTGTATTAACCGGAAACATAATACATGTGTGAATACATAGACAAACAGAGTGTCACTAGTATGCCTCTACTTGACTAGCTCGTTAATCAAAGATGGTTATGTTTCCTAACCATGAACAAAGAGTTGTTATTTGATTAACAAGGTCACATCATTAGTTGAATGATCTGATTGACATGACCCATTCCATTAGCTTAGCACCCGATCGTTTAGTATGTTGCTATTGCTTTCTTCATGACTTATACATGTTCCTATAACTATGAGATTATGCAACTCCCGTTTACCGGAGGAACACTTTGGGTACTACCAAACGTCACAACGTAACTGGGTGATTATAAAGGAGTACTACAGGTGTCTCCAATGGTAGATGTTGGGTTGGCGTATTTCGAGATTAGGGTTTGTCACTCCGATTGTCGAAGAGGTATCTTTGGGCCCTCTCGGTAATACACATCACATAAGCCTTGCAAGCATAATAACTAAGATGTTAGTTATGAGATGATGTATTACGGAATGAGTAAAGAGACTTGCCAGTAACGAGATTGAACTAGGTATTGGATACCGACGATCGAATCTCGGGCAAGTAACATACCGATGACAAAGGGAACAACGTATGTTGTTATGCGGTCTGACCGATAAAGATCTTCGTAGAATATGTAGGAGCCAATATGGGCATCCAGGTCCCGCTATTGGTTATTGACCGGATACGTGTCTCGGTCATGTCTACATTGTTCTCGAACCGTAGGGTCCGCACGCTTAACGTTACGATGACAGTTATTATGAGTTTTTGCATTTTTGATGTACCGAAGGTTGTTCGGAGTCCCGGATGTGATCACGGACATGACGAGGAGTCTCGAAGTGGTCGAGACGTAAAGATTGATATATTGGAAGGCTATGTTTGGACATCGGAAGTGTTCCGGGTGAAATCGGGATTTTATCGGAATACTGGGAGGGTTACCGGAACCCCCCGGGAGGCAAATGGGCCTATTGGGCCTTAGTGGAAAAGTGAAAGGGGCTGCCATAGAGGGCTGCGCACCTCCCCCCTTTCCCTAGTCCTAATAGGACTAGGGAAGGTGGCCGGCCACCCCTTCTCTCTTTCCCCCTTGAGGATTCCTATTAGGAATAGGATTGGGGGGGAGTCCTACTCCCAGTAGGAGTAGGACTCCTCCTGCGCCCCTCTCCCTTGGCCGGCCGAACCCCTCCCCTTGCTCCTTTATATACGGGGGCAGGGGGCACCCCATAGACACACAAGTTGATCATTGTTGATCGTTCCTTAGCCGTGTGCGGTGCCCCCTGCCACCAAATTCCACCTCGGTCATATTGTTGTAGAGCTTAGGCGAAGCCCTGCGTCGGTAGTGCATCAAGATCGTCATCACGCCGTCGTGCTGACGGAACTCTTCCTCGACGCTTTGCTGGATCGGAGCCCGAGGATCGTCATCGAGCTGAACGTGTGCTAAGAACTCGAAGGTGCCGGAGTAACGGTGCTTGGATCGGTCGGATCGGGAAGAAGACATACGACTACTTCCTCTAGATTGTGTGATCGCTTCCGCAGTCAGTCTGCGTTGGTACGTAGACAACACTCTCCCCTCTCGTTGCTATGCATCACCATGATCTTGCGTGTGCGTAGGATTTTTTTTGAAATTACTACGTTCCCCAACACGGATTTGGTCCTTCGGTGGCGAAATTGACGGCGGAGATGTGCTACGCGTAGCTGGGGAGCTGCTGCATCTAGTGGTTCAAGTGGTTGGACATGGGGACACCGAAACGACACCGGCGAGCTTGACAGCGGCGGCCGGAGTTCGGGCAGAGAGGGAGAAGGAGCTATGATGTGTGGCAGGGGCCGGGCCTAGGCGTGTTCATCTCCTGAGGACGCGCTGAGCACAGTGGAGTGCTCAGGTGCGGGCTCCCGTGGCTGTGGCCACGACGGTGGTGTCGTCGACGGAGCAGGGCTCTTGGGCTCGGTGTAGGTGGTGGTTAGGGGCGCATCCAGGGCACAGAGGAGGGTGGTTAGAGGCAGGAGCTCACGACGGTTGCAGTGGAGCGATCAACGAGCTCGGTGGAGGCCGGATGGCGATAGGGCGGCGATGACGATCTCCGACACCCGAGGTTGAAGATGACGACGGTGGCAGCGCTGCGGTGCGTCCTGGCTTGTGTACATCAACGAAGAGGAGTACAGAGCTGCGTCGGTTCTCCCGGACACACTGGATGGGCGAGGGAGGGCTGGTGGCCGTGGTGAATGGCGTCGGCGGCGACGAACTCCGCTCGGGTGGGTGAGAGAGAGAGATCAGAGGAGGGGAGAGGAGTGGGGGTTCCATATGGCTCCAGGGGGTCGCGTGGCATCTCCAGGGCGTCGAGGGGGAAAGAGGCAAGCAGGAGGTGGCCGGGGCGCGCGGCGGTGACACGCTCGTCCTCGTGGCAGAGGAAGAAGACGACAGGGGGAGGCCCAGGTGGGCTGGGCCACGAGCTACAGTGCTGGGCCGTGCTACCTCCTGAGCACTGCGTTGGTTTTCCCCGAAGAGGAAGGGATGATGCAGCAAAGTAGCGTAAGTATTTCCCTCAGTTTTTGAGAACCAAGGTATCAATCCAGTAGGAGGCTACGCGCGAGTCCCTCGTACATGCACAAAACAAATAAATCCTCGCAACCAACGCAAATAGGGGTTGTCAATCCCTATAAGGCCACTTACGAGAGTGAGATCTGATAGATATGATAAAGATAATATTTTTGGTATTTTTGTGATAAAGATGCAAAGTAAAATAAAGGCAAAGTAAATAGCAAAGTAGTAGGAGAACAATATGATAAAGATAGACCCGGGGGTCATAGGTTTCACTAGTGGCTTCTCTCGAGAGCATAAGTATTCTACGGTGGGTGAACAAATTACTGTTGAGCAATTGACAGAACTGAGCATAGTTATGAGAATATCTAGACATGATCATGTATATAGGCATCACGTCCGAGACAAGTAGACCGACTCCCGCCTGCATCTACTACTATTACTCCACTCATCGACCGCTATCCAGCATGCATCTAGAGTATTAAGTTAAAAATAGAGTAACGCCTTAAGCAAGATGACATGATGTAGAGGGATAGACTCATGCAATATGAAGAAAACCCCATCTTGTTATCCTCGATGGCAACAATACAATACGTGCCTTGCGGCCCTTACTGTCACCGGGAAAGGACACCGCAAGATTGAACCCAAAGCTAAGCACTTCTCCCATTTCAAGAAAGATCAATCTAGTAGGCCAAACCAAACTGGTAATTCGAAGAGACTTGCAAAGATAACCAATCATACATAAAAGAATTCAGAGAAGATTCAAATATTATTCATAGATAGACTTGATCATAAACCCACAATTCATCGGTCTCAACAAACACACCGCAAAAAGAAGATTACATCGAATAGATCTCCACAAGAGAGGGGGAGAACATTGTATTGAGATCCAAAAAGAGAGAAGAAGCCATCTAGCTACTAACTATGGACCCGTAGGTTTGAAGTAAACTACTCACACTTCATCGGAGGGGCTATGGTGTTGATGTAGAAGCCCTCCGTGATCGATGCCCCCTCCGGCGGAGCTCCGGAACAGGCCCCAAGATGGGATCTCGTGGATACAAAAAGTTACAGCGGTGGAATTATGGTTTTGGCTCCGTATCTGATCGTTTGGGGGTACGTGGATAAATATAGGAGGAAGAAGTACGTCGGTGGAGCAACAGGGGGCCCACAAGGGTGGGGGCGCGCCTGGTAGGGTAGGGCGCACACCCTACCTCGTAGCCTCCTGTTTCCTTTCTTGACGTAGGGTCCAAGTCTCCCGGGTCTTATCTATTGAGAAAATCACGTTCCCGAAGGTTTCATTTCGTTTGGAGTCCGTTTGATACTCCTTTTCTTCGAAACCTTAAAACAGGCAAAAAAACAACATTTTTGGGCTGGGCCACCGGTTAAGGTTAGTCCCAAGAATAATATAAAAGTGGATAATAAAGCCCAATAATGTTCAAAACAGTAGATAATATGGCATGGAGAAATAAAAAATTATAGATACGTTGGAGACGTATCAAGCATCCCCAAGCTTAATTCCTGCTCGTCCTCAAGTACGTAAATGGTAAAAATAGAATTTTTGATGCGGAGTGCTACTTGGCATAATTTTAATGTAATTCTTCTTAATTGTTGTATGAATATTCAGATCCGAAAGATTCAAGAAAAAGGTTTAATATTGACGTAAAAATAATAATACTTCAAGCATACTAACTAAGCAATTATGTCTTCTCAAAATAACATGGCTAAAGAAAGTTATCCCTACAAAATCATATAGTCTGGCTATGCTCCATCTTCACCACACAAAATATTTAAATCATGCACAACCCCGATGACAAGCCAAACAATTGTTTCATACTTTTGACATTCTCAAAACTTTTTCAATTTTCACGCAATACATGAGCGTGAGCCATGGACATAACATTATAGGTTGAATAGAACGGTGGTTGTAGAGAAGACAAAAAGGGAGAAGATAGTCTCACATCAACTAGGCGTATCAACGGGCTATGGAGATGCCCATCAATAGATATTAATGTGAGTGAGTAGGGATCGCCATGCAACGGATGCACTAGAGCTATAAGTATATGAAAGCTCAAAAAGAAACTAAGTGGGTGTGCATCCAACTTGCTTGCTCATGAAGACCTAGGGCATTTGGAGGAAGCCCATCATTGGAATATACAAGCCAAGTTCTATAATGAAAAATTCCCACTAGCATATGAAAGTGATAACATGAGAGACTCTCTACTATGAAGATCATGGTGCTACTTTGAAGCACAAGTGTGGTAAAAGGATAGTAGCATTGTCCCTTCTCTCTTTTTCTCTCATTTTTTTATTTGGGCCTTTTCTCTTTTTTTATGGCCTCTTTTCTTTCTTTTTTTTATTTTTCGTCCAGAGTTTTATCCCAACTTGTGGGGGAATCATAGTCTCCATCATCCTTTCCTCACTGGGACAATGCTCTAATAATGATGATCATCACACTTTTATTTTTCTTACAACTCAAGAATTACAACTAGATACCTAGAACAAAATATGACTCTATATGAATGCCTCCGACGGTGTACCGGGATATGCAACGACTTATGAGTGACATGTATGAAAGAATTATGAACGGTGGCTTTGCCACAAATACGATGTCGACTACATGATCATGCTAAGCAATATGACAATTATGGAGTGTGTCATAATAAATGGAATGGTGGTAAGTTGCATGGCAATATATCCCGGAATGGCTATGGAAATGCCATAATAGGTAGGTATGGTGGCTGTTTTGAGGAAGCTATATGGTGGGTGTATGATATCGGTGAAAAGGCGCGTGGTATTAGAGAGGCTAGCAAAGGTGGAAGGGTGAGAGTGCGTATAATCCATGGACTCAACATTAGTCATAAAGAACTCATATACTTATTGCAAAAATCTACAAGTTATCAAAGCAAAGTATTACGTGCATGCTCCTAGGGGGATAGATTGGTAGGAAAAGACCATCGCTCGTCCCCGACCGCCACTCATAAGGAAGACAATCAAAAAATAAATCATGCTCCGACTTCATCACATAATGGTTCACCATACGTGCATGCTACGGGAATCACAAACTTCAACACAAGTATTTCTCAAATTCACAACTACTCAACTAGCAAAACTTTAATATCACCATCTTCATATCTCAAAACAATTATCAAGCATCAAACTTATCATAGTTTTCAACACACTCATAAGAAAGTTTTATTATTAATCTTGTATACCAAGCATATTAGGATTTTAAGGAAATTACCATGCTATTAAGACTCTCAAAATAATCAAAGTGAAGCATGATAGATCAATAGTTTCTATAAAACAAATCCACCACCGTGCTCTAAAAGATATAAGTGAAGCACTAGAGCAAAATTATATAATTCAATAGATATAAGCGAAGCACATAGAGTATTCTAACAAATTCAAAATCAAGTATGGCTCTCTCAAAAGGTGTGTACAGCAAGGATGATTGTGGTAAACTAATAAGCAAAGACTCAAATCATACAAGACACTCCAAGCAAAACACATATCATGTGGCGAATAAAAAATATAGCTCCAAGTAAAGTTACCGATAGAAGTAGACGAAAGAGGGGATGCCTTCTGGGGCATCCCCAAGCTTTGGCTTTTAGGTGTCCTTAAATTATCTTGGGGGTGACATGGGCATCCCCAAGCTTAGTCTCTTGCCACTCCTTGTTCCATAATCCATCAAATCTTTACCCAAAACTTGAAAACTTCACAACACAAAACTTAAAGTAGAAAATCTCATGAGCTCCGTTAGCGAAAGAAAACAAAAGACCACTTCAAGGTACTGTAATGAACTCATTATTTATTTATAATGGTGTTATACCTACTGTATTACAACTTCTCTATGGTTTATAAACTATTTTACTAGCCATGGATTCATCAAAATAAGCAAACAACACACGAAAAACAGAATCTGTCAAAAACAGAATCTGTCAAAAACAGAACAGTCTGTAGTAATCTGTAGCTAGCGCAAGATCTGGAACCCCAAAAATTCTAAAATAAATTTCTGGACGTGAGGAATTTATCTATTAACCATCTGAAAAAAGAATTAACTAATTAGCACTTTGAAAATAAAAAGGGCAGCAGTTCTCGTGAGCGCTAAAGTTTCTGTTTTTATAGCAAGTTCAACAAGACTTTCCCCAAGTCTTCCCAACGGTTCTACTTGGCACAAACACTAATTAAACACAAAAAACACAACAAAAATAGAGGCTAGGTAAATTATTTATTACTAAACAGGAGAAAAAAGCAAGGAATAAAAATAAAATTGGGTTGCCTCCCAACAAGCGCTTTTCTTTAAAGCCTTTTTAGCTAGGCATTGATAATTTCAATGATGCTCACATGAAAGAAAAGAATTGAAGAACCAAGAGAGCATCATAAAACATGTGAAAAACACATCTAAGTATAACATACTTCCTATGCATAGGCATCTTATAGGCAAAGAAATTATCATGGCAAGCAAAAACTAGCATATGTATGGAAGAGGAATGAAACAATAGTAATCTCAACATAACGAGAGGTAATTTAGTAACATGAAAATTTCTACCACCATATTTTCCTCTCTCATAATAATTATATGTAGGATCATAAGCAAATTCAACAAAATAGCTATGACATAAAATATTTTCAACACGATCCACATGCATGCAAAGTTGACACTCTTCCAAAATAGTGGGATTAACATTAACTAAAGTCATGACCTCTCCAAACCCACTTTTATCAAAAACTTCATAAGATTGAAAATTCTCCAAATATGTGGGATCTAAAGTTGACACTCTTCCAAACCCACTTTCAATCATATTGCAAAACACTATTATCAATCTCATATTCATCATGGGGCTTAAATAAATTTTAAAGATCAAAAGAAGAATCACCCCAATCAAGATCATTGCAACAAATATTAGTCATAGCAAAACTAGCATCCCCAAGCTTAGGGTTTTGCATATCATTAACACAATTGACATTAAGAGAATTTATAATAACATCATTGCAATCATGCTTTTCATCGAAGGAACTATCAAGTATGGGTGCAATAGCAACGATCTCATGTTTAACATAAGGAACTATAGCAAATTCATCTTCATAAATATTGGCATCATGGCCACAAGAATAGCCAGCATCATGTTCGTCAAGGGATATTTCAACCAAATCATCGAAATCATCATTATCTATAGATTCATGCATATCATTATTTTCTTCCAAAGCAACGATCATTCTTTCAATAAATTCTTGGACATAGACATTATGAGCAAAGTTTTCATTGCAATATTTAAGTATGCCAGAATTTTTAGATTTATTGAGAGTAAATCATACTTTTCAATCAAAGAAGCAACTTCATGAGCACCCTTAAAAACGACAAATTCTTCAATTTGTTCGATATCATAGTAACTATAAACACCCTTTGCATAAGAATATAAGATTTCATTATCATTGAACTCACATAGGTAGGGAAGGTGTTTTTTAGGGTTCTTAGAGCAACAAGTAAAGTCACAAATTTCACAAAGATTCCAAGCATAACATATCAAACTATTTATATGATACCATAAGAGCTTCCCTTTTTCAGACAAATGATGACGCACAAAATGAGCATGCTCATCTAAAGATTTCCCATCAACTAGGCTAGTTGGGGTTTCAGCACGAGCGCATAAGGATCGAAGATGATCCAAGTAGAACACTTTAAGTGGATCCATAACAATAGATTATTAGCAAGCAAAGATGCAAGCAAATGGAAGGCACATGGTAACACAAGCAAACAAGCAAAAGAGGCAAATAGAGAAAGAGAGGGAGGATAGAGAGAGAGGGCGAATAAAATGACAAGGGTGAAGTGGGGGAGAGGAAAACGAGAGGCAAATGGCAAATAATGTAATGCGGGAGATAAAGGTTTGTGATGGGTACTTGGTATGTTGAATTTTGCGTAGGCTCCCCGGCAACGGCGCCAGAAATCCTTCTTGCTACCTCTTGAGCACTGCGTTGGTTTTCCCTGAAGAGGAAGGGATGATGCAGCAAAGTAGCGTAAGTATTTCCCTCAGTTTTTGAGAACCAAGGTATCAATCCAGTAGGAGGCTACGCGCGAGTCCCTCGTACCTACACAAAACAAATAAATCCTCGCAACCAACGCAAATAGGGGTTGTCAATCCCTATAAGGCCACTTACGAGAGTGAGATCTGATAGATATGATAAAGATAATATTTTTGGTATTTTTGTTATAAAGATGCAAAGTAAAATAAAGGCAAAGTAAATAGCAAAGTAGTAGGAGAACAATATGATAAAGATAGACCCGGGGGCCATAGGTTTCACTAGTGGCTTCTCTCGAGAGCATAAGTATTCTACGGTGGGTGAACAAATTACTGTTGAGCAATTGACAGAATTGAGCATAGTTATGAGAATATCTAGGCATGATCATGTATATAGGCATCACGTTCGAGACAAGTAGACCGACTCCTGCCTGCATCTACTACTATTACTTCACTCGTCGACCGCTATCCAGCATGCATCTAGAGTATTAAGTTAAAAACATAGTAACGCCTTAAGCAAGATGAAATTATGTAGAGGGATAGACTCATGCAATTTGAAGAAAATCCCATGTTGTTATCCTTGATGGCAACAATACAATATGTGCCTTGCTGCCCTTACTGTCACCGGGAAAGGACACCGCAAGATTGAACCCAAAGCTAAGCACTTCTCCCATTGCAAGAAAGATTAATCTAGTAGGCCAAACCAAACTGATAATTCGAAGAGACTTGCAAAGATAACCAATCATACATAAAAGAATTCAGAGAAGATTCAAATATTATTCATAGATAGACTTGATCATAAACCCGCAATTCATCGGTCTCAACAAACACACTACAAAAAGAAGATTACATCGAATAGATCTCCACAAGAGAGGGGGAGAACATTGTATTGAGATCCAAAAAGAGAGAAGAAGCCATCTAGCTACTAACTATGGACCCATAGGTCTGAAGTAAACTACTCACACTTCATCGGAGGGGCTATGGTGTTGATGTAGAAGCCCTCTGTGATCGATGCCCCCTCTAGGGGAGCTCCGGAACAGGCCCCAAGATGGGATCTCATGGATACAAAAAGTTACGGCGGTAGAATTAGGGTTTTGGCTCCGTATCTGATCGTTTGGGGGTACGTGGATATATATAGGAGGAAGAAGTACGTCGGTGGAGCAACAGGGGGCCCACGAGGGTGGGGGCGCGCCTGGTAGGGCAGGGCGTGCCCCCTACCTCGTGGCCTCCTGTTTCCTTTCTTGATGTAGGGTCCAAATCTCCCGGGTCTTATCTGTTGAGAAAATCACGTTCCTGAAGGTTTCATTCCTTTTGGAGTCCGTTTGATATTCCTTTTCTTTGAAACCCTAAAACAGTCAAAAAACAACAATTCTGGGCTGGGCCTCTGGTTAATAGGTTAGTCCCAAAAATAATATAAAAGTGGATAATTGAAAGTGCAACTATCCCTAGGTGGTTTTGGTAATTCATAACAACATATAGCTCATTGAGCTAATGCTATTCCAAGATGATTATTTTAGGAAAGCTCAATGATTGGCATGGCATGGATGGTGAAAGTGGAACCCTCAAAATGCTAAGGACAAAGGATTGGCTCAAGCTCAAAAGCTCAAGACTCTTCATTTTATATTTTAGTGATCGAAGATCACATTGAGTCTTTAGGAAAAGCCAATACTATCAAGGAGGGATGAGGTGTTGCTTAATGAGCCTCTTGCTTCATGTGCTTAGTGATATGCTCCAAAACCCTCAACTACTTTCCCATATCCACATTTGACCTAAACCCTAAGCCAAACTCGGCCCTACCGATTCTTTCAACCCGGCGTCACCGAGTTTCACTTGTCATAACCATTGCCAAACCCTAGCAAATCGGTTCTACCGATAGGGATCTCGGTCTCACCGAGATGGGATTGCAAACTCTCTGTTTCAGTTTCATAACTTTTTGGTCTCACCGAAAGAGCGGATCGGTCCCACCGAGATTGCAATGTAAATTCAGTGTTTCCTTTTTGTAACTTTTCGGTCTCACCGAAAGAGCAAATCGGTCCCATCGAGTTTACCTGACCAACTCTCTGGTTAGATTATTACCAAAATCGGTCTCACCGAGTTTGTGTAATTGGTCTCACCGAGATTACGTTATGCCCTAACCCTAACAAAATCGGTCCTACCGAGTTGCATGTCAGTCCCACCGAAAATCTCTAACGGTCACTAGGTTTACTATTTTGGTCTGACCGAGTTTGTTGATTCGGTCCCACCGACATTGGTAAATTGTGTGTAATGGTTGGATTTTGTGTGGAGGCTATATATACCCCTCCACCTCCTCTTCACTCGTAGAGAGAGCCATCAGAACACATCTACACTTCCAACTCATATGTTCTGAGAGAGAACCACCTACTCATGTGTTGAGACCAAGATATTCCATTCCTACTATATGAATCTTGATCTCTAGCCTTCCCCAAGTTGCTTTCCACTCAAATCTTCTTTCCACCAGATCCAAATCCTATGAGAGAGAGTTGAGTGTTGGGGAGACTATCATTTGAAGCACAAGAGCGAGGAGTTCATCATCAACACACCATTTGTTACTTCTTGGAGAGTGGTGTCTCCTAGATTGGCTAGGTGTCACTTGGGAGCCTCCGACAAGATTGTGGAGTTGAACCAAGGATTTTGTAAGGGCAAGGAGATCGCCTACTTCGTGAAGATCTACCACTAGTGAGGCAAGTCCTTCGTGGGCGATGGCCATGGTGGGATAGACAATGTTGCTTCTTCGTGGACCCTTCGTGGGTGGAGCCCTCCGTGGACTCGCGCAACCGTTACCCTTCGTGGGTTGAAGTCTCCATCAACATGGATGTAGGATAGCACCACCTATCCGAACCACGAAAAAAATATCCGTGTCTCCAATTGCGTTTGAATTCTCCAAACCCTTCCCTTTACATTCTTGCAAGTTGCATGCTTTACATTCCGCTGCCAATATACTCTTTGCATGCTTGCTTGAATTGTGTGATGATTGCTTGACTTGTCCTAAAATAGCTAAAATCTGCCAAGAACTAAAATTGGGAAAAGGTTAAGTTTTTATTTGGTCAAGTAGTCTAATCACCCCCCCTCTAGACATACTTTCGATCCTACAAGTGGTATCAGAGCCTTGGTCTCCATTTGCTTTGATTTCCATAGCTTTTGGTGGTCATAGCCTTGGTTTCACAACCTAGGAGAGTATGGCGTCTAGCGAGGGAAATTATCACCGTAGAGGTCCTTACTTTGATGGTACTAATTTTGCTAGTTGGAAGCATAAAATGAAAATGCATATTCTTGGACATAACCCCGCCGTTTGGGCTATTGTGTGTGTTGGTTTGTAAGGTGACTTCTTTGATGGGAGAGAACCAAACCGTGAAGCTACCGCGGATGAGTTGAAGATGTTGTAATACAATGCTCAAGCTTGTGATATTCTCTTCAACGGACTGCGCCCCGAAGAATTCAACAAAATCAGCCGTC
Source organism: Triticum monococcum (assembly GCA_034509565.1). Classification (NCBI taxonomy): domain Eukaryota; kingdom Viridiplantae; phylum Streptophyta; class Magnoliopsida; order Poales; family Poaceae; genus Triticum; species Triticum monococcum. The sequence goes on along the minus strand of CM067842.1, from coordinate 707,345,935 downwards.
TTGAGAATGCAAAGGAAATTTGGGACACTTTGATTGATATGCACGAAGGTACCGACTCCGTCAAGGAATCCAAATTGGATGTGCTTCAAAGTCAACTTGACAAGTTCAAAATGAAGGATGGTGAAGGTGTCGCTGAAATGTACTCTAGGCTTGCTCTCATCACAAATGAGATTGCCGGCTTAGGAAGTGAAGAGATGACCGGTAGATTCATCATCAAGAAGATTCTAAGAGCCTTGGATGGAAAATATGATACCGTGTGCACATTGATCCAAATGATGCCCAATTACAAAGATCTCAAGCCAACGGAGGTAATTGGAAGAATTGTTGCTCATGAGATGTCACTTAAGGATAAAGAGGAACTTCATAACAAATCAAGTGGTGCCTACAAAGTCTCATGTGAAGCCCCTACATCATCAAGTGAGAAACAAAACTTCAATGAAGAATTGAGCTTAATGGTGAAGAACTTCAACAAGTTCTACAAGAGTAGAAGCAAAGATAGAAGCTCCAAGTCAAGGTCCTACAATGATAAAAGATCTTCTAGTCGAGAGCGAAACTGCTACAATTGTGGAAGACCCGGACACTATTCCAATGAGTGTACGGCTCCCTACAAGAGAAGAGAAGACTCTCCAAAAAGAAGAAGCAAAAGAGAAGAATCACCACCAAGAGAGAGAAGGAGTAGAGATGATCGTTATGAACGAAGATACTCACGAAGAAGCAAGGATTCGGAAAGGAAGGAAAAATCATCAAGGAGCTACACAAAACAAAGACATCAAGCTCATGTTGGTGAATGGGTATCCGGCTCTGACTCCGACAACCACTCCGAGAGAAGTTATCACTCCGATTCCGAATATACTCAAGATGAAGGTGTTGCCGGTCTAGCACTTGTGTCAACCAACTCCTACGACATATTTGACTCACCAAATGAAGGAATTGGAAGATGCTTCATGGCCAATGGTCCTAAGGTAACACACCCCGAGTATGTTGATTTTAATAGTGATGAAGATGACTTGTTAGGTGATGATGATTTACTTGTTGACAACTCTAGTGATGAATACTATGATGAAACGTCAATTAATCATGCTAATCAAGATAAAACGAATGAAAATGATAAGGAGAAGATTGAGGCTCTAACTAAAGAACTAAACACTCTTAAGTTAGCTCATGAAACTATCTTCGAAGATCAGCGAGAACTTTTAAGAGCTCATGAGAAGTTACGCTTTGAAAATTAAAGGCAATCTATGATGATCTCCGGAAGAAAAGTTCTTCTTACATTGCCAAGCGTTTACTCTTATCCACTTACATGCCTCAAGTCAAGTCTAGTAACAAGAAGAAAGATTCTTCCTCTAGTAGTAACAATGATCATGCTAAATCCAATATTGTTGCTTCTAGTAGTTCTCTTGATTCCACTAATGATTCTCTTAGCCAAGTTACACTTGAGCAAGAAAATAGCTTATTGAAGGGAATTATAGAGAAAGGAGTGTACAAAAGCCTTGCCGGGAGTAAGCAATTCGAGGAAATTGTGCGCAAGCAAGGAAGGCACCGGAATAATCAAGGTGTTGGTTTTGAATGAAAGTTCAATGCCAATGGAGTTGAGTGGGAAGAAGATCAATACCCCAAGACAAAGTTTGTTCCTCAACAAGAGAAGTATGATACTTCCTTCAAAGGGACACAAGCTCAAGATGATCTTCCACCACAAGACTACAAGCAAAAAGGCAAGGACAAGCTTCAAGAGGAAATTGATGCATTTGAAGAAGCTCCTAAGACCTTAGTCAAGTGGATTCCCAAGACCACTTCAAGTTCCACTTCATCAAGTACGACTACAACTCCAAGGATTCCCATCAAGATGGTGTGGATGCAAAAGAAGAAGAACTAGAGAGTTCTTGAGGGTGACTCCGCCAACATACTTCACTCTTATCATTTTGGCAAGAACAAGTGCAATCAACTTCCACATCTTGCACTAGTTCAAGGAGTCACAAACCCTCTTGTTGGTAAGACAAGGGACAAGGTAACCTAAAAGTTTTCATGGACATCATCTTGTGTGTGCATCACTCTATGTCTATGGATATCCTTGTTTGTTCCTTATGGGACTAACCCATGTAGGTATTGAAAGTGCAATTCACTCAAATGGATAGCTCCAAGTGATCTACATCAACATTGAGCATCCACATCTTCAACATCTACATGAAGTCACCATCGACAAAACCCAAGGTTAGTTCATCCCTCTTAGGGGGGATATCACATCTAGGGGGAGCTTTACTCTAAGACTTGAGCTAAAGCAACTCTAAAGATGTGAACACAACAATGCTTTATGTAAAAGTGGTAACCCCACTTGAGCTTAAACGATGAGTATGACCTATGATCAAGTGTTCTCACTTGACTCCTAAGTCAATATAGTCATATATAGATGACCTAGTCATCGCAAATTGCTTGATAGATGCTAGAATTGGTTGTGCATGCTTTGTCACATATTTCAATTGCCATCTTATTGTGTGAGCATGTTGGTTGCATATTTTACTCATTCGAGGACATCCACTTGTTGTTTTGATTGTTTGGTTTTATTTCCTTTTGCTAAGTGGATGGACAAGAATGCCTAAGAACCTCCTCTAGCTATCTATGCTTTTATCATCTCAAACTCTATTCATGCTACATCACAAAATTTGATCAAGTCAGATTCGAACCACTCTGTGTGAGGAGCACTCGGAGTCCTCGATTCATCATAGACTTAAACTTCCAAAACCTCTTTGTGATTCTCGGTCTGACCGATATCCTACTTTCGGTCCTACCGAGATCATTAAGTTGATCTGAATTTTCGATCTCGGTGCAACCGATTTGAATCATTCGGTCACACCGAGTTGCAACAACTGTATACAGTTTTGCATCTCGGTGCCACCGAGTTGTTCCACTCGGTCACACCGACAGGGTCGGGCTATATATAGTCATGGGCAAAAATTTGGAAATTTCTCCGAACCCCTTCGCCCGCGTGATAGCTCGCTCTGCCAACGTGGTCTCCGGATCGTCTCCTTGCCGCCAGCCGCCTCCAGTCGCTGGTCTCCATCACCGTCAACGGAATTCAACCCCGCCGTTGCCGCCATAGCGAGTCTCCGCCGAACTAGGGTATGGACTCGATCTTTGTGCTATCCCCAATCTGATTCCTAGCATATTGTGTTCTTAATGATTCTTGCCACGATTGAAACACTCTTATCCAGTCAATGCGTTCGTAGAATAGGATTGATTCGAAAATTTTAGGGTTAGGTTTCCGCCGAAACCATCTTGGACCCACCGAGTTGAAAAACTCAGTCCCACCGATTTGGCTCATGCCATTGCACAAGTGAGACTCGGTCTGACCGAGAATTACTTATCGGTGTGACCGATTTTGGAACTTTGTGAAACCCTAGCAGTCTCGGTGCCACCGAACTGTGACTCGGTCTGACCGAGTTCACTAGTTTAGGTTCCAAAGCTGCTTCAGTATCACCGAGTTTAAAAATCGGTAGATCCGAGATGATTTCAGTGGGAAACTAAAACTAAGTTTTAGAATCATTCTTTTGCAAAAATCTCTGCATTTTGTGATGCTCATCCACTCTACCTCATCTATAAACTCTTCACAGGGTCAGTAGTCAGCTTTTACATCATGTCTGATCAGAGTGACAGCCAGAACAGATCAGAAGAGCAGGTGCTCATGAGTGAGGGCACTAGTCCCTCCAGCTCTTCAGATGATGGCAGCAGAAGTACCCCAAGCAATTTGCCAAAAGCTGCCACCAGACAGAGGAAGAAGAGAACTTCAGATTCTGAGGATGAAGATTATGTGGCAGAGGAAGAGGAAGCCACATCAAAGAGAGTTGTGCTCAAGAAGGAATATGGCTCAGCTCAAGGCATAAAGCCAGGCTTAAAAATCAAAAGGCCAGCAGGTAGGCAGCCTATGCCAAAGGCCAGAGCTTCAACTCAGATTCCTGAAAAGCCTGCAACCATAGAGCTAGTTGCTGCTGAAGGAAAGAAAAGGAAGGAAAGGGTCAAGAAGACCGTAGCCAGAGTGCTTGGAAAGGCTTCCATCATGGAAGAAGAGGAAGAAGAAGAGGTTGCTGCACCAGCACCTAAGGCACCTAAGCTTATGGGTGATGCTATCAAGACATGGGCTGCTACATCCAAGCCCAAAGAAGCACCCAAAGCTGCCTCCAAGCCCAAGTCTGCCCCAAAGAGAAATACGAGGAGCATACCCGCAACCGAGAAGAACAAGGCCCCAGTGCCTGAAGCTGCTGAAGAAGATGATGAAGAGCATGTTCTGAGAAAGCTCAAGCCCAAGATCCCAGACCACAATGATGCTCATCTTGTGGCTGAGGACATGAAGCTCAGAAGAGACTCAGGGCCGAGGAAGTGGAGAGAAGCAGATCCATATGCTTCAAGGAGAAGAAATGCTGTTGATTATAGGTTCCACACTAAGGAACAACATGACTTCTATGAGATAGTTTTGTTGGACAAGAAGCCCATAGTTTGTGACATGAGATGGGTCAATTGGGAGTACATCAAGGAAAATGAAGAACACTACCCTGGAGTGTATGACAGCTTCAATGCTTGTGGAGTAGCAGACTTTTTTGGGCAGAAGCTCACAAAGTGGAACGAGGAACTCATTATGCAATTCTACTCCACAACACATTTCCACCCAGATGGAAAGATCACATGGATGTCTGAAGGTATGAGGTACCAATCTACTGTTGCTGAGTGGGCACAGCTCATCAATGCCCCAGAGGAGCATGAGGATAACTTGGATATCTATGCCAAGAAGAAGATGGACCACAACTCTATGTCCAATATGTACAAGGAAATTCCAAACGAGGCACTTGATACTTTCAAGTTTGGGTCTGTGCATTATCTTCTGTCAGGGCTGCCAACCATTAACTGGATCCTTAGGCACACTCTGTTGCCCAAGTCAGGTGATCACAAGATGATCAGAGGCCATGCAATCAATTTTCTTCATGTATTTGATGTGCCTCAGAAATTCAAGGTCATGAGCCTCATAGTAGAAACTATCAAGAGGACTGCAGCAGATCAAAAGAGGAGCTGTGGTTATGCCCCTCAGATTCAGGAGTTAATCAACTCAAAGATGGGCACAGACATATACTTGTTGGACAAGGAACACTTGCCTATTCATCCAGACTTTGAGGACAACCAAGTTGTGATGAATGAGAATGAACCATCATCAATTCAAGCACAAGCAAAGAAGGAGCAGGCAAGGAAGGAGAAAGCTGCCAAGATGCCAACTCAAGAGGAGGCATCTGAGTATTTCTTGAAAACCAAACAAGAGCAGCTTGGTTACTTGATTGCATCCACACTGAGGATTGAGCAAGGACTGACCACCCTCACTCAGAATCAGCAGAGCTTAGAGAGGATCATGGAACAAAAGTTCTATGACTTGGATGTCAAAGTAACAGAGATTCAGTCTGCAGTGGAACAACTTCAGGATGACATGCAGGAGAGGAGAGGCAAGACTACAACTGATGCATTATCCAGAGTGCCAAGAGCTCAGAGATCACATGCAGTGCCAGTTGCTGACACCAGAGCCACCACTTCTGCACCAGCTACAGCTTCAGTTCCACCAGCTCCAGCATCTACTTCAGCCTCAACTCCAACCACGTCTACAGAAGGCTTCGTCCTTGGAGTGCTCCCGACTCCACCACGACCAGAAGATCAAGCCTGAGAGTCGATCTAGCACTATGCATTTTCTAGAAACTTTTTGGTAACTTGTTGCCAAAGGGGGAGAAAAATATATAGATCATAGGCTTCGAGAGAGAGTGTTGCTTTTATTCTCTCCTGCTTTATTTGGTGGTTCTTTGAACTTTGTTTGCTTTTGAGTGCTTGAGATACTATGCCGTTATCTGTGAGACATTGATGATCATGTGTTTGATCATAAGCTACACTTAATGCTTGGTGAATGCTATTATCTTATCTATCTTATGTGATCATTCACTTTTCTTGGTGATGAGTGCATGTATTTCATTCTTATCATTTTAAGCGCTCCACCAAGATGTATGTGACATGGAAGAGTAACCCATGACTCTAACTCTTTGTGCATTTGCAGTCCAAAGCAAATCTTAAATATGCACAAATTTAGGGGGAGCTCTTACTTATCACATACTTCTCAAAGTGACGATATTTTTCATGCTTATTATCATTTGTCGAAGCTTTGATCTATATGTTGTCATCAATTACCAAAAGGGGGAGATTGAAAGTGCAACTATCCCTAGGTGGGTTTGGTAATTCATAACAACATATAGCTCATTGAGCTAATGCTATTCCAAGATGATTATTTCAGGAAAGCTCAATGATTGGCATGGCATGGATGGTGAAAGTGGAACCCTCAAAATGCTAAGGACAAAGGATTGGCTCAAGCTCAAAAGCTCAAGACTCTTCATTTTATATTTTAGTGATCCAAGATCACATTGAGTCTTTAGGAAAAGCCAATACTATCAAGGAGGGATGAGGTGTTGCTTAATGAGCCTCTTGCTTCATGTGCTTAGTGATATGCTCCAAAACCCTCAACTACTTTCCCATATCCACATTTGACCTAAACCCTAAGCCAAACTCGGCCCTACCGATTCTTTCAACCCGGCGTCACCAAGTTTCACTTGTCATAGCCATTGCCAAACCCTAGCAAATCGGTTCTACCGATAGGGATCTCGGTCTCACCGAGATGGGATTGCAAACTCTCTGTTTCCCTTTCGTAACTTTTCGGTCTCACCGAAAGAGCGGATCGGTCCCACCGAGATTGCAATGTAAATTCGGTGTTTCCTTTTTGTAACTTTTCGGTCTCACCAAAAGAGCAAATCGGTCCCACCGAGTTTACCTGACCAACTCTCTGGTTAGATTATTACCAAAATCGGTCACACCGAGTTCGTGTAATTGGTCTCACCGAGATTATGTTATGCCCTAACCCTAACAAAATCGGTCCTACCGAGTTGCATGTCAGTCCCACCGAAAATCTCTAACGGTCACTAGGTTTACTATTTCGGTCTGACCGAGTTTGTTGATTTGGTCCCACCGAGATTGGTAAATTGTGTGTAACGGTTGGATTTTGTGTGGAGGCTATATATACCCCTCCACCTCCTCTTCACTCATAGAGAGAGCCATCAGAACACATCTACACTTCCAACTCATATGTTCTGAGAGAGAACCACCTACTCATGTGTTGAGACCAAGATATTCCATTCCTACTATATGAATCTTGATCTCTTCGTGGGTGGAGCCCTCCGTGGACTCGCGCAACCGTTACCCTTCGTGGGTTGAAGTCTCCATCAACGTGGATGTAGGATAGCACCACCTATCCGAACCACGGAAAAACATCCGTGTCTCCAATTGCGTTTGAATTCTCCAAACCCTTCCCTTTACATTCTTGCAAGTTGCATGCTTTACTTTCCGCTGCCAATATACTCTTTGCATGCTTGCTTGAATTGTGTGATGATTGCTTGACTTGTCCTAAAATAGCTAAAATCTGCCAAGAACTAAAATTGGGATAAGGTTAAGTTTTTATTTGGTCAAGTAGTCTAATCACCCCCCTCTAGACATACTTTCGATCCTACAATAATAAAGCCCAATAATGTTCAAAACAGTAGATAATATGGCATGGAACAATCAAAAATTATAGATACGTTGGAGACGTATCAGGCCGCTCTGTAGTTTGCCAGGTGAGTCTTTCTCTCTCTCTCTTTTATTTTTGTTTTCTATTTTGTTTTCTGTGTTCTGATTTAGTTTAGGCACTAAACCATTTTTATAAATGCTGAAAATTATTATGGATGTTAACTGAGTTATTCGAGAGACCCACAATTATTTTCAAAACATTTGGAGCTAGAAAATTATTTATAGATTTTATTTGCTCCAATTCAAATACAATATGGATTAATTCAAAAATCTAGGATGTCCTAGAAAAGTGTGCACCATTTTTGGCAGAGGTTCTAGACCAATTCAAAAATGATGAACATTTATTAAAGGCATTTTGGGTTCATTGAAAAGATTTAATTTTGACCCTAGTTGAATTTCATTTGCTGCTAGGGTTTAACAGTCCCCATTTCAAAATTATTTGAATTTTAAACATGATGACATGATGATCAAGCAAAGACAACATGGGCTGAGCTAGGGCTGTGACAACTCACCCCCACTAAACAAGAATCTCATCCCGAGATTCAAGCGCAGGGTAAAAAGGAAGAGGGGACTCGAACTATCACAATCTTCATGATCCAACTGTCCTCATCGAAGATATTGATTCATTGCATCATCTTGAACTTGACATCGTTGCTTTCGAGATCTTCACCCAACACGAGGACATGAGAGCGAGATAACTCTACATGGATGGATCACCTTAATGATCACAGGATCAACTCACGGAGCGAGATGTAGAAACATCTCTTGAGCTGAGGAACAAAAACACATATGAGGAGCGATGGAAAGAAGTAGGTGACGAAGGTTCAGATTAGTAGGCAACAATTCCATGCTTAGAAGATGGTGCATGGTTTCAAAGTAGCAAGGGAATAATTGCCATGATTCCATAACGGGGCACCTTAGGGAGGTGGCTCGTAGAGCTATTTCCTTAAGTGGAAAAAAGAATTACTTTTGATACAAAGATCATTGAAACTCTTTATACCAGCCTAAGGCAATCACAATCGATCTTTTGAAGGAGTTTGAAAGAATGACATGCTCGGACTAGAATGGATGATGTGGACTACCTTGTTGAAGACAACACAATGGATGAATTTCCTCTTGCTAAACAAGGGAAAAGGATGGGATCGATGGTATGCCCACTTTAAAGATCATCCTGAGCAACAATTGTTGAGAAAGGCAGCCCATGGTAAAATGGCTCAATAGCGGGTGCAAGCTGGGAACAAAATGCAAATGTTGGGAATGATTCTAGTAACTGGGGAAGAAGCTCAACAGCCGAGAGTGATTCCACTATTTGAATGGTTATAGAATAACTGAGGAAACCGAGAGCACAAGGATCCCTGAGGAGCGACTTCTAGAATAAGTCGCACGAAATCCTCATGGAGAAGATGGTTAAATAGCTCAATCAAGATACTACCATGATAGATCTTCCGGCTAGGTGTGTCGGCCAGAACATCAACCTTGTCGGGGCCTACATCATAGTTCTTGGAAAAGTTCCAACCATCATATCTGCCTGAGATTCAGATCTGGTTGGTAACAAGATATTTTAGACAACATGTCTGGAAAAGAAAGTTTGCAACACAAACTTTCGAGATGACATTGCGAGATTCTTAGGAATTGAACTACGGTAGCTGATACGTCTCCAACATATCTATAATTTTTCATTGCTCCATGCTATATTATCTACTGTTTTGGACTATATTGGGCTTTATTTTCCACTTTTATATTATTTTTGGGGCTAACCGTTGGGGAACGTAGTAATTTCAAAATTTTTCCCACGCACACGCAAGATCATGGTGATGCATAGCAACGAGGGGGAGAGTCTGATCTACGTACCCTTGTAGATAGCACCGGAAGCGTTGACACAACGTAGAGGAAGTAGTCGTACGTCTTCTTCCCGATCCGACCGATCCAAGCACCGTTACTCTGGCACCTCCGAGTTCTTAGCACACGTACAACTCGATGACGATCCCCGGGCTCCGATCCAGCAAAGCTTCGGGGAGGAGGTCCGTCAGCACGACGGCGTGGTGACGATCTTGATGTTCCACCGACGCAGGGCTTCGCCTAAGCACTACAACGGTATGATCGAGGTGGAATATGGTGGCAGGGGGCACCGCACACGGCTAAGGAATGATCACAATGATCAACTTGTGTGTCTAGAGGTGCCCCCTGCCCCTGTATATAAAGGAGCAAGGGGGGAGAGGAGTGGCCAGCCTTGGGGCGCGCCAGGAGGAGTCCTACTCCTACCGGGAGTAGGACCCCCCCCCCCAATCCTAGTTGGAATAGGAATCCTCAAGTGGGGAGAGAGAGAAGGGGGGCCGACCACCTCTCCTAGTCCTAATAGGACTAGGGGAAGGGGGGAGGCGCGCGGCCACCTTGGGCTGCCCCTTTCTCCTTTCCACTAAAGCCCATTAAGGCCCATCTGGTTCCCAGGGGGTTCCGGTAACCTTCCGGTACTCCGGTAAAATCCCGATTTCACCCGGAACACTTCCGATGTCCAAACATAGGCTTCCAATATATCAATATTTATGTCTCGACCATTTCGAGACTCCTCGTCATGTCCATGATCACATCCGGGACTCCAAACAACCTTCGGTACATCAAAATGCATAAACTCATAATAACTGTCATCGTAACGTTAAGCGTGCGGACCCTACGGTTCGAGAACAATGTAGACATGACCGAGACACATCTCCGGTCAATAACCAATAGCGGGACCTGGATGCCCATATTGGCTCCCACATATTCTACGAAGATCTTTATCGGTCAGACCGCATAACAACATATGTTGTTCCCTTTGTCATCGGTATGTTACTTGCCCGAGATTCGATCGTCGGTATCCAATACCTAGTTCAATCTCGTTACTGGCAAGTCTCTTTACTCGTTCCGTAATACATCATCTCGCAACTAACTCATTAGTTGTGATGCTTGCAAGTCTTATGTGATGTGCATTACCGAGAGGGCCTAGAGATACCTCTCCGACAATCGGAGTGACAAATCCTAATCTCGAAATACGCCAACCCAACATCTACCTTTGGAGACACCTGTAGAGCTCCTTTATAATCACCCAGTTACATTGTGACGTTTGGTAGCACACAAAGTGTTCCTCCGGGAAACGGGAGTTGCATAATCTCATAGTCATAGGAACATGTATAAGTCATGAAGATAGCAATAGCAACATACTAAACGATCGGGTGCTAAGCTAATGGAATGGGTCATGTCAATCAGATCATTCAACCAATGATGTGACCTCGTTAATCAAATAACAACACCTTGTTCATGGTTAGGAAACATAACCATCTTTGATTAACGAGCTAGTCAAGTAGAGGCATACTAGTGACACTAAGTTTGTCTATGTATTCACACATGTATTATGTTTCCGGTTAATACAATTCTAGCATGAATAATAAACATTTATCATGATATAAGGAAATAAATAATAACTTTATTATTGCCTCTAGGGCATATTTCCTTCAGTCTCCCACTTGCACTAGAGTCAATAATCTAGATTACACAGTAATGATTCTAACACCCATGGAGCCTTTGTGCTGATCATGTTTTGCTCGTGGAAGAGGCTTAGTCAACGGGTCTGCAATATTCAGATCCGTATGTATCTTGCAAATCTCTATGTCTCCCACCTGGACTAGATCCTGAATGGAATTGAAGCGTCTCTTGATGTGCTTGGTCCTCTTGTGAAATCTGGATTTCTTTGCCAAGGCAATTGCACCACTATTGTCACAAAAGATTTTCATTGGACCCGATGCACTAGGTATGACACCTAGATCGGATATGAACTCCTTCATCCAGACTCCTTCGTTCGCTGCTTCCGAAGCAGCTATGTACTCCGCTTCACATGTAGATCCCGCTACGACACTTTTTTTAGAACTGCACCAACTGATAGCTCCACCGTTTAATGTAAACACGTATCCGGTTTGCGATTTAGAATCGTCCGGATCAGTGTCAAAGCTTGCATCAATGTAACCTCTTACGGTGAGCTCTTTGTCACCTCCATATACGAGAAACATATCCTTAGTCCTTTTCAGGTATTTCAGGATGTTCTTGACCGCTGTCCAGTGATCCACTCCTGGATTACTTTGGTACCTCCCTACTAAACTTATAGTAAGGCACACATCAGGTCTGGTACACAGCATTGCATACATGATAGAGCCTATGGCTGAAGCATAGGGAACATCTTTCATTTTCTCTCTATCTTCTGCAGTGGTCGGGCATTGAGTCTGACTCAACTTCACACCTTGTAACACGGGCAAGAACCCTTTCTTTGCTTGATCCATTTTGAACTTCTACAAAATCTTGTCAAGGTATGTGCTTTGTGAAAGTCCAATTAAGCGTCTTGATCTATCTCTATAGATCTTTATGCCTAATATGTAAGCAGCTTCACCGAGGTCTTTCATTGAAAAACTCTTATTCAAGTATCCCTTTATGCTATCCAGAAATTCTATATCATTTCCAATCAGCAATATGTCATCCACATATAATATCAGAAATGCTACAGAGCTCCCACTCACTTTCTTGTAAATACAGGCTTCACCGAAAGTCTGTATAAAACCAAATGCTTTGATCACACTATCAAAGCGTTTATTCCAACTCCGAGAGGCTTGCACCAGTCCATAAATGGATCGCTGGAGCTTGCACACATTGTTAGCTCCCTTTGGATCGACAAAACCTTCCGGTTGCATCATATACAACTCTTCTTCCAGAAATCCATTCAGGAATGCAGTTTTGACATCCATCTGCCAAATTTCATAATCATAAAATGCGGCAATTGCTAACATGATTCTGACAGACTTAAGCATCGCTACGGGTGAGAAGGTCTCATCGTAGTCAACCCCTTGAACTTGTCGAAAACCTTTTGCACAAGTCGAGCTTTATAGACAGTAATATTACCGTCAGCGTCAGTCTTTTTCCTGAAGATCCATTTATTCTCAATTGCTTGCTGATCATCGGGCAAGTCAACCAAAGTCCATACTTTGTTCTCATACATGGATCCCATCTCAGATTTCATGGCTTCTAGCCACTTTGCGGAATCTGGGCTCACCATCGCTTCTTCATAGTTCGTAGGTTCATCATGATCTAGTGGCATGACTTCCAGAATTGGATTACCGTACCACTCTGGTGCGGATCTCACTCTGGTTGATCTACGAGGTTCAGTAGTATCTTGTCCTGAAGTTTCATGATCATCATCATTAGCTTCCTCACTAATTGGTATAGGTGTCGCAGAAACAGTTTTCTGTGATGTACTATTTTCCAATAAGGGAGCAGGTATAGTTACCTCGTCAAGTTCTACTTTCCTCCCACTCACTTCTTTCAAGAGAAACTCCTTCTCTACAAATGATCCATTCTTAGCAACGAATGTCTTGCCTTCGGATCTGTGATAGAAGGTGTACCCAACAGTTTCCTTTGGGTATCCTATGAAGACACATTTCTCCGATTTGGGTTCGAGCTTATCAGGTTGAAGCTTTTTCACATAAGCATCGCAGCCCCAAACTTTAAGAAACGACAACTTTGGTTTCTTGCCAAACCATAGTTCATAAGGCGTCGTCTCAACGGATTTTGATGGTGCCCTATTTAATGTGAATGCGGCCGTCTCTAAAGCATAACCCCAAAACGATAGTGGTAAATCAGTAAGAGACATCATAGATCGCACCATATCTAGTAAAGTACGATTACAACGTTCGGACACACCATTACGCTGTGGTGTTTCGGGTGGCGTCAGTTGCGAAACTATTCCACAATTTTTCATGTGTACACCAAACTCGTAACTCAAATATTCTCCTCCACGATCAGATCGTAGAAACTTTATTTTCTTGTTATGATGATTTTCAACTTCACTCTGAAATTCTTTGAACTTTCAAATGTTTCAGACTTATGTTTCATTAAGTAGATATACCCATATCTGTTTAAATCATCCGTGAAAGTGAGAAAATAACGAAAGCCGCCACGAGCCTCAATATTCATCGGACCACATACATCGGTATGTATGATTTCCGACAAATCTGTTGCTCTCTCCATAGTACTGGAGAATGGTGTTTTAGTCATCTTGCCCATGAGGCATGGTTCGCAAGTACCAAGTGATTCATAATCAAGAGGTTCCAAAAGCCCATCAGTATGGAGTTTCTTCATGCGCTTTACACCGATATGACCTAAATGGCAGTGCCACAAATAAGTTGCACTATCATTATCAACTCTGCATCTTTTGGCTTCAACATTATGAATATGTGTGTTACTACTATCGAGATTCATCAAAAATAGACCACTCTTCAAAGGTGCATGACCATAAAAGATATTACTCATATAAATAGAACAACCATTATTCTCTGATTTAAATGAATAACCGTCTCGCATCAAACAAGATCCAGATATAATGTTCATGCTTAACGCTGGCACCAAATAACAATTATTTAGGTCTAATATTAATCCCGAAGGTAGATGTAGAGGTAGCGTGCCGACCGCGATCACATCAACTTTGGAACCGTTTCCCACGCGCATCGTCACCTCGTCCTTCGCCAGTGTTCGCTTAATCCGTAGTCCCTGTTTCGAGTTGCAGATATTAGCAACAGAACCAGTATCAAATACCCAGGTGCTACTGCGAGCTCTAGTAAGGTACACATCAATAACATGTATATCACATATACCTTTGTTCACCTTGCCATCCTTCTTATCTGCCAAATACTTGGGGCAGTTCCGCTTCCAGTGACCAGTCTGCTTGCAATAGAAGCACTCAGTTTCAGGCTTAGGTCCAGACTTGGGTTTCTTCTCCTGAGCAGCAACTTGCTTGCCGTTCTTCTTGAAGTTCCCCTTCTTCTTCCCTTTGCCCTTTTTCTTGAAACTAGTGGTCTTGTTAACCATCAACACTTGATGCTCCTTCTTGATTTCTACCTCCACAACTTTCAGCATTGCGAAGAGCTCGGGAATAGTCTTGTTCATCCCTTGCATATTATAGTTCATCACGAAGCTCTTGTAGCTTGGTGGCCGTGATTGGAGAATTCTGTCAATGACGCAATCATCTGGAAGATTAACTCCCATCTGAATCAAGTGATTATTATACCCAGACATTTTGAGTATATGCTCACTGACAGAACTGTTCTCCTCCATCTTGCAGCTACAGAACTTATTGGAGACTTCATATCTCTCAATTCGGGCATTTGCTTGAAATATTAACTTCAACTCCTGGAACATCTCATATGCTCCATGATGTTCAAAACATTGTTGAAGTCCCGATTCTAAGCCGTAAAGCATGGCACACTGAACTATCGAGTAGTCATCAGCTTTGCTTTGCCAGACGTTCATAACATCTGGCGTTGCTCCAGCAGCAGGCCTGGCACCCAGCGGTGCTTCCAGGACGTAATTCTTCTGAGCAGCAATGAGGATAATCCTCAAGTTACGGACCCAGTCCGTGTAATTGCTAACATCATCTTTCAACTTTGCTTTCTCAAGGAATGCATTAAAATTCAACAGAACAACAGCATGAGCCATCTATCTACAATCAACATAAACAAGCAAGATACTATCAGGTACTAAGTTCATGATAAGTTTAAGTTCAATTAATCAAATTACTTAAGAACTCCCACTTAGATAGACATCCCTCTAATCCTCTAAGTGATCACGTGATCCAAATCAACTAAACCATAACCGATCATCACGTGAGATGGAGTAGTTTTCAATGGTGAACATCGTTATGTTGATCATATCTACTATATGATTCACGCTCGACCTTTCGGTCTCCGTGTTCCGAGGCCATATCTGCATATGCTAGGCTCGTCAAGTTTAACCTGAGTATTCTGCGTGTGCAAAAACTGGCTTGCACCTGTTGTAGATGGACATAGAGCTTATCACACCCGATCATCACGTGGTGTCTGGGCACGACGAACTTTGGCAATGGTGCATACTCAGGGAGAACACTTCTTGATAATTTAGTGAGAGATCATCTTATAATGCTACCGTCAATCAAAGCAAGATAAGATGCATAAAAAGATAAACATCACATGCAATCAATATAAGTGATATGATATGGCCATCATCATCTTGTGCTTGTGATCTCCATCTCCGAAGCACCGTCATGATCACCATCGTCACCGGCGCGACACCTTGATCTCCATCGTAGCATCGTTGTCGTCTCGCCAATCTTATGCTTCCACGACTATCGCTACCGCTTAGTGATAAAGTAAAGCATTACATCGCGATTGCATTGCATACAATAAAGCGACAACCATATGGCTCCTGCCAGTTGCCGATAACTCGGTTACAAAACATGATCATCTCATACAATAAAATTTAGCATCATGTCTTGGCCATATCACATCACAACATGCCCTGCAAAAACAAGTTAGACGTCCTCTACTTTGTTGTTGCAAGTTTTACGTGGCTGCTACGGGCTTAAGTAAGAACCAATCTCACCTACGCATCAAAACCACAACGATAGTTTGTCAAATAGACTCCGTTTTAACCTTCGCAAGGACCAGGCGTAGCCACACTTGGTTCAACTAAAGTTGGAGAAACAGTCACCCGCAAGCCACCTTTGTGCAAAGCACGTCGGGAGAACCGGTCTCGCGTAAGCGTACGCGTAATGTCAGTCCAGGCCGCTTCATCCAACAATACCGCCGAACCAAAGTATGACATGCTCAGTATGACTTATATCGCCCACAACTCACTTGTGTTCTACTCATGCATATAACATCAAACCATAAAACCTAGGCTCTGATACCACTGTTGGGGAACGTAGTAATTTCAAAAAATTTCCTACGCACACGCAAGATCATGGTGATGCATAGCAATGAGGGGGAGAGTCTGATCTACGTACCCTTGTAGATCGCAACGGAAGCGTTGACACAACGTAGAGGAAGTGGTCGTACGTCTTCTTCCCGATCCGACCGATCCAAGCACCGTTACTCCGGCACCTCCGAGTTCTTAGCACACATACAACTCGATGACGATCCCCGGGCTCTGATCCAGCAAAGCTTCGGGGAGGAGTTTCATCAGCACGACGACGTGGTGACGATCCTGATGTTCCACCGACGCAGGGCTTCGCCTAAGCACTACAACGGTATGATCAAGGTGGAATATGGTGGCAGGGGGCACCGCACACGGCTAAGGAACGATCACAATGATCAACTTGTGTGTCTAGAGGTGCCCCCTGCCCCTGTATATAAAGGAGCAAGGGGGGAGAGGTGCGGCCAGCCTTGGGGCGTGCCAGGAGGAGTCCTACTCCTACCAGGAGTAGGACTCCCCCCAATCCTAGTTGGAATAGGAATCCTCAAGTGGGGAGAGAGAGAAGGGGGGAGGCGCGCGGCCACCTTGGGCTGCCCCTTTCTCCTTTCCACTAGAGCCCATTAAGGCCCATCTGGTTCCCGGGGGGTTCCGGTAACCTTCCGGTACTCCGGTAAAATCCCGATTTCACCCGGAACACTTCCGATGTCCAAACATAGGCTTCCAATATATCAATCTTTATGTCTCGACCATTTCGAGACTCCTCGTCATGTCCGTGATCACATCCGGGACTCCGAACAACCTTCGGTACATCAAAATGCATGAACTCATAATAACTGTCATCGTAACGTTAAGCGTGCGGACCCTACGGTTCGAGAACAATGTAGACATGACCGAGACACATCTCCGGTCAATAACCAATAGCGGGACCTGGATGCCCATATTGGCTCCCACATATTCTACGAAGATCTTTATCGATCAGACCGCATAACAACATACGTTGTTCCCTTTGTCATCGGTATGTTACTTGCCCGAGATTCGATCGTCGGTATCCAATACCTAGTTCAATCTCATTACTGGCAAGTCTCTTTACTCGTTCCGTAATACATCATCTCGCAACTAACTCATTAGTTGTGATGCTTGCAAGTCTTATGTGATGTGCATTACCGAGAGGGCCCAGAGATACCTCTCCGACAATCGGAGTGACAAATCCTAATCTCGAAATACGCCAACCCAACATCTACCTTTGGAGACACCTGTAGAGCTCCTTTATAATCACCCAGTTACGTTGTGATGTTTGGTAGCACACAAAGTGTTCCTCCGGGAAAAGGGAGTTGCATAATCTCATAGTCATAGGAACATGTATAAGTCATGAAGAAAGCAATAGCAACATACTAAACGACCGGGTGCTAAGCTAATGGAATGGGTCATGTCAATCAGATCATTCAACCAATGATGTGACCTCGTTAATCAAATAACAACACCTTGTTCATGGTTAGGAAACATAACCATCTTTGATTAACGAGCTAGTCAAGTAGAGGCATACTAGTGACACTAAGTTTGTCTATGTATTCACACATGTATTATGTTTCCGATTAATACAATTCTAGCATGAATAATAAACATTTATCATGATATAAGGAAATAAGTAATAACTTTATTATTGCCTCTAGGGCATATTTCCTTCACTAACCTATTAACCGGAGGACCATCCAAGAATTGCTGTTTTTTGCCTATTTCAGTGTTTCGGAGAAACATAATATCAAACGGAGTCCAAATGGAATGAAACCTTCGGGAACGCGATTTTCTCATCAGCTAAGACCCAGGAGACTTGGACCCTCCATCAAGAAAGCCACGAGGCGGTCACGAGGGTGGAGGGCGCGCCCCTGCCTCGTGGGCCCCTTGAAGCTCCACCGACGTACTTCTTCCTCCTACATATACCAACATAACCCCAAACGATCAGATACGGAGCCAAAAACCTAATTCCACTGCCGCAACTTTCTGTATCCATGAGATCCCATCTTGGGGCCTGTTCCGGAGCTCCGCCGGAGGGGGCATCGATCACTGAGGGCTTCTACATCATCATCCAAGCCCCTTCGATGAAGTGTGAGTAGTTTACTTCAGACCTACGGGTCCATAGTTAGTAGCTAGATGGCTTCTTCTCTCTTTTTGGATCTCAATACAATGTTCTCCCCCTCTCTCGTGGAGATCTATTCGACGTAATCTTGTTTTTGCGGTGTGTTTGTTGAGATCGATGAATTGTGGGTTTATGATCCAGTCTATCTATGAATAATATTTGAATCTTCTCTGAATTCTTTTATGTATGATTGGTTATCTTTGCAAGTCTCTTCGAATTATCAGTTTGGTTTGGCCTACTAGATTGGTTGTTCTTGCCATGGGAGAAGTGCTTAGCTTTGGGTTCGATCTTGCGGTGTCCTTTCCCAGTGACAGAAGGGGCAGCAAGGCACGTATTGTATTGTTGCCATCGAGGATAACAAGATGGTTTTTTTATCATATTGCATGAAACTATCCCTCTACATCATGTCATCTTGCTTAAGGCGTTACTCTGTTTTTAACTTAATACTCTAGATGCATGCTGGATAGCGGTCGATGAGTGGAGTAACAGTAGTAGATGCAGGCAGGAGTTGGTCTACTTGTCTCGGACATGATGCCTATATACATGATCATACCTAGATATTCTCATAACTATGCTCAATTCTGCCAATTGCTCAACAGTAATTTGTTCACCCACCGTAGAATACTTATGCTCTTGAGAGAAGCCACTAGTGAAACCTATGGCCCCCGGGTCTCTTTCTCATCATATCAATCTCCATCACTTTATTATTGCTTTGCTTTTTTACTTTGCCTTTTACTTTTCACTTTGCATCTCTATACCAAAAATACCAAAAATATTATTTATCATCTCTATCAGATCTCACTTTCGTAAGTGACCATGAAGGGATTGACAACCCCTAAGCGCGTTGGTTGTGTTGAGCTATTGTTTTTGTGTAGGTACGAGGGACTCACGCGTAGCCTCCTACTGGGTTGATACCTTGGTTCTGAAAAATTGAGGGAAATACTTACGCTACTTTGATGCATCATCCTCTCCTCTTCGGGGAAATCCAACGCAGTGCTCAAGAGGTAGCAAGAAGAATTTCTGACGCCGTTGCCGGGGAGTCTGCGCAAAAGTCAACATACCAAGTACCCATCACAATCCCTATCTCCCGCATTACATTATTTGCCATTTGCCTCTTGTTTTCCTCTCCCCCCAATTCACCCTTGCCGTTTTATTTGCCCCCTCTCTCTATCCTCCCTCTCTTTCTCTATTTGCCTCTTTTTGCCCGTTTGCCTCTTGTTTGCTTGTGTGTTGGATTGCTTGTTTGTCGCAATGGCTCAAGATAATACTAAATTGTGTGACTTCACCAATACCAACAATAATGAATTCCTTAGCACTCCGATTGCTCCTCTTACCGATGCTGAATCTTGTGAAATTAATACTGCTTTGCTGAATCTTGTCATGAAAGATCCGTTTTCCGGCCTTCCTAGTGAAGATGCCGCTACCCATCTTAATAGCTTCATTGATTTGTGTGACATGCAAAATAAGAAAGATGTAGATAATGATATTGTTAAATTGAAGCTACTTCCTTTTTCGCTTAGAGATCGTGCTAAAGCTTGGTTTTCATCTTTGCATAAAGATAGTATTGATTCATGGAACAAGTGCAAAGATGCTTTTATCTCTAAGTATTTTCTTCCCGCTAAGATCATCTCTCTTAGAAACGATATTATGAATTTTAAGCAACTTGATCATGAACATGTTGCACAAGCTTGGGAGAGAATGAAATTAATGATACATAATTGCCCTACTCATGGTTTAAATTTGTGGATGGTTATACAAATTTTTTATGCCGGATTGAATTTTGCTTCTAGAAATCTTTTGGATTCGGCCACGGGAGGCGCTTTTATGGAAATCACTTTAGGAGATGCTACTAAACTCCTAGATAATATTATGGTTAATTATTCTCAATGGCACACTGAAAGATCTACTAATAAAAAGGTGCATGCAATAAAAGAAATTAATGTTTTGAGTGGAAATATGGATGAACTTATGAAATTATTTGCTACTAAGAGTGTCTCATCTGATCCTAATGGTATGCCTTTGTCTATTTTGATTGAGAATAATAATGAATCTATGGATGTGAATTTTGTTGGTAGGAATAATTTTGGTAACAACGCGTATAGAGGAAATTTCAACTCTAGGCCTTATCATAGCAATCCCTCTAATAATTATGGTAATTCCTACAACAATTCTTATGGAAATTATAATAATATGCCCTCTGATTTTGAATCTAATATTAAATAATTTATTTCTTCGCAAAAGAATTTTAATGCTATGATTGAAGAAAAATTGCTTAAGGTTGATGATTTGGCTAGGAACATTGATAAAATTTCTCTTGATGTTGATTCTTTAAAGCTTAGATCTATTCCTCCTAGGCATTATATCAATGAGTCTCTCAAATCCATGAGAATTTCCATTGATGAGTGCAAGGAAAGAACCGCTAGGACGCGTGCTATGAAAGATGCCTTTATTAAAGCGTGTTCTTCCAATTCCTATGAAAATAAAGATGAAGATATAAAAGTTATTGATGTGTCCCCTATTAAATCTTTGTTTTTCAATATTAATCTTGATAATGATGGGACTGAATATGATCCACCTTTACCTAGAAGGTGTTCTAAAAATTCGGAGTATTTAGATCTTGATGATGAAATTGATAAACGTGGGATTAAAAGAAATAAAACCCTAGATGATGCTAAACCCACTATATTGGATTTCAAGGAATTTAATTATGAAAATTTCTCTTTAATTGATTGTATTTCCTTGTTGCAATCCGTGCTAAATTCTCCTCATGCTTATAGTCAAAATAAAGCCTTTATCGAACATATCGTTGATGCCTTGAAGCAATCTTATGAAGAAAAACTTGAGTTGAAAGTTTCTATCCCTAGAAAACTTTATGATGAGTGGGAACCTACTATTAAAATTAAAATTAAATATTATGAGTTTTATGCTTTATGTGATTTGGGTGCTAGTGTCTCTACTGTTCCCAAGTCTTTGTGTGATTTGCTACATTTCCGTGATTTTGATGATTGCTCTCTAAACTTGCATCTTGCGGATTCCACTATTAAGAAACCTATGGGAAGAATTAATGATGTTCTTATTGTTGCAAATAGGAATTATGTGCCCGTATATTTTATCGTTCTTGATATAGATTGCAATCCTTCTTGCCCTATTATTGTCGGTAGACCTTTCCTTAGAACGGTTGGTGCAATTATTGATATGAAGGAAGGGATATTAGATTTCAATTTCCATTAAAAAGGGCATGGAACACTTCCCTAGAAAGAAAATAAAATTACCGTATGAATCTATCATGAGAGCCACTTATGGATTGCCTACCAATGATGGCAATACCTAGACCTATTCTTGCTTGTTATGCCTAGCTAGGGGCGTTAAACGATATGTTGGGAGGCAACCCAATTTTATTTTTATTCCTTGATTTTTGCTCCTGTTTAGTAATAAATAAATTATTTAGCCTCTGTTTTGGTTGCGTTTTTTGTGTTTAATTAGTGTTTGTGCCAAGTAGAACCGTTGGGAAGACTTGGGGAAAGTCTTGTTGAACTTGTTGTAAAAAACAGAAACTCTAGCGCTCACGAGAACTGCTGTAATTTTTATTTGGAGAGTGATATTTAGTTAATTATTTTTGCAGATGATTAATAGATAAATTCCTCACGTCCAGAAATATATTTTATAATTTTTGGGGTTCCAGATCTTGCGCTAGCTACAGATTACTACAGATTGTTCTGTTTTTGACAGCTTCTGTTTTTCGTGGGTTGTTTGCTTATTCTGATGAATCTATGGCTAGTAAAATAGTTTATAAACCATAGAGAAGTTGGAATACAATAGGTATAACACCCATATAAATAAAGAATAAGTTCATTACAATACCTTGAAGTGGTCTTTTGTTTTCTTTCGCTAACGGAGCTCACGAGATTTTCTACTTAAAGTTTTGTGTTGTGAAGTTTTCAAGTTTTGGGTAAAGATTTGATGGATTATGGAACAAGGAGTGGCAAGAGACTAATCTTGGGGATGCCCATGGCACCCCCAAGATAATCTAAGGACACCTAAAAGCCAAAGCTTGGGGATGCCCCGGAAGGCATCCCCTCTTTCGTCTACTTCTATCGGTAACTTTACTTGGAGCTATATTTTTATTCACCACATGATATGTGTTTTGCTTGGAGCGTCTTTTATGATTTGAGTCTTTGCTTGTTAGTCTACCACAATCATCCTTGCTGTACACACCTTTTGAGAGAGCCATACATGATTTGGAATTTGTTAGAATACTCTATGTGCTTCACTTATATCTTTTGAGCCCTATAGTTTTACTCTATGTGCTTCACTTATATCTTTTGAGTTTTATAGTTTTGCTCTAGTACTTCACTTATATCTTTTAGAGCACGGTGGTGGATTTGTTTGATAGAAACTATTGATCTCTCATGCTTCACTTAGATTATTTTGAGAGTCTTAATAGCATGGTAATTTGCTTAATAATAATATGCTTGGTATTCAAGATTTGTAAAACTTTCTTTTGAGTGTGTTGAATACTAAGAAAAAAATTGATGCTTGATAATTGTTTTGAGATATGAGGATGGTGATATTAGAGTCATGCTAGTGAGTAGTTGTGAATTTGAGAAATGCTTGTGTTAAAGTTTGTGATTCCCGTAGCATGCACATATGGTGAACTGTTATGTGATGAAGTCGGAGCATGATTTATTTATTGATTGTCTTCCTTATGAGTGGCAGTCAGGGACGAGCGATGGTCTTTTCCTACCAATCTACCCCCCTAGGAGCATGTGTAATACTCTGCTTTGATAACTTCTAGATTTTTGCAATAAGTATATGAGTTCTTTATGACTAATGTTGAGTCCATGGATTATACACACTTTCCTTCCTTCCACCATTGCTAGCCTCTCTAATACCGCGCACTTTTCGCTGGTATCATACACCCACCAAATACCTTCCTCAAAACAGGCACCATACCTACCTATCATGGCATTTCCATAGCCATTCCGAGATATATTGTCATGCAACTTTCCACCGTTCCATTCATTATGACACGCTCCATAATTGTCATATTGCTAGCATGATCATGTAGTTGTCATCGTATTTGTGGCAAAGCCACCATTCATAATTCTTTCATACATGTCACTCTTGATTCATTGCATATCCCGGTACACCGCCGGAGGCATTCATATAGAGTCATACTTTGTTCTAAGTATTGAGTTGTAATTGTTGAGTTGTAAGAAAAATAAAAAGTGTGATGATCATCATTTTTAGAGCATTTTCCCAAGTGAGGAAAGGATGATGGAGACTATGATTCCCCCATAAGTCGGTATGAGACTCCGTACGAAAAAAAGAGGCCATAAAAAAAGAGAAGGCCCAAATAAAAAAATGAGAGAAAAAGAGAGAAGGGACAATGTTACTATCCTTTTACCACACTTGTGCTTCAAAGTAGCACCATGATCTTCATGATAGAGAGTCTATCATTCTGTCACTTTCATATACTAGTGGGCATTTTTCATTATAGAACTTGGCTTGTATATTCCAATGATGGGCTTCCTCCCTAGGTCTTCGTGAGCAAGCGAGTTGGATGCACACCCACTTAGTTTCTTTTGTTGAGCTTTCATATACTTATAGCTCTAGTGCATCCGTTGCATCGCAATCCCTACTCACTCACATTGATATCTATTGATGGGCATCTCCATAGCTTGTTGATACGCCTAGTTGATGTGAGACTATCTTCCCCTCTTTTTGTCTTCTCCACAACCACCATTCTATTCCACATATAGTGCTATATCCATGGCTCATGCTCATGTGTTGCGCGAAGATCAAAAAAGTTTTGAAAATTTCAAAAGTATGAAACAATTGCTTGGCTTGTCATCGGGGTTGTGCATGATTTAATACTTTGTGTGGTGAAGATAGAGCATAGCCAAACTATTTGATTTTGTAGGGATAACTTTCTTTGGCCATGTTATTTTGAGAAGACATAATTGCTTCGTTAGTATGCTTGAAGTATTATTATTTTTATGTCAACATGAACTTTTGTCTTGAATCTTTTGAATCTGAATATTCATAAGACAATTAAGAAGATTTACATTGAAATTATGCCATGTAGCACTTCGCATCAAAAATTCCGTTTTTATCATTTACCTACTCGAGGATGAGCAGGAATTAAGCTTGGGGATGCTTGATACGTCTCCAACGTATCTATAATTTTTGATTGCTCCATGCTATATTACCTACTGTTTTGGACTATATTGGGCTTTATTTTCCACTTTTATATTATTTTCGGGACTAACCTATTAACCGGAGGCCCAGCCCAGAATTGTTGTTTTTTTGCCTATTTTAGTGTTTCGGAGAAACATATTATCAAACGGAGTCCAAACGGAATGAAACCTTCGGGAACGCAATTTTCTCATCAGATAAGACCCAGGAGACTTGGACCCTCCGTCAAGAAAGCCACAAGGCGGTCACGAGGGTGGAGGGCGCCCCCCTAGGGCGTGCCCCCTGCCTTGTGGGCCCCTCGAAGCTCTACCAACCGACGTACTTCTTCCTCCTACATATACCTACGTACCCCAAACGATCAGATACGGAGCCAAAAACCTAATTCCACCACCGCAACTTTCTGTATCCACGAGATCCCATCTTGGGGCCTGTTCCGGAGCTCCGCCGGAGGGGGCATCGATCATGGAGGGCTTCTACATCATCTTCCAAGCCCCTCCGATGAAGTGTGAATAGTTTACTTCAGACCTACGGGTCCATAGTTAGTAGCTAGATGGCTTCTTCTCTCTTTTTGGATCTCAATACAATGTTCTCCCCCTCTCTCGTGGAGATCTATTCGATGTAATCTTCTTTTTGCGGTGTGTTTGTTGAGACCAATGAATTGTGGGTTTATGATCCAGTCTATCTATGAATACTATTTGAATCTTCTCTGAATTCTTTTATGTATGATTGGTTATCTTTGCAAGTCTCTTTGGATTATCAGTTTGGTTTGGCCTACTAGATTGGCTGTTCTTGCCATGGGAGAAGTGCTTAGCTTTGGGTTCGATCTTGCGGTGTCCTTTCCCAGTGACAGAAGGGGCAGCAAGGCATGTATTGTATTGTTGCCATCGAGGATAACAAGATGGTTTTTTTATCGTATTGCATGAAACTATCCCTCTACATCATGTCATCTTGCTTAAGGCGTTACTCTATTTTTAACTTAATACTCTAGATGCATGCTGGATAGCGGTCGATGAGTGGAGTAATAGTAGTAGATGCAGGCAGGAGTCGGTCTACTTGTCTCGGACGTGATGCCTATATACATGATCATACCTAGATATTCTCATAACTATGCTCAATTCTGTCAATTGCTCAATAGTAATTTGTTCACCCACCATAGAATACTTATGCTCTTGAGAGAAGCCACTAGTGAAACCTATGGCCCCCGGGTCTCTTTCTCATCATATCAATCTCCATCACTTTATTATTGCTTTGCTTTTTTACTTTGCCTTCTACTTTTCACTTTGCATCTCTATACCAAAAATACCAAAAATATTATTTATCATCTCTATCAGATCTCACTTTCGTAAGTGACCGTGAAGGGATTGACAACCCCTAAGCGCGTTGGTTGCATTGAGCTATTGTTTTTGTGTAGGTACGAGGGACTCGCGCGTACCCTCCTACTGGATTGATACCTTGGTTCTCAAAAACTGAGGGAAATACTTACGCTACTTTGCTGCATCATCCTCTCCTCTTCGAGGAAATCCAACACAGTGCTCAAGAGGTAGCAGTAGCATGCTCCAAAACATGAGCTGGTTCTGCTAAACACATGTGAACACGATGTCCCAGACATGCATGACGACATAGTAGTCTTATAATAAAACACTACCGAGTTTAGGTTGGGAACCATCAGCAAGGATATCGAAGTTCTTGCGTAAGTCCAGCTCTTAAGAAGGAACTTCTTCTCCTTGAACAAATTGGTCAGTGGCTTGGTGTGCTAGGGAATACATATGGAGTGGAGGTAATTAATCTACCAGACCATAGAATACATTCGCACATGCATAGCTGGCTTGGGATGGTACCAAAGGAAACAAAAACAATCTTTCTCGAACTCACGGCGGCGACTTCACTTCTTACACCAAACATATACTTCATGAACGGGACATGAAGAAAATGCTTACATAAGTTTCCAACACTAGCTCAATGTTCAACATGAGTCATGGAGGAGATAAAATGTTGTTGATGGCCTCAACAACAATTCATCGGAATTTCCATATCACTGGAATTCCACCATTAGGTGAACAATGTGATAGTATTGGTCAGACCAAAGATGTAATGGTGTATGCTCGAGGAACAACCACGAGTAAGACAACATTATGAATATCATTGGTTCTGATTTGATTTGACGATAGCCCACAGTCAAATCAAAGATTGGGTAAGATAATAGCACCAACAACTGATCACGAGGATCAATCAATGAAGATATCACCTTTCTTCAATACACACACACAAGATATACCTTTGGAATGAACTAAGTCAGATAAAGCTTTGTCTGCCAACTCTCCAATTTGTTGTTTAGCTTAACCAACTAGCTCAGGGATATCCAACACAAAATCTTGGAGAAAGAGTGGTTTATTGGAAAACCAACTTGATCACGAACTCAACATATCGGTCAGGGGATGACCTGGTGATACTTCCGTGAAGATATCTGGAAAATCACGAACCACCGATATGTCTCTAAGCTAGAGAACAATCTTGCTTTTCAAGGCAAGACGACATGATCATAAGAGCGAAGGATTGACATAATCCTAACTCATTGATCGAAGAGTGTACCGAAAATAAGGACTAGGTAGCATGATCAATCTTAGGATGATGATTTAATAACCAGTACGCTAAGAGTGAGAGTATTGTCCATTAACTACCAAGCAACAAGGTTGCTAGGAGTATTGATTTGAGACATCATAGTTCACTTGTCAGCATTCCAGCTTCAACAACGCGGGACCGAGGAATGAATAATGATGGCGAGAAGAATCACTGCATCAAGAGTTCATAAGAGGGTGTGCAATTCTCATGATACCCTTGTTATGAAAGAGGGTGATACTCTGAGGTAGAACAGAACAAAAGCTAGATTGGCATTTTGATATGCGGATTACAACTGCTTTGACCCAATCCTCGAAGTGGACAAGGTACTGGAGTTTGTTTCTCCTAGTCATTCCAGAATAGAATGGCTTCACAGACCACAAGAATAATAGGTATCGATAACACAAATGCACACATACTCTTGACTACCAATTGATAGACAAAGGTCAGAAAACAACTAAAGAGGGACAACTCAAAGGAACATACGATTTTCTGAGTTGTGGGTGCATAGATTAGCATGTCAAACGAGTTCAACATATTTCTTCCGGATAACCCATGCAGAAAGGTAGAACTGGCAGAGTCACACCATAGAATCGAGAACTCATCAAGAGCACTCTGGTTGTGATCTTTCGGTTCAACGAGGAACTTCTGCCATAAGTAGTTCATGGTATTTGGAAGAAAGAAATACCACAGACATCGAGGTCTATCGCAAAGGTTGCTAATATCCTAAAGGAACGAGCAGCACTATCAACAGAAAGTAAGTAGAGTGAATCTTGGGTTCAGGAACCCAGAGATGGAATACCTACTAGCTAATAACATCACGAGATGCTTTCAAGAATGGTGGCCAGATTCATCACACTGGAAACACAAAACATGGCTAGATTACCAGGTGATCCTCTAAGACGCCTAGGGTCATAATAATAGTTCCAACATATATACTAAGGTAATGAAGTACCTCAACACACTGGTTAGTGTGGTTAATCTGGCCCAAAAGAACATCAGGAATGGAAAAGGGAGTTGCAAATGCATCAGATTATTTAGAAACCTGGGATGACTCGGACAGCATAAGAGCTGTAAATGCTCGAAAGTATTTGAGACATCCTGCAAAAATGGTGGCATAGCCACTCAACATCACAATATAAAGGTTCTGAGATCAACTATGAACACATGGAAGTAGTAGAAACTGAACTGGGGCTTGAATCCATCAATCCTATAGGTCTACGGCTTAGTAACACGTGATCCTGATAGAAAGAAGAGGAAGCCTAGTTCTTAACACTACAAAAAAAAGACACATCCGTGACATTTTGGGCCGAACGAATTTTTTTCTGTCATACATATGACACTTCTATGATGATAATTGTGACAAAACCCGGTATCATCATAGATGTGGTGGGCTCCTACTTCTATGACAAAAAATCATGAGAGAAATTGGGCTTTTCGTCCTGGGCGGGCCGGAGACGCAGCTGCATGACATTCTTTGGGCCATCCATGATGGAAAAAAGCATGGTAGAAGTGAGGGGGAGGAAAATTTCGGGGAGTTCCCGGTTACGGTGGGAGGCCGGGGGCCGAGCGATGCGCGTTTCTCTCATACACGTACGCGTGTGTGTGCGAGGCGTTGGCTCTAACTGAACCCGAGCGATTGCACTGTAGGCTATGCGTTACTGAACCCGAGCGATCGATCGATGGCTGTTAATTGAACCCGATCGAGCGATTCCTTCGCTACTGCTACTAACTAAAGCCGATCGATGGGATGAACAGTGAGCGTTGTGGGGGGTTTGGATGAACAGTGAGCGGTGGCATTGCCTCTGGATGAACAGGACCCCGTGGTGTGGTGGTGGGCTGGATGAACAGTAGACGGTGGAGGGGTGCCCGTGGAGGGGTGGATGAACAGGACCCCATGGTGTGGAGGGTTGGATGAACAGTAGACAGTGGAGGGGTGGTTGAACAGGACCCCGTGGTGTGGAGGGCTGGATGAACAGTAGATGGTGGAGGGGTGCCTGTGGAGGGGTGGTTGAACAGGCCCCATGGTGTGGAGGGCTAGATGAACACTAGACGGTGGAGGGGTGGTTGAACAGTAGCCGGTGGAGTAGCGCGTGGTGGAGGCTAGATGAACAGGAGCCCGTGGAGGCTGGATGAATAGGAGCCCGTGGAGGCTGGAGGAGGTTGACGGTGGAGATGAACAGTATCCCGTGGAGTCCCGTTTTGCGGTATGCCACACCCCTCCCGATGAACAAGACCCCCGTGAAGGAAATATGCCCTAGAGGCAATAATAAAGTTATTATTTATTTCCTTATATCATGATAAATGTTTATTATTCATGCTAGAATTGTATTAACCGGAAACATAATACATGTGTGAATACATAGACAAACAGAGTGTCACTAGTATGCCTCTACTTGACTAGCTCGTTAATCAAAGATGGTTATGTTTCCTAACCATGGACAAAAGAGTTGTTATTTGATTAACGAGGTCACATCATTAGTTGAATGATCTGATTGACATGACCCATTCCATTAGCTTAGCACACGATCGTTTAGTATGTTGCTATTGCTTTCTTCATGACTTATACATGTTCCTATGACTATGAGATTATGCAACTCCCGTTTGCCGGAGGAACACTTTGGGTGCTACCAAACGTCACAACGTAACTGGGTGATTATAAAGGAGTACTACAGGTGTCTCCAAAGGTAGATGTTGGGTTGGCGTATTTCGAGATTAGGGTTTGTCACTCCGATTGTCGGAGAGGTATCTTTGGGCCCTCTCGGTAATACACATCACATAAGCCTTGCAAGCATTGCAACTAATGAGTTAGTTGCGGGATGATGTATTACGGAACGAGTAAAGAGACTTGCCAGTAACGAGATTGAACTAGGTATTGGATACCGACGATCGAATCTCGGGCAAGTAACATACCGATGACAAAGGGAACAACGTATGTTGTTATGCGGTCTGACCGATAAAGATCTTCATAGAATATGTAGGAGCCAATATGGGCATCCAGGTCCCGCTATTGGTTATTGACCGGAGACGTGTCTCGGTCATGTCTACATTGTTCTCGAACCGTAGGGTCCGCACGCTTAAGGTTTCGATGACAGTTGTATTATGAGTTTATGAGTTTTGATGTACCGAAGGAGTTTGGAGTCCCGGATGAGATCGGGGACATGACGAGGAGTCTCGAAATGGTCGAGACGTAAAGATCGATATATTGGACGACTATATTCAGACATCGGAAAGGTTCCGAGTGATTCGGGTATTTTTCGGAGTACCGGGTAGTTATGGGAGAAGTAATGGGCCTTGATGGGCTTTAGTGGGAAGAGGAAAAGGCTGCTGCGCCCCCCTCCCCTTTGGTCCGAATTGGACTAGGGAAAAGGGGGCCGGCCACCTCTCCTTCTCCTCCTATTCCTTCTCCCTTCCTCCCCTCTTGATGGACTCCTACTAGGACTTGGAGTCCTAGTAGGACTCCCATCCTGGCCGCACCTTATGCCTTGGCCGGCCTCCTCCTCCTTCATCCTTTATATACAGGGGCAGGGGGCACCCCATGGACACACAAGTTGATCCTTGAGATCGTTCCTTAGCCGTGTGCGGTGCCCTCTGCCACCGAATTCCACCTCGATCATACCGTTGTAGTGCTTAGGCGAAGCCCTACGTCGGTAGTACATCAAGATCGTCACCACGCCGTCGTGCTGACGGAACTCTTCCTCGACGCTTTGCTGGATCGGAGCCCGAGGATCTTCATTGAGCTGAACGTGTGCTAAGAACTCGGAGGTGCCGGAGTAATGGTGCTTGGATCAGTCGGCTCGGGAAGAAGACGTACGACTACTTCCTCTATGTTGTGTGATCGCTTCCGCAGTCGGTCTGCGTTGGTACGTAGACAACACTCTCCCCCTCGTTGCTATGCATCACCATGATCTTGCGTGTGCGTAGGAAAATTTTGAAATTACTACATTCCCCAACAGTGGCATCCGAGCCTAGGTTTTATGGTTTGATGTTATATGCACGAGTAGAACACAAGTGAGTTGTGGGCGATATAAGTCATACTGCCTACCAGCATGTCATACTTTGGTTCGGCGGTATTGTTGGATGAAGCGGCCCGGACCGACATTACGCGTACGCTTACGCGAGACCGGTTTCCCCGACGTGCTTTGCACATAGGTGACTTGCGGGTGACTGTTTCTCCAACTTTAGTTGAACCGAGTGTGGCTACGCCCGGTCCTTGAGAAGGTTAAAACGGAGTCTATTTGACAAACTATCGTTGTGGTTTTGATGCGTAGGTGAGATGAGTTCTTACTTAAGCCCGTAGCAGCCACGTAAAACTTGCAACAACAAAGTAGAGGACGTCTAACTTGTTTTTGCAGGGCATGTTATGATGTGATATGGTCAAAGCATGATGCTGATTTTATTGTATGAGATGATCATGTTTTGTAACCGAGTTATCGGCAACTGGCAGGAGCCATATGGTTGTCGCTTTATTGTATGCAATGCAATCGCGATGTAATGCTTTACTTTATCGCTAAGCGGTAGTGATAGTCGTGGAAGCATAAGATTGGCGAGACGACAACGATGCTGCGATGGAGATCAAGGTGTCATGCCGGTGACGATGGTGATCATGACGGTGCTTCGGAGATGGAGATCACAAGCACAAGATGATGATGGCCATATCATATCACTTATATTGATTGTATGTGATGTTTATCCTTTTATGCATCTTATCTTGCTTTGATTGACGGTAGCATTATAAGATGATCTCTCACTAAATTATCAGGAAGTGTTCTCCCTGAGTTTGCACCGTTGCAAAAGTTCTTCGTGCTGAGACACCACGTGATGATCGGGTGTGATAGGCTCTACGTTCAAATACAACGGGTGCAAAACAGTTGCACACGTGGAATACTCAGGTTATACTTGACGAGCCAAGCATATACAGATATGGCCTCGGAACACGGAGACCGAAAGGTCGAGCGTGAATCATATAGTAGATATGATCAACATAACGATGTTCACCATTGAAAACTACTCCATCTCACGTGATGATCGGTCATGGTTTAGTTGATTTGGATCACGTGATCACTTAGAGGATTAGAGGGATGTCTATCTAAGTGGGAGTTCTTAAGTAATATGATTAAATTGAACTTAAATTTATCATGAACTTAGTCCTGGTAGTATTTTGCAAATTATGTTGTAGATCAATAGCTCGCGTTGTTGCTTCCCTATGTTTATTTTGATATGTTCCTAGAGAAAATTGTGTTGAAAGATGTTAGTAGCAAAGATGCGGATTGGATCCGTGATCAGAGGTTTATCCTCATTGCTGCATAGAAGAATTATGTCCTTGATGCACCGCTAGGTGAAAGACCTATTGCAGGAGCAGATGCAGACGTTATGAACGTTTGGCTAGCTCAATATGATGACTACTTGATAGTTTGGTGCACCATGCTTAATGGCTTAGAATCGGGACTTCAAAGACGTTTTGAACGTCATGGACCATATGAGATGTTCCAAGAGTTGAAGATAATATTTCAAGCAAATACCCGAGTTGAGAGATATGAAGTCTCCAACAAAGTTCTATAGCTAAAAGATGGAGGAGAATCTCTCAACTAGTGAGCATGTGCTCAGATTGTCTGGGTACTACAGTCGCTTGAATCAAGTGGGAGTTAATCTTCCAGATAAGATAGTGATTGACAGAATTCTCTAGTCACCATCACCAAGTTAGTAGAACTTCGTGATGAACTATGATATGCAAGGGATAACGGAAACGATTCCCAAGCTCTTCGTGATGCTGAAATCGACGAAGGTAGAAATCTAGAAAAACATCAAGTGTTGATGGTTGACAAGACCACTAGTTTGAAGAAAAGGGCAAAAGGGAAGAAGGGGAACTTCAAGAAGAACGGCAAGCAAGTTGCTGCTCAAGTGAAGAAGCCCAAGTCTGGTCCTAAGCCTGAGACTAAGTGCTTCTACTGCAAAGGGACTGGTCACTGGAAGCGGAACTTCCCCAAGTATTTGGCGGATAAGAAGGATGGCAAAGTGAACAAAAGTATATTTGATATACATGTTATTGATGTGTGATTTACTAGTGTTTATAGCAACCCCTCAGTATTTGATATTGGTTCAGTTGCTAAGAGTAGTAACTCGAAACAGGAGTTGCAGAATAAACAGAGACTAGTTAAGGGTGAAGTGACGATGTGTGTTGGAAGTAGTTCCAAGATTGATATGATCATCATCGCACACTCCCCTATACTTTCGGGACTAGTGTTGAACTTAAATAAGTGTTATTTGGTTTTTGCGTTGAGCATGGATATGATTTGATCATGTTTATTGCAATACGGTTATTCATTAAAGTCAGAGAATAATTGTTGTTCTGTTTACATGAATAAAACCTTCGATGGTCATACACCCAATGAAACAAGTTCGTTGGATCTCGATTGTAGTGATACACATATTCATAATATTGAAACCAAAAGATGCAAAGTTAATAATGATAGTGCAACTTATTTGTGGCACTGCCGTTTAGGTCATATTGGTATAAAACGCATGAAGAAACTCCATGCTGATGGGCTTTCGGAATCACTTGATTATGAATCACTTGATGCTTGCGAACCATGCCTTTTGGGCAAGATGACTAAAACACCGTTCTCCGGAACAATGGAGCAAGCAACAGATTTGTTGGAAATCATACATACTGATGTATGTGGTCCGATGAATATTTAAGGCTTGCAGCGGGTATCATTATTTTCTAACCTTCATAGATGATTTGAGCAGATATGGGTATATCTACTTAATGAAATAGAAGTCTGATAAATTTGAAAAGTTCGTATAATTTCAGGGTGAAGTGAAAATCATCGTAACAAGAAAATAAAGTTTCTACGATCTGATCGTGGAAAAGAGTATTTGAGTTACGAGTTTGGTCTTCAGTTAAAACAATGTGAAATAGTTTCACTACTCACTCCACCTGGAACACCACAGCATAATGGTGTGTCCGAATGTCATAACTGTACTGTATTGGATATAGTGCAATCTATGATGTTTCTTACCGATTTACACACTATCGTTTTTGGGGTCATGCATTAGAGACAGCTGCATTCACGTTAAAAAAGGGGCACCATCTGTATCCGTCGAGATGACGCCTTATGAACTATGGTTTGGCAAGAAACCAAAGTTGTCGTTTCTTGAAGTTTGGGGTTGCGATGCTTATGAGAAAAAGTTTCATCCTGATAAGCTCAAACCCAAATCGGAGAAATATGTCTTCATAGGATACCCAAAGGAGACTGTTGGGTACACCTTCTATCACAGATCCTAAGGCAAGACATTCGTTGCTTGTAATGGATCCTTTCCAGAGAAGGAGTTTCTCTCGAAAGAAGTGAGTGGGAGGAAAGTAGAAAACTTGATAAGGTAATTGTACCTTCTCCCTTATTGGAAAGTAGTACATCACAGAAAACTGTTTCTGTGACACCTACACCAGTTAGTGAGGAAGCTAATGATGATGATCATGAAACTTCAGAACAAGATACTACTGAACCTCATAGATCAACCAGAGTAAGATCCGCGCCAGAGTGGTACGGTAATCCTTTTCTGGAAGTCATGCTACTAGATCATGATGAACTTGCGAACTATGAGGAAGCGATGATGAGCCCAGATTCCGCGAAATGGTTTGAGGCCATGAAATCTGAGATATGATCCATGTATGAGAACAAAGTTTGGACTTTGGTTGACTTGCCCGATGATCGGCAAGCAATTGAGAATAAATGGATCTTCAAGAGGAAGACGGACGCTTATAGTAGTGTTACCATCCACAAAGCTAGAATTGTCGCAAAAG
This sequence comes from Triticum monococcum, assembly GCA_034509565.1. Taxonomy (NCBI): domain Eukaryota; kingdom Viridiplantae; phylum Streptophyta; class Magnoliopsida; order Poales; family Poaceae; genus Triticum; species Triticum monococcum. The sequence continues at coordinate 707,310,815 of CM067842.1, read as the reverse complement.
GATTTCGACAAGTTCAAGGTGTTGACTACGATGAGAGCTTCTCACTCGTATCTATGCTTGAGTCTGTCCGAATAATGTTAGTAATTGCCGCATTTTATGAAATCTGGCAAATGGATAAACAAAACTGCATTCCTTAATGGATTTATTAAAGAAGAGTTGTATATGATGCAACAGAAGGTTTTGTCAATCCGAAAGGTGCTAACAAAATGTGAAAGCTCCAGCGATCCATCTGTGGACTGGTGCAAGCATCTCGGAGTTGGAATATACGCTTTGATGAGTTGATCAAAGCATATAGTTTTATACAGACTTGCGGTGAAGCCTGTATTTACAAGAAAGTGAGTGGGAGCACTACAGCATTTCTGATAAGTATATATGAATGACATATTGTTGATCGGAAATAATGTAGAATTATTCTGTAAAGCATAAAGGAGTGTTTGAAAGGAGTTTTTCAAAGAAAGACTTCGATAAAGCTGCTTACATATTGAGCTTCCAGATCTATAGAGATAGATCAAGATGCTTGATAAGTTTTTCAATAAGTACATACCTTGACAAGATTTTGAAGTAGTTCAAAATGGAACAATCAAAGAAAAAGTTTCTTGCCTGTGTTACAAGGTGTGAAGTTGAGTAAAGACTCAAAGCCCGACCACGGCAGAAGATAGAAAGAGAATGAAAGTCATTCCCTATGCCTCATTCATAGGTTCTATAAAGTATGCCATGCTGTGTACCAGATCTATTGTATACCCTGCACTGATTTGGCAAGGGAGTACAATAGTGATCTAGGAGTAGATCACTGGACAGCGGTCAGAATTATCCTTAGTGAAATAAGGATATGTTTCTCGATTATGGACGTGACAAAAAGGTTCGTCGTAAAGGGTTACATCGATGCAAGTTTTTGACACTGATCTAGATGAATCTAAAAGTCTCAATCTGGATACATATTGAAAGTGGGAGCAATTAGCTAGAGTAGCTCCTTGCAGAGCATTATAGACAAAGAATTTTGCAAAATACTTACGGATCTGAATGTGACAGACCCGTTGACTAAAACTATCTCACAAGCAAAACATGATCACACCTTAGTACTCTTTGGGTGTTAATCACATAGAGATGTGAACTAGATTACTGACTCTAGTAAACCCTCTGAGTGTTGGTCACATGACGATGTGAACTATGGGTGTTAATCACATGGTGATGTGAACTATTGCTGCTAAATCACATGGCGATGTGAACTAGATTATTGACTCTAGTGCAAGTGGGAGACTGAAGGAAATATGCCCTAGAGGCAATAATAAAGTTATTATTTATTTCCTTATATCATGATAAATGTTTATTATTCATGCTAGAATTGTACTAAACGGAAACATAATACATGTGTGAATACATAGACAAACAGAGTGTCACTAGTATGCCTATACTTGACTAGCTCGTTAATCAAAGATGGTTATGTTTCCTAACCATGGACAAAAGAGTTGTTATTTGATTAACGAGGTCACATCATTAGTTGAATGATCTGATTGACATGACCCATTCCATTAGCTTAGCACACGATCGTTTCGTATGTTGCTATTGCTTTCTTCATGACTTATACATGTTCCTATGACTATGAGATTATGCAACTCCCGTTTGCCGGAGGAACACTTTGGGTGCTACCAAACGTCACAACGTAACTGGGTGATTATAAAGGAGTACTACAGGTGTCTCCAAAGGTAGATGTTGGGTTGGCGTATTTCGAGATTAGGATTTTTCACTCCGATTGTCGGAGAGGTATCTCTGGGCCCTCTCCGTAATGCACATCACTTAAGCCTTGCAAGCATTGCAACTAATGAGTTAGTTGCGGGATGATGTATTACGGAACGAGTAAAGAGACTTGCCAGTAATGAGATTGAACTAGGTATTGGATACCGACGATCGAATCTCGGGCAAGTAACATACCGATGACAAAGGGAACAACGTATGTTGTTATGCGGTCTGACCGATAAAGATCTTCGTAGAATATGTAGGAGCCAATATGGGCATCCAGGTCCCGCTATTGGTTATTGACCGGAGACGTGTCTCGGTCATGTCTACATTGTTCTCGAACCGTAGGGTCCGCACGCTTAAGGTTTCGATGACAGTTGTATTATGAGTTTATGAGTTTTGATGTACCGAAGGAGTTCGGAGTCCCGGATGAGATCGGGGACATGATGAGGAGTCTCGAAATGGTCGAGACGTAAAGATCGATATATTGGACGACTATATTCGGACATCGGAAAGGTTCCGAGTGATTCGGGTATTTTTCGGAGTACCGGGTAGTTACGGGAGAAGTAATGGGTCTTGATGGGCTTTAGTGGGAAGAGGAAAAGGCTGCTGCGCCCCCCCTCCCCTTTGGTCCGAATTGGACCAGGGAAAAGGGGGCCGGCCACCTCTCCTTCTCCTCCTATTCCTTCTCCCTTCCTCCCCTCTTGATGGACTCCTACTAGGACTTGGAGTCCTAGTAGGACTCCCATCCTGGCCGCACCTTATGCCTTGGCCGGCCTCCTCCTCCTTCATCCTTTATATACAGGGGCAGGGGGCACCCCATGGACACACAAGTTGATCCTTGAGATCGTTCCTTAGCCGTGTGCAGTGCCCCCTGCCACCGAATTCCACCTCGATCATACCGTTGTAGTGCTTAGGCGAAGCCCTGCGTCGGTAGTACATCAAGATCGTCACCACGCCGTCGTACTGACGGAACTCTTCCTCGACGCTTTGCTGGATCGGAGCCCAAGGATCGTCATCGAGCTGAACGTGTGCTAAGAACTCGGAGGTGCCGGAGTAACGGTGCTTGGATCGGTCGGCTCGGGAAGAAGACGTACGACTACTTCCTCTACGTTGTGTGATCGCTTCCGCAGTCGGTCTGCGTTGGTACGTAGACAACACTCTCCCCCTCGTTGCTATGCATCACCATGATCTTGCGTGTGCATAGGAAAATTTTGAAATTACTACGTTCCCCAACACCCCGTTTCGACCGTAGCGCTCCAACACAAGTCCGTTTCCTCCGTTTTGTGGTACGCCACACCCCTCCCGATCAACAGGACCCCCGTTTCGACCGTAGGAGGTCCGTTTCCTCCGTATTGTGGTACGCCAGACCCCTCCCGATGAACATGATCCCGTTTTGAACGTGGCCGGTCGAACACAAGGCCGTTTCCTCTGTTCTGCGGTACGCCAGGCCTCGTTTCAATCACCTGTTCCGTCCAAGCCCTCCCGATGAAGACGACACATTCCATTGCCTCCCATGAACACGACGCATTTCGTTGCCTCCCCATGAACACGACGATGATGCTGTTTCTCCGTTCCGACCCAGCCATGTACACGAGCCGTCGCCTTACGTATGCGCGAGTAGGCGTTCGAGACCCCGCCCGTATGTACATATACGTGGCCGTATTTTCTTTCTTGCACCCTGGCTGCTGTACGTACGTGTAAATGCTATGTGCACGCCTCTACTACAACACGTGCACGCCTCTACTACGACACGTGCATGCCTCTACATCAACCAGTATGTACGTACACGTTCGCGACCAGAATGACAACGCTACGTACGCTTCGACTAGGTGGGTCCCGACTGTCAGGCACTTCCTTGCCTGCGAAGATGTAGCTGGTCGGTCCCAGCAGTCAGGGGGCGAATCATTTTGTTTTTTTGCCTGGACGCACTTCCTTGCATGTGAAGATGTAGCTGGTGGGTCCCAGCAGTCAGGGGGAATCGTTTTTTTCGCGAAATACGATGGCCCGTCCGGTGGGTCCCGCTGTCAGGTGGAGGAATAATTATTTTGCACGTAATAAGGAGGCACTTCCTTGCTGCGGCCGTGGACCCAGCTGTCAGCCTCTCCATGTACAGTCCATGTCCGATGGAAGCCGTTCCTTGAACACGTTGACCACGCCGCACCGAGAGCACCAGGGCGGTGGACGACGGCGAGGCCTAGGAAGGGGACGACGCGGAGCCGGGGAAGACGTGGCAGTGGATGCCCACGCATAGAGGAGTACGGGGGTTCACTGGTTCGCTGCAGTGTGAGGCTATCGTCGCCGCAGAATAACAGGGGGTGTGGGTGAGTAGAGCGATGGCCTGGCCAGCGGTGGGAGTAGTAGGGGGCGGTGAGGCCTCTGCCGCATCGCAGCCGGCCACGGGAGGCAGGAGCACGAGGCACGACCGGCGCTGGTTTGGGCGGCTAGAGCAAGAAGACCATAGGTTGAAGAAGCACTACGGTCGTTGGATGGACATCGTACAGTCACTGGAGCTAGAATCGTGCATATTGACTAAGTTGACAAAGCCCTCCGTCCTCGTCAACTTAGTAGGCCCACAAGTCAGCCTCCCACCAAGGTGGGTCGCAGCTAGCAGGGGGTATTAATTTTTTTGAGCGTAATAAGGAGGCACTTCCTTGTGTGCAAAGATATAGCTGGTGGGTCCGAGCTGTCAGCGGTGGTAACATTTTTTTTCGCGAAATACAGAGGCCCTTTCGGTGGGTCCCTGATGTCAGGTGGAGGAATCATTATTTTGCGTGTAATAAGGAGGCATTTCCTTGCGTGCGGCCGTGGACCCAGCTATCGGCCTCTCCACGTACAATCCACTTCAGATGCATGTCGGTCATTGACCACGTTGACCAGGCCGCGCCGAGAGCACCAGGGCGGTGGACGACGGCGAGGCCTAGGAAGGGAACGACACGGAGGCAGGGAAGACTCGGCAGTTGTTTCCCACGCGGAGGGGAGTACGACTGTATGAGGGTTTACTAGTTCGTCTGCCGTCGCCGGAGAATAACAGCTGGTGTGGGTGAGTAGAGGGATGGCTAGGCCAGCGATGGGAGTACGGTGGGGCGGTGAGGCCTGCGCGGTAGCAGAGCCGGCCGCAGGGAGGAGGGAGCAGGCAGTCCCGCCGGCACCTATTTGAGCGGCTGGAGCAGGAAGAGCAGAGATTGAAGAAGCACAACGGCCGTTGGATGGCCATCCAACAGTCACTGCTTGTGCGTCAATCTTTTTAGGAAAGCCTCAAATCTGTGGAAAACAACATACATCCTGAGGGAGTCTTGGATTAGGGGGTGTCTAGATAGCCGGACTATACCTTCGGCCGGACTCCTGGACTATGAAGATACAAGATTGAAGACTTCGTCCCGTGTCTGGAAGGGACTTTCCTTGGCGTGGAAGGCAAGCTTGGCGATATGGATATGTAGATCTCCTACCATTGTAACCGACTCTGTGTAACCCTAGCCCTCTCCAGATAAATTGAAGGGTTTTAGTCTGTAGGACGAAGAACAATCATACCATAGGCTAGCTTCTAGGGTTTAGCCTCTCTGATCTCGTGGTAGATCTACTCTTGTACTACCCATATCATCAATATTAATTGAGCAGGATGTAGGGTTTTACCTCCATCAAGAGGGCCCGAACCTGGGTAAAACATCGTGTCCCCTACCTCCTGTTACCATCCGCCTAGACGCAGAGTTCGGGACCCCCTACCCGAGATCCACCGGTTTTGACACCGACATTGGTGCTTTCATTGAGAGTTCCTCTGTGTCGTCACTTTTAGGCTCGATGGCTTCTCCGATCATCAACAGCGATGTGATCCAGGGTGAGACCTTTCTCCCCGGACAGATCTTCGTATTCGGCGGCTTTGCACCGCGGGCCAATTCGCTTGGCCATCTGGAGCAGATCGAAAGCTACGCCCTGGCCATTAGGTCAGATTTGGAAGTTTGAGCTACACGGCCGACCTCCGCGGAGACTTGATCTTCAACGGATTCGAGCCGCAGCCAAGCGCGCCGCACTGTCTCGATGGGCATGATCTAGCTCTGCCACCGAACAGTGCCCTGGAGGACGCACCCGCATCAGCTCCGACCCTTAATTCGGAGCCAACTGCGCCAATCGAGGATGGGTAGTTGGACATCGCCTCAGGGGCTGCAATCTCTACAGCGATCGAGTCGAACACCAGCCCTATTCTCTGCGAAGCCCGTGACTCCAAGGAGCCGGACTCCTCTCCAGACTCCGAGCCCTCCGCGCCCCTACCGATCAAACCCGATTGGGCGCCGATCATGGAGTTCACCGACGCGAACATCTTTCAGCACTCGCCCTTCGGCGATATTCTGAATTCACTAAAGTCTCTCTCTTTATCAGGAGAGCCCTGGTCGGACTATGGTCAGCAAGGTTGGGATGCGGATAATGAAGAAATTCAAAGCCCACCCACCACCCACTTCGTAGCCACTGTCGATGATTTAATCGACATGCTCGACTTCGACTCCAAAGACATCGATGGTATGGACGCCGATGCAGGAGGCGATCAAGAACCAGCGCCTATAGGGCACTGGAAAGCCACCTCGTCGTATGATATATACATGGTGGACACCCCAAAAGAAGGCAATGGCTATGGAACAGCGGAGGATGACCCCTCCAAGAAGCAGCCTAAGCGTCGGCGTCAGCGGCGCCGCTCTAAATCCCACCAAAGCAAAAACGGTGATTCCGTCACGGGAGATAATAACACCCCGGACAGTGCCGAACACAACCACCTCTAGCAAGATTCAGCACAGGAGGATGGAGAAGTCAGCCCTCATGAGAGAGCGGCAAACAGAGAGGTCGAGGATGATAATTATATGCCTCCCTCTGAAGACGAGGCAAGCCTCGACGACGACGAATTTGTCGTGCCAAAGGATCCCGTCGAACAAGAGCGTTTCAAACGCAGGCTTATGGCCACGGCGAGCAGCCTCAAGAAAAAAACAGCAACAACTTAGAGGTGATCAAGATTTGCTAGCCGACAGATGGACTGAAGTCCTTGCGGCCGAAGAGTATGAACTCGAACGCCCCTCCGAGAGCTACCCAAAGCGCAGGTTGCTACCCCGATTAGAGGAGAAGCACTTAAACCTACATCATCAGTGCTTAATGCGGCCGATCAGCCACCCCGTGGCCGCGACAGAGAGGCCTCTCGGCCCTCCACTCCAGCTGCACCCCGACACCGCTCAAAAAATACCAAGGCACGGGAAAATGCGCCAGACCTGCGAGATATATTGGAGGACAAGGCAAGTCAAACAAGATCGATCTACGGATCACGTGGGCGCCCCACGGCACGAGATGGTAATCGTCACTCCGGATACAGTAAATTCGGCCAGGCCGAACATAGTAGACAAAGCTCGTTTGAGCTGCGTCGTGATATAGCCCAATACAGAGGCGCCGCACACCCACTATGCTTCACAGATGAAGTAATGGATCATCAAATCCCCGAGGGTTTCAAACCCGTGAACATCGAGTCATACGATGGCACAACAGATCTTGCGGTATGGATCGAGGACTATCTCCTTCATATCCACATGGCCCGCGGTGATGACCTACACGCCATCAAATACCTCCCACTCAAGCTTAAAGGACCAGCTCAGCATTGGCTTAACAGCTTGCCAGCAGAATCAATTGGTTGTTGGGAGGACCTGGAAATGGCATTCCTCGACAATTTCCAGGGCACTTATGTGCGACCACCAGACGCCGATGACCTAAGCCACATAATTCAGCATCCATAGGAATCGGCCACACAATTCTAGACACGGTCCTAACCAAGAAAAATCAAATCGTCGACTGTCCGGACGCAGAGGCCCTAGCAGCCTTCAAGCATAACATCCGCGACGAGTGGCTTGCACGACACCTAGGACAGGAAAAGCCGAAATCTATGGCAGCCCTCACGACACTTATGACCCGTTTTTGCACGGGAGAAGACAGCTGGCTAGCTCGCAACAATAACATGACCAAGAGCCCTGGTAATTCGGATACCAAGGACATCAGTGGTAGGTCGCGTCACAACAAGCAAAAGCACCGCATTAACAGCGACAATGTTGAGGATACGGCAGTTAATGCCGGATTCAGAGGCTCTAAACCCGGTCAGCGGAAAAAGCCATTCAAAAGAAATACTCCGGGCCCATCCAGTTTGGACCGAATACTCGACTGCTCATGCCAGATACATGGCACCCCGAAAAACCAGCCAATCACACCAACAGGGATTGTTGGGTGTTCAAGCAGGCAGGCAAGTTAAATGCCGAAAGCAGAGACAAGGGGCTGCATAGCGATGACGAGGAGGAGCCCCGGCCGCCGAACAACAATGGACAGAAAGGTTTTCCCCCACAAGTGCGGACGGTGAACATGATATACGCAACCCACGTCCCCAAGAGGGAGCGGAAGCGTGCGCTAAGGGACGTATACGTGATGGAGCCAGTCGTCCCAAAGTTCAACCCATGGTCTTCCTGCCCGATCACTTTTGATCGAAGGGACCACCCCACTAGCATCCGTCATGGCGGATTTGCCGCATTGGTTCTAGACCCAATTATTGACGGATTTCACCTCACTAGAGTCCTTATGGACGGCGGCAGCAGCCTAGACCTGCTTTACCAGGATACACTACGGAAAATGGGCATCGATCCCTCGAGGATTAAAACCACTAAAACAACCTTTAAAGGCGTCATACCAGGTGTAGAGGCCAACTGTACAGGCTCAGTTACACTTGAGGTGGTCTTCAGATCTCCGGATAATTTCCGAAGCGAGGAGTTAATCTTCGACATAGTCTCGTTCCGCAGTTGCTATCACGCACTGCTCGGGCGAACCGCATTTGCCAAGTTCAATGCGGTGCCGCACTACGCATACCTCAAGCTCAAGATGCCAGGCCCTCGAGGAGTCATCACGGTCAATGGAAACACCAAACACTCTCTCCGAACGGAGGAGCATACGACGACTATCGCAGCGGAAGTACAAAGCAGATTCTCAAGGCAATTCTCCAGTCCGGCCATTAAACACCTGGACACCGTCAAGCGCGCCCGGAGTAACCTACGACAAGACCACCTGGCATGTTCCGAGCAAGTGTAGCAATGCGGCCCCAGCCCTCGCAAACTTGCGAAACCAGTGTTGCGCGTACATAACTATGCTCTGGAAATACCATGGGCAGAGGGGGAGGGGCACCATCACGGCATGCCCGAAACGCGGCTTAAACCGCACTAGGGGCTGCCGATTTCTTAATTTTCACTTATTTTCAGGACTCCATTCTTCGGAAGGCTTGTCCGGCAGTACAATTACCGCACAAACGATACAACCAGGGAAGCAGAAAGCTACACCGCACTATGGAACTCTAAGGTGGTCTCTATAACGAGCAGTATACCTGTTTCACATAACATTCCGCAGCTGGCCCCTGGAAAGGACATGTTAAATAGTCCCATCTTTTGCTTATTGCACTATTTGTATCGTTCTGCTTTGATCGCAGCAACAATGCATAGCTTCCGTCTATTATTGCATTACTCTTTTTTACGAATATATGTTCATTAATGACATGTTGCACCCGTACACTTTGGTACGGCCAATACACCAGGGGCTTAAGTACCCCACAATATGGTGTGAGAAGTCCGAACACTTTCACAAGTGCGGCACCCCGAACTTATAGCATTATATGCATCAGCTCCGAATCATGTCTTGGGTCAATAATTGGGTTTGCCCGGCTCCTATGTTTTGGTACCTTACGTTCCGTTATATCGGCTAAGGTAGCACTAGGAGAACTACTACGATTGTGCCCCAGTTGAGCTGGGCTAAGCACCTCAGTAGACAAAGCTAAAACTGACCGTCATGATGAGGTGAGAGCTGGTCGCTGTTCGAGAGGTTTTCGAGTCCCTAAAGACTTATGCCGCTTAGAGCGAGGAGTCGGCTTTGTCCGTCCTAGGCGTGGATAGCGCCCCGAACTCGGTCTTCCGAACACTAGGGGCTTCTCCGAAATTTAAAATTATAGAATTCTATAGCTAAGTGAGAGTGTTCAAGCATTATAGTCGGATTGTCTTGTTCGTTGTGTTGAGCGCCTCCCTCGAAGGACCCAAGAATGGGAAAAAGAGCGCTCATGTTTATCCCGAACACCCCAGCACTCGTGGCACGGGGGCAGAAGCCGACGACTCGTCATCTCTCAAATTTGATAAACAGCCGCACAGAAGGTAATATTTTAAATTCAAAAGCGTTGCTTAGCGCATATGAACAAGTTTTCAGCGTACAGGATCACAAATGCGAGTTTACTCAAAAATTACATCTTTGGAGCATTCATCCGCTATAAGGCGGGCACCCTTCAGGACGCCCTCATAATACGCTTCCGGGAAGCGATGCTCCTTGCCCGGCGGCGGTCCGTCCTTCACCAGCTTCTCCGCATCCATCTTGCCCTAGTGCACTTTAGCACGGGCAAGCGCCCTACGGGCACCTTCGATGTAGACGGAGTGCTTGATTACTTCAAGCCATGGATAGGCATCCACCAGCCGCCTCACCAGCCCGAAGTAGCTCCCAGGCAGAGCCTCCCCAGACCAAAGCCAAACTATGAAGCCCTTTATGGCCTGTTCGACCACCTTGTGGAGCTCGACCATTTGCTTCAGCTGGCCGCTCAAAGGCACCAGGTGTCCGGCCTCAGCATACTAAGACCAGAACACCTTCTCCGTCAAGCTCCCCTCCTCGGCTCGGTAGTAGGCGGCGGCATCAGACGCACTGCGGGGCAAATCTGCGAATGCTCCTGGAGAGCTCCGGACTCGGGTAAGTAACAAGTAATTCACTTTCACGTGCTTGCTTTGCATAATGAATGCCTTACCCGCCGCTATCTTCTTCATCGCTTCAATTTCTCGGAGGGCTTTCTGGGCTTCGGCGTTGGCAGACTTTGCACTTTTGAGGGCTGCCGCAAGCTCGGATGCTTGCGTCTTTGAGTCAAGCTCCAAACTCTCGTGTTTTTTCATGAGAGCCTGGAGCTCTTTCTGCACCTCCTCCACCCGCGCCTCCTGCTTCCCTATCTCTGTGTGTCGGAGTAATGGGCCACGGGTAGGCCAACCCGAGTCCCAGAACCTTTCAAGACATCGGGGCAGGCTGCGCCCCTCAAGACCCCAGGACAATGAGCCACTTCCTGAGGAGTCGACGGCAAGGCGGCCGACTGCCCGCTCACGGCCGTGTCCCAGGGACGACTTCCAAAGAATCCGACTTTGGGGAGTCGGCCCGCGACTCCAACAAACCCCATGACCTCATCAAAGGGGACGAGGCGGGGGCGTGGCTACAACGAAGCCCACCCCGCCCCTCACCAAGGGCAGGCATGGCCACAACACGCCGTACCCCGGAAGATCTCCGTGTGGCGTGGCACTGTTGTCATGCCGGCCCTGACATCAGCACTGCAGGGCCGAATCCTGCACCCACGACGGCTTGTCTGTACGGCCTGGAGGCAGCAGGCCCCACCAGTCAGTGAGACCTCAGGAGATGGCAGGAGAACCACCAGTCGGACCCGTCGGGAGTCGGCCCGGGGGAGTCGGCCAAGCCCTCCCCCGGGGCCCACGCGCCATTAATCAAGATGTGATGGGGAGTGGCAACAGTGATTGCCCGCCAGGTGGCGGGGCTGTTGCCACGACCTCATGATCAAGCCCACGTCATCAGAAGCACGGCTACAGTAATCAGCAGCCGGCAAGACCCACCCGCGGTGGACGCGGCCTGTCGGCTCCGTACCAGGCCAGTCGGCGGGGCCCGCCAGTTGGCGGGCCCCAGCGGTCGGCAGAGAAGACGGAGGCCAGAGGCACTGACGGCTGGGCCCGCGTCCAGTCGGATTACCATTGTACCCCTAGGGGGTAGGCCTATATAAACCCCCAGGGCACCCATGCAAAGGGTTGGAACCCATTAGCTCTAGACCAGATCATATAGAAGGGAGAGAGCTAGCCTTGCCCTCTCCTACCACCAGAAACAGCTCAAGGAGCAACCGTGTAAACACTTTGCCATAGTGATCATGCGGAGACCCCGCAGAGCAGCAGTAGGGGTATTACCTCCCCCAAGAGCCCCGAAACTGGGTAAGATTCGCTGGCGTGCATGTCTTCGCCTCATCCCGTTTCCAGGCACCGGCGACGTTCTACTCACCCCCACCATGATAAGCCATCCGTTGGCATATGTCGCACCAAACCCCCGACATTTGGCGCCCACCATGGGGCCTGGTGCGCCGCCGTCCGGAGATCTGCTCTGGACGTGAACCCTTTTCCTCCCTGGCGAGCGCAGCCAGCCAGGCATGCCAGACGGAGTTTGCGCCGACGCGCTAAGCAGCGTCGAGATCGCCTGCGCGGTCAGCTCCTTGGCCGAACTTGTCGGCGAGGTCCGCCTCTCCGACGAACCTGCATCCAACGCAGGCACGGGCGGCCCCGAGAACCTCCTCGCAGGCCTCCTCGATCAACTCCACGTTTCTGGGGAGCCTGCCGTAGACTTGGAGTCCGTAGGTTCCACCGACCCGATCCTGGTCGACTCCGACACCGCGTCGCTCAACGCGTTCCCCACCAATGTGGTGGTCTACGACGAACCTCTCCCCCACACAGAGAGCAACAGAAGTACCATCACCGAGATGCTAGTCATCAGTCATGACGAGCTCCCCGGTGGAGGAGCGCACGACTCACTCGGCGTGGCGCTGCAATACCTAACTGCGCCCATTCCGGAAGACGCTAACGCAGAGACGTTGGAGGCGCGCCACCTTCAGCTCGTTGAAGGCGCGAAGAAGCTGGCCAGCATGAGGCGCTTGTCAGAAGCCTACCAGCGGGAGATGGATCGCGCCGTCGGCAACTCGCCGGCCCTGGCGGGGCCCAGCCGCCTTGGCGCGGTCCGGCAGCGCGGCGTAGCCATCGCCAACCTGTTTGGGGCAAGCCTCCCTGTGTACGCTACACCAGCGGAGAACATCCGAGTCGCCCAGGCAGCGGCGGACGAGCTGGACAATTTCGAGGGCGAAGAACGCCGCCTCATGATGGAGCGAGTCCAGCGGCTTCTCGACGCGGCCGCCGCGCAGAACGAGGCCGGCTGCCGCATGGAGGTGCCTCAACGGCGCGTCGACGACCTTCACCGAGATCAAGGCGCGACGTCTCGGACGCCGACTAGCGGCGCCCGAGGAAGAAGAGACAAGGAGCCGACTGTCAGCCACAGTCGGACTCGCATTACCATAGAGCGCGACCGAGACGGCCGCCCTAGAGCAATGGAATGATGGGACGACTGTCCGCCTCCCCCTCCCCGTAAGGAGAGGCGAGTCTCCCCGCCGCCTGTTGACCATCCGACTCTCGGTGACCGCCTTGGCCGCCGAGAGGGAGTTGGAGATTGCAACGCCCGCCACCGGATCGACCGACTCCACCGATCCTTAGCGCTAGAAGAAGAAGACGAGCTGGGTCCGCCTTGTTTCGGGCCCCGCATTCGGGACGAACCCTTCCCCAGAGGGTTCACGCTCCCAAGAGACACGCCCAAGTATACCGGCTCCGTGAAGCCGGAAGACTGGCTAGTCGACTATTCCACGGCTGTCAGCATAGCAAACGGCAACAAGCGTGTCGCCGTAAAATACGTTCCGCTCATGCTCCAGGGCACGGGCCGGACATGGCTGAACAACCTAAAGCCCCGCAGCATCAACAGCTGGGTCGACTTCACCGAAGCGTTCGTCCGCAACTTCACCAGCACGTACAAGCGTCCTCCCAAGCCTCGTCAGCTCTCCTTGTGCATGCAAGGCCCCGACGAGTCGACTCGCGATTATCTCACGCGTTGGGCTGAGCTCCGGAACTCCCGCGAGGGCGTGCACGAGGTGCAGGCCATCAAGTACTTCATAGCCGGGTGCAGAGAAGGCACCCTCCTCAAGCACAAGCTCCTTTGCGACGAGCCAGAAACCCTCGATGAGCTGCTGATCATAGCGGACAAGTACGCCACGGCCGACTCCTCCATGAAGGCAGAAATTCAAATCAGCACAGCTGGCAAAGTGGCTCCTCAAGCTCCAAGGACTCCGGCGGCAGACGCCGGCTGGCGACAACAAGCGCAAGGCCCCGCAGCCGGCTTCCGGCAGCCGGCAGGTCACGACAGTTGAAGCCCAGCAGCCAGATGAGCAGCCCCCGCCCAAGTGATAGAAAGGCGGCAAGCCAAACTGGTTGCCTGCCTTCTCCTATGAGCAGACCTTGGATGGACCTTGCAAGTTCCACAGCGGCGCAATGCCGTCGAATCACACCACCCGGAAGTGCCACTGGCTCACCAGGATCGCCAAGGGAGACGGCCTCCTGCCTCCCCCGCCTGCTAGGCAGCCGCCTCCGCCTCCGCCCCAGCAGCCGGCTGTCAGGCCAGTCGGCGCAATACAAGACGAATACCCTGAAGAGCATGGAGCCTATGTGGTGTTCACCAGTGTGGTCGATGATTGACGCAGCAGGCGGCTGCAACAACGCGAGGTGAATGCAGTAGCGTCGGAGACACCAGAGTTCATGCACTGGTCTGAGAAGCCCATCAGCTGGAGCAGGGCTAACCACCCAGAAGTGATGTCGAGTCCGGGCTCCTATGCCTTGGTCCTGGTCGCCACCTTTGCTACGGATAGAGGAGCCACACGTTTCTCGCGAGTTCTGATAGACGGGGGCAGCAGCATCAATATCCTGTACAAGGACGCCATGGAGAAGTTAGGAATCAAGCAAAGACAACTTCAGAACAGCCGAACTGTGTTCCACGACATTGTTCCTGGGCTTTCCTACTCGCCAATCGGCAAGATCCTGATGGACGTCCTCTTCGGGGACAAAGATCACTTCTGTAGAGAGCCTGTTTGGTTTGAGGTGGTGGATCTTGAGAGCCCATACCATGCGTTGCTTGGCCGACCTGCCTTGGCCAAGTTCATGGCGGTCCCCCACTACGCCTACCTCAAGATGAAGATGCCCAGTTCCAGGGGAATTCTGACTATGGCTGGCGACTACCGGAAGTCGTCTGCTTGCGCAGCTAAGAGCAGTCGGCTGGCCGAGTCCCCGGTAATCGCGGCTGAGAAGCGGCTCCTTGAGCGAGTTGTGGCGATGGCCGGCAAGCAGCCTGAGGTATCGCCCAACCCAAAAGAGTCGGAGGCTGAGGGTTCGTTCAAGCCGGCCAAAGAGACAAAGAAGATACCCTTGGACCCGGAGCACCCAAAGAGGTACGCCGTCGTAGGTGCAAACCTCGACAGCAAATAGGAAGGCGAGCTCGTCGATTTCCTCCGTGAGAATCGGGACATCTTCGCATGGTCCCCCAAAGACATGCCAGGTGTACCGACGGAATTCACCGAGCACAAGTTACATGTCCGATTTGATGCAAAGCTGGTTAGACAGCCCCTGCGCCGCTTATCAGAAGAGAAGAGAAGAGTTGTCGGAGAAGAGATAGCCCGACTCCTAGCAGCCGGCTTCATTATGGAAGTGTTCTTTCCAGAATGGCTAGCAAATCCGGTCCTGGTACTAAAGAAGAACAAGTAGTGGCGAATGTGTATTGACTACACGAGCCTCAACAAGGCCTGCCCCAAGGACCCATTTGCTTTACCAAGAATCGATCAGGTGATAGACTCCACAGCCGGATGCGAGCTTGTGGGATCGAAAGTATGTCTAGAGGGGGGGGGGGGGGGGTGATTAGACTACTTGACCAAATAAAAAAAAACTTAACCTTTTCCCAATTTTAGTCCTTGGCAGATTTTAGCTATATTAGAACAAGTCAAGCAATCATCACACAATTCAAGCAAGCATGCAAAGAGTATATTAGTAGCGGAAAGTAAAGCATGCAACTTGCAAGAATGTAAAGGGAAGGGTTTGGAGAATTCAAACGCAATTGGAGACACGGATGTTTTTCCCGTGGTTCGGATAGGTGGTGCTATCCTACATCCACGTTGATGGAGACTTCAACCCACAAAGGGTAACGGTTGCGCGAGTCCACGGAGGGCTCCACCCACGAAGGGTCCACGAAGTAGCAACCTTGTCTATCCCACCATGGCCATCGCCCACGAAGGACTTGCCTCACTAGTGGTAGATCTTCACGAAGTAGGCGATCTCCTTGCCCTTACAAACTCCTTGGTTCAACTCCACAATCTTGTCGGAGGCTCCCAAGTGATACCTAGCCAATCTAGGAGACACCACTCTCCAAGAAGTAACAAATGGTGTGTTGATGATGAACTCCTTGCTCTTGTGCTTCAAATGATAGTCTCCCCAACACTCAACTCTCTCTCATAGGATTTAGATCTGGTGGAAAGAAGGTTTGAGTGGAAAGCAACTTGGGGAAGGCTAGAGATCAAGATTCATATGGTAGGAATGGAATATCTTGGTCTCAACACATGAGTAGGTGATTCTCTCTCAGAACATATGAGTTGGAAGTGTATATGTGTTCTGATAGCTCTCTTCACGAATGAAGAGGAGGTGGAGGGGTATATATAGGCTCCACACAAAATCCAACCGTTACACACAATTTACCAATGTCGGTGGGACCGAATCAACAAATTCGGTCGGACCGAAAAGGTAAACCTAGTGACCGTTAGAGATTTTCGGTGGGACTGACATGCAACTCGGCAGGACCGATATGGTTAGGGTTTGGGCATAACGTAATCTCGGTGAGACCGATTACACAAACTCGGTGAGACCGATTTTGGTAATTAGCTAACCAGAGAGTTGGTCAGGCAAACTCGATGGGACCGATTTGCTCTTTCGGTGAGACCGAAAAGTTACAAAAGGGAAACAGAGAGTTTACATTGCAATCTCAGTGGGACCGATCCGCTCTTTCGGTGAGACCGAAAAGTTACGAAAGGGAAACAGAGAGTTTGCAATCCCATCTCGATGAGACCGAGATCCCTATCGGTAGAACCGAATTGCTAGGGTTTGGCAGTGGCTTATGACAAGTGAAACTCGGTGGCGCCGGATAGAAAGAATCGGTAGGACCGAGTTTGGCTTAGGGTTTAGGTCAAATGTGGATATGGAAAAGTGGTTGAGGGTTTTTGGAGCATATCACTAAGCACATGAAGCAAGAGGCTCATTAAGCAACACCTCATCCCTCCTTGATAGTATTGGCTTTTCCTAAAGACTCAATGTGATCTTGGATCACTAAAATATAAAATGAAGAGTCTTGAGCTTTTGAGCTTGAGCCAATCCTTTGTCCTTAGCATTTTGAGGGTTCCACTTTCACATTCATGCCACACCAATCATTGAGCTTTCCTGAAATAATCATCTTGGAATAGCATTAGCTCAATGAGCTATATGTTGTTATGAATTACCAAAACCACCTAGGGATAGTTGCACTTTCAATCTCCCCCTTTTTGGTAATTGATGACAACATATAGATCAAAGCTTCGACAAATGATAATAGGCATGAAATATATCGTTGCTTTGAGAAGTATGTGATAAGTAAGAGCTCCCCCTAAATTTGTGCATATTTAAGATTTGCTTTGGACTGCAAATGCACAAAGAGTTAGAGTCATGGGTTACTCTTCCATGTCACATACATCTTGGTGGAGCGCTTAAAATGATAAGAATGAAATACATGCACCCATCACCAAGAATAGTGAATGATCACATAAGATAGATAGGATAATAGCATTAAGCAAGCATTAAGTGTAGCTTATGATGAAACACATGATCATCAATGTCTCACAGATAATGACATAGTAACATAGTACTCAAGCACTCAAAAGCAAACAAAGTTGGAAAAACCACCAAATAAAGCAAGAGAGAAAAGAAACACACACACACACTCTCTCTCTCTCTCGAAGCCTATGATTTATACATTTTCTCCCCCTTTGGCAACAAGTTACCAAAAAGTTCCTAGAAAATGCATAGTGCTAAATCGACACTCAGGCTTGATCTTCAAGTGGTGGTGGAGTCGGGAGCACTCCAAGGACGAAGCCTTCTATAGACGTGGTCGGAGTCGAGGCTGAAGTAGACGCTGGAGCTGGTGGAACTGAGGCTGTAGCTGGTGCAGAAGTGGTGGCTCTGGTGTTAGCAACTGGCACTGTAGATGACCTCGGACCTCGTGGCACTCTAGCAAAGGCATCAGTTGTAGTCTTGCCTCTCCGCTCCTGCATGTCATCTTGGAGCTGCTCCACTGCAGTCTGAATCTCTGTCACCTTGATATCCAAGTCATAGAACCTTTGTTCTATGATCCTCTCTAGGCTTGCCTGGTTCTGAGTTAGGGTGGCTAATCCTTTCTCAATCCGCAGGGTGGATGCAATCAGGTAACCAAGCTGCTCTTGTTTGGTTTTCAAGAAATATTCAGATGCCTCCTCTTGAGTTGGCATCTTGGCAGCTTTCTCCTTCCTTGCCTTCTCCTTCTTGGCTTGTGCTTGTGCTGAAGATGGTTCATTCTCAGTCATAACAACTTGATTATCTTCAAAGTCTGGACGGATGGGCAGGTGTTCCTTGTCCAATAAGTATATGCCCGCGCCCATCTTGGAGTTAATGAGCTCCTAAATTTGTGGGGCATACCCACAGCTCCTCTTCTGGTCTGCTGACGTCCTCTTGATGGTCTCTACCATGAGGCTCATCACCTTGAACTTCTGTGGCACATCAAAGATATGTAGCAAATTTATCGCATGGCCTCTGATCATCTTGTGATCACCTGACTTGGGCAACAAGGTGTGCCTCAGTATCCAATTGATGGTTGGCAGCCCTGACAGAAGATAGTGTACTGAGCCAAACTTGAAAGTGTCAAGTGCTTCATTTGGAATCTTGAAAGTGCAGCTATCCCTAGGTGGTTTTGGTAATTCATAACAACATATAGCTCATTGAGCTAATGCTATTCCAAGATGTTTATTTCAGGAAAGCTCAATGATTGGCATGGCATGGATGTGAAAGTGGAACCCTCAAAATGCTAAGGACAAAGGATTGGCTCAAGCTCAAAAGCTCAAGACTCTTCATTTTATATTTTAGTGATCCAAGATCACATTGAGTCTTTAGGAAAAGCCAATACTATCAAGGAGGGATGAGGTGTTGCTTAATGAGCCTCTTGCTTCATGTGCTTAATGATATGCTCCAAAATCCTCAGCTACTTTCCCATATCCACAAATGACCTAAACATTAAGCCAAACTCGGTCATACCGATTCTTTCTATCCGGCGCCACCGAGTTTCACATGTCATAAGCCACTGCCAAACCCTAGCAATTCGGTCCTACCGATAGGGATCTCGGTCTCACCAAGATGGGGTTGCAAACTCTTTGTTTCCCTTTCGTAACTTTTCGGTCTCACCGAAAGAGCGAATCGGTCCCACCGAGATTGCAATGTAAACTCTGTGTTTCCCTTTTGAAACTTTTCGGTCTCACCAAAAGAGCAAATCGGTCCCACCGAGTTTGCTTGACCAACTCTCTGGTTACCTTATTACCAAACTTGGTCTCACCGAGTTTGTGTAATCGGTCTCACCGAGATTACGTTATGCCCAAACCCTAACAGAATCGGTCCTACCGAGTTGCATGTCAGTCCCACCGAAAATATCTAACGGTCACTAGGTTTACCTTTTCGGTCCGACCGAGTTTATTGATTCGGTCCCACCGAGATTGGTAGATTGTGTGTAATGGTTGGATTTTGTGTGGAGGCTATTTATACCCCTCCACCTCCTCTTCATTCATGGAGAGAGCCATCAGAACACATACACCATTCCAACTCATATGTTTTGAGAGAGAACCACCTACTCATGTGTTGAGACCAAGACATTCCATTCCTACCATATGAATCTTGATCTCTAGCCTTCCCCAAGTTGCTTTCCACTCAAACCTTCTTTCCACTAGATCCAAATCCTATGAGAGAGAGTTGAGTGTTGGGGAGACTATCATTTGAAGCACAAGAGCAAGGAGTTCATCATCAACACACCATTTGTTACTTCTTGGAGAGTGGTGTCTCCTAGATTGGCTAGGTGTCACTTGGGAGCCTCCGACAAGATTGTGGAGTTGAACCAAGGAGTTTGTAAGGGCAAGGAGATCGCCTACTTCATGAAGATCTACCACTAGTGAGGCAAGTCCTTCGTGGGCGATGGCCATGGTGGGATAGACAAGGTTGCTACTTCGTGGACCCTTCGTGGGTGGAGCCCTCCGTGGACTCGTGCAACCGTTATCCTTCGTGGGTTGAAGTCTCCATCAACGTGGATGTAGGATAGCACCACCTATCCGAACCACGGGAAAAACATCCATGTCTCCGATTGCGTTTGAATTCTCCAAACCCTTCCCTTTACATTCTTGCAAGTTGCATGCTTTACTTTCCGCTGCCAATATACTCTTTGCATGCTTGCTTGAATTGTGTGATGATTGCTTGACTTGTCCTAAAATAGCTAAAATCTGCCAAGAACTAAAATTGGGAAAAGGTCAAGTTTTTATTTGGTCAAGTAGTCTAATCACCCCCCTCTAGACATACTTTCGATCCTACAAATATCCTTTTACATGTTTGACATTGAGTTGTGGTCCATCTTCTTCTTGGCATAGATATCCAAGTTATCCTCATGCTCTTGTGGGGCATTAATCAGCTGAGCCCATTTAGTAACTGTAGACTGGTACCTCGTACCCTCAGACATCCAAACAATTCTCTCATCTAAATAAAAATGTGCGGTGGAGTAGAACTGCATGATGAGTTCCTCGTTCCACTTTGTGAGCTTCTTCCCAACAAAGTCCTCTACTCCACATGCCTTGAAGCTGTCCTGCACTCCAGGGTAGTACTCTTTGTTTTCCTTGATGTATTGCCAATCAACCCATCTCATATCACATACAATTGGCTTCTTATCTAGCAGCACTGTCTCATAGAAGTCCTGTTGTTCCTTGGTGTGAAATATGTAGTCCACAGCAGTCCTCCTCCTTGAAGCATACAGATCTGCTTCTCTCCACTTCCGGAGCCCTGAATCTCTCCTGAGCTTTATGTCCTCAGCCACATGATGAGCATCTTTGTGGTCTGGGGTCTTGGGCTTGAGTTTTCTGAGAACTTGCTCTTCATCATCTTCTGCAGTGTCAGGCATTGGGGCCTTGTTCTTCTCAGCAGCTGGGATGCTTCTTGTATTCCTCTTTGGCTTTGGCTTTGGAGCTGGCTTGGCCTTGGAAGTAGTTTCCCCTGATCTTATGGCATCACCCATCATCTTGGGTGCCTTTGGTGCTGGTGCAGCTACCTCTTCTTCCTCCTCCTCATCTTCCATGATGGAAGCCTTTCCAAGCACTCTGGCTACGGTCTTCTTGACCCTTTCCTTTCTTTTCTTGCCTTCAGCAGTAACTGGCTCTATGGGAGTGGGCTTCTCAGTTGAAGCTCTGGCCTTTGACATAGGCTGCCTGCCTGCTGGCCTTTTGATCTTTAACCCTGGCTTTGTGCCTTGAGCTGAGCTGTGTTCCTTCTCAAGCACTACTCACTTTGAAGTTGCTTCCTCTTCTGCCACATAATCCTCATCCTCTGATTCTGAGGTTCTCTTCTTTCTCTGTCTTGTGGCAGCTTTTTGCAGGTTGCTAGGAGTACTTCTGCTGCCATCATCTGAAGAACTTGAGGGACTAGTGCCCTCACTCATCTGCACTTGCTGCTCTGACAAATTCTGGCTATCACTTTGGTCAGACATGTTGCAAACTCTGACTGCTGACCCTGTGAATAGGTTATAGATGAGATAGAGTGGATGAGCATCACAAAATGCAGAGATTTTTGCAAAAGAATAATTCAAAAACTTAGTTTTAGTTTCCCATTGAAATCATCTCGGATCTACCGATTTTTAAACTCGGTGATACCGAAGCAGTTTTGGCACCTGAACTAGTGAACTCGGTCAGACCGAGTCACAGTTCGGTGGCACCGAGACTGCTAGGGTTTCACAAAGTTCCAAAATCGGTCACACCGATAAGTAATTCTCGGTCAGACCGAGTCTCACTTGTGCAATGGCATAAGCCAAATCGATGGGACCGAGTTTTTAAACTCGGTGGGTCCGAGATGGTTTCGGCGGAAACCTAACCCTAAAATTTCCGAATTAAACCTAATCTATGAGTTCATTGACTGGATAGAAGTGTTTCAAAGCTGGCAAGAATCATGATGATCACAATGTGCTAAGAATCGGATTGGGGAATAGCACAAAGATCGAGCCCATACCCTAGTTCGGCGGAGACTCGCTACGGCGGCAACGGCGGGGTTGATTCCCGTTGACGGCGACGGAGACCAGCGACTGGAGGCGGCTGGCGGCGAGGAGATGATCCGGAGACCATGTTGGCTGAGCAGGCTATCGCGCAGGCGAAGGGGTTCGGAGAAATTTCCAAATTTTTGCCCATGACTATATATAGCCCGACCCTGTCAGTGTGACCGAGTGGAACAACTCGGTGGCACCGAGATGCAAAACTGTATACAGTTGTTGCAACTCGGTGTGACCGAATGGTTCAAATCGGTTGCACCGAGATAGAAAACCTAGATCAACTTAATGATCTCGGTAGGACCGAAAGTAGGATATCGGTCAGACCGAGAATCACAAAGAGGTTTTGGAAGTTTAAGTCTATGACGAATCGGGGACTCCGAGCGCTCCTCACACAGAGTGGTTCGAATCTGACTTGATCAAATTTTGTGATGTAGCATGAATAGAGTTTGAGACGAGAAAAGCATAGATAGCTAGAGGAGGTTCTTAGGCATTCTTGTCCATCCACTTGGCAAAAGGAAATAAAACCAAACAATCAAAACAACAAGTGGATGTCCTCGAATGAGTAAAATATGCAACCAACATGCTCACACAATAAGATGGCAAATAAACTATGCGACAAAGCATGCACAACCAATTCTAGCATCTATCAAGCGATTTGCGATGACCAGGTCATCTATATATGAGTATATTGACTTAGGAGTCAAGTGAGAACACTTGATCATAGGTCATACTCATCGTTTAAGCTCAAGTGGGGTTACCACTTTTACATAAAGCATTGTTGTGTTCACATCTTTAGAGTTGCTTTAGCTCAAGTCTTAGAGTAAAGCTCCCCCTAGATGTGATATCCCCCCTAAGAGGGATGAACTAACCTTGGGTTTTGTCGATGATGACTTCATGTAGATGTTGAAGATGTGGATGCTCAATGTTGATGTAGATCACTTGGAGTTATCCATTTGAGTGAATTGCACTTTCAATACCTACATGGGTTAGTCCCACAAGGAACAAACAAGGATATCCATAGACATAGAGTGATGCACACACAAGATGATGTCCATGAAAACTTTTAGGTTACCTTGTCCCTTGTCTTACCAACAAGAGGGTTTGTGACTCCTTGAACTAGTGCAAGATGTGGAAGTTGATTGCACTTGTTCTTGCCAAAATGATAAGAGTGAAGTATGTTGGCGGAGTCACCCTCAAGAACTCTCTAGTTCTTCATATTTTGGATCCACACCATCTTGATGGGAATCCTTGGAGTTATAGTCGTACTTGATGAAGTGGAACTCGACGTGGTCTTGGGAATCTACTTGACTAAGGTCTTAGGAGCTTCTTCAAATGCATCAATTTCCTCTTGAAGCTTGTCCTTGCCTTTTTGCTTGTAGCCTTGTGGTGGAAGATCATCTTGAGCTTGTGTTCCCTTGAAGGAAGTATCATACTTCTCTTGTTGAGGAACAAACTTTGTCTTGGGGTATTGATCTTCTTCCCACTCAACTCCATTAGCATTGAACTTTCGTTCAAAACCAACACCTTGATTCTTCCGGTGCATTCCTTGCTTGCGCACAATTTCCTCGAATTGCTTACTCCCGGCAAGGCTTTTGTACACTCCTTTCTCTATAATTCCCTTCAATAAGCTATTTTCTTGCTCAAGTGTAACTTGGCTAAGAGAATCATTAGTGGAATCAAGAGAACTACTAGAAGCAACAATATTTGATTTTGCATGATCATTGTTACTACTAGAGGAAGAATCTTTCTTGTTCTTGTACTAGACTTGACTTGAGGCATGTAAGTGGATAAGAGTAAACGCTTGGCAATGTAAGAAGAACTTTTCTTGCGGAGATCATCATTGATTGCTTTTAAAAACTCATGCTCTTGCTCAAGATTGAGCTTTTCAAAGCGTAACTTCTCATGAGCTCTTAAAAGTTCTCGATGATCTTCGAAGATAGTTTCATGAGCTAACTTAAGAGTGTTTAGTTCTTTAGTTAGAGCCTCAATCTTCTCCTTATCATCATCATTCGTTTTATCTTGATTAGCATGATTAATTGACGTTTCATCATAGTATTCATCACTAGAGTTGTCAACAAGCAAATCATCATCACCTAACAAGTCATCTTCATCACTATTAAAATCAACATACTCGGGGTGTCTTACCTTAGGACCTTTGGCCATGAAGCATCTTCCAATTCCTTCATTTGGTGAGTCAAATATGTCATAGGATTTGGTTGACACAAGTGCTAGACCGGCAACACCTTCATCTTGAGTATCTTCGGAGTCGGAGTGATAACTTCTCTCGGAGTGGCTGTCGGGGTCGGAGCCGGATACCCATTCACCAACATGAGCTTGATGTCTTCGTTTTGTATAGCTTCTTGATGATTTTTCCTTCCTTTCCGAATCCTTGCTTCTCCGTGAGTATCTTCGTTCATAACGATCATCTATACTCCTTCTCTCTCTTGGTGGTGATTCTTTGCTTCTTCTTTTTGGAGAGTCTTCTCTTCTCTTGTAGGGAGCCGTACACTCATTAGAATAGTGTCCGGGTCTTCCACAATTGTAGCAGTTTCGTTCTCGACTAGAAGATCTTTTGTTATTGTAGGACCTTGACTTGGAGCTTCTATCTTTGCTTCTACTCTTGTAGAACTTGTTGAAGTTCTTCACCATTAAGCTCAATTCTTCATTGAAGTTTTTTTTCTCACTTGATGATGTAGGGGCTTCACATGAGGCTTTTTAGGCACCACTTGATTTGTTGTGAAGTTCCTCTTTATCCTTAAGTGACATCTCATGAGCAACAATTCTTCCAATCACCTCCGTTGGCTTGAGATCTTTGTAATTGGGCATCATTTGGATCAATGTGCACACGGTATCATATTTTCCATCCAAGGCTCTTAGAATCTTCTTGATGATGAATCTATCGGTCATCTCTTCACTCCCTAAGCCAGCAATCTCATTTGTGATGAGAGCAAGCCTAGAGTACATTTCAGCGGCACCTTCACCATCCTTCATTTTGAACTTGTCAAGTTGACTTTGAAGCACATCCAACTTGGATTCCTTGACGGAGTCGGTACCTTCGTGCATATCAATCAAAGTGTCCCAAATTTCCTTTGCATTCTCAAGACGGCTGATTTTGTTGAATTCTTCGGGGCACAATCCGTTGAAGAGAATATCACAAGCTTGAGTATTGTATTGCAACATCTTCAACTCATCCGCGGTAGCTTCACGGTTTGGTTCTCTCCCATCAAAGAAGTCACCTTGCAAACTAACACACACAATAGCCCAAACGGCGGGGTTATGTCCAAGAATATGCATTTTCATTTTATGCTTCCAACTAGCAAAATTAGTACCATCAAAGTAAGGACCTCTACGGTGATAATTTCCCTCGCTAGACGCCATACTCTCCTAGGTTGTGAAACCAAGGCTATGACCACCAAAAGCTACGGAAATCAAAGCAAATGGAGACCAAAGCTCTGATACCACTTGTGGGATCGAAAGTATGTCTAGAGGGGGGGGGGGTGATTAGACTACTTGACCAAATAAAAAAAACTTAACATTTTCCCCAATTTTAGTCCTTGGCAGATTTTAGCTATATTAGAACAAGTCAAGCAATCATCACACAATTCAAGCAAGCATGCAAAGAGTATATTAGCAGCGGAAAGTAAAGCATGCAACTTGCAAGAATGTAAAGGGAAGGGTTTGGAGAATTCAGACGCAATTGGAGGCACGGATGTTTTTCCCGTGGTTCGGATAGGTGGTGCTATCCTACATCCACGTTGATGGAGACTTCAACCCACAAAGGGTAACGGTTGCGCGAGTCCACGGAGGGCTCCACCCACGAAGGGTCCACGAAGTAGCAACCTTGTCTATCCCACCATGGCCATCACCCACGAAGGACTTGCCTCACTAGCGGTAGATCTTCACGAACTAGGCGGTCTCCTTGCCCTTACGAACTCCTTGGTTCAACTCCACAATCTTGTCAGAGGCTCCCAAGTGACACCTAGCCAATCTAGGAGACACCCCTCTCCAAGAAGTAACAAATGGTGTGTTGATGATGAACTCCTTGCTCTTGTGCTTCAAATGATAGTCTCCCCAACACTCAACTCTCTCCCATAGGATTTGGATCTGGTGGAAAGAAGGTTTGAGTGGAAAGCAACTTGGGGAAGGCTATAGATCAAGATTCATATGGTAGGAATGGAATATCTTCGTCTCAACACATGAGTAGGTGATTCTCTCTCAGAACATATGAGTTGGAAGTGTATATGTGTTCTGATAGCTCTCTCCACGAATGAAGAGGAGGTGGAGGGGTATATATAGCCTCCACACAAAATCCAACCGTTACACACAATTTACCAATCTCGGTGGGACCGAATCAACAAACTCGGTCGGACCGAAAAGGTAAACCTAGTGACCGTTAGAGATTTTCGGTGGGACTGACATGCAACTCGGTAGGACCGATATGGTTAGGGTTTGGGCATAACGTAATCTCGGTGAGACCGATTACACAAACTCGGTGAGACCGATTTTGGTAATTAGCTAACCAGAGAGTTGGTCAGGCAAACTCGGTGGGACCGATTTGCTCTTTCGGTGAGACCGAAAAGTTACGAAAGGGAAACAGAGAGTTTACATTGCAATCTCAGTGGGACCGATCCGCTCTTTCGGTGAGACCGAAAAGTTATGAAAGGGAAACAGTGAAGGAAATATGCCCTAGAGGCAATAATAAAGTTATTATTTATTTCCTTATATCATGATAAATGTTTATTATTCATGCTAGAATTGTATTAACTGGAAACATAATACATGTGTGAATACATAGACAAACAGAGTGTCACTAGTATGCCTCTACTTGACTAGCTCGTTAATCAAAGATGGTTATGTTTCCTAACCATGAACAAAGAGTTGTTATTTGATTAACGAGGTCACATCATTAGTTGAATGATCTGATTGACATGACCCATTCCATTAGCTTAGCACCCGATCGTTTAGTATGTTGCTATTGCTTTCTTCATGACTTCTACATGTTCCTATAACTATGAGATTATGCAACTCCCGTTTACCGGAGGAACACTTTGGGTACTACCAAACGTCACAACGTAACTGGGTGATTATAAAGGAGTACTACAGGTGTCTCCAATGGTAGATGTTGGGTTGGCGTATTTCGAGATTAGGATTTGTCACTCCGATTGTCGGAGAGGTATCTCTGGGCCCTCTCGGTAATACACATCACATAAGCCTTGCAAGCATTATAACTAAGATGTTAGTTGTGAGATGATGTATTACGGAACGAGTAAAGAGACTTGCCGGTAACGAGATTGAACTAGGTATTGGATACCGACGATCGAAACTCGGGCAAGTAACATACCGATGACAAAGGGAACAACGTATGTTGTTATGCGGTCTGACCGATAAAGATCTTCGTAGAATATGTGGGAGCCAATATGGGCATCCAGGTCCCGCTATTGGTTATTGACCAGAGACGTGTCTCGGTCATGTCTACATTGTTCTCGAACCGTAGGGTCCGCACGCTTAACATTACGATGACAGTTATTATGAGTTTATGCATTTTGATGTACCGAAGGTTGTTCGGAGTCCCGGATGTGATCACGGACATGACGAGGAGTCTCGAAATGGTCGAGACGTAAAGATTAATATATTGGAAGCCTATGTTTGGACACCGGAAGTGTTCCGGGTGAAATCGGGATTTTACCGGAATACCGGGAGGGTTACCGGAACCCCCCGGGAGGCAAATGGGCCTATTGGGCCTTAGTGGAAAAGTGAAAAGGGGCTGCCCACAAGGGCTGCGCGCCTCCCCCCTTCCCTAGTCCTATTAGGACTAGGAGAAGGGGCCGGCCCCCCTCTCTTCTCTCTTCTCCTTGAAGAGTCCTATTAGCAATAGGATTGGGGGGAGTCCTACTCCCGGTAGGAGTGGGACTCCCCCTGCGCCTCTCTCCCTGGCCGGCCGAACCCCTCCCCTTGCTCCTTTATATACGGGGGCATGGGGCAGCCCATAGACACACAAGTTGATCATTGTTGATCGTTCCTTAGCCGTGTGCGGTGCCCCCTGCCACCAAATTCCACCTCGGTCACATCGTTGTAGAGCTTAGGCGAAGCCCTGCGTCGGTAGTACATCAAGATCGTCACCACGCCGTTGTGCTGACGGAACTCTTCCTCGACGCTTTGCTGGATCGGAGCCCGAGGATCGTCATCGAGTTGAACGTGTGCTAAGAACTCGGAGGTGCCGGAGTAACGGTGCTTGGATCGGTCGGATCGGGAAGAAGACGTATGACTACTTCCTCTACGTTGTGAGATCGCTTCCGCAGTCGGTCTGCGTTGGTACGTAGACAATACTCTCCCCCTCGTTGCTATGCATTACCATGATCTTGCGTGTGCGTAGGAAAATTTCCGAAATTACTACATTCCCCAACAGTGGTATCAGAGCCTAGGTTTTATGGTTTGATGTTATTTGCACGAGTAGAACACAAGTGAGTTGTGGGCGATACAAGTCATACTGCCTACCAGCATGTCATACTTTGGTTCGGCGGTATTGTTGGACGAGACGACCCGGACCAACCTTACGCGTACGCTTACGCGAGACCGGTTCCCTCGACGTGCTTTGCACATAGATGGCTTGCGGGCGACTGTCTCTCCAACTTTAGTTGAACCGAGTGTGGCTACGCCCGGTCCTTGAGAAGGTTAAAACAGAGTCTATTTGACAAACTATCGTTGTGGTTTTAATGCGTAGGTGAGATGAGTTCTTGCTTAAGCCCGTAGCAGCCACGTAAAACTTGCAACAACAAAGTAGAGGACATCTAACTTGTTTTTGCAGGGCATGTTGTGATGTGATATGGTCAAGGCATGATGCTAAATTTTATTGTATGAGATGATCATGTTTTGTAACCGAGTTATCGGCAACTGGCAGGAGCCATATGGTTGTCGCTTTATTGTATGCAATGCAATCGCGATGTAATGCTTTACTTTATTACTAAGCGGTAGTGATAGTCGTGGAAGCATAAGATTGGCGAGACGACAACGATGCTGCGATGGAGATCAAGGTGTCGCGCCGGTGACGATGGTGATCATGACGGTGCTTCGGAGATGGAGATCACAAGCACAAGATGATGATGGCCATATCATATCACTTATATTGATTGCATGTGATGTTTATCTTTTATGCATCTTATCTTGCTTTGATTGACGGTAGCATTATAAGATGATCTCTCACTAAATTATCAAGAAGTGTTCTCCCTGAGTATGCACCGTTGCCAAAGTTCGTCGTGCGCAGACACCACGTGATGATCGGGTGTGATAAGCTCTACGTCCATCTACAACGGGTGCAAGCCAGTTTTGCACACGCAGAATACTCAGGTTAAACTTGACGAGCCTAGCATATGCAGATATGGCCTCGGAACACGGAGACCGAAAGGTCGAGCGTGAATCATATAGTAGATATGATCAACATAACGATGTTCACCATTGAAAACTACTCCATCTCACGTGATGATTGGTTATGGTTTAGTTGATTTGGATCACGTGATCACTTAGAGGATTAGAGGGATGTCTATCTAAGTGGGAGTTCTTAAGTAATATGATTAATTGAACTTTAATTTATCATGAACTTAGTCCTGGTAGTATTAGCATATCTATGTTGAAGATCAATAGCTCGCGTTGTTGCTTTCATATGTTTATTTTGATATGTTCCTAGAGAAAATTGAGTTGAAAGATGTTAGTAGCAATGATACGGATTGGATCTGTGATCTGAGGTTTATCCTCATTGCTGCACAGAAAAATTCTGTCCTTGATGCACCGCTAAGTGACAGACCTATTGCAGGAGCAGATGCAGACGTTATGAACGTTTGGCTAGCTCAATATGATGACTACTTGATAGTTTAGTGCACCATACTTATTGGCTTAGAATCGGGACTTCAAAGACGTTTTGAACATCATGGACCATATGAGATGTTCCAGGAGTTGAAGTTAATATTTCAAGCAAATACCCGAGTTGAGAGATATGAAGTCTTCAACAAGTTCTATAGCTAAAAGATGGAGGAGAATCGCTCAACTAGTGAGCATGTGCTCAGATTGTCTGGGTACTACAATCGCTTGAATCAAGTGGGAGTTAATCTTCCAGATAAGATAGTGATTGACAGAATTCTCTAGTCACCATCACCAAGTTAGTAGAACTTCGTGATGAACTATGATATGCAAGGAATAACGGAAACGATTCCCAAGCTCTTCGTGATGCTGAAATCGACGAAGGTAGAAATCAAGAAAAACATCAAGTATTGATGGTTGACAAGACCACTAGTTTGAAGAAAAGGGCAAAAGGGAAGAAGGGGAACTTCAAAGAACGGCAAGCAAGTTGCTGCTCAAGTGAAGAGGCCCAAGTCTGGTCCTAAGCCTGAGACTAAGTGCTTCTACTGCAAAGGGACTGGTCACTGGAAGCGGAACTGCCCCAAGTATTTGGCGGATAAGAAGGATGGCAAAGTGAACAAAAGTATATTTGATATACATGTTATTGATGTGTGCTTTACTAGTGTTTATAGCAACCCCTCAGTATTTGATATTGGTTCAGTTGCTAAGAGTAGTAACTCGAAACAGGAGTTGCAGAATAAACAGAGACTAGTTAAGGGTGAAGTGACGATGTGTGTTGGAAGTAGTTCCAAGATTGATATGATCATCATCGCACACTCCCCTATACTTTCGGGATTAGTGTTGAACTTAAATAAGTGTTATTTGGTTTTTCCGTTGAGCATGAATATGATTTGATCATGTTTATTGCAATACGGTTATTCATTAAAGTCAGAGAATAATTGTTGTTCTGTTTACATGAATAAAACCTTCGATGGTCATACACCCAATGAAACAAGTTCGTTGGATCTCGATCGTAGTGATACACATATTCATAATATTGAAACCAAAAGGTGCAAAGTTAATAATGATAGTGCAACTTATTTGTGGCACTGCCGTTTAGGCCATATTGGTGTAAAGCGCATGATGAAACTCCATACTGATGGGCTTTTGGAACCACTTGATTATGAATCACTTGGTACTTGCGAACCGTGCCTCATAGGCAAGATGACTAAAACACCGTTCTCCGGTACTATGGAGAGAGCAACGGATTTATTGGAAATCATACATACCGATGTATGTGGTCCGATGAATATTGAGGCTCGTGGCGGATATCGTTATTTTCTCACCTTCACAGATGATTTAAGCAGATATGGGTATATCTACTTAATGAAACATAAGTCTGAAACATTTGAAAAGTTCAAGGAATTTCAGAGTGAAGTTGAAAATCATCGTAACAAGAAAATAAAGTTTCTACGATCTGATCGTGGAGGAGAATATTTGAGTTACGAGTTTGGTATACATTTGAAAAATTGTGGAATAGTTTCGCAACTCACGCCACCCGGAACACCACAGCGTAATGGTGTGTCCGAACGTCGTAATCGTACTTTACTAGATATGGTACGATCTATGATGTCTCTTACCGATCTACCACTATCGTTTTGGGGTTATGCATTAGAGACAGCTGCATTCACGTTAAATAGGGCACCATCTAAATCCGTTGAGATGACACCGTGTGAACTATGGTTTGGCAAGAAACCTAAGCTGTCGTTTCTTAAAGTTTGGAGTTGCGATGCTTATGTGAAAAAGTTTCATCTCGATAAGCTCAAACTCAAATCGGAGAAATATGTCTTCATAGGATACCCAAAGGAAATAGTTGGGTACACCTTCTATCACAGATCCGAAGGCAAGACATTCGTTGCTAAGAATGGATCATTTCTAGAGAAGGAGTTTCTCTCGAAAGAAGTGAGTGGGAGGAAAGTAGAACTTGATGAGGTAACTGTACCTGCTCCCTTATTGGAAAATAGTACATCACAGAAAACTGTTTCTGCGACACCTATACCAATTAGTGAGGAAGCTAATGATGATGATCATGAAACTTCAGGACAGGATACTACTGAACCACGTAGATCAACCAGAGTGAGATCCGCACCAGAGTGGTACGGTATTCCAATTCTGGAAGTCATGCTACTAGATCATGATGAACCTACGAACTATGAAGAAGCGATGGTGAGCCCAGATTCCGCGAAATGGTTTGAGGCCATAAAATCTGAGATATGATCCATATATGAGAACAAATTTTGGACTTTGGTTGACTTGCCCGATGATCGGTAAGCAATTGAGAATAAATGGATCTTCAAGAGGAAGACGGACGCTGATAGTAGTGTTACTATCTACAAAAGCTAGAATTGTCGCAAAAAGGTTTTCGACAAGTTCAAGGTGTTGGCTACGATGAGAGCTTCTCACTCGTATCTATGCTTGAGTCTGTCCGAATCATGTTAGCAATTGCCGCATTTTATGAAATCTGGCAAATGGATAAACAAAACTGCATTCCTTAATGGATTTCTTAAAAAAGAGTTGTATTTGATGCAACCAGTAGGTTTTGTCAATCCTAAAGGTGCTAACAAAATATGCATGCTCCAGCGATTCATCTATGGACTGGTGCAAGCATCTCAGAGTTGGAATACACGCTTTGATAAGTTGATCAGAGCATATAGTTTTATACAGACTTGCGGTGAAGCCTGTATTTACAAGAAAGTGAATGGGAGCACTACAACATTTCTGATAAGTATATGTGAATGACATATTGTTGATCAGAAATAATGTAGAATTATTCTGTAAAGCATAAAAGAGTGTTTGAAAGGAGTTTTTCAAAGAAAGACTTCGGTGAAGCTGCTTACATATTGAGCTTCAAGATCTATAGAGATAGATCAAGACGCTTGATAAGTTTTTTCAATGAGTACATACCTTGACAAGATTTTGAAGTAGTTCAAAATGGAGCAGTCAAAAAAAGAGTTCTTGCCTGTATTACAAGGTATGAAGTTGAGTAAGACTCAAAGCCCGACCACGGTAGAAGATAGAAAGAGAATGAAAGTCATTCCCTATGCCTTGGCCATAGGTTCTATAAAGTATGTCATGCTGTATACCGGATCTATTGTGTACCCTGCATTGATTTGGCAAGGGAGTACAATAGTGATCTAGGAGTAGATCGCTAGACAGCGGTCAGAATTATCCTTAGTAAAATAAGGATATGTTTCTCGATTATGGACATGACAAAAAGGTTCGTCGTAAAGGGTTACGTCCATGCAAGTTTTTGACACTGATCCAGATGAATCTAAAGTCTCAATCTGGATACATATTGAAAGTGGGAGCAATTAGCTAGAGTAGCTCCGTGTAGAGCATTGTAGACATAGAACTTGCAGAATACTTACGGATCTGAATGTGACAGACCCGTTGACTAAAATTATCTCACAAGCAAAACATGATCACACCTTAGTATTCTTTGGGTGTTAATCACATAGATATGTGAACTAGATTACTGACTCTAGTAAACCCTTTGAGTGTTGGTCACATGACGATGTGAACTATGGGTGTTAATCACATGGTGATGTGAACTATTGCTGTTAAATCACATGGCGATGTGAACTAGATTATTGACTCTAGTGCAAGTGGGAGACTGAAGGAAATATGCCCTAGAGGCAATAATAAAGTTATTATTTATTTCCTTATATCATGATAAATGTTTATTATTCATGCTAGAATTGTATTAACTGGAAACATAATACATGTGTGAATACATAGACAAACAGAGTGTCACTAGTATGCCTCTACTTGACTAGCTCGTTAATCAAAGATGGTTATGTTTCCTAACCATGAACAAAGAGTTGTTATTTGATTAACGAGGTCACATCATTAGTTGAATGATCTGATTGACATGACCCATTCCATTAGCTTAGCACCCGATCGTTTAGTATGTTGCTATTGCTTTCTTCATGACTTATACATGTTCCTATAACTATGAGATTATGCAACTCCCGTTTACCGGAGGAACACTTTGGGTACTACCAAACGTCACAACGTAACTGGGTGATTATAAAGGAGTACTACAGGTGTCTCCAATGGTAGATGTTGGGTTGGCGTATTTCAAGATTAGGATTTGTCACTCCGATTGTCGGAGAGGTATCTCTAGGCCCTCTCGGTAATACACATCACATAAGCCTTGCAAGAATTATAACTAAGATGTTAGTTGTGAGATGATGTATTACGGAACGAGTAAAGAGACTTGCCGGTAACGAGATTGAACTAGGTATTGGATACCGACGATCGAATCTCGGGCAAGTAACATACCGATGACAAAGGGAACAACGTATGTTGTTATGCGGTCTGACCGATAAAGATCTTCGTAGAATATGTGGGAGCCAATATGGGCATCCAGGTCCCGCTATTGTTTATTGACCAGAGACGTGTCTCGGTCATGTCTACATTGTTCTCGAACCGTAGGGTCCGCACGCTTAACGTTATGATGACAGTTATTATGAGTTTATGCATTTTGATGTACCGAAGGTTGTTCGGAGTCCCAGATGTGATCACGGACATGACGAGGAGTCTCGAAATGGTCGAGACATAAAGATTGATATATTGGAAGCCTATGTTTGGACACCGGAAGTGTTCCGGGTGAAATCGGGATTTTACCGGAATACCGGGAGGGTTACCGGAACCCCCCGGGAGGCAAATGGGCCTATTGGGCCTTAGTGGAAAAGTGAAGAGGGGCTGCCCACAAGGGCCGCGCGCCTCCCCCCTTCCCTAGTCCTATTAGGACTAGGAGAAGGGGCCAACCCCCCTCTCTTCTCTCTTCTCCTTGAAGAGTCCTATTAGGAATAGGATTGGGGGGGAGTCCTACTCCCGGTAGGAGTGGGACTCCCCCTACGCCTCTCTCCCTGGCCGGCCGAACCCCTCCCCTTGCTCCTTTATATACGGGGGCAGGGGGCACCCCATAGACACACAAGTTGATCATTGTTGATCGTTCCTTAGCCGTGTGCGGTGCCCCCTGCCACCAAATTCCACCTCGGTCACATCGTTGTAGAGCTTAGGCGAAGCCCTGCGTCGGTAGTACATCAAGATCGTCACCACGCCGTTGTGCTGACGGAACTCTTCCTCGACGCTTTGCTGGATCGGAGCCCGAGGATCGTCATCGAGCTGAACGTGTGCTAAGAACTTGGAGGTGCCGGAGTAACGGTGCTTGGATCGGTCGGATCAGGTAGAAGACGTACGACTACTTCCTCTACGTTGTGAGATCGCTTCCGCAGTCGGTCTGCGTTGGTACGTAGACAATACTCTCCCCCTCGTTGCTATGCATCACCATGATCTTGCGTGTGCGTAGGAAAATTTTCGAAATTACTATGTTCCCCAACAAACAGAGGGTTTGCAATCCTATCTCGGTGAGACCGAGATCCCTATCGGTAGAACCAAATTGCTAGGGTTTGGCAGTGGCTTATGACAAGTGAAACTCGGTGGCGCCGGATAGAAAGAATCCGTAGGACCGAGTTTGGCGAAGGGTTTAGGTCAAATGTGGATATGGGAAAGTAGTTGAGGGTTTTTGGAGCATATCACTAAGCACATGAAGCAAGAGGCTCATTAAGCAACACCTCATCCCTCCTTGATAGTATTGGCTTTTCCTAAAGACTCAATGTGATCTTGGATCACTAAAATATAAAATGAAGAGTCTTGAGCTTTTGAGCTTGAGCCAATCCTTTGTCCTTAGCATTTTGAGGGTTCCACTTTCACATCCATGCCATGCCAATCATTGAGCTTTCCTGAAATAATCATCTTGGAATAGCATTAGCTCAATGAGCTATATGTTGTTATGAATTACCAAAACCACCTAGGGATAGTTGCACTTTCAGAGTTGTTGAGTTTTTTGGATGCATACTCAGGATATCACCAGATCAAGCTAAACCCGGCTGACAGACTGAAAACCGCCTTCATCACGCCGTTTGGAGCCTTCTGCTACCTCACCATGACGTTTGGCTTGAGGAACACTGGTGCCACCTTTCAGCGTTGCATGCAGAAGTGCCTCCTCAAGCAGCTCGGCAGGAACGCCCACGTTTATGTGGACGACGTGGTGGTGAAGACGGAAAAGCATGGAACACTGTTGGAAGACCTCAAGGAGACTTTTGAGAACCTGCACCGGTTCCAGATCAAGCTCAACCCCGAGAAGTGTGTCTTTGGAGTACCAGCCGGCCAGCTCCTAGGTTTCCTGGTCTCTGAACGCGGCATAGAATGCAACCCGGTAAAAATCAAGGCCATTGAGAGAATGGAGGTACCCAGCCAACTGCTGGATGTGCAGAAGTTCACCGACTGCTTAGCGTCCATCAGCCGATTCATCAGTCGGCTGGGCGAGAAAGCTCTCCCCTTATACCAACTCATGAAGAAGACCACTTTTTTCGAGTGGAACCATAAGGCGGACGAAGCTTTTCACCAGTTGAAGAAGATGCTGACTACTCCACCCCTCCTGGCGGCTCCGACTCTCAAGGAACCTATGCTCCTGTACATCGCCGCCACCAGCCGAGTAGTCAGCACAGTCGTTGTAGTGGAATGCAAGGAGGAAGGCAAGGCGCTACCTGTCCAGAGGCCGGTATATTACCTGAGTGAGGTACTATCGACCTCCAAGCAGAACTACCCCCACTACCAGAAGATGTGCTATGGCGTACACTTTGCTGCCAAGAAATTGAAGCCTTACTTTCAAGAGCATCCAATCACGGTGGTCTGCACGGCCCCACTTGCCGAGATCATCGGTAGCTGAGATCCTTCTGGTCGAGTGGCCAAGTGGGCCATAGAGCTGGCTCCTTACACCATCCACTACCAGCCCCGCACCTCTATCAAGTCACAAGCACTAGCCGACTTCCTCATCGACTGGGCCGAGACCCAGTACCTACCTCCAGCACCTGATTCCACCCATTGGTGGATGCATTTAGACGGCTCCAAGATGCGCACCGGCTTGGGAGCCGGCGTCGTCCTCACCTCTCCCAAGGGCGACAAGCTCAAATATGCGCTGCAAATCCACTTCGCCTCCTCCAATAACGTCGCCGAGTACGAGTCGCTCATTCACGGGCTTCGGCTTGCAAAAGAGCTTGGCATCAGCTGGATCTTGTGTTATGGCAACTCGGACTTAGTGGTCCAGCAATCATCTGGCGACTGGGACGCGAAAGATGCAAACATGGCGAGCTACCGTTTCCTAGTGCAGCAACTCAGTGGGTATTTCGAAGGGTGCGAGTTCCTCCATGTGCCAAGAAATGACAACGACCAAGCAGATGCATTGGCACGAATCGGCTCTACCTGCCAAGCAATATCATCTGGTGTTGCCCTTCAACGCCTCCTCAAGCCGTCTGTCAAGCCTTCACCAGAATCAGACTCCATTTTTGTGCCGGCTCCTCCCGAAGACGTCGGATCCGGCTCCAGAGCTCTGGCAGTCGGAACGAGGATTTTGGTGGAAGACCCCAAAGCTGCCACAGCCAAACCCGGCCCGGGGACTACGGTGGCGGACTCGAAGACTCCAGAACTCGGCCCAAGGACCGCGCCAGTCGGCCTGGGGACTTCATCAACCCAGCAAGCGGCTGCGACGAACATTTCAGACAAAAAGTTAACACCCAAAGTTCATCAATTGGAGTTCCGGGCTGCCTGCTCAGCAGCCAGCCCAAAACTCGGGGACTACACCCAGTGGGTGCGCTAGTGCACCCCCATAGAGAGGAACAAGAAAAACAAAGGCCAAAAGGAAAAACATACCCACACGGCTGCCCGCGACACCAGGTACGCCTTGGTGAAATTCTGGAGAGCGTCGCCCTCGGCACGAAGCTTCGCCTGGACGTCTAGAAGCGCCTGGTTTAGCGGCCCTGTGCCGCTTCCTCGCACCCACCCAATGGGCGTGGCGCTGCCTCGGCGTCTGGGATCGCCGAGCTGGCGGCGCCGGCTTCCAGGGGGCGGGGTGCCGAAGTCGCCTTCTCCAGACAGCGACGCGTTGGCGAGCCGACTTGAAGGAGTAGCCTCGCCACGGCCTCGTCTTCGGTCAGTGGCACCGGAGGGCCCGCCGGCTGCTCACCCTGCGCACCTTCAGACGGCGGCGGAGGCGGTGGCGGAACATTCACATTCGGCGTAGAGGGGTCGCCGCCCTCCCCCTCCACGACGGGGTTCTCCCCGCCGGCTTCCCCAGTCTGCCCCGTGAACTCCGGAGGCGGTGGCGCAGAGTTCAACGGGGTAACGAGCACCGCCGACTGGCGGCGTGCGGCTTCCTCAGCCTGCTGCTTCGCCGCGGCGGCGGCTTCGGCCTCCGCTAGTTTTTTCTTGGCGGAGGCCTCCGCCCTGTCAGCCTCCGCCTTCTCCAGGTGGAGGGCCTCTTCTTCGTTGCGCTTCTCCTGCGCATTCTGCTCCATCGCCTCCCGGAGGTCAGCAGTAGGGTCAATCCGCCGAGTGGTGGCGGACGTCTCCGCTGACCCCATGACGGAGGCGGCGGTAACCCTCTCAAGAGAGAGGGCAGCCCTGAAGCAAGAGGGGCAAGCAAAGACTTAGACAAAGTCACAAAGAAAGAATAAAACTTTGAAGACAGAATACTTACGTGGAGACTAATGGCGGCTTCTTCACTTCCTTACGGAAGCGGATGGCCTTCGCGGCCACCTCGTCCCGCCGGGTCGCCGCAGCCGAACCTTGGGCTTCTTCGGCCGACTGCCGAACAAGGTCGGCACGGCCCCGCGCTTCTTTCCACCGCCTGGAGCGCTCGGCGCGACAGAAGAGCCCGCGCCAGGCTGGCTGGCTCCTGGCCGATGGTGAGGGGCGACTTCTCCCTCAGCATCGTCATCAGGCCAGTCGGCGAAAGTGACCGAGGGCCTAAAGTCGCCTGCTGTTCCTCCTCCTCCCTCGGCATCATCTTCCAGAGCCGCCGCCCCCAGATCGGGGTCATCGACGTCGCTCTCCGCCCGGTCGGCGAGGAACTCGCGGGTTGGCCCCGAGGTGCCGGCTGGTGGGTGGAGGAGGGGATTCTAACCAAAATCGACTGGTCAAAACAAAACTCGGTAAGAAGAAGACAATCCAAAGAAAGAAAGGAAAGGCGACTCACCACGGGCGGGGGGTTTGTGTGGGAGTACGGCTCCTTGCCGAACCGCAATCCTCCAGGAGCCTGCTGTCCAAGAGGTAGTTCACCATGAAGGCCACCTCTTTGTGAGGCATGTCCTTGGTGCACATTCGACTCGGGTCGCGGTGCCCGCTCATCTGGCATATCATATGGGGGCGGCCTGGGAGTGGGAGAACTCGGCGCGAAACGAAGGCGGCCAGCAGGTCTGGACCAGTCAGACCCTCCGACTGCGTCAGCACTCGGAGTCACGTGATGGTGCCAGCTCCCGCAGGCGTCAGCGACTTGGCCCGGTATGACCAGTTGGGCAGTCGCCCAGCCGGTGGGCCGGCTTCGAAAGCCGGCAGGTTGACCCAGTCCCCCCTCGCGGAGGCGTTCTTAACGTAGAAGTAGGATCTCTGCCACATCTTCACCGACTTGATCAGTGAGATGGAGGGGAAGGGATTGTCGGCCCCCGACCTTCGCACGATGATGAAAGCGCCGCACTGAGCCGGCACGCCCGTAGCCTGGGTGCCGAGCTTGGAGAAGAAAAACTCCCCATAGAGCTCGATGGTGGGGAGGACTCTGAGGAAGCCTTCGCACATGGCCACGAAGGCGGATAGCAGCACCACTGCGTTGGGGGTGAGGTGGTGCGGCTGGAGGCCGTAGAACTCGAGGAAGGACCGGAAGAAACTGCTCGTCGGCAGCCCCAACGCGCGCAGGCAGCGCGAGCGGAAGATAACCCGCTCGCCCTCCTGCGGCGCGGGGGAAATCTCCCCCTTTGGCGCAAGACACACCTGCACGCGATCCTCGCCGGGGAGCTGACGAGTCCGGTGGAGTAACTCGATGTGGTCTTCATGAACTTCGGAGCCGTCCCAGGTGCCGGAGCACACTGGGGGAGGCGCGGCGGCAGAGGAAGAACTCATCGCGAGCTGTCGCCGCAACGTTCTCCGGAGCTTGGGCGCACGGCGGAGCGAAGAAGAGAAGAGGAAGGAGGAGAGCGAGGAACAGCAAGAAGGAAGAAAATGAGGAGTAGTGTGAAGGAGGAGCGCGCGTGCCCCCCTCTTCCCCCTACTTATAGCCTCGTGGGCTGCGAAGCCGAGGGGGCGGACGTGGGGATTTACCGCGCCCATGACCCCACGACCCCCACGATCCACGATAAAGTTACTGCACGCAGTAACTCCACGGGAATCCCAACCGTCCACCGGGGCCGCAGCGGATCCGCTCGGGCGCCGAGGCGCGGTTGTGGCGGGCCTCGCCTATGGGCCTGTCCCGTCACGCGCGTAGGCTGGCAGGATGGCCTAGCCATGTGCCCTCGCGTGACAGGCCTAGAACGGGTGGCGGCCTGGAGGCTTAGCTAGCACACCACTTAAATCGCGCCGCGACGATCAAATACTGAGCGAGTCGGAATTGAGTGAGTCCAAGTTGAGCAAGTCCGACTCCTTCTAGTCGGCCCGGCAGAAGTCAATCAAAGACCATGTGTTGAGCACGCGGAAAGAGAAACTGCTAAGGCTTCTCGGCCGATCGTCCGCGGCGCCTCACCAGCTTCGGGGACTACCGTCGGAGTAATGGGCCACGGGTAGGCCAACCCGAGTCCCAGAACCTTTCAAGACATCGGGGCAGGCTGTGCCCCTCAAGACCCCAGGACAAAGAGCCGCCTCCTGAGGAGTCGACGGCAAGGCGGCCGGCTGCCCACTCACGGCCGAGTCCCAGGGACGACTTCCAGAGAAGCTGGCTTTGGGGAGTTGGCCTACGACTCCAACAAACCCCATGAACTCATCAAAGGGGATGAGGCAGAGGCGTGGCTACAGCAAAGCCCACCCCCGCCCCTCACCAAGGGCAGGCATGGCCACAACACGCCGTACCCCGGAAGATCTCCGTGTGGCGTGGCACTGTTGCCATGCCGGCCGTGACATCAGCACCGCAGGGCTGAATCCTGCACCCACGACGGCTTGTCTGTACGGCCTGGAGGCAGCAGGCCCCACCAGTCAGTGAGACCTCGGGAGACGGCAGGAGAACCACCAGTCGGACCCGTCGGGAGTCGGCCCGAGGGAGTCGGCCAAGCCCTCCCCCGGCGCCCACGCGCTATTTATCAAGATGTGATGGGGAGTGGCAACACTGATCGCCCGCCAGGCGGCGGGGCTGTTGCCACGACCTCATGATCAAGCCCGCGTCATCAGAAGTAGCAGCCGGCAAGACCCGCCCGTGGCGGAGGCGGCCTGTCGGCTCCGTACCAGGCCAGTCGGCGGGGCCCGCCAGTCGGCGTGTCCCAGCGGTCGGCAAAGAAGACGGAGGCCGGAGGCACTGACGGCTGGGCCTGCGTCCAGCCGGATTACCATTGTACCCCTGGGGGGGGGGGTAGGCCTATATAAACCCCCCAGGGCACCCATGCAAAGGGTTGGAACCCATTAGCTCTAGACCAAATCATATAGAAGGGAGGGAGCTAGCCTTGCCCTCTCCTACCACCAGAAACAGCTCAAGGAGCAACCGTGTAAACACTTTGCCATAGTGATCATGCGGAGACCCCGCAGAGCAGCAGTAGGGGTATTATCTCCCCGGAGAGCCCCGAAGCTGGGTAAGATTCGCCGGCGTGCATGTCTTCGCCTCATCCCGTTTCCAGGCACCGGCGACGTTCTACTCGCCCCGACCATGATAAGCCATCCGTTGGCATATGTCGCACCAAACCCCCGACACTGTGCGCTTCGCGGCCGCTCTGTTTTCGGCCTCGGACAGCGCTTGCTTAAGGGTTGCCACCTTAGTCGTGGCCCCTATAATAGCACGTTGATCCTGTCATTTTTTGCAACCACATCTTCTCTATATACTTGCGCAAGGTATTACTTACCTTCCTTCTCCTCGAGTTGCCTCTTGGCATGGCCGAGCTCGTTCTCGGACCACGCGAGGTTTTGCTTCAGCGTATCCACCTCCGCAGTCAGTGCGGCGGAGGCCAGCAGCGAAGCCTGCATACGCATATTGACTTGATTATGTTAGACTCCTGCGAATGTTACTAGATCCTCTATTCAACTTTTCTTTCTGAACGCCGAACAGAGCATCAGGGGCTACTATCTATGCGGTAATATTTTTACATATTCTTTACTTACCTCAAAGCCTGTTGGAAGGCTGGCACAGGATTCAGTCAGTCCGCTCTTGGCGGACTAAACCTTCTGGATCACCGCACTCATAATAGTGCGGTGCTCCTCGTTGATGGAGGCGCCGTTAAGCCCTCCAGCAAATTATCCGGTGCCTCCGGTTGGACGTAGGTCGCCGGCTCGGTAGGCTTGCTCCTCTTGGAAGGAGGCTGCCTACCGGAGTCCGAAACCGTGGAAGGTTCTGGCGCGGTGTCCGGCTCAAGGCCAGACTTGGAGCCC
Source organism: Triticum monococcum (assembly GCA_034509565.1). NCBI lineage: Eukaryota > Viridiplantae > Streptophyta > Magnoliopsida > Poales > Poaceae > Triticum > Triticum monococcum. The sequence continues at coordinate 707,268,704 of CM067842.1, read as the reverse complement.
TTGGGGGTTCTATCCCCTTTACGCCTGGAGTCCGGGAGGTCGCCTTGCGGCGCCTCCAGGACCACCTCCTCCTGGCTTGGAACCTGTTGGGACACCACCGCGACGTCGTCCGTTGGATGGGGGGAGGTAGCCATCGGAAGCGAATTCACATCCGACGAATCCAGGGAACCGCTCGACGACACGTCGAGCCGGTCTTTGGGTGGACTGCATAAACATGTTTGACGTAAGGAAAACCTGTGCAATGGGGGAATACTATGAATCACTCTGGTATCTGGATACTTACAATCTCGCCAGGGGCTTGTCCCTATGCGGCCACTCCTCTTCGCCGTTGTCGGTGTTGGTGGAGTAGTCCGGAGGAGGGGTCTTCCCCTTCTTGGACCCTTCGGCCTCCCCAGTTGGGGCGGCCTTCCTTTTCTTCCCTTCCCCCGCTGGAGGGGGAGAGGTCTCTTCTTCCTCCCCCTCGTCTTCATGGGAGGAGTGCGCCTTGGAGTCATCGGATGATGAATCCGACATCTCCTGGCGCCGGGCACTCTTTTGAGTCCCCGTGGCCTTCTTCTTGGCCTTCTTCTCCGGCACCACATAGGGTGCCGGAACCAGCAGCTTTGCCAAGCGAGCGTCCGCTGGGCCTTCGGGCAAAGGAGCCAGACAGTTGAACTGTCCGGACGTCTCCTGCCAATCCTGTCAAAGGTAAGGGAGCTTAGATCACGCATGGAGTCAAACTATGAAAAACTAATACCCTGTAAAAGGTAAAAACAGCTTACCACACAAGCGTGATGTTGCGTGCTGAATCCGCGATCCTTGGTAGCGGATGCGGGGGCCTCGGTGCCCTTGAAAAGCACCTTCCAGGCATCTTCGTATGTCATGTTGAAGAGCCTGCTCAGAGTTCGGTGCCGCGTCGGGTCGAACTCCCACAGGTTGAAAGCCCATTGTTGACATGGGAGGATCCGGCGGATGAGCATAACCTGGACTACATTGACAAGTTTGAGCTTCTTGTCCACCAGGGTTTGGACGCATGTTTGGAGTCCGGTCAGCTCTCCTTTTCTACGCCATGATAGGTCCGTCTCTTTCCAGGAGGCGAGCCGCATAGGGGGTCCGGATCGGAACTCGGGGGCTGCGAACCATTCAGGGTCGCGCGGCTCGGTGATGTAAAACCACCCCGATTGCCACCCCTTTAGGGACTCTACGAAGGAGCCCTCGAGCCATAGGACGTTGGGCATCTTGCCCACCATGGCGCCTCCGCACTCCGCCTGGGTGCCGTGCACCACCTTCGGCTTGACATTGAAAGTCTTGAGCCATAGGCCGAAATGGGGGCGGATGCAGAAGAAAGCCTCGCACACGATGATAAACGCCGAGATATTGAGGATAAAGTTCGGGGCCAGATCATGAAATCCAGGCGATAGTAGAACATGAGCCCCCGGACAAATGGGTGGAGAGGGAAGCCCAGTCCGCGGAGGAAATGGGGGAGGAACACCACCCTCTCATGGGGCCTAGGGGTGGGGATGAGCTGCCCCTCTTCGGGAAGCCGGTGCGCAATGTCGTTAGACAAGTATCCGGCCTTCCTTAGTTTTTTGATGTGTCCCTCCGTGATGGAGGAGACCATCCACTTGCCTCCCGCTCCGGACATGACTGGAGAAGGTTGAGGTGGGGTGTGCGGACTTGGGCGCTGGAGCTCGAGTGCGCGGAAATGGATAGGCAAAGGAGGAAGAAGGCGTGGATGAAAAGGTGGATCATTATCCCCTTATATGGGTGGACGCGACTATGCGCCCCCACCAGCCTGGCAAAACTCGCTTATCTCCCAAGCGCCGTAATCAATGGCACGGTTGGGTTACCCACACCCGTACTGATGAGAATCCCGGAATAAGGGGACACGATCTCTGCTTTGACAAGACGTGCCAAGGAAACCGCCTCGCTGAACACGCTGAGGTGGGATAGTAAAATGATTCGAATAAAGACTTGGCCGTGGTGTGATGTCACGCTACGGAATACGTTAGCAGATTAGATTTGTCTAAATATTATTCTCTCTATGGCAATATGTGGAAACTTATTTTGCAGAGCCGGACACTACCTTTGTGTTCAAAATCTTCTATGAAGTACTTGGAGGAGGAACCCGCCTTGCAATGCCGAAGACAATCTGCGCGCCGGACTCGTCGTCATTGAAGCCTGGTTCAGGGGCTACTGAGGGGGTCCTAGATTAGGGGGTGTCCGGATAGCCGGACTATACCTTCGGCCGGACTCCTGGACTATGAAGATACAAGATTGAAGACTTCGTCCCGTGTCCGGAAGGGACTTTCCTTGGCGTGGAAGGCAAGCTTGGCGATGCGGATATGTAGATCTCCTACCATTGTAACCGACTCTGTGTAACCCTAGCCCTCTCCAGTGTCTATATAAACCGGAGGGTTTTAGTCCGTAGGATGAATAACAATCATACCATAGGCTAGCTTCTAGGTTTTAGCCTCTCTAATCTCGTGGTAGATCTACTCTTGTACTACCCATATCATCAATATTAATCGAGCAGGATGTAGGGTTTTACCTCCATCAAGAGGGCCCGAACCTGGGTAAAACATCGTGTCCCCTGCCTCCTGTTACCATCCGCCTAGACGCACAGTTCGGGACCCCCTACCCGAGATTCGCCAGTTTTGACACCGACACATCCCATCTACCATTATTTCTAATAATTTACAACCCATTTGCTAATTATTAATGTTTTTTTGGAGCCCATATTCTTTTTGTTAGCATTACAGCCCATATTGTGGCCACGGTTAAAAAATTATACAAAATTTTGCATATTTCGGTGCGGTCCAAACTGTTTTTAATCCCGAAATTTTGACTCACATTCAAACTGATTTTAAAAATAAATGTATATCAATATAGATCCAACAAATTCTCCACGCATAGAAATTAATGTAATTTCAAATCTCAAAATGAAGAAAAGATATTTGAAACTAATTGCCGGTTTGATGTGTTTTAAAAACATACAACCCATTTCTCATTACTGATGGGCCATTTTCTCGGCTAGCCGAATGAAAGCTCTCCTCGTCTTGAAGGATTTGCAGCCCAACAGGCCTGACAAAGCGACTTACTTGGAAAATCACAAAAAAACTGGGTTATGGCCGTGGACCCAGATGTCAGCCTCTCCACGTACAGTACTCTTCCGATGGAATGTCATTGAGCACGGTGACCATGCCGCGCCGAGAGCACCAAGGCAGTGGACGACGGCGAGGCCTAGGAAGGGGACGACGCGGAGCCGGGGAAGACGTGGCAGTGGATGCCCACGCGGAGAGGAGTACGAGGGTTCACTGGTTCGGCTGCGGTGTGAGGCTGCCGTTGCCGCAGGGCCTGGCTAGCGGTGGGAGTAGTAGGGGGCGATGAGGCCTCATCGGCAGCACACCCGCCAGTGGAGGAAGGAGCAGGCGGTCTCCCCGGCACTGGTTTGGGCGGCTGGTGCAAGAAGAGCAGTGATCGAAGAAGCAACATGACCGTTCGATTCAAATCCAATGGTTACTGCTGCTAGAATCGTTTGTTGACTAAGTTGACAAGCGCTGCGTACGTGTCAACTTAGTAGGCCCACAGGTCAGCCTCCCAACCGATGCGCCCCAGATGTCAGTGGGAGGAATCATTTTTTCGCGTAATAAGGAGGCAGTTGATTGCATGCGGCCAAGCCAGCGGAGGGAGTAGGGTGGGCCGGGAAGCCTGCGCGGCATCACAGCGGGCCACAAGAGGAGGGAGCAGGCAGTCCCGCCGGCGCTAGTTTAGGTGGCTGGAGCAGGAAGACCAGAGATTGAAGAAGCATGTGGGCCGTTGGATGGACATCCAAAACTAACTGCTGCTAGAATCATGTGTTCACTGACAAAGCCTTGCGTAAACAAGTCAGCCTAGAAATCTGTGGCGTGTACAACCCATTTGCTATTATTTTTATAATTTTTACTCATTTTCTAATTCATATGGAATTTATTGCAGCCCATTTTCCATTTTTAGAATTGCTGGCCATTTTCTGGTCAGTACTAGGGTCAAAAAATTAACTAAATATGTGGGAAATTTTGAAAATTCGCAAATTTTTGCTGGGGAACGAAATATTCTTAATCCAAAAATTAATAGCCATACTAAAACAAATTTAAAAATAAATTAGTACTATGTCATGTTAAATCCAATGAAATACGTATAAGATATCAGTGAAGAACAAAAACAAAAAAAACTTATATCCCATTTGCTATATTTTTTTTGGAATTTTCAACCCCTTTTGATATTACTTTTAACAGACATTGACCATACTCTTAAGCCAGGCCGGAATGCATCCCTCCTCGTCTTGAAAGATTTGCAGCCCAGTAATTTGGAGAAAACAAATAGGCCTAGCTTGGGTATTCTTCAAAAAGAAATACTGGGCTACCTATTTTCCTAAGGAACTGGTGCATGAGCATTTAGCTTTATTTATTTACTTGTTTATGTTTAGGGGACCATGAGCATGTACTTGGGCCGTATTCATGTGAGAGCCTCCCTTCCAGTTAATTATGGGCTTCTCTATTGGGCCTTCATCAGTGGGCTGCATGTTATCAACAAGTGGAAAATGTGCTCTGAGTTTCAAAAAAATGGGTTCCATACGATAAATAGTATGCGCTACGTACGGTACGGGGCACTAAAGGATCGAACCATGCAACAACTTCCAAAACATTGTGTTTGTCGTTCTAACAACACATTTATTCAACCAACAGACGAAATATACTACTGATTGTACATTGAAAACAGCTGCAGCAGCAACCAGGGCTGGGGGTGCAACAAAAGCAGTAAGCAGGCCAGAAGAGTGAAGACGCAGCTCTCTCTTCCAAACCAAACATCAGCCATCATTACAAAAGGGTTACCAAAAAAGAACAAGTGTATGCATCAAAATAAATAAAGATCCTACTACACCAAGTGTACGCATCTAACTAACTGGCTCAGTTATACGTTACCATTTATTAAGCTGTGGAGATTGGCTGACGACTTGAACCAGATGGGTGCCTGACGGGGGAAACTCCAGCTAGCAGGTCGAAGTCTGGTACTTGCGACCCTCTCTCCTACTTTGGGCTGCAGAGCGTGGCGGCACATATCAGGGTATGGTGCATGCAGAGACGCATGGTACGCTGTGTACACACAGTTTTGCCTGATGAACGAAACCGCGCTGCCATCATGATCCTTGCCGTCGGTTATCTCCTGGTTAATCGGATAATTCAGTCCGACAAACAGAGAGCGTGTACCAAGGCTACTTACCAGCCTCTAGTCAAAAATTCTTGAAGGCCCAGAGAAGCTGGGATCCTGCTCATAGACCTTGCAGTGACTGTGATTGTATTCCGTGAAACAACATGTCCGGTACGTGCGAACAATCATCAATCTTTCGCCGTCGTCTGATCGAGCCAGGAACCACCTGCAACTGCCATGCCGCTTTTCTTTGAAAGTTTCTGGGATTAGGAAGGGTAGGGACACCAGGCAGCCTACAACATCATATAAAGTTGGAGTCAAATAAAAAAGGGCTCTTGGTTTAGTCAATCTTAAGAACAACATGTTATGAGCATGAATATTTTTTTCAGCAAGTGTTGACAGTAATATAAGCAAGCCATCATGATATCATAGGAAAGTAACATACTGCTGTAACAGCCGTTTGTAGTGATGACTGGAGTAGGCTAGCAATACGTCCAACCATAGAAGGAGTCGACAGCGTAAATGAAGCCCTTGTGTTCAATGGCATCAGAGAACCATGGAGGATGTATGATCCTGCGATGGACGTGCAGATTTATCCACTTACCGAAGTGACCTATGAGATAGGCGAGACCGCGGTTGAAGAACGCAATTAGCCTGAAGTCTTTATAATTCGCAGATCTTGTGGGCACTTGGCAGATTACAACCTTGAGCAAATCAAACTTGGTATCATGTTGGCTACTGTAAGATTCCGAGTATTGTAGGCCGCGGTGCCAAACCAGTGCAGTGTTAATCGAAGGAAGGGGGATCAATCGCCGGGTGTAGACCTCCACGAGCATCCAGCTGCCGCGACCGTCGACGTGCACCATCCAAGACGTGTTCATGCCGACCCAGTACATACTGTTAATGTAGTTGAGGCTGACGGGGATCGGATCGCAGTCAAGGGGGTTCATGCTCGCCACCCTACGATCGTTATGCTGCGTGACACGCCGTTTCTGAAGATCAGGCGGCATCAGCAAGCAAGGAGCTGACTTAAAAAGCTCCGACCTGAGGGCTTTGAGTAAACAGTACAGCCCCGACCAGCACGCGGCGAGCGGCATGGTACTGAGATTGTCCACACGCGAAACAATGAGCTTGATTACCTCTGTGGGGAGCGAATTCCAGCCACTCTTTCGGCGGACGTTGCTCGGTTCTACCATTGTTAGTGCTTGGGTTTCGGACAAGGGGGGGGGAGGCGCCTTAGCGGGGATGGAAGATTGGACGAGATTATGTGCGGACAAAGATGGAGAAGCGAATATGTGCTGCGGGAAGTGGACAGGTGATGATGACTATAGCACGCCGCTTGACTTACGAGACACATACCAGCAGCGTAGGGTCATGTCGATGCCAGACAACTTGCTTGAGTGATCACAGTACTGGTACTCCCTACAATGCTATGCCCTAACTTGCTTGAGTAGAGTAGTAGAGTAGGACTCTGCTCTACTACTAGCACTGGAGGAGTAGTATATTCTAATATAAAATAGTTACAAACTTCAATGCCCGAGCATGGAACGACTATGAACCGTGCTCAAAGACCATGTCTACGTGTTGTTTGGACATGGGCGACAACCTCAACGCCAACGGTGCAGCTCCCATTGCATCGTATGTGTTTCTGTCCTTCCTGTTCGAAATCGTGGTAAAATTCATGTTTCTACTCTGTATCCTACTACTATGCTAGTCCACATGATTAGTTGCGAACGACGACTTCTTCCCCGACCTCGGCAACCTCATCCTCGACGACATGGGCGACAACGTCAACGCCAGCAACCAGTGAGATACAGGGTGTAGGAAGCGGTTTGGGAATTTGCATGCCTTTCCAACCAGTGAGATACTCCATACAAAGTACGACAGAGAAATAACCACAGAGAAGGAAGCTAAAAGTAAACAATCAAACGAGCGTTTTTGCTTTTGTTTTGCATTGAATCGTTTCACAAGCTTGACCAGTGGTGTTTTTCTACTTTTACAAAAACCGCATCGTAATGTTAAAATGTGCATTTGCACGTACATAAGTAATAGTAGTACTCCCTCCGTCTAGGTGTATAAGTCTTCCTTCCTTGGTCACGGTGCACAACTGAAGATGACTTATTGACCTGGACGGAGGGAGTAGCACAGTCTGCAAGCATATATCGAGAGAGACGTGTAGTGCGATAGTGGAAAAAAATTACTCGTATATGAGACCAGGTCTCCCGGTTAGCAGGTGAGACCCGTCCTGATGGATGACACGTGGCTTTTAAGTGGGGGTGGGGGATGCTTTGTGATTTGTGAATGCCACGTGTCATCCATCAGGATGGGTCTCGCGTGAGACCTGGTCTCATAGAATTCTTTTCCTGTATATAGTAAAGTTTGTGCTATATGCACGTACTTGCAAAATGCATACGAATACACGAGGTTTCCAAACTTTCCCTTTTACATACTTATTTAAGGACGCTAAAAATTCCTGAACGTTCGGGATTTATCATTTGCGTCCCAAAACTAATGAGACCGCCTTACGAAACAAAAATTATACTCCTCCTAAAAGCCACGGCACTCGCAGGAGCACTTGCGGCGCGCCACGAGTGCCCTGGTGCGCGGCCGTTTCCTAGCACGCCGACACAACGCCTCTTCCTCAGCCTGGCAACTCGCGAGGTGCTGATTGGCGGCATGCCGGCGGGCGAGCGCGATCTCACCGGTGTGGTGATCCGGCGCCAACAGGTACTCCTCCTCGCTGGAAGCGTGCACCTGGTCTAGGTACCACCAAGCGTAGATGAGGCGCTTGGGCACGACTGCACTCAGGGCGTCGGCACGGGCGTCCTCCGCCACCCTCACGGCCCTTGCACGAGTCTTCTACTAAAGAGCCAATTGCCTGACTCTCTCAGACGCGACATAGGCCTCCCAGGCAACTTGTTCCACGGTGCGCTTCTCTTCCTCGGCCTTCTTCTCCGCCTCTATTTTGGCGAAGTCTGCTAGAGGCAAAGCCTCCCACAAGATGACATCCATTTCTTTCCAAAGCTCCTCAAGGCTGGGGGGGGGCTCGGCGGGAGGTGTGGTGTTCTCCTCGTAGCGGGGAGCCGATGCGTCCTCCGGCGCGCGTGCTAGCGAGATTGGGAACGCCGACGCGTCCACCTCGACGCGTCGCGGCGAGGAGTGGAACGCCGATGCGTCCTCCTCGACTAGTGGCGGCGAGGAACGGAACGGCGACGCATCGTGTAGCAGAGAGGAGCGGAACACCGACGCGTCCTCCTCGACTAGTGGCGGCGAGGAACGGAACGGCGACGCGTGACTATCCGCGCGGTGGAGCGAGGGGCTCCTAGGGCTTGGGAGGGGCGATGCCATGGTGGTCGACGTGAGAGGGAGGGGGAGGAGATAGCGATGAACGTGAACATGAGGGGGGGGGGATAGCGATGTCGTGGGAGGCGCAGTATTTATAGCGAGCAATGGCACACCTACGTAAGATATGGACTGAGTTGCACTGACTTAACTGCCGGTCCAGTTGTGTCACTGACATGTGGGCCAGACCCCTTTTGGGCCCATATGTCAGTGACCGAATGCACCTGCAGTTAAGTAACAACTACGTGGGCATATTTGTTGGAGTAAATTACGGGGGAGCGAAGGGGTGGAAATATTGCTGGTCACAACGGATTGGACGAGCATGGAGGGAGGAGAGTCATGCATGTAGATTTTTTCACATGGGGTGGAGTGGTGGGACCGCTGGAGGGAGAAGGAGAGTTTGGCAGGCATATTGTTTCACACATGGAGAGGAAAAAAATTTGGAGACGAACGGGCTTCCTGCAGGTATGGGGAACGGTGCATAATAAGTCATCTTGCATGACGGGCTAGGTATAGTCTCAAGTCATTAAAAACAAACACGCCCCACACATGTTCATATTTCAAGGTGCACTAAATTATTGCATGCAATGATTAAGGCTGGCCATAATGGTGGTATCTTAGCTGGTATCATGCACACGGGAATAGCAAACATGTTGATGTGGAAAAGAATTAAAGAAGAGAGGGGGGTTAGAGTAACTAGAGTTCATGCATGCATTGGTAAACACATTTTTTGTGGAGAACGACAGCACTAGTTGAGTACTTTTGCAGACTTCAAAAACTATTCCACAATGTGTCAACATTCACAATGTCAAATCAATATTTTTACACTCATTATAAAACGTAGTTCTTATACTAGTACTAGTTGAGTACTCATTATAATCAGTACTCCCTCTATCTAGCTGAGCAAGTCATCTTAGATTGTGCACTGTGACCAAGGTGGAGGGGAAAACGAGAGATCTTAATGTTTATAATCAGTACTCCCTCCGTCTAGGTGAGCAAGTCATCTTAGATTGTGCACTGTGACCAAGGAGGAGGGAAAACAAGAGATCTTAATGTTTATAATCAGTACTCCCTCCGTCTAGGTGAGCAAGTCATCTTAGATTGTGCATTGTGACCAAGGAGGAGGGGAAAACGAGAGACTTAATGTTTATAATCAGTACTCCCTCCGTCTAGGTGAGCAAGTCATCTTAGATTGTGCACTGTGACCAAGGAGGAGGGGAAAATGAGAGATCTTAATATTTATTTGCTAATTAATAGCATTGCATGCAATGAACTAACCACTGCATGTCGTGTTTGGTAGTCTCAAGTCATTAAAATCATGCACACCCACATCTCCTATTGGTTGATATGTCAAGAAATAAGAAACGAGGTAGAAGTTAATGCACCGCGCCTAAGACTAGCCACAATGGATAGTAACATACACTAGTAACATACAGATCTCCCTAGACTATGTTACTACCTTCATAGTGGGTAGTAACTTAAGTGTGGTAACATGCAAAGATTCATTTATTAGGTTATAGACTCATATTGCATTGGGACATGTGATGTTACAGTAACTAGCTAAGTTACTACAATTACCTCTCTCTTCATTAACTCATTGCCACATAAGCAAATCTGCTGAGTTGGACTCGATGTTACCGCTGAAGTTACTCCCACTGTGGCTAGTTTAAGTGTTTTGGGAGTATTGTAGATATTGATATTTTTAGTATAAATTTGGTTGTGGGATTTCATTGAGGCCTGTCAAAGTGTTGACAGGTCTGCTATGCGTGACCTGAAGATGAAAGCGTTGAGCATCTCGAAGTTGATCAACAATCTTCAATTGTCAAAGATTAGCCGTTCGGCCAATAAGGTGGCACACTTAATCGCTAAGTATAGCTTTGACAATAGATTAGATGGTATTCTTGTAAATAACGTACCGCCCTGTGTGGTGAATATTGTATCGAATGAGTGTACTGGTGTGGTTGGTTAATTAATATAAGGTGGTGCTCAAAAAAAGTATAAATTTGGTCAAACACTTTGCAAATGGTTCACAGGAGTAAAAAGGACCAGAGGGAGTATCATGCATGCGGAGTAGGCAAAAAATTGCTTGTCTAAAAAAGGCAAAAAATTGCTCATTTATAGCCGGTCGAAGTCTCAAAGGGCTCGACCGCGCGAGGGAGGCGAAGGTCGTGGGAGGCGCGACGTTTGACGGAATTAAGTGAAGTTACATCCACGCGCCGGCATGGCGTGCGAACAAGCAGAAGCTATACCGTCAGGCCTACGATATGGGTCTAGTAGACATGACATCTAGTGGGTCCCGCATAGTTCTCGAGAACTCTTTGGGGGCTTGCAGCCCTTTATCCACCTGGCAAGCCAGCAACCCCACGCCGTTCACACGCCCTACTTGTCCCCGTCTTCTACCTTACAACAGTTCGCTCCCAGTCGTCCCATCCTTTCATATTAGTTCGCTCCCAGTTTTTTTTGCGGGGTACAACAGTTCAACTTCTCCTAACCCTCCTCCAAAATCCATGGCCTCCCAAATCTCCATTGTTGCCGCTGAGTACCAGGTTAGAGCCATCACCGATGATCAGTTCATCGTCATCTACACACATGGATCCGAGATTGGTGAAAGCATGGCTTGCTCGCTTCCTACGCATGTTCAACAGTTCAACGAATGAGTGGGTCGCTGGGCTAGATGTTGAGTACACCACAGTCCTGGGACGAGAGAAGGATCTAAAGGACGAAGAGAGGAAGAAGCCTGCCATGATCCAGGTTTGCGTACATAACGTTTGCTTGGTCTACCACATATGCCATGCCGACGTTGAGTGCCAGGATTTTAAGAACTTCCTCAAGGACAAAAGAGTGAAATTCGTTACTGTAGGCTTTAAGAACGACAGTGACGTCCTGTGTCGGATAGGTCTCATTGTAGGCCAGCCCTTCGATCTCCAGAAGGCAAGCCTGGTGTCCTCCTCTCAACCTTCGATGTTGACCCTGGCAACAGCCATGATTGATCCTTCGTATGCTAAACTGAAGAAACCTCATCACGAGTTTCATCATGCATGGGAGTCGAAGACATTAGATGAAGATCACATCCTGTGCGTAGCAATGGATGCCTACCTTTGTTTAAATATCTACAAGGGTTGGATGAAGAAGCAGAGCCCAGTGCCCAGTTCAAGCAAAGAAGCGTCAGCGAAGAGGAAGAGGAAGAGGGACGAGGACGAAGTCGAGGACGTGGACTCGGACTCCAAGTAGGTGGCAGCGCCGTCGCTCATGTTGGTTCTACTGCAGTGTCAAGCAGACTAGTTGCTTATTAGTTTATTTTCAAGGGTATGTTGTGCTGAGGCCCTAGCAGAACTATGGGGCTGTTTGGATTGAGACTATCTTTGCCATATGTTGCCACATGATTTTTGCCACATTTGGCACACTTGCCTTACTTGAGTTGCTCAAATTGTTAACCATACTTTGGCTTGCCTAAGGGAATCTTGCCATACTTTTTGTGGCAATGTGTGGCTAGGAACCAAACAGCCCCTATGTTTATGTTCTTTCTCATTATTTGAACTCTTTAGTACGTACAGTAGTACTAGTACTATGTCTTACTACTGTTCTTCTTGCAGTTGGTACTACTGCTCGTATCTTCGTGTTCCTACTGTACTTAATACGTTCATACTAGTAGTATAATTGGGGTCAGTCGATTTGTTAAATAAGTTCGACGGAGCGAAGGAAGAAGACGACAGAAGAGGTGGAAGAAGCCCTTCTAGCCATCCATGTTGCATCAAACGGCTCACATGAGTCGACTGACCCAAATTGCTCCTTCAGATTGCAGGATCCACGTGGCATTCAAGGTCTCGAAGGTAGATTCCGCGTCCGCACCAGGTTTACGGGCTCGACGCGTGCATGACTGGCTTCCGCCACGACAGCCACCATGCGCGCCTCCTACACGCGAGGGGAGACGACAATGACACGCTAGTTCCTCCTCGCCGGCGTGCTGGAGCACGCGCTCATCCTCCTCTTCGTATGCTGCGTGCATAGACGCGGATCCACCAGCTGCTCGCGTGCTTGGCAGCGCGGCGGCATCACGAGGAGGGACTGCAGACGATGTGAGCGGGCGAGCCTTCGGCTTCATAGCACAGGGATGGCGGCGACACGGCGGTGATGGGCGAGAAATTGTTGGCCGGCGCAGGCGGGCGCCGGCATGCACAACAGCGGCGGCGACATATTGATGAGTGCGCGTGTGGGAGCTTACTTTAGTTTTATATATAAGGTTGGTCAAACTTAAAAGAAAACCGTACTAGTACACGTAAACATTAGACTTAGGCAGCGCTTTTATTAGTTACTAGCTTATGTTCTTGCCCATTGTGACCAGCCTTAGTACCACGGCCACAATACGGAATCCTGTGCAAGCGCGTGAACCGCGGCCGCGCGGTCGATCGAACGGTGCGTCACCGTGTCACGCTCGAAGGACATCCACCGAACCTTTTTGTGTGTGTGAAAACAATCCTCGAATATTACTCAACTTTTTTTCCTGTGAAAGTTCTTGAGGCTGCAATAATTCCATATATTTGAATTTAGCTCCAGTTCGTGTTTATTTGGATTTGGACGTTTTAGGTGCGCACTAGTTTTTTAATACTGATTTTGTGTGTGTGACTGAGAGAGAACGTGTGTATGTGTCCATATGTGTGTTGTGGCGGAAGGGCAATGTGGAGACGGTGTGCGTGTGATACAGACATAGAGAGGTGTGAATGTGCAAATGATCGTGCATGAGTGAGACATAGACACATGCCGATATGTTGTGTATGTTGGGGAACGTAGTAATTTCAAAATTTTCCTACGCACATGCAAGATCATGGTGATGCATAGCAACGAGAGGGGAGAGTGTTGTCTACGTACCAACGCAGACCGACTGCGGAAGCGATCACACAATGTAGAGGAAGTAGTCGTACGTCTTCCCGATCCGACCGATCCAAGCACCGTTACTCCGGCACCTCCGAGTCCTTAGCACACGTTCAGCTCGATGACGATCCTCGGGCTCCGATCCAGCAAAGCGTCGAGGAGGAGTTCCGTCAGCACGACGGCGTGGTGACGATCATGATGTACTACCGATGCAGGGCTTCGCCTAAGCACTACAACGGTATGATCGAGGTGGAATTTGGTGGCAGGGGGCACCGCACACGGATAAGGAACGATCTCAAGGATCAACTTGTGTGTCTAGAGGTGCCCCCTGCCCCCGTATATAAAGGATGAAGGGGGGAGGCTGGCCGGCCAAGCTAGGAGGCGCAGGAGGAGTCCTACTCCTACCGGGAGTAGGACTCCCCCCCCCAATCCTATTCCTAATAGGATTCCCCAAAGGGGAAGAGAAAGAGAGAGGTGGCCGGCCCCTCTCCTAGTCCTAATAGGACTAGAGAGAGGGGGGAGGTGCAGCCCTATGTGGGCTGCCCTCTCACCTTTCCACTAAGGCCCATGTTGGCCCATTTGGCTCCCGGGGGGTTCCGGTAACCCTCCCGGTAATCCGGTAAAATCCCGATTTCACCCGGAACACTTCCGATGTCCAAACATAGGCTTCCAATATATCAATCTTTACGTCTCGACCATTTCGAGACTCCTCGTCATGTCCGTGATCACATCCGGGACTCCGAACAACCTTCGATACATCAAAATGCATAAACTCATAATAACTGTCATCGTAACGTTAAGCGTGCGGACCCTACGGTTCGAGAACAATGTAGACATGACCGAGACACGTCTCCGGTCAATAACCAATAGCGGGACCTAGATGCCCATATTGGCTCCTACATATTCTACGAAGATCTTTATCGGTCAGACCGCATAACAACATACGTTGTTCCCTTTGTCATCGGTATGTTACTTGCCCGAGATTCGATCGTCGGTATCCAATACCTAGTTCAATCTCGTTACTGGCAAGTCTCTTTACTCGTTCCGTAATACATCATCTCACAACTAACATCTTAGTTATAATGCTTGCATGGCTTATGTGATGTGTATTACCGAGAGGGCCCAGAGATACCTCTCCGACACTCGGAGTGACAAACCCTAATCTCGAAATACGCCAACCCAACATCTACCATTGGAGACACCTGTAGTACTCCTTTATAATCACCCAGTTACGTTGTGACGTTTGGTAGTACCCAAAGTGTTCCTCCGGTAAACGGGAGTTGCATAATCTCATAGTTATAGGAACATGTATAAGTCATGAAGAAAGCAATAGCAACATACTAAACGATCGGGTGCTAAGCTAATGGAATGGGTCATGTCAATCAGATCATTCAACTAATGATGTGACCTCGTTAATCAAATAACAACTCTTTGTTCATGGTTAGGAAACATAACCATCTTTGATTAACGAGCTAGTCAAGTAGAGGCATACTAGTGACACTCTGTTTGTCTATGTATTCACACATGTATTATGTTTCCGGTTAATACAATTCTAGCATGAATAATAAACATTTATCATGATATAAGGAAATAAATAATAACTTTATTATTGCCTCTAGGGCATATTTCCTTCAGTGTATAGATGAGAGAACGGTCTTCTAGTTTACTTGTATGTGTGTCTGTGTGAGAGAGAGAGAGACAGAGAGAGGAGCATCCGTAACACAACAACCATCTCTCTCGATTCGTCCGTCCCTCGCACGGTCACATGCAACACATGCATCAACGCGCACATTTTGACACCCTCAACCGGCCCTGGCCCACCTCAAGGCCCGCACAATTTCTTCGTGAATACCCATTTCTCTCCTTAGGTTTGTTTTCTCTCAATATCTGACACACACACACACAGAGAGACACACACGCAGCACAACACACACACACACACACACACACTCCCCCGAGCACACAATTCATCCCCATCCAAGGTTATACGGCGACCACTCTCGCTTGTGCTTCTTTGCACCCCAACATGCACAACACCTCAATCTTCAAAGAGGGCAACGAGCAGATCGAAGACGGCGACCACACCGCGCTAGAGAATGCGGGGTCATTTGGAAGCAGGGTGATGTGACGATGGCTGACTGACTCCTCCCCCCACCCTCTCTCTCTCTTGCACAAAATTACCAATCCCTCTCTCCCCCGCACAAAATTGTCAACCCCTCAACCCATGAGATCCTTCCCCTCTTGTCCATGTTTTTCCTGCTCTCTCATCAAACATGTTGTCTTTTCTCCTTCCACATATACAGAATCCAGATGCACACGCATCTCATGTATATTACATGTATGCATCTTTCTCACAGACCTAACTTCTTCCTCTCTCTCTCTTTATCTCTCTCTGTCTCGTTAGGTTTGTCTCCTACTCTCTCATCCACATACATACAATCTTTCCCTCCCTATCCGCTCCATCTTCAAAAGCTCTCTCTGCATGTTTCATTCACACATTGGGATATGTCAAAATGTTGCTTCTATAATGGCTGATGTAGAGTTATGGTTGTTCTTATTGCATCCTACAAAGTAATAACTATGAAATGCATTTAGATTCTCATTTGACTAGGATTATGTGAGTTTGAGCATGTTGTGAAGTACTATAGACCTTGTATACATCTTGGGATTCGACAATGATTGTAACTATTGAA
Organism: Triticum monococcum; assembly: GCA_034509565.1. Classification (NCBI taxonomy): domain Eukaryota; kingdom Viridiplantae; phylum Streptophyta; class Magnoliopsida; order Poales; family Poaceae; genus Triticum; species Triticum monococcum. The sequence continues at coordinate 707,252,631 of CM067842.1, read as the reverse complement.
TTGTATAGACCATTACATTCGAAGTCAATAGCCTAATATATTTATTTCACAATTTCAACAAATGATTAGTTCACTACAAACTAAGAAAACAAATGTGTACTCCCTCCATTTTTATTTAAGTCCGCATATTAGCATTGGTCAAAGTCAAGTTTTATAAACTCTCAGAAAGCTTATAACAAAAAATATTAACATATACAATAACAAATAAATACCATTAGATTCATTATTGAATGTACTTTAACATCATAAATATTTGTTATGGTAAATGTTTATATTTTTCTATAAACTTGGTCAAACTTTAGGAAGTTTGACTTCGGTCAAACCTAACATGCAGAGTTGACTACTACTACTCGCTAGTTGCTTAGCAGAATCACTCAACACGCCACACGGGGAGTCCAGTGTCACAAAATTTTGAGGTCGGCAGGAAAATCTCCCGCGACCCTGATTCGAGTAGTGGGAAGTTACCATCATAGCCTTCGGAACAGGCCTACGGATGACGCTTGGTAGGGGGCTGTTTTCGTAACTTCAGGTTCACCCTACCCAGCCAACCCCACCCCGGCACCTAGCGTAGTACACCTGAATACTCCTCAATTTCTATCCCCACTGCAAAATAGACTTCTCCACGGCACCGCAGCCTTTGTGCTCCTCCCCTTTACATCGTCGCACTCATCCACCGCAGCGCATCTGCCTAATCGATGACCTCGCACGCCACACTGGAGCCGGTCCACCGTCGTCGTCGTACACGGAGCCTCTTCCCCGGCATCGCCTTCCACGGTCTCGTATCTGCTTCCCGGAAGCCGACGCCAAGCGCAGAAGTACCACCGTCATGGACAATGAACTGACTCCCGTTGCCGACCATGACTCACAGAGGCCGCCGCGACCATCGTTCTCCTCCTCGATTGGTAATGTGTGTATTGAATCACTTAGCAGTTCCAATTTTGTTCATACCTACCCTTCAAATTTCCTAGGTGCTATTGTTCTCGTAAAAGTAATTGGTTATAACCTCCATTGTCCAACAGAATATCAGCTTGTAATTGTGGGTCGCTCCTATATCACGCTGTGCTTGGGTAGGTTTTTCATCTGCAACCAGTAGTGTGGCAAATGATGGAAATGTTTTTAGAACTAGCAAAATGCCCATGCGTTGCACGCATCAAGATGCATTTGTATGAGTAGTTTATCTTGTTGGAGATCCTCTAACATGGCAGACGAGTGCTTTAATGTTGCCCACAAGATGCGCGAGTATTAGTAGTAGTATATTTTTCTTGCCATGTTGAGATTTTAAAACCACAAGTGCGAACATGTAGAGGAGCAATGAAGATCAAACACAGGATATTCGGGACATCTTCAAGGAGCGTGGCAAGTTAAAGAGGAGCTGCACCAAACCTGTAAAACGAGCTTTGGTAAATAACACCGTTTCAATTACTTCCGTGTAGCCTTGTGTTCTTCGATGTGTATATGTTGTAGTTTCTGTTTCTCTTAAGCGTGGTGTTCTTCGATGTGTAATAAGAAGAGTCTTAATCGTCCTAATGCTTTCGTTTTTAGCTTGATGTAGGAAGTGGGTGTTCTCACCTTGTAGTATGTTTTTATTTATTTATTACTTTTGAATTCACTTCTCAGAGTTCTGTTTATCTGGCTTCTACTAAATGGATCTAGGTTGCTCTGAGTATTGATCTAAAAAAGAAGTAACTTCATGTCAGGAGGCAGTTCCTGTGAGGAGGGAAGTATGGTCAACCTCGAGATCATGTTTCCAAAATGAGGCTGCATTACACACAAGGTGCCAGTTCCCTAATGATGCTGGATTAGACACAAGGTGCAAATTCCCAGATGATGCTGGATTACACACAAGCCAGGTGGAGTCATCAGCTGTTTGTGTCCTCATGGCATTAGTAAAGGCTGAAAGAAAGCGTGCAGCAACCCTTGAGAATGTAGCTGAGTTCCTGAAGAAGAGAAAAGACCAATCAGATGCTCTCTTCACCCAAGCCAAAGAAGAGATGGAAGAAGCCAGAAATAAGCTAGCAGAGGCAGAGCAGGCTAGGCGTCTCCTGCTATCTAATACTGTTGTCAATACAAAATTTCCTTCATAATAGCTAGATTCAAATGTTTATCCAGTCAGCATGCCTGTTGTGATGTCCGTGCATCTACTGATGTGGCACAAAATGTTTTTTTTCGGGTCATGTAATAACAGCAATTACTTTCCAAACAATAACGGACGAAGCATTGGACATGGTATAGTTCACATGCAAGCCCGACATTCCAAGTTCAACTTCCACATCAAACTCATGTTCACAGATATCTGCACATTCATACATAATGTCCACAACCATGATTCACTTCAAAGCCAAAAAAATGTGAGAAGAGTTATAAATAAAGAAAATCCTCTACTAGTTCCTGCTAGCAGTGCGAGCACAACAAGTGAAGACCATGCGTAAATTAATTATATTGTAGTCATTTTTTGTGTTCTAAAATGCCTGCCGGCTCATGGAATGACGTGTTGCCGGCACACGCACGGATTCAATGAAGGCGGGCGGGGCAGTCCTAAGCTGGTTGCACGCGGCGAGGAGGCGTGCTCGGCTGGGCCTGCAGCGAGTGCGGCCCTCTTGGCCGACGCGCCGGTTCAATGCCTGCACTATGAGAGGTCGCGTCCATGTCAGAGCAATCACTCCCTCCAGTCCTTTTTTGTTTGGGTATAACAAAATCTCGTTTTCCATTCACATTTTAGTGGTAGGAGTTGTGCGTGTGTGTTTATGAGAGAGAGAGAGAGGGGACTGTAGTCGGGGTTGTCTGATCAGTAAACAAATTTCAAAATTGGGTCAGTCGATTTTTTTAGAGCTCGCCGGAGTTCGCCGGTGCGATCGAAGGGGCTCGGGTGGTTGTGGGGCTTCGCCGAACGAAGAAAACTCGACGCGGGTGGGGGTTGGGGTGGGGGTGGGGGTGGGGGTAGCGGAGGAACACAGGCGGTGGGGGCCGGTGGTCCGGCCGGCGGCCCGTGCGGTGTTCTGTATGGGAAGAATCAGAGACGAGGAAGAAGAAGGGTTAGGAGACGTAGGATCTTCATCCAACCGCCTGAAATGGTCGAAAGATGGCTAGGAGTTGCATTCTTAATGCGCTCTGGTTCATCATGTGTGGGCACTGCGCAACCAACATTTTATTATCCAAAATCTGCTTGCTCTTCTTTACCATGTTCCTCTTCTGTTCTTCTTTAATATGTACTCTCTCTGTTCCTAAATACAAGTCTTTGTATAGATTCCACCATGGACTACATATGGAGCAAAATGAGTGAATCTACACTCTAAAATGTACCTGGATACATCTGTATGTGATCCATAGTGGAAATCTCTACCAAGAATTATATTTTGGAACGGAGGGAGTATGATAGTAGTACAGTATGTTCCTTGTACTGAAGATGAGCAGGGACATTTGCAGTGTAGAGGTCTATACGGTCGGTTGTGATGGACACTTTGATCCTCTTTGATTCGTAGGATCTTGTAAACATAGGAATAGGATTTGTAGTGGCCTGCCCACTTGAATCCTATAAGAATAGCAAGGAAATGCGGGGAGCTGTGTCGCCTTTGAGAGTTACATTGATATTAACAGTACCGCACCTTCACTTGAAGAGAGCTGGTATCCGAAGCCTTTCTAGCCGTACCGGCAATACTAGCACATATATTCCAGCAAGTTCCACTTTGCTGATTTTACTCTGATGCTTAAGGTTTTCCCGTTATATCTACACTATGATCTGTGTAGCTGCTTTGTGTCACACTAGCAGTAGTCCACTCTTGAAGCTAAACACTGCAATGACTTACAAAATTGGCACCAAGGCATTGAGTGCCATTTTGGATGCAATGAAACTCATACGCTCCCCACCTATTGATTCTTGTTCATAATATCATCCTAATGACTATTCTAACCTTGAGGAGTCAAAGGCAGATGGCATGTCCTGTTCACCCATCATGGTGCATGTTCTAATTTGGCAATGTTTTATTGATTGCGGGTATCTTGCATATGTTGTCTTGCATTTCTTCTACTTTGTTGCACCGCCATCTGCTTAGTTTACTCATCATATATGTCGAGATGCCATGCCCATCCATTATCAATACATATTCTATTTGTCATCATACCATGTTTTTCCACTCAAATGTTGTTCTTGTGCATCAGACATCAAAAAGGAAGAGGGTGATTGCCGAACCTGAAGGAGCACCAGCAAAGTCCTTGAAAAACGTGGTGGTGCCGGAGAAATCAGAGAGCACCCCACTTATATTGGCTGTACAACCGGTGACACAAAGCGTAGGACCGACTCCAGCAGACTGTACCCATACTTCACTGGCCACACCACTAGCCCCACCGCACAGGACCTGCACTCCAGCAAAAGGTATACCGATTTCATTTGCCATAGCACCAGCTGTACCACAGAAAAATCCCACTCCAGCAAAAAGTACAGCAAGTCCACCGGCCGAAGACCTATCCCAACTGCAGAGACGGCCAATTCCTGCAGATTGAAACCCCATTCCATTTATTCCCAGTTTAAAAGACAATGCTTTCAATGTTGTTAGAGACTATGTGCATATATTCCCATTATGGGAAGATTACTGTGAAGACAAACACCATTTTCACATCTTCCTGTCCAACTTACGTGTAACTGCTATTATTCATGGCTATTATTTTCCTGTTTTCTGCTGATTGAACACATCAATGATTTACATTACATTGTTGTAACTAGGCGAGGGTCAATCTGGATAGTCATGACGAGCAAAGCTTGCTTCTGCTTTTCAAGGAAGCATTGCAGCAGTATCGGTGTTACCTGAGGAAATCACACTTTGATGGCAAGTCTATAAACAAATTCCTGGTGAAGTCTCCTGTGCTAAATTTAGAAGACATTGAATGGAAAAACCTTGTTATGCACTGGTCTCGTTCCCAGGATGAGGTACTGTCTATGAAATCACATGACAATTTGAACTTCTACTTTTCCGCATGTGCCGTACGGATCTTTTTTGCAGGAAATCTGCTCGAAGAAGAATTCCGGTTTGACAAGAACGACAGGATATCTCAAATATGCTGCCTACTGCTTTGCTCTTGTTAGTACATGTTGTCCTGTATCACTGTACTTGCATAGATACTTGGTTCATTATGTGACAGCAGTATGCATGATAGCTTGCTTATCAATTATTCGCTCCAAATTATCTGATCTGTATAAATGGTTACATTAGTGTAGAATATATCCAATGCCAATGTCTTTTTAGCTCTGCATTGTTCTTGTAAGTACATGCTGTCCTTTATCAGTGTACTTATAATGACAGGTAGTTGTTCATGTACCATCACTCTGCAGCTAATTTTCCTTTGCCCTCCATTTTCTACACATCAGATCTATATTTACTCTTACCATAAGGTTGGCACTAAAGAAGTTTAGCTGTGCATTGCTCTTGGTCATACCTTTTGCCTGTATCACTGCACTTACATTTATAGCTACTTGGTTATGTAGCATCACTCTTCATCTTATCTTAAATATTCTCCATTTTTTCGTATATTATCACATCTATATTTACTCTTAACAAAATATAGAATAAATGCAATGCTTTTGAAGAAGATTCTGTGGTAAACTTGAATTGCCCCCCATCAGCATGGACAAGGCCTTTATAGAGCCTGTCTTCACCAATAATGTAAGTTTGTCCGTCTCAAGCCTTCAAACTTTGTTGTATATATTTGGTTAGGCATGACTGCAACAGCTGTTTATTTTTGGTGTTTGCATCAAATTGCTTGTTTAAAGATTATTATATGTAGTTCATAAACAAAAGTTCGTCCTTTCTCAATTTAAGTTTTCAGTTGTACAACCAAGTTCCTTCTTCATACCATGTAAATTAAACTATACAGAGCAAGTGATCTTCTTTTGCACTGCATATATGCTTCTGTTCTTCATCTGTAATCCAGTGGTGTGGTGAACCTACCCACTACGGCACAATGTCATATTCTGCAATGTCTTAACTATGAAAAATGTCATATCATTCTACTATTATTTAAACTGTCTCTTTATTTGCCAATCTGAAATGGTATAAATTGACAGCACACTAACCATTGATACTTATGAGTTCTTGATCTGTAATCCAGTGGTGTCGTGAAGCTACCAACTCCTTCACAATGTCATTTCCTGCCATGTCTTGACCTGAACAATACCATATTGTGTTAATGCAAATTTAAACTGTGTCACTTTATTCGTCAGTAAGAAATGTGATGAATTGTCAGCACTGATACTTTTATGTGCAAAACCCGTCATCTGTCTGCTTGTTTATCTTTCAGAGTGAGGAAGATATAAGTGTTGAACAAGCGCGGTCTCATCATCTTGCTCAGCTGCTTGCGCTGCAGCTCCCCAGCAGGGATAACCTTTCTTGAACTCTATTGAAGTGCTGTCGGTTTGGTATATTATTTTGTCGGCGTGTTTATTTGCACTGGTGGCAATCTTTGATGCCCAGTGTATGTAATCTGTTGTCTGCTTGTCCTTTATTATCATAGTGGCGAACTTTAATGCCTGGTGGATGTAATATGCCGTAATTTCTTTATTGTATAGTATAGGTTTTTTCTTATTCACGATGCTGTAGTTATTTTACTATATATATATATATCCTGTCTTCGAAGTAAACCGGCCAAACCGTAAAATTACGGTACATAATCGGGCCGTCATGCAATCACGATGTAGGTTGGGCCTGAAACGTGCCGATCAGTTCATGGGCCGGCAGCAGCCCGAAATGAACCCCGACCCATGATTGTGCGAATCAAATCACGGGCTTTTAACAGGCCGAAAAATTGGCTCGGTCCTTGTTTGGCCCAATCAGATATCGGCTGTGAGCAGGCTGGATGCAAACCGGGCCGTAGTTAGGCCCAACTATATGACGGGCTTTTAACAGGCTAAAATTAATATAGGGCCGAAATGTTAAACGGGCCCTTAACAGGCCAAAACTAATATCCGGTTGAATTACGAAGTGGGCCTTTAGCAAGTGGGCCCAAAAGCATACTGTCCAGTTGACGGGTTGAATCTGATATGGGCCATAATTAGGCCCAAAACCTCCTAAAGGGTCGGACCTGATCTGGGCCGTAATTTGGTCCAGAACGTGGTAGGCTTTTAATGGGCCGGATCTCATATGGGCCACTATTAGGCCCGGAGCGTGGCAGGCCATTAATAGACCGTATCAAATATGGGCCGGCATTTGGCCCAAAACATGGCAGCCAGTTAATGGGCCGGCCTACTAGGGTCCTCAAAATCTTGTGCGCCTACAGCTGGGCCGGCCCATTAATGTCGGCGAAATCTCGTGGGCCTTTAGCTCAGCCGGCCCATTATGATCCGCAAGAATTTTGTGGGCCTTTACGTGGGCCGGCCTATTATGGCACACAAAAATCTTCTGGGCCTGTACTTGGGCCGACCCATTATGGCCCGCGAAATCTTGTGGGCCTTTAGCTGGGCCAGCCCATTATGGTCTGCAAAATCTCGTGGGCCTTTAGCTGGGCCGGCCCATTATGGTCCGCAAAATCTTGTGGGCCTTTAGTTGGGCCGGCCCATTTAAACTTGTTGGGTCGTGCCACGTGTCGACGTATCATAGGCGCCTTCTGTCCAGTGAGTGGATGACATCTGTCCCGACGATGAGCCGACACGTGTTTCCTCTAGCCAATGATGATTTTACACGTGGAAAATCCCCATTGGTCGGGTCTGTTAACGGGTTATCAGATCCAAAACCCGACTCGATAGCTTAACGGCGTTCCGTTATGGTGGATGCCACGTGTCGGTCACCCTTGACAAAAGCACTTCTGTGACACGCGATTTATCGTCATGGAAGTGGACACTTCCGTGATGATAAATTTGGTAATGTCATGGAACACTTCTACGACAGCACAGGTATGACTATCTTGATTATGTCATAAATTTGTCATGGATGTACATGCATGACAAAAAAAGTGACCTACTGTGACAAACACGTATCGTCACGGAAGTGTATTTTTTTGTAGTGTAATCCCCGCAGAGAAGAAGAGGTTGACTATGATCAGAAGGGCATAAGGTAAAGGAGTAAAAAGAGCCTTACGTTCCATCCCACAATCAAGTCCTTTACATAAATAAAGAATTTCTAGACTCAACTTCGACCAGATTGGCTTGGTAATCCTACATGCAGTCAGGCTCTGATACCAAAGCTCTCAGGACCCGGATCCAAAGTCACACCAATCTAGCATGTAACACATCATATCACTTTGCGGCCTCACGCATGGTATTCCCACGGGTGCCACCTTACCTGGCCCAGGACCGTTTGTGCCTTTTGGCTCACGTGTATGATAGTGTCGCTAGCATCCATATGACAAAGAACCCGGGCCGACGTGACTAGTCGTGAACCCAAAGTGGCACGAACTTACGGGGACACGAATACATGACCCAGCCTCGAACGTGTCGGTCATCAATGTGTGAATCCGGGCTGTAGCAACTGGGCTAACAGGACTCCGGGAAACCGGGCTATAGCAGGATAGCAGGACTTCGGAAGTCACCGCGTGACATTTCCCCGAAGGGACAGACACATGATCGAAGAAGGACACATGCCGGCCAGTCTAAGTGTTCTGGAGCAGTAGCAACTGGGGTAACAGGACTCCAATAAACCGGGCTATAGCAGACTACCATGGCTTAGTGGAAGCATGTAGGACCTTGAAGTAGATGTGTCTAGAGGGGGGTGATTAGACACTTAATGCTAAAGTTGCAGTTTTTAAGCTTTTTCGGTTTAAGTGGAGTTTAGGCACAATTTCAACATTCACAATACATATCAAGCAAGCATGCAAAGAGTATATAGGCAGCGGAAAGTAAAGCATGCAACTTGCAAGAATGTAAAGGGAAGGGTTTGGAGAATTGAAACGCAATTGGAGACACGGATGTTTTTCCCGTGGTTCGGATAGGTGGTGCTATCCTACATCCACGTTGATGGAGACTTCAACCCACGAAGGGTAATGGTTGCGCGAGTCCACGGAGGGCTCCACCCACGAAGGGTCCACGAAGAAGCAACCTTGTCTATCCCACCATGGCCATCACCCACGAAGGACTTGCCTCACTAGCGGTAGATCTTCACGAAGTAGGCGATCTCCTTGCCCTTACAAACTCCTAGGTTCAACTCCACAATCTTGTCGGAGGCTCCCAAGTGACACCTAGCCAATCTAGGAGACACCACTCTCCAAGAAGTAATAAATGGTGTGTTGATGATGAACTCCTTGCTCTTGTGCTTCAAATGATAGTCTCCCCAACACTCAACTCTCTCTCTCACAGGATTTGGATTTGGTGGAAAGAAGATTTGAGTGGAAAGCAACTTGGGGAAGGCTAGAGATCAAGATTCATGTGATAGGAATGGAATATATTGGCCTCAACACATGAGTAGGTGGTTCTCTCTCAGAACATATGAGTTGGAAGTGTAGATGTGTTCTGATGGCTCTCTCCACGAGTGAAGAGGAGGTGGACAGGTATATATAGCCTCCACACAAAATCCAACCGTTACACACAATTTACCAATCTCGGTGGGACCGAATCAACAAACTCGGTCGGACCGAAATAGTAAACCTAGTGACCGTTAGAGATTTTCGGTGGGACTGACATGCAACTCGGTAGGACCAATATGGTTAGGGTTAGGGCATAACGTAATCTCGGTGAGACTGATTACACAAACTCGGTGAGACCGATTTGGTAATAAGCTAACCAGAGGGTTGGTCAGGCAAACTCGGTGGGATCGATTACACAAACTTGGTGAGATCGATTTTGGTAATGAGCATACACAGTGAGTTTGCATTGTAACCTCGGTAGTACCGATTGCACAAGATCGGTGAGGCTGATTTTGGCAATGGACATACACAGAGAGATTACAATCCCATCTCGGTGAGACTGAGATCCCTATCGGTAGAACCGATTTGCTAGGGTTTGGCAATGGCTATGACAAGTGAAACTCGGTGGTGCCGGATAGAAATAATCGGTAGGTCCGAGTTTGGCTTAGGTTTAGGTCATATGTGGAAGTGGGAAAGTAGCTGAGGATTTTGGAGCATATCATTAAGCACTTGAAGCAAGAGGCTCATTAAGCAACACCTCATCCCTCCTTGATAGTATTGGCTTTTCCTATGGACTCAATGTGATCTTGGATCACTAAAATGTAAAATGAAGAGTCTTGAGCTTTAAGCTTTAGCCAATCCTTTGTCCTTAGCATCTTGGAGAATTTCCCACAACCTTTAGTCCATGCCACTCCATTGTTGAACTTATCTGAAACATACTAGATAGAAACATTAGTCCAACAAGAGATATGTTGTCATTAATTATCAAAACCACCTAGGGAGCACTTGTGCTTTCAATCTCCCCCTTTTTGGTAATTGATGGCAACACACATCAAAGCTTTAGATAAAGATATAAAGAACAGCAAGTAAAGCTTTGGAAGGACATGTAACAAGCATAGGCTCCCCCTACATGTATGCACTCATGTAAATGTGAAATATAGAGTCATGTGAGAGCATAACCATGACAGAGTAGGCAATGTGTTACATGTATCTTGGCCATATGCATCAGAGCAAAAGATTATCAAGGAAAATACCTTCATGGTCATGAGTCCTTCTTGCAAACAGTATGTACATAAGAAAGAATTCCTCATACTCATGATTTTGATGCATACACTTACCTCGTAGTCTTTAGCTGGCTTAGGATGGAATGAACCTACACAAACAAGGTTAGATAACACAGGTACCTCCACTAGCCAGAGCAAACCAAATAAGCCACAAGAGTACCAAGACTGGGATGACATGTAGAGAGTGAGTACAAGGTACCACAATGGATTCAACATGTCCCCAAGAGTAAAGATATGCAATGAATTTGGCTGATTTCTTTCCCTTAGGTGTCTTGCAACGCCTGAATCTTACATGGGACATTGGGAGAATATAGGGAACAGAAAATCAGAGCTGAAAGATACAAATGGATAGAACTTAATGCAAATAAGCACATATGAACATGTCTTTCCCCCAAAAAGACATGTGACATCTCTCCTCTTGAACATCAAGCATCTGGGATCCTTGAGTATTCTCTCCCCCTGGAAATCTCTTTCTCCCCCTTAATACTTTCTCCTTTGTAGGTGATAAGCTTTGATGTGATCTCTCTCTCCCCCTTTGACATCAATTTCCAAGAAGGGCTTTCTGGAATTCGTCGTATAGGTTTGGTCCTTGAGACTCAGCACAAAGCAATGGATAAAACTGTGATGCTTGTAGAGGACAAGATTCATTGAGTAGAGCTGGATCAGAAGAAATATAGAACAAGTGGCAAACTGTTTTTCCTGTTGCGAAGTCGGTGGCACCAAGGGGCATGTTTCGGTGGGGCCGAAACGATTCGGCTGGACCGAAAACTACAAGTCGGTGAAACCGAGTTAAACATAGAGAAAAACACTTGTCACCTCAGCTCACTAAACATGTACGATCTCACAAAGATTTGCAATGAATTAACTGAAGGATTTGCAAGGAATTGAATGCAGAAAATGCAGAACAAAAACAAAAAGAAAAGAGAAGAAACTGAAAGATCTAGATGAAGTTTTTTTTAAAGGAAGAAAATAAATATGCATGAGACAAATGCAATAACACAGAAAAGAACACAAGAGAACTTCATCTAGAGTTGGGCGGTGATATAGTCACCTATGTTAGAGTATATTGACTTAGGAGTCAAGTGAGAACACTTGATCATAGGTCATACTCATCGTTTAAGCTCAAAATGGGGTTACCATTTTTCGTTTAAGCAACTTAATGTATTCACATCTTGTTGAGTTACTTTGACTCATGTCTTGGAGTAAAGCTTCTCTAAGATGGAATAACATACCTTGGGTGGTGGTGCGGTTCTTGCTCATGTAGTTGAACTTGTGTGGGTGCTCAAGGTTGATGTAGCTCATCAAGAGTTGGGAGCACCACTTGGAGTTTGAGTTCATCTACCTACATGGGTTAGTTCTTGCAAGGAAGAGCACTTGTGTATCCAAAAATGACAATCATGAAGCTCAACATAGAATTTGTCAAAGGATATGTTTGAATGGTTTTGTGCTTCCTTGTCTTCAACCACCATTGTGTAGAGACTTGGTGATGTAGAGATTGCTCAAGATGTGAGTGAGTCGCAATCTCATGGAATTAGATTCAACCAAGCACCTACATGGGTTAGACAACATGCAAGGTACAAATATATCCAAGACATAAGATAGTCATCATAAGAGATATATCATGGATTAGTCATAAGCTCATGTCTTGCATGTATCCAATGGAGTTCCTACTCCAAGTTCGAAGCATCAATAATGTTCAATTCACCTCTCAACCTGCAAAATACTTTCTCATCAAGAGGTTTAGTAAATATATCCGCTAATTGCTTATCGGTGCGAACATGCTTAAGATCAATGTCACCCTTAGCAACATGGTCTCGAATGAAATGATGACGAACTTCAATATGCTTAGTTCGAGAATGTTGTACAGGATTATGACCAATTTTGATAGCACTTTCATTGTGACAAAGTAGTGGAACATGTTTCACATAGATCCCATAATCTTTAAGAGTTTGGGTCATCCAAAGTAATTGAGCACAACATGAACCAGCGGCAATGTATTCCGCTTCGGCGGTGGATAAGGATACCGAGTTTTGTTTCTTGGAAGACCAAGACACAAGAGATCTACCAAGAAATTGACAAGTACCCGAAGTGGACTTTCTATCAACCTTGTCTCCGGCATAATCCGAGTCGGAATAGCCAACAAGATCAAAAGAAGACCTCTTAGGATACCAAATGCCAAAGTTTGGTGTATGAATTAAGTATCTCACTATCCTTTTCACGGCCTTAAGATGACATTCTTTAGGAGCAGCTTGATAACGTGCACACATGCACACACTTAGCATAATGTCGGGACGTGAAGCACATAGGTATAACAAAGAACCAATCATAGAGCGATAAACCTTTTGATCAACCGGTTCACCATCTTTGGTCAAATCAAGATGTCCACTAGTAGGCATGGGTGTAGGCATACCTTTGCATTCTTGCATATTGAACTTCTTGAATAAGTCCTTGGTGTACTTTGTTTGAGAGACAAATGTACCTTCCTTAGTTTTCTTGATTTGCAAACCGAGAAAGAATTTGAGTTCACTCATCATAGACATCTCAAACTTCTCTGACATTAGCTTTCCAAACTTTTCACTAAAGAGAGGGTTAGTTGAACCAAATATGATATCATCAACATAAATTTGGCATACAAATAGTTCACCATTGACCCTTTTAGTAAAAAGAGTAGAATCAATTTTACCAATTTCAAAACCACTTGCAATAAGGAACTTGGTCAAGCATTTATACCATGCTCTAGGAGCTTGTTTAAGACCATAAAGAGCTTTGTGAAGTTTGTAAACATGATTTGGTTTCTTAGGATTGATAAAGCCGGGAGGTTGTTTAACATAAACTTCCTCCTCTATTTCACCATTTAGAAAAGCACTTTTAATGTCCATTTGGTACAAGGTGATATTATGGTGATTAGCATAGGCAAGTAAGATGCGAATGGACTCAAGTCTAGCAACGGGAGCATATGTCTCACCATAGTCCATACCTTTGACTTGTGTGTACCCTTGGGTGACAAGACGTGCTTTGTTGTGAACCACTTGTCCACCTTCATCTTGCTTGTTGCGAAACACCCGTTTGGTACCAATGATGTTGTGGTTGTTGTCGGGCTTCTCAACCAATGTCCAAACTTGGTTTCTCTCAAAGTTGTGTAGCTCTTCATGCATAGTGTTTATCCAATCCAGATCTTCCAATGCTTCTTCAACCTTCATAGGTTCAATGCTAGAGATGAATGAATAGTTTTCACAAAAGTTAGCTAAACGAGTTTTTGAGCGAGTGATTCTCCCGGTTTGAATATCATTGTAGATTTGCTCGATGGGATGATCTTTGGCAATTCTTGCTCGAACTCGTGAGAGCTTTTGCTTGGGTCTTTGTTGAACATCTTCTTCATCTTGTTCTTCTTCTTGGCCTTCTGCATTGTTGACGTTGCCGTTCTCTTGTCGTGGTGGAGAAGGAGGTTGTTGATGTTCGTCTTGATGCATTTCCTCATCTTCTTCATCTTGGTGTGTCCCACTTGTGGATGCTTCTGTATCAATTCTTGGTTCACCTTGTCATGAAGTAGAAGCTTCCACTTGGACGGACGAGGTACTCTCCTTCACCTCTGTTGGACGAATTTTGCCAATAGACAAGTCTTGGATTGCTTCTAAAGGGTCTTTGTCTCCTACATCGATTGGCAATTGCTCTACTTGCGAGCCATTAGATTCATCAAACTTCACATCTACCGTCTCTTCAACCTTTCAGGTGAAATTGTTGTAGACATGGTAAGTGTGAGAGTTTGAGCCATAACCAAGTAGAAAACCTTCATGAGATTTAGGAGCAAACTTTGAACGACGATGCTTGTCAAGAATGTAGCACTTTGAGCCGAATACTCGGAAGTATCCAACTTGGGGTTTGTTACCGGTGAGGAGCTCGTATGCCGTCTTGCCGAGTAGCTTGTGAAGATACAAGCGATTTGTTGCATGACAAGCTGTCTCAACCTCTTCTGCCCAAAAGTGCTTCGGCGTCTTGTACTCATCAAGCATCATTCTCGCCATTTCTATGAGTGTCTGGTTCTTCCTCTCAACAACTCCATTTTGTTGAGGTGTGTACGTAGCCGAGAACTCGTGTGAAATCCCTTCTTCGTCAAGAAAGGTGTCCACATTTGCGTTCTTGAACTCCGTTCCGTTGTCACTCCAAACCTTCTTGATCTTCACGTCAAACTGATTTTGGGCCTTCCTAGCAAAGTTTATGAAGATCTTCTGGACCTGTGACTTGTTATCAAGAAAGAACACCCACATAAATCTTGAAAAATCATCAACTATGACTAGACCAAAAGAATTTCCACTGAGACTCTTGTAGGCGTTGGGACCAAAAAGATCCATATGAAGTAGCTCGAGTGGCCTCCTTGTGGTCATGATGTTCTTCATGGGATGCCTTCCTCCAACCTGTTTACCTGCTTGACAAGCACTTCAAAGTCTATCCTTATCAAATATGACATCGTTAACTCCAAGGATATGATTTCCTTTAATAAGCTTGTCAAGGTTTCTCATGCCAACGTGACCTAGTCATCTATGCCACAACCAACCTTTTGAGGATTTAGCAATAAAGCAAGATTTAGGTTGTGCCTTTTTAGAGAAATCGACAATGTAAAGATCACCTCTACGTATACCGGTAAAGACCATTTTATGATTGTCTCGACGAAACAAGTGGCAATCTACCTCAGTAAATAGGACATTCAAACCGAAATCAGCAAGTCTAGATACTGAAAGTAAGTTGTAGCCGAGAGATTCAACGAGCATGAAATTTTGAATGGAACTATCATGTGAGATGGCCACCTTACCAAGGCCAACCACTTTACCCTTTGAATTATCACCAAACGTGACATATTTTCGAGGGCCGTCATTTTCAGCAAGCTCACGGAACATCTCTTCATCTCCGGTCATATGATCAGTACATCCACTATCAAGAACCCATTCCTTTCCTCCTGACACATATCCCCGAAGATTTGCCATTAGACCAAAATATCTCATTGCATCATCAAGATCGAAGTCACTGTCATCATCATCATCATAGTATCCATGTTCACCATGATCTTGTGACTCATCATTTCCTAGAGAGGGTAATTCATTAGATAAATGATCATCAAAGTGGTCACCTTTATGAGTTCTTATAGCTTCGGATATAATATCACTAATGATTCCAACATCTCCTTTAGCACGCTTGAGATTGGTAAGCTCAAATAGACAATCACCAAAACTAGGATCACTAGAGTTCATCTTACTCAAGGCAATAGATTTATGGAGAATTTCATCCAATTTTTTCAAGGAATAATCGGGAAATCATTCCTCAAGAAATTTCCATATAGTATAGGCACAATTAAGAGTAGGCAAACTAGCAATCAAATTTTCGGGCAATCCTCTAATGATGAGCTCAATAGTTCTAAGATTGCGAATTATGTTGATATCTTCATCTAGGGTAGGATGCAAAGGATCAATATGAGGTGCACAAGGGCTAGCAATATACTTGTTCAAATGATATTGATTGAAAATTACAAGCATCTCATTTTTCCACTCATGAAAATACTCTCCATCAAGAATAGGCACTCTATGTCTAAGACTCCCTAAACTGACACATCCATCTTCCTCCAATGGTGATTAAACCAAGGCAATGGAGACCAAAGCTCTGATACCACTTGTAGGACCTTGAAGTAGATGTGTCTAGAGGGGGTGATTAGACACTTAATGCTAAAGTTGCATTTTTAAGCTTTTTCGGTTCAAGTGGAGTTTAGGCACAATTTCAACATTCACAATACATATCAAGCAAGCATGCAAAGAGTATATAGGCAGCGGAAAGTAAAGCATGCAACTTGCAAGAATGTAAAGGGAAGGGTTTGGAGAATTGAAACGCAATTGGAGACACGGATGTTTTTCCCGTGGTTCGGATAGGTGGTGCTATCCTACATCCACGTTGATGGAGACTTCAACCCACGAAGGGTAACGGTTGCGCGAGTCCACAGAGGGCTCCACCCACGAAGGGTCCACGAAGAAGCAACCTTGTCTATCCCACCATGGCCATCGCCCACGAAGGACTTGCCTCACTAGCGGTAGATCTTCACGAAGTAGGCGATCTCCTTGCCCTTACAAACTCCTTGGTTCAACTCCACAATCTTGTCGGAGGCTCCCAAGTGACACCTAGCCAATCTAGGAGACACCACTCTCCAAGAAGTAACAAATGGTGTGTTGATGATGAACTCCTTGCTCTTGTGCTTCAAATGATAGTCTCCCCAACACTCAACTCTCTCTCACAGGATTTGGATTTGGTGGAAAGAAGATTTGAGTGGAAAGCAACTTGGGGAAGGCTAGAGATCAAGATTCATGTGGTAGGAATGGAATATCTTGGCCTCAACACATGAGTAGGTGGTTCTCTCTTAGAACATATGAGTTGGAAGTGTAGATGTGTTCTGATGGCTCTCTCCATGAGTGAAGAGGAGGTGGAGGGGTATATATAGCCTCCACACAAAATCCAACCGTTACACACAATTTACCAATCTCGGTGGGACCGAATCAACAAACTCGGTCGGACCAAAATAGTAAACCTAGTGACCGTTAGAGATTTTCGGTGGGACTGACATCAACTCGGTAGGACCGATATGAGGTTAGGGCATAACGTAATCTCGGTGAGACCGATTACACAAACTCGGTGAGACCGATTTGGTAATAAGCTAACCAGAGGGTTGGTCAGGCAAACTCGGTGGGACCGATTACACAAACTCGGTGAGACCAATTTTGGTAATGAGCATACACAGTGAGTTTGCATTGTAACCTCGGTAGTACCGATTGCACAAGATCGGTGAGACCGATTTTGGCAATGGACATACACAGAGAGATTACAATCCCATCTCGGTGAGACTGAGATCCCTATCGGTAGAACCGATTTGCTAGGGTTTGGCAATGGCTATGACAAGTGAAACTCGGTAGCGCCGGATAGAAATAATCGGTAGGTCTGAGTTTGGCTTAGGTTTAGGTCATATGTGGAAGTGGGAAAGTAGCTGAGGATTTTGGAGCATATCATTAAGCACTTGAAGCAAGAGGCTCATTAAGCAACACCTCATCCCTCCTTGATAGTATTGGCTTTTCCTATGGACTCAATGTGATCTTAGATCACTAAAATGTAAAATTAAGAGTCTTGAGCTTTAAGCTTTAGCCAATCCTTTGTCCTTAGCATCTTGGAGAATTTCCCACAACCTTTAGTCCATGCCACTCCATTGTTGAACTTATCTGAAACGTACTAGATAGAAACGTTAGTCCAACAAGAGATATGTTGTCATTAATTACCAAAACCACCTAGGGAGCACTTGTGCTTTCAAAGCACTAGACTACATTTCCCCATAAGAGAGGCTACCAAGAATAGACAACTAGGTTGTCGGATCCCACACATACCAAGCATTTCAATCATACGCACAATATGCTTGATATGGGTAAATACAGCATGGCATCAGAACAAAATTCTACGACTCAAAGTATTTATTCATAAGACTCCGAAGAGTCGGATATTAAAAACATGGGTCTCATGACCCAGCATTCAAGTCATACAAGCAATAGCACATGCGGAAGCTTATCTTGTCTAAGTACAGACAGCTACAAATGAAAAAGGCTGAGAAGCCTGACTAATTACAAGACCCTGTCGAGGACACAAGATCGTAGCTGAGGTAACAAGCTAAATGTCGAAGTCCACGTGGAACTACTAGCGAGACTGAAGTCTCTCTGCAAAACATAAATTAAGCAAACGTGAGTACAAATGTACCCAGCAAGACTTACATCAGAACTAGCTACATATGCATCAGTATCAACAAAGGGATGATGGGGTTTAACTGCAACAAGCCAGCTTTGACTTAGTGGCTATCCTGAACTAGGTATGCAAGTAACTCTTTTGAGGTGGCGCACACGAGTCCACATATTCACCAATCAATACACCACTATGAACCCGCTCCCATCTCCCTACGAGAACGCCATCCATAGCACTCACGCTTATCTTGCGCATTTTAGAGTATCCACTTTCACTTGTCTGTGAACTGTACAGGCAACCCAGAAGTCCTTTACCGCGGACGCGGCTATTCGAATAGATCATTCGTAACCCTGCAGGGGTGTACTTCTTCACACATGTTTCCACCACTTAGCGTATGCACACGACATGTGCTCGGCAAACTTCAAGTGAAAGCCGACGTGGGTGTAGACCACGACCTGACTAAACACACAAGTCTCTAGTCCAGGTTTATCGCCTATTCGGGTTCCATCCGCGAGGAGATCCAGCCGGGGTTTCGCTCACAGCCCCAAACGATGTGTGCAGGGTTGACGAGACACCAAACGGGCGCCCGATACACCGTGCCACGGTGTATCTACCACATCATAGCCCACCCCTAGGGTCAGCGCTACGCACTGCCTCCAACACATATCCTACAAACACCGGAAACTAGTTGCAACTCCTGGACAGAGGACAGGGGCGATTAATAAGTCGAGCAGGGTCATATTCCAGGGCCCAACATGTGGTAGTAGCTGCTCATGGATCACAAACACAGAACTCAGTTCCCGAGGACGGTTTCAACGAGACAACCCACCATGTACTCCTACATGGCCTCTCATCATTACCTTTACCAAATCGTGTTCACACACTTAGCTCTCAACAGTAAGACATGTTCACACACCTCCAATTCATCCCCGATGAATCAGACCTGACTCAACTCTAAGCAGTAGCAGACATGACAGACAAGCATGAATGAGTATGCACATCAGGGCTCAAACAACTCCTATAGTGGGTTTCATCTATTTAGTGTGGCAATGACAGGTCATGCAGAGGAAAAGGGGTTCAACTACCGCAACATGTAACAGTTGAATCGTTGTTGTCCTAATGCAGTAAAAGAGAGCAGGGGTGAGAGAGTGGGATTGTATCGGAAATGACAAGGGGGTTTTGCTTGCCTGGCACTTTTGAAGATAGTATATCTCTTAATTGGTGTCATCGAACTCATTGTCGGAACCACGTCTACTAAGAGGGAACAAATACCGGCAACAGAGAAGAAACACAATCAATGCAATGCTCAATATGATGAATGATCAGGACATGGCAAAATGAGTGTGTCGGGCTAATGCAACTACAACCAGATGGGTTTGAGCCATTTTGAACCAACGGTTCAACCCCAAACTCATCTTATGAATTTACATAGTTCTTTATCATGTTTTGATATAACAGCAGGGTTAAGTTGCTTTAACATGCATGAAACCAGTAAAAATGGATAGATTGGATTTTTCTGGTCATTTTCCATATATAACTCTTTTCATTCTAAGCTATAGATTCATTTTTGTGATTTTTAGAAGTTTAGAGCATTTTCTGAAATTTCCTGAATTGTTCTAATCCAGAAAATGGTTAACTGCGTCAGCATGACGTCGGTGTGACGTCAGTAGGTCAAAGGCGCCAGCCCAGGTCAAACCTGATAGCTGGGACCCACATGTCAGTGTCTAACTAATTGACCTAAGTTAATTAGTTCTAGCTAATACTAAACTAGACTAGTTAAAGCCTTGGGCCCACATGTCAGTATTAACAGGGCTAATTAAGTTTAGTTAGCACCTAACCAAAATTAGCAGGGCCCTGGGGCCACTTGTCAGCGACGCAGGGGAGGTCAAACGCCTGGTCAACAGGGTCAAACCCGCCGATGACTCGACACCGGCGAGGCCAGAAGCGGCGGAGGGCCTCATATTTGGTGCTCCGGTGGCCAAATCAACGGCGGAGATGTGCTATGCGTAGCTGGAAGCTGCTGCATCAAGTGGTGCAAGTGATTGGACACGGGGATGCCGGAAACGACGCCGGCGAGCTCGACAGCGGCGGCCGGAGTTCGGGCAGAGAGGGAGAAGGAGCTACGGTGTGTGGCAGGGGCCAGGCCTAGGCGTGTTCATCTCCTGAGGACGCGCTGAGCATAGTGGAGTGCTCAGTTGCGGGCTCTCGTGGCTGTGGCCAGGACGGCGGTGTCGCTGGCGGAGCAGAGCTCTTGAGCTCGGTGCAGGTGGCGGGTAGGTGGCGCATCCGGGGCAAAGAGGAGGGGGGGTTAGAGGCAGGAGCTCACGTCGGTTGCAGTGCAGCGATCAACAAGCTCGGTGGAGGTCGGATGGCGACAGGGCGGTGATGACGATATCTGGCACTTGAGGTTGAAGATGACGACGGTGGCATCGTTGCGGTGTGTCCCGGCTTGTGTACATCGACGAAGAGGAGTACGAAGTTGCCGCGGTTCTCCCAGACACACTAGATGGGCGAGGGAGGGCCGGTGGCCATGGTGAATGGCGTTGGAGGCGACGAACTCCGCTCGGGTGGGTGAGAGAGAGAGCAGAGGAGGGGAGAGGAGGAGTGGGAGGATCCATACGGCTCCAGGGGGTCGCATGGCATCTCCAGGGCATCGAGGGGGAAAGCGGCAAGCAGGAGGTGGCCGAGGCGCGTGCCGGCACGCTGCGGCCACGCGCTCGTCCTCCCGGCAGAGGAAGAAGACGACAGGGGGAGGCCCAGGTGGGCCGGGCCGCCAGCTATAGTGCCGGGCCACTCTGTAGTTTGCCAGGTGAGTCTCTCTCTCTCTCACTCTCTCTCTCTATCTTTTATTTCTGTTTTCTATTTTGTTTTCTGTGTTCTAATTTAGTTTCGGCACTAAACCATTTTTATAAATACCGAAAATTATTGTGGATGTTAACTGAGTTATTCCAGAGACCCACAATTATTTTCAAAACATTTGGAGCTATAATTTTTTTATAGATTTTATTTGCTCCAATTCAAATACAATGTGGATTAATACAAAAGTCCGGGATGTCCAACAAAAGTGTGCACCATTTTTGGTAGAGGTTCTAGACCAATTCAAAAATGATGAACATTTATTAACGGCATTCTGGGTTCATTGAAAAGATTTAATTTTGATCCTAGTTGAATTTCATTTGCTGCTAGGGTATAATAGTCCCCATTTCAAAATTATTTGAATTTTAAACATGAAGACATGATGATCAAGCAAAGACAACAGGGGCTGAGCTAGGGCTGTGACAGGTCAAGAACATCCTGAAATACCTGAAAAGGACTAAGGATATGTTTCTCGTATATGGATGTGACAAAGAGCTCGTCGTAAATGGTTACGTCGATGCAAGCTTTGACACTGATCCAGATGACTCTAAGTTACAGACCGGATACATGTTTTTATTAAATGGAGGAGCTGTCAGTTGGTGCAGTTCCAAGCAAAGCGTCATGGCGGGATCTACGTGTGAAGCGGAATACATAGCTGCTTCGGAAGCAGCAAATGAAGGAGTTCATATCCGATCTAGGTGTCATACCTAGTGCATCGGGTCCAATGAAAATCTTTTGTGACAATACTGGAGCAATTGCCTTGGCAAAGGAATCTAGATTTCAGAAGAGAACCAAGCACATCAAGAGACGCTTCAATTCCATCCGCGATCAAGTCAAGGAGGGAGACATAGAGATTTGCAAGATACATACGGATCTGAATGTTGCAGACCCATTGACTAAGCCTCTCTCACGAGCAAAACATGATCAGCACCAAGACTCCACGGGTGTTAGAATCATTACAATGTAATCTAGATTATTGACTCTAGTGCAAGTGGGCGACTGAAGGAAATATGCCCTAGAGGCAATAATAAAGTTGTTATTTATATTTCCTTATATCATGATAAATGTTTATTATTCATGCTAGATTTGTATTAACCGGAAACTTAGTACATGTGTGAGTACATAGACAAACAGAGTGTCACTAGTTTGCCTCTACTTGACTAGCTCGTTGAATCAATGATGGTTATGTTTCCTAACCATAGACATGAGTTGTCATTTGATTAAAGGGATCACATCATTAGAGAATGATGTGATTGACTTGACCCAACCGTTAGCTTAGCACAATGATCGTTTAGTTTGTTGCTATTGCTTTCTCCATAACTATACATGTTCCTATGACTATGAGATCATGCAACTCCCGAACACCGGAGGAACACTTTGTGTGCTACCAAATGTCACAACCTAACAAGGTGATTATAAAGGTGCTCTACAAGTGTCTCCGATGGTGTTTGTTGAGTTGGCATGGATCAAGATTTGGATTTGTCACTCCGATTGTCGGAGAGGTATCTCTGGGCCCTCTCGGTAATGTACATCACAATAAGCCTTGCAAGCAATGTATCTAATGAGTTTGTTACGGGATGTAGCATTACGGAACAAGTAAATAGACTTGCCGGTAACGCGATTGAACTAGGTATTGAGATACCGACAATCGAATCTCGGGCAAGTAACATACCGATGACAAAGGGAACAATGTATACCGTTATGTGGTTTGACTGATAAAGATCTTCATAGAATATGTAGGAGCCAATATGAGCATCCAGGTTCTGCCATTGGTTATTGACCGGAGACATGTCTCGGTCATGTCTACATAGTTCTCAAACCCATAGGGTCTGCACGCTTAATGTTCAGTGACGATCGGTTTTACGAGTTTAGATGTTCTGATGTACCGAAGGTAGTTTGGAGTCCCGGATTTGATCAAGGACATGACGAGGAGTCTCGGAATAGTCGAGACGTAAATATCGATATATTGGAAGCCTATATTTGGACATCGGAATGGTTCCGAGTGGTTCGGGCATTTTTTCAGAGTACCGGGAGGTTACCGGGACCCCCCGGGGAGTATATGGGCCTTATTGGGCCTTAGTGGAATAGAGGAGAGGGAAGGGAAAAGAGGGAGGCGCGCCCCCAAGCCCAATCCGAATTGGGAAGGGGGCCAGCCCCCCTTTCCTTCCTCCCTCTCTCCTCCTTCCTTCCTCTCCTACTCCTACTTGGAAGGGGGGAATCCTACTCCTGGAGGGAGTAGGACTCCCCTAGGGCTCGCCATAGAGAGGGCCGGCCCTCCCCCTCCTCCACTCCTTTATATACGGGGGAGGGGGCACCCCATGGACACACTAGTTGATGATCGATCTTTTAGCCGTGTGCAGTGCCCCCCTCCACCATAATACACCTCGGTCATATCGTAGCGGTGCTTAGGCGAAGCCCTGTTTCGGTAGCAACATCATCATCGTCATCACGCTGTCGTGCTGATGAAACTCTCCCTCGAAGCTCTATTGGATCGTGAGTTCGCGGGATGTCACCGAGCTGAACGTGGGCAGATCGCGGACGTGCCGTACCTTCGGTGCTAGATCGGTCGACCGTGAAGACGTACAACTACATCAACCGCGTTGTCATAACGCTTCCGCTTATGGTCTACGAGGGTACGTAGACGATACTCTCCCCTCTCGTTGCTATGCATCACCATGATCTTGCGTGTGCGTAGGATTTTTTTTTGAAATTACTGCATTCCCCAACAGTGGCATCCGAGCCAGGTTTATGCGTAGATGTTATATGCACGAGTAGAACACAAAGGAGTTGTGGGTGTGGGTATATACATATTGCTTGCCGTCACTAGTTGATTCTTGATGCAGTGACATTGTTGGATGAAGCGGCCTAGACCGACATTACGCGTACGCTTACGCGAGACTGGTTCTTCTGATGTGCTTCCCACATAGGTGGCTAGTGGGTGTTTGTTTCTCCAGCTTTAGTTGAATCGGATTCAATGAACAGGGTTCTTTCTGAAGATCAAAAAGCAATCACTATACCGCGTTGTGGTTTTTGATGCATAGGTAAGAACGGTTCTTGCTTAGCCCATAGCAGCCACGTAAAACTTGCAACAACAAAGTAGATGACATCTAACTTGTTTTTGCAGGGCTTGTTGTGATGTGATATGGTCAAGACATGATGCTAAATTTTATTGTATGAGATGATCATGTTTTGTAACACAATTATCGGCAACTGGCAGGAGCCATATAGTTGTCGCTTTATTGTATGAAATGCAATCGCCATGTAATTGCTTTACTTTATCACTAAGCGGTAGCGATAGTCATGGAGGCAATAGTTGGCGAGATGACAACAATGCTTCGATGGAGATCAAGGTGTCAAGCCGGTGACGATGGTGATCATGACGGTGCTTTGGAGATGGAGATCAAAGGCACAAGATGACGATGGCCATATCATATCACTTATATTGATTGCATGTGATGTTTATCATTTATGCATCTTATTTTGCTTAGTTCGATGGTAGCATTATAAGATGACCTCTCACTAAATTTCAAGGTATAAGTGTTCTCCTTGAGTATGCACCCATGCTACACTTCGTCGTGCCGAGACACCACGTGATGATCGGGTGTGATAAGCTCTACGTTCACATACAACGGGTACAAGCCAGTTTTGCACACGCAGAATACTCGGGTTAAACTTGACGAGCCTAGCATATGCAGATATGGCCTCGGAACACTGGAGACAGAAAGGTCGAGCGTGAATCATATAGTAGATATGATCAACATTTTCATGTTAACCATTGAAAACTACTCCATCTCACGTGATGATCGTACATGGTTTAGTTGATATGGATCACATGATCACTTAGATGATTAGAGAGATGTCTATCTAAGTGGGAGTTCTTAAGTAATTTTATTAATTGAACTTTAATTTATCATGAACTTAGTACCTGATAGTATTTTGCATGTCTATGTTGTTGTAGATAGATGGCCCGTGTTGTTGTTCCGTTGAATTTTAATGCGTTCCTACAGAAAGCTAAGTTGAAAGATGATGGTAGCAACTACACGGACTGGGTCCATAACTTGAGGATTATCGTCATTGCTGCACAGAAGAATTACATCCTGGAAGCACCGCTAGGTGAAAAACCCGCTGCAGGAGCAACACCATATGTTATGAACACCTGGCAGAGCAAAGCTGATGACTACTCGATAGTTAAGTGTGCCATGCTTTAGGCTTAGAACCGGTACTTCAACGACGTTTTGAACGTCATGGAGCATATGAGATGTTCCAGGAGTTGAAGTTAATATTTCAAGCAAATGCCCGGATTGAGAGATATGAAGTCTCCAATAAGTTCTATAGCTGCAAGATGGAGGAGAATAGTTCTGTCAGTGAACATATACTCAGAATGTCTGGGTACCACAACCACTTGACTCAACTGGGAGTTAATCTTCCTGATGATAGTGTCATTGACAAAGTTCTTCAATCACTGCCACCAAGCTACAAGAGATTCGTGATGAACTATAATATGCAAGGGATGGATAAGACAATCCCCGAGCTCTTCGCAATGCTAAAGGTTGCGGAGGTAGAAATCAAGAAGGAGCATCAAGTGTTGACGGTCAACAAGACCACCAGTTTCAAGAAAAAGGGTAAAGGGAAGAAGGGGAACTTCAAGAAGAACAGCAAGCCGATTGCTGCTCAAGTGAAGAAACCCAAGTCTGGACCTAAGCCTGAGACTGAGTGCTTCTACTGCAAAGGAACTGGTCACAGGAAGCGGAACTGCCCCAAGTATTTGGCGGAGAAGAAGGATGGCAAAGTGAAAGGTATATTTGATATACATGTTATTGATGTGTATCTTACTAATGCTCGCAGTAGTGCCTGGGTATTTGATACTAGTTCAGTTGCTAACATTTGCAACTCGAAATAGGGGCTACGGATTAAGCGAAGATTGGCTAAGGACGAGGTGACGATGTGCATGGGAAATGGTTCCAAAGTCAATGTGATCGCCATCGGCACGCTACATCTACATCTACCTTCGGGATTAGTATTAGACCTAAATAATTGTTATTTGGTGCCAGCGTTGAGCATGAACATTATATCTGGATCTTGTTTGATGCGAGACGGTTATTCATTTAAATAAGAGAACAATGGTTGTTCTATTTATATGAGTAATATCTTTTATGGTCATGCACCCCTAATGAGTGGTCTATTTTTACCGAATCTTGATAGTAGTGATACACATGTTCATAGTATTGAAGCCAAAAGATGCAGAGTTGATAATGATAGTGCAACTTATTTGTGGCACTGCCGTTTAGGTCATATTGGTGTAAAGTGCATGAAGAAACTCCATTCTGATGGACTTCTGGAATCACTTGATTATGAATCACTTGGTATTTGCGAACCATGCCTCATGGGCAAGATGACTAAAACTCCATTCTCCAGAACAATGGAGCGAGCAATAGAGTTACTGGAAATCATACATACTGATGTGTGTGGTCCAATGAACATTGAAGCTCGCGGCGGATATCGTTATTTTCTCTCCTTCATAGATGATTTGAGCAGATATGGGTATATCTACTTAATGAAACATAAGTCTAAAACATTTGAAAAGTTCAAAGAATTTCAGAGTGAAGTGGAAAATCATCCGTAACGCCCCATATGTAACCTTCCCCAATTGTACTCCAACTCTTGCCGTTTCTGGCATTAAGTTATATTTAATTCTCGGGTTTGGGTCTTTGCCTCCGTGTGTGGTTTTTGTTTTCATGCATCTCGTATCATGTCATCACGTGCATTGCATTTGCATACATGTTCATCTCATGCATTCGAGCATTTTCCCCGTTGTCCGTTTTGCATTCCGGCGCTTCGTTCTCCTCCGATGGCCATTTCTAGCTTTCTTTCATGTGTGGGGATTAAACATTTCCGGATTGGACCGAGACTTGCCATGCGGCCTTGGTTTACTACCGGTAGACCGCCTGTCAAGTTTCAGGTCATTTGGACTTCGTTTGATACACCAACGGTTAACCGAGGGACCGAAAAGGCCTCGTGTGTGTGCAGCCCAACACTCCTCCATGTTGGCCCAAAACCCACCAAACTCAGCTCCATCGTCTCGGTCGTTCGATCATGATCGTGTGGGCGAAAACCGCACCTCATTTGGACTCTCCTAGCTCCACTTATGCCTATAAATAGCCCCCTCCGAAATTCTCGTTCTCCTCCCCCGAAACCCTAGTTCCTAAAAAAACATATCTCGGGCGAGCCGGACAACGTCCGACCCCCCCGGACACATCGCCGCCGCCTACCGGGCCGCGCCACGTGGCACGGGCGCCCCACATCGCCGCCTCCCGCGCCGCCGGCCCGCAGGCCCGCACGGGGCCCTCCCGGCCCACGCGCGCGTCGCCGCCCGCGCCTTCACCCCGCCGCCTTCGTCCTCCTCGACGGCCCCGCACGCCGCCGCCCGCTCCGCCTAGCGCCGCCGCCGCGCCGCAGCCCCTCGCCGGTGTCGGGCCCTGTCGTGGCCGCCGCTCCGCCCGCCGCCCCATCGCCGTGGCCGCCGCGCCGCCGCGCCCGGCCCCGGATCCGGCCGCCCCGGTCCCTTCTCCCACTCCGGCGGTGCTCCGGCGAGTCGCCGGCCGTCCTCGGCTTCCTTGCCCGGCGAGGAACGGTGCCCCGCGAGAGATCCGGATCGGATCTACAGTAAAACCCTAGCGCCCCCCCCCCCCTCCCCCCCCGTTGACTTTCTCCTCCATTTCAGAATTTTCTTGCTACTTTGACTGCCTGTATCTCCTCAACCGTAGCTCCGTTTTGTGCGTATGATACGTCAAAATCTTCGCCTCGACGAGTACATCATTTCATTCCATTGCATCATTTGCATTTGAGGTCATCTTGGTGCCCAAAATGCTGTTGGAAGCAGGCATGTTGAGTTAAATTGCAGATCCGTTAGTTCAACATGCACTTTTGTCATTTTTGCCATATTTAATCTGTGCATGATATGCCTGTGCCCCTTTGGGATGAATTGTTAAGCATGTTGTCTTCTTTCCAGAGGTGCCTTCCATGTATTTTTAAGATGTGTGTGTTGTCCTGTGCAAGCTTGCGAAGAGGGCTGCCTGAGATTACCGATTTCAGGGACTTAGTGAAAATCACTAAGTCTGAGCCGTTTTAGTTCACGATGCCATATCGTAGCGGTGCTTAGGCGAAGCCCTGTTTCGGTAGCAACATCATCATCGTCATCACGCTGTCGTGCTGATGAAACTCTCCCTCGAAGCTCTATTGGATCGTGAGTTCGCGGGATGTCACCGAGCTGAACGTGGGCAGATCGCGGACGTGCCGTACCTTCGGTGCTAGATCGGTCGACCGTGAAGACGTACAACTACATCAACCGCGTTGTCATAACGCTTCCGCTTATGGTCTACGAGGGTACGTAGACGATACTCTCCCCTCTCGTTGCTATGCATCACCATGATCTTGCGTGTGCGTAGGATTTTTTTTTGAAATTACTGCATTCCCCAACAGTGGCATCCGAGCCAGGTTTATGCGTAGATGTTATATGCACGAGTAGAACACAAAGGAGTTGTGGGTGTGGGTATATACATATTGCTTGCCGTCACTAGTTGATTCTTGATGCAGTGACATTGTTGGATGAAGCGGCCTAGACCGACATTACGCGTACGCTTACGCGAGACTGGTTCTTCTGATGTGCTTCCCACATAGGTGGCTAGTGGGTGTTTGTTTCTCCAGCTTTAGTTGAATCGGATTCAATGAACAGGGTTCTTTCTGAAGATCAAAAAGCAATCACTATACCGCGTTGTGGTTTTTGATGCATAGGTAAGAACGGTTCTTGCTTAGCCCATAGCAGCCACGTAAAACTTGCAACAACAAAGTAGATGACATCTAACTTGTTTTTGCAGGGCTTGTTGTGATGTGATATGGTCAAGACATGATGCTAAATTTTATTGTATGAGATGATCATGTTTTGTAACACAATTATCGGCAACTGGCAGGAGCCATATAGTTGTCGCTTTATTGTATGAAATGCAATCGCCATGTAATTGCTTTACTTTATCACTAAGCGGTAGCGATAGTCATGGAGGCAATAGTTGGCGAGATGACAACAATGCTTCGATGGAGATCAAGGTGTCAAGCCGGTGACGATGGTGATCATGACGGTGCTTTGGAGATGGAGATCAAAGGCACAAGATGACGATGGCCATATCATATCACTTATATTGATTGCATGTGATGTTTATCATTTATGCATCTTATTTTGCTTAGTTCGATGGTAGCATTATAAGATGACCTCTCACTAAATTTCAAGGTATAAGTGTTCTCCTTGAGTATGCACCCATGCTACACTTCGTCGTGCCGAGACACCACGTGATGATCGGGTGTGATAAGCTCTACGTTCACATACAACGGGTACAAGCCAGTTTTGCACACGCAGAATACTCGGGTTAAACTTGACGAGCCTAGCATATGCAGATATGGCCTCGGAACACTGGAGACAGAAAGGTCGAGCGTGAATCATATAGTAGATATGATCAACATTTTCATGTTAACCATTGAAAACTACTCCATCTCACGTGATGATCGTACATGGTTTAGTTGATATGGATCACATGATCACTTAGATGATTAGAGAGATGTCTATCTAAGTGGGAGTTCTTAAGTAATTTTATTAATTGAACTTTAATTTATCATGAACTTAGTACCTGATAGTATTTTGCATGTCTATGTTGTTGTAGATAGATGGCCCGTGTTGTTGTTCCGTTGAATTTTAATGCGTTCCTACAGAAAGCTAAGTTGAAAGATGATGGTAGCAACTACACGGACTGGGTCCATAACTTGAGGATTATCGTCATTGCTGCACAGAAGAATTACATCCTGGAAGCACCGCTAGGTGAAAAACCCGCTGCAGGAGCAACACCATATGTTATGAACACCTGGCAGAGCAAAGCTGATGACTACTCGATAGTTAAGTGTGCCATGCTTTAGGCTTAGAACCGGTACTTCAACGACGTTTTGAACGTCATGGAGCATATGAGATGTTCCAGGAGTTGAAGTTAATATTTCAAGCAAATGCCCGGATTGAGAGATATGAAGTCTCCAATAAGTTCTATAGCTGCAAGATGGAGGAGAATAGTTCTGTCAGTGAACATATACTCAGAATGTCTGGGTACCACAACCACTTGACTCAACTGGGAGTTAATCTTCCTGATGATAGTGTCATTGACAAAGTTCTTCAATCACTGCCACCAAGCTACAAGAGATTCGTGATGAACTATAATATGCAAGGGATGGATAAGACAATCCCCGAGCTCTTCGCAATGCTAAAGGTTGCGGAGGTAGAAATCAAGAAGGAGCATCAAGTGTTGACGGTCAACAAGACCACCAGTTTCAAGAAAAAGGGTAAAGGGAAGAAGGGGAACTTCAAGAAGAACAGCAAGCCGATTGCTGCTCAAGTGAAGAAACCCAAGTCTGGACCTAAGCCTGAGACTGAGTGCTTCTACTGCAAAGGAACTGGTCACAGGAAGCGGAACTGCCCCAAGTATTTGGCGGAGAAGAAGGATGGCAAAGTGAAAGGTATATTTGATATACATGTTATTGATGTGTATCTTACTAATGCTCGCAGTAGTGCCTGGGTATTTGATACTAGTTCAGTTGCTAACATTTGCAACTCGAAATAGGGGCTACGGATTAAGCGAAGATTGGCTAAGGACGAGGTGACGATGTGCATGGGAAATGGTTCCAAAGTCAATGTGATCGCCATCGGCACGCTACATCTACATCTACCTTCGGGATTAGTATTAGACCTAAATAATTGTTATTTGGTGCCAGCGTTGAGCATGAACATTATATCTGGATCTTGTTTGATGCGAGACGGTTATTCATTTAAATAAGAGAACAATGGTTGTTCTATTTATATGAGTAATATCTTTTATGGTCATGCACCCCTAATGAGTGGTCTATTTTTACCGAATCTTGATAGTAGTGATACACATGTTCATAGTATTGAAGCCAAAAGATGCAGAGTTGATAATGATAGTGCAACTTATTTGTGGCACTGCCGTTTAGGTCATATTGGTGTAAAGTGCATGAAGAAACTCCATTCTGATGGACTTCTGGAATCACTTGATTATGAATCACTTGGTATTTGCGAACCATGCCTCATGGGCAAGATGACTAAAACTCCATTCTCCAGAACAATGGAGCGAGCAATAGAGTTACTGGAAATCATACATACTGATGTGTGTGGTCCAATGAACATTGAAGCTCGCGGCGGATATCGTTATTTTCTCTCCTTCATAGATGATTTGAGCAGATATGGGTATATCTACTTAATGAAACATAAGTCTAAAACATTTGAAAAGTTCAAAGAATTTCAGAGTGAAGTGGAAAATCATCCGTAACGCCCCATATGTAACCTTCCCCAATTGTACTCCAACTCTTGCCGTTTCTGGCATTAAGTTATATTTAATTCTCGGGTTTGGGTCTTTGCCTCCGTGTGTGGTTTTTGTTTTCATGCATCTCGTATCATGTCATCACGTGCATTGCATTTGCATACATGTTCATCTCATGCATTCGAGCATTTTCCCCGTTGTCCGTTTTGCATTCCGGCGCTTCGTTCTCCTCCGATGGCCATTTCTAGCTTTCTTTCATGTGTGGGGATTAAACATTTCCGGATTGGACCGAGACTTGCCATGCGGCCTTGGTTTACTACCGGTAGACCGCCTGTCAAGTTTCAGGTCATTTGGACTTCGTTTGATACACCAACGGTTAACCGAGGGACCGAAAAGGCCTCGTGTGTGTGCAGCCCAACACTCCTCCATGTTGGCCCAAAACCCACCAAACTCAGCTCCATCGTCTCGGTCGTTCGATCATGATCGTGTGGGCGAAAACCGCACCTCATTTGGACTCTCCTAGCTCCACTTATGCCTATAAATAGCCCCCTCCGAAATTCTCGTTCTCCTCCCCCGAAACCCTAGTTCCTAAAAAAACATATCTCGGGCGAGCCGGACAACGTCCGACCCCCCCGGACACATCGCCGCCGCCTACCGGGCCGCGCCACGTGGCACGGGCGCCCCACATCGCCGCCTCCCGCGCCGCCGGCCCGCAGGCCCGCACGGGGCCCTCCCGGCCCACGCGCGCGTCGCCGCCCGCGCCTTCACCCCGCCGCCTTCGTCCTCCTCGACGGCCCCGCGCGCCGCCGCCCGCTCCGCCTAGCGCCGCCGCCGCGCCGCAGCCCCTCGCCGGTGTCGGGCCCTGTCGTGGCCGCCGCTCCGCCCGCCGCCCCATCGCCGTGGCCGCCGCGCCGCCGCGCCCGGCCCCGGATCCGGCCGCCCCGGCCCCTTCTCCCACTCCGGCGGTGCTCCGGCGAGTCGCCGGCCGTCCTCGGCTTCCTTGCCCGGCGAGGAACGGTGCCCCGCGAGAGATCCGGATCGGATCTACAGTAAAACCCTAGCGCCCCCCCCCCCTCCCCCCCCGTTGACTTTCTCCTCCATTTCAGAATTTTCTTGCTACTTTGACTGCCTGTATCTCCTCAACCGTAGCTCCGTTTTGTGCGTATGATACGTCAAAATCTTCGCCTCGACGAGTACATCATTTCATTCCATTGCATCATTTGCATTTGAGGTCATCTTGGTGCCCAAAATGCTGTTGGAAGCAGGCATGTTGAGTTAAATTGCAGATCCGTTAGTTCAACATGCACTTTTGTCATTTTTGCCATATTTAATCTGTGCATGATATGCCTGTGCCCCTTTGGGATGAATTGTTAAGCATGTTGTCTTCTTTCCAGAGGTGCCTTCCATGTATTTTTAAGATGTGTGTGTTGTCCTGTGCAAGCTTGCGAAGAGGGCTGCCTGAGATTACCGATTTCAGGGACTTAGTGAAAATCACTAAGTCTGAGCCGTTTTAGTTCACGATGCTATATGTCCGGCTTGATCGCGAGGGTGCGAGATTGCTGAGTCCTTGTGGCTCATAGATTACTATTACACCATATGCAGGGACCGATGATACTCCTCCGGATGGCGCGTTCGAGCTGAAGTGGGAGTACGACGAGGACTCTCAGCGATACTATGTTTCTTTTCCGGATGATCAGTAGTGGTGCCTACTCGGGGTTCGATTCAGGGATTAGTCGCATGTTGGGGGTCTTTTCTATTTTGGCGCCGTAGTCGGGCCATGAGTGTTTGTATGATGGATGCTATTTATGTAACTTGATGTGACGTGGTGAGTGTAAGCCAACTATTATTATTATTCCCCCTTTTTATATTATATGTACATGGGTTGTGTGAAGATTGCCTCACTTGCGACATATGCCTTCAATGCGATTATGCCTCTAAGTCGTGCCTCGACACGTGGGAGATATAGTCGCATCGAGGGTGTTCCAAGTTGGTAATCAGAGCCTTCCCTGACCTTAGGAGCCCCATTGCTTGATCGTTTCTAGCAGCCGAGTTGTGTCTAGAAAAATGTTTTGAGTCTTTAGGAATTATATATCGGAGATCTTAGGAATTCTTTTTACTTCCCAGTCTCCTCATTGCTCTGGTAAGGCATCCTGACGTAGAGTTTTGACTCTTCTCTTCTCAAATTTCACTAAAAAAAATTTTAGGATCACGCGAGTATCTTGGTTTTGTTCCGATGGCTTATGATGAGAATACTGTCTTGGTGCCTCCTGTCAGGGGTTTAGTGGAAGTGTCCCGGGGAGTTGAGCTCTGAGGTGTTGTCATCATAATTCTATCATTGCAATTCTGGCATACTTGAGATATGTGCGCGACATCGAAAATCTCCTTTATGCAGTTCGTTGGTGAGATAACCTCGACGCCACCCAGTACTGGGGCGGGAGTTCGGGAGTATCGCCATAACTTGTATAACGGATGCTTTTCGAAGGTTGAGATAGATGGTTTCCGAAGGTTTCTTGGTTATGTGTTGAAGGATGGATGCAGCTAGATGTAGGATTTGCTAGCTTGGGTGAGATATTATGCTTCCCCTGTATCCTCAACACCTGATTGCATAACCGGAAAGTTTCGGAAATTTCATAGGTGGGAATTCAAGTAGCCTTAGGATATCTTTCCAACAGATGTGTGATATGAAATTGGGGTTCGACGTCTAGTGGTTCGCCTATTCACGGTCGATTTTACAGTGGCCTCGTTGTGTCTTAAAGAGTCCTTGGCTATGCTGACTCGGGGATGCTTCGTATGTCATGTGCACTGCCTTGTACATGATGGTGCTGTACGGTCGAGCCCATGTAGGTCCTACCACGAACACTTCGGACGAAATTTCTATCATGTGTTTGTTCCGGCTTATTCCGCAAGCCAACCCTTGGTTTTATTTCGATTTGTGGTATTCGTTCTTCTTCGACGTCATATGTTGATTCCATCCCTCGTTGATGTACCTCTTCTACATGATTCTTCGTGGCTTCGCAATTTAGGGATATGTGACCACTTCAAGAGAAGTGCATTCGTTCATTTTGTTCGGATGTGAAGACTTATGTTGCAATTTTCATTCCATTGGATTCACCTTCTATATTTCTCTATTTGTGTGCTAATGGTGGTCAACCTCTTCAGGATGGCTCCTCCAACACGCACGACTCCGAACCCAGATCCTCCGCCACCTCCGCCTCCTCCGGAAGCATGGCAGGCTGTGATGGCTGCTACTAATGCAAATACTCAGCTGATCATGCAAATCACCCAAGAGCGGAATCAAAGCAGTCAAGGAAATCAAGGCAACAACCAGAACCAGTTTGCAACTCTACATCAGTTCCTCGCAAATGGTCCAAAGACGTTCAGCAACTGCGTTGAGGCTACCGATGCTGATGATTGGTTAGTCGATCTGGGCAAGCATTTTGAATGTAGCAATGTCAGACCTGAAGATTTCGTCAAGTTCGCGTCTTTCCAGCTCAAGGATCAGGCCGCAGAGTGGTTTCAGCAGTACCGGGATTCCAGAGGTGGACGTTTGATCACTTGGGATGATTTCCGTCGTGATTTTCGAGCTCATCACATTCCTCATAGTGTGACTGAAAGCAAACGTGAAGAATTCTGCAATCTGAAGCAAGGCTCTTTGTCTGTCTATGACTACAACAAGTTGTTCCAGAAGCTCGCCCGTTTTGCCAAGCAGGATGTTCCTGATGAGAAGAGCATGATCTATCAGTTCAGGGGTGGTCTTCGTGAAGAAATTCAGCTCGCTCTTGTCCTCTTCGAGCCGCTGAGATACTCTGAGTTCTACAACATGGCACTGAAGCAAGAGGCTGCTCATCTCAAGTGTGATGCTTCCAGGAAGCGAGTCAGAGATACTTCGTCTTCGTCCTCTACTCAAGTGGCCAAGCAGCAGAAGTATTGGCTTCCTCCTCCTCCGTTCCGTCAGCCGTATCAGCAGAAGAGCAAAGGTGGCAGTGTTTCATCCCACCCACCCAACCCAGGCTTTCAGAACAAGACTTCGTCTCAAGCTCCAAGATCGAGTGCTCCGTACCACCGTCCGCTCTCAGAGGTCACGTGCAACAAGTGCCAACAGAAGGGTCACTACGCCAACAAGTGTTTCAACCAGAGGTGTCTTCCTCCTCCTCCTCCCGTCAGATCGGCAAGTACAGCTGTGGTCAAGCATAACCCCAAGTCCGCCAAGGTCAACTTGATGAACGCAGCTCAGGCAGAGGATTCGTCAGATGTGATCATGGGTAACCTTCCTGTTAATGATATTCCTGCAAAAGTTCTTTTTGACACAGGTGCATCGCATTGTTTCATTTCAAGGCCTTTTACATCTAGGCATGGTTTGGCTCAGCAAATTCTGCCTAGTCCATTAGCAGTCGTCTCTCCTGGTAAACGCATGCAGGCTAACTCCATTGCTCCGGATATTTCTATCATGTTGGGTGATTTCAAGTTCTTGGCTTCTCCAACGGTTCTTGGCAATTCTGATATCGACCTCATTCTTGGGATGGACTGGCTCTCTAAACATAAAGCTCAGCTGGATTGTGCAGCCAAGCAGATTCAACTGACTCATTCGTCTAAGTAATTGTTTTTGCTGCTCGGGATAATACCATCCGGTTATTCTCTCTCAATGAGAAGGGTGAATTGGATGCTATTTCACAGATTCCGGTTGTTTGTGAGTATCAAGATGTCTTCCCTGAAGAACTTCCAGGCATGCCTCCAAACCGGCCCGTTGAATTCGTTATTGAACTTGAGCCCGGTACGGAACCGGTGTGCAAACGGCCTTACAAGCTCGGCCCCGAAGAGTTGAAGGAGTTGAAGAAACAGCTCGATGTGCAAGAAAGGATGGGTCTTATTCGGCCTAGTACTTCTCCGTGGGGTTGTGGTGTTCTTTTTGTGAAGAAGAAGGATGGAACGGACCGACTTTGTGTTGATTATCGTCCATTGAACAAGAAGACCATCAAGAACAAATATCCACTTCCCAACATTAATGAGCTATTCGAACAACTCAAGGGTGCCCAAGTAATCTCCAAGCTTGATCTTCGTATGGGTTATCATCAAATTCGCATTCGTGAACAAGATATTCCAAAGACGGCGTTCAGAACAAGCTATGGGTCATATGAATACACAGTTATGTCTTTTGGCCTCGCCAATGCTCCTCCGACGTTCTCTCGCATGATGAACTTCATCTCCAACCCCTTCACCAACGACTTTGTTTTGGTCTATCTCGATGATATCCTGGTTTTCTCGAAGAACAAGGAAGATCATGCCAAACACTTGCGTTTGGTTCTTGACAAGCTAAGGGAACATCAATTCTATGCCAAGTTCTCCAAGTGTGAGTTTTGGCTCGATGAAGTTCTTTATCTTGGTCATATTATCTCTGCCAAGGGCATTTCCGTGGATCCAGAGAAGGTGTCTGCAATTGTTAATTGGGAACCTCCTCAGAATGTGAAGCAACTCCGTAGCTTCCTCGGTCTTGCAAGTTATTGTCGAAGATTCGTTGAAAACTTTTCCAAGATCGCGAAGCCTCTCTCAAATCTTCTTCAGAAGCACGTCAAGTACGTTTGGTCTCCGGAGTGTGATGTTGCTTTCAACGCTTTGAAAGAGAAATTGATCACTGCTCCAGTTCTAACTCCGCCTGATGAAACCAAGCCGTACGAGGTCTTTTGTGATGCCTCTCTCCAAGGTCTCGGTGCAGTACTGATGCAAGAGAAGAAAGTTGTTGCTTATACCTCTCGCCAGTTGAAGCCAAATGAGAAGAACTACCCCACTCAAGATCTTGAGTTGGCGGCAGTTGTGCACGCATTGTTGACTTGGAGACATCTTCTCTTGGGAAGGAAAGTGGACATTTTCACTGATCACAAAAGTCTCAAGTACATCTTCACTCAGCCTAATCTCAACCTCAGGCAGACTCGATGGGTCGAAATGATTCAAGAGTACAATCCGAGTATCGAGTATACTCCAGGCAAGGCTAATGTGATTGCTGACGCTTTGAGCAGAAAAGCATATTGCAACAGTCTGATTCTCAAGCCTTATCAACCCGAGCTTTGTGAAGCCTTCCGCAAACTTAATCTGCAAGTTGTTCCTCAAGGTTTCCTTGCCAACCTTCAAGTTTATCCTACCTTGGAAGACCAGATTCGCCAAGCCCAGCTTCTTGATGCTATGGTGAAAAAGGTGAAGATTGGTATTGCAAAGAGTCAGTCCAAGTACAAGTGCTACCGACTTGATGACAAGGACACTCTCTTCTTCGAGGATCGAATTGTTGTGCCCAAAGGTGAACTTCGTAAAGTGATCATGAATGAGGCTCACAACTCTCTCCTCTCCATCCACCCTGGGAGCACGAAGATGTATCAAGACCTGAAGCAAACTTTCTGGTGGACTCGAATGAAGCGCGAGATCACTCAATTCGTGAATGAATGTGATGTCTGCAGAAGAGTGAAAGCAGAACACCAAAGGCCAGCAGGTCTCCTCCAACCTCTCACCATTCCAGAATGGAAGTTTGACCACATTGAAATGGACTTCGTGACTGGGTTTCCTAAGTCCAAGCGTGGCAATGATGCTATATTCGTTGTCATCGACAAGCTGACCAAAGTGGCTCACTTCTTGCCTATCAAAGAGTCAATCACTGCAGCTCAATTGGCGGAGCTCTACACCTCCTGCATTGTCTCTCTGCACGGTATTCCTCAAGTGATATCTTCAGACCGTGGCAGCATCTTTACCTCCAAGTTTTGGGATTCTTTTCAGAAGGCCATGGGCACCAACATTCGCTTCAGCACTGCTTTCCATCCTCAAACAAGCGGTCAAGTCGAGCGTGTCAACCAGATTCTTGAAGATATGCTCAGAGCTTGTGTTATCTCCTTCGGCATGAAGTGGGAGGATTGCCTTCCTTATGCTGAATTCTCGTACAACAACAGTTTCCAAGCAAGTTCCGGCAAGGCCCCGTTTGAAATTCTGTATGGTAGGAAGTGTCATACACCTCTCAACTGGTCCGAAACCGGTGAACGTCAGCTGCTGGGTAATGACCTGATCACAGAGGCAGAAGAGATGTGCAAGGTCATTCGTGATAACCTCAAAGCAGCCCAGTCTCGTCAGAAGAGCTACTACGACAGCAAGCACCGTGATTTGGCCTTCGAGATCGGAGATCATGTCTACCTCCGCGCCTCTCCTATGAAAGGGACTTGTCGCTTCGGTATCAAAGGGAAGCTTGCCCCAAGATACGTCGGGCCTTTCAAGATCGTCAGCAAGAGAGGCGACCTCGCCTATCAACTCGAGCTTCCTACAACCTTTGCCAATGTCCATGATGTGTTCCACGTCTCGCAACTCCAAAAGTGCTTCAAGACGCCTGAGCGCACCGTCAACTTCGAGGACATTGAGCTCCAAGAAGATCTCTCCTACCGTGAGCACCCAGTTGCAATCCTTGAAGAGACTGAACGCAAAACTCGCAACAAGTCAATCAAGTTTCTCAAAGTAAAGTGGTCACACCATTCCGACCGTGAAGCTACCTGGGAACGCGAGGATCACCTCCGTTCTGAGTACCCGGAGTTCTTTCAGTCCTAGATCTCGGGACGAGATCTTTTCGTAGTGGTGGAGTGTTGTAACGCCCCATATGTAACCTTCCCCAATTGTACTCCAACTCTTGCCGTTTCTGGCATTAAGTTATATTTAATTCTCGGGTTCGGGTCTTTGCCTCCGTGTGTGGTTTTTGTTTTCGTGCATCTCGTATCATGTCATCACGTGCATTGCATTTGCATACATGTTCATCTCATGCATTCGAGCATTTTCCCCGTTGTCCGTTTTGCATTCCGGCGCTTCGTTCTCCTCCGGTGGCCATTTCTAGCTTTCTTTCGTGTGTGGGGATTAAACATTTCCGGATTGGACCGAGACTTGCCATGCGGCCTTGGTTTACTACCGGTAGACCGTCTGTCAAGTTTCGGGTCATTTGAACTTCGTTTGATACTCCAACGGTTAACCGAGGGACCGAAAAGGCCTCGTGTGTGTGCAGCCCAACACCCCTCCATGTTGGCCCAAAACCCACCAAACTCAGCTCCATCGTCTCAGTCGTTCGATCACGATCGTGTGGGCGAAAACCGCACCTCATTTGGACTCTCCTAGCTCCACTTATGCCTATAAATAGCCCCCTCCGAAATTCTCGTTCTCCTCCCCCGAAACCCTAGTTCCTAAAAAAAACAGATCTCGGGTGAGCCGGACAACGTCCGACCCCCCCGGACACATCGCCGCCGCCTACCGGGGCGCGCCATGTGGCACGGGCGCCCCACATCGCCGCCTCCCGCGCCGCCGGCCCGCAGGCCCGCACGGGGCCCTCCCGGCCCACGCGCGCGTCGCCGCCCGCGCCTTCACCCCGCTGCCTTCGTCCTCCTCGATGGCCCCGTGCGCCGCCGCCCAGTCTGCCTAGTGCCGCCGCCGCGCCGCAGCCCCTTGCCGGCGTCGGGCCCCGCCATGGCCGCCGCTCCGCCCGCCGCCCCATCGCCGTGGCCGCCGCGCCCGGCCCCGGATCCGGCCGCCCCGGCCCCTTCTCCCACTCCGGCGGTGCTCCGGCGAGTCGCCGGCCGTCCTCGGCTTCCGTGCCCGGCGAGGAACAGTGCCCCACGCGAGATCCGGATCGGATCTACAGTAAAACCCTAGCGCCCCCCCCCCCCCCCCCCCCCGTTGACTTTCTCCTCCGTTTCAGAATTTTCTTGCTACTTTGACTGCTTGTATCTCCTCAACCGTAGCTCCGTTTTGTGCGTATGATATGTCAAAATCTTCGTCTCGACGCGTACATCATTTCATTCCATTGCATCATTTGCATTTGAGGTCATCTTGGTGCCCAAAATTCTGTTGGAAGGAGGCATGTTGAGTTAAATTGCAGATCCGTTAGTTCAACATGCACTTTTGTCATTTTTGCCATATTTAATCTGTGCATGATATGCCTGTGCCCCTTTGGGATG
This sequence comes from Triticum monococcum, assembly GCA_034509565.1. Classification (NCBI taxonomy): domain Eukaryota; kingdom Viridiplantae; phylum Streptophyta; class Magnoliopsida; order Poales; family Poaceae; genus Triticum; species Triticum monococcum. The sequence continues at coordinate 707,212,095 of CM067842.1, read as the reverse complement.
AATTGTTAAGCATGTTGTCTTCTTTCTAGAGGTGCCTTCCATGTATTTTTAGGATGTGTGTGTTGTCCTGTGCAAGCTTGCGAAGAGGGCTGCCTGAGATTACCGATTTCAGGGACTTAGTGAAAATCACTAAGTCTGAGCCGTTTTAGTTCACGATGCTATATGTCCGGCTTGTTTCCTAGTGATCCGTGCCTCTTTTGAGGATGATCAGTAAGAGTGATTTGTTATGCTTGTTGTGCTTAATCCATCCATGTCTTTACTTGTTATGTTGGAGCACCCTAGGTTGACTCAATCGAGCTCAACTTTTGGATAGTTGCTGTTTTGGGTAGATCGTGCACTCTTTTGCGATTTTGCCGGAGTTATTGCTAGTGATCCATGCATGCTATGACATTGTTCTTGCCATGTCTAGCTAGCATTGTGTGCCTTCTTAATGGATATATGCTTGCCTTGCCATGACTTGCACCGTAGTGAGAGCATCGAGCTCGTTTACATGCCTCCGTGAGTTATTATTTCAGCATGTCCCAGTTTTCACAAAGTCTGAAAACTGATTGTGTTTCATCAATGTTCGTGTGCTCGGTAGAGCATTTTGTGAACCCTTTTGGCCCCAGGTCATTTTCGGTGTTTTGTTAAGCTTGTTGAGTAGCTCCATGCCATGCTCTTACTTGCCATGTTCAGGTTTTCCTTCATGTTGTTTTGCTGCTCCGAAGAGAGCATCGTGGTCTGAAATTTCAGACTAGCGTTAATTTCGCTAAGTCTGAAATCTGTTTTGCTTATTCAGTTTTGCCATGCTTGTTTGAAGCCCTTAATGGATGAATTTGCCTATGCCTCAGTCATGATGATTTGATAAGCTTGATGAGTACATCACTGCCATGCAATTTTTTTTCATGTTGGGTGGCTGTAGCATGTTCATTTTGTTGCATTTAGGAGCCTACTTGCTGTAAATCGCAGATCGGTTCGTTTAGTAAAACGCTTGCCATTTCTAAACCGTAGCTCCGATTGACATGATCTTTATATCGTTTTCAGGGGATTCTTCCCCTCTATCCAGTGGCACACTTGGATTTCCAAGTTGAGGCCAGGTTCATGCATTTCCTGTTACATGTTGCATTCTTGCATCCCGCATCGCATTCCGCATAGCATATCATCTTTGCATCTTATTGCTTGCCCTTGCACGTGGTTGATTGTATCCTTGTTGCTTGTTTGTGTTGTTGGGTAGAGCCGGGAGACGAGTTCGCTAACGAGGAGCCCGTTGAGTTTGCTTTTGAGGATCCAGTCAATTCTGACAACTGTGCAGGCAAGATGATCACACCCTTGAAATCACTACTATCTTTGCTATGCTAGTTTGCTCGCTCTTTTGCTTTGCCAATGCTATGATGCCTACCACTTGCTTGTCAGCCTCCCAATTGCCATGATTGAGCCTCTAACCCACCTTTGTCCTAGCAAACCATTGATTGGCTATGTTACCGTTTTGCTCAGCCCTTCTTATAGCGTTGTTAGTTGCAGGTGAAGATTGGAGCCGTTCCTTGTTGGAACATTTATTTACTTGTTGGGATATCATTATATTGCTATGTTATCTTTACTCATCTATATACTTGGTAAAGGGTGGAAGGCTCGGCCTCTCGCCAAGTGTTTTGTTCCACTCTTGCCGCCCTAGTTTCCGTCATATCGGTGTTATGTTCCCGGATTGTTGCGTCCCTTACGCGGTTGGGCTATATGGGAACCCCTTGATAGTTCGCCTTGATTAAAGCTTTTCCAGCAATTCCCAACATTGGTTTTACCATTTGCCACCTACCCTTTTCTTTCCCTTGAGTTTTCGGAGCCCGAGGGTCATCTTATTTTAACCCCCCCCGGGCCAGTGCTCCTTTGAGTGTTGGTCCAACTGTCAGCTGCCGGTGGCCACCAGGGGCAACTCTGGGCTGGCCTACCCGTACCTAAGACAATCTGAGTGTGCCCTGAGAAAGAGATATGTGCAGCTCGTATCGGGATTTGTCGGCGCATTCGGGCGGTGTTGCTGGACTAGTTTTGACCTGTCGAATCATCTTGTTGTACCGGGATACCGACTCTGATCGGTGGGTCCTGGGTGGAGGTCTATTCCTTCGTTGACCGTGAGAGCTTGTTATGGGCTAAGTTGGGACCCCCCCTGCAGGGATTGATCTTTCGAAAGTCGTGCCCGCGGTTATGGGAAGATGGGAATTTGTTAATGTCCGGTTGTAGATAACTTGAACTTAATTAATTAAAACTGAATCAACTGCGTGTGTTGCCGTGATGGCCTCTTCTCGGCAGAGTCCGGGAAGTGGACACGGCGTTGGAGTCATGTTTGCATAGTCTGCTCTATTTAGTTACCGCTCGTGCTTTGCCTTCTCTTCTCGCTCTCTTTTGCGAATAAGTTAGCCACCATATATGCTAGTCGCTTGCTGCAGCTCCACTCACATTACCCCTTCCTTACCTATTTAGCTTAAATAGTCTTGATCGCGAGGGTGCGAGATTGCTGAGTCCTTGTGGCTCACAGATTACTATTACACCAGATGCAGGGACCGATGATACTCCTCCGGATGGCGCGTTCGAGCTGAAGTGGGAGTACGACGAGGACTCTCAGCGATACTATGTTTCTTTTCTGGATGATCAGTAGTGGTGCCTACTCGGGGTTCGATTCAGGGATTAGTCGCATGTTGGGGGTCTTTTCTATTTTGGCGCCGTAGTCGGGCCATGAGTGTTTGTATGATGGATGCTATTTATGTAACTTGATGTGACGTGGCGAGTGTAAGCCAACTATTATTATTATTCCCCCTTTTTATATTATATGTACATGGGTTGTGTGAAGATTGCCTCACTTGCGACATATGCCTTCAATGCGATTATGCCTCTAAGTCGTGCCTCGACACGTGGGAGATATAGTCGCATCAAGGGTGTTACATCATCGTAACAAGAAAATCAAGTTTCTACGATCTAATCGTGGAGGCGAATATTTGAGTTATGAGTTTGGACTTCATTTGGAACAATGCGGAATAGTTTCGCAACTCACGCCACCTGGAACACCACAGCGTAATGGTGTGTCCGAACGTCATAATCGTACTTTACTAGATATGGTGCGATCTATGATGTCTCTCACTGATTTACCGCTATTGTTTTGGGGTTACGCTTTAGAGACAGCTGCATTCACATTAAATAGGGCACCATCTAAATCCGTTGAGACGACACCTTATGAACTGTGGTTTGGCAAGAAACCCAAGTTATCGTTTCTTAAAGTTTTGGGGCTGCGATGCTTATGTGAAAAAACTTCAACCTGATAAGCTCGAACCCAAATCGGAGAAATGTGTCTTCATAGGATACCCAAAGGAGACTGTTAGGTACACCTTCTATCACAGATCCGAAGGCAAGATATTCATTGCTAAGAATGGATCCTTTCTAGAAAAGGAGTTTCTCTCGAAAGAAGTGAGTGGGAGGAAAGTAGAACTTGACGAGGTAATTGTACCTTCTCCCTTATTGGAAAGTAGTACATCACTGAAATCAGTTCCAGTGATTCCTACACCAGTAAGTGAGGAAGCTAATGATGATGATCATGAAACTTCTGATCAAGTTACTACCGAACCTCGTAGGTCAACCAAAATAAGATCCGCACCAGGGTGGTACAGTAATCCTGTTCTGGAAGTCATGTTACTTGACCATGATGAACCTACGAACTATGAGTAAGCGATGATGAGCCCAGATTCCGCAAAATGGCTTGAAGCCATGAAATCTGAAATGGGATCCATGTATGAGAACAAAGTATGGACTTTTGTTGACTTGCCCGATGATTGGCAAGCCATAGAGAATAAATGGATCTTCAAGAAGAAGACTGACGCTGATGGTAATGTTACTGTCTACAAAGCTCGACTTGTTGCGAAAGGTTTTCTACAAGTTCAAGGAGTTGACTATGATGAGACCTTCTCACCTGTAGCGATGCTTAAGTCCGTCTGAAGCATGTTGTATGAAATTTGGCAAATGGATGTCAAAACTGCATTCCTTAATGGATATCTTAAAGAAGAGTTGTATATGATGCAACCAGAAGGTTTTGTTGATCCAAAAGGTGCTAACAAAGTGTGCAAGCTCCAGCGATCCATTTATGGACTGGTGCAAGCCTCTCGGAGTTGGAATATACGCTTTGATAGTGTGATCAAAGCATATGGTTTTATACAGACTTTTGGAGAAGTCTGTATTTACAAGAAAGTGAGTGGGAGCTCCGTAGCATTTCTGATATTATATGTAGATGACATATTATTAATCGGAAATGATACTGAATTTCGGAATAGCATAAAAGGATACTTGAATAAGAATTTTTCAATGAAAGACCTCGGTGAAGCTGCTTATATACTGGGCATCAAGATCTATAGAGATAGATCAAGACTCTTAACTGGACTTTCACAAAACACATACCCTGATAAAGTTTTGAAGAAGTTCAAAATGGAGCAGGCAAAGAAAGGGTTCTTGCATGTATTACATGGTGTGAAGTTGAGTCAGACTCAATACCCGACCACTACAGAAGATAGAGAGAAAATGAAAGGTGTTCCGTATGCTTCAGACATAGGCTCTATCATGTATGCAATGCTGTGTACCAGACCTAATGTGTGCCTTGCTACAAGTTTAGCAGGGACGTACCAAAGTAATCCAGGAGTGGATCACTGGACAGCGGTCAAGAACATCCTGAAATACCTAAAAAGGACTAAGGATATGTTTCTCGTAGACGAAGGTGACAAAGAGCTCGTCGTGAACGGTTACGTTGATGCAAGCTTTGACACTTATCCGGATGACTCTAAGTCACAGACCGAATATGTGTTTTTATTAAATGGAGGAGCTGTCAGTTGATGCAGTTCCAAGCAGAGCGTCGTGGCGGGATCTACGTGTGAAGCGGAATACATAGCTGCTTCGGAAGCAGAAAATGAAGGAGTCTGGATGAAGGAGTTCATATCTGATCTAGGTGTCATACCTAGTGCATCGGGTCCAATGAAAATATTTTGTGACAATACTGGAGCAATTGGCCTGGCAAAGGAATCCAGATTTCACAAGAGAACCAAGCACATCAAGAGACGCTTCAATCCCATCCGCGATCAAGTCAAGGAGGGAGACAAAGAGATTTGCAAGGTACATACGGATCTGAATGTTGCAGACCCGTTGACTAAGCCTCTCTCACGAGCAAAACATGATCAGCACCAAGACTCCATGTGTGTTAGAATCATTACAATGTAATCTAGATTATTAACTCTAGTGCAAGTGGGAGACTGACGGGAATATGCCCTAGAGGCAATAATAAAGTTGTTATTTATATTTCCTTATATCATGATAAATGTTTATTATTCATGCTAGAATTGTATTAACCAGAAACTTAGTACATGTGTGAATACATAGACAAACAGAGTATCACTAGTTTGCCTCTATTTGACTAGCTCATTGATTCAATGATGGTTATGTTTCCTAACCATAGACATGAGTTGTCTTTGATTAATGGGATCACATCATTAGAGAATGATGTGATTGATATGACCCATCCGTTAGTTTAGCATGATGATCGTTTAGTTTGTTGCTATTGCTTTCTCCATAATTATACATGTTCCTATGACTATGAGATCATGCAACTCCCGAACACCGGAGGAACACTTTGTGTGCTACCAAACATCACAACGTAACTGGGTGATTATAAAGGTGCTCTACAGGTGTCTCCGATGGTGTTTGCGGAGTTGCCATGGATCAAGATTAGGATTTGTCACTCCGATTGTCGGAGAGGTATCTTTGGGCCCTCTCGGTAATGTACATCACAATAAGCCTTGCAAGCAATGTAGCTAATGAGTTAGTTATGGGATGTAGCATTACGGAGCGAGTAAAGAGACTTGTCGGTAATGAGATTGAACTAGGTATTGAGATACCGACGATCGAATCTCCGGCAAGTAACATACCGATGACAAAGGGAACAACATATACAGTTATGTGGTTTGACCGATAAAGATCTTTGTATAATATGTAGGAGCCAATATGAGCAACCAGGTTCCGCTATTGGTTATCCGGAGACATGTCTCGGTCATGTCTACATAGTTCTCGAACCCGTAGGTCCGCACGCTTAACGTTCGGTGACGATCGGTATTACGAGTTTATGTGTTTTGATGTACCAAAGGTAGTTCGGAGTCCCGGATTTGATAACGGACATGACGAGGAGTCTCGGAATAGTCGAGACGTAAAGATCGATGTATTGGAAGCCTATATTTGGACATCAGAATGGTTCCGAGTGGTTCGGGCATTTTTCCGGAGTACCGGGAGGTTACCGGAACCCCCCGGGGAGTATATGGGCCTTATTGGGCCTTAATGGAATAGAGGAGAGAGAAGTGAAAAGAGGGAGGCACGCCCCCCTTTCCTGAAGATAATATGCCCTGGAGGCAATAATAAAGTTATTATTTATTTCCTTGTATCATGATAAATGTTTATTATTCATGCTAGAATTGTATTAACCGGAAACATAATACATGTGTGAATACATAGACAAACAGAGTGTCACGAGTATGCCTCTACTTGACTAGCTCGTTAATCAAAGATGGTTATGTTTCTTAACCATAGACATGAGTTGCTATTTGGTTAATGAGATCACATCATTAGGAGAATGATGTGATTGACTTGACCCATTCCATTAGCTTAGCACTTGATCGTTTAGTTTGTTGCTATTGCTTTCTTCATAACTTATATATGTTCCTATGACTATGAGATTATGCAACTCCCATTTACCGGAGGAACACTTTGTGTGCTACCAAACATCACAACGTAACTGGGTGATTATAAAGGTGCTCTACAGGTGTCTCCGAAGGTATTTGTTGGGTTGGCGTATTTCGAGATTAGGATTTGTCACTCCGATTGTCGGAGAGGTATCTCTGGGCCCTCTCGGTAATGCACATCACTATAAGCCTTGCAAGCATTGCAACTAATAAGTTAGTTGCGGGATGATGTATTACGAAACGAGTAAAGAGACTTGCCGGTAACGAGATTGAACTAGGTATTGAGATACCGACGATCGAATCTCGGGCAAGTAACATACCGATGACAAAGGGAACAACGTGTATTGTTATGCGGTCTGACCGATAAAGATCTTGGTAGAATATGTAGGAGCCAATATGAGCATCCAGGTTCCGCTATTGGTTATTGACCGAAGACGTGTCTCGGTCATGTCTACATAGTTCTCGAGCCCGTAGGGTCCGCACACTTAAAGTTCGGTGACGATCGTAATTAGGGTTTTTGTGTTTTGATGTACCGAAGGTTTTTCAGTGTCCTGGATATGATCACGGGCATGACAAGGAGTCTCGAAATGGTCGAGACATAAAGATTGATATATTGGAAGCCTATATTTGGATATCAGAAACGTCCCGGGTGAAAGCGGGATTTTACCGGAGTACCGGGGGGTTACCGGAACCCCCCGGGGGTTATTGGGCCTACATGGTGTTGGGGAACGTTGCAGAAAACAAAAAAATTCCTACAGTTTCACCAAGATCCATCTATGAGTTCATCTAGCAACGAGTGATCGGATGCATCTACATACCTTTGTAGATCGCGAGCGGAAGCGTTCACTAGAACGTGGATGACGGAGTCGTACTCGCCGTGATTCAAATCACCGATGACCAAGCGCCGAACGGAAGGCACCTCCGCTTTCAACACACGTACGGAGCGGATGACGTCTCCTCCTTCCTGATTCCTCAAGGGGGAAGGAGAGGTTGATGAAGATCCAACAGCACGACGGCGTGGTGGTGGATGCAGGGCGTCACAGTAGCAGGGCTTCGCCTTGTACTACGAGAGAGAGAGGTGTAGCAGGGGAGAGGGAGGCGCCAAGGATGCAGGGTGCGGCTGCCCCCTCCCTCCCCTCCTTTATATAGGCCCCTAGGGGGGTGCCGGCCCCTTGGAGATTGGATCTCCCAAGGGGGGGCGGCGGCCAGGGCTGGAGTAGCCCCCAAGGCAAGGTGGGGCGCCCCCCCCACCCCTAGGGTTCCAACCCTAGGCGCATGGGGTGGGCCTAGGGGGGCGCACCAACCCACTATGGGCTGGTTCCCCTCCCCACTTTGGCCCATGGGGCCCTCCGGGATGGGTGGCCCCACCCAATGGACCCCCGGGACCCTTCCGGTGATCCCGGTACAATACCGGTGACCCCGAAACTTTCCCGTTGGCCAAAACAGCACTTCCTATATTATTCTTCACCTCCGGACCATTCCAGAACTCCTCGTGACGTCCGGGATCTCATCCGGGACTCCGAACAACTTTCAGGTTACTGCATATTCATATCTTTACAACCCTAGCATCACCGAACCTTAAGTGTGTAGACCCTACGGGTTCGGGAGACATGTAGACATGACCGAGATCGCTCTCCGGTCAATAACCAACAGCGGGATCTGGATACCCATGTTGGCTCCCACATGCTCCTCGATGATCTCATTGGATGAACCACGATGTCAAGGATTCAAACAACCCCGTATACAATTCCCTTCGTCAATCGGTATGTTACTTGCCCGAGATTTGATCGTCGGTATTCCAATACCTCGTTCAATCTCGTTACCGGCAAGTCACTTTACTCGTACCGTAATGCATGATCCCATGACCAGACACTTGATCACTTTGAGCTCATAATGATGATGCATTACCGAGTGGGCCCAGTGATACCTCTCCGTCATACGGAGTGACAAATCCCAGTCTTGATCCGTGTCAACCCAAGAGACACTTTCGGAGATACCCGTAGTATACCTTTATGGTCACCCAGTTACGTTGTGACGTTTGGTACACCCAAAGCACTCCTACGGTATCCGGGAGTTACACGATCTCATGGTCTAAGGAAAGGATACTTGATATTGGAAAACTCTAGCAAACGAACAACACAATCTTGTGCTATGTTTAGGATTGGGTCTTGTCCATCACATCATTCTCCTAATGATGTGATCTCGTTATCAATGACATCCAATGTCCATAGTCAGGAAACCATGACTATCTGTTGATCAACGAGCTAGTCAACTAGAGGCTTACTAGGGACATGTTGGTGTCTATTATTCACACATGTATTATGATTTTGGATAACACAATTATAGCATGAATAAAAGACAATTATCATGAACAAGGAAATATAATAATAATGCTTTTATTATTGCCTCTAGGGCATATTTCCAACAGTCTCCCACTTGCACTAGAGTCAATAATCTAGTTACATTGTGATGAATCCAACACCCATGGAATTCTGGTGTTGATCATGTTTTGCTCTAGGGAGAGGTTTAGTCAACGGATCTGCTACATTCAGGTCCGTATGCACTTTACAAATATCTATGTCTCCATCTTGAACATTTTCACGAATGGAGTTGAAGCGACGCTTGATGTGCCTTGTCTTCTTGTGAAACCTGGGCTCCTTGGGAAGTGCAATAGCTCCAGTGTTGTCATAGAAGAGCTTGATCGGTCCCGACGCATTGGGTATGACTCCTAGGTCGGTGATGAACTCCTTCACCCAAATTGCTTCATGTGCCGCCTCCGAGGCTGCCATGTACTCCGCTTCACATGTAGATCCTGCCACGACGCTCTGCTTGCAACTGCACCAGCTTACTGCCCCACCATTCAAAATATACACGTATCTGGTTTGTGACTTAGAGTCATCTAGATCTGTGTCAAAGCTAGCATCGACGTAACCCTTTACGACGAGCTCTTCGTCACCTCCATAAACGAGAAACATTTCCTTAGTCCTTTTCAGATACTTCAGGATATTCTTGACCGTTGTCTAGTGTTCCTTGCCAGGATTACTTTGGTACCCCCCTACCAAACTTACGGCAAGGTTTACATCAGGTCTGGTACACAGCATGGCATACATAATAGAACCTATGGCTGAGGCATAGGGGATGACACTCATCTCTTCTATATCTTCTGCCGTGGTCGGACATTGAGCTGAGCTCAATTTCACACCTTGCAGCACAGGCAAGAACCCCTTCTTAGACTGATCCATATTGAACTTCTTCAATATCTTATCAAGGTATGTGCTTTGTGAAAGACCTATGAGGCGTCTTGATCTATCTCTATAGATCTTGATGCCTAATATATAAGCAGCTTCTCCGAGGTCCTTCATTGAAAAACTCTTATTCAAGTAGGCCTTAATGTTGTCCAAGAGTTCTATATCATTTCCCATCAAAAGTATGTCATCTACATATAATATGAGAAATGCTACAGAGCTCCCACTCACTTTCTTGTAAACGCGGGCTTCTCCATAAGTCTGTGTAAACCCAAACGCTTTGATCATCTCATCAAAGCGAATGTTCCAACTCCGAGATGCTTGCACCAGCCCATAAATTGAGCAGTGGAGCTTGCACACCTTGTTAGCATTCTTAGGATCGACAAAACCTTCCGGCTGCATCATATACAATTCTTCCTTAAGGAAACCATTAAGGAATGCCGTTTTGACGTCCATTTGCCATATCTCATAATCGTAGAATGCGGCAATTGCTAACATGATTTGGACGGACTTCAGCTTCGCTACCGGTGAGAAAGTCTCATCGTAGTCAACCCCTTGAACTTGTCGATAACCCTTAGCAACAAGCCAAGCTTTATAGATGGTCACATTACCATCCGCGTCTGTCTTCTTCTTAAAGATCCATTTATTTTCTATGGCTCGCCGTTCAACGGGCAAGTCAGTCAAAGTCCATACTTCATTTTCATACATGGATCCTATCTTGGATTTCATGGCTTCTAGCCATTTGTCGGAATCCGGGCCCGCCATCGCTTCTTCATAGTTCGAAGGTTCACCGTTGTCTAACAACATGATTTCCAAGACAGGGTTGCCGTACCACTCTGGTGCCGAACGTGTCCTTGTGGACCTACGAATTTCAGTAGGATCTTGATCAGAAGTATCTTGATCATCGTCATTAACTTCCTCTCTAGTCGGTGCAGGCACCTCAGCAACACTTTCTTGAGTTGTGCCTTGTTCCGGTTCAAGAGGTAATACTTCATCAAGTTCTACTTTCCCCCCACTTACTTCTTTCGAGAGAAACTCTTTCTCCAGAAAGGATCCATTCTTGGCAACAAAGATCTTGCCTTCGGATCTGAGGTAGAAGGTATACCCAATAGTTTCTTTAGGGTATCCTATGAAGACGCATTTTTCCGACTTGGGTTCGAGCTTTTCAGGTTGAAGTTTCTTGACATAAGCATCGCATCCCCAAAATTTTAGAAACGACAACTTAGGTTTCTTCCCAAAGCATACTTCATACGGTGTCGTCTCAACGGATTTCGACGGAGCCCTATTTAAAGTGAATGTGGCAGTCTCTAAAGCATAGCCCCAAAAAGATAGCGGTAAATCGGTAAGAGACATCATAGATCGCACCATATCTAATAGAGTGCGATTACGACGTTCGGACACACCATTACGCTGAGGTGTTCCAGGCGGCATGAGTTGTGAAACTATTCCACATTTTCTTAAGTGTGTGCCAAATTCATGACTCAAGTATTCTCCTCCACGATCTGATCGTAGGAGCTTGATTTTCCTGTCACGTTGATTTTCAACCTCACTCTAAAATTCCTTGAACTTTTCAAAGGTCTCAGACTTGTGTTTCATCAAATAGATATACCCATATCTACTCAAGTCATCAGTGAGTGTGAGAACATAACGATAGCCACCGCAAGCCTCAACACTCATTGGACCGCACACATCAGTATGTATGATTTCCAAAAAGTTGGTTGCTCGCTCCATTGTTCCTGAGAACGGAGTCTTGGTCATTTTACCCATGAGGCATGGTTCGCACGTGTCAAATGATTCGTAATCAAGAGACTCTAAAAGTCCATCTGCATGGAGCTTCTTCATGCGTTTGACACCTATGTGACCAAGGCGGCAGTGCCACAAGTATGTGGGACTATCATTATCAACCTTACATCTTTTGGTACTCACACTATGAATATGTGTAGCATTACGCTCGAGATTCATTAAGAATAAACCATTCACCATCGGAGCATGACCATAAAACATATCTCTCATATAAATAGAACAACCATTATTCTCGGATTTAAATGAGTAGCCATCTCGTATCAAACGAGATCCTGATACAATGTTCATGCTCAAACTTGGCACTAAATAACAATTATTAAGGTTCAAAACTAATCCCATAGGTAAATGAAGAGGCAGCGTGCCGACGGCGATCACATCGACCTTGGAACCATTCCCGACGCGCATCGTCACCTCGCCCTTTGCCAGCCGTCGCTTATTCTGCAGCTCCTGTTTTGAGTTACAAATGTGAGCAACTGCACCGGTATCAAATACCCAAGAGCTACTACGAGTACTGGTAAGGTGCACATCAATTACATGTGTATCACATTACCTTTTGTGATGCCGGCCTTCTTATCTGCTAAGTATTTGGGGCAATTCCGCTTCCAGTGACCACTTCCCTTGCAATAAAAACAATCAGTCTCGGGCTTGGGTCCATTCTTTGGCTTCTTCCCGGTAGCTTGCTTGTCGGGCGCGGCAACTCCCTTGCCGTCCTTCTTGAAGGTTTTCTTGCCCTTGCCTTTCTTGAACTTAGTGGTTTTATTCACCATCAACACTTGATGTTCCTTTCTGACTTCTACCTCTGCTGATTTCAGCATTGCAAATACTTCAGGAATGGTCTTTTCCATCCCCTGCATATTGAAGTTCATCACAAAGCTCTTGTAGCTTGGTGGAAGTGACTGAAGGATTTTGTCAATGACCGCGTCATCCGGGAGATTAACTCCCAGCTGAGTCAAGCGGTTATGCAACCCAGACATAGTGAGTATATGCTCACTGACAGAACTATTTTCCTCCATCTTACAGCTGAAGAACTTGTCGGAGACTTGATATCTCTCGACCTGGGCATGAGCTTGGAAAACCATTTTCAGCTCTTCGAACATCTCATATGCTCTGTGTCTCTCAAAACGTTTTTCGAGTCCCGGGTCTAGGCTGTAAAGCATGCCGCACTGAACGAGGGAGTAGTCATCGGTACGTGCCTGCCAAGCGTTCATAACGTCTTGTTCTGCAGGGAGAACAGATGCGTCACCCAGCGGTGCTTGTAGGACATAATCTTTCTTGGCAGCTATGAGGATGATCCTCAGGTTCCGGACCCAGTCCGTGTAGTTGCTTCCATCGTCTTTCAGCTTGGTTTTCTCTAGGAACGCGTTGAAGTTGAGGACTACGTTGGCCATTTGATCTACAAGACATATTGTAAATATTTTAGACTAAGTTCATGATAATTAAGTTCATCTAATCAAATTATTTAATGAACTCCCACTTAGATAGACATCCCTCTTCTAGTCATCTAAGTATAACATGATCCAAGTTAACTAGGTTGTGTCCGATCATCATGTGAGATGGACTAGTCAACGTCGGTGAACATCTTCATGTTGATCGTATCTTCTATATGACTCATGTTCGACCTTTCGGTCTTCTGTGTTCCGAGGCCATGTCTGTACATGTTAGGCTCGTCAAGTCAACCTAAGTGTTTTGCATGTGTAAATCTGTCTTACACCTGTTGTATGTGAACGTTAGAATCTATCACACCCGATCATCACGTGGTGCTTCGAAACAACGAACTGTCGCAACGGTGCACAGTTAGGGGGAACACTTTCTTGAAATTATTATGAGGGATCATCTTATTTACTACCGTCGTTCTAAGTAAACAAGATGCAAAAACATGATAAACATCACATGCAAATAATAAAAGTGACATGATATGGCCAATATCACATAGCTCCTTTGATCTCCATCTTGGGGCTCCATGATCATCTTGTCACCGGCATGACACCATGATCTCCATCATCATGATCTCCATCATCGTGTCTCCATGAAGTTGCTCGCCAACTATTACTTCTACTACTATGGCTAACGCGTTTAGCAATAAAGTAAAGTAATTTACATGGCGTTTCTCAATGACACGCAGGTCATACAAAAAATAAAGACAACTCCTATGGCTCCTGCCGGTTGTCATACCCATCGACATGCAAGTCGTGATTCCTATTACAATAGCATGAACATCTCATACATCACATATAGATCATTCATCGTTCATCACAACTTTGGCCATATCACATCACAAAACACTTGCTGCAAAAACAAGTTAGATGTCCTCTAATTGTTGTTGCAAGTTTTACGTGGCTGCAATAGGGTTCTAGCAAGAACGTTTTCTTACCTACGTGAAAGCCACAACGTGATTTTTCAACTTCTATTTACCCTTCATAAGGACCCTTTTCATCGAATCCGCTCCAACTAAAGTGGGAGAGACAGACACCCGCCAGCCACCTTACAAAACTAGTGCATGTTAGTCGGTGGAACCGGTCTCACGTAAGCGTACGTGTAAGGTTGGTCCGGGCCGCTTCATCCCACAATACCGCTGAAGCATGATAAGACTAGTAGCGGCAAGAAAGTTGACAACATCTACGCCCACAACAAATTGTGTTCTACTTGTGCAAAGAGAACTACACATAGACCTAGCTCATGATGCCACTGTTGGGGAACGTTGCAGAAAACAAAAAATTTCCTACGGTTTCACCAAGATCCATCTATGAGTTCATCTAGCAACGAGTGATCGGATGCATCTACATACCTTTGTAGATCGCGAGAGAGAGAGAGGTGTAGCCGGGGAGAGGGAGGCGCCAAGGATGCAGGGTGCGGCTACCCTCTCCCTCCCCTCCATTATATAGGCCCCTAGGGGGCGCCGGCCCCTTGGAGATTGGATCTCCCAAGGGGGGGCGGCGGCCAGGGCTGGAGTAGCCCCCAAGGCAAGGTGGGGCGCCCCCCCACCCCTAGGGTTCCAACCCTAGGCGCATGGGGTGGGCCTAGGGGGGCGCACCAGCCCACTATGGGCTGGTTCCCCTCCCCACATTGGCCCATGGGGCCCTCCGGGATGGGTGGCCCCACCCGGTGGACCCCCGGGACCCTTCCGATGATCCCGGTACAATACCGGTGACCCCGAAACTTTCCCGTTGGCCAAAACAGCACTTACTATATATTATTCTTCACCTCCGGACCATTCCGGAACTCCTCGTGACGTCCAGGATCTCATCCGGGACTCCGAACAACTTTCAGATTATTGCATATTCATATCTTTACAACCCTAGCGTCACCGAACCTTAAGTGTGTAGACCCTACGGGTTCGGGAGACATGTAGACATGACCGAGATCGCTCTCCGGTCAATAACCAACAACGGGATCTGGATACCCATGTTGGCTCCCACATGCTCCTCGATGATCTCATCGGATGAACCACGATGTCAAGGATTCAAACAACCCCGTATACAATTCCCTTCGTCAATCGGTATGTTACTTGCCCGAGATTCGATCGTCGGTATTCCAATACCTCGTTCAATCTCGTTACCGGCAAGTCACTTTACTCGTACCCTAATGCATGATCCCGTGACCAGACACTTGGTCACTTTGAGCTCATAATGATGATGCATTACCGAGTGGGCCCAGTGATACCTCTCCGTCATACGGAGTGACAAATCCCAGTCTTGATCCGTGTCAACCCAACAGACACTTTTGGAGATACCCGTAGTATACCTTTATGGTCACCCAGTTACGTTGTGACGTTTGGTACACCCAAAGCACTCCTACGGTATCCGGGAGTTACACGATCTCATGGTCTAAGGAAAGGATACTTGACATTGGAAAACTCTAGCAAACGAACTACATGATCTTGTGCTATGTTTAGGATTGGGTCTTGTCCATCACATCATTCTCCTAATGATGTGATCTCGTTATCAATGACATCCAATGTCCATAGTAAGGAAACCATGACTATCTGTTGATCAACGAGCTAGTCAACTAGAGGCTTACTAGGGACATGTTGGTGTCTATTATTCACACATGTATTACGATTTCCGGATAAC
Organism: Triticum monococcum; assembly: GCA_034509565.1. Lineage (NCBI taxonomy): Eukaryota > Viridiplantae > Streptophyta > Magnoliopsida > Poales > Poaceae > Triticum > Triticum monococcum. Next base: position 707,196,249 of record CM067842.1, on the reverse strand, counting down.
ACAATTATAGCATGAATAAAAGACAATTATCATGAACAAGGAAATATAATAATAATGCTTTTATTATTGCCTCTAGGGCATATTTCCAACACATGGGCCCTAAGGGAGAAGAGGAGGGCCGGCCAGGGCAGGCCGCGCGCCCCCTCTTCCCACTAGTCCGAATAGGACAAGGAAGGGGGCGGCGCCCCCCTTTCCTCTTTCTCCCTTCCCCCTTCCTTTTCCAACAAGGCAAGAGGGGGGTGTCCAACTCCCCGTGGGAGTAGGACTTCTCCAGGCGCACCCCTTGGGCCGGCTGCACCTCCCCCTCTCCCTCCTTTGTATACGGGGGCAAGGGGGCACCCCATGACACACAAGTTGATCTTCATGATCGTTCCTTAGCAGTGTGCGGTGCCCCCTTCCACCATATTCCACCTCGGTCATATCGTAGCGGTGCTTAGGCGAAGCCCTGCGTCGGTAGAACATCATCACCGTCATCACTCCATCGTGATGATGAAACTCTCCCTCAACACTTTGCTGGATCGAAGCTCGAGGGACGTCACGGAGTTGAACGTCTGCAGATCTCAGAGGTGTCGTACGTTTGGTACTTGGATCAGTCGGATCGAGAAGACGTACGACTACTTCCTCTATGTTGTGTCAACGCTTCCATTGCCGGTCTACGAGGGTACGTAGACAACACTCTCCCCTCTCATTGCTATGCATCACCATGATCTTGCGTGTGCGTAGCAATTTTTTTGAAATTACTATGTTCCCCAACAGTGGCATCCGAGCCTAGGTTTTATGCGTTGATGTTATGCACGAGTAGAACACAAGTGAGTTGTGGGCGATATAAGTCATACTGCTTACCAGCATGTCATACTTTGGTTCGGCGGTATTGTTGGATGAAGCAGCCCGGACCGACATTACGCGTACGCTTACGCGAGACTGGTTCTACCGACGTGCTTTGCACACAGGTGGCTGGCGGGTGTCAGTTTCTCCAACTTTAGTTGAACCAAGTGTGGCTACGCCCGGTCCTTGCAAAGGTTAAAACAACACCAACTTGACAAACTATCGTTGTGGTTTTGATGCGTAGGTAAGAACGGTTCTTGCTAAGCCCGTAGCTGCCACGTAAAACTTGCAACAACAAAGTAGAGGACGTCTAACTTGTTTTTGCCGGGCATGTTGTGATGTGATATGGTCAAGACATGATGCTAAATTTTATTGTATGAGATGATCATGTTTTTTAACCGAGTTATCGGCAACTGGCAGGAGCCATATGGTTGTCGCTTTATTGTATGCAATACAATCGCGCTGTAATGCTTTACTTTATCATTAAGCGGTAGTGATAGTCGTGGGAGCATAAGATTGGCGAAACAACAACGATGCTACGATGGAGATCAAGGTGTCGCGCCGGTGACGATGGTGACCATGACGGTACTTCAGAGATGGAGATCACAAGTACAAGATGATGATGGCCATATCATATCACTTATATTGATTGCATGTGATGTTTATCTTTTATGCATCTTATCTTGCTTTGATTGACGGTAACATTATAAGATGATCCCTCACTAAATTATCAAAGTATAAGTGTTCTCCCTGAGTATGCACCATTGCGAAAGTTCTTTGTGCTGAGACACCACGTGATGATCGGGAGTGATAGGCTCTACGTTCAAATACAACGGGTGCAAAACAGTTGCACACGCGGAATACTCAGGTTAAACTTGACGAGCCTAGCATATAACAGATATGGCCTCGGAACACGGAGACCGAAAGGTCGAGCGTGAATCATATAGTAGATATGATCAACATATTGATGTTCACCATTGATACTACTCCATCTCACATGATGATCGAACATGGTTTAGTTGATTTGGATCACGTGATCACTTAGAGGATTAGAGGGATATCTTTCTAAGTGGGAGTTCTTAAGTAATATGATTAATTGAACTTAAATTTATCATGAATTTAGTACCTGATAGTATCTTTCTTGTCTATGTTTGATTGTAGATAGATGGCTCGTGTTGTTGTTCCGTTGAATTTTAATGCGTTCCTTGAGAAAGCAAAGTTGAAAGATGATGGTAGCAATTACACGGACTGGGTCCGTAACTTGAGGATTATCCTCATTGCTGCATAGAAGAATTACGTCCTGGAAGCACTGCTAAGTGCCAAGCCTGCTACAGGAGCAACACCAGATGTTATGAACGTCTGGCAGAGCAAAGCTGATGACTACTCGATAGTTCAGTGTGCCATGCTTTACGGCTTAGAACCGGGTCTTCAACGATGTTTTGAACGTCATGGAGCATATGAGATGTTCCAGGAGTTGAAGTTAATATTTCAAGCAAATGCTCGGATTGAGAGATATGAAGTCTCCAATAAGTTCTATAGCTGCAAGATGGAGGAGAATAGTTCTGTTAGTGAACATATACTCAAAATGTCTGGGTATCATAATCACTTGACTCAACTGGGGGTTAATCTTCTTCTTGTTGATAGTGTCATTGACAGAGTTCTTCAATCACTGCCACCAAGCTACAAAAGCTTCGTGATGAACTATAATATGCACGGGATGAATAAGACTATTCCTGAGCTCTTCGCGATGCTAAAAGCCGCGGAGGTAGAAATCAAGAAGGAGCATCAAGTGTTGATGGTCAATAAGACCACCAGTTTCAAGAAAAAGGGTAAACAAAAGAAGAAAGGGAACTTCAAGAAGAACAGCAAACAAGTTGCTGCTCAGGAGAAGAAACCCAAGTCTGGACCTAAGCCTAAGACTGAGTGCTTCTACTGCAAGCAGACTGGTCACTAGAAGCGGAACTGCCCCAAGTATTTGGCGGATAAGAAGGATGGCAAAGTGAACAAAGGTATATGTGATATACATGTTATTGATGTGTACCTTACTAATGCTCGCAGTAGCACCTGGGTATTTGATACTGGTTCTGTTGCATACATTTGCAACTCGAAACAGGGGCTACAGATTAAGCGAAGATTGGCTAAGGATGAGGTGATGATGCGCGTGGGAAATGGTTCCTAAGTCGATGTGATTGCGGTCGGCACGCTACCTCTACATCTACCTTCGGGATTAGTATTAGACCTAAATAATTGTTATTTGGTGCCAGCATTGAGCATGAACATTATATCTGGATCTTGTTTGATGCGAGGCGGTTATTCATTGAAATCAGAGAATAATGGTTGTTCTATTTATATGAGTAATATCTTTTATGGTCATGCACCCTTGAAGAGTGGTCTATTTTTGATGAATCTCGATAGTAGTGATACACATATTCATAATGTTGAAATCAAAAGATGCAGCGTTGATAATGATATTGCAACTTATTTGTGGCACTGCCGTTTAGGTCATATCGGTGTAAAGCGCATGAAGAAACTCCATACTGATGGACTTTTGAAACCACTTGATTATGAATCACTTGGTACTTGCGAACCGTGCCACACGGGTAAGATGACTAAAACGCCGTTCTCCGGTACTATGGAGAGAGCAACAGATTTGTTGGAAATCATACATACAGATGTATGTGGTCCAATGAATGTTGAGGCTCGTGGCGGATATCGTTATTTTCTCACCTTCACAGATGATTTAAGCAGATATGGGTATATCTACTTAATGAAACATAAGTCTGAAACATTTGAAAAGTTCAAAGAATTTCAGAGTGAAGTTGAAAATCATTGTAACAAGAAAATAAAGTTTCTACGATCTGATCGTGGAGGAGAATATTGGAGTTACGAGTTTGGTCTACATTTGAAACAATGCGGAATAGTTTCGCAACTCACGCCACCCGGAACACCATAGCGTAATGGTGTGTCCGAATGTCATAATCGTACTTTATTAGATATGGTGCGATCTATGATGTCTCTTACTGATTTACCGCTATCGTTTTGGGGTTATGCTTTAGAGACGGCTGCATTCACGTTAAATAGGACACCAACGAAATCCGTTGAGACGACGCCTTATGAACTGTAGTTTGGCAAGAAACCAAAGTTGTCATTTCTGAAAGTTTGGGGCTGCGATGCTTATGTGAAAAAGCTTCAACCTGATAAGCTCGAGCCCAAATCGGAGAAATGTGTCTTCATAGGATACCCAAAGGAGACTGTTGGGTACACCTTCTATCACAGATCCGAAGGCAAGACTTTTGTTGCTAAATTCGGAGTTTTTCTAGAGAAGGAGTTTCTCTCAAAAGAAGTGAGTGGGAGAAAAGTAGAACTTGATGAGGTAACTGTACCTGCTCCCTTATTGGAAAGTAGTACATCACAGAAACCGGTTTCTGTGACACCTACACGAATTAGTGAGGAAGCTAAAGATAATGATCATGAAACTTCATATCAAGTTACTACCGAACCTCGTAGATCAACCAGAGTAAGATCCGCACCAGAGTGGTATAGTAATCATGTTCTGGAAGTCATGCTACTAGATCATGATGAACCTACGAACTATGAAGAAGCGATGGTGAGCCCAGATTCCGCAAAATGGCTAGAAGCCATGAAATCTGAGATGGGATCCATGTATGAGAACAAAGTGTGGCCTTTGGTTGACTTGCCCGTTGATCGGCAAGCAATTGAGAATAAATGGATCTTCAAAAAGAAGACTGACGCTGACGGTAATGTTACTGTCTACAAAGCTCGACTTGTTGCGAAAGGTTTTCGACAAGTTCAAGGGATTGACTATGATGAGACCTTCTCACCCGTAGCGATGCTTAAGTCTGTCCGAATCATGTTAGCAATTGCCGCATTTTATGATTATGAAATTTGGCAAATGGATGTCAAAACTGCATTCCTGAATGGATTTCTGGAAGAAGAGTTGTATATGATGCAACCAAAAGGTTTTGTCGATCCAAAGGGAGCTAACAAAGTGTGCAAGCTCCAGCGATCCATTTATGGACTGGTGCAAGCCTCTCGGAGTTGGAATAAACGCTTTGATAGTATGATCAAAGCATTTGGTTTTATACAGACTTTTGGAGAAGCCTGTATTTACAAGAAAGTGAGTGGGAGCTCTATAGCATTTCTGATATTATATGTGGATGGCATATTATTGATTGGAAATAATATAGAATTTCTAGATAGCATAAAGGGATACTTGAATAAGAGTTTTTCAATGAAAGACCTCGGTGAAGCTGCTTACATATTGGGCATTAAGATCTATAGAGATAGATCAAGATGCTTAATTGGACTTTCACAAAGCACATACCTTGACAAAGTTTTGAAGAAGTTCAAAATGGATCAAGCAAAGAAAGGGTTCTTGCCTGTGTTACAAGGTGTGAAGTTGAGTAAGACTCAATGTCCGACCACTCCAGAAGATAGAGAGAAAATGAAAGATGTTCCCTATGCTTCAGCCATAGGCTCTATCATGTATGCAATGCTGTGTACCAGACCTGATGTGTGCCTTGCTATAAGTCTAGCAGGGCGGTACCAAAGTAATCCAGGAGTGGATCACTGGACAACGGTCAAGAACATCCTAAAGTACCTGAAAAGAACTAAGGATATGTTTCTCGTATATGGAGGTGACAAAGAGCTCATCGTAAATAGCTACGTTGATGCAGCTTTGACACTGATCCAGACGATTCTAAATCACAAACCAGATACGTGTTTACAGTAAACGGTGGAGCTGTCAGTTGGTGCAGTTCTAAACAAAGCGTTGTGGCGGGATCTACATGTGAAGCGGAGTACATAGCTGCTTCAGAAGCAGCAAATGAAGGAGTCTGGATGAAGGAGTTCATATCCGATCTAGGTGTCATACCTAGTGCATTGGGTCCAATGAAAATCTTTTGTGACAATACTGGTGCAATTGCCTTGGCAAAGGAATCCAGATTTCACAGGAGAACCAAACACATCAAAAGACGCTTCAATTCCATTCGAGATTTAGTCCGAGTGGGAGACATAGAAATTTGCAAGATACATACGGATCTGAATATTGCAGACCCGCTAACTAAGCATCTTCCACGAGCAAAACATGATCAGCACCAAGGCTCCATGGGTGTTAGAATCATTACTGTGTAATCTAGATTATTGACTCTAGTGCAAGTGGGAGACTGAAGGAAATATGCCCTAGAGGCAATAATAAAGTTATTATTTATTTCCTTGTATCATGATAAATGTTTATTATTCATGCTAGAATTGTATTAACCGGAAACATAATACATGTGTGAATACATAGACAAACAGAGTGTCACTAGTATGCCTCTAATTGACTAGCTCGTTAATCAAAGATGGTTATGTTTCCTAACCATAGACATGAGTTGTTATTTGGTTAACGGGATCACATCATTAGGAGAATGATGTGATTGACTTGACCCATTCCATTAGCTTAGCACTTGATTGTTTAGTTTGTTGCTATTGCTTTCTTCATAACTTATATATGTTCCTATGACTATGAGATTATGCAACTCCCGTTTATCGGAGGAACACTTTGTGTGCTAACAAACGTCACAATGTAACTGGGTGATTATAAAGGTGCTCTATAGGTGTCTCCGAAGGTATTTGTTGGGTTGGCGTATTTCGAGATTAGGATTTGTCACTCCGATTGTCGGAGAGGTATCTTTGGGCCCTCTCGGTAATGCACATCACTCAACCTTGCAAGCATTGCAACTAATAAGTTAGTTGCGGGATGATGTATTACGGAACGAGTAAAGAGACTTGCCGGTAACGAGATTGAACTAGGTATTGAGATACCGATGATCGAATCTCGGGCAAGTAACATACCGATGACAAAGGGAACAACGTATATTGTTATGCCGTCTGACCGATAAAGATCTTCGTAGAATATGTACGAGCCAATATGAGCATCCAGGTTCCGCTATTGGTTATTGACGGGAGACGTGTCTCGGTCATGTCTACGTAGTTCTCAAACCCGTAGGGTCCGCACGCTTAAAGTTCGGTGACGATCGTAATTAGGGTTTTTGTGTTTTGATGTACCGAAGGTTCTTCGGTGTCCCGGATATGATCACGGACATGACAAGGAGTCTCGAAATGGTCGAGACATAAAGATTGATATATTGGAAGCCTATATTTGGATATCGGAAACGTCCCGGGTGAAATTGGGATTTTACCGGAGTACCGGGGGGTTACTGGAAACCCCCGGGCGTTATTGGGCCTACATGGGCCCTAAGGGAGAAGAGGAGGGACGGCTAGGGCAGGCCGCGCGCCCCCTCCCCCTAGTCCGAATAGGACAAGGAAGGGGTGGGGCGGCGCCTGTAACGCCCCGAGACCGATGTGCCAGGTGTCCTCCAGTTATTCGTTGTTGTTGCCATGTCATTGCTTGCGTGTCATGCATTGCATATCATGTCATCATGTGCATTTCATTCGCATACATGTTCATCTCATGCATCCGAGCATTTTCCCCGTTGTCCGTTTTGCATTCCGGCGCTCCGTTCTCCTCCGGTGGTCATTTCTAACTTTCTTTCGTGTGTAGGGATTAAACATATCCGGATTGGACCAAGACTTTTCAAGCGGCCTTGGTTTACTACCGGTAGACCGCCTGTCAAGTTTCGTACCATTTGGACTTCGTTTGATGCTCCAACGATTAACCGAGGGACCGAGAAGGCCTCGTGTGTGTTGCAGCCCAACACCCCTCCATTTTGGTCCAAAACCCACCTAAACCTCCTCCATCATCTCGGTCATTCGATCACGATCGCGTGGCCAAAAATCGCACCTCATTTGGACTCTCCTAGCTCCCTCTACCTATCAATATGTGATCCCCTTCGAAATATTCGCGGTACAAACCCTAACCTTCGTCCTCCTTGCGCCGCCGGACACGTCCGCCCGGCGGCCGGACATGTCCACCCCGGCCGGCCACGTCGCGCGACCAATGGTGCGCCGCCATGTCACCATCGCTGCCGCCCTCGGTCTATCCCCTTGCGCCACCTGGCCCCTGCCTCTTCTCTGCCGCCGCGCCTCACCCGCCGGCCCGCCAGGGCCCGCACGGGGCCCTCCGAGCCCGGTCGCCGCCGCCTGTCGCTCGGCTCATGAGAGCCCGAGCCTCGCCTCACGCTCCCCGGCCGAGCTCCTCCGCCGCCTTCCTCGCCGCCCCGCCGCGCCAGCTCCGCCGGAGGCCGCCGGCCGCCGCCCTTCGCTTCGGCGCCGCCTCGCCTCCGCCGCCGCCATGGGCTGCCCCCGCCGCCGCTCGTCGCGGATCCGGTTGGGCCGGACCGGATCCGGCCGCCCTCACTTCTCCGGCACCGCCCCGCGCCTCCCTGCCTTCTTTCCCATCTCCTGCGAGTCTCTCCGGTGAGATCCGTGCTGCATCGAAATCCGTGCCAAGAACCCTATATCTGGAGGTGGTAATTTCTACCAAGTCCCCGAGTTTCCCATGTTTCAAATGCACATGTTCATCGCATCGTTACTCCTCATCCGTAGCTCCGATTCATGCATCTAGCATATCAAAATGTTCGTCTCAGAGAGCACATCATTTCATCTCATTGCATCATTTCCATTTGAGTGCATCTTGATGCCCGAAATGCTGTTAGAAGAGTGCTACTTGAGATAATTGTCAGATCTGCTGCTCCATTTAGATATTTGTCATTTTTCCCATGATTAATGTGTGCTTGATATGCCCATGAGCTCCATATGTGTTTTGTTAAGGGTTTTGCCATCTTTTCAGAGGTGCAACCCATGTATTTTTGTGATGTGTGTGGTGACTAGCACAAGCTTGCCAAGTGAGGCACTTGGTAATGCTGATTTCAGGGACTTAGCATTTCCACCAAGTCCTTGGACTGTTCATCTCATGATGCCATATGTTCATGTTGTTTCCTAGTGATCCGTGCCTATTTTGAGGATGATCAGTAAGGATCATTGGTTAATCTTGTAATGCTCTATCCATCCATATCTTTGTTTGCAATTGTGGAGCACCCTAGATTGAGTCAATCGAGCTCTACTTTTGCTATTTCATGAATCTGGGCAGATTGTCTACATGTTAGCGATTTTGCCGAGGATGTTATAGTTGATCCGTGCATGCTATGTTATTGTTCTTGCCATGTCTAGCTTGCATTTTGTGTATTCTTGATGGGTGTATGCTTAGATTGTCATGACTTGCTCTGTAGTGAGTGCATCGAGCTTGCAAATATGCCTACTTGATATCTATTTCAGCATGCTCCAGTTTTCACTAAGTCTCGGTACTGATTATGTTTTTGCCATGTTCACATGCTTGCAATTGTATTTTCTGATCCCTTTTGGCTCAAGGTCACTAAGGGACTTTTGTTAAGCTTTTTGAGTAGCTCCATGCCATGTTTTACTTTGCCATGTTCAGGTCCTGTAGCATGTAGTTTTGTTGCTCCGAAGAGTACTATCTGATCTGAAATGCCAGACAAGTGTTAATTTCACTAAGTTAGAGATCCGTTTGCCATATGCATTTTTGCCATGCTTGTTTGAACCTGTTAATGGATGAATTGGCCGTAGCTCAGTGTTCATCTTTTGTTAAGAATCTTGAATGGATCCCTGCCATGTATTTGGATGCCATGTTTGAGTGTTATAGCATGTTCATCTTGTTGCATTTAGATGGCTACTAGTTGTAAATCGCAGACCGTGGTCATATTTGAATCGCTTGCCATTTCCAAACCGTAACTCCGATTCCGGTGATCTTTATATTGATTTCAACCGAAATCACCCCACCTTTCTAGTGGCACTCTTGGTTTTCCATGTTGAGGCCAAGTTCCATCTTTCCTTTGCAAATCATGCATATGCATCGCATACCGCATCCCACATATCATACCATGTCCATGTGTTGGTTGTTTACTATGTTGTGTGCTTCTTTCCGGTGTTTGCTTATTTGGGTTGGTTCCGGTAATGTCGCGTTTGTGAGGACCCGTTCGTCTACGTCCGTTTGTCTTCTTCATGGACTCGTTCTTCTTCCTTGCGGGATTTCAGGCAAGATGACCATACCCTCGAAATCACTTCTATCTTTGCTTGCTAGTTGCTCGCTCTTTTGCTATGCATATGCTACGATAACTACCACTTGCTTATCATGCCTCCCATATTGTTGAACAAAGCCTCTAACCCACCTTGTCCTAGCAAACCGTTGTTTGGCTATGTTACCGCTTTGCTCAGCCCTTCTTATAGCGTTGTTAGTTGCAGGTGAAGATTGAAGTTTGTTCCTTGTTGGAACATGGAGATGTTGTTCCTTGTTGGAACATTGTTTACTTGTTGGGATATCACATTATCTCTTATTTAATTAACGCATCTATATACTTGGTAAAGGGTGGAAGGCTCGGCCTTATGCCTGGTGTTTTGTTCCACTCTTGCCGCCCTAGTTTCCGTCATATCGGTGTTATGTTCCCGGATTTTGTGTTCCTTACGCGGTTGGGTAATAATGGGAACCCCTTGACAGTTCGCCTTGAATAAAACTCCTCCAGCAATGCCCAACATTGGTTTTACCATTTGCCACCTAGCCTCTTTTTCCCTTGGGTTTCGCGGACTCAAGGGTCATCTTTATTTTAACCCCCCCCCCCCCCCCGGGGCCAGTGCTCCTCTGAGTGTTGGTCCGAACTGAGCTGCCTGTGGGGCCACCTCGGGGAAACTTGAGGGTTGGTTTTTACTCGTAGCTAGTCTCATTTGAGTGTGCCCTGAGAACGAGATATGTGCAGCTCCTATCGGGATTTGTCGGCACATTCGGGCGGTGTTGTTGGTTTAGTTTTACCCTGTCGAAATGTCTTGTAGAACCGGGATACCGAGTCTGATCGGAATGTCTCGGGAGGAGGTCTATTCCTTCGTTGACCGTGAGAGCTTGTGATGGGCTAAGTTGGGACACCCCTGCAGGGATTTGAACTTTCGAAAGCTGTGCCCGCGGTTATGGGCAGATGGGAATTTGTTAACGTCCGGTTGTAGAAAACCTGAAGTTGACCTTAATTAAAATGCATCAACCGCGTGTGTTACCGTGATGGTCCCTTTTCGGCGAAGTCCGGGAAGTGAACACGGTGTTGGAGTTATGCTTGACGTAGGTTGTTTTAGGATCACTTCTTGATCATACTTTTATCGACCGTGCTTTGCCTTCTCTTCTCGCTCTCATTTGCGTATGTTAGCCACCATATATGCCAGTCGCTTGCTGCAGCTCCTCCTCATACCTTTACCTTACCCATAAGCTTAAATAGTTTTGTACAGACTTGCGGTGAAGCCTGTATTTACAAGAAAGTGAGTGGGAGCACTATAGCATTTCTGATAAGTATATGTGAATGACATGTTGTTGATCGGAAATAATGTAGAATTATTCTGCAAAGCATAAAGGAGTGTTTGAAAGGAGTTTTTCAAAGAAAGACCTCAGTGAAGTTGCTTACATATTGAGCATCAAGATCTATAGAGATAGATCAAGACGCTTGATAAGTTTTTTCAATAAATACATACCTTGACAAGATTTTGAAGTAGTTCAAAATGGAACAGTCAAAGAAAGAGTTTCTTGCCTATGTTACAATGTGTGAAATTGAGTAAGACTCAAAGCACGACCACGGCAGAAGATAGAAAGAGAATGAATGTCATTCCCTATGCCTTGGTCATAGGTTCTATAAAGTATGCCATACTGTGTACCAGATCTATTGTATACCCTACCACTGAGTTTGGCAAGGGAGTACAATAGTGATCTAGGAGTAGATCAATGGACAGCGGTCAAAATTATCCTTACTAGAATAAGGATATGTTTCTCGATTACGGAGGTGACAAAAGGTTCGTCGTAAAGGGTTACGTTGATGCAAGTTTTGACACTGATCCAGATGATTCTAAGTCACAATCTGGATACATATTGAAAGTAGGAGCAATTAGCTAGAGTAGCTCCATGCAGAGCATTGTTGACATAGAAATTTGCAAAATACATGCGGATCTGAATATGACAGACCCGTTGACTAAACTTCTCTCACAAGCAAAACATGATCACTTTTTGGGTCTTAATCACATAGCGATGTGAACTAGATTATTGAATCTAGTAAACCCTTTTGGGTGTTAGTCACATGGAGATGTGAACCAATCACATAAAGATGTGAACTATTGATGTTAAATCACATGACGATGTGATCTAGATTATTGACTCTAGTGCAAGTGGGAGACTGAAGGAAATATGCCCTAGAGGCAATAATAAAGTTATTATTTATTTCCTTATATCATGATAAATGTTTATTATTCATGCTAGAATTGTATTAACCGGAAACGTAATACATGTGTGAATACATAGACGAACAGAGTGTCACTAGTATGCCTCTACTTGACTAGCTCGTTAATCAAAGATGGTTATGTTTCCTAACCATGGACAAAGAGTTGTTATTTGATTAACGGGATCACATCATTAGTTGAATGATCTGATTGACATGACCCATTCCATTAGCTTAGCATCCGATCGTTTAGTATGTTGCTATTGCTTTCTTCATGACTTATACATGTTCCTATGACTATGAGATTATGCAACTCCCATTTGCCGGAGGAACACTTTGTGTGCTACCAAACGTCACAACGTAATTGGGTGATTATAAAGGAGCTCTACAGGTGTCTCCAAAGGTACATGTTGGGTTGGCGTATTTCGAGATTAGGATTTGTCACTCCGAATGTCGGAGAGGTATCTCTGGGCCCGCTCGGTAATGCACATCACTTAAGCCTTGCAAGCATTACAACTAATGAGTTAGTTGCGAGATGATGTATTACGGAACGAGTAAAGAGACTTGCCGGTAACGAGATTGAACTAGGTATTGGATACCGACGATCGAATCTCGGGCAAGTAACATACCGATGACAAAGGGAACAACGTATGTTGTTATGCGGTCTGACCGATAAAGATCTTCGTAGAATATGTAGGAGCCAATATGGGCATCCAGGTCCCGCTATTGATTATTGACCGGAGACGTGTCTCGGTCATGTCTACATTGTTCTCGAACCGTAGGGTCCGCACGCTTAAGGTTTCGAAGACAGTTATATTATGAGTTTATGAGTGTTGATGTACCGAAGGAGTTCGGAGTTCCGGATGAGATCGGGGACATGACGAGGAGTCTCGAAATGATCGAGACGTAAAGATCGATATATTGGACGACTATATTCGGACATCGGAAAGGTTCCGAGTGATTCGGGTATTTTCGAAGGTACCGGGGAGTTACGGGAATACGGGGAAGAGTATTGGGCCTTAATGGGCTTTAGTGGGAAGGAGCCAGGAGGTGGCGCGCGCCCCTCCCAAGCCTAGTCCGAATTGGACAAGGGATTTGGGGCGCGGCCCCCCTCTCCCTTCCTTCTCCACTTCCCTCCTTTCCCCCCTTCTCCTTGTTGGACATGGAAAGAAGGAGTCCTACTCCCGGTGGGAGTAGGACTCCCCTTGGCGCGCCCACTCCTAGGCCGGCCGCCCCTCCTCCCTTACTCCTTTATATACGGGGGGAGGGGCACCCCATAGACACACAAGTTGATCATTGTGATCGTTCCTTATCCGTGTGCGGTGCCCCCTGCCACCATATTCCACCTCGATCATATCGTTGTAGTGCTTAGGCGAAGCCCTGCGTCGGTAGAATATCAAGATCGTCACCATGCCGTCGTGCTGACGGAACTCCTCCCCGAAGCTTTGTTGGATCGGAGCCCAGGGATCGTCATCGAGCTGTACGTGTGCTAAGAACTCGGAGGTGCCGGAGTAACGGTGCTTGGATCGGTCGGATCGGGAAGAAGACGTACGACTACTTCCTCTACGTTGTGTCAACGCTTCCGTTGCGATCTACAAGGGTACGTAGATCAGACTCTCCCCCTCGTTGCTATGCATCACCATGATCTTGCGTGTGCGTAGGAAAATTTTGAAATTACTACGTTCCCCAACAGTGGCATCCGAGCCTAGGTTTTATGGTTTGATGTTATTTGCATGAGTAGAACACAAGTGAGTTGTGGGCGATACAAGTCATACTGCCTACCAGCATGTCATGCTTTGGTTCAGTGGTATTGTTGTACGAGACGACCCGGACCAACATTACGCGTACGCTTACGCAAGACCGGTTCCCTCGACGTGCTTTGCACATAGATGGCTTGCGGGCGACTGTCTCTCCAACTTTAGTTGAACCGAGTGTGGCTATGCCCGGTCCTTGAGAAGGTTAAAACGGAGTCTATTTGACAAACTATCGTTGTGGTTTTGATGCGTAGGTGAGATTGGTTCTTGCTTAAGCCCGTAGCAGCCACGTAAAACTTGCAACAACAAAGTAGAGGACGTCTAACTTGTTTTTGCAGGCCATGTTGTGATGTGATATGGTCAAGACATGATGCTAAATTTTATTGTATGAGATGATCATGTTTTGTAACCGAGTTATCGGCAACTAGTAGGAGCCATATGGTTGTCGCTTTATTGTATGCAATGCAATCGCGATGTAATGCTTTACTTTATCACTAAGCAGTAGCGATAGTCGTGGAAGCATAAGATTGGCGAGACGACAACGATGCTACGATGGAGATCAAGGTGTCGCGCCGGTGACGATGGTGATCATGACGGTGCTTCGGAGATGGAGATCACAAGCACAAAATGATGATGGCCATATCATATCACTTATATTGATTTCATGTGATGTTTATCTTTTTATGCATCTTATCTTGCTTTGATTGACGGTAGCATTATAAGATGATCTCTCACTAAATTATCAAGAAGTGTTCTCCCTGAGTATGCACCGTTGCCAAAGTTCGTCATGCCCAGACACCACGTGATGATCGGGTGTGATAAGCTCTACGTCCATCTACAACGGGTGCAAGCCAGTTTTGCACACACAGAATACTCAGGTTAAACTTGACGAGCCTAGCATATGCAGATATGGCCTCGGAACACGGAGACCGAAAGGTCGAGCATGAATCATATAGTAGATATGATCAACATAGCGATGTTCACCATTGAAAACTACTCCATCTCATGTGATGATCGGTTATGGTTTAGTTGATTTGGATCACGTGATCACTTAGAGGATTAGAGGAATGTCTATCTAAGTGGGAGTTCTTAAGTAATATGATTAATTAAACTTTAATTTATCATGAACTTAGTCCTGGTAGTATTAGCATATCTATGTTGTAGATCAATAGCTCGCGTTGTTGCTTTCATATGTTTATTTGATATGTTCCTAGAGAAAATTGTGTTGAAAGATGTTAGTAGCAATGATGCGGATTGGATCCGTGATCTGAGGTTAATCCTCATTGCTGCATAGAAGAATTATGTCCTTGATGCACCGCTAGGTGACAGACCTATTGCAGGAGCAGATGCAGACGTTATGAGCGTTTGGCTAGCTCAATATGATGACTACTTGATAGTTTAGTGCACCATGCTTAATAGCTTAGAATCGGGACTTCAAAGACGTTTTGAACGTCATGGACCATATGAGATGTTCCAGGAGTTGAAGATAATATTTCAAGAAAATACCCGAGTTGAGAGATATGAAGTCTCCAACAAGTTCTATAGCTAAAAGATGGAGGAGAATCGCTCAACTAGTGAGCATGTGCTCAAATTGTCTGGGTACTACAATCACTTGAATCAAGTGGGAGTTAATCTTCCAGATAAGATAGTGATTGACAGAATTCTCTAGTCACCATCACCAAGTTAGTAGAACTTCATGATGAACTATAGTATGCAAGGGATGACGAAAACGAATCCCGAGCTTTTCCTGATAATGAAATCAATGAAGGTAGAAATCAAGAAAGAGCATCAAGTGTTGATGGTTGACAAGATCACTAGTTTCAAGAAAAGGGCAAAGGAAAAAAGGGGAACTTCAAGAAGAACAGCAAGCAAGTTGCTGCTCAAGTGAAGAAGCCCAAGTCTGGTCCTAAGCCTAAGACTAAGTGCTTCTACTGCAAAGGGACTGGTCACTGGAAGCGGAACTACCCCAAGTGATTGGCGGATAAGAAGGATGGCAAAGTAAACATAAGTATATTTGATATACATGTTATTGATGTGTACTTTACTAGTGTTTACAGCAACCCCTCAGTATTTGATACTAGTTCAGTTGCTAAGATTAGTAACTCGAAACGGGAGTTGCAGAATAAACAGAGACTAGTTAAGGGTGAAGTGATGATGTGTGTTGGAAGTGGTTCCAAGATTGATATGATCATCATCGCACACTCCCTATAATTTCGGGATTAGTGTTGAACCTAAATAAGTGTTATTTGGTGTTTGCGTTGAGCATGAATATGATTTGATCATGTTTATTGTAATACGGTTATTCATTTAAGTAAGAGAATAAATTGTTGTTCTGTTTACATGAATAAAACCTTATATGGTTACACACCCAATGAAAATAGTTCGTTGGATCTCGATTGTAGTGATACACATAATCATAATATTGAAACCAAAAGATGCAAAGTTAATAATGATAGTGCAACTTATTTGTGGCACTGCCGTTTAGATCATATTGGTGTAAAGCGCATGAAGAAACTCCATGCTGATGGGATTTTGGAATCACTTGATTATGAATGACTTGATGCTTGCGAACCATGCCTCATGGGCAAGATGACTAAGACTCCGTTCTCCGGAGCGAGCAACTGGCTTATTGGAAATAATACATACTGATGTATGCGGTCCGATGAGTGTTAAGGCTCACGGCAAGTATCGTTATTTTCTGAACTTCACAGATGATTTGAGAAGATATGGGTATATCTACTTGATGAAACATAAGTCTCAAACATTTGAAAAGTTCAAAGAATTTCTGAGTGAAGTGGAAAATCATCGTGACAAGAAAATAAGGTTTCTATGATTTGATCACGGAAACAAATATTTGAGTTACGAGTTTGGTCTACATTTGAAACAATGCAGAATAGTTTCGCAACACACGCCACCTGGAACACCACAGCATAATGGTGTGTCCGAACATCATAACCGTACTTTATTGAATATAGTACAATCTATGATGTTTCTTACCGATTTACCAATATCGTTTTGGGATCATGCATTAGAGACAGCTGCATTCACATTAAAAAGGGGCACCATCTAAGTCCGTTGAGACGACACAATATGAACTATGGTTTGGCAAGAAACCAAAGTTGTCGTTTCTTAAAGTTTGGGGTTGCGATGCTTATAAGAAAAAGTTTCATCATGATAAGCTCAAACCCAAATCGGAGAAATGTGTCTTCATAGGATACCCAAAGGAGACAGTTGGGTACACCTTCTATCACAGATCCGAAGGCAAGACATTCGTTGCTGAGAATGGATACTTTCTAGAGAAGAAGTTTCTCTTGAAAGAAGTGAGTGGGAGGAAAGTAGAACTTGACGAGGTAACTGTACCTGCTCCCTTATTGGAAAGTAGTTCATCACAGAAATCTGTTCCTGTGACTACTACACCAATTAGTGAGGAAGCTAATGATGATGATCATGTAACTTCAGATCAAGTTACTACCAAATCTCGTAGATAAACCAGAGTGAGATCCATACCAGAGTGGTACGGTAATCTTGTTCTGGAAGTTATGTTACTAGACCATGACGAACCTACGAACTATGAGGAAGCGATGATGAGCCTAGATTCCGCAAAATGGCTAGAAGCCATGAAATCTGAGTTGGGATCCATGTATGAGAACAAAGTATGGACTTTGGTTGACTTGCCCGATGATCGGCAAGCAATTGAGAATAAATGGATCTTCAAGAAAAAGACTGACGCTGATGGTAATGCTACTGTCTACAAAGCTCGACTTGTCGCAAAAGGTTTTCGACAAGTTCAAGGAGTTGACTACGACGAGACCTTCTCACCCGTAGTGATGCTTAAGTCTGTCAGAATCATGTTAGCAATTGCCGCATTTTATGATTATGAAATTTGGCAGATGGATGTCAAAACTGCATTCCTGAATGGATTTCTTAAAGCAGAGTTGTACATGATGCAACCAGAAGTTTTTGTCAATCCTAAAGGTGTTAACAAAATGTGCGAACTCCAGCGATCCATCTATGGACTGGTGCAAGCATCTCAGAGTTGGAATACACGCTTTGATGAGTTGATCAAAGCACATAGTTTTGTACAGACTTGCGGTGAAGCCTGTATTTACAAGAAAGTGAGTGGGAGCACTACAGCATTTCTGATAAGTATATGTGAATGACATATTGTTGATCGGAAATAATGTAGAATTATTCTGCAAAGCATAAAGGAGTGTTTGAAAGGAGTTTTTCAAAGAAAGACCTCGGTGAAGTTGCTTACATATTGAGCATCAAGATCTATAGAGATAGATCAAGACGCTTGATAAGTTTTTTCAATAAATACATACCTTGACAAGATTTTGAAGTAGTTCAAAATGGAACAGTCAAAGAAAGAGTTTCTTGCCTATGTTACAAGGTGTGAAATTGAGTAAGACTCAAAGCCCGACCACGGCAGAAGATAGAAAGAGAATGAATGCCATTCCCTATGCCTTGGTCATAGGTTCTATAAAGTATGCCATACTGTGTACCAGATCTATTGTATACCCTACCACTGAGTTTGGCAAGGGAGTACAATAGTGATCTAGGAGTAGATCAATGGACAGCGCTCAAAATTATCCTTACTAGAATAAGGATATGTTTCTCGATTACGGAGGTGACAAAAGGTTCGTCGTAAAGGGTTACGTCGATGCAAGTTTTGACACTGATCCAGATGATTCTAAGTCACAATCTGGATACATATTGAAAGTAGGAGCAATTAGCTAGAGTAGCTCCATGCAGAGCATTGTTGACATAGAAATTTGCAAAATACATGCGGATCTGAATATGACAGACCCGTTGACTAAACTTCTCTCACAAGCAAAACATGATCACTTTTTGGGTCTTAATCACATAGCGATGTGAACTAGATTATTGAATCTAGTAAACCCTTTTGGGTGTTAGTCACATGGAGATGTGAACCAATCACATAAAGATGTGAACTATTGATGTTAAATCACATGATGATGTGATCTAGATTATTGACTCTAGTACAAGTGGGAGACTGAAGGAAATATGCCCTAGAGGCAATAATAAAGTTATTATTTATTTCCTTATATCATGATAAATGTTTATTATTCATGCTAGAATTGTATTAACCGGAAACATAATACATGTGTGAATACATAGACGAACAGAGTGTCACTAGTATGCCTCTACTTGACTAGCTCGTTAATCCTAAAGTCTGACAAAGAGTTGTTATTTGATTAACGGGATCACATCATTAGTTGAATGATCTGATTGACATGACCCATTCCATTAGCTTAGCACCCGATCGTTTAGTATGTTGCTATTGCTTTCTTCATGACTTATACATGTTCCTATGACTATGAGATTATGCAACTCCCGTTTGCCGGAGGAACACTTTGTGTGCTACCAAACGTCACAACATAACTGGGTGATTATAAAGGAGCTCTACAGGTGTCTCCAAAGGTACATGTTGGGTTGGCGTATTTCGAGATTAGGATTTGTCACTCCGAATGTCGGAGAGGTATCTCTGGGCCCTCTCGGTAATGCACATCACTTAAGCCTTGCAAGCATTACAACTAATGAGTTAGTTGCGAGATGATGTATTATGGAACGAGTAAAGAGACTTGCCGGTAACGAGATTGAACTAGGTATTGGATACCGATGATCGAATCTCGGGCAAGTAACATACCGATGACAAAGGGAACAACGTATGTTGTTATGCGGTCTGACCGATAAAGATCTTCGTAGAATATATAGGAGCCAATATGGGCATCCAGGTCCCGCTATTGGTTATTGACCGGAGACGTGTCTCGGTCATGTCTACATTGTTCTCGAACCGTAGGGTCCGCACGCTTAAGGTTTCGATGACAATTATATTATGAGTTTATGAGTGTTGATGTACCGAAGGAGTTCGGAGTCCCGGATGAGATCGGAGACATGACGAGGAGTCTCGAAATGGTTGAGACGTAAAGATCGATATATTGGACGACTATATTCGGACATCGGAAAGGTTCCGAGTGATTCGGGTATTTTCGGAGGTACCGGGGAGTTACGGGAATACGGGGAAGAGTATTGGGCCTTAATGGGCTTTAGTGGGAAGGAGCCAGGAGGTGGCGCGCGCCCCTCCCAAGCCCAGTCCGAATTGGACAAGGGATTTGGGGCGCGGCCCCCCTCTCCCTTCCTTCTCCACTTCCCTCCTTTCCCCCCTTCTCCTAGTTGGACTAGGAAAGAAGGAGTCCTACTCCCGGTGGGAGTAGGACTCCCCTTGGCGCGCCCACTCCTAGGCCGGCCGCCCCTCCTCCCTTACTCCTTTATATACGGGGGCAGGTGGCACCCCATAGACACACAAGTTGATCATTGTGATCGTTCCTTAGCCGTGTGCGGTGCCACCTGCCACCATATTCCACCTCGATCATATCGTTGTAGTGCTTAGGCGAAGCCCTGCGTCGGTAGAACATCAAGATCGTCACCACGCCGTCGTGCTGACGGAACTCCTCCCCGAAGCTTTGCTGGATCGGAGCCCGGTGATCGTCATCGAGCTGTACGTGTGCTAAGAACTCAGAGGTGCCGGAGTAACGGTGCTTGGATCGGTCGGATCGGGAAGAAGACATACGACTACTTCCTCTACGTTGTGTCAACGCTTCCGTTGCGATCTACAAGGGTACGTAGATCAGACTCTCCCCCTCGTTGCTATGCATCACCATGATCTTGCGTGTGTGTAAGAAAATTTTGAAATTACTACGTTCCCCAACAATAACTTGTATAACGGATGCTTTTCGAAGGTTGAGGTAGACGATTTCCGAAGGTTTCTTGGTTATGTGTTCAAGGATGGATACAGCTGGATGTAGGATTTGCTAGTTTTGGGTGAGATATTATGCTTCCCCTGTATCCCCAACACCTGATTGCATAACCGGAAAATTTCGGGAGTTTATAAGTGGGAATTCAAGTAGCTCTTAGGATATCTTTCCGACAGATGTATGATATGAAATTGGGGTTCGACGTCTAGTGGTCCGCCTATTCACGGTCGGTTTTACAGTGGTCTCATTATGTCTTAAAGAGTCCTTGGCTATGCTGACTCGGGGACGCTTCGTATGTCATGTGCACTGCCTTGTACATGATGGTGCTTTACGATCGAGCCCGTGTAGGCCCCACCACGAAAACTTCGGACGAAATCTCTATCATATGTTTGTTCCGGCTTATTTTGCAAGCCAACCCTTTGTTTTGTTTTCGAGTTGTGGTATTCGAGTTGCTTCGAAGTCAAATGTTGATTCCATACCGTCCCCCAAATGGTGTTCTCATATTCCTATGTGGATACTAATACTTCATGATAATCGAGATTGTCATGTCAATCCTTTTTCAACCGGTGTGTCTCTCTTCAAGTGGATCCGATCTTTTCAACATCCGCAAGATCGAGTATCAGCTTCTTCTGAACGGTGTTTGTTTCATCCATCTCCAAGTTGCCTTTGTTTTCCCTCCCTCCCACCCTTTTCTTCAAGGAACCAGATTTCTTATTCAAGTATCATTTTATTGTGTGAAGTCTCTCCATTCCTTTTCCGTCAATGTTCTTATCCGGTGATTTTCATGAAGATTCTAACGGAGCCTCTAGTTCATCATCCTTCGTTCTTTTCTCTTCTCCGGTGGATTTAATTCTAGTTTTCGGTGTTGACCATATCCTTTTCCTCGTTTCAATGCTTTCTTATGCCGGTGCAATTCTTAATCATTCACCTCTCGCTATTCAATTGTTCCGGAGTGCTCAAGATATCTCCTAGATTCGTGTTTTCCACTCTGCATTCATTCAAGATCTTTCGAGGTTGTTATCTCATTCAAGTCATTTAATTCAACCGGTGCAACCTCTCTTTCAAATCATTCAACGGTGTTTTCTTTTGAGTGGGCCCTAACCCACAGGTCTTTTCCCAGGATCTTACCTGACTCTTCTTATTTTCCCGGAGGTATTCTCAAATTCTTTTCGAAGTTTGACGTAAGAATGATTTTCATCAGTCAAGTGCCTTTCTCCAAGATCTTTCAAATTCTTTTCATCGTTGGCTCAACCTCTTCGTTTTGATTCTTCCGGAGTTTCTAAATAATTCTTGGTGGTGTTTCTCGTTTGGCATTCTCATCATGTGAAGACCGAAGAAGAGTTTTTCCTCCATATCTTTTCCGTTCTCTCAGAGATGCGTGATTCTAGCTTGTTGCCATCCTCTCATAATTGTTTCGATTGTGGGAATTCTTTTCACCTATCCAGAGTAATTCAGGAGCCTTTTTCAGTTTGGTATCCGGAGCCCATCATCTAAGATTTGTTCATTCTCAGCTTTCAGCTCTCTTTCTCTAAATCTTACCGGTGCTCCTTTCAAATATTCTCTAATCAGTTCTTGATCTCTTTGTTCTCTTATATCTAAACCCTCTCATGTATCTTCGTTCATTTGCTACTTCTTACCCGGTGTTTCATTATCCTTTCTTCATTCATTTTTTTCATTTCTTATGGTGGTTCTTCCAGGTTTCTCCTCCTTATCAATTTATTCATTATTTCAATCCTACCGGTGGTGCATTGAAGACCTTCCCAAGTTTATGTTATGTCTCTTTTAATCCTTTCTACGAGAATAAGTAGTATGCCAAATCCATTGATTGTCATCAATCTAATTGGTGAAGGATAAGCATAATGTAATTCCTATTCTTGTTTCATCCATATGTTAATCTTTTCTCCCGGAGTTTGTTCACGATGATTAAATTCTTGGTTTCAAGTACTCGTATTTCTTTCCCGGAGTTCCAAGCTCTCGCAATTATGTTATCACGGAGATCTATCTAAATCTTTACAAGGTTTCACCTTGTGCTTTCAACTTCTCTTTCTTTTCGTTTGATCATCCTTTTGTTACCGGAGTTCTTCATGTAGGTTCTACATGATGGTTCTTCAAGGATTTAACTCCTTCCCAAAGGGTTCATCAAGATTCTTTTCGGAGGAGCTCAAACATTCTTCTTCTTGTAATCTGGAGTTCAATTCTTTCTACCGTGTCATTCAAGGTGGTATTATGTCATTCTTGATAATTTGAGTTCATGTTCCATGATTCACATGTTGTTAAGAATGAGATATTTTAAATCCATCAATCTTGCCATTGGAGCTATCTTGGGTTATATTTCACCAAAGCCTTCCCTAAGGATTGTTGCTATTTATGGTGATAATATATGACCCAAGTTTTCATTTATCCTCCCGGTGAAATAAGTTCTCGTCTTCTTGTTCATATCAATCCAATTCTTTTCCCGTGAGTGGCAGGTTTTTTCACCTCATAATTTGAGTTGTATTCCATAAGTCCATATCAAGCGTATTCTTTTCGTTGTTGGTGTTCCAACAACTCCATTCGAACCTTCCCCTAAAGATGCCTCTTCGAACTCTTTTATGTAAGAAGTTGGCATTTTCTTCTCCATTCTTTTATTTTGATCATTTATCTTCTATTTCTCTCTCCCGGAGGCATTGTGTTGTTGTTCTCTTCAACCATCTTCTTGTTTTGTGAAGATCATGTTCTTTTCATGATTGTCCATTTAACCGGAGTGTCGTGCCCTCTTTTCAAGTTCTATCACCTTATCAAGTTCTTGTTCAATTATATTCTTTTCAATCGGAGTGCTGCCCGAAGTTGTTCTCCATTGTTCCTCTTTTCTAACGGAGTGTTTTCAGCTTCGTCATCTCCGTTGTATTCTTTTCTGGATATGGCTTAACCTTTTTCAAGGTTCGTGGTTTCACTCATTTGTCAAGGAAGCAAATTAGTTTTACCTCTTCTCTTTCTTTTCCGTTGTCCCTCCGGTGCCATTCTAGATCTCGGGACGAGATCCTCTCGTAGTGGTGGAGTGTTGTAACGCCCGAGACCGATGTGCCAGGTGTCCTCCAGTTATTCACTGTTGTTGCCATGTCATTGCTTGCGTGTCATGCATTGCATATCATGTCATCATGTGCATTTCATTCGCATACATGTTCGTCGCATGCATCCGAGCATTTTCCCCGTTGTCCGTTTTGCATTCCGGCGCTCCGTTCTCCTCCGGTGGTCATTTCTACCTTTCTTTCGTGTGTGGGGATTAAACATTTCCGGATTGGACCGAGACTTGTCAAGCGGCCTTGGTTTACTACCGGTAGACCGCCTGTCAAGTTTCGTACCATTTGGACTTCGTTTGATGCTCCAACGGTTAACCGAGGGACCGAGAAGGCCTCGTGTGTGTTGCAGCCCAACACCCCTCCATTTTGGTCCAAAACCCACCTAAACCTCCTCCATCATCTCGGTCGTTCGATCACGATCGCGTGGCCGAAAACCGCACCTCATTTGGACTCTCCTAGCTCCCTCTACCTATAAATATGTGATCCCCTCCAAAATATTCGCGGTACAAACCCTAACCTTCGTCCTCCTTGCGCCGCCGGACACGTCCGCCCGGCGGCCGGACATGTCCACCCTGGCCGGCCACGTCGCCCGACCAATGGCGCGCTGCCATGTCACCGTCGCCGCCGACCTCGGCCTATCCCCTTGCGCCACCTGGCCCCTGCCTCTTCTCCGCCACCGCGCCTCATCCGCCGGCCCACCAGGGCCCGCGCGGGGCCCTCCGGGCCCGGTCGCCGCCGCCTGTCGCTCGGCTCGTGAGAGCCCGAGCCTCGCCTCCCGCTCCCCGGCCGAGCTCCTCCGCCGCCTTGCTCGCCGCCCCACCGCGCCAGCTCCGCCGGAGGCCGCCGCCCGCCGCCCTTCGCTCCGGCGCCGCCTCGCCTCCGCCGACGCCATGGGCTGCCCCCGCCGCCGCTCGTCGCGGATCTAGTCGGGCCGGACTGGATCCGGCTGCCCTCACTTCTCCGGCGCCGCCCCGCGCCTCCCTGCATTCTTTCCCATCTCCGGCGAGTCTCTCCGGCGAGATCCGTGCTGCATCGAAATCCATGCCAAGAACCCTAGATCTGGAGGTGGTAATTTCTACTAAGTCCCCGAGTTTCCCACGTTTCAAATGCACATGTTCATCTCACCGTTACTCCTCATCTGTAGCTCTGATTCATGCATATAGCATATCAAAATGTTCGCCTTAGAGAGCACATCATTTCCATTTGAGTGCATCTTGATGCCCGAAATGCTGTTAGAAGAGTGCTACTTGAGATAATTGTCAGATCTGCTACTCCATTTAGATATTTGTCATTTTTGCCATGATTAATGTGTGCATGATATGCCCATGAGCTCTACATGTGTTTTGTTAAGGGTTTTGCCATCTTTCCAGAGGTGCAACCCATTTATTTTTGTGATGTGTGTGGTGACTAGCACAAGCTTGCCAAGTGAGGCACTTGGTAATGCTGATTTCAGGGACTTAGCATTTCCACCAAGTCCTTGGACTGTTCATCTCATGATGCCATATGTTCGTGTTGTTTCCTAGTGATTCGTGCCTATTTTGAGGATGATCCATAAGGATGATTTGTTAATCTTGTAGTGCTCTATCCATCCATGTCTTTGTTTGCAATTATGGAGCACCCTAGATTGAGTCAATCGAGCTCTACTTTTGCTATTTCGTGAATCTGGGCAGATTGTCTACTTGTTAGCGATTTTGCCGAGGATGTTGTAGTTGATCCGTGGATGCTATGTTATTGTTCTTGCCATGTCTAGCTTGCATTTTGTGTATTCTTGATGGGTGTATGCTTAGATTGTCATGACTTGCTCTGTAGTGAGTGCATCGAGCTCGCAAACATGCCTACTTGATATCTGTTTCAGCATGCTCCAGTTTTCACTAAGTCTGAGAACTGATTATGTTTTTGCCATGTTCACATGTTTGCAATTGTATTTTCTGATCCCTTTTGGCTCAAGGTCACTAAGGGACTTTTGTTAAGCTTTTTGAGTAGCTCCATGCCATGTTTTACTTTGCCATGTTCAGGTCCTATAGCATGTAGTTTTGTTGCTCCGAAGAGTACTATCTGATCTGAAATGCCAGACAAGTGTTAATTTCACTAAGTCTGAGATCTATTTGCCATATGCATTTTTGCCATGCTTGTTTGAACCTGTTAATGAATGAATTGGCCGTAGCTCAGTGTTCATCTTTTGTTAAGCATCTTGAATGGATCCCTGACATGTATTTGGATGCCATGTTTGAGTGCTGTAGCATGTTCATCTTGTTGCATTTAGATGGCTACTTGCTATAAATCGCAGACCGTGGTCATATTTGAATCGCTTGCCATTTCCAAACCGTAACTCCGATTCCGGTGATCTTTATATCGATTTCAACCGAAATCACCCCACCTTTCCAGTGGAACTCTTGGTTTTCCAAGTTGAGGCCAGGTTCCGTCTTTCCTTTGCAAATCATGCATATGCATCGCATACCGCATCCCACATATCATACCATGTTCATGTGTTGGTTGTTTACTATGTTGTGTGCTTCTTTCCGGTGTTTGCTTCTTCGGGTTGGTTCCGGTAACGTCGCGTTTGTGAGGACCCGTTCGTCTACGTCCGTTTGTCTTCTTCATGGACTCGTTCTTCTTCCTTGCGGGATTTCAGGCAAGATGACCATACCCTCGAAATCACTTCTATCTTTGCTTGCTAGTTGCTCGCTCTTTTGCTATGCCTATGCTACGATAACTACCACTTGCTTATCATGCCTCCCATATTGTTGAACCAAGCCTCTAACCCACCTTTTCCTAGCAAACCGTTGTTTGGCTATGTTACCGCTTTGCTCAGCCCCTCTTATAGCGTTGTGAGTTGCAGGTGAAGATTGAAGTTTGTTCCTTGTTGGAACATGGAGATGTTGTTCCTTGTTGGAACATTGTTTACTTGTTGGGATATCACATTATCTCTTATTTAATTAACACATCTATATACTTGGTAAAGGGTGGAAGGCTCGGCCTTATGCCTGGTGTTTTGTTCCACTCTTGCCGCCCTAGTTTCCGTCATATCGGTGTTATGTTCCCGGATTTTGCGTTCCTTACGCGGTTGGGTAATAATGGGAACCCCTTGACAGTTCGCCTTGAATAAAACTCCTCCAGCAATGCCCAACATTGGTTTTACCATTCGCCACCTAGCCTCTTTTTCCCTTGGGTTTCGCGGACTCAGGGGTCATCTTTATTTAAACCCCCCCCCCCCCCCCGTGCCAGTGCTCCTCTGAGTGTTGGTATGAACTGAGCTGCCTGCGGGGCCACCTCGAGGAAACTTGAGGGTTGGTTTTTACTCATAGCTAGTCTCATTTGAGTGTGCCCTGAGAACGAGATATGTGCAGCTCCTATCGGGATTTGTCGGCACATTCGGGCGGTGTTGCTGGTTTAGTTTTACCCTGTCGAAATGTCTTGTAGAACCGGGATACCGTGTCTGATCGGAATGTCTCGGGAGGAGGTCTATTCCTTCATTGACCGTGAGAGCTTGTGATGGGCTAAGTTGGGACACCCCTGCAGGGATTTGAACTTTCGAAAGCCGTGCCCGCGGTTATGGGCAGATGGGAATTTGTTAACGTCCGGTTGTAGAAAACCTGAAGTTGACCTTAATTAAAATGCATCAACCGCGTGTGTTACCGTGATGGTCCCTTTCCGGCGGAGTCCGGGAAGTGAACACGGTGTTGGAGTTATGCTTGACGTAGGTTGTTTTAGGATCACTTCTTGATCATACTTTTATCGACCGTGCTTTGCCTTCTCTTCTCGCTCTCATTTGCGTATGTTAGCCACCATATATGCTAGTCGCTTGCTGCAGCTCCACCTCATACCTTTACCTTACCCATAAGCTTAAATAGTCTTGATCGCGAGGGTGCAAGATTGTTGAGTCCCCGTGGCTCACAGATACTTCCAAAACCAGCTTGCAGGTGTCGATGAGTCCGTGCAGATGACGCAACCCAGCTCAGGAGGAGCTCGATGAAGATCTTATCCTTTGTGTTGTTTCGTTCTAGTTGATCAGTAGTGGAGCCCGGTTGCGGTCGATCGGGGACCGTGTCGCATTTGGGGTTCTTCTTTTATTTTGGTTCCGTAGTCGGACCTTGATTGTATCTGGATGATGTAATGCTTTATTCATGTAATTGTGTGAAGTGGCGATTGTAAGCCAACTATGTATCTCTTTCCCTTATGTATTACATGGGTTGTGTGAAGATTACCTCACTTGCGACATTGCTTTCAATGCGGTTATGCCTCTAAGTCGTGCTTCGACACATGGGAGATATAGCCGCATCAAGGGCGTTACAGCGCCCCTCCTTTCCTCTTTCTCCCTTCCCCCTTCCTTTTCCAACAAGGCAAGAGGGGGGCTCCTACTCCCGGTCATATGGTAGCGGTGCTTAGGCGAAGCCCTGCGTCGGTAGAACATCATCACCGTCATCACACCATCGTGCTGACGAAACTCTCCCTCAACACTTTGCTGGATCGGAGCTCAAGGGACGTCACGGATTTGAACGTGTGCAGAACTCGGAGGTGCCGTACGTTCGGTACTTGGATCGGTCGGATCGGGAAGACGTACGACTACTTCCTCTACGTTGTGTCAATGCTTCCGTTGCCGGTCTACGAGGGTACGTGGACAACACTCTCCCTTCTCGTTGCTATGCATCACCATGATCTTGCGTGTGCGTAGGAAATTTTTTGAAATTACTACGTTCCCCAACATTTCCTTCCTCCCTATCTCCTCCTTCCTTCCTCTCCTACTCCTACTTGTAAGGGGGGGAATCCTACTCCCGGAGGGAGTAGGACTCCCCTAGGGCGCGCCATAGAGAGGGCCGGTGAAAGTGCGTTATATCGACTAGAGGGGGGGTGAATAGGCGATTTTTATGAAAGTCTTCGAAACGTGGAAGTTATGAAGACAAACAGAGTGGACAAGCCTATCACTATGCAGCGGAAGTTAGATTACACAAGGCAAGCCATAGTCAAGTATACAATATAGTGAAAGCACAGTGACAAACAGCTTCAGTGTAATGAGGATCAGGTAGGAAGAAGTTATGAAGCCAAACAAATCATACAGTCAAGTTGTGAAGACAGAAGATAAAGCAAGCATGCAATGGCTTCACAATGTGTACTGGTAAGTAAAGGGAGGTGAAGATGAAACCAGTGACACGCTGAAGACAATGATTTGTTGGACCAGTTCCAGTTGCTGTGACAACTGTACGTCTGGTTGGAGCGGCTAGGTATTTAAACCAAAGGACACACAGTCCCGGACACCCAGTCCTGAACACGCAGCTCAGGACACCCAGTCCTCACCGTTTTCTCCTTGAGCTAAGGTCACACAGACCTCGCCCAATCACTCTGGTAAGTCTTCAAGGTAGACTCCCAAACCTTCACAGACTTCGTTCACCGGCAATCCACAATTTCTCTTGGATGCTCAGAACGCGACGCCTAACCGGCTGGAGGATGCACAGTCCTCAAGTGTAATAAGTCTTCAGATCACACAAACAAGAAGACTTAAGTGATGCCCAATTACTCTGGCTCTGGGTGGTTAGGGCTTTTCTCCTCGCTAGGGATTTTCTCTCAAAAGCTTCGAGGTGGGTTGCTCTCAAACGACAAAAGCCGTGCACTAAA
The DNA here is from genome assembly GCA_034509565.1 of Triticum monococcum. Classification (NCBI taxonomy): domain Eukaryota; kingdom Viridiplantae; phylum Streptophyta; class Magnoliopsida; order Poales; family Poaceae; genus Triticum; species Triticum monococcum. The sequence continues at coordinate 707,167,003 of CM067842.1, read as the reverse complement.
ATCTGAGCAGCCAACCGTTTATGGTTGTAGGGGTGGACTATTTATAGCCACTTGGCAACCCGACCTGATTTGTCCGAAATGACCCTGGGTCACTAAGGAACTGACACGTGTACCAACGGTCGAATTTCGAACTCACACGACAACTTTACTTGGGCTACAAGTAAAGCTGACTTGTCTGACTCTGGACAAGATTTTCTCTCATTGTCTTCACTCGAAGACATAGGATTTGAATTAGGCATCACTTCAGTCATCCTGACTGGTTCTCTTGGACCCCACTTAACAGTACGGTGGTTCCTATGACACAACATGAATGAAGTAAAACTACGAAGGATCTAAGTCTTTGAGTTCCATAAGCTTCATAGGGAGTCTTCTCATGTCATTGTCTTCAACATGAATATCTTCATAAACCACCATTGTCTTCAATGTCTTCGTACATTTTTAGGGGTCATCTCTGGTAGCTAAACCGAATCAATGAGGGACTTCTACCTATGTTATCCTGCAATTCTCACAAACACATTAGTCCCTCAACTAGGTTTGTCGTCAATACTCCAAAACCAACTAGGGGTGGCACTAGATGCACTTACAATCTCCCCCTTTTTGGTGATTGATGACAAACTAGTTGAAGTTTTCAACGGGGAATATAATTTGTGAAATTGTAAAGGAATTGTCTTCATAAGCTGCAAGGGCTCCCCCTGAAGATGTGCATATAAGTAATTTTCTTCTGGAACGCAAATGCACATGGCAGGTTGTACTTGTGGGAATCCACTTCAACTTATGATGACAATCCACCATGCATGTAAAGGTATATGAAGAGAATGACATGCATAATGAAAAATGGACGTCTGCGAAATGATATAAGTGCAGAAATTATCGTCGTACATGCGGAATTTATCTTCGCAAAAACATAGTCGCAAACAAGTAGCAGACGACCATCAAGTTTAAGTGTTACAACTCAAAGAACCAAATGTAGCAAAACGAGAGTTGTAAGCACGAAGCAAAATGCAAAATATAAAGCACCTGCCCATATTATTGACCCGCTTGAAGACTATAAACATCATATGCTTCTCCCCCTTTTGTCAGTGATGACCAAAAAGGTTTGAAGACATAGAGTTTTCTACACGTTCCCAGGCGCAGCAGGGTCGGTGGAGGCGTTTGGTGGTGCTGAAGAGCTTGGTGCAGGGTCGACGCACGCTGAAGAAGGTGGTGGTGATGTAGCGTCGTCTTCTTCCTCAATGATTCTTCCAGTCACGGTGGCAGCAGAGGAAGAGAACTCTGAATCTTCAAGGGACGGAGTTCCGCGCAGCACAGCTCTTCTGGGGGGTGTGGAGTCAAACTTGAATCTCTCTTTGAAGCCATCCTCTTGAAGTTCAGCTTCAGTGCACATCATGGTGAGGCCTTTCCAAGTGCGGCGACAGGTTTCATGAGCGACGAATGCATTCTTGGTGGCCAGATTTCTGATGCGATTGACGTCTTGCATGATACTTCTCATCTGCCTTTTGAGCCAGTCGTGATGCCTATCTTGCTTTTGGTGAAGAGCCACAAGAAGTTCTCGGTCATTGAGTGTACGAGCGCGTTTCTTGGGTCTCTGTGCAGCTGTGTTGTCAGTGGCTTCAGATGATGCAGGGGGCACGTGTGGTGCCAGCCATTGGATACACTCTGGAGATGGCTTCAACACCTTCATCATTCTGAGTGAAGCTCTGGTGTTCTGCATTCTGAAGAATTAATGGTTGCTTGGCAGGCTCAGGATATATTGCTTCAGCAGAGGTGTCCACATCAGGTAAGAAGATTCTATGGTTGCGGGCAGAGGGCTGATAGGAGATAGCAGAGTGGAGCTTGATTAGCCTCATAACCCATGGAGCATAAATCTTCAAACCAAAGAGATCTGATCCAGACGCTGCAAGTTGGCATATAAAGAGATCCTGGGCGTTGAAGCATTTTCCATGCAGGATACAGAAGATGAGAGTCTTCATGGCACCTTCAACCTTGGCATATGGAGAGTGCCCCTTAATGGGCCATAGAGTCCGCCTGACGATGTGATATATAGTTCTGGGCAGGTACTCTAAGTCTTCAACGAAGAACTCAGTTGGATAAGGTGCATCAAGAGGCAATGGCTTCATCATTGAGAGCATCTGACTCATATTTGGCTCAGGTCGCTGGAATATGCTCTCGATTGCTTCAGCATGAAGTTGGCAGCCTTCTTCGAAGAGTTCGCCAGGAGTGGGTAGGCCGGTAAGCTCAATGATATCGAATGCATTGGCTTCATGATGGACATTGCCGGTCATCCACTCCAGGACCCAAGTCTTCGGATCTCTGTTGTAGCCTTTGATATGCAGTGTGGCATAGAACTGGAGCAGAAGCTCTTCATTCCAGTGCTCTTCATCAGCGATAAACGGCAGCAGACCCACTTGCTTGAAGCAATCCAGTGCTTCTTCCAGACCAGGCAGACCAGCAACAGCTTCAACCTCAAGGCGCTGGTGAGGAAAGATACGGCCTTGGTTGTATAGGACACATGAGTAGTAGCTGCACTGTGGGTAGCTCCAGAACCTGTCTGATACAATCCGTTCCCTTGAATAAGGGTTCTTGGAGCTATTGAAGAAGGTGTTATCTTCCCTGAAGCTATTGACATTAAAGGAGCCAGGAGCTGATGCAGGACCTGGGAACCTTGGCAGTCGTGGGATTAGCTTCTGGACCTGGGGCCTGTGCACAACATGATAGTTGTACTGTGGACCGGCAGCAGACTCAGGCACAGAAGGTTCATATGCAGCAGCTTCAGCAGCTGTTGGTGGGAAGGGCTCCACAATTGCTTCAGTGTTGGTGGTGGTAGCCTCAAGGATTTCAGCCTCAACACGTGTAGTGAGCGGGACGGATTCAGGTGCGTTCTCCTTGAGAACTTCTTGTTGGTTCGGGGGAGACGGAGCTTCTTCTTCATGTTCTTCGGCTGATGCAGCCGGAACGTCGTCAGCAGCCTGAGCCCTTGGCCCTTTGCGAAGCCTACGGAATGTAGGCGACGCCGGTGGAGTTGCAGTGGGCTGGGGCTCAGTCTCTTCCTCCTGCGGGCGATCTGCTCACGATGCATCTTGGATGATTGGTGTCAATGGACGACCAATGCTGATCATTTCACTTGTTTCAAGCTGAGGAAGGGCTGCATCACCTTGTACATTGTCTTGGAGACCAATGTCTTCAGCAGCGGTGGGGTTGGCTGCTGGAATGTCGTCAGCGTGCGGAGCCTCTGTGAAAGCAGGCTCATGCACGGTCAACTGACGATCTTCGTCAGGATAGCGGACGGAGAGGGGTTCGACTATCAAGGGCTCTATGGGAGCAGCCCGAGATTTCTTGGTCTTGCGCTTCTTGATGGTGGGGTCAGAAGGAGAGGCTTCAGGGTGTTTCCTCTTCCTTGCTTCAGCTTCGGCTGTCCATGTCTTCTTGAGCTCTGAAGCGGTTGACCGGTGCTTTGGCTTCGAGCCAGTCCTAGCAGTGGGGAAGACAATCGGAACAGCTTCTTGCCTTGGTGCCTCTTGTTCAGCCACAGCGGGCTTCTTCTTTTTCTTCGCGGCCATCCTGGGGTCGATGCCGGGACGCCCAAGTGCCTTGCGCTTCTCGGCCTCATTGTAGGCCTGCACACAGAGATCAGCCAAAGTCTTCATTCGCTCCCGCAAACCCTGAGCTTCTGCACGTTTCTTCAAAAAGTTTTCCTTCAACTCGTGCAACATGACCTTGAAGTCCTTGACTTCTTGGACGCTGAGCGTGGCCATATTCTGCTTGAACTGAGCCTTTTCAAAATCAATCTTCTGCTTCAGTTCAACAATGCGTTGGGCAATTGCAAGTTCTGAAGCAATAGCGCCTTGGAAGGCTACGCTGAGGCCAATGGGCAGCTGCAGATCATCGAAGCTGATATTGGGTGTATCAAACCACTCATCAATGAAGTTGTGTATGATTGCTGCATCAAACAGAGGTAGATTGTTGAAGATTTCAGCCTCCTCCTTGCTCTTGATGAGCTGCTCAAGAGCGTCATCGCCAAGATCTTCGTCACTGGACAGATCAATGGCCTCGCTGCGCAGAATGGCGGCGGTTGTGAGCTCTTTGCCAGTGTGTGGCTGAGGCTTCTTGGCTTCTTGGGGCTTGGAGACTCGTGATAAGTCTTCAAACTGCACACTTGCTTCAGGAGGTGCAGTTGCCAATGGCTTCGCTCTGGAGATTATGGGAGAAGCGGCTGGCTCTGAAGCTTTTGGCTTCTTCGTCTGCTTCGGCTTCGGTGCAGTAGGAGCGTCATCAGACTCAATGTCTGTTGGAGGGTCGTTCACGGCAGTCCCTTGGACTAGAATGCGAGTGATGAGGCCTTCTAGATTGGCATACGGCCCGATGATATTGGGATTTGCGTCGCGTGTGCCATCCGCCCTTGGTTTAGAGGGACCAGGGTTGAAGTCCAACCCCAACTCCTTCTTGTTTTGCTTCGCAGAGTTCTGAGAAAATTGGAAGTTGCGCTTGAACAGAGTGTCATCGCAACACCAGAGAAGTGATGATGGATGTGCTTCAGCTGGCTGTGGTCCTCTGACCATGCATGGAAAGAAGCCTTGAGCAATGGCTTCGTCTCTCGACCGGGGTACGAGGTTTTTGTACAATACGTCTCCCCATGGTCTCTTGATGGCGCACTTTTCTGCATATTCCTTAGTGACGAAGCGGTATTGGAACCACTGCTCTGCCCAATATCTTCGAATCCATTGGATTCGTGTCTTGCGCTGACCATAGCTCTCTTCAGGATCAGTTTGGTACATTTCTGCCAAGTCCTCAGGCAGATCTTTAGACGTTTCACCACGTCTCTGTCTGCCTCCCTTCCTTGCTGGTTTTTCTGCTGCCATGAAGCTTAACTTGGAAGGCTTCAAGATGTTCAAAGTCTTCAAAGGCTTCCTTTTGCTTGACCAACAAGAACTCGCTTCAGGAGAATTGATGTGACGCTGTAAGAACTCTGCAAATGAATGCAGACTATGAGAACCAAAAGATTCTCCCACGGACATGTACCTGTGACAGCATTAAGGTGCGAGGGAAGGGGAAGAGGTCATATGCATTCTCAGAAGATTTTGAAGATAAATCAGTTTAGAAGATATTGACCTCATCATGCGAAGACATTCACTTTATAGAAAAGAAGTTGGTTCCAGATTTGTACGAACCCATAGATCAGTACAAGTGAGGAATCTAACTATTTCATGAAGCACAAGTGAATATACTAGGCAAGTTATGAGATGCAGATTGAGAGAGATGAAACTTGTGTGAATAGAAACTTCTTATGGCAGAAAGTGACCGAGCTATAGGATCAAAAGAGGCTGTAAAAAGAGGTTTTATTTACCACACTTGGAACTGCTAGACGAAGTGGGAGTTGAGGCCGAGCAGTTCGATCCTCCGTGCCCTAACTTGGCGACGGAAGACACCTACGGCGACGGCGGAGAGACCGATGTCCGTAGTCGGCGTGAAAACGGCGTCGGAGAGGTTGCGGCAGTGAAGCACTTCGTCGCCGGCGTCATTGAGAGCTAGCGGTGGCGCTAGGGTTCGTGCGAGGGTGGAAGAAGAGATAATGACCGCAGTGAATCGTGTATTTATAGGGATAGGGGCGACACTGCGCTATTACTCAGGTGCCCCTGGCGATTCGCATCTGATCAGCACGTGGCCATCATGCGGTATTGTGGGGGCAGTTCCACACCCCACGCACGCCTTGTTTATCGGGTGTCGTTCCTACTTCTCCGGATTTCTTGTTGATGAAATAACATTGAAAACGGTTTTAAAGTTTGTCTCTGTGTCTTCTGCTGACAAGGATGCAGTGAAGACATTCGACAGTTTCAATAGAATGCATACGACTTGGAGAGATAGAGTTTGAGGTAGGAAGCATGGAGAGGTTAGGGTCCGATCACATTCACTTAGTTCAAAAGATTCAAACAAGAAGACATAGCTATAAGTGAATGCTGTAGAGGACAGAACACCAGTACATATATATATAATTAACGCAGTGAAGATAATCATGAAGACAAATTGAGGTTGAAGCCAAACCAAATGTGAAGACATAGCAAATGTAACGCCATGAGTGAAACACTTCAAGCAGGAAATTTGGTGGTGGCGTTACCCACCGTATAGGAAGTATTAGACCCAGACACGACGCACAATTATCGTGGCGCTCCGAAGTCAAATTCCATGTTAATGTATTCACACTTAGAATGTATGTCTTCATTGATTGAAGATATACGTTACTTCGTGTGTTGCACATCTAAGTCATCAACATGCATAAGTGTTAGGATGTGTGCCTGATCACAGGATATTTGAGGATTCCAAGATATTTAGCTCACACCATAACTTGCAAAATCTCTTCTCATCCAAGGGCTTGGTGAAGATATCTGCCAATTGCTCTTCAGTGTTGACGTGTATGATATCAATATCTTCCTTTGCAACATGATCTCTGAGAAAATGATGATGAATTTCAATGTGCTTTGTCTTTGAGTGCTGAACTGGGTTGTTGGCGATCTTGATGGCGCTTTCGTTGTCGCAGTAAAGTGGCACTTGCTTCAGATGAATGCCATAATCCTTGAGGGTTTGCTTCATCCATAGAAGCTGAGCGCAGCAGGATCCAGCAGCAATGTATTCAGATTCAGCAGTGGAGAGAGATACACAGTTCTGCTTCTTTGAAGACCAACATACAAGTGATCGGCCCAGAAAGTGACATGTGCCTGATGTGGACTTCCGATCAACCTTGTCACCAGCGTAATCAACATCCGAAAATCCAACCAGATCAAACTCTGAGCCCTTTGGATACCATAACCCTAGAGTTGGGGTGTGAGCCAAATATCAAAGAATTCACTTCACAGCTAAGTGATGCGACTCCTTTGGTGCCGCTTGGAATCGAGCACACATGCAAACACTAAGCATAATATCTGGCCTAGATGCACATAAATAAAGCAAAGAACCAATCATGGAGCGGTATACCTTTTGATCGAACTCTTTACCATTGTCGTCAGGACCCAGATGATGCTTGGCTGGCATTGGTGTTGTGAAACCTTTGCAGTCTTGCATACCGAACTTCTTCAGGCAATCTTTGAGATACTTCTCTTGAGATATGAAGATGCCATTGCGTTGTTGCCGTATCTGAAGACCGAGGAAGAATTTCAGCTCCCCCATCATAGACATCTGATATTGCTATTGCATCATATATCCGAACTCCTCACTGTACTTCTGATTGGTGCAGCCGAAGATAATGTCATCCACATATATTTGGCACACAAACAGTTCACCATCATATGTCTTCGTGAAGAGAGTGGGATCTAGGGAACCAGGTATGAAGCCTTTGCTCTTCAGGAAGTATTTGAGTGTATCATACCAGGCCTGAGGGGCTTGTTTGAGGCCATATAGTGCCTTATTGAGCTTGTAAACCATGTCAGGATGTTTTGGATCTTCAAACCCAGGTGGTTGTGCAACATACACCTCTTCTTCAATTTTGCCATTGAGAAAGGCACTCTTCACATCCATTTGATACAGAATTATGTTGTGATGATTTGCATAGGCCAGCAGTATACGGATGGCTTCAAGTCTGGCCACAGGTGCAAATGTTTCATCGAAGTCAATGCCTTCCACTTGAGTATATCCTTGAGCAACGAGACGAGCCTTGTTTCTGACGATTTGACATGCTCATCGTGCTTGTTGCAGTATATCCATTTGGTGCCTATTATGTTATGCTTCCGTGGATCAGGACGCTTAACCAATTCCCATACATTGTTCAGCTCAAACTGTTGAAGCTCTTCTTGCATAGCTTGAATCCACTCAGGTTCCATAAAAGCTTCTACAACTTTCTTGGGTTCTATGATTGAAACGAATGCGAAGTGTCCGCAGAAATTTGCCAGTTGAGTTGCCCTTGAACGAGTCAGTGGACCAGGTGCATTGATGCTATCAATTATTCTGTCAATCTGCACTTCATTGGCAACACGAGGATGTATGGGTCGAAGACTTTGCTCTTGCTGATCTATGTTGTCATGGGGAGGAATGTCTTCAGGCTGAGCATTATCTTCGTGTGGATCAGGTGCTGAGATGATAAGTTCTTCTTCAGGATGAGCTTCAGAAGGTATAATTTCTCCAGTTCCTATTAGCTTGATTGATTCACTGGCTGGAACTTCATCTAGCACATCTGGCAGTTGCTCTCTTTGTGACCCATTGGTCTCATCGAACCGCACATCCACTATTTCAACCACTTTGTAGTGAAAGAGATTGAAGACTCTGTAGGAGTGCGAATCCTTTCCATATCCAAGCATAAAGCCCTCATGTGCTTTTGGAGCAAATTTTGAGGTGTGGTGAGGGTCCTTGATCCAGCATCTTGAGCCAAATACTCTGAAGTAACTGACATTTGGCTTCTTGCCAGTTAGAAGTTCATAAGATGTCTTGTTCAGAAGCTTGTGAAGATAGACACGGTTGATAGCATGGCATGCAGTGTCAATGGCTTCAGTCCAGAATTTTCTTGGAGCCTTGTACTCATCTAGCATTGTTCTGGCCATCTCAATGAGTGTTCTGTTCTTGCGTTCAACGATGCCATTCTGCTGTGGCGTGTACGGAGCTGAGAATTCATGAGTGATGCCCAATGTATCAAGATATGTGTCAAGGCCAGTGTTCTTGAATTCAGTGCCATTGTCACTTCTGATGTGCTTTATCTTGGCGCCATAATTGTTCATAGCCCGATTTGCGAAGCGTCTGAAGACATCCTGCACTTCAGTCTTGTAAAGGATTATGTGCACCCAAGTATATCTAGAGTAATCATCAACAATGACGAAGCCATAGAGGCAAGCAGTAGTGGAAAAAGTTGAGTAGTGAGTGGGACCAAAGAGATCCATGTGAAGCAGTTCGAAGGGTTGAGTAGTGGTCATGATTGTCTTCGAAGGATGTTTTGCCCTTGTCATCTTCCCTACTTCACAGGCACCGCATAAGTGATCTTTCTTGAACTTGACGCCCTCGATGCCTATGACATGCTTCTTCTTTGCAAGGGTGTGGAGGTTCCTCATGCCAGCATGCCCAAGCCTCCGATGCCAAAGCCAGCATTCTGAAGCCTTTGCGAGAAGACATACTGCAAGCTGTGGCCCTGCTGAGAAATCTACCATGTACAAATCATCTTTCCGATACCCTTCAAACACTAGAGACTTGTCAGATTCCATTAGTACCAGGCAGCGATATTTTCCAAAGATTACAATCATGTTCAAATCGCAAAGCATTGAGACAGACATTAAGTTGAAGCCAAGGGATTCAACAAACATGACTTTATCCATGTGTTGATCCTTTGAGATTGCAACTCTACCTAGACCCAATACCTTACTTTTACCAGTGTCAGCAAATGTGATGTGGCTCTTGTCAGATGGACGTAAGGTTGAGTCCATAAAGAGACTTCTTTTGCCAGTCATGTGATTTGTACACCCACTGTCAATAATCCATTCTGAAGACTCTGAAGTCGCTGGTGTCTTACCCTTGGCACCACGTGCCATGAAGCAGTAGGTAGGAGTAGAGTCGTCCTTGTCATTTGCATCGGTGTTGGTGATGAAGTCATTGTCTTCAGTGTTGAAGATGGACTTGGCAACGTAGGCTGTAGCCAGACTCGCAATGCCTGAATCAGACTCCTCCTCAGACTCCACCTCTGCCTCCTCAGAAGCGGACTCCTCCTCTGAATCCATTTCCTTGCCAACAAACGCACGAGCCTTGCCAGATGAACTCTTCTTGTGTGATGAAGACTTTGAGGAAGACTTGGAAGAAGACTTTGAGTATTTCTTCTTCTTGTCGTCGGAGTCATATTCCTTGCTCTTCTTCTTCTTTCTGCTCTCATTGTCCCATTGTGGACACTCAGAGATGAAGTGTCCAGTTTTCTTGCACTTGTGACATGTTTCTTCTTGTAGTCATGAGCAGAAGCTTCATCATTCCTTGAGCTTGATCATGAAGACTTTCTGAAGCCTTTCTTCTTGGTGAATTTCTGAAACTTCTTCACTAGCATTGCAAGTTCCCTTCCAATGTCTTCAGGATCATCAGAACTGCTGTCAGATTCTTCTTCAGATGAGGACACAGCTTTTGCCTTCAAGGCACGAGTTCGCCCATAGTTTGGACCGTAGATATCTCTTTTCTCAGAAAGCTGAAACTCATGTGTGTTGAGCCTCTCAAGTATGTCAGACGGATCGAGTGTCTTGAAATCTGGACGTTCTTGAATCATCAGGGCTAGGATGTCAAACGAACTGTCAAGTGATCTCAGCAGCGTCTTGACGATTTCATGTTTGGTGATCTCAGTGGCGCCGAGGGCTTGAAGCTCATTTGTGATGTCAGTGAGCCGGTCAAATGTGTGTTGGACATTCTCATTGTCATTTCGCTTGAAGCGGTTGAAGAGATTGCGAAGAACGCTGATTCTCTGATCTCTCTGGGTTGAGATGCCTTCATTGACTTTGGAGAGCCAGTCCCAGACCAGCTTGGATGTCTTCAAGGCACTCACACGGCCGTACTGTCCCTTAGTCAGATAACCACAGATGATATTCTTGGCAGTAGAGTCCAGTTGAGTGAACTTCTTGACATCAGCAGCAGTGACACCTTCTCCAGCCTTGGGAACGCCGTTTTCGACGACATACCATAGGTCGACGTCAATGGCTTCAAGATGCATGCGCATCTTATTCTTCCAGTAGGGATATTTAGTTCCATCGAAGACGGGGCACGCAGCGGAGACTTTAATTATCCCTGCAGTCGACATAGCTAAAACTCCAGGTGGTTAAACCGAATCACACAGAACAAGGGAGCACCTTGCTCTGATACCAATTGAAAGTGCGTTATATCGACTAGAGGGGGGGTGAATAGGCGATTTTTATGAAAGTCTTCAAAACGTGGAAGTTATGAAGACAAACAGAGTGGACAAGCCTATCACTATGCAGCGGAAGTTAGATTACACAAGGCAAGCCATAGTCAAGTATACAATATAGTGAAAGCACAGTGACAAACAGCTTTAGTGTAATGAGGATCAGGTAGGAAGAAGTTATGAAGCCAAACAAATCATACAGTCAAGTTGTGAAGACAGAAGATAAAGCAAGCATGCAATGGCTTCACAATGTGTACTGGTAAGTAAAGGGAGGTGAAGATGAAACCAGTGACACGCTGAAGACAATGATTTGTTGGACCAGTTCCAGTTGCTGTGACAACTGTACGTCTAGTTGGAGCGGCTAGGTATTTAAACCAAAGGACACACAGTCCCGGACACCCAGTCCTGAACACGCAGCTCAGGACACCCAGTCCTCACCGTTTTCTCCTTGAGCTAAGGTCACATAGACCTCGCCCAATCACTCTGGTAAGTCTTCAAGGTAGACTCCCAAACCTTCACAGACTTCGTTCATCGGCAATCCACAATTTTTCTTGGATGCTCAGAACGCGACGCCTAACTGGCTGGAGGATGCACAGTCCTCAAGTGTAATAAGTCTTCAGATCACACAGACAAGAAGACTTAAGTGATGCCCAATTACTCTGGCTCTGGGTGGTTAGGGCTTTTCTCCTCGCTAGGGATTTTCTCTCAAAGGCTTCGAGGTGGGTTGCTCTCAAACGACAAAAGTCGTGCACTGAAATCTGAGCAGCCAACCGTTTATGGTTGTAGGGGTGGACTATTTATAGCCACTTGGCAACCCGACCTGATTTGTCCGAAATGACCCTGGGTCACTAAGGAACTGACACATGTACCAACGGTCGAATTTCGAACTCACACGGCAACTTTACTTGGGCTACAAGTAAAGCTGACTTGTCTGACTCTGGACAAGATTTTCTCTCATTGTCTTCACTCGAAGACATAGGATTTGAATTAGGCATCACTTCAGTCATCCTGACTGGTTCTCTTGGACCCCACTTAACAGTACGGTGGTTCCTATGACACAACATGAATGAAGTAAAACTACGAAGGATCTAAGTCTTCGAGTTCCATAAGCTTCATAGGGAGTCTTCTCATGTCATTGTCTTCAACATGAATATCTTCATAAACCACCATTGTCTTCAATGTCTTCGTACATTTTTAGGGGTCATCTCTAGTAGCTAAACCGAATCAATGAGGGACTTCTACCTGTGTTATCCTGCAATTCTCACAAACACATTAGTCCCTCAACTAGGTTTGTCGTCAATACTCCAAAACCAACTAGGGGTGGCACTAGATGCACTCCCCCTCCTCCACTCCTTTATATACGGGGGAGGGGGGCACCCCATGGACACACAAGTTGATCATTGATCTTTTAGCCGTGTGCGGTGCCCCCCTCCACCATAATTCACCTCGGTCATATCATAGCGGTGCTTAGGCGAAGCCCTGTTCCGGTAGCAACATCATCATCATCATCACGCCGTCGTGCTGACGAAACTCTCCATCAAAGCTCTATTGGATCGTGAGTTCGCGGGACGTCACCGAGCTGAACATGTGTAGATCGCGGAGGTGCCGTACCTTCGGTTCTAGATCGGTCAATCTGAAGACGTACGACTACATCAACCGCGTTGTCATAACGCTTCCACTTACGATCTACGAGGGTACGTAGACGATACTCCCCCCTCTCATTGCTATGCATCACCATGATCTTGCGTGTGCGTAGGAAATATTTTGAAATTACTGCGTTCCCCAACAGATGAACCTATTTGAAATGGGCAGGTATGATGTATCAAACGCACCTGTATTATAAATTCAGCAGCAACACACTAAATCCGGAATGGTTTCATGTCCGATACTTACAAAAAAGTCACATTATATCCAAGCAATGGCTTCAACAAGGTAGCAACGCAAGAACTTTGCCACTTTCACGTATAACCAACTCGGATCAGACCTATGGTCACATCTCGGAGATCGAAACCAAGTACTCAAGGAGCACCACCAAATCGGAGTCAATCATGTGTTGTCTTGTCGCCATCATTTTTCATGATCATAGCAGCTACATGCGTTTGGCTAGAAATCCCATGACCGACGTTACACAACCATATGCTCTGCATCAAGCCATCATCCGTAGTTCGCATCTCATGGCTGATGGCAAGAAGGCAAATTGACTGGAATTAGAGCCCCCCAAACCCACTAAGAAGCCTTTCGGTTGCATAATGCAATGTGACACGTCTCCGACGTATCTATAATTTTTTATTGTTTCATACCATTACCCTACTACTTCCACATACCTTTGGCAACAATTTTTATGATTTTCTTTGACTAACATATTAATCTAGTCCCAGTGTTGGTTCCTATTCGTTCATATATTTTTTTTCACCGAAAATCCATATCACGAGAACTTGTGGCTCCCTCGGAGGTCGGTTGGAGTTGTCCTTCGGGCGCAAGGAACCTAATATCTGGGGGAAATCGTGTTAAAATTTTAGTCCGATCAGAGTTTTGGATCTCCGGATATTTATGAAGGAAATATGCCCTAGAGGCAATAATAAAGTTGTTATTTATATTTCCTTATATCATGATAAATGTTTATTATCCATGCTAGAATTGTATTAACCGAAAACTTAGTACATGCGTGAATACATAGACAAACAGAGTATCACTAGTTTGCCTCTACTTGACTAGCTTGTTGAATCAATGATGGTGATGTTTCCTAACCATAGACATGAGTTGTCATTTGATTAACGGGATCACATCATTAGAGAATGATGTGATTGACTTGACCTGTCCGGTAGCTTACCACGATGATCGGTTAGTTTGTTGCTATTGCTTTCTTCATGACTTATACATGTTCCTATGACTATGAGATTATGCAACTCCCGAGTACCGGAGGAACACTTTGTGTTCTACCAAATGTCACAACGTAACTGGGTGATTATAAAGGTGCTCTATAGATGTCTCCGATGGTACTTGTTGAGTTGGCATAGATCGGCATTAGGATTTATCACTCCGATTGTCGGAGAGGTATCTCTGGGCCCTCTCAGTAATGCACATCACTATAAGCCTTGCAAGCATTGTGACTAATGAGTTAGTTGCGGAATGATGCATTACGGAACGAGTAAAGAGACTTGCTGCTAGCGAGATTGAACTAGGTATGAGGATACCGACGACCGAATCTCGAGCAAGTAACATACCGATGACAAAGGGAACAACGTATATTGTTATGTGGTTTGACCGATAAAGATCTTCGTAGAATATGTAGGAACCAATATGAGCATCCAGGTTCCGCTATTGGTTATTGACCGGAGACGAGTCTCGGTCATGTCTACATAGTTCTCGAACCTGTAGGGTCCGCACGCTTAAAGTTCGGTGACGATCGATAATATGAGTTTATGTGTTTTGATGTACCGAAGGTAGTTCGGAGTCCCGGATATGATCACAGACATGACGAGGAGTCTCGAAATGGTCGATACATAAAGATTGATATATTGGAAGCCTACATTTGGACATCAGAATGGTTCCGGGTGAAATCGGGATTTTACCGGAGTGCCGGGGGGTTATCGGAACCCCCGGGGGGTTAATGGGCCTTGTTGGGCCCTAATGGAGAAAGGGGGGGGCGGCCAGGGCAGGCCGCGCGCCCCCTCCCCTTGAGTCCGAATAGGACAAGGAAGGGGGGCGGCGCCCCTTCCCCCTCTCCCACTCCTTCCTTCCCCTCCTAGTGGGACTAGGAAAGGGAAGTCCTACTCCCACTAGGAGGAGGAGGAGGAGGACTCTTGGCGCGCCCTGCTAGGACCGGCCGGTCTCCCCCCTTGCTCCTTTATATACGGGGGTAGGGGGCACCCCAAGACACACAAGTTGATCAGTTGATCTTTTAGCCGTGTGCGGTGCCCCCTCCATGATAATCCACCTCGGTCATATCGTAGCGGTGCTTAAGCGAAGCCCTGCGTCGGTAGCATCATCATCACTGTCATCACGCCGTCGTGCTGATGGAACTCTCCCTCGAAGCTCTGCTGGATCGGAGTTCGTGGGACGTCACCGAGCTGAAAGTGTGCTAAACCCGGAGGTGCCGTATGTTCGGTACTTGGATCGGTCGGATCGTGAAGACGTACGACTACATCAACCGTGTTCTCATAACGTTTCCGCTTACGGTCTACAAGGGTACGTGGACGACACTCTCCCCTATCGTTGCTATGCATCACCATGATCTTGCGTGTGCGTAGGATTTTTTTTTGAAATTACTACGTTACCCAACAATTTAAGAACCCGTGTTCTGCCAGAAAACATGGACATGAAATGAGAAGAAAATAGTGAGAGAGAGAGAGAGATCCAATCTAGAGGGGCCAAGCAAGAAGAAGGAGGGGGCTCTCTCCCCCCTCTCTCTCGGTGGCGCCGTAGCACTGCCGGGGGAACCATCTTGACGGCGATCTGCATCAACAACTTCGCCGGCGTCAACAGCGACTCTCCCCTCTATGCAGCAGTGTAACCTCTATTTTTCCGCTGTAATATCTACTTGAACATGGTGCTTTATGCTATACATATATATGAAATGATGTGTTGCACCTCTACGATGTTTGAGTAGATCCCTTTTGTCCTACGGATTAATTATGGTATGGTGTGATTGATATGAGTTGTATGTTAATATGGTGCTGTCCTATGATGCCCTCCATTCCATGCACAAGTGGGTGAATTCTCGCTGTAGGGTGTTGCAATATGTTCATAATTTGCTTATAGTGGGTTGCAAGAGCGACGGAAGTTTAAGCTCGAGTAAGTGTCTTGTTGTGTATGGGATTAAAGGGGACTTTACACTTAATGATGTGATTGAGTTTTGCCTTAATGATCTTTAGTAGCCGTGGATGCTTATTGGAGTTCAAATCATAAATGCATGTGATCCAAGTACAGAAAGTATGTTAGCTTACGACTCTCCCTCATGCATATGATAATTATCACACGTGTCATATTCAATTGCCTATGGACAATCCTTCTCATTGTTCTAAAATAACTCTCTAATAAGACAATTAACTTTTATTATCTTGCAAAGTACTTCTAGTTCTCTCAAACTAGTTTTATTTCTTGTTCTAGGTAAAGAAAACGCTGGTCTGTGTAGAGTTGTATCGGTGGTCTATAGAACTTGAAAGAATATTAATTTTACCTTTTATCTCCTCGTTGGGTTCGACACTCTTACTTATTGAAAAGGCTACAAACAATCCTCTATATTTGTGGGTTATCAAAATGTCACCGGTACGAGCCGTCGACATCACCCAACAAATATGAAGAGAGAAACCCTCATGAAGACCTTTTTTCGTGGCCGCCACAAGCCGCAACGAGGGTGCCACCATAAGCTAGAGTGGTCACACGCCCACACGGACCAAGCACCGATGACAGAGCACACCACCGTTGACTGCCGCCTTGTCAGAGAGAGCCATGTCCAGGCAATTAGCCTGGGAACCGCCATGCCCGGGTCTAGAGCCCTAGTTCTAAACCCACACACCTCTCCTAGCCTTATGAGGGTGTTGGGGCCAGCCAAGGCCGCCGCTAGGGAGCCGCAAGAGGTCGTCACGCCCCATGCTACAGCACCACCACCACCAAGCTGACTGACGGTGTTACAAAACAAAAGGCGCCTTAGCTTAGGCCGTCATGGGGCCCCAAGGTCAATTATGGCGTGGGACAATCAATCTGACCTATGGCTTTATAACATATGGGTCTAGAAGGCTTGGATTACAAGATAAGGAAACCGACGTCTCGAGGGCTCCTTACCGACTTAGATCTTGTAACCCTAGTCCTTGACATCCATATAAGCCAAGTCTAGACTAGTCGAATAGAGACGAAAACCTTAAGAGCTTTGTCCAATCCCTCGACCTTTGCAAGCCATGTACACTCATTATACACGAGCAACATGATTGATGTATTACCGCATCTACCGAGGACCTGAACCTGGGTAAAACTTTGTACCACTTATCATCCGATCTACTCATCAAGCGAATAACCTATCAAGGGATCTGCCGAAAAATACTTTGACACTGACCAGATCTGGATCACCGCCATCTAACGCATATCTAGATCAGGGCAACCACGCCAACTCGACCATGGACAACCAAAGTTGATGTTGATGGCTCCTCCAAGCACCACGCCAGCAAGATCACCATAGCATCCCAAGCCACGTCTGCGACTACAAAGGAGAGCCCACACCCACTACCGAGCACGCACTCACTACCGAGCACCGAACCGTTGACACAAATAGGGCTGCAATAAAAGCTCAAGGTTCGTGATCCACGTGAGATTGACTCATTTTTTGGCTTGAGCGTCGCAAGATCGACTCATATTTTGGCTTGACCGAGACCGATTTTGAAAAAAAAAAGAGCCGAGTATGAGCACTTTAAGTAGCTCGATGGAGAAATGAGTTGATAATGATTCAACCGCTCGCTTGATATAATTATATCAAAAAGATAGGATACTTTATTGCCATGTATGTTGTGTACAATTTTTTCTCTATTTTACCAACTAGAAAACATGAGAGCTTAATTAGAGATAACTAAGCCTCAATCTTATAGAGCCTTGAACTAGAAAGAGAAGAAAAATAAGGTGCATTTGCTCTCAAACTTTGGCCCATCCTTTGCTCTGTGCCACAGGCTCCTTGCTATTTGTGTCACAGGCTCCACCTTCGTCTTTCTTTTCTGAAGATCTTTGAGCAATCTCCTTGACAAGAGATCTCTTTGAACAATCTCCCCATCCACAAAGCGCTCGTGTGTAAATCACAACAAACCCCACTCGTGTTTTACGTATATCACTACAGAACAGAGCAGCAGCATTCGTAAATCACAGCAAACCGCTCGTGTGGTGTATCACATCAGAACAGAGCAGCAGAGTATTCAGTCGTCGCCTGAAACACCTTTGTTTTCCTTTCTAGAGATGGATCTTTGAACAATCTCCCCATCTACAAACTGCTCGTCCGTAAATCACAGAGTACTCAGTCATCCCCTGAAACAGTATCACTCCGAATGCGATACAACTACTAGAAACATCGACAAGCATTTCCTTCATGGAAAAAAGAAGAAAAAACATTGCTCTGTGTGTTCACTTCAAACGTTTCATAAACACTATGTTGCACTACATTATTGTTCATCTCTACGAGATCAGATCTCTTGTTAAACAAATTAACCGTATGCTTGCACAGGGAATTAATGCTAGTACCATACTCACTTGGTAAGTTGGTATTAAGTTGATTTTAGAGTCATGTAGAAAAAAACAGAAGGACCTCGTCTCTTTTGCACATCCTTTTTTTTTGTGAAAAGAGATAAGAGGCATCCACAAGCACAGTTGCACACTTGCCCAAGCTCGGCAATTTATTCATCATAAACTCGGACATCCACAAGCACACACCATAGTACACCCAGCATCCAGACCCTCTCCAAACTTCGACCACGGAAACATACTGCTAGAGCACTACTAGGACAACTAGTTCGCAACAGAAGTCTAAACACGCACTCGGTCGGATAGCACAAACAGGCGGTAAACGTCGTCGACTTGCTCACGCGGCGGGCGCGGCGGCGATCAAACGCGCGCACGGATCAGCAACCGTGCGCTATGTCGTTTATCATCATCCACGCATCGGCCGCGCGCCGGAGCACGGACCTCCTCCTCAAGCCCCCTGCGCCTGGTCGATGCGGGTCTGCGCGGCGTCCTTGATGTCGCGGGCCTTGGACGCGAGCCGCGCCTTGGCGTGGTCCAGCTGGTCGGCGCCCGGCGGGTGCTTGCCGGTGAGGTACTTGTACATCCACGAGAACACGGACAGCGCCGCCACGCCCAGCCCGCCGGACGTCACGAACCCCGCGGACATGAGCGCCAGCGCGATGGCCGCCGGCACCAGCACCGGGCTGAAGATGACCAGCACGGGCGTCGCCACGGTGAGCGCGATGACGGTGCCGGCCAGGATCAGCCCGGACAGCACCAGCAGCGACCCGGCTGCCGTGGCCGCCGTCGCCGCCTTCAGGGCGCACATCATCGCGGGCTGCTTCTGCTGGTGCTGCTCGTGGTGGTCGCCGCCGTAGCCTCCGTGGCCACTGCGGTCGGCGAAGGCGCCGCCGCCGCCGAGGACACCCCTGTCTCTGTGGTGGTCAGCCGCCATGTCAAGGAAGAAGGAACGTGTGGAGGGAGGGGAACTACCGGAGCACGATCGCTGCGAGTGAAGGGAGCGAGGGGAGGGGAGTGAGCTTATAGAGGAGCGCGGTGCATGGGTTTACGTGGAGGCCGGAGCTGGAGCCGCCGCGTGGGACGCATGCGAGCACTCGTGTCGGGCGCGCCGCGACACCTGTGCTGGCGCGGCGGGCGCGGTGTCGCCGTCACCGGCTGGCGATACGTACGAGGTCCTGGCCGTCGTTCGATTTGCCGCTGATTGAACGGTCCCGTGGGCTCGGTGCACTGGGCTTTGGTCTGCAGGTATGATGATGGGCTAGTCCATGCGTTGATTGAAATGTGTGGCCCAATAGTTCATTTTTTTTAGCTCAGGTCAACGGGAACACAGGAGCTCCTAATCCGCGCCTTCAGCGGGATCTTGAACTAAAAAATTCTACAAACTTTTAAAAATTTCATGAGTTTAAAAAAGGTTCATGAGTTTGGAAAAAGTTTTCACAAATTTAATTTTGTCCATGAATTTAAAACACTTCACGAAATAAAAAACGTTTGTAATTTTTAAAAATTTCACCAATTTATAAAAAACCAGTTTTATTTTTTTGAGGGAAATTCATCCAGTTCATCGATTTTAAAAAATGCTCACAATTTCGAAAAAAAATCATAGACTTTAACAAAAAGTTCATCCATTTTGAATAAAATTTCATCAATTTTGAAAAAAAAAAGGTTCATCGATTTAGAAAAAAATTACATCAAATTTGAAAGAAGTTCGTACATTTTGAAAATATAAAATAAAAATAAAAGTAAGAAAAAAACAAAGAAAATAAATAGAAAAAGAAAGAAAAAACAAAACAAAACAAAACAGGTCTAGAAAAAGGAAGCTGGAGTGCTCCTTTTAGTTCATAAGTTGGCATACGACAAAAGAAATAAAAAATTGTATGTAACCACCGGAGGTGATTTGTCCAGGTGGTTATTGCCGTTAGTTCCGAAACACGAGGTCAAGAGATCGAATCTCGTCCTCTTTTGGGGGTGTGTGCGCCGCTTTGTAGAATAGGTTGCATTTGTTGCCGGCGCTAAATAGGAAATGCTCGGAAACACTCTCCTTTCCGCATCATCAAATTATCGTTGTCTACATACGACTCAAGAAAACCATAAATGCTCCAGTGTTTATACTTTCTTTAGTTGCACCATCGTTATGGTATGGCAATGTTGCATGGCTATAATAAAATGGACCCTAATATCTGGCTGATGTTGCCCATAGGGGAAGGTCAACGAGAACAAATCGATCACTAGGGGATCGATAACATTTCAATCGTTGTTCAGTCAAAAAAAACATTTCATTCGCTGGGGGTTTCATAATCGAGCGAATGGCTATGCCCAGATAGCAGTTTATTTCAAAAAGAAGCACCATTGACAAAAAAATGGAAATATGTTTCTGATAGAAGAAAAAACACAAGAAAAAAGTTGCCATGCTAAACTTTAAAAACTGTCATCACCATAATTTCTTTATGTGGATAAGCCCCAATTGGATTACATATGTTTGTATGGATTGCCATAGTCAAAAAATAAAAAATTGCAATGCCATAAAAATAATGACATCCTCTTAAAAATAAAAATTCCATGGTATTGAATATTTAAATGGCATGCTCTTAATTAAAAACTGGATTCTCTTGGTAATAAAATGTCATGCTCTTAATAATAAAACTGTCATCCTCTTATTAGTAAAAAATGCTAAGTTATAATTTATTAAAATGCCATGCTCTTAATAATAAAATTGTCATTCTCTTACTAATAAAAATGTCATGTTATTAATTATTAAAATGTCATGCTCTTAATAATAAAAATCCATCCTCTTATTTATAAAAATGTCAAGTTATTAATTATTAGAATATCAAGCTCTTAATAATAACACTGCCATCCTCTTGTTAGTAAAAATGACATGTTATTAATTATTAAAATGTCATGCTCTTAAGAAAAATATGTCGTGCGAGAAAATAAAAATGCCATGTTTTGGAAGGAAAAATAGTTAGAGTTTTAATATAAAAAAGAGCCATGCTACCTAGAAAAAAATGCATATGGCAAGTTTAGAAGAAAAAAATCTCTGAAAATAAGGATTTTTGTTCTTTCCAAAAATTGAAAGACTTCAGGATTTCTAGAGTTTTTTCAAATAAAATAAAATAAACTCATAATACATAAAGCTGTTTGAGCATAAATCTACACAAATTGTGCTTCAATCCAAATGGTGAGTGTTCATGGGTCTCCTGTCGGAGCACGTGAGTTCGATTCCCCCAACCGTGTTGCAACGGCGAGGGATGTGTTCGCTGCAACAATCTAAAAATTTGACTGACAGCAGATAACATTTTGGAAAATATAACATACAACGTACTTGCATGGGTTGATGATATGGCTTGGTTGTATGGCTAGGAAAAATAGGTTGTATAAATTTTACTATTGTAGGTGCAATGACTTGCCTCCTTAGATTTTGGAGATTGTTGTCAGAAACAGTAAGAGACTGATTTGTTCGCTACTGCATACAGAGAGGAATAGTCCCTGACATATCGAAAAGAATGATATATTCTCACGAGAAGTACCTGCGTTGCAGAGAACAGATAGATACATTACGAGAAGAAGCTATACCGAGAAGATTGCGTGAAAGAATTTACCCTCTAAAATATTGTTGAAGTGAAGCAATTGTTCTGCAGTGTGTCCAAGAAGAAATGATTGTAGTCGTGAAGAATGAAGGCGAAGCCAAGATGTTGTACTACCTCCGTGAAGCATTCAGACCACTACTTTAGTGATCTAAATGATCTTATATTTTTTTATAGAGGGATAAGTCATAGGACCACCGTACTATTAAGAGGGGTATATGTATTCGAGACTTAAGTCTATTATGATCCTTAGTCGAGACCTATGAAAGACTGAGAGAAATCTCGTTGTGCTCCAAAAAATTTACTTGCCAGCCAGAGACATTATTCTTCTAGGTTGCAAGAGATATGTTTTGGACCGAGAAGTTAGCTTTACTTCTTCCTCGAGTAATGTTGTTGTGTGCTTGAAATTTGGCCATTGAAAATGTGTCGGTTGGCCATTGGCTAGACCGTCTGTTTTAAATGGTCATTTCCCAACTGTGAGGGTTGTGGCTATAAATAGCCACCCCTCCAAAGTCTTTTGCCGGCTGCTCTGCTTGAGATCTAAGAAGATTGTTCGAGCACCCCTCTCTGAGATATTTGAGTTTAAGATCCACTGGAAGAAAATCAAGAGACGAAACTTAGATAGTGATTGAGCATCAAAGTAGACATGAGTTGAGAGTTTATGTACCTATTACCCTTGAGAGCTGCACGCTCTCTAGACGGATAGGTGTCAGCTTGAGTGTCAAAGAGTAATTGACTTCACCAAGCTAAGGTCTTCAACAACAAAGAGTAATTGTGGTTCGCGAAGCAAGTCTATCGAAAGTTTGGAGATCACCGATAAGCATCTACCCCGGAGTGAAATCAACTGAAGTCTGGTCAGCTTCATGTTGAAGGAGAATGGGGCGGAGAGAGGTTTGCTCTTGTGTTCAATCACAAGTCCCTCCAACCAGATGCAACTCTTTTGTAGAAGAGTGAACTGGTCAACCAAATCATCTGTTACCATCAAGCACCAGTGGTCACTTTTATTCTACTGCAATACCTTCGGTAGTTTATTTTTAGTGCTTTGTGATTCGATAGATATCTCATTGATCACATATGCACCTATGTTTATTGTCTCTTCCATGGCTATGTTATTTAGTATATTTCAATTGTTGTGCTCAAAGTTATCTGTCTGTATGCTCGCTTGTTGATTCTTTGGTGTTACTTTGTCACTCGGCCGAGTATTGATCTGATGAACATTTCTCAGTAAAGTTTTTATGTTTCGTGATCTACCTCGTTCATAATTGCTTATCTATGGTTTTCATGTTTCCTTTACGTGTTGCCAATGTCATCATGACTATGTCACTATACTAGAAAGATTATCATCACTTTCATCGAAAGTCTTCTGCTTTAGCCTGTCTCTCTTTGTGTGCCTATCCCAATTTAGTTTCAGTGTCTCTATTGTAGTTTTACTTCCACTCTATTGTCTTGAGAGATTTGAAGTTTTGAAAAAAAAATCTCTCATTCACCCCTCTCTGATCGATATACTCTCAATCCTCCGATTGGTATCAACAAGATCTCCTTGTCTCCGATTGGTATCATATGTCACCTTGAGGGCCCTAGCTTGCCGAGAAGCACTAGCTCTAGTTGACGACACATCTCACTATCCTCTAATGAACCAAACAAGCGTGCTGCAGTAATGAAGGAAATCAAGGAAAGAAGTAAAGCGTATGAATAGATTCGCTTCCGCCATGAAAGTAGAAAGTTGAACATGTAGGCACACATACTCATTCGAAGTTTTAGTTTCTCCCATATGTGCTTGGGCGTTACATATGGCGTGTTAATCCACAAGCCATTGAATTTCTGGTGTTGCTAAACTTGATTTACAAAACGGTGAGGTTTTCCCTTGGGAAAAATGAAAAATGGAAATTCATCAAATGGTAAGTAGCATTATTGTTATGTTGTTTTTATTTGAGGCACAAATGGTCATATAATTTTATAAAAAAATGACATCAGTAAGTTTTTACTCAAGATATATGTACATTATTTTTTTAAAACATGTAAATATGTCCTTGATAAAGTTTTAGAAATTTGGTACACCGGAACCCAGGATCATTCTATTATTTTGCCAAACAATACCGTGGAATGCTTTTTTTTGATCCAAAGGGATCACACCCCGATTTCATTAAAGAAACCAAGTAATCATTTCAACCAAAACGCTACCACCAGCAAACTATTTTACCGAGGACCAAAAGCCTCAAACCCTCACCAAAACCCCTAGCTGATCATCAGACTAGGAAAACATCAACAACGAACACACTCAAACTAAAACATAGCAACATAATCCAGGTTTTGCATAACACTGCTCAATGCCCTTCAGACTCAAGACCCATCTTCCAGCCAGGGGAATTAATAATGTGGAATGCTATAATTGAGTACTTCATATTTGTAATAATTATTATCTAGCCATCAACATCGTTGATTTTATATTTTATGATCAATAAAATGGTAACGTAACAGATTCTTAGTAGTTTTAACACAAGAATTTCGTGATAAGTCCAATGGGTGTCACTTCCACTAGGAGGTGCTGTCCATGTTTTGTCTATATATAGCCAGACACGGTGAGCAATCTAGAAGAGGTAGTATCTAGCAATACATGAGCAAATGAGAAAATGTCCGCGTCAAAGCAATGATACATAAGGAAAAATATTACTCAAACTATGTCAACAAATAAGACTCATCTCCTTTCCGTGATGGTAACAATGGAGAGGAAAGCCAACGAGCCAGCGACTAACACTGTGGTGCGGAATCATTTATGCCTAGCGAAAAGAGAACATGTCAAAAAGCGAACCAATCTGAGTAACTGCAAAAGAAGAAGAAGAAAACATGCAAAAAGAAGCAGTATCTAGATAGATAATTGATGAGCTTCTAAATCTGCGCCGAGAAAATATGTGTAAAACTAAGAAATCATTTAATTTGTGTTGGTGAAAATATTATTGTTTTGAGACAACATCTGGTATTGAGTGAACAGGATATTCAAGCTCAAATGCCGCTAAAAAAAGCTCAAATGCATTTCCCTGTGAAGAGAAAAAATAATAAATTTTTGAGAAAGGATACTTTTCAAAGATAATTTTTGCACTGTACTCCCTCCGTCCCATAATGTAAGATGTTTTTTGACACTACACTAGAGTCAAAAAACGTCTTACATTATGGGACGGAGGGAGTATATAAGAATGAAGTTGCCTGGACCAAAATTAATTGCACAAGTGCACCACAAAGGTTGATTGCAGAGCATAAGTTACCAAAATAATGATTGTAAGTAACAACCAAACGTAATCTTTTTCAGCATTTGTCAAGAAACCTATGTACATATAAGAACTGTCTGGTCCAGAAATGTTTGTGAATTTAAATGGCAATATGTTACACATCTCAAAATCTGATGATAATTAATGAAAGGTCAAAGATAAGGCCGGCTCTCTGATTTTATTTTCTGAACATTCTCTGATTTTGGATTGTAGCAGATTTTATTATTTCCATAAAAGCTAAGACATTGGCTAGCGAGATTGCTATATTAAGGCTGGGTAGTGGATCATCAGCAGAAGTGGAAAGAGAAAGGAATGCGTGCACTAGAATAAAGGTATTGGTGGTCAGACTTACCCCCTGGCGCCACTTTCTCTTCACCTTCCAATTGTTATGATTCTTATACTGATACAGAATTGTGCCTTTGTTCCTGTAGGCATATTTGGTTAAATAATTAGCTCACCAAGTAACACAAAGGACTCTGGTTACAGAACAACAAATTAGGGAGAATAGTTAGCTCACCAAGAAGCACGGTGGCAACAAGAGAAGATATGATAAATGAGGCTGCAAGGCCTCGATAAATCACATCTTGCGATACGTCCATCCGCTGCCTGTAACCATGTGTCAGTATTGAGGCGGCATTCCGCCAAATATACTTCGCGGGGATGAACGATTACAATGGAGTCACCAGCAAGGTTCGGCAAGGCACTGCGGCTCACACTCAGAATCCTTTCAGCAATGAATAGAACATTGCCTTCGAGACTAGTCACCGGGACGATCCTGTCAAGGATAAGGTCGGAGAGTCTGTAAACCAAGGGGTGCGTGAAGAATCCGTCCCTATACCCGATCACCAGGATCTCCGAGTCACATTGTGCAAGGTATTGAGGGGCGGGCATTTTGCCGGCCGGGCATGTGGCGATCAACTTCCGTGATGGCATCGGAGACGAACCTGATCCCATCCCCTCGTGCTCCGGCGGGCTGATCTGGAAAATCTGAGTGTCACCATGAAGAACGGTGTGAAATGTGGGGTTATCCATCATGTATAGCTTGCCTTGGGATGATACCAGCCTCCCAATTGGTGAGAGCCTCCAGCTTGGAACATTCCACCGACGGTCCTTGGAGGTAGCAAAGCCTAAGACGGATATGTTATAGAACACGATCATGACAGTGATGACTCCATCTGCACTGACACTGACGGAGGTGGCGCCGATGTTTCTGAAATACCCCCAGGCTATTCCATTGATGGTCGGGTTGGGTCCGGGAGGAGGCGCGAGGGTCGCGAGCGGCGGGAGGTCCACGATGTCGCCGGTGAAGGGGTGAAGGAGACGGACGGCCGTGTCCTCGTCCCGTTGCAGGAGGAGGAGGCCGTCGACCGAGTCGAGGACGCAGTGGTTCTTGAAAAGCGGGAGCAGGCAGCGCACGATGGCGCCGGTGGAGAGGTTGAAGAAGCGGATGTATCCCCGCAGCCTGCCGTGGCCAGGGTACTACAGGCCGTCGCCCTCGGGCAGCATCATCCACCTGCGCGGGTAGAACCGCGGGTCGACGACGCCGCGGCCGCGCGGGCAGACGGAGCATGCCCGCAAGTGAGGGCAGACGGCGCGGAACCGGACGTAGTCCCGGATGTCGCCGGCCAGCACCCTCCACCCGACCAGACGAACTAAATCTGACTGCAGAGACGCCCACCCAGAGGCGTCCGAGGCGGCGGCTGCGGCGGTGCGTCGAGGGCGGTTGCTGCCGCGCGCGCGCACGGCCGAAGGGCGCTTCCGGTCCATCGGCGATGACGACGTTGGCGCCCAGCAGCCAACCTGCCGGCGATCCAAAGACGGCGTACCGGCGATCTTCGTATCGGCTAACGGCCACGTGAATCGCCGCGGATCCAGCGGGAGACGCAAAAAAAAAAGGAATGAAAGGATTTTATCTGTTTTTTCAGGCGAGCTGAAGCGATTGTTAGGCCGACATCGCGCTCGTGCATCAGGCCCGCAGAAAGGCGGCCCGCCCGCTAGAAGAAGCCACCAGGACAGGGTAGAAAGCCCGCGAAAACGTTCTGCCTTTGGCACACCCAAAAGTCCAGGAAAAGTGTTCGCAAGAAAAAGAATGCCCGGGAAAATACAGGACCAAAATCACCTTTCGCCACAGCCATTCAGAAAGGTGTCCAACTATCCTAAAAAAAACCAGAAAGGTGTCCAACTGCAGCCAATCAGGCATTATTTTTCCCGCTTCGGCTCGACCGATCAGATAGTGGATGCCGTGAACATTCCCGAGCGCCCGTATCCAGTGCGCGTAGCAGTACCAGATTCATCAACACATTCGCAAAAAAGAAAAGAAAAAAGGGGAAACAGATTCATCAAGTCCAGCGCATGAAAGCACGTCGCAGGACTCTTATGATTATCCAGTGACGGAGTATTCATCAACCATTTGTCGTGTTCTCTTCTTTTTGAACTGGCTGAACCGGCACATCGCCATTATCATCTACGAGTACTGCAGAAATATGCATAAGTGAATTATTACGCAAAAAAAATGCAGAGGTGGTGGTACGTACTTTGGCCGCTGCATGAGCTGGATTCATCGAATCAGGCGCTCCGACAGATTGCGGGAGAGTATTTAGCCCCCTTTCCACCCAGACGGAACATGCGTCACCGATGACCCTCCATCGAACTGTCTTGTGCAGCGTAGTAGCCCCCTTCCCCAAGCCAGCTGTGAAGCAACACGCCAGTATTCTACTGCATCTTTCTCTGTAATCAGTTCAATCAGCACACACTAGACACTGCTGCACATATCTAATATCTAAGCAGTTCAATCAGCACACACTGCTGGATATTTCTAATCAGTCCGATCAGCGCACCCTACTGGATATCCTTTTTGCAGAAAAATCACACTGCACTGCTGGATATTTTGCCTGGAAGCAAGGCAACTCTACAGTGCACCGTCGTCGGCGGTTATCATCCATCGCTGCTTAACTTAACTACTACGTCGCGGATAAGCACGAGTACAAGATTTCTTTTATTTTATTTTCGTTAGTTGAAGATCGACGAGGATTGCTTCCCGTTCTCGCCCTCTCGATCGCCTCCAGCGTAGTTGCAAAAGCAGAAGGCGACACCCCTTCGCGCCTCGCCTCGCCCACTTGCTCCAACCCGAACGGGCCATCATCATGGGGCCTCGCCGTGACTTTCCCCCCTCGAATTATGGGGGATTGATTGGTTCATGTTGCCGCTCCACTTGGGAATGGGAAAATCCCCGTGCTTGTTTAAGGCGGGTCACAACAGAGAGAAACTTAAGAGTAACATCACACACTTCAATACAACTATGTTTATGTGTCACATATTTAATAAAGAGAGAGGTGCTTGTGGTAACTAGCTAAATTATCGGAACATCACACACTCTAAGAAACAATGAGTCTATAACGTAATAAATATATTGTTGCATGACATTACATAGATGTTCCTACCCACTATGGAGATAGTAACATAGTCTAGTGAAGTGTGTAAGTTACTAGACTATGTTCTTGCTCATTGTGACCAGCCTAATGGCGCAGTTTTGAAGTCTCGAGGGCCGGCTCTTTCTGCCATTGTTTATTGACTTATGTTTCGGTTAAGCTACTACTTTTTGGAGTAGTATACATTGATCAAAGAGGTGTACATTTTGAGTTTCACAACTTCCATTATGCTCGATCACAATGCTGTAAATTTTTTTACCACACGCACTCTGACAGTGACAAAATATAACCCTACGACTCAGAACGAACCACGACGACCCGATACTAGCACGGTTCCGCTTTGATCCACTAGGGCGAGTTGCACCGAGCAGAGGAGGAAGGAACTACCCATCATTCCAGGCCAAATTGCAGCGCCCAGTTGCGCCGAGCTTATCTTCCTCTCTCGGCCCATCCAAATATCTATCCAAATGGAGCCGTCGCCGAGGTTGCTTTGCCTGATTGCACGCTCGCTCGATAGGTATCGGCGTATCGCACTCCATTGCCATCACCACCTTGCACCGTGCACCAGTGAAAGGCGGGCTCCTGTTGCTGTCGCGTCCATGCACTTGCGCATTGTGTTTTCACGATCGATCGTGCGCCCGGTGGCTGGCGGGCGGGGCCTAGCTGACCAGTTGCTGCGCGCGCGGCGCCATGGCCACCTGCTCCGCCGTCGCCGCGGGGTACCACGCGTGGGCCGGCCGGCTCAGCTGGGAGGGCGGTGGCACCAGCGCCATGGCCATCGACGCGGCCGCGGCCTCGCCTCTCTTCCTCCTTTTCGGGGACCCGGAGGAGGAGGACGAGGATGATGAGTCCGAGGTCGCGGGCTCGGGCGAAGGCCGCTTGTCACCGGCGGCCGCGGCCGCGGCGTGCGCGGCGGCGATCTCGGAGCCGATGCGGAGCGGGAAGTTGAGGAGCGCGCGGGAGCCGCGCATGCGGTACGCGGCGCGGTCGTAGGCCACGGCGGCGTCCTCGGCGGTGTCGTAGGTGCCGAGCCACACGCGCGCGCCGTTCTTGGCCGGGTCCCGGATCTCCGCCGCGAACTTGCCCCACGGCCGCTGCCGCACCCCGCGGTAGTGCTTGCCCCTCGCCACGGCCGCGGCCGCCTCGCCCATGAACGCCGCGCCCTCCTCCTCGCCCTCGCCCGGGGACGTGGCCGGGGGCGTCTCCGGCTCGAGGAAACCGAAGCAGGACGGGCCGTCGCACGCGTAGGCAGAGTCCGGGGAAGGCAGGAGGGGCTCCGGCTTGACGGCGGCGAAGGAGCCGTCGGGGAGCCAGCCGCAGGAGAAGGCGTCGCGGAGGGCGCCGTAGACGACCATGTCGTCGGAGTCGTCGGCGCGGAACGGGAGCGACTCGCTCCACTGGTCCGCCACCAGGCTCCCGAAGCTGGCGCTGCGGCAGTAGGCCGGCCGCGGCCTCCTCGCCTCCGGCGCCGGCGCCGCCGTGTCCTCCATGAGGTGCTGCCGGATGCTGTCGAGCACCAGCGCCTCCGAGGCCGGGTTCAGCAGCATCCTCGCCGTGCCCTGTTGTCTCCCGGGGTTGGGTTGGGCCTGTACTCCGTAGGCTGTAGCTGAGCCGATCAGTGTGTGTGAACCGAGGGCGCCGAGTCGAATGGTGTGATCGGGCCGGGGTGGCGGGTTATATAGTGGGGAGGCCGGTCCTGGTTCGTTGAACTTTCCCGCCCCGGATTCACGTGACGGAATGGGTTTCCATCCACGAGTAAAATAATCTCTAGAAGAGGGCCAGATGGGTTTGGCCAAAATTTAGTTAAGTGGGAGGAGTATTTTACGGGGAGGCTGCCGCTGCCGTCGCCTTTTGCGCTCTCTCCTGCCGCTGGCTCATCATGTCTCGTTTTTGTTGGGTAGCCCCGTGCAGGTAGGGGGTGACGTCAGTGCTGAGCTCGCCGCCCCGCTACTGCTGGGGGCGATGGTGAGGCGGGGGCATGCGCAGGCGCGATTTTCATATTCCCGTGCCTTCTGGATCGCTCGCTGCTCGGCCGGTGCAAGTGCAACCTCTGCGTTGCTTTGGCCTTTGGACATATTCTCGGATTATCGTTGTTATTATTCAGATGATGAGCTTGTTCTTTGATACTCCTCCTATATCATTGCTTGGTCCGCAGAATCGCTTCTCTTGTCAACTGCATTTCGCATCCGAAATCCAATCTTTTATTCCCTTGTGTATATGTAGTTCACTTCTCTTGTCGCCTTGCTATCTGAAGGCTGCTTGCACCGCGAGCGTGCACTTTGTTCACCCTTCACCGTGTCCTTCTCGATTGCTGCCCGGCCGGTGCAACCTCTGCATTACTTTGTGCCGAGGGAATTGTACAAATCACCATTTATTAGGGCTAGTGTGACACAAAACACCTACTCCCTCCGTCCGAAAATACTTGTCGCGAAAATGCATAAAAATTGATGTATCTAGAACTAAAGTACATCTAGATATATCCATTTTTCGACAAGTATTTCCGGACGGAGGGAGTACTATACAGATTTATTGCCAAAGACACCACATATTGGTGTAATATGATACATTGTAAGTATGTCTAATCTAGTGTTTAGATACATTGATGTAATTCCAGACAAATAGGTCACGCTTGTAAGGGCAGTTTTAACCGGCCGATGCAAATGAACGTGATTTTTGTTTGTTTTTTGTCCGTTTGGTCAGCCAAGCAGACGTGTGTGTTCGGTTTTAGACTTGGGTCGGTCGACGCACCCACCATGGCCGAGGCATTTGTGCGTGTAGTCTTTAAAAACTAAATAGCATGCAACATATTTAAATTCAAAACATGCAAATTAATAAAACATAATTAAACATTAAAACTGTCGACCAAAATCTATTTCAAACATAATTAAACAAAAAAAACAAAAAAACCTTCCAGTCATCCTCACCCACAGCCCTAAGTGTTGTCCTCATTGTTTGAGCAGGTGAGGCCGAAGAACTCCGGCGGCTACGTCCAGCGGAACGTCGTCTGGGAGGTCGCCAGCGCGGCCTTCTCCGGCGGGGCTGCCTGGCGCCGCGCACGCCTATTCTTCCTGCTCCTGCTGCTCCACCTCCTCACGCGGCGAGCACGCCTATTCCTCCTGCTCCTGCTGCTCCACCTCCTCACGCGGCGAGCGTGGCCTCCTTCAGCGGGGCTGCCTGGCGCGGCGCGCGCCTCTTCCTCCTGCTCTCGCCGCTCCACCTCTTGGGGCTAGTTTTTTGGTTCAAACTTTGACATTTTCAGAAAAATGCGAAATAATTCTCATAAATACCGCATGTATTTAATATTAATTTAGGAAAGTTTCAGCTCAAATGGACCACATTCTTGGGCGATAATGACGGTCTAATATGTTTGCTGATGTGGCCGATTTTTACTGTCACATGTGCAAAACAAGCGGGACTCATTTGTCTGGAATTATGTCAATGTATCCCAATACTAGATTAGATCTAACTGTAATGTATTACATCAATATGTGATGTTTTCTGTAACAAACCTGTATAATACGTGTTTTGTGCATACTAGCCCCAATAAGTGATGGCTGTGTGATTCCCTCTTACTTTGGCCTTTGGGCATAATTCTCGGATATTATTCGGATGAACTCGTTCTTTTATCTATCATTGTTTTGTCGAGAGCTCTGCAGAATCGCTTCTCTTGTCAACTGCATTTCGCGTCAGAAATCCCTTACTTTATTCCCTCGTGTACTGCAATTTTCACTTCTCTTGTCACCTTTCTATCTCAAGACCGCTACGTGATTGTTTGTTGTCCTCGTTTCCAAATTGCCATGCCTTTCCAATTTGCAGGAAGAAAAACCCAGGAAAAAAGGAGACAAGTCTGAACCCTGACAAGACGATGGATCCGTATTGAATGCAAGTGGACCTCAAGCTTGCCATCACAGGAAGAAATTGCGTAGAAGTCATGCGGTGCAATGCTTCTGGACACGCCCCTTGCGCCCGCGCACATGACGATAAAGACCATTTTGTTTCTAGGGGCCCCAACCCGCGAGAAAAGCATCGTGAACTTTTATTATAGTTGCACGAGGAATGATCGTACTTTTTTCTCAGTGCCAAGAGTAGGGTTTGCTACCACAACCAAATATCATCATGCGACCTTAAGTTCAGTGTTTGTCACGCAGATTGAACTAGAAGTCGCCGGTTTAACTTTTACCCGCCGAGACAATTCTCTGCTTGTTATCACGGGAATGTGACGAGATGAAATAAGTTGTCGTTGGAGCACGTGATTTCCTTGGGACCTTGACCACGGCGGGTGAACGAGCTTGCTGCCCGTAGAAGTCATCGGAGTGAAATGAAATAGAGAAACGGCTTGGTGGCGCTCGACCGTGACGTGCCTGTCCTTGTCGTTTAGGATGCCTTCCAGTCTAGATAAGATCAGCGATTGGGTTTTCAAACCTGCGTTTCTACTGCTCGAGTGAGCGGTCATGCCATTGACGGGATGTTTAGCTGCGCTGATAATGATTCGGCACCTCGTCGTGCTTATCGAAGGTCGATGCTCGTGCTTTTGTTTTCTAATGAGACGTTGGTCGGTGAATATTAGGCCCGTTAACCGTGGTAATTAATTCCTGCATGCTAAATTACCTCAGTTTTTCAATACTGCGTTTTTTTTGCAATACTCCCTCTATAAACAAATATAAGAGTGTTTAGATCACTACTTTAGTGATCTAAACGTTTTTATAAAAGTTTACAGAGGGAGTACTTTGCCGTCGAACTTTGCCTAGCTCCCCGTACGGGGAACAGTTTGATGCCAAGATTTGCTCTGGAACCTCACGGTTTCATACTACCTTGCAGCCTCAGCTAGGCCACGGTTCAAGCTGTCGCGCACTTGCGCCATCTGCTTCCAACACAGCGTCCACAAGCCACAGGTTACCGGCTTAAGATAAAATAACATAAGGAGTTGGACTGGTCAAAGGTCAAGCCGGACTTTGACCGTGGACCGGGAGAGCATCACGGGTCCCACATGGTGGCTCGATCGGCCGATCATCGATCAGACCAGACGGGTCACGGTCGCACCACGCACGCACGGATGCAAAGGAGCCGGAAGAAAAGTCCGTCTGCCCTGCCTTGCCTTCCCTTGCCTTGCGTGCGAGATATGCTTTCAAAGTCCACGTCCCGGGCAGATGCAGAGCACACCTTCTCGGCTCCTTCCTTTCTTGTTGCTTCCATCCTTCTAGAAGCAGCAGGGGCACTTCCGAAGCTCCCGGCATCGACACAATGGCACAGAGTTTCTCTAGGCTAGCAGCCTAGCCCCCGGCACCGGAATGTGTCGTTCCTACACTGGCATTTCCTGGCCAGCCCAACGCCTGCCCTGCCGTCCGATCTACTGTAATAATGTAAAACAAACGGATATAAAAACCACGTAATCGTCAGCCAAAAGAGTAGTACAGCAGTTCAGCCGACGGGCAAAGTTCTAAACTAAAAATACTAAGAACGGAAATAAACGGAGAGAGGGCCGACCTTCACCACTCCCTCTTGCCGACCCTCTGCCCTTTCGGTCATTGATGTTGTCCTCGGCGGCCGTGTAGGCATCAAAGGCAAGAGGGGGCTCGTTGGAGCCGTCGGTGATGTCGGAGGCGGAGAAGGAGTCGCTGAAGCCGCCATCCTCCAGACGGCGTTGGTGGTATCGTATTTTTTAATCGGTCAATGACCGGTCCGTCCGTTCGGACGATTTGGGGCCGGTTTCAGGCGCGTGGCTGTAGATGCTGAGCGTTAGGTTGCCGGGCATGATACTCCTTCCTTTCATCTATATAGAGCCTAATGCGTTTTTTGAGGCTAACTTTGACCAAATATTAGAGCAATAATATATGACATGCAACTTAAACAAAGCACATAGTTAATTTTGTGTGTGAAAGGAGATTTCAATGATATAATTTTCACATTGTGCATGTCATGTACTTCCTCCTTCCATCTATATAGGGCCTAATGCGTTTTTTAAGACCGCATTTGACTATTGACAAGATTAATAGTACATGACATGCACAATGTGAAAATTATATCATTAAAAGCTCCTTTCACGCATGAATTTAAGGATGTGCTTTGTGTAAGTTGCATGTCATATATTATTACTCTAGTATTTGATCAAAGTTAGCCTTGAAAAACGCATTAGACCCTATATAGATGGAAGGAGGGAGTACTATTAATCTTGTCAATAGTCAAAGGTAGTTTTAAAAAACGCATTAGGCCCTATATAAATGAAAGGAGGGAGTACTCTTTTTTTTGGCGAGAAAATTTTTGATCTATTCATCTTCAATCATGACAGTATACAATGAATATCAGAAATAATAAAAATTACATCCAGATCCGTAGACCACCTAGCGACGACTACAAGCACTGAAGAGAGCCGAAGGCGCGCCGTCGTCATCGCCCCTTCATTGCGGGAGTCGGGCACAACTTGTTGCAGTAGAGAGTCGGGAAATCGTCTTGCTAAGGCCCCGTAAGACCAGCGCACCAGAACAACAACCGTCGCAGATGAAGAATAACGTAGATAAGAAGGATCCAACCCGAAGACACACGAACGTAGAAGAACAACGACGAGATACGGCCTCCACATGGCCACCAATGGTGCTAGACGCACCGCCGAAACGAGGGCTATACGAGAAGACCTTTATTCCTTCTTCAGAGAGCCGCCGTCGTCTCGTCTTTCTGAACAAGACACAAACCTCGCCAAAACTGAAAGAAGCGACGAAAAACGAAGAGGAGGCGGATCTATCTTCGGTCCTTCCCCAGATCCACCGCGCCCCCATGGTCCTAGGGCCATTAGAGAGGAGGCGGACTTGTGGCGACGCGCATCAGCGAATCTAGAACTTAATTGTAGGGCAGGCTCAAACAAGCGAGAGGCATTGAGATGGGCCAAAATGCAGTCGATTTACTGGGTTGAGCCCTATACCATGAGCAGTAAAGGCCTAATTGATCCGGTTGGAGGGCAGGCTCAAGCTTGTTAAAGCCTGTACAGTAGATTCGTCCACGGCAACGTCGACGGAAGGCAGAAACCCTAACATTTTTGTGGAGGAGGAGGAGGCGGCGGCTAGAAAGGCTTCAGCCGTAACTGCCGGGCATGATACTATGAAGTCACTGCTTCACTCTACTCTAAGTTAGGTTTGACCTGGTGCTGAACTTTTGCGACGACTGTAACAGGAGAGCTTTGAAAGACAAGTCTTCAAACGTGCCAAATACTACAGTGATCGCATTTCCTTTGACCGGAAGCAACAATTGCATTCATCAGTGATTTTAAAGCCACGGAGGAAGTGTTTATCTTCCATTGGACTCCGACTACTAGTACACAGGAGCTGCTGATGTTATGCAACAAGATAAGACAGCATTCCAAGTTTCCAACAGTCCAGGTTGGAAACCATGCACGTCGTCTCTGCTGACGCTGCGGTCTCCGAGAAAAGAGCGGCCGATGCCGAAATGAGGCTTCATGGCGCTTTCCGCGGCTCCCTTCGTCCAAAACAATATACAAAGCAGACAAAATTTCCAAGGTTTGACCTTGAATTTGATCAGCATTATGTACATTGCGCACTTTACAATTCGCACCTTCAAATTCAAGTTTAGAAGTATTTTTAATTCGATGATGTTGATTTTGTATCCTATCATGACTACTGGTTGGTCAAAGTAAAATTATAGCTAACACATACGCCTTATATGTTTCAGGGGCGGATGAAATAATTCAGACCGATTTCGAAATGTTGCAAAGCCTGGGGTAAAAAAAAAGGAGAAATGCTTAAGACCACACTTGCAGTAGGATACCATCTGCTTTGGGTTATTTATTATCTCCTTCGAGGGATTTTTAGGATCGTTCAGGCTATATATATTTAGTCTATTTTGGCTTTTACTGTCTACTTTTCTCAAGGAGATGGTTAAGGACCTCAGAAGATAAAGGAGACAGACAAAGGCAATAAATGGTGGATGCAACTGAAATGAACCACCAAAGAGGCAAGGAGAAACCTTTTAAAAGCTTTTAGTTTCACGGACCTCAAATGTTAATATCCGATGTTCATTCATGTCGGGGACCGCCCAGGTGCCCCCGCTCGTCTGGGAATCCCAGAGGCGACTGCATCAACCTTCCTCCTGCTATGTTGCCCGCACTTATGGAAGCATAGGAACGGTGTCGTCTTCAACTTGCTAGCGCCCTCCTTCGACATGTTGCGATGGTTATGCCTAGGGGACACACTATAATCTTAAGGACTGTGACAGGAGCAACGTCGATGTGTGGTGCCTACGCCTATCTCCTCCCATGTAATCTCTTTCTCTTGTTCTTGTACCTTTTGCTGAATGCTTGGCTTAAAAGGCATTTTTTCAATGAAATATTCAGGTGGGGAATCTCCGCCACTCTAGTGACCATTTGAACAAGAAAATGTGTGCCTTATACAATTTTTAGGTAAACCTAACAATGCTAAGAACAAAACAAACAAGTTGTGGGTTGACGTTAGACTCTACCTGCTCGGGCCGGGTTGCCTTTATTGAGTGCAATAGAGCATGTCCAAGGGGGTGACATCTTTTCATTGGTGCAAAAAGTTTCAAATCAAGTAAGATCATAAAGTAGAAAGACAAAATCATGCTAGAATATAAATTATTTTGTACCTTTTGTGAACCCCCTGAATGGCGGCGGCATGTAGTTGTTCCTGCAAGACTTCCAGGTTGTCATTGAGTAGGTCAGGCCAGTTCTAGTATGGAAGTGATGACAACGACACATCAGGGATTAGTCCTGACGGCGAGTGTGGTTGTTTATGCCTTCTTTGGATTGGAGGATTTTCCCATGATTCTCACGGTATATCAATCCTCGGGATTGTTCCGTATGGAACACATTTCAATCACTGGATTGAAGCGCCAATGAGCCGATTTCAGAGGAATTTACGCATGAGGTCCGATGTTTGGAAAAAATCCATAGGATTGGCCATATCATGACAACCAAATCCTTCATTTTTTTTCTATTCTTTTATTTTGCAAATCCTGTAATCCAAAGAAGCCATTAGTGGTCCATAAACCATGGTGCATTTTTTTTATTACGGTTGAGGTGCTTTGTAGTTTTGATGAATCTTTATAATATAGTTGATCTGAACACTTTTAGATAAAGAAGGAGTAACGACCAATTCCCTGTAAAACAATTGGGAAAAATCAAGAACATTGCGGTTACTCCTTACACTGTTGGTCTATCACTTATATCACCAAAATGTCATAGTATGAGCAGAAAAATTCATAACATAGCAACACCCTAAGGGCATCTCGAGCGCTGACCCGCAAACCGGACACCACATCCGTCCACGAACAGAGAGATCAGTGCACGGACACATATGCGGGAGCGGCCTATCCAACGCTACCCGCATACATTTCAAACCGCATTTCAACTAACCGGACGAAATTCATCAAGCACGACCAATTTTATTAAAGTTCGGACATAATACATAAAAAGGTTGATATTTCGACCGTTAACTAAAAGCTAGACAAAAAATCCTACAACTTGTATCGGACAATCATGTCGTATGCTTGGCCGCCTTGCCTTGCCACACTGTTGTGATCATCCCTCCAGCGGTGGAAGGGCGCCGGAGGGTCGTGGCAATCTAGTCCGGTCACTGCATGCTGCTCGCGGAGTATTCGCTTCGCCTCCTCCTGCGTGGTGCGGAGGGCCGCCGCGGCCAATGCCACGGTGCGCGTGGAGCTCTGCCGGCGGCCTTGGCCCTGCCGGTGTTGGCGGTGGAGTTGCTAAGCGACCACTTCGTCGATCTTGACGAGGTCGCCATCACGGCGGCGGCACCTGGCGGTTGACGGAGCGGTCAAGGGCACACGTAGCAGTGAGGTCTGGGTCACTATGGATCTATCCGGTGCCACGTCAGTCTTGGCGAATGAGGGTCGGGCAATGTTGCGCGTATGTTGCATTGCCGCGCGTTCCTCCTACACGACGGTCCTCGAACCTGAGGGACCGCCGCCACTGCCGTCTCCGAGGTAGTGGAAGATGCGTCCGCACGCCTTGACGATCGCGGACGGCAGCTCGTCCTAGACGGGACGGGGATGCCCCAAACCCCTTGCCCACGTTTGGCGTTTGTAGCACACAGCACCTAGCAACCCCGTTGTTGCCGTCAATCGCTCAAGATGCGACATGGGACCGATTCACGGATTCAGACAGCCAGAAGAATTCTGAGTGAGTTGGTCAGACGAGGGCGCAACCGTGCAACCTGATACCGACAGTCCACTGAACCTGTATAACGTTCAACGCGACCCAAGCACCAAAGCATGCCGGTCAGAAAGAGCTCAAAGATCACCATTCTGCTCATGGGAAAGAGCTCAAAGACCAGCCGGTTTCGAAACGGGAAAAGGGAGAATACGCCATCCTCCACTTGCCCGCGAAATCCACACGTGCTCCACTAGCCACTTGGGGGTGAATCGGCACCACTTGTTCTGCTGCTTCTGCGTTGCTTCCTGATGTTGAAGCGCTACGGCTACGTTACGTAACAACATGGCAGTACGTGTAAAAGTCTTTGCCGCATGATGATTGACGAGACACGTTGACAGAGACACAGTCGGACGACGTTGCCTCTGAAAATTGTCGCTCGGCCACCCTCCCCTCGGATGAAGTGCTTCGAAGAAACGATCCTTGCACCATGCAACACAACGGCCTTTCTGGCAGCGGGCGTGCTGGCTGGCCTGAGGTTCGGCCATGCATTGCAGTGCCCCTGAAACACGTAGCATGATTTCGGTGTTTTGTGGTAGTATTTCTAGAAGAGCTTGAAGCATCCTACTGTCGCCCGTCGGCATCTCCGAGCGTGTTGCTGTTACGAATTTGCAGCGTGACAGACAGACAGGCACAGGCGTGTTAAGATAAGATTGCCTCCATTTGTCGTCTGACGATCCACATCAGCTGCGTCGTGGAGAATGTGGTCCTGACATGGACATGGCATCCAGGTCGGCTGTCCTCGGTGCATTGCATTTAGGCCAGAAAACCACGGGCGCACGCACCTGAGCTCGTAGAAAGAATATGCTGTGATCCCAAGTCACTGTCCTTCCGCATGTAGGCCACCGTCACAACGATACACACACATGTTTATTCAGCACAGGACAAGACCAAACCTATGCTTATTTCAGAGTATACAATGTCCGTAAAAGTGACGTCGAACCAGAGAAGACATTTCAGTTCAGCTCTCGCCTCCGAGGCTGCGGTCATAGCTGGTGTAGTAGCCGTTGAAATAACACCACATGTCTTATATATACGGGGGAAAATATCATTATTCAGAGTAAGGCACCCTTTTTTTTCCCGGTGATAAACTACCTTATGTGAAAGGAAAAAATCTGCTAACAATTTACACAAAGGACTGTCGTTCGAGATAAGCTTGAGCCTCCACGGATGGGGCAGGAGTAGGACGGGCAACTTGCCATGGAAGTGTACTATGTAACCCAACTTGGCAAATAAGAACAGGCACCTAAACGCAACAGCGTGGCAGCGCATCTGCATGCACACGCAGAAACGGAAAAATGGCATAATAATTGTACCTTCCACAAAGCAAATTGGACATGCAGGGTACCCGTCAGTTCGTCCAGATGCCGTGAACCGACGAGCAGTGCTCCAACGACAGCCACGAAAGGGA
Organism: Triticum monococcum; assembly: GCA_034509565.1. NCBI lineage: Eukaryota > Viridiplantae > Streptophyta > Magnoliopsida > Poales > Poaceae > Triticum > Triticum monococcum. The sequence goes on along the minus strand of CM067842.1, from coordinate 707,127,073 downwards.
GCGGTTTCCCAGCGTCCCTTTGTGCTTTTGTGGCCCCGTATCTACTCTGTAATAAGTTACTCCCTCCGTTCCTAAATATAAGTCTTTGTAAAGATTTCACTATGAACTACATACGGATGCATATAGATGCATTTTAAGTATAGATTCACTTATTTTGCTCCGTATGTGGTCCATAATGAAATCACTCCAAAGACTTATATTTAGGAACGGAGGGAGTATTTGTTGTTGCAAAAGTTGCTTTTTATAGTATTTGACAAGTGGCTGCAATGGTCCGGTCTAGACTCTGGTTTGCGTGACATGGCAGCCGTTTATGCTCGTACCGAATTCTTCAGGGCTGGCAGCCTATATTCAACGGCGAGTGGACCGTGGAATTGAACGCACTGGTTTTGGCCGCGGGAATGCGCTGGTGCGCCAAGTTTTACCGGCAGCGGGTTTTGTCAGATAAATAACTGGAGAAATAGGATCACATGTCCAAAGTCCTCTTCTGAGCTCGAACCATGTGAGCTCAGGTGAACAATAAAAAAAATAAAATAAAAATAGAAAAAGCCAAAAAATCTGAATTTTCCATTGGCAAAATAACAATGATGTGTGTTTTCACATGCTGCAAATTTTGATGAAATCACATTCATTGATGTATGGAGAAAAAAGTTTATATGTACCTGTAAATTCATGAGAAGTTGAATACAAGTGATGGGATGTCTTGTGCTGCTTGTTTGATCTAGTTATCAACTTGTTTTTATGAACTACTTCCTCAGCATCAAAATATAAGACGTTTATAATGTTTTGTCGCAATCGATTTCCTCGAAAAGTGCCTGCAGAGACCGAGCTCCATTGAGCTCTTTATTTTTTTCAGCGAAAATAAATTTTCCACAACTAAAAAAAATCAAAAAAAGAGCATACATGTAGACATATATTTGTAGTATACATGTACAAAATTTCATGAACATATATATTCATATGTGATGGACACAAAAAAGACATATACACATGTTAAAATGGGATTTTTCTTTGTTGTATTTGGGCCAGATATTTTTCCTTTTTTTGTGTAACATGCAAATAATTAAATTAGTTGATGAAATTTTGCAAATACTTGAAAATATGCACATGTATTTGTATAAATAATTTGACATTTCTCGAAACTTCTAAATGTATTTTGATTTTCTAAAAAAAATTCTTTCTCCCGATTTCCTCTAATTTTAACTAAATAATGATTAAAAACTTTGTTGGGCTGAAGAATTAGTGTAGTCAGGCGGATATGATAGATGGGCGTGTCTTTGTCTCGCGTGCTGTGATGCGGTAATTCGATACGCTCGCTCGCCTCAAGGTCAGCCTCTAGTGGGTTGGAGTGTTTCTTTTATTTTCTCTAGCGAGGCTTGTGTTTTCAATTTTTCTTTCCCTTTTTCGTACTTATATTTATACTCCTAGTGGGCTGGAGTGTTTTTTTATGTGTTCTCATTTTGCTCTCACAGTTTTAGAAAAATGTTTGTAAATTTCAAACAAAATCATCACATTTTAATAACGTTCTGATATTTAGAAAAATGGTGATGCAATATTAAAAATATTTCCACGACGTATAAAAAAAGTTCCATGGCATTAAAAATGTGCACAACACTAAAACAATTCTTCAGGCATTTATATACATGTTCATGAAACTTTCAAAAAACTTTCTAAATTACACAGGCAGGCCACCCTCACAGCTCGACAAGCTTCATTTAGGTGGGTCACTATAGAACAGCCCAAATTGTGTCCCTACGCTCCAGCCAGCCCATCCCTTTTGTTGTGGTACGCGCATTTCGAGGAAGTTACTAGTTAAGAGTTGATTAGCAAATGTCACTTCCCACCTTCACAACTTGGAAGTTTTTTACTTCGTAGATTCGTTTATTCAAAATGTTTTATCTCTTGAATCGTGCATTCAAATATCGAACCATTTTCATCGCTGAATTTCCCGCATCGAGATCTTTGAAACAAGATCCCTTGTTAATAGGTTTCGACGAGCTTTTTCATGAAAAAACCAAAAAAAATTCCTCAAACCATAAAAAGGGATACCGACAGAAAATGAAATCTAAATGACGAAAAAATGAATACCAAAAAAATTTGGAAGAATGAAACTGGTGCTCAGAGGAATGGTTGCGGTTTTCATTTTTTTATTTGAAAGCACATGTTGTGCATTTTTCCTTTTATCAAGGGAGGCATAGGTTGTGCACCTCGTGGAAGCACAACTATGATTCTCATATAAATACAAGTTGCGCTTTCCGTGGAAGTACATATTATGCTTCTGGCGGAAGCATTGATGGTACCTCTCGTGGAAGTAAATCTGTACTTCCATAAAAAGTAAAAGATTTTTTTTTCAAGAAGCACAATTGTGCTTGCAAAAAAAAAACAATTCTCACCAAAATCTAAGGAAACCCAGGCAAAAGCAAAAGCAAAAAAAAAAGTGCATGTAGAAAATGAAATAAAACCGGCGCTTTCGTGGGGTGCGCCCAACGCGTGACATGTGGCGGCAGCTGTGCGTACGCCCTGCACTACCCACTGGGGGACAAATACCCACATTCCGACAAACTTATTCGATGCTCATTACACCCCCCTCCAAAAAAGTTGACGCTCATTACATGAGAACAACCATGATCCTATTTAGCACTTAAGGCACTACTTATAGCGTTAAGCGTCCAAGCACACTCTCAGGTTCGGTTTTGTTGGGATTTTTAATTTTCCTTTTTTTTCAATTGCTTGAACATTTTTCAATGTTGCAAACATTTTTGATTTGGTAAAATTTTGATTATGTTTGTAAAAAAATCAAATTTGTGAAATTCCTTCAAATTTAAAATTTAAAAAAAATGTTACCCTTTTAAATTTGCAAATTTTTCTAAATTCATGTTTTTTAATATTCATTATTTATTTTTCAAATCTATGAACTTTATCTTGATTTTTTAAATTCCAGAATTATTCCCAGATTTGTGGACTTCTAAATTGTTTTGATTTTTAAATCTGTATTTTTCTAATGTAAATGATTTTTTGAATTTTTGGGCAGTGTTTTAGGATTGGCGATGTTTTTAATCATGATTTCCGAAAAGTGAGTGAGTGCTGAGCGGAACGAGTTTTGCTTGGTGGGCCAGTTCACTGGAGTGGCGCATGAGCGCTGGGTGGATAGCGGGTGTAACTGGCGCTGAATAGGACCTCTGTGAAAACAAGCCCTCCCCAGATAAGAAATCCGAGCCCTCCTATTTCGTTTTTAAGGACATTTTGATAACATTTAGAAAAAAAATGAAAATTAATAATGCCAATGATTCAGCAGGCCGCACCGGTGCCGGCCCATTATTGCAGGCGTGCTTGCTCGCAGTCCCAATCTTCTATCGCGAAAGCTATATGTCGCTTATAATGAGGCCTAGCTTCTCTCACCTGATAAGATTTCCATTCTCTCTACATTACTCACCGACCGTTTCTTGGCGCTCGCTGATTCGCACAGTTTGGCGCGCTCACTACATTTTGCTCGTGCTTTTTTCCTTTCTGTTTCTTATTCATATTTCTTCCTTTTTTTTGCGTCTGCATGGTTTTCTTTGTTTTTCCTTTGGTTTTCACCATTTTTGTTGTTTTATTTCATTTTTATAGGTTTATTTTTTTTTCATTTTGTTATTTTGTTTTATTCTTTTCTCTGGTAATATTGGGTTTTCTTTGTTTCTTGGTTTTCATCGGTTTTTCTTCGGCTTTGTTTTGTTTTTCTTGGGTTTCTTCATTTCCTCACGGCATTCACGGTTTTCTTTGTGTTTTCTGGTTTTCTTTGTTTTTGAGGTGTTTCTTTTGTTTCTTTCAGTCGGTTCTTTGATTTTCACTGTTTTCTTAATATTTTTTCGTCAACACATGTGTATATTTGTGTACACATTTTTACATTTTACGTATACATTAGTTACAATTTTTTATACATGTTTAGCACTTTTATATGATTAATATTTTTAAAAATTAATATTTGATAACTACCATTTATATACACATTGTAAATTTTGTGTATATATTAGGTAAATTCCTTTAATTAAATGTTTAAAATTTGGAAATATATGATAAACATTTTTTACATGATCACCATTTTCGAGAATTTAAGAATTTATGTTGAATTTTTTAATACATGTTCTCTATTTTTCATCTACAACAGGAACAATTTTTGTACATGTTTATCATTTTTGAAATAAATGAATGAATAACATTTGAAAAATGTGTTTGAATTACTTTTATCATACACATTGTACATTTTCAGTATATATTACTAATTTTTTTTCAATTTGTGCTTTTATGTTCAATTTTTTTACTACATGTATGCCATTTTGGAATACATTAGAAGTATTCTTTATACTCGTTTAAATATTTTCCAAAAAGATGATTAACAATTTTTAAATACATGATCAATTTTTTCCATACAGATTTTTTTCAAATATAAATGCGAAACTTTTTTTTCTAAATATTTAACATTTTACAAATGCTAGATTAAGAATTTTTAAAATCTTCCTTGAAGTATTTTTTTTGAATATATATACATATTTGAAATATTTGGAAGTTCAAGCAACATAGGCGTAGCCATCTTCCATTCCCCCATTTCCTTCTACAGGTTTTCCCATGACGTGATCAAAGATTCCACAACCAACTACTTTTTTTTCTCAGAGAGAACACAGCCAACCACGTAATTCCTCCGTTCCAAAATAGATAACCCAATTTCGTACTAACTTTTACTGAATAATCAACCGAGGTGGGTAATTAGTTCTGCGTCATGTAAATGGACGATGTGTTATATCTCAGACTCCTTTCATTATAGGGAATTTGTAATTTCCGAACGTTCGGATTATGTCATCAGATCCGAACGTCCTGGATCTCGTCCATTGTGGATCGAACGCACCTGGCGTGTCGCAGGATACCAGCGCGAACGGCGCAGTCGCCATACGATCCGCCTCTTGCCTGCCTGGCGCGTCGCGCGAACGACGTGGTCCCATACGATCCGCCTCTTGTGCGCGCCATCCAATCCGATTCTTCACGCACCCAACCGCTCGCGTACCCCAACCTCGCATGTGAAAAATATTTCACGGGAAAAAATAGGCACGCCTGATGGGAATCGAGCTCCTGACCTGCTGGTTGAGATCGTATTGCGCTACCACCTAAGCTCGGTTTTTACTGTGCTTTTGAATCAGGTTAGTCGACCTTTATAATTTGGGGCCTGCTACGGGTCGTCCGGGTGATGTTTAGAAAACACCCGCCGCCTCGGTAGCTGCAGGATCCCGAGCTCGACAACCGTCTAATCTTCTTTCCGTAAGCGTGCATCAATCTTTACAACAAGGCCTGTGTTGCACTCGGCGCTTTGTAACACGAACCATGTTGCGCTCTCGCTGAACCATTTTTTTTAAAACAAAGCCTATGTTTCAGAAACAAGACCTCTGTTGCAGAAAAAATAAATACTTCGTTGTTGGCCCTTTTCCAACAAACGTAGTGTTGTGCTCGCTCCCTCTGCAACAAGAAGCTTGTTGTAGAAACAAAAAAAACCCTTGCAATCAGTGGTCGTTATAGAAAAGTTTTGCAACAGAGATCTTGTTGCAATTCTTTTTTCAACAGAGGTCTTGTTGCAGTTTTTTTATGCAACAGAGGTCTTGTTGCAGAACTTTTTTTTACAAATTTCCGCAACATAGCACTTGTTGCAGAAATATTTTGCAACATAGATATTGTTGCAGAAAAGCACCCGAGGAGAGAACGCCATGGAAGCTTGTTTTTGGAGAGAAAGAAAGGGGTAAGGAGAGAGAGGAGGGAAGGAAAAAGGGGCTGGCGGTGGAGCGCCATGGGAGCTCGACCAGAGGCTGTAGGCTGCGTCCTCCGGCGGCGCTATATGAGAGTTGCGAGGGAGGGAGTGAAGGGAGAGAGGTCTGTGGCGCTTGCTCCCGAGAGAGATTTCCTGGAGATGAAGGCCTGGGGGGATAAGGTTGAGCAACGAAGATATATGGACACGTGTTAAGCAGCCCAAGCGGTTGACGTACAGGCTGTAATCAGCCGGGTGAAGAGAAGCTTTTCCCTTATAATTTACACCACCGCAAGAAAAAAACAATGATGCTTTTGGCGAGGAGGCACATCTATATGACCAAGTTTCTTTTCGAAGAATCGATGCATACAATTCGAACTTCAGTCGTTTTTTTTGCGGGGATTGAACTTTGGTCGTTGTCTCGTGTGTAAACCGAGGAAAAAAGTTTGTTTTGAAATATACACGGAGAACACGATAATTTACACACCACCAAGCTGGTCACTTACAAAAATCACGGTAGTTTTAAGAGTGAATTCCACTTTTTACCTTGTAATTGTACATTTGTGACACATATTACCCCATTTAGCGGAACTTTTATCGAAATATCGGATTTTGGAGACTTTTAACACGGTTTTAACCCAGTTTTATATTTTCTTTGTTTATGGTCGATAGGATCAGCATGTTGCGTCATTGATTCGTAAAAAATATATGTAAGGATCGGAGGGCATCATTGACGATCTTGTCCAAGCTTCTCTTGTCTATCTGTTCCGTTCCTTGTGGCCGTCCACATGTTTTTGGATCCGGGGCGTCACCTAACACCTTACATGATGGACACGCATCAGAAAACAAGGGTCCAAAGCTTTCAAAAGGGGTATTCTAGACGAATTTTCACTCGACGGGGTAATTAGTGTCATAAATGTACAAATATGGGGTAAAAAGTGGAATTCACTCTAGTTTTAACCTACAAGAAATAATTATTGAAACGTACCCGATAATTTCTATGTAAACAACAGGATAATTTCGGCACCGCAGAGCTGATATATTACATACAACACCGAGGTGTAATTTTAACTCAGGCAAGAAGTTATTGGAAAACGCTTCGCATGGTAATATACACATCATAGACGTGATAACTTAAGTACAAACACCACGCAAATTTTGAACCGAGGAAAAAAGATCATAAAAACATACCACCATAACTTCTAGGTAAATACTATGATAATATACGACCCTAGACTTGATAATTTAGGTACAAACACCATGATAACTTTGAACTAGAAAAAAAGTTTTGAAAACTACCTTGGTAACTTATATATAAATCACATAGTAATATACGCACCACGGACTTGATAATTAGGTACAAACACCACCTTAACTCTCACCCGGGGTTGGTGGGGAGGGGGGGGGGGGGGGAGATGTTAAAGATATACAACCGATAACTTTTGCGTAAATGCCATGATAATATAGACTTTTGTGCCTGATAAATTAGGCACAAACATCACGATAAATTTGACCCATGAAAAAAATTGTTGTAAAATCCTACTGATAATTGTTGTATAAATAGCATGATAATATAGGATCCCGGATCAGATAACGCGGATACAAACACCATGTAACCTTTGATCCTAGAAAAAATATGTTAAAAAATATACCACCGACAACTTTTTGTGTAAATAACATGATGATGTAGGCTCCCGATCTTAATAACTTGGTACAAACACCACAATAATTTTGACCCGTGAAAAAAAGTTGTTGAGAACATATCACCGACAACTTCTGTGTAAATAACATGATAATGTACGCTCCAGGACTTGATAACTTATGCACAAACATCACGGTAACTTTGACCCGCGAAAAAAGATGTCAATAATGTATCGCCGACTACTTTTGTGTAAATAGCATGACGATATAGGTACCCGGACGTGATAATTTAGGTACTAACACCATGATAATTTTGACACATGGAAAAAAGTTTATGAGAACACGCCACCGATAATTTCTATGTAAATGGCATGATAATATATGCTCCTAGGCCTCATAACTTAGGCACAAACATCATGATAACTTTGACCGGGGATTTTTTTAGTTGAAAACATATCTCAGCTACTTATGTGCAAAAAGCATGATAATATATGCATCACAGACCTAATAACTTAGGTACAAAACACCGCGGTAACTTTGACCTAGGAAAAAAGTTATTAAAAGCATATCCCCGATAACATATGTGCAAATGACATGGTAATATACACCTAACAGAGCTGATAACTTACTTAGCCTAGGGATGGTAACTTTTTACCTAGAACAAAGTCATCAAAATATACGTCCATGCACCGACGGCGGCATGGACGACGATGGCGCCAAGATTCGCCGCCCTCAGCTGCTCCAGCGAGCCTCGCCACCACCGACGAGTAGCACCAACAGCAATGTCGGTCGACCTCCTCGTTGCCCTTGCTCCTCCCCTCCACTTCCTTCTCATTGCTCCTTCCCTTCTCTTCCCCCACCCACCCCTCTATGTCTCAATACATGGCCCCTCCCGGTCTACAGCGCCATCTCCGACCTCCCCTACCTCATCCACATCCGGATCCGGCTCTTCCCCGACGCCCTGCACCACTGCGCCATCGGATTCGCGCTCCTTGGCCTTCCCAAGTCCCGAAGCGCTGTCGTCACGTCTATTGCATCGCGCCGCCGCCCCCTGCAGGTACGAGCGCCCAAACGCTTCGCCAATAGCGCTCACTGAGCCTAGTGACGTATCCTCCAAGCAGGCCCAGCAGCCGCTGCTGCAACCCTCCACCGCCAGCATGAGGGGCTAGCAGATCGACCTCATCATGTGCTCGGCGTTGGACTTCAATGGTAACTTCACCAATAACTTTTTGAGAACATATCACCAATAACTTTTTGTGTAACTAGCATGATAACTTAAGCACAACATAGTTGATAGCCTATGCACAAACCATAGTAACTTTTGATCCAGGGGTTGCTGAAAACATACCCCGATAAATTCTGTTTAAATAGTACGCTAACTTGCGCACAACGGAGATAATAACTTAGGTACAAACACCGTGGTAACTTTTAGTTTGGCGAGGGAAAGTTGTTGAAAGCATATCCTGATAACTTATGTGTAAGTAACATGATAATGTACACAGCACAGATCTAATAACATACGTACAAACACAGCAGTTAACTTTGAATTTGGGGGGGGGGGGGGGGGGCAAGAAAAAAGTTGTTGACAAACATACCCGGGGTAACTTGTATGTAAATAACATGATAATATATGCACAACAGAGCTGATAACTTACTTAGCCGAAGCGTGGTAAGTCTTGGACCAAGTAAAAAAGTTCTTGACGCCCCCTCCCTCCCCCCGGTAACTCATGCATGATAATATACGCACACCAAAGATAATAACTTACCTAGTCCAGACATGATAGCTATTTTTGACTTCAGAAAAAGTTGTTAAAAAACACCCCCGGTAGACATGTGCACTAGCATGATAATATATGCACAACAGAGTTGGTAACTTACTTGGCATAGACATGCTAACTATTTTTGACTAGGGGAGAAAAGTTGCTGGAACATCCCCCCCCCCCCCCCCCCCCCCCCGGTAAACATGTGTACTAGCATGGTAATGTACGCAGAACAAAGCTGATAACTTGCCTAGCCCAGACATGGTAACTATTTTTGACTTGAAAAACACCTCTCCCTGTAAACATGTGTACTAGCATGGTAATATATGCACAACGGAGCTGATAACTTACTTAGCACATACACATGGTAACTATTTTTTAACTCGAGGGAAAAAGTTGTTGAAAAACAGCCCCGGTAAACATGTGTACTAACATGATAATATATGCACATCAAAACTGATAACTTAACATGGTAACTATCTTTTGATTGGGGGAAAAAGTTGTTGAAACACCCCACCACTCGCGCGCGCGCGTAAACATGTGTACTAGCATGATAACGTAGCACAACAGAGCTGATAACTTGCTTAGAACAGACATGGTAACTATTTTTGACTCGAGAAAAAAGTTGTTGAGAAACAACCCTCGATAACTCATGTGGTAACATTGAACCGAGGGAGAAGGGTGTTGAAATATACATCTGTAATTTTTGTGTAAACAAAATGGTAGTTTTTGAGCGACAAACCCGATAAACTAACGTTCAAAATTCATGGTATCTTGGACATTAACATTTTTAACAACCTGATATTTTAGCATGAGTAGCCTGGTAGTTTTTGGTGTGCATTACCTGATAAATCTAGCACAAGTAGCCTGGTACATCTAGAATGAGCAGTCATACTTCTGTTACTTCAAACATAGTTATATGTATACAAATTAGATGTCAATCGGCGAATATTCATAGATGGTTCATTAGTCCAGTTGGTTATTAGGGATAGCCTTTGAAAGGGGTGGTCTTAGGTTCAAATCCTGTTCTGCACGCAATTTTTTTATAAAGGAGAAGAAAGTAGACGAGGGAAAAAAACATGCTTTGGTGGTTTTAGCGATCGAGCGGGGACAGGAAAAAACAGAAAACATGCGCTTGTGGCCTGGTGCGATCGAGCGGGAGGGCGGGACCGGAAAAAGAAACAGAAAACATGCACTGGTGGCCTGGTGATTGGTGAGATTAGCGATCGAGTGAGAAGATCGTTCGGATCTCTCCATATAAACAGAACGTTTGGACGTTATCACAATCCTTCATTATATGAACACGAGGCCATGTGACCCCTTTTATCAAAAAGAAAAGAAAAGAAGAAAGTAGACGAGGGAAAAAACATGCTTTGGTGGTTTTAGCGATCGAGCGGGGACAGGAAAAAACAGAAAACATGCGCTTGTGGCCTGGTGCGATCGAGCGGGAGGGCGGGACCGGAAAAAGAAACAGAAAACATGCGCTGGTGGCCTGGTGATTGGTGAGATTAGCGATCGAGTGAGAAGATCGTTCGGATCTCTCCATATAAACAGAACGTTTGGACGTTATCACAATCCTTCATTATATGAACACGAGGCCATGTGACCCTTTTATCAAAAAGAAAAGAAAAGAAGAAAGTAGACGAGGGAAAAAAACATGTTTTGGTGGTTTTAGCGATCGAGCGGGGACAGGAAAAAACAGAAAACATGCGCTTGTGGCCTGGTGCGATCGAGCGGGAGGGCGGGACCGGAAAAAGAAACAGAAAACATGCGCTGGTGGCCTGGTGATTGGTGAGATTAGCGATCAAGTGAGAAGATCGTTCGGATCTCTCCATATAAACAGAACGTTTGGACGTTATCACAATCCTTCATTATATGAACACGAGGCCATGTGACCCCTTTTATCAAAAAGAAAAGAAAAGAAGAAAGTAGACGAGGGAAAAAAACATGTTTTGGTGGTTTTAGCGATCGAGCGGGGACAGGAAAAAACAGAAAACATGCGCTTGTGGCCTGGTGCGATCGAGCAGGAGGGCGGGACCGGAAAAAGAAACAGAAAACATGCGCTGATGGCCTGGTGTGAGATTAGCGATCGAGTGAGAAGATCGTTCGGATTTCTCCATATAAACAGAACGTTTGGACGTTATCACAATCCTTCATTATATGAACACGAGGCCATGTGACCCCTTTTATCAAAAAGAAAAGAAAAGAAGAAAAAACTGGTTAACCTGAATCTGAAGTGCTCCCAATCCTCGATAGAGCGGTAGTTGGAAACAGAGGACGCGCCCCTCTGCTAGCAGTATCTGAACGATTCAATGTTGGCCGCTCAGCCCGACCTCGTAGCTAAGACTCATCGCCATGACGTACTACTCCTACATCGGACCCTTGGAAGCAAGCCACGGACTCCCGCTGGTGCTGAACTCGAGCCCTCCTCCCCCGCAACCGCATCCGCAACGAATGAAGAGATGTTTGAACGCATTCTCTTGTTTCAGACTTTTTGTCATCCAAGGTCCATTTCTCTGACTTCCAAGGACGCGAGGTGCAGCTCCTGCCAAAAATATCTTCGTAGATTCGAACCGCTGTCGACCGCTGGTTGCAGCCGCTCGGATTCTTGTCTGATATGGGACGCATTGGTGATCTTAGAAACGTTGGCATGATTAGCAGACGGATGGCCATCGGTCCAAATCTCATACTGCGACCGTAGACAATGCACTACAGCGGCGCGCGGTTCTGGTTCTGGTTCTGGGTATATGCTGACACGTGGTTTCAGTCGTAGCGTAGAACAGTATGATCGACTTTTTTTTTGTGCGGGGAATTTAGAGCTTTATTCAAACAAAAGCGTTCTCTGAACAGTCAGCTAAAAGATTGCTGATCAGGAAGCCGGGAGTCTCCGTAAGCCAGCTTTCGGTTACAGCCACATTGCATGCACGTTTAGCACATAGATGAGCTGAACCATTAGCTGATCTATTTACATGCTGGATTACAAAAGAATGAAAACTAGCTGAAAGCAGCAGCGAATCTAGGATGGAAATGCAGGGTAGGCTCTGCGTGGCCTAGTTGGCTTAAATCGGCCGGCTACACCTGTTTTTCTTGACCTGGGCCCGTCAAATATGCTGAGGCTTAGTACTAAAAAACAAATTCACGATTTTTGAGGGTAGGCTCAAGCCATGCGAAGCCTGGCCCTTAGATTCGCCACTGGCTGAAAGCTCTTCAATTTCTAAGATAATTGGTGCCACAACCGAACGACTGTTAAGGCGAGTGCTCCAGAGGTTTACCACTTTCAGGCTGTCTGTCTCCACAGCCACATGCTCAAATCCTCTGAGATTTGCAAAGATTACTCCTTCTCGAAAAGCAAGGGCTTCTGCAATCATGAGTTCAGTAACTCCAGGGTGTGGTTTATAAGGCCGTAGACGATTTTGCCACGCCGCCGACTTCCCTCTTCCCCTCATCGCGATCAACTGCCGCATTGATGTTGATCTTAATCTGATCTGGCTCCGGAGGGCGCCAGCCGTGCCCGGGTAGAGCTGTATGATCGACTGATCCTGCTAAACCGAAGGAACAAATCAAACGGGCACAGCTACCACATACGTACGTACAGTTGATTCCTTTGACTGCGCAGAGACACGCCGGGTCGCGTGCAGCTGAAGAGGTCGCCCTCGGCCTCGGGTCAGACTCCGTTACGCTGGTCGCTTTCGTTTCGATCTCCCCCATGGCGCCGAGGCCGCTCGTTCAAGCCGACTGACACAGGTCAGTAAGTTTCTTGCAATGGATAGCTTGGAGCATATGTGTACACGTACGAGTCCTCAGGAGAACGTACTCAGGAGAGTCCTCAGGAGCACGCATGGCTGGCTGTACATGTCTCGTTCGTTCCCATCCTAATCTGAATATAAGACCGGCAGGTTATGGTGTGATCGCAGATCGGTGACAGGTGATAATTAGGTCAAAGCTATGCTGCCGTTTTATATTCCTGCAGGTGTAACGTCCATGTAGTTTTCGCTTTGATCCATGGATTGACATTGAGCGGTGACGCTGAGATGGTGAGCTATCTCTCTTTTAATTGGATGGTGAGCTATTTTAGCAAGTCATTCGTCCGTCATTACCCAAGAACAGAGCCCAATAGACTGCGGAGTCTATCCTAATTAGTTGGCATCATAAGATACCTGTTAGACTGAATACCGCTTCTACCGGATACTCAACGACTGCATCTATCCATGCAACATGCAACGTCGGTCAGTCCTACTACTGATAGGATCTCTAACTGTAATTGGTTACAGTGTATCTTCTTCTCCTCATCCTCCCTGTAACTCTATATATTGTACCCCTTGAGGATGAATACAACACGCTGATTACTTCTTCTTCATGCACACTAAATACATTCTACATGGTAGTATCGGATTAGATCCTTGGGCCTCCATGGCTCCTACCACACCTGCCGTCGGCGCCGCCACCCTCGGTGCTCTCTCCGATGGCACCAGCGCCTCCACGGCCGCCGGCACTGCTGCATCCTTGTCCACTTCCTCAACCTCCTCGTCCGAGTTGGCTGCCTCTACTTCGTCCGGCCCCAACCCGTACGCACTCGGCCTCTTCGGCATCCGCTCCGTGATCGACTACAAGCTCGACCTCCACACCGGCCCCTACTCCACCTGGCACGATGATATGGAGCTGCAGGTTGCCAAGTTCGGTCTCCTCCATCACCTTGAACCTGATGCCCCTGCCCCGCCCGGTGATCCCACCTGGCGCCTCCTCGACCTCGACATCAAATCGTGGATCCTGGCCACGATCTCCGACGAGCTCAAGGCCATGGTGAAGGGCAAGCCCTCCGCCCGCGATGTATGGGCCGCCATCGAGGCGATCTTCACCGGCAACCAACGCGCTCGCCAGATGCAGCTGACCACGGAGCTCCTCCACCAGGTCCAAGGGAACCAGCCCGTCGCCTCCTACTGCGGCCGTATCAAGGCCATCGGTGACGCGCTCGCCGACGTCGCGCTGCCCCAGTCCGACGACGCGCTCATCGTCGCCCTCATCCGCGGCCTCCACGCCCGTCACAAGATGACGGCCAAAATCATCCAGCGGGAGGCGGCCACGATCTCCTTTGTGGAGGCTCAGAACATGCTCGTTCAGGACGAGACGATGGAGAAGTCCGCCCACCGGCTCACCTCCAACACCGCGCTCCTCTCCGTCAATCGGTCGGCGCCCTCCGGTGGTCACGGCGGCCAGGGGTCCTATGGTGTCTCCAGCGGCTCTTCTAGCTGCGCCCCCAACCCCGGCAGCTACGGCGGCAGTGGCCTCCCGCCCGGTACTCCATCGCCCAATCAAGGTAAACCGAAGCGCAAACGGTTCAGCAACCACGGTGGCTATAGCTGGTCTCCACCGACCGGCGTTCGTCCTTGGACTGGTGTCGTCCAAGCCTGGTCGCAGCAGCTTGCTCCTCCACCTCGTCCAGGCGGTGGCGGTGCTCCTGGGCTCCTTGGACCTCGGCCCGTGCCACCCCAGGCGTACACCATGTACACGCCGCTCCATCCTCCTGCGCCCTATGGTGGTCCGCCGACCTTTGCGCCGTTCCAGTACGGCCAGCCTCCTCCACCGCCCACGTTCCAGCACGGCCTTCCCCAACCCGCCTTCGCCCCGCCGACTGCACCCAGCTTCGAGCAGTCCGCTCTGATTGGGGCGCTGCAGGACATGTCGCTCGCCCAGTCCGGTGGCTGGCACGCGGACTCTGGTGCCTCAGCCCACCTCTCGGCAACGCAAGGTATTCTCTCTCACGCTCATGGTTTTGGGTACCTCCCGAGAAGAACGGTTACCGCACGGTTTCCGAGATTCTCACCGTCCAGAAAGTCATGTCCTGAGCAAAAAATCCCATTTTTTTTTTGAATTTTTACCTTCAACCTATACTAGTATAAAGCAACATCTCAAGAATAAAATCAGAGTCAGCTGTGGTGCTGTGGTAATCATGTACTTCTGTCAAGAGGACGACACAGGTTTGAGTCCTCATCATTGCATATCCTTTTTTTTGCTTATTGTTTATTTTGCAAGGAGTCGAACTCGCGACGACCTTGCCTAGCACGTGCAGACGTTCCACTGAGATACTATCACTTCTACGATCAAATAAAGATTCAATAGCTCTCTATATCAAGACTAAAAGAATTTGAATTCAAAATTCAATAATAAATTCCGTCCTAAATATATTCGATATTCTCGGTTACCGTGGTAACCAAGAATTTCGCCCCCCACGAGAAAATCCATCCATTCAGAATTCAAAACCTTGCTCACGCTAGCCCTGTTGCTCATCATGCACCGGTTATTGTTGGTAATGGCGATCACCTTCCTGTCACTCACCTCAGTTACTCATCTATTCCTTCCCTCTCCCGTCCCCTGTATTTACAACATGTCCTTGTTGCCCCAAACGTCATCAAAAATTTATTATCTGTCCGTCGCTTTACTACTGATAATCTCGTTTCTATGGAATTTGATCTTTTCGGTGTTTCTGTGAAGGACCTGCGCACCCGAGCTCTTCTTCACAGATGTAACAGTGGTGGCGACCTCTACCTGACCTTTCCTTCAACATCTACCGACCCGCCCGTCGCGCTCGTCGCCGCCACCTCCGACCTATGACATCGTCGATTAGGCCATCCCGGCGTTTCTTCCAATTTTAATAAATCTTTTCCTTGTAAAAAACCGATGGCTTATGCCATGCCTGTCAATTAGGAAAACACATGAGATTACCCTTTAGCTCGTCAACAAGTTTGACTTCCGCTGCATTGGAACTTGTACACTGTGATCTATGGACAGCACCGATTCCTAGTATCTCTGGTTGCAAGTATTATATGATTATTGTTGACGATTTCACACACTTCATGTGGAGTTTTCCTATGCGTTTCAAATCTGATGTACAATCCGTCCTCTCAAACTTTCATGCCTTTGTTCGCACTCACTTTCATTGCTTCATCGGCACGATCCAATGCAATAACGGCAAGGAGTTTGACAACGTCGCCAATCGCACCCATCTCACTCTATTCGGGACTTCTCTTCGTTTTTCTTGTCCCTACACTTCACCACAAAACGGTAAAGCGGAGCGAGCTATCCGAACCACTAATGACGTTATTCGCACCATCCTAATCCAAGCTTCCATGCCACCGCCCCATTGGGCTGAAGCCCTAAACACCGCCACTCACCTTCTTAATATTCACCCCACGAAACCCCTCTCTCTCTCCACAGCGCATGAAGCCCTATTTCATGTCCCTTCGTCGTATGATCATCTACGCGTGTATGGTTGCCTCTGTTTTCCAAACATTAGCGCCCAAACCCCGCACAAACTTGCACCAAGATCTCTTGCGTGTGTTTTCATTGGCTATGCCACGTAGCACAAAGGCTACCGCTGTCTCGACCCAAAAACACATCGCGTACACATCTCTCGACATGTCACGTTCGATGAGCACAAATTTCCGTTCGCCGAAACCCACACACCCGATCTTCCCTCCTACAATTTTGCCCACGATCACAGCGATCTCCTCCTCCTACCCGGCGCGATTTCTCCTCTGCATGGCCTCGATTCCCGTGGCCATGCATACCCCACCGAACCGCCCATGTCTCCGCAGCTTGGCCCAGCATCCCCTAGCCCAGCCCAGACTCCCGCTTCTTCCTCTCGCTCTGGTCCCTCTTCTCCTGAGCCTAGCGCCCCTCCCCCTCGCCGCAACCCTCCCCCTCGACCTACCAAACCGCCACCGGCGCCATCTACTATCCAAACCCGATCACAGCACGGCGTCTTCCGACCTAAACGGATCTTCGATCTCTCCGTCACAACGCCTCCCTCCCCCACCCCCCGCAACTATCGCGCCGCCCTACTTGACCAGAATTGGTCTGATGCCATGCATGCCGAGTTCACTGCCCTTCTTCAGAATCACACCTGGACGCTTGTTCCCAAACCTCCCGGCGCCAACATTGTCTCTGGTAAATGGGTATATCGACACAAATTCCATTCTAATGGTTCCCTTGCTCGTCACAAAGCTAGATGGGTTGTTCGCGGCTTCTCTCAAGAACACGACATCGACTATGATGAAACATTCTCCCCTGTCGTCAAACCAGCCACAATTCGTATCGTTTTGTCCCTCGCCGTCTCATCTCATTGGCCAATTCATCAACTCGATGTTAAAAATGCGTTTCTTCACGGCACTTTAGCAGAGACTGTATATTGCCAGCAGCCACAGGGATTCGAAGACCCCTCTCGTCCCCACCATGTTTGCCTTCTTCAAAAATCCTTATACGGCCTCAAACAGGCTCCTCGCGCGTGGTTCACCAGGTTTTCTTCTTTTATTTCTACCAACGGTTTCTCTGCTTCTAAATCTGATTCCTCCCTCTTTACTTTCCACTCTTCTACAACCACTACTTATATTCTTCTTTATGTCGACGACATACTCCTCACAACATCTTCCATTGAATTTCTTCAGCAGGTCATTTCTACTCTTAGCTCAGAATTCTCCTTGATAGATCTCGGGCCTCTTATTCATTTTCTCGGCATCGCTGTCTCTCGCTCTCCCGACGGCCTTCATCTATCTCAGCGCCAGTATGCCCTCAAACTCGTCCAGCGCGCGGGCATGTCCGAATGTAACCCTGTCACTACTCCCATCGACTCCGGTTCAAAAATTTCCATCAACGACGACGATCTTTTAGACAACCCTTCCGACTACCGTAGTCTCACCGGCGCCCTTCTCTATCTAACTCTTACCCGTCTCGACATTACCTACGCCGTTCAGCAGGCATGCTTGTTCATGCATGCTCCCCGCTCCGCGCACCTAAATCTCGTCCGCCGTATCCTCCGATACGTCAAAGGTACACTCAACTTCGGCACCTTAATCACTCCCTCCTCCAGCACTTCCCTCACCGCTTACTCGGACGCCGATTGGGCCGGGTGTCCCGACACCCGCCGATTGACCACTGGTTTCTGTGTTTATCTCGGTGACAATCTTATTTCGTGGTCGTCCAAATGCCAACTAACCGTGTCCAGGTCTAGTGCTGAAGCGGAGTACCGCGCGGTCGCCCATGTCGTGGCTGAGACATGTTGGATCCGACAGCTCCTACAGGAACTTCACCGGCCGCTCGACAAAGCTTCCGTTGTTTATTGCGACAACATTTCTGCAGTGTACCTCAGTGCCAACCCCGTGCAGCACCGCGACACCAAACACATTGAGATCGATATTCACTTTGTTCGAGACAAGGTTCAGGTTGTCGACATTCGTGTTCTCCATGTTCCCATGTCTATGCAGTTCGCCGACGTGTTTACAAAGGGCCTCTCCTCTACAACGTTCTTGGACTTCCGCACCAGTCTCATCGTCGGCGAGCCTCCCACTGCCACTGCGGGGGGGGGGGGGGGGGGGGGGTTAGAACCGCTTCTACTGGATACTTTTTTTAGAAAGAAGGCTCGCGCAGAGCCTGATTTTGAATTAACAAAGCCATCAACCGGCCAGGATTACATCTTGACAAACCAAACACACAACTCACCAAGAAAAGGAAAAGAAAACAAAAAAGGCGGCAAGATACAACGACGCCAGGGAGCAGCTCACAGACCTAGCATACAACAAGCTAAAGAAGATCGACAATGAGCACCTAGCTTGGGGATGACAAGGCCCTCTTGTCCACACGAAGTCTAGGAGTAGGAGAATGCCGGCGCAGAAGAGGAAGAACAGACGCCGCCGAGCAGGCCAGCCGTCGCCAAAACACCAGGGCCCCAGCGAAAAACACTACCATCCAGATCCATCTTCGAAGAAGGCCCTTGCCTCCTTGCCTGGCTCGGAAGGCGCCGCATCGTCGACAGATGGACATGTTCACCCTAGAACCTGGATGGTCAGCATCGATGGAAACCACAGGAGCGGAATCAGGCAGTCCCGTCTTGTCGCCAACTTCTCACCTGGAGCAGAACATCTCCGAAATCCAGAGACCCGATCACACAAAAGACAAGCCGCCAGGATGAACGAAAGAGCAACAGCCAGGACCAAGATCAAATATATAAGCTTTGGCTCTACGGCTCTCTAGAATGACACCAACGGAAGGGATCCCTCTCCCCTCCTGTCCAGGAACCACGAGCACCGGACAGGGGCACTACAGGAGCATGGAGAGCACCCAATCATCATGGTCCCTCACCAGTGAGGGCACCGCCGCCACTGGAGAAACACTGTCGCCGCTGACACCCACCACACACATCTCAGTGAAGTCCAACAACCATCCTTGTTCCCTAAGCGGCACCTTCAGGAAGGATACAGCGCCAAGGGCGTCGCCGTCGCCCAACAAAGTTGGGGTTTTCACCCGGGAAGACAAGGGGGAGGGGACGGGGGCAATATACCTGACGGCGCCTCCAGGAAGGTGAGTGGCGCCCGCGGGCGTCACCGCCGTCGAAGCCGGCAGAGCGGCTTGGGATTTCTCCCGATCGAATGTACCCGTCACAGGCACCCACCCAGCGGAGGAATGGCGTTTGCGACGAGGCAAACCAGAGCTGGGGGTGAGGATCCGCCGAATCAGCAGCGGAAGGGAGAAGGCGGCCAGATCTGGCGGCGTCGGAGCAGAGGCCGCCGCCGCGCCCTGGCTCGCATCCACCGCAGAGCTCGCCGGCCGCACGACCGAGATCTGCGACCCGCGCCCGCGCCACCTTGCGCCGAGGTCCGGTGGCGCCCAACCAGCCAGGGTCGCCGCGCCAGATCCTGAGTCTTCCTGCGAGCAGCATAGGACAGCAGCGAGAGGAGCGAGAGGCCTCGCAACCACCTTCATCAGCAGCGCCCCAGGCTTGGCCGGCGGCCGCTTCGGGCGGCGGCGAGGGAAGGGAGAGAGGGAGGAGGGGCCGGCGGCGGGGCTAGGGTTTGAACCCCCGAGCCACCTGAGAGGGGCGACGCGAGGGGAGGGGGGCGGTGCCTCTTTCAGTTGCGCAATAGTCGCAGTAGCAGCAACCTTCTACTGGATACTCAACGACTGCATCTATCCATGCAACATGCAACGTCGGTCGGTCCTACTAGATAGGATCTCTAACTGTAATTGGTTACAGTGTGTGCGTACGTGTGTATCTTCTTCTCCTCATCCTCCCTGTAACTCTATATATTGTACCCCTTGAGGATGAATACAACACGCTGATTACTTCTTCTTTATGCACACTAAATACATTCTACACTACCTGTCTTCTTGATCGTACACTAGTAGAAAAGGGCCATTTGTCCCGGTTCATAAGGGCCATCTGTCCCGGTTGAGAAACCGGGACTAAATGGTTGTTACTAATGCCTTAGGCCTTTAGTCCCAGTTCTTATATTAACTGGGACAGATGTGCCTCCACGTGGCCGCTCTGGCGAGCCCAGGCACGAGGGCCTTTGGTCCCGGTTGGTAGCACAAACCGGGACCAATAAGCTTCCACGCGTCAGCATTTCAGGGGTTGGTTTTTTTTGAAAGGAGATGGTTTAGGGGTTTTGGGGGTTAATTTAGGTTGGTATAGGTAGCTAATAGAGAGATGTGTCCTCTCTTATCTCCGTGCTACTGCTACTGCTATGCTTAAACATGACTTAGATTGAAGTGAGGCGACATGTGGTGCATGTCGAAAGTAATACTAATCCTAACTTGATCAAGTTATGGATTGTACTACTTTCGACATGCACCACATGCATGTTGCCTTCACTTCAATCCAATCCATGTTCATTTCACCCGCCGATATATAATAACTCTTCATGCTCGCATCATGCATCATCATATATAATAACAAGTCCTACTAATCATCATCATACAACTTCTACTCGTTATTAATAACAAGTCATACGATCATCATCCTGATAGTCATCGAACCAACCCTACTTATTTGTTCTTAGCACATGATCATCAGTATTAGGTAGGACCTAAATACCCTCTTTAAGGTAAATAGTATAAAAACAATATAGACGTTGACTCTCCACTATGGAGAATGGAGATCATCCTATCTCTAATTCTTGCGCTTCGCTTTCTTTTGCTTCCAAGAACCACCTTACGACTGTCCATACATTTTTTTTCCATTTTTTGATTAGCATGTCTCCACTTCTTTGAGAAATCCGGTATGGACAGTTGAGATTCGTAGGATGACCTGGATATATGTTCAAAACACGAAGGCTGCCATTCTGATACATCAAATGAGGCACACAATCCTCTGGGATTCTTTGTTGGAAAACATAGTAATAACATCATAGTTAGCAATGATGTACTAGTTTTAGAAGTATGCAAAAGATGCACGGATGTCGTAATAGTAAAAAATCTTATCAGGATATCTCCATGATAGTTACCGTAGTTCAACACGTGCACTAGTGGCACGTATTGACCATAATGTTGATGAGTTTGATTGTAGATATTGTAATTCTCAATATCAGTACAAAATCCGACCAGATGATTTTTCTCCTGATAAGTTAGTTCAGAGCCATCGATGTAGTGGGTTTTGTCTACCATCTCCCGCACATTCTTTGAAGAATGGAAATAAGCTGTCAACTATTTTGAAATAAACAATATAAATTTGCTACTAACTATGTTTGAGAAACTCACATAGCGGCAGAATTGGAGGCGTATCAACAAGGACCCAAATGTCCATATTGTCTTGCTCGATTTCAGGATCACCAAGATCCATGGTGACAAGCATACCCTCATCAAAAACATACATCTTGCAAAGTGCTTCCCATTTTTTGCAACCAAAATAGGTTACGCTCTTAGAATTATACAATTTTACTTCAAAATCCACAGCATGATGAGTCCTTAGGTGAATTCTCTTTGTTTCAAAACTTTCATGGTCTTCAAAATCCATCCTCTCCAAGACATAGCGTTTTGCATGGCATGGGATAAGCTACTGAAATTGTAAAAGATGAAAATTACACGTTCAAATAGTTGTAGTCATGCTTAATTACGAAAAAACACTTGTCGTTGTTGCGTACCGCTTCAACATCGAAGGTCTCCTCGAGCTTAATGCTGAAGCGCCGATCATCATCCAGGTGAGGCCTGTCGCATAGACCTCAATCGTCGTGGCACCAGCTGCACTTCCTCGAGAGACTTTCATTGTCTGATGACGACATTTCCTACGTTCATAATTCAAAGATTAAACTTGTACAATTAAATATATATACTACAAAAACTAAATTAGATCATTATTATTCATCACGGGTTGACTATCGATCTGTCGAGTCTTTTCTTGAAAACTCTCAACTCACGTGGTGTATATATTCGACTCTTGGTGATGGTCGCTTCTCACTTCGTCCCCGAGTGCATTACACCAAAATGTCTAGCACACGAGAATGAAGGAGAAGCGACCCCCACAACAACAGTCGGGATTCTTCGTCCTCTCATATATATATGGTGGAACTCTCCCTCACTGATTCCTCTCTGACATTTGTGACCGTCGGTGATGGTCGTTACTCCTTCTTCCCCTAGTGCATAACAAAGGTCTAGCACCTGGAGAAGAAGGAGAAACGACCCCCACGACAACAGTCAGGATTCTTCGTCCTCTCTTATATATATGGTGGAACTCTCCCTCACTGATTTCTCTCTGACATTTGCGACCGTCGGTGATGGTCGTTACTCCTTCCCCTAGTGCATAACAAAGGTCTAGCTCCCGGAGAAGAAGGAGAAACGACCCCCACGACAACAGTCGGGCTTCTTCGTCCTCTCATATATGGTGGAGACTCGACAAACTTAAAGTCAACCCGAAATATCGTTTAATTATCTTTCTAAAAAAGGATTTGGCTGGTCTCACCTCGAGGTCGGAGGGGGTCGGTGATGGGGACGACGGCGGGGATGATGGAGGGGGGCTCAGCTTATATACCCAGAGTATTGGTTCCGGTTCGTGGCAACAATCGGGACCAATGCCTCCCTTTAGTACCAGTTGGTGCCACGAACCAGGACCAAAGGTCAGTTTTCGGCAGCCCAAAGGGCGGGAAGCGGCAGCCTTTGGTTCCGGTTGGTGGCACCAACCGGTACCAAAGGGGGGCATTCGTATCGGTTGGTACCACGAACCGGTTCCAATGCCTCCCTTTGGTCCCGGTTGGTGGCACCAACCGGGACCAAAGGCCTCGTGCTGCCCCTGCCCAAATGTTTAGTCCCACCTCGCTAGCTGATAGGGGCGCACAGTGGTTTATAAGCCCCATTACCGCACCCCTCTCGAGCTCCTCTCCATTGCAGGCTTTCGGGCCTAATTGTCATTGGTATGCCTGATGGCCTGCTGGGCCTTCTGCGAGCCTGAATCCTGGCCCATGGATGGGTTTCTAGTCGTATTCAGGCCGTGGAGGCCCAGTAGGTGGCATATTTTTTATGTTTTCCCTGTTTTTTTTCTTTTTTGCTTTATTTATTTTGTTTTGTTTCTACATACAACAAAAAACTTATTTATTTTATTTTATTTTGTTTCTAATTTTGCTATTAAAGTTTCTAACAAAAAAAGTTCTTTATGAAAATTCCTTTTGCTTTTAATTATTTTGAACAGAAAATACTTTGCTAATTTTAGTTGCATCAATTTTATATGTAATTTTAGTTTCAATAATACTAGAGGTTGCTTATAATGTTTTGAACAGAAAATACTTTGATAATTTTAGTTTCATAAATTTTATTTATGTTATTAAAGTTTATTTTATTTTATTTTGTTTCTACTTATATATTTTATTAAAGTTTATATTATTTTGTTACTAATTACTTATTTAATTTATTTTATGATAATTCTTTTTGCTACTAAAGTTTGTAACAAAAAAGTTCTTTATGAGAATTCTATGAACTCCTGACTTTTTGTGTGTTCAAAATGCACCATTGAGCTATAAGCCACATCATCAATAAAATTCTTTTTTGCTTTTAATGTATTGAACCGAAAATACTGTGATAATTTTAGTTGCATAAATTCTATATAATTTTAGTTTTAATACTACTAGAGGTTTATAAAATACAACATTCAAAGCTTTGCAACAAAACATTCAAAGCATTTCAACAAAACGGACAATCTTTTTCGACATATCAGGGTTCCATACGAAAAATCGTTTGTTACAACATGCATTTTAAATGAACTAGGAAAAGGTTGAAAGTTGGCATGGTATCATCATAATAGTTGTGGAGAGAAAATCTTCACTTTTTCTTCGCGTGTGTGCTTTGTTTATTGCGCCGTAACCATGGATAATCTTCATCGTTTATTAGAATGCTTGAGTCAGCCTTGACTTTGAAGGGAGGAATTTCATGAAACTTTTCATAATCTTCGGACATGTCTGTCTTGCCCTCCACTCCCACGATGTCCCTTTTTCCTGAAAGAACTATGTGGCGCTTTGGCTCATCGTATGATGTATTCGCTTCTTTATCTTTTCTTTTTCTCGGTTTGGTAGACATGTCATTTACATAGATAACCTGTGCCACATCCTTGGCTAGGACGAACGGTTCGTCAGTGTACCCAAGATTGTTCAGATTCACTGTTGTCATTCCGTACTGTGGGTCTACCTGTACCCCGCCTCCTGATAGATTGACCCATTTGCACTTAAACAAAGGGACCTTGAAATTATGTCTGTAGTCAAGTTCCCATATGTCTATTATGTAACCATAATATGTGTCCTTTCCCCTCTCGGTTGCTGCATCAAAGCGGACACCACTGTTTTGGTTGGTGCTCTTTTGATCTTGGGCGATCGTGTAAAATGTATTCCCATTTATCTCGTATCCTTTATAAGTCAATACCGTCGAAGATGGTCTCCTGGACAACGAGTACAGCTCATCACAAACAGTGTTGTCACCTCTGAGACGTGTTTCCAACCAACTGTTGAAAGTCCTGATGTGTTCACATGTAATCCAGTCGTCACACTGCTCCGGGTGTTTGGAGCGCAGACTGTTCTTGTGTTCATCGACATATGGGGTCACCAAGGTAGAGTTTTGTAGAACTGTGTAGTGTGCTTGAGACCAAGAATGCTCGTCCTTGCATATTATTGAGTCCGCTCCTAGCGTGCCTTTTCCAGTCAGTCTCCCATCATACCGCGATTTAGGGAGACCTATCTTCTTAAGGCCAGGAATGAAGTCACCACAAAACTCAATGACATCCTCTGTTTGATGGCCCATGGAGATGCTTTCTTCTGGCCTAGCACGGTTACAGACATATTTCTTTAGGACTCCCATGAACCTCTCAAAGGAGAACATATTGTGTAGAAATACGGGGCCCAGAATGACAATCTCGCTGACTAGATGAACTAGGACGTGCGTCATGATATTGAAGAAGGATGGTGGGAACACCAGCTCGAAACTGACAAGACATTGCGCCACATCACTCCTTAGCCTTGGTATGTTTTCTGGATTGATCACCTTCTGAGAGATTGCATTGAGGAATGCACATAGCTTCACAATGGCTAATCGGATGCTTTCCGGTAGAAGCCCCCTCAATGCAACCGGAAGCAGTTGCGTCATAATTACGTGGCAGTCATGAGACTTTAGGTTCTGAAACTTTTTCTTTGGAATATTTATTATTCCCTTTATATTCGACGAGAAGCCAGTCGGGACCTTCATACTGAGCAGGTATTCAAAAAAGATTTCCTTCTCTTCTTTGGTAAGAGCGTAGCTGGCAGGACCTTCATACTGCTTTGGAGGCATGTTGTATTTTTTGTGCAAATGTTGCAGGTCCTCCCGTGCCTCAGGTGTATCTTTTGTCTTCCCGTACACGCCCAAGAAGCCTAACAGGTTCACGCAAAGATTCTTCGCCACGTGCATCACGTCGATTGAAGAGCGTACCTCTAGCTCTTTCCAGTAGGGTAGGTCTCAAAATATAGATTTATTTTTCCACATGGGTGCGCGTCTCTCAGCGTTATTCGGAACAGCTAGTCCGTCGGACCCTTTCCAAATATTACGTGTAAATGAGAGACCATATCAAGTACGTGATCACCGGTACGCATGGCGGGCTTCTTCCGGTGATCTGCCTCGCCTTTGAAATGCTTGCCTTTTTTCGACATTGATGGTTGGTCGGGAGAAATCGATGATGGCACAGGTACACATTCTTCCTGCATCTATCCAGGTATATACTTTCGGTGTCAGCTAAACAGTGCATGCATGCGTGGTATCCCTTGTTTGCCTGTCCGGAAAGGTTACTGAGAGCGGGCCAATTGTTGATGGTTACAAACAGCAACGCATGCAGGTTAAATTCCACCTGTTTGTGCTCATCCCATGCATGTACACTGTTTCCATTCCACAGCTGTAAGAGTTCTTCAACTAATGGCCTTAGGTACACATCAATGTCATTGCCGGGTTGCTTAGGGCCTTGGATGAGAATTGACATCATAATGAACTTCCGCTTCATGCACATCCAAGGAGGAAGGTTATACATACATAGAGTCACGGGCCAGGTGCTGTGATTGCTGCTCTGCTCCCCGGAAGGATTAATGCCATCCGCGCTTAAAGCAAACCATACGTTCCTTGGGTCACTTGAAAACTGAGCCCAATACTTTCTCTCGATTTTTCTCCACTGCGACCCGTCAGCAAGTGCTCTCAACTTCCCGTCTTTCTTACGGTCCTCACTGTGCCATCACATCAACTTGGCATTCTCTTTGTTTCTGAACAGTCGTTTCAACCATGGTATTATAGGAGCATACCACATCACCTTCGTAGGAACCCTCTTCCCGCAGGGCTCGCCCTCAACATCACCAGGGTCATCTCGTCTGATCTTATACCGCAATGCACCGCATACCGGGCATGCGTTCAAATCCTTGTACGCACCGCGGTAGAGGATGCAGTCATTAGGGCATGCATGTATCTTCTCCACCTCCAATCCTAGAGGAGATATGACCTTCTTTGCTGCGTACGTACTGTCGGGCAATTCGTTATCCTTTGGAAGCTTCTTCTTCAATATTTTCAGTAGCTTCTCAAATCCTTTGTCAGGCACAACATTCTCTGCCTTCCACTGCAGCAATTCCAGTACGGTACCGAGATTTGTGTTGCCATCTTCGTAATTGGAGTATAACCCTTTTTTATGATCCTCTAACATGCGATCGAACTTAAGCTTCTCCTTTTCACTTTCGCACTTTTCCCTTGCATCAACAATGACCCGGCGGAGATCATCATCGGGCACATTATCTGGTTCCTCTTGATCTTCAGCTTCCCCCGTTGCAGCATCACCGTATTCAGGGGGCACATAGTTGTCATTGTCCTCTTCTTCGCTGTCTTCCATCATAACCCCTATTTCTCCGTGCTTCATCCAAACATTATAGTGTGGCATGGAACCCTTATAAAGCAGGTGGGTGTGAAGGATTTTTTTGTCAGAGTAAGACCTCGTATTCCCACAATCAGGGCATGGACAACACATAAAACCATTCTGCTTGTTTGCCTCAGCCACTTCGAGAAATTTATGCATGCCATTAATGTACTCGGAGGTGTGTCTGTCACCATACATCCATTGCTGGTTCATCTGCGTGCATTATATATAATTATGTGTGTCAAAAGTAAGAAAATTAGACAAGTATCTATCTAAAGTAAGATTTTTTTCTTTCAGAAAGAAGATAAGAACAAGAGGCTCACCACGGTGGTGTCGGCGACGAGATCGGCGCGGACGATCGACGGCAGTGAAGACGAGGACGGGGCGTGACGGACCACTAAACCTAGACAAATCTCAGAAAAAATGGAGCTCGGAGGTCGAGCTTCGAGAGGAGAAAGCTTAACTAGTGTGGCTCGGGTATTTCATCAAACATCTCACATGCATAAGAGGTGAGCTAGAGCACCCAAATGCCCTTCCTCGCCGGCCAGCAAAAAACAGAGCACTGTGGAGTGCTCTGCTCGCCGGCGATGGGGTATATATAGACAACTCATTTGTCCCGGTTCGTGGCTGGACCCGGGACTAAAGTCCAGTCTTCTGTCTCGGTTCAAGCCAAGAACCGGGACCAATGTTTGTAGGTCAGGAGCGAGGCCCATTGGTCCCGGTTCTAGGCGGTCCCGGTTCATGCCTAGAACCGGGACAAATGGGTCCATACGAACCGGGACCAATGTCCACGAGGCCCCGGCCGGCCCCTAGGCTAAAGAACCGGGACAAATGCATCTATTGGTCTCGGTTCGTGGCAGAACAGGGACTAATGGGCTGGCCAGGCCCGAACAAAAGCCCATTTTTCTACTAGTGGTAGGTTCGTCGACCGCGACCCTCAAGTATCCTATGATAATTTCTTGCCCCTGAAACTCCCAGTGTTAATTTCATTATCATCTACCTTCTACGGTTCTACCGCCTGTCAATGGTCGTGCGTATGTGCACACGTAGCTCTATCGATCTACCCCGGCCCGAAAGGGACTTGAGCTCACTAGGATCGGAGGTGAAGCGTATGGGCGAAGCAAAGGTTTTCTTTACTTGGAAGGCTGCCGCAGTCATATTTTACCAAGAGAAGAAAGACAGTGAACGTCAAGGTAGCTATCAAGCCGGTTACTTGTGACAATATGATATGCAAGGGGACTAGTTAATTGATTCGAATGAACTGTGGTAGAAACTCTTGCAGGCTGCACGTACGCATCCTTCATGCGTATCTATGGCGCCTACGAATTAGAAACACTTGAGTGTTCATTTCCTGGAAAGTCCATGTCAAGAGTGTACTACTGTATTAACTTCTACGTTATTATTAGTATGCTGTACATGTACTCCATTTAGAACAGATAATGGCTTCTCTCGTAGGATTGCATATCGCAAGCCTGTATATTCTTTGGTTAGTCTCTTACCCTGTAACATTCAATGTTTTCGCTATCGATCTTCGCCTGTCAATTCAGCTCACTGGTCATATACATGCATAGTTAGTATCGTAGTTTACTTTAGTTTGGTTCTGCGTGATAGACAATTAATGATAGCTTGAAGCCGACTAGCCGAGGATGACTTGAGCTCACTTATAAATAAAAGGTTGTTACTAGAAAGGCTGCTGCAGTAATCTTTTACTATGAAGGGAAAAGGACAGTGAAGATCAGAGTTGCTATCAAGCAGATAATATGCAAGGGACTGGATAATGCGAACGTAGTTTTGTAAAAACCCTCCAAGCTACTCCCACCGTTCCTAAATATAAGTCTTTTTGGAAATTTGAATTTGGACTACACACGAATGAACATAGATGTATTGACGTATTTTAGAATACAGACTAGTTCATATTAGAATCTCTAAAAGGACTTATATTTAGAAAGGAAGGGACTAGGAAATATCCACCCAAGCTACACCTATGTTATACCTCCAGGGTTTTGTGGAGTGACGGGGTTTCAACGAAATTGAGAAACTAAACTAAACGGGTCTGGGCCTTCTGTACCTCTAGCTCCGCTGTGTATCTCCGTCTGAGCGGCTCTACCGAAGTAAGAAGGCTTACAGCACTTAACGGATCTCCAGGGTAAAGAAAAACCAGGTCTATATTTGTTTCTTAGAAAAAAATAGGGAGGGCATCCCTCTAGCTGCATGATTCGCTAATAATTCTCATCAAGACGAGAATTAGCAAAATCTCATCTTACACATATGTCATTGGTTTTATGTGGAGATTCGCTAATATTTTTGTCGATCGACGCAAGTAAACACCTGGGACACCACACGTGTTGTGTTTACTTGCTGGTGTTCCCTTTGTCTTCTTTTTCTTCTTTCTTTTCCTTTTTCATTTTTTTCTTAAATTCTTGATTTTTTAAATTGAGATTTTTTTTCTTCAAATCCTGCATTTTTTAAATTGAATGCTTGAATTATTTTAAACTATATAAAAACCGGTGGCCATCTTATAGGAAATAGCAAACGAAAAAAAAGAACCTTGTGAACCAGATTTTGTAAAGAAAAAAAGATCACGAATTTTGAAAACAGCTTTAGGGTTTAGAAAAAGTTCAATGATTTTGAAAAGAAGTTCACGGATTTTGAAAAGATAAGTCCACGGATTTGAAAAGTCCACGAGTTTTGTAAAAAGGTTCATGAATTGAAAAACTTTCACGCAGTAGATAAAAATGAAAAAACTTTGTATAAGGAGCTTCCACCAATATAATAAATAAGAAAAGAAGAAAAAGGAATAATGTATTTACAAGAAGTGAGGCGACCTGGTTGGTTAGTGCAGTATGCGCCAAAAAAGGAGGTGGGGAGTTCTAATCACCTTGTGCACACCTTTTTTTAGCTGTGTAACAGAAAAAAAAGTTGAGCTGACAAACAAATGACAAATGGGCTGGCCCAACCCGGAGGACGGGTGCGCTCCGTGATCAACACTTCCGCTCCTAGGCCCACCAGCTAGACGAATCCTGGTTGACATTTGCGATGTCATCGTTTTTATGCCTCAAATGTTGCCAGGGTTCGATTTAGATCGGAACTGCACAATCCAACGTGCAATCGATAGGGATTATGACTTGGGGTTTCTTTTGCCCAAACTCTATGAATTCAGAGTTTAAAATTGAATTTTTCCCGCAAAAACAGTGCTCACAAGTTATGTATCAACTCAAGTCTGTAGATAATTGAACCAAACTAAAACTAAAGTATGGTCCCCGCAATTGTAAATAGCCAGAACAAGAAACCAAGAGACGGGAGAACTAAAAGCAAACTACGGTTTTAGCATTGCATGCAACAACAACCGGAGACCATGGAATTTTTACCCTTCTTTCTATCGGGCAACTGCACCATCTTTGTTCTTCATCAGCACCGCCGGGCGCCGGCTACCAACACATGATGGACCGAGAGTTGAGACAGGAGTCAAGACTCGCAGCATGCTTCGGGCTTTAGGGGCTTAGCTTCATGGAGATGATGGCTTGTAAGTGGCAGCTTCAGCGGAGAAAAGCATATCAACCATGCACGGGATATCCCATGCATGGTGCAACCCTTGATCTAGTTGGAGATTTGATTACATGCATATGCGTCCCCACTTCCTCCATCAATGCTGGCAACTTTTTCCGTAGCTAGCTTTGTGCGGTCTATGCCATGTTCTACCCATCCATATTTTTCCCATCTTATTTTCAAGTTTGAATCCATTTTATCTCTTGAACTGAGAGTCTAGTTCATAAATGTTTCAAATATTTGTGTAAAACTTTATGTGACAAAGTGATGCACTCTAGAACATGAAAACCCCTACTATAACTTCATAAGAATACATGTTAAATACAAACTCGTAATATTATTTTTGAAACAAATTTACCAAGTGCTACCAAGATCCCTGACATTGGGACGCAATAAATTCATATGTAACATTTCGATACATTATGCTAGACAAATGTCTATAATTTTGTGTGGTTTCATTAAGTCTCATCATGTTTTAAGATTCAAAAATCATTTTTCTTGAAATATATTCAACAATGGTCTCATTAAATAGCTCTTGTCGCCAAGAACCCAAATATGCAAAGATATCAAAAATCGTACTTTTGACCCAAAAGATATATGAACATGAAAATCAAATGAAAAAGAATGGAGTGGTTGAGTGAAAAGAGAGAAGTGGAATAAGATGTACTGTGTATAGTAGTATACAACAACAGGGTATGTGTCAGAAAGATGCATGCACGGGGTATCCTGTGCATGGTAGAAAATCCGTTCTCAGCTTCAGCGGTGCTGTTAGGCCTACAATTTTCCGCAACTTGATGCGTACACGGCAGTCTCTCGACCTGGATGTTGGCTGGCTCAGGAGCTAAAGTAAAGTCGGACATTGCTGAAATTTCGGCACGCGCATTGCATCACACGGTGGAGGATGGAGTCGCGGCTGATGTCGGGCTCGCCATGGACGGATGCGCTGCTTCACGCTTGCGTAGCTGCTAGTTAGACCGTCCCCTCCAGCTGGACCCTGGCTGCCGGTGCCGGTTGGGCTAGGCTTTCCACGTACTCTTGCGCGAGAGCATGAGGAGGACGAAGCGTGGCGCGAGCGGGCGACGGGCGTCCGTCCGTCCGCGGGGTCGAACGCGCTTTGTTGTAGCATGCTGATGCATGCATGAGGCCGCGACATTAGGCTGGTCCTAATAGTAGTCATAAGTAATATCATGCATGTCAACTAAACTATTTTGTTGAAGTGATATAGAATTAAATGAAGAAGGAAAGTGTTAGGTATCATATCATGATACTGTATCATATTAAATGCTATGCTACTATGTATCATGCATGGCAATGAATAAGGTTATCTATGATACTAGTATATGATACTGTGCATTACGGAGATAGTATTATAGCTTAATATCATGTGCACGATACTAAAGTATGATACTACCCATTACAAGCAGCCTAGCCGTGAATGCGGACTGTTTGGATCTAGCTCTCGAAAGCGGCAACGACACACGTGTCAATTAGGCCGTTTGGGGTTGAGCTGACCTGGATCAGCGGCTCAGGGCTATCCTCGTGGGTCTGTTTTTTTTCTTTAACACAGTTCAGACGAAAGCGTTCATATATATATATGCGAATACACCCATTTCTATAAACGTACACACACTCTTCCTATAAGTATCTTCGAGAGACCGAGCCGGCATATCATATTCAGATTTACAAAGTCATCGTAGACACCTTATTCTTAACGGGAACGTCTCCTCCCACTGAAAACACATCGCCAAAAATCCTGAAATAAATGCAGGACTTGAATTCTGGTTGGCTAGGGTCATCATTGTTTCTATAAACATCCAATCATAGATTGGTTCACTATTGTCGTGGGTTTGTTGGACCATGCTAGAGGTCTGTGGGACATCTGTGGAAGTTCGAACGTCCGCCTGCCAAAAAAAACCGCAACGTACCTTTAACTAGTTCACGTGTGCATATGTGTGCTTCGCGTGCATGGCAGTGTATGTATGCCATGACGGAAACCGATGTGCATGCCTGTGTGCATGGTGGAAAGCTGCATGGCATATGATGTACATGCTTGTGTGGTGATGACGGAAGCCGGACAATTTTGTTAAGTTAAACAGTTGCGGACATTTGAAGTATATAGGGTTCGAAGACCGGCTCCTGTATCCATGTCTGGACACCAGTTTAAAATGGTCTGCAGACAAATATCAATGCCCATTTTCAGGAGAAGTTCGCGTTAGAGATGCCTTTAGCTGATGGACGCTGGGAATACTAAAGACCCTTCCGTATAAGAATGAAACTATTGTATATATACACTCCTTTTTGTGTATGAGGAAAAGAGAGAGAGAGAAACACATTCATGGCAAGCTCTTTTCTTTTTTGAGCATTAGTACAGACACAAGCGTTTATATACACGCGCATACATTCACTTCTATGAACGCACACACGCACATCCTACCCCTATGAGCACCTCCGAGAGACTGAGCCGGCATATCATCTTGAGATTTACGAAGTCACCGTAGGCGCCTCGTCGTCGACGGGAACGTCTCCTCCCACTGAAAGCGCATCGCAGGAAATTCTGAAATAAATTCAGGAATAATGCGAGCACCAGGATTTGAACCCTGGTGGGTTGGGGATACCACTGTCCACCTAACCAACTCAACCACAGGTTGATTCGTGATTCATGGCAAGCTCTGGTATGTATGGGCAGCAGCCAATAGGTAGCCTTTCTGCGTGTCATAATAAATTTTTGGTAAAGTGTGAGCGGAATGGTCGATGCTCTTGTCATGTCATGGATGTATGCGCACCCCTGCTCTACATTGACACGACTCCGGAAATATCTTGCCATGTAGCTAGTCAAAAATATCAACTGCCTATATGTTTGAGTTTGACGACGAAAATACCCACAAATTGCACATGCAGTAAACATCTCAGCGCAGCAAATTTGAATAGGATGCCGGTGCAAAATCCCTGGTACTACTACGTGCAGCAACATGAAGCCCTTCCACGGACAGTGACGAGATCGAGTACGACCCCGATGCCTCAGAAGTGGGTCCCGCGTACATGCATAGGCCTTGCCGTCGGATCTCCTTCTCTCTCAGCTGGCCTATAAGTACTTTTGTCCTCAGGAAAATCAAACATACCCGCAAACAAACCTGCCACTGGCACCCACCCAGTAGCACTTCTCTACCGTGCCGCCATCTCTCTTTCTTTCTCACGATCCTCATCGACTGAAAGGCGAACCGTAATAAGCATAAGCACCATGGAGTTCGCCGGAGAAGTCGACGACTTCGCTCTCGACCTCATCCGCGAGCACCTCCTCGGCGCTGACGGTGGTGTCCTGGCGACGGCTAACCATGATCAGGGCCCCTTTTGCGACGGCGTCACCTTCCCCGTGCTGCCACCTTCCGCGGCCGAACCGGAAGCGTACCTGCAGCAGCCCATGTTCTTCCCGCAGCAGGGGCAGCGGCAGGAGCAGATGCTGGGTTACATGGACCTGACGCACCAGTACGTGAACTCATATCCGGCTGCCCCGGTGGTGTTCCGGGCGCCAGAGCCGGTGATGATACAGTTCGGGGGCGAGCCTTCTCCTGTGAGGGCGCTGTCGTCCACGCTGACCATCTCGGTGCCGCCCCAGGGCACGTTCCGGTGGGCGGGGACGGCTGCCGCCGCAGCGCCAGCGCCGGCGCCGGTCGAGGACCTCCGCAAGTACCGCGGCGTCCGGCAGCGGCCATGGGGCAAGTACGCGGCTGAGATCCGCGACCCAAAACGCCGGGGCTCCCGCGTGTGGCTCGGCACCTACGACACCTCCGTGGAGGCCGCGCGTGCCTACGACCGCGCCGCCTTCGGGATGCGCGGCGCCAAGGCCATTCTTAACTTTCCGAACGAGGTCGGCACCCGCGGCGCCGAGCTGTGGGCGCCGCCGCCTTCCGGTCCGGCGTCCCAGACAGCAGGCGCGACGAACAAACGTAAGAGATCACAGGACGAGGACGCTGACGTCGAGGTGACCGGAGTGGTAATAAACAAGGCCGTGAAGGCCGAGGCGCCGTCGCCGTCGTCGGCCCGGGTGTCGTGGGACACGCCCTCGTCCGTGTCGCGGGGGACAGCGTCTTCGACGGTGACGTCGGTGGCCACGACGTCGGAGGGAGGGTTTCCTCGCACGCCGTCGAGCTCGGGCTTGGAGTACTGGGAGGCGCTGATGGGAGACATGCCGTTGCTGTCGCCCCTGTCGCCACACCCGGCCTTGGGTTTCCCGCAGCTTAGTGTTAGTTAATTGAAGGATGGTTCATTAAGCGATAGAATGTTTCCTGTGTTTGTCAGAAAAACAGAGTAGGCACCCACACACAACACTTGTTGAACACTAGATTTATAATTGAACAAAGTTATTATAATTGAACGTTCCAGCAGAATTCTACCAACATTGTTGAGAGATTGTTAAAAATGATATTATGAGGCTTTTTGAGGCCATGTATGAGGGAACACTTGATGTTCAAAGATTAAATTATGGGATCATTACTTTGATTTCTAAGATCAATGGTGCGAACAAAATTCAATAGTTTAGGCCTATTTGCTTGCTTAGATGCCCATATAAGTTGATCATAAAGGTGTTGGATAACAGAGCAGCCCCTATGCTGACATCTTGTTTAGCAAGCACCAAAACGCCTTTATTAAACACAAAAATATCATGGATGGGGTGCTTACTTTACATGAAATTCTACATCATACTCATAATAAAGAAGATAGTTGGCATCATTATTAAAGTTGATTTCGAGAAAGCTTACGACAAGGTTAACTGGGATTTTTTTTGCTTAAATGCCTTGAGATTAGAGGCTTTGGTGAAACTTGGTGCGGGTGGATGAAGAAGATCCTCCACAATGGTACGATTAGTGTGAAACTAAATAATACCTCGGGACCTTATTTTCAGAGCCACAAAGGGGTGCGGCAAGGAGATCCCGTGTCCCCTTTCTTGTTTAATATTGCTGCTGAGTGCTTGTGTAAGATGGTTCTACAAGCACAAGCAAACGGGCTGATTGATGGGTTGGCCTCGGATTTGGTAGATAAGGGAGTGGCCATTCTGCAATATGCAGACGACACAATCCCGTGCGTTGATCATAACCCTGAAAAAGCACTCAACATGAAACTGTTGATGTATATGTTCGAACTTATGTCAGGGTTGAAAATTAACTTTCAGAAAAGCGAGATTCTTAGTGTGGGAGGGGATGAGAACATTTTGAAAGAATATGCTGATATCTTTGGCTGCCAGATTGGGAATTTCCCAATGAAATACCTTGGTGTTCCTATTAGCTATTCAACCCTGAAAGGCGTAGACTGGGAATACCTAGAGGCAAAATTTGTCAAGAGGTGCGAATCTAGATTGGGAAGTAATGCCTCCTCGGGGGGAAGGCTGACTTTATTACATGCTAATATCTCCAGCATTGCTTACTATTATATGTCTATGTTCCTTTTGTCTAAAACCATCATAAAGAGGTTGGATAAGCACAGAAGGAAGTTTTTCTGGCAGGTGACTAAAAATAGAAAAAGATATTACCTGGTCAGATGGTCTAGGATCAGTAGATCCAAGGAAAAAGGGGGTTTGGGTGTGAAAGACCTCCACAAACAAAATATATGCCTGTTGGTGAAATGGTGGTGGAAACTTGAGATGAAACAAGGGCTTTGGCAAGATATTATTAGAGCTAAATATTTGGGTAGAGATACGGTAGCCTCAGTTAAGGGGAGAATCAATGACTCCCCATGCTGGAAGGCCATTATGAAGGTGAAAGATCTGTATATGGCTGGGAGGAAAGTTGTCGTGCATTCTGGCAACATAACTAGACTATGGACAGATCCTGTTGGCGACCACGCTCCATTTGCTGAACAATTTCCTCGGCTCTTTGCCATTTGCAATAATACTGATTGTGTCATGAAGAATTGTTTGGATGCTAACCCTGCCACCTTCTTCCGAAGGAGATTGACCTCTGAACTTAACGAGCAATGGAAGAAAATGGTGTTGACGGTTAGGGAAACCTGTGTATCTATGGAAAATGATAGTATCAAATGGGGACTGGGTCCAAAGCCCTACTATACCACTAAAGCCTTATATACCTACCTAGAAAGAAACATTGCTGGTTGTGATTACCGCTGGATATGGAAAGCACGTATTCCTTTGAAAATTCAAATTTTCATGTGGCAGCTATCGCAAGATGCGGTGCTGACCAGAGATGTGATGAAACGTCGAGGATGGAAGGGGGAACCCAAATGCTCTTTTTGTGGGGAGAGGGAAACCTCCCAGCATCTCTTTTTTACCTGCCCCGTTGCCAGAGTTACCTGGAGAGTGGTTGGGTGTATGTTTGGCACAGACCTGTGCCCTAACAACTTGTGGCAGGCTTTTGTTTGGTGTTATACTTTTTTTCCCGAATGGTGATGCCTTTTATACAGTGGGCATTGCAGCTCTATGTTGGGCTATTTGGACCTACCGCAATCGATCTACTTTTGAGCACATCCCTCTCAAAACCTCATTTGAATGCATTTTTTCTGCATGTGCACTTCTTTGTTACTGGGCAGGACTGATGAAGCAGGAGGATGCGGCGAATCTGAGGGCTGGAGGTGCTCTGCTGAAGAACAATGTGTCTCGCATGATGAGGATTTGCGCAACGGCACATTAGGATGGAGGAGTGCACTGAGAGAGAGACCGAGAAGAAGGAAGATGATCTGCTGCGACTTCTGCTTTATCGCTTTTGATTCGAGATACCTCCTGCGTGAGGTTGCTGTGGAGCATGTTGCTCTGATCTGAGTAGTGGCCTTTTGTTAAAAACTGTGAGTTAGATGTTAGGGTCCTGGACTTAAGGTGTCGTCGGGTTTTCGCCCCATGGTGAGTAATCTTGATGGCGAGTGCTCATGGTGGGTTTCCCAGCGATGCTTGAACGCGCTTTCCTCTTTCCCGTCCTATTTGCTAAACTTGGTTGTATTTCCGTTATGTTCAAGTAATGGAAAGGGGATTCGCCCGGTTCAAAAAAGAATTGAACAAAGTTATTACATGCGTCTTGCTATCCATGGAAATGTTGTCAAGCTAGTGTTTGATCTATTACATCAGTGCAACAACCACCGTGATAACGGTTTGATGTTCATCGGCTCAAATTGGACAGTCGGCCTTTTCTTTTCGATCGATGTTCCGCAAACAAGATTCTCTTTATTTTTTAGTAATGCTATCAGGTTGATGTCCGTTGGGGAGGGAATGACAATTGAACGTTGTTTGCTGGCAGTTTTAGTTGTGACATGAGATCAAACGATGGCAGCTTCTGCTTGTTATTTTTTGAAAAGGGGGATTCCTCGGCCTCTGCATCAGAACGATGCATATGGCCATCTTATTAAATCAAAAATATAAGTTCCAACAAGGTCTTAAAGTCTCCAACTAAAAAGCGAACAAAGCTCACACAAAGCCAAAATGGGCTAGAAACACAAACTAGCCAAACAAAAGACGCCACATCCGGCGGGCACAAAAAGAGATAGGTAAACTAATTGCCTATCCTATTACATGATCGCCATCCAAACCGGTTGAAGATATCCCGAGCTACCATCTCCCAACGGATAGATCCAGTAACCAAACGCTCCTTGGCCTCCGTCGGAGTGAGTAGCGACCACGAACGGATCAACGTCGTGGCTCTGAAAATAACCTACAAAAAATGAATGTGTGTTATCCTGTTAAAAACCAAGTCATTTCTGCAATTCCAGAGCGCCCACACGAAGGCACAGACTCCTACACGAATATGTTTTGCTAACTCGGGCTGTACCCCGTTAAGCCACGTTCCAAATAACGTGTTGACGGAACTCGGTGGAGTAATATTAAAAGCAATATGGATCATCCTCCATAAAACTTTAGCTAGTGGGCAATCAAGAAAGAGGCGTTTGATCGTCTCATCCCGATCACAGAAACTAAACCTAGTAGGTCCTGTCCAATTACGCTTTGTTAAGTTGTCCTTGGTTAAAATAACTTGTTTATGGATAAACCACATAAACACTTTGATTTTTAAAGGTACTTTGACAGCCCAAACATGTTTGGAACTAGGGATCGAGCTTGAATTGAAAACATCAACATACATTGATTTAATAGTAAAAACTCCAGACCTAGTGAGCTTCCAGCGTAATTCATCTGGTTGTTGGGAAAGCTGAATGTCCATTAGTCTCCTTACTAGATGTAACCATTCTTCCCAACGATTACCCACTAATGCCCTTCTGAACTGAATATTAAGGGGGATCGATTGTAATACCGTTGCAACAAAAATCTCACGTCTTTGAACTATACGATACAAAGACGAGTATTGGATGGCTAAAGGTGCCTCTCCAAGCCAAGTATCCTCCCAGAATCTCGTACTGGCACCGTCACCAACAATAAACTTTGTCCTATTAAACAAGGAAAGCTTTACTTTCATAATCCCTTTCTAGAAGGGTGAATCAGTCGGTCTTACTGTCACCTAAGACAAAGTTTTGGTTTGAAGATACTTGTTACGGAGGATTTATGCCCAAGTGGTGTTAGTCCCACTTGATAACTTCCACAACCACTTGCTGAGAAGACATCTGTTCTTAACTTCAAGATTCTCAATACCAAGACCCCCTTGGTCTTTCGGTCTACAGATGATATCCCATTTGGCTAACCGGTATTTTCTTTTTAGCTCATCACCTTGCCAAAAGAAACATGATCTATAGAAGTCCAGTCTTTTCCTAACTCCAACTGGGACTTCGAAGAAAGACAACAGAAACATAGGCATACTGGTGAGAACCGAATTAATCAGAATTAATCGGCCTCCGTATGACATGAGCTTGCCTTTCCAGCAACTCAACTTCTTTTCAAAACGATCTTCGATACACTTCCACTCTCTGTTTGTCAGCTTACGATGGTGGATTGGTATTCCTAAGTAAGTGAAAGGTAAAGCCCCCAAATCACACCCAAACAATTGCCTATAAGCCTCTTGTTCATCATTGGCCCTACCAAAGTAGAACAATTCGCTTTTGTGAAAGTTAATTTTTAACCCGGTCAATTGTTCAAATAAGCATAACACCAGCTTCATATTTCTCGCTTTTGCCAAGTCATGCTCCATAAAGATGATTGTATCATCAACGTACTGGAGGATGGACACACCACCATCAACGAGATGGGGTACCAGGCCACCCACTTGACCAGCCTCCTTCGCCCTTCCTATCAGAATTGCCAACATATCCACTTCAATATTGAACAATATAGGGGACATCGGATCCCCTTGCCGCAGGCCCTTTTGTGTCTGGAAATAATGACCGATCTCGTCATTCACTTTGATTCCAACACTCCCTTTTTGCGTATATGATTCCACCCGACGTCACCAGATTTCATCAAAGCCCTTCATACGCAACGCCTGTTGTAGGAATGGCCATTTTACTTTATCGTACGCTTTCTCGAAATCCACCTTAAAGATGACTCCATCCAATTTTTTCGAGTGGATTTCATGGAGCGTTTCATGCAGGACCACCACCCCTTCTAGGATGTTTTTGTCTGGCATGAACACAGTTTGGGAATGCTGCACCACAGAATGCGCAATCTGCGTGAGCCGATTAGTCCCAACCTTGGTGAAAATTTTGAAACTAACATTGAGAAGGCAGATCGGCCTAAACTGCTCGATTCTCACAGCATCCATTTTCTTAGGAAGCAATGTTATTGTTCCAAAATTTAAGTGAAATAACTGAAGCTGCCCAGAGAAAAGATCGTGGAACATTGGAATTAGATCCCCCTTAATAATGTGCCAACATCTTTTGTAAAACTCCGTCAGGAATCCATCAGGCCCGGGAGCCTTATTGTTTTTCATCTGCGCTATAGCATCAAACACCTCCTTCTTCGAGAAAGGGGCAACCAGAACATCATTATCCTGAGTAGTTAGTTGAGTGATACGTCTCCAATGTATATATAATTTTTGATTGCTCCATGCTATATTATCTACTGTTTTGGACATTATTGGGCTTTATTATCCACTTTTATATTATTTTTGGGACTAACCTATTAACCGGAGGCCTAGCCCAGAATTGCTGTTTTTGCCTGTTTTAGGGTTTCGAAGAAAAGGAGTATCAAACGGAGTCCAAACAGAATGAAACCTTCGGGAACGTGATTTTCTCACCGAATACAACTCACGAGACCTGGACCCTACGTCAAGCCAACTAACAGGAGGCCACGAGGTAGGGGGCACCTACCCCCCTAGGCGCGCCCTCCACCCTCGTGGGCCCCCTGTTGCTCCACCGACGTACTTCTTCC
Organism: Triticum monococcum; assembly: GCA_034509565.1. Taxonomy (NCBI): domain Eukaryota; kingdom Viridiplantae; phylum Streptophyta; class Magnoliopsida; order Poales; family Poaceae; genus Triticum; species Triticum monococcum. The sequence continues at coordinate 707,085,959 of CM067842.1, read as the reverse complement.
TCCTATATATATCCACGTACCCCAAACGATCAGAACATGAGCCAAAACCCTAACTCCACCGCCGTAGCTTTCTGTATCCACGAGATCCCATCTTGGGGACTGTTTCGGAGCTCCGCCGGATGGGGCATCGATCACGGAGGGCTTCTACATCAACACCATAGCCTCTCCGATGAAGTGTGAGTAGTTTACTTCAGACCTACGGGTCCATAGTTAGTAGCTAGATGGCTTCTTCTCTCTTTTTGGATCTCAATACAATGTTATCCCCCTCTCTTGTGGAGATCTATTCAATATAATCTTCTTTTTGCGGTGTGTTTGTTGAGACCGATGAATTGTGGGTTTATGGTCCAGTCTATCTATGAATAATATTTGAATCTTCTCTGAATTCTTTTATGTATGATTGGTTATCTTTGCAAGTCTCTTCGAATTATCAGTTTGGTTTGGCCTACTAGATTGATCTTTCTTACAATGGGAGAAGTGCTTAGCTTTGGGTTCAATCTTGCGGTGTCCTTTCCCGATGACAGTAAGGGCAGCAAGGCACGTATTTGTATTGTTGCCATCGAGGATAACAAGATGGGGTTTTCTTCATATTGCATGAGTCTATCCCTCTACATCATGTCATCTTGTTTAAGGTGTTACTCTGTTTTTAACTTAATACTCTAGATGCATGCTGGATAGCGGTCGATGAGTGGAGTAATAGTAGTAGATGCAGGCAGGAGTCGGTCTACTTGTCTCGGACGTGATGCCTATATACATGATCATACCTAGATAATCTCATAACTATGCTCAATTCTGTCAATTGCTCAACAGTAATTTGTTCACCCACCATAGAATACTTATGCTCTCGAGAGAAGCCACTAGTGAAACCTATGGCCCCGGGTCTATCTTTATCATATCAATCTCCTACTACCTAGTTATTTACTTTGCTATTTACTTTCCCATTATTTTACATTGCATCTTTATCATAAAAATACCAAAAATCTTATCTTATCATATCTATCAGATCTCACTCTCGTAAGTGGCCCTATAGGGATTGACAACCCCTATTTGCGTTGGTTGCGAGGATTTTTTTTTGTGCAGGTACGAGGGACTCGCGCGCAGCCTCCTACTGGATTGATACATTGGTTCTCAAAAACCGAGGGAAATACTTGCGCTACTTTGCTGCATCATCCCTTCCTCTTCCGGGAAAACCAACGCAATGCTAAAAGAGGTAGCATTGAGGCACATACTCAATCCTGGACTCATCGAGGGATACACAACTATCCTCCGGAGGTCCAAATAACTGCTTGTAACATTCGGTGATGTACATTATCAGGTTGTCCTGCCCTACAATCGTTCCTTCATCTTGCTCAAGCTGAAAGATTCTCTTCTTTCTATGCTTGCCATTAGCAATCAAGTGAAAGAATTGAGTGTTTGCGTCCCCCTAGACCACTCTGCGAACCTTAGCCCACAACACCCACTTCAATTCTTCTTCGCGGAGAAGTTCTTTCAACCTCATCTCCGCATCTAGCTTAATCTGTAGCTCTGCAGATTGCAAAATCGTGGATTCGGCTTTTATATCTAGGGACTGAATCAGAGAAAGGAGTCTTTCCTTTTCAACTTTATAAACACCACTAAGGTGTTTAGCCCATCCCCATAGGAAACTTCTCAAATGCCTAATCTTGTTCTGCCAATGCTGGACAAAGGTCGTACCTCCTGCATCTTTAGCCCATTCCCTGGCAACTAGATCCAAGAAACCTTCTCATTCAAACCATGCAAGTTCGAACGAAAAGGTGTTTTTGTTTCCCATGTGGTTTGGCTCACCTGAGTCCACGAATAAAGGTGTGTGATCCGATATTCCCCGCGAGAGAGCCTGGACCGTGACGAGAGGAAACTTCTGTTCCCACTCAACACTCGCTAGAACTCGATCCAGCTTCTCATACGTCGGGTTTGGCAAAGCGTTAGCCCAGGTAAACTTTCTACCATAAAGCTCTATCTCTCTCAGATCCAAGCTTTCAATAATGGTATTGAACATAAACGACCATCTGCCGTCAAAATTATCATTATTCTTTTCCTCTCTCCTCCCTATGATGTTGAAGTCCCCTCCAACCAAAATTGGGAGCTGCTCGGATCCGCAGATTCGAACCAGGTCCGCCAAAAACTCCGGTTTAAGCTCGGGTTGTGCGGCACCATACACTGCCACCAAAGCCCAGTTAAACCCATCAGCTTTGGACCTGACCCAAAATTTAACCGCGAAGTCACCCATTACCACACTTCAGACTTCCAGTGAATCGCATCTCACTCCAAGCAAGATCCCACCCGATCTTCCTCTCGAAGGAAGGCAATGCCAATCAAAATCGACACCACCTGATAAAGTGTTGAGAAACTGGGGCGCAAAATTATCCCTACCAGTTTCAGACAGAGCAATGAAATCTAATCGATGCTCAAGAGACGCCTCAACAAGAAACCTTCTTTTAGCCAAGTCCTTCAGACCTCTGCTATTCCAAAAGATTCCTTTCATAAGTCATCGTGAATTTTTTTTGGCCTTTCGAATCCTAGCACTCCTACGAACCGCGGAAGCAGGATAAACCTTCCGCCTCCACTTGCGCTTAGGTTTACTATGGTCCTCCTCCCGGTCCTCATAACCGGGGTCAGTTGGTCTTGCTACTTCATCCTCTAGAACTATATCCTGTTCCTCAGATTCAAGAGTGGATGGTGCAAGATCCGCACAAAAATTATCTAGCACTCTTACCCCTAACGCATCAATCTCTGCATCTTCATAGGTTTTACTGCTGCTAAGTTTCGAATTGTTTCTATAGCGCGTTCCGCTTCCAAATCTACAAGATCATTAACCAAGTTAGAAATTTCACTATTAGTACTCCCTAGCGAAACTCTTAATTGGTTGGCATTATTAATAATTTCATCTTTAGAAAAAAGCAATATAGAATTAGACATGTTGTCTGACATACCAGTGGTGACCTCAATGTCACGAAGCTTGGTCGCCCTCATAGCGCACCTCCGCTGCTTGTCGTCAACCTCAGGGTGGTCCTGGAGATGAGACCTCATCTGTCGCCCCGCACAAACCGGGTCAGGGATCCCACCAAAGGCAATGACCTCCTCCCGGGTAGAACCTCGCGCTGAAGAGTCATCCAAGGATATCGGAGGAGGCGGCGGATGGCACCCAAGCCCCACGGACGGGAAACCGGGGGAGGGAGGCGCGGGCGCCGCCTGCCCGAGCACTCCCCCACCCCAACCCTCTGGCCGGAGGGCGTCGCTGTTTGACACGTCCATTTTGCATCATGCTTTTATATCGATATTTATCGCATTATGGACGGTTATTTCACTTTATGTCACAATACTTATGGCTATTCTCTCTTATTTTACAAGGTTTACACAAGGAGGGAGAATGCCGGCAGCTGGAATTCTGGTCTAGAAAAGGAGCAAATATTAGAGACCTATTCTGCACAACTCCAAAAGTCCTGAAACTCCAGAGAACGTCTTAAAAGAAATAAAGAAAAATCCACGCCAAAGATGAAGGCCAGGGGGCCCACACCCTGCTCACGAGGGTGGGGGGGGGGGGCCCTAGGGCGCGCCCCCTATCTCGTGGCCCCCCTGGTGGCTCTCCGATGCCCATCTTCTCCTATATGAGGTCTTTCGATGAGAAAAAAAATAAGAAGGAACTTTTCGGGACGAGACTCCGCCGCCACGAGGCGGAACCTTGGCGGATCCAATCTAGAGCTCCGGCAGAGCTGTTCTACCGGGGAAACTTCCCTCCCGGAGGGGGAAATCATCACCATCGTCATCACCAACGCTCCTCTCATCGGGAGAGGGAAATCTCCATCAACATCTTCGCCAGCACCATCTCATCTCCAAACCCTAGTTCATCTCTTGTATCCAATTCTTGTCTCAAAGTCCGGGATTGGTGCTAGTAGGTTGCTAGTAGTGTTGATTACTCCTTGTAGTTGATGCTAGTTGGTTTAATTGGTGGAAGATCATATGTTCAGATCCTATATGCATATTATTATCCCTCTAGTTATGAACATGAATATGCTTTGTGAGTAATTACGTTCGTTCTTGAGGACAAGGGAGAAGTCTTGCTATGAGTAGTCATGTGAATTGATATTCGTTTGATATTTTGATAAGATGTATGTTGTCTAGCCTCTAGTGGTGTTATGTGAACGTCGACTACATAACACTTCACCATTATTTGGGCCTAGAGGAAGGCATTGGGAAGTAATAAGTAGATGATGGGTTGCTAGAGTGACAGAAGCTTAAACCCTAGTTTATGCGTTGCTTCGTAAGGGGCTGATTTGGATCCATATGTTTCATGCTATGGTTAGGTTTACCTTAATACTTTTGTTTTAGTTGTGGATGCTTGCAATAGAGGTTAATCATAAGTGGGATGCTTGTTCAAGTAAGAACAACACCCAAGCACCGGTCCACCCACATATCAAATTATTAAAGTATCGAACGCGAATCATATGAACGTGATGAAAACTAGCTTGACGATATTCCCATGTGTCCTCGGGAGCGCTTTTCCTATTATAAGAGTTTGTTCTGGCTTGTCCTTTGCTACAAAAGGATTGGGCCACCTTGCTGCACTTTGTTTACTTCTTTTACTTGTTGCTCGTTACAATTTATCCTATCACACAACTATCTGTTACCACTTATTTCAGTACTTGCAGAGAATACCTTGCTGAAAACCGCTTATCATTTCCTTCTGCTCCTCGTTGGGTTCGACACTCTTACTTATCGAAAGGACTTCGTTCCCCTATACTTGTGGGTCATCAAGAATCTTTTCTGGCACCGTTGCCGGGGAGTGTAGCGCCTTTGGTAGGTGGAATTTGGTAAGGAAAAATTTATATAGTGTGCTGAAATTTATTGTCACTTGTTACTGTGGAAAGTAATTCTCTGAGGGGCTTGTTCGGGGTATCTTCACCCCGTCCAGTAGAGCAAAGAGTTGCTCCTCAACCTACTGAACCTATTGAAAATGAAACTCCTTTTGAATTTCCTGTGGCTATGATGGAAAAACTGCTAGCTAACCCTTTTACAGGAGATGGAACAAAGCATCCCGATGAGCACTTAATATATGTGGATGAAGTTTGTGGATTATTTAAGCATGCAGGTATACCCGATGATGTTGCTAAGAAGAAGGTCTTCCCTTTATCTTTGAAGGGAGACGCATTGATATGGCATAGGCTATGTGATGATATGAGATTCTGGGACTATAAAAGATTGAAGTTGGAATTTCATCAAAAGTATTACCCTATGCATCTTGTTCATCATGATCGCAATTACATATATAATTTCTGGCCTCGCGAAGGAGAAAGCATCACTCAAGCTTGGGGGACACTAGTAGAAAAAGGGTCAAACGTGAAGCACATTAGTGCCGGTTTGAATTTGAGCCGGCACTAATGGTACCATTAGTGCCGGTTCGAACGACTATGCATTAATGCCGGTCCGTGTTGAACCTTTAGTACCGGTTGGCAGGCTGGCGTCAGGCTGGGGCCCCACGATCACCTTTAGTACCGGTTTGTGGCACAAACCGGTACTAAAGGGCTAACCTTTAGTACCGGTTTGTGCCACGAACCGGTACTAAAGGGGTCTGACCTATAGTACCGGTTTGTGACACAAACCGGCACTATAGGGCAATTTTCAAACTCTACGCCCCCCCCGTGTGTCGCCATTTCAGTTCTGAAAAAATCAAAAGAAAATGATAAAAACTTCAAAAAATAAAATCCTTCGAGAGGTAGTTATATTAGTGCATCTACTAGTTAGGAAAATTTGAAAACTTAAATCTGGACATGTTTTGCAAAAAGTGTACGGAAAATGTAAAACGGCTATAACTTTTGCATACGATGTCGGAAAAAAGTATAATATATCAAAAAATTCAGCACGAAAATTCAGAACAATGCGTCTCGCATGATGAGGAATTGCGCAACGGCACATTAGGATGGAGGAGTGCACTGAGAGAGAGACCGAGAAGAAGGAAGATGATCTGCTGCGACTTCTGCTTTATCGCTTTTGATTCGAGATACCTCTTGCGTGAGGTTGCTGTGGAGCATGTTGCTCTGATCTGAGTAGTGGCCTTTTGTTAAAAACTGTGAGTTAGATGTTAGGGTCCTGGACTTAAGGTGTCGTCGGGTTTTCGCCCCATGGTGAGTAATCTCGATGGCGAGTGCTCATGGTGGGTTTCCCGGTGATGCATGAACCCGCTTTCCTCTTTCCCGTCCTATTTGCTGAACTTGGTTGTATTTCCGTTATGTTCAATTATGGAAAGGGGATTCGCCCGGTTCAAAAAAAATTGAACAAAGTTATTACATGCGTCTTGCTATGCATGGAAATGTTGTCAAGCTAGTGTTTGATCTATTACATCAGTGCAACAACCACCGTGATAACGGTTTGATGTTCATCGGTTCAAATTGGACAGTCGGCCTTTTCTTTTTGATCGATGTTCCGCAAACAAGATTCTCTTTATTTTTCAGTAATGCTATCGGGTTGATGTTCGTTGGGGAGGGAATGACAATCGAATGTTGTTTGCTGGCAGTTTTAGTTGTGACATGAGATCAAATGATGGCAGTTTCTGCTTGTTATTTTTTGAAAAGGGGGATTCCTTGGCCTCTGCATCAGAACGATGCATATGGCCATCTTATTAAATAAAAAATATAAGTTCCAACAAGGTCTTAAAGTCTCCAACTAAAAAGCGAACAAAGCTCACACAGAGCCAAAATGGGCTAGAAACACAAACTAGCCAAACAAAAGATGCCACATCCGGCTGGCACAAAAAGAGATAGGTAAACTAATTGCCTATCCTATTACATGATCGCCATCCAAACCGGTTGAAAATATCCCGAGCTACCATCTCCCAACGGATAGATCCAGTAACCAAACGCTCCCTGGCCTCCGTCGGAGTGAGTAGCGACCACGAACGGATCAACGTCGTGGCTCTGAAAATAACCTACAAAAAAGGAATGTGTGTTATCCTATTAAAAACCAAGTCATTTCTGCAATTCCAGAGCGCCCACACGAAGGCACAGACTCCTACACGAATATGTTTTGCTAACTCGGGCTGTACCCCGTTAAGCCACGTTCCAAATAACGTGTTGACGGAACTCGGTGGAGTAATATTAAAAGCAATATGGATCATCCTCCATAAAACTTTAGCTAGCGGGCAATCAAGAAAGAGGCGTTTGATCGTCTCATCCCGATCACAGAAACTAAACCTAGTAGGTCCTGTCCAATTATGCTTTGTTAAGTTGTCCTTGGTTAAAATAACTTGTTTATGGATAAACCACATAAACACTTTGATTTTTAAAGGTACTTTGACAGCCCAAACATGTTTGGAACTAGGGATCGAGCTTGAATTGAAAACATCAACATACATTGATTTAATAGTAAAAACTCCAGACCTAGTGAGCTTCCAGCGTAATTCATCTGGTTGTTGGGAAAGCTGAATGTCCATTACTCTCCTTACTAGATGTAACCATTCTTCCCAACGATTACCCACTAATGCCCTTTTGAACTGAATATTAAGGGGGATCGATTGTAATACCGTTGCAACAAAAATCTCACGTCTTTGAACTATACGATACAAAGATGAGTATTGGATGGCTAAAGGTGCCTCTCCAAGCCAAGTATCCTCCCAGAATCTCGTACTGGCACCGTCACCAACAATAAACTTTGTCCTATTAAACAAGAAAAGCTTTACTTTCATAATCCCTTTCTAGAAGGGTGAATCAGTCGGTCTTACTGTCACCTGAGACAAAGTTTTGGTTTGAAGATACTTGTTACGGAGGATTTGTGCCCAAGTGGTGTCAGTCCCACTTGCTAACTTCCACAACCACTTGCTGAGAAGACATCTGTTCTTAACTTCAAGATTCTCAATACCAAGACCCCCTTGGTCTTTCGGTCTACAGATGATATCCCATTTGGCTAACCGGTATTTTCTTTTTAGCTCATCACCTTGCCAAAAGAAACATGATCTATAGAAGTCCAGTCTTTTCCTAACTCCAACTGGGACTTCGAAGAAAGACAATAGAAACATAGGCATACTGGTGAGAACCGAATTAATCAGAATTAATTGGCCTCCGTATGACATGAGCTTGCCTTTCCAGCAACTCAGCTTCTTTTCAAAACGATCTTCGATACACTTCCACTCTCTGTTTGTCAGCTTACGATGGTTGATTGGTATTCCTAAGTAAGTGAAAGGTAAAGCCCCCAAATCACACCCAAACAATTGCCTATAAGCCTCTTGTTCATCATTGGCCCTACCAAAGCAAAACAATTCGCTTTTGTGAAAGTTAATTTTTAACCCGGTCAATTGTTCAAATAAGCATAACACCAACTTCATATTTCTCGCTTTTGCCAAGTCATGCTCCATAAAGATGATTGTATCATCAACGTACTAGAGGATGGACACAACACCATCAACGATATTCCCATGTGTCCTCGGGAGTGCTTTTCCTATTATAAGAGTTTGTTCCAGCTTGTCCTTTGCTACAAAAGTATTGGGCCACCTTGCTGCACTTTGTTTACTTCTTTTACTTGTTGCTCGTTACAATTTAAACTGGGCCCCATCAGCAAAAGACACCCTTCAAATCGATCATAACTTTCTTACCCCACCTGAGATCGAAGCTTTCAAAATGATTGAGCTAGCTCGTGTTCAAAACAAGTATCTCACACAAGAAAATATTTTTTTGAAGGAGCATATTGTTGCACTCAAGGGCATTATTCGCAAGCTGGAGGACCTCTTACGCTCGATGTGCGATTATCCGCCTCCACCGTCTCCTCCAACAAAGAAGAATTGAGTATCTGGGTATGGGCACTCCCCTTGGCAACTGCCAAGCTTGGGGTAGGTGCCCCGGTATTGTATCACAATCACAACTCCTATTTTTACCGTTTTTCTTAGTTCGATCCTATTAGTAGTATCTTGATCTAGTAGAATAAAGTTTATGGCATGATCTAGTTTTGAGTTTTGCTTTATGATCCCTCTATGTAATCGAGTCTGTGAGCTATATATAATAAAGATTAGTGTTGAGTCAAGGGCTTGATTATTTTGCCATGATCTCGGGTGAATAAAAGAAAGAAGAAAAGAATAAAAGGAAACAAAAAGTTCATATTGATCTTATTGAGAGTAATGACTTCACATAGAAAGAGTATGATGATTAAAAGTTGTTGGGAGTTGGAATACATAGCTTTGGTCATTATTGCAATTAATAGGAAGTAATAAGGAAAGAGAGGTTTTCACATATAGATATATTATCATTGACATCTTTTATGATTGGGAGCACTCATTAAAATATGACATGATAAAGAGTTGATGTTGGACAAGGAAGACAACATAATGAGTTATGTCTTTCTTATATCTGAGACAAAGTATGTTGTCATGGTTCCTCTAACTTGTTGAGCTTGCCTTTCCCCCTCATGCTAGCCAAATTCTCAGCACCAAGTAGAAATACTACTTGTGCTTCCAAATATCCCTAAACCAGTTTTGCCATGAGAGTCCACCATATCTACCTATGGATTGAGTAAGATCCTTCAAGTAAGTTGTCATCGGTGCAAAGCAATAAAAATTGCTCTAAATAAATATGATTGATTGGTGTGAGAGAAATAAGCTTTATACGATCTTGTGATGTGGAAGTAATAAAAGCGACGGACTACATAATAAAGGTTCATATCACAAGTGGCAATATAAAGTGACGTTCTTTCGCATTGAGATTTTATATATCCAACCATAAAAGCGCATGGCAACCTCTGCTTCCCTCTGCGAAGGGCCTATCCTTTATTATTATCTTCTACCTTATGCAAGAGTCACGGTGATCTTCACCTTTCCTTTTTCATTTTATCCTTTGGCAAGCTCAGCATGTTGGAAAGAACATGATATCTATATATATATCTAATTGGATGTAGGGGAGCATGAACCATTATTGTTGACATTACCCTTGAGGTAAAAGGTTGTGGGGCAAAGCTATAAGCCCCTATCTTTCTCTGTGTCTGATTAAAACTCTGTAACCACAAGTATCGCGTGAGTGTTAGCAATTATGGAGGACTAAATGATAGTTGAGTATGTGGACTTGCTTTTCAGCTCTGACATAGACTCTTTCCGATGTTATGATAAATTGCAATTGCTTCAATGACTGAGATTATAGTTTGTCGGAGTCCAATAAGGTTTATGATTTATACTTTTGCATTGTGAATAGATCATCAATTGAACATAAGTAATCATATGACAAAACCTATATATGTTGCTGTTATGAGAATAATCATGATGCCTTCATGTACATATTTTATTTTTATCGACGCCTCTACCTCTAAACATGAGGACATATTTATTGTTATCGGCTTTTCGCTTGAGGACAAGCGAGGTCTAAGCTTGGGGGAGTTGATACGTCCATTTTGCATCATGCTTTTATATCGATATTTATCGCATTATGGACTGTTATTTCACTTTATGTCACAATACTTATGGCTATTCTCTCTTATTTTACAAGGTTTACACAAGGAGGGAGAATGCCGGCAGCTGGAATTCTGGTCTGGAAAAGGAGCAAATATTAGAGACCTATTCTGCGCAACTCCAAAAGTCCCGAAACTCCACGAAACATCTTAAAAGAAATAAAGAAAAATCCACGCCAAAGATAAAGGCCAGGGGCCCACACCCTGCTCACGAGGGTGGGGGGCGCCCCCCCTAGGGCGCGCCCCCATCTCGTGGGCCCTCTGGTGGCTCTCCTATGCCCATCTTCTCCTATATGAGGTCTTTCGATGAGAAAAAAATAAGAAGGAACTTTTTGGGACGAGACTCCGCCGCCACGAGGCGGAACCTTGGCGGATCCAATCTAGAGCTCCGGCAGAGCTGTTCTGCCGGGGAAACTTCCCTCCCGGAGGGTGAAATCATTACCATCGTCATCACCAACGCTCCTCTCATCGGGAGAGGGCAATCTCCATCAACATATTCACCAGCACCATCTCATCTCCAAACCCTAGTTCATGTCTTGTATCCAATTCTTGTCTCAAAGTCCGGGATTGGTGCTAGTAGGTTGCTAGTAGTGTTGATTACTCCTTGTAGTTGATGCTAGTTGGTTTAATTAGTGGAAGATCATATGTTCAGATCCTATGTGCATATTATTACCCCTCTGATTATGAACATGAATATGCTTTGTGAGTAATTACGTTCGTTCCTGAGGACAAGGGAGAAGTCTTGCTATGAGTAGTCATGTGAATTTGGTATTCGTTTGATATTTTGATAAGATGTATGTTGTCTGGCCTCTAGTGGTGTTATGTGAACGTCGACTACATAACACTTCACCATTATTTGGGCCTAGAGGAAGGCATTGGGAAGTAATAAGTAGATGATGGGTTGTTAGAGTGACAGAAGCTTAAACCCTAGTTTATGCATTGCTTCGTAAGGGGCTGATTTGGATCCATATGTTTCATGCTATGGTTAGGTTTACCTTAATACTTTTGTTGTAGTTGCGGATGCTTGCAATAGAGGTTAATCATAAGTGGGATGCTTGTTCAAGTAAGAACAACACCCAAGCACCGGTCCACCCAGATATCAAATTATCAGAGTATCGGACGCGAATCATATGAACGTGATAAAAACTAGCTTGACGATATTCCCATGTGTCCTCGGGAGCGCTTTTCCTATTATAAGAGTTTGTTACGGCTTGTCCTTTGCTACAAAAGGATTGGGCCACCTTGCTGCACTTTGTTTACTTTTGTTACTTGTTGCTCATTACAATTTATCTTATCACACAACTATCAGTTACCACTTATTTCAGTACTTGCAGAGAATACCTTGCTGAAAACCGCTTATCATTTCCTTCTGCTCCTCCTTGGGTTCGACACTCTTACTTATCGAAAGGACTACGATAGATCCCCTATACTTGTGGGTCATCACCGTCCTGACTACCGAAGAAGGAGGAAGGGTCAAGGCCACCTGCCCCAGACCCCCACCCAACACCACTAGAGAAGCGTCCACTCGAGCCTACACCGTAGGAGAAGGAACCGGGTCCACCTAACCCAGACGGCCTCCCCCGCAGCCGGCCATCGTCGGTGTCACCGGTGCCAGAATAGGAAGAGAAGAGGTCGAGGCCACCTGCCCCGGACTCCCCCACTAGGCACAACCTCTGAAGCAGACAACATCACCCGGCCCGAGACCACTGGAGGAGTGGGGGAAAGCGAAATCACCTGAGGCTCCATCTCCCCACCCCCACCAAGGTCGTCGCCGAGTGCGTCTCCATCAAGCCTCCCACCACAGGACTATCAACAGCATCAAACTCCAACACCGGAAGCGCGCACTCAAAAACATGATCAGATTCCACCCGGTCGCTCCAAAGTCTGGGAGGGGCAGACACTGGCTCAAAACACCCAAACTACAAAGTACTCATCGGCACCGACGGAGCTGGGGCCGGCTCCACCCCAGGCCCATCCTCGGGCAACTGAGTAGCAGGTCCCAATCCGTTGGACCTCTCTCGTCCAGCCTCATCAGTCGGGTCCTCACTAGCACCCGCATTGTCGTCACCCTCGTGCATATCCACATCAGTCCCATTTACCGCCTCGGCAAACAGCTCTGCATCCTCGAACTCAATCTCAAGAGGAAACACCTCTCCCCTGTAAGTCCAGTTGACCACATCCGATATGAACTCAATGTCTAGAACACTCACTAGGAGTCGGGCCACCCCATGAGCGCGGGTGAATGCCATATCAACTTTCTCAGTCTTTCCGACCATAATACCCAGACTAGCCACAACTCGAGCATCTGCCAAAGGCTCAGAGGGAGCCCCGGAAAACCGCAGCCACACCTGCGTGAGCGACTTTCCCTTAGGCTCCACCTTCTTCCACTCGTGAAATCCCAGAATGCACTTAGTACCAGGTACCTTGCATAACCCAAAGCTCAGCAACCTTTGCAAATCGTCCACCATTGGGAAGTCAACCCTAAACACACTGTCCTCAATATGGACAAGCTCCCACTGAAAATCACCTGGAGCCAGTTCCTGAAGTCTCTGCATAATCTGAGCCTCAGAAACCACTCCCTGGGTAGCTTTCACAATACCAGTCGTCAAGCTCTGCGTCTCTACTGGAATCTCTCTCGCGGTCGGGGACTCAAAGAACATCAGCTCAGCACAATATACTCCATACATCGTAAGAGCGGGAACCTAATCACGTAGAAGCAGGCAATCCCCCGAGGCATGTGCTGGCTTACCACACGAATCGCACAGCTCCGCCACACACTCAGCAATGAAGTGACCCTTCTCGCCACATCGATAGCAAAGCATCTTTTCCTTCTTACATGCCCACTTGGACGCTCTCTCAGACTCTGACCTATCACCTGCCTCAGCAGAACCACCAGTAACAGGAACCTCCACGTCGGCCAAAGCCGTCACGGCCTCCATCGCCTGGCTATGCAGTTCAGTCGACTGAACAGGACCGGTCGCCATATCAGTAGCTTGCTGGTCAACAACGACCGATGGCGGAGGCTGTCTGCGGTACTGACCATGACCACTAGCATGACCACCACGATGACCACGGTAGCCACCTCTCTACCGGTAGTCCGGGCCAGAAGCTCCCTCGACAAAACCACCCGGAGGTCCGAGAAATGGTCTCTCAGCAGAACCATCACTCTGCCAGGCATAACCACGTCCACCTCCCATAGACGACGATCCACGGTTCTGGCCATCCCCATAAGCATCATATCCATCGTCCCCCCATTGTCCACGGGGCAGTTGGACTGCCTAGCAACTGCATTCAGCCTCGTCTGTGTTTGCCCCAATCGTTGTTGCATCGGCCTCGCGACATAGTGCGGCGGTGGCACGGCACGAGGCTGCGGCGGAGCAGCACCACACCCAACAGTCGCTGGTGTCGTTGGCCTCGGTGGAGCAACGCCACTCCCCACAGTAGCATTAGCCGGCGTGGGAGGCCGAGGTCCAGCACGCCCGAGTGCCGGCGGGAGGCCGAGGTCCACCACGCCCGACCGCGGGCGACACCCCCGCCGTCAGCGTAGGTCGTGGGCCGATCGAAGCTCCCCGTCCAGCAATCCCCGGGCCCTCAAGCGGTGGCCGAGAACCCAGGCCAGACCCGCCCCGACCAGATGTCAGGACCCCGATCCTAAGTCACACCGATCTAGCATGTAACACATCATATCACTTTGCGGCCTCGCGCACGGTATTCCCACGGGTGCCACCTTACCTGGCCCGGGACCGTTTGCGCCTTTTGGCTCACGTATATGATAGTGTCGCTAGCATCCATATGACAGAGAACCCGGGCCGACATGACTAGTCGTGAACCCAAAGTGGCACTAACTCATGGGAACAGGCATAGATGAATCACATCGAGCATGTCGGTCAGCAGCGTGTGAATCTGGGCTGTAGCACTGGGCTAACAGGACTCTGGGAACCAGGGCTGTAGCAGGCTAGGCAGGAGTCCGGATGTCACCGCGTGACATTTCCCCGAAGGGACAGACACAGGAACGAAGTGAAACACATGCCGGCCAGTCAAGTGTCCTGAGCAGTAGTGCTGGGCTAGCAGGACTCCGGTGAACCGGGCTGTAGCGGACTACTATGGCTCATGGAAGCACAAGACTACATTTCCCCATAAGAGAGGCTACCAAGGATAAACAACTAGGTTGTCGAATCCCACACATACCAAGCATTTCAATCATACACACAATATGCTCGATATGTGTAAGTACAACATGGCATCACAACATAACTCTACGACTCAAGTATTTATTCATTAGGCTCCGAGGAGCGAGATATTACAAACAAGGGTCTCATGACCCAACATTCAGAGCATACAAATCATAGCACATGCGGAAGCTTAACATGTCTGAGTACAGACATCTACAAATGAAAAAGGCTGAGAAGCCTGACTATCTACCAGATCCTGCCGAGGTCACAAGATCGTAGCTGAGGTAACAAGCTAAACGTCGAAGTCCACGCGGAACTACTAGCGAGACTGAAGTCTCTCTCTGCAAAACATAAATTAAGCAAACGTGAGTACAAAGGTACTCAGCAAGACTTACATCAGAACTAGATACATATGCATCGGTATCAACAAGGGGGGGGGGTGGAGTTTAACTGCAGCAAGCCAGCTATGACTCAGTGGCTAACCTGAACTATGACTGCAAGCAACTCCTCTGAGGTGGCGCACACGAGTCCACATATTCACCATATCAATACACCACTATGGATCTGCTCCCGTCTCCCTATGAGAACACCATCCATAGCACTCACGCTTATCTTGCGCATTTTAGAGTATCCACTTTCACTTGTCTATGAACTATGCAAGGGGTCCAAGTTTCCATATCCGAGGAATCCGGCTATTCGAATAGTTAATGATAACCCTGCAGGGGTGTACTTCTTCACACACGCTCTCACCACTTATAGCCCTGTACACGTCATGTACCTCGGCAACCTTCAAGCAGAAGCCGGGCGAGGGAGTCGGCCATGACCTGACTAACCAACAAGTCTCTAGTCCAGGTTTATCGCCTATTTGGGTTCCATCCGCAAGGAGATCCGGCCGGGGTGTCGCTCACGGCCCCAAACAATGTGTGCAGGGTTCCCAAGCCCGCCATCCGGGTGCCACTTGGTACACCGTGCCACTGTGCCTAGTCTGTCCCAAGCCCACCTGTACCGGGTGCCACTTGGTAGACTACTAACACTACCTACAAACACCAGAAACTAGTTGCAACTCCTGGACAGAGATCAGGCTGATTAATAAGTTGAGAGAGCTTGGAGCGCCCGGAGCCCAATGTGTGGTAGTAACTGTTCATGGATCACAAACACAGAACTCAGTTCCTAAGGACGGCTGCAATGAGACAACCCACCATGTACTCCTACATGGCCTCTCACCGCTACCTTTACCAAATCGTGTTCACACACTTAGCTCTCAACGGTAGGACATGTTCACCACGTTCCAATTCATTCCCGATGAATCAGACCAGACTCAACTCTAAGCAGTAGCAGGCATGACAAACAAGCATGAATGAGTAGGCACATCAGGGCTCAAACAACTCCTACTCATACTAGTGGGTTTCATCTATTTACTGTGGCAATGACAGGTCATGCAGAGGAAAGGGGTTCAACTACCACAGCAGGTAACAGTTGAATCATTGTTGTCCTAATGCAGTAAAAGAGAGCAGGAGCGAGAGAGTGGGATTGTATCGGAATGAACAAGGGGGTTTTGCTTGCCTGGCACTTCCGAAGATGTTATAGCTCTTCATCGGTGTCATCGTTCTCGTCATCGGGACACGTCTACCGAGAGGGGACAAACACCGACAACTGAGAAAGAACACAATCAATGCAATGCCACAATATGATGCATGATCATGACATGGCGATATGCTGTGATTTGAGCTAATGCATCTAGCTATGATTTAAATGAAGTTGGCTTGAATACATGATTCAAATTCCAACTCCATATATGATTATTTAAATGCCCTTTATTTGTTTTGTCCAAAACAGAGGACAAATATTGTTCAAACATGCATGAAAATGGTACAGATGGATTCCTTGAATTTTTCTGATAATTTTTCATATATAAATTATTTCATTTGGAGCTACGGTTGAATTTCTATGATTTTTAGAAGTTTGCAACATTTTCTGGAATTTCCTAAATAAGAATAAATCCAGAAAAAAGAGTTATTGCGTCAGCACTGCGTCACTATGACGTCAGCTGGTCAACACGGTCGCCCAGAGTCAAACCTGATGGCTGGGACCCACGGGTCAGTGTAACAGGGCTGGTTTGGGTGGATGACATGTGGGACCAGTCAACTGCCGCGTCAGCAAAGTCAACACTGACGGGTGGGGTCGGTCAACGTGTGACGTGGCCAGGTCAAACTGACCGGTGGGGCCACGGTCATTAGCTTAAATTAAACAGGGTATAACCCTGTGGTTAATTAACGGGTGGGGCCCGTCTGTCAGCGTCTATTAGGGAGGGATTAGTGGTGATTAGTCTTAATTAAGCGACCACGTCAGCGGTCGACGCCGGCGACCAAAAGCACGGCGGTGGCTCGCCGGAGATGCTCGGGACGGAGCTACAGAGCATCGTTTCGCTCGTGGTTTGTGGCTACGGCGAGCTGGGAGACTCGCGCATCCAGCGGTGGCAACACCTCGCGCCGGGGTTGACTAAATCGACGGCGGCGGCAACTTTTGCGGTGGCCGGAGTTCGAGAACATGCGGGCACGAGGCTGCGATGCACTAGGGGGCTGGCTAGCGGCTGCGTTGGCCTCCTGGGGGCTTTCTGAGCACGGTGAGGCGCTCCGTTGTGAGCGTGCGCGGCTATGGCCACGGCTACGCCATGGCCGGCGGCGAGAAGCTTTCGGCCGTGATGGGAAATGGAGCTAGGGGACGGGAACGGAGGGGGCGAGCACAGGAGAAGCAGCAGGGGCTCACAGTGGATCCATCCGAGGCGGAGGCGAGGCCGGGGGAGCGTCAGAGGCAGCGCAGAGTCGCCGGAGATCTGTGTGGCCGAAGGTTGAAGACGATGACTTGGACGGTGAAGCAGGGCCTCCGGCGTCGTGTAGCTCGGTGGAGAAGGCCGAGGAAGATGCAGCGGAGCTTCTGGACTGCTCAAGGGGACGAGGGAGAGGCGATGGCCGCGGTGGTGTTCGTCGGCGGCGGCGACAGTGCTCGGTGGTTGCGTGCAAGAGAGCCAGAGGAGGAGAGGAGCTCGGGGAGAGAGTGAGAGGGCCTGGGGGGGTGCGTGGCCGTCTCCGTGGCGCTGGAAGGGCCTCGAGGGCGTGAGGCTGGCAGGAAGGAGGCCACGGCGATCGCGCGTGTGTCGACATGCCTCTGCCTACTGGCAGAGGTGGAAGAAGACCAAGGCGCCCCTGGTGGGCTGGGCCGATTCTGCTGGGCCACCAGGTAACTGGGCCTCAGGTGAGGTTACTCTCTCTCTCTCTCTTAATTTAGTTTCTGTTTTCTATTTTTTTTCTTTTCTGTTTTGAATTAGTAGAAATACTAATTCATTTTGTAAAATCCTGAAAATAATTGTGGGCACTTTTGAAACTATTTCCAATAGCCCTCAAATGCTTTCAAGATTATTTGGACATTTAAAATATTTTATAGAATTTAAATGTCCAAATTCAAATACTTATGATTTAATTCAAAAATCCAGAATAGCCTCCAAAAATATGAAACCATTTTTGGCAGAGGGTTTAGCCAGGACCAAAGATGGTGAACATTTATGAAGGGCATTTTGGGTTCATTGAAAAGTTTTAAGTTTGAACCTAGTTGAATTCATTTGGTGCTAGGGTTTCAACATCCCCATTTCAATTTTATTAAATTTGAACATGATGACATGAATACTTATGAAACTAATTGCAATCAACTCTAGGGCTGTGACACCCGAGGCGACAGCAGCAGCCGGAGTGGGCGGCCTCAGGCCGTTCGCTCCACCACCCCGACCCATGGCGGCGGGGTTTGCACCGGCCGGCGCCCGCGGCGCCTCCTGCACCACGCCCCCACGCCCAGTCCCCAGCCGCTGGCAGCGCTGGAGTGGCGCGGCCGAACCCTGGCAGCGAAGCCGCCCCACCTCGGCCAGTCCCACCCGAGGCATCGCCTTTGCCTGGCGGGGCGGCTGACCCACGGCTAGCCATAGCCGTGGCGGATGGGATGCGCCGAGCTCTACCAGTTCCACACGCTCGGAACCCAGGCTTGCCGCGCCCCGGAACCCTAGCCCGAGTAGACGACGGCGAAACCAGAGAAGGAGCGATCGATCGAGTGCATGGGGCGTCGCAGCAAGAAGGAGTAGCGGTCGGGTTAGCCTGGGCCACATACCCAGCTAACCCCGGCCCGTCTATGCTCTGGCCCAACTCACCCAGAGCTGGCCCAACTGCACACGCTCCCAGCTCGCGGCCCAAAAGGAAATTCAAACGCAGCGCCCTCTGAGCGGCGATCCCGAAATCCTGAGATGCCGGCGATGACGCCACAGCCGCCGCCGGCGCACATTCTTCCTTCTCTTAACCGTAATCCACGATTCTGGCCTAATCAAATCGAAAAGAGTAAGATTTGGAAGACTTACCTTCGGAGGGGACCTTTCCATGGTCTGATTGTCGTCGCCGCCGTTCTCCGGTGAACTACGCGACGAATCATTTCTTTCTTCTCTCCCGCGTGCAATCCAATTCTTGCCGGATCATCAGGTGGCAGAACACTATCGATCGTTGTTGCCACTTCATCTTCGTCGTACCCTGAATGAAAAAACTCACATATGAGATCTGACGGAGTCGGAGTCGGTGGAGAACTCGCCGGGATCCCATCCCCGTCGTCGTCCACATCCTCCTCGTCCGGATCCGCAAGAGCCCAGAACCAGCCTCCAACTCGCCGGCCATCACCGGCGGCTAGGGGCGGCGCAGCCGCGGCCGTGGCCTCGGTCGCCCGCCCAGTCGCCCGTTCGCCCATCTCTGTATCAGGCGACTAGAGTATACATGACAATTTTCATCCTGCCAGAAAATGTCATACTCTTCTAAAAAAAACAGCCATAATGGAGGATCAAGCAAATACACCGCAAAATGAGTGTACACCCATCTCTGCAAGACTACGATTCACACAACCAACACGAGCAAAGTATAATATAAGAGGTCAGCCTGACAACTGTAACGTGTAACAGGACCAAAATTATGCCTATGTCAAGGAGGTTGGAGGTCCTATCAATAGACTATGCCGCCACCTGTGCGAGGTAAATGCTCCCTAACCACCTACTTCAATCAGGTACACACTGCCACTAACAACAATCAGTACTTTGTGTAGCGTAGAACATGACGAAGCCAATGCGTATATTGGTAGAAAACCTATAAGGTAGATCAAATTTTACTGTTAAAAACCATATCATTTCCAATTAGAAAACGAGCCCATTGTAATGTAGGCGCTAGCCCCACATTAGTGTACTAAACTTGTTAGATATGTAGTTGAACTAGTGAACATATAGATTAGCAACACTACTTGATGGATACAAAATTGGACACTATTCAAATGATTGTCTATGTAGAACACACAAAATTGCACTAGAAAAAAGTTGTTTAATTATCTCGCCATGAGCATAAAAATAACACTTCTTTCTTCCCTGCCAATTACGACACGCGAGGTTGTCCTTTGCCAGTACAACGCCTTGGCATACGTACGACATGAAAATCTTATTCTTTTAGTGGCATCGTTGACTTTCAATTTTTATTATTATTGTCCACTGGACTCTGAGTGTGGAATTATCCTATACATGGTGTCGACCGTGGAAGACCTTTTCGAGTTAGGTTCCGGTGAAGTACACCCGGTCTTTGTGTCAGGTGGATAGTGCCATGACACAAGACCGAGACGAAGAGAACAGCTCATAGAAGGTATATTGGATCCGGAGGAGCCTAGAACTTGCGCAAGAGCAGCAGTTTCCAGCCACTTGTCCTTCCAGAAGTGAAGCTCATAGCCATCCTTGATCCGAAGGAACTGAAGCGGGAATGGTGTATTTGCCGCCATCAGTCCAACCCAAAAATGTGAGTCCCCACGCTATCAATTTACCTGATACCCAACTTTTGAGCCTACATTATTTTTACGCAAGGAGGTTTGCCAGACATCATCGTCGATAAGAATCTTGTACATAAATTTGCTAAGTAAAGCATTTTTTTGAGAAACTGGCAGGCGCGCCGCCAATTCATTTAGACAAAAAGAGAGTTTATCTACATAGATAATTTTTTAGGGGGGGAGGCTCACTGAAACGCAAAGCCAAAATAAAATTATGTACTCTCCTGGCCCTCTCCGTAGGTCAGATCCCTTTGTTTGATGTCCTCAAGTGGAAAGAATTGCGACCTCGAAGTGGGTGACATAAGTGCCATTGGATATTTGTCAGTTCTGCTCTTTACATTTGTTCCAGATCGTGTATAAGATCGTACCACTGCGGAAACGCTTTGTCTCATTGGGAGCCATGGAGTTCATATTGTCCCAACAATCTGAAAGTCTTGTTGCCTACGCAGGATCAATCGTGATTGCCTCCCTCGTCTAGGATTTCACGTGATTCCACTCAG
Source organism: Triticum monococcum (assembly GCA_034509565.1). Taxonomy (NCBI): domain Eukaryota; kingdom Viridiplantae; phylum Streptophyta; class Magnoliopsida; order Poales; family Poaceae; genus Triticum; species Triticum monococcum. The sequence continues at coordinate 707,064,979 of CM067842.1, read as the reverse complement.
CGGTGGAAAAGGGCGAGTCCTTGCAAATGTGCGATGCATTTTCTGATGCCCGGAGACACAACCGGTATATAGGGTCATGTGGCTATCCATGAATGGACAACATATCATCCTTAATATCTGTCTTGTTTGGTATTAGCCAAGGAAACAACTTGCATTTGGGCTCAACACGCGCCATCCAAATCTTTGCAGGGGAGAATTTGGGATAGTATTCCATAAACTACGCAACATAAGCCGATATAGATGAGTATATGTTGTTCGCATTCAAATTCTAGGAGATGCAGTCTTCACAATCCGAGGTGATGTTGGTCTGGGCCAGCAACTTTGGTAGTTTGACGAAGTCGTTCAACTACTCCGACGAATGAGGGCGAGCAACCACACAGATCCAGTTCTCATCTTGGATCTGCTTCATGACGGTGCTATTCTTCCATGAAGTGATCTTGAAGACATCAGAGGCGAAAGTTTTGGGCGGTTCTTTTTCTCTCAATTTTTCATGCCAAAACAAATCCTTCGCGCCATCACTGATGGTGATCGTAGTGGAAGCACAAAATAACTCCATGTAATAGTTGACGCAAGGAAGGTGAGATCCCACCCATCGGCGTTCTAGATCAATCCATTGGAACCAAAGTCAATAGTGCATAAGCTCATGACTGAAATGTTTCAGGTCAGCAATGCCGTGCCTGCCAAGAGCTTTGGGTTACCAGAGCATTTTCCTTTTGTCCAGGGAGTGCCCTCCAGACACATTCCCGATGTCATCTTCATGCCAAACGAAGTTGTGTGTGATCTTATTCAGCTTGGTGGTGGACCATTTGGGGAGTGGGAGTGTCATGAGGTGGTAGGTTTCAATTATTCTTAGAACCGATTTTGCCAAAGAAATTATCCTAGGCCGCAAGAGATTTCCCCCTATCCATCCAGATAGCCGCCCCAAAATCTTATCGGTGAGTGGTTGAAGTTCTATTTTCTGTAGGTCGCAGGTGTGCAAAAGGTAGCCAAAGTACTTAATGACCCACAAGTATATGGAACAAATCATAGTTTTTTGGATAACTAAGAGTGTCGAACCCAACGAGGAGCAGAAGAAAATAACAAGCGATTTTCAGTAAGGTATTTTCTACAAACACTGAAATTATTAGTAAAAGATAGTTTGGTAGCAAGATAATTGGTAATAAGTGAAAAGTAGCAAGAGTAAGAATAAGTGCAGCAAGGTAGCCCAATCCTTCTTGTTGCAAAGGACAGGCCATAACAACCTCTTATAATAAGTAAAACATTCTCGAGGACACACGGGAATTTCATCTAGTCACTTTCATTATGTTTGTTTGATTCGCGTTCGCTACTTTGATAATTTGATATGTGTGTGGACTGGTGCTTGGGTGTTGTTCTTACTTGAACAAGCCTCCCACTCACTAGTGCAGAACCGGGCAATAGCACCGGTTCGTAAGGCCCTTTAGTGCCGGTTAGGTAACCGGCACTAAAATTTCGGCACTAAAGCCCCCCCCCCCCTTTAGTACCGGTTCAGCACGAACTGGTGCTAAAGGGCAACCACGTGGCACGAGCCAGCTCCGGGGGCTGGGAGCCCTTTAGTACCGGTTGGTAACACCAACCGGTACTAAAATGTTGGGGGGGTTTTTGGTTTTATGATTTCTTTATTATTTAATTTTGTGTTTTCCATTTTAATTCTTTTTCGTTTGCTGGTATTTTACGGTACTACACATTGTACACGTTATGCATATATATATATATATATATATATATATATATATAAATAGAATTTGTAGTAGAACCAATCATATATATATCATCAATCATGTCTCACAAACCACCATATTAATTCACACATACACACATATATAGCTATATACAATTTCTCCTACATATGCATGTTGCCTTCGGAGGCAGTGGCATTAGCCTGATTGGTGCCTTCGGAGCACGATAACAATTGGAAGTGGTTCATGTCTTTTTCAATGGGGGCGGTAGCGGGTAATAGTATTCTCCCTTCGGATTTATGACCTGGTCGAGCAAAAATTCCGCTATTTCCTTTTGAAGTGCTTCTACGCGCTCCGTTGGTAGGAGCTTGTCCCGCACCTCTTTGAACTGTTAAGAAGGAGATCAATATGCATGTGTATTAGTTGTGTGACTAGATATCGATAATGGTGTAAAAATTGTGAATATTGTTCTGACAAACGTACCCATTCCTGTCTTTGAGATCTGCTCCTTTCGGATGCCATCATGCGAATATTCTCGCAAACGCAGTATGCACACAGATCAGTCCCCGGCGCCTGCTTCAGGGCCTTTATTACGAGAATGGAATTTAATTTGATCAGATAATAATTAATCAAGCATGATAATTAAAGAGATGGCAGCTAGCTAGCTAGCTAGTACTACTTAATTACTTACCTTGGCTCGAAACCATTTCAGCTTTGGTTTTCATCCGCCTTCCTTGACGCTGATGAACCTTGCCCAAGCCCTGCCCGCCGACGAAGAAAATGAATAAAGGGGTTATTAAATAGTTCATATCATGAAATGACGAACTAAATAGGCCGAGATATATAGTTAATAATGATTGAAATTACCTGTTGACTATCCCAAACAAGATGTTATAGTCACTATTTGCTTTGAGTAGCGAGTCTAGTATTTCAACTATTCCGGCGTCAACTTTAATGATACACAAGATCCAGTGAAATCTGCATGCACACACGTTTGCATGTCTTAATTAAGCGGGCATATGTAAGCAAAAACATGTAGCTAGCTAGTAGGCAAAAACAGAGAATTTGTAGTACAAGAAAGTGTGACTCACTCCAAGTTGTAAGGAAGTAGTATATCTTCATTGTATTTGAGGCGCTTCAAGGACTCTAGCATGCTGTCCTCTACCTCTTTTTCATAATATGCATCTAATTTCCATGTGTATTCATTAACGGTGTTTGGGTCAATGAACACAATGCCATAGCGTCCACCTTTTCTCATTTCATACATCTTCATCCTGCATAATATCACAGAAAAGAATATAGTGATGATAATTACACGTAATGATTGATCAAAAGGATCACTACTGCTAGCTTGAGACTTAAATTACAGAAAGAAATCACTTACAGACAATAGCAACTGACGATAGATTTGTCGAGTGCGTCTTGATTGTATAACTGAAACAGTTCAGAATACTCAACGGCCACAGCTTTCTCATGGTAGTAATCATCTTTCTTGACATACACCATGAGGGACTCTCGATCGGATCTCTTGGTAATGTCCATGTACCATTGATGCAATTCATACATTCTCGTTGGGAGCTTCTTGACATCTTCTGGCTCGACCAAAGGTTGGCCCCGGACAAATTTCCGTTTTATTTCCTCCTCTCTAATCAGAGGCATGTCCTCGATCTCGAGGAGTTGTCCAACAGTGATCTTGAGTTCTTCAGCCTGCATTATATGCTCCTGGGTTATTACCACATCGCCCACCTCGGGAACGTAAACCGTTTGGCCACAATAATATTGGGCGCGCGTACTGTCACGTGTTGTTGGCGGCACAACAACCGGTGCTAAAGGTTCACCACGAACCGGTACTAATGAAAGCAGCCCGGCTAGCCGTTGGAACCGGCACTAATGTGCTTCACGTTTGACCCTTTTTTACTAGTGACTTAGGATTAACCCCTCTCGCAAGCATCCGCAACTACAAAAGAGGAAATCTAACCATAGCATTAAACATATGGATCCAAATCAGCCCCTTACGGAAGAAGGCATAAACTAGGGTTTAAGCTTCTGTCACTCTAGTAACCCATCATCTAATAACCAATCCACCATGCATTCCCTTAGGCGCAAATATGGTGAAGTGTCATGTAGTTGACATTCACATAACACCACTAAGGAAATCACAACATACATATCATCAAAATATCGAACGAATACCAAATTCACATGATTACATATGACAAGACTTCTCCCATGTCCTCAACAAAAAAACAACTACTCACAAATCATATTCATGCTCAAGATCAGAGGGATATTAAATCGCATAATGGATCTGAACATATAATCTTCTGCAAAATAAACCAACTAGCATCAACTATAAGATGTAATCAACATTACAAGTCACCCATAAGTACCAATCTGAGGATTTGATACAAAGATTGAACACAAGAGATGAACTAGGATTTTAGATGAGATGGTGTTGGTGAAGATCTTGATGAAGATTGATCCTCCCATGATGAGAGGGTTGTTGGTGATGACGATGGCTTCGATTTCCTCCTCTCGGAGGGAAGTATCCCCGGCGGAATCGCTCCACCGGAGAGCAAATATGCTCCTATCACTAGTAGAAAAACCCCCCATTCGTCCCGGTTGGTAAGGGCCTTTTGTCCCGGTTTGTGAACCGGGACTAAAGGGTCGTTACTAATGCCCTAACCCTTTAGTCCCGGTTCTTACACGAACCGGGATAGATGGGCCTCCATGTGGCCGGTGCGTCGAGCCCAGGCAGGAGGGCCTTTGGTCCCGGTTGGTGGCACCAACCAGGACCAATAGGCATCCACGCGTCAGCATTTCAGGGGCTGGGGTTTTTTTTGAAGGGGGGGGGGGTTGGGGGGTTCTGGGGGTTTAATTTAGGTGTTTCATATATTGTGTTAGCTAGCTAATTAATAGAGAGAAGTGTCCTCTCTTATGTCCGTGCTTGGTCGACGCTATATATACGTATATATAGAGAGGACTAGACACGCTAGCTAGTAAGCAAATGAAGAAAACAAAAGATCGTCATGAACATATGCATACAGAGAGAAGTGATATCGACCACCTCTCCTTCTCAGAGAGATTGGTCGAACAACAAGTTCTCGTATATCTATCCGACACTACCGGCTACATATATACAATGATTATCTCTTACAATATAATCTCTTAATTATATATGAACACAGGGTCCACATAGTATTCTCCGCCTTCATCGGTCACGTGGTCAAGGAAGAATGCCGCCAATTCCTCTTGAATTGCTCGCATACGATCTGGTGCTAGGAGTTCATCCCGCATCCAAAACATCTAATTTGAACAAGGGGGTCAACACACACACACACACACATATATATAATGAAACTCAACACAAATGATGGTAATTAAATAAAATTGTGAATATTATTGGTTATGCACTTCATATTGTTCATCAGAGTACCCCCGTTCACAGGTCGTGTGGCGAATGGACTCGCAAACGTAGTATCCACAGAAATCATTCCCTTGTTCCTGCCACAACCACTTTACAAGAAATAGAGGTCAATCAAACTGATAAGCAAGCATGCCAAATGGTATTGATGAAACTAGCGCTTGAATCATTAGGAGATGCGCGGAACATGTTACTATAGTACTTACTTTCTGGTGTCTAAATTGCAGCTTCTTCAGCAGTCTCGGAGCTTTTTTGGTGAATTTTCTCCAAACCCTGCCAGACAAAGAAAACAGTTACTTGATATCAGGAAATGAACAAAGTTGCTTATATGGTGGATAATGATCAATTTAACTTACTTCTCGAGCATTTGAGTCATGTCCGCGTAGTCCTGTGGATCTTTTCGTCTCGAGTATAAGACGGATACTAGTCCCTGCTCAAGCTTAATCTCTAGGAGAATATAGTGGAACCTGCGCACGCATGCATAACTAATCAATTACATAACTATAACCTGGTCCAATAAGGGAAACCAAATATGCACAAGACAGTAACACTCACTTGAAGTTGTAAGGAAAGAGTATTATATCTTTATTTTCATTTATTACCAACGATCGTAGCAAGTTGGCCTCGGTATCTTCGGCATGATATTTAACCTCAGTTGCATCTATGAGATTTGTGTTAAGGAACCCAATATCACCGATTTGTCTTTTCTTCAATTCGGCGATCTTCAATCTGCATAATATAATGAGGACAATTATAAATACATGCAATGAAAGAGCTGACCTATATAGAGAGACTTAATGACAGAAGTAGTACTACTTACAGACAGTAGCAAGTGACCGTTGCTTTACCGAGGGCCTTTTGATTGAAAAACTGGAAGAACTCCTCAAATGGAACATTCAACAGTTCAATTCCAACGAGGTCATGCTCCTCTCTAACTCTCAGCGTCAAAGTATTCCTCCTCCCAGACTCGCTGCAGGTTTTCATGTACCAATCATGAAATCTTCGCATCATCGTTGTTAGAGATCTTTCATCTTTGATGAGAGACTTCCCGTACTCGTATTTGTCTTCCTACACCTCCAAGAAATCATAATGTACATCGTCAGGCAGGTAATCTCCAAGATTGCTATAACCGGACACCATCCTCGGATCATTAGCAACGATGTCGCTAGACACCTTGAGCGGGGGGCACGATTGGTTCGCTTGTTCGCCGAGCTGGGCAATTTTTTTCCCAGCTCGTCGTTCTTTTATTCTTTGATCACTGACAGTACTTCCCGACCGCTCCGCTTCAACAAATGACTTTGCAATAATGCGCTCATAGTTGCCTTTCGGCGGAGACTTTGCTGGTTTTTTCAGGGCAGCCAGAGTGCGCTTCGCTTTCACCGGATCTACCTTCTCCTCCGGAGGTGGATGTTTCTTTGCTTTCACCCCTTCAAAGAAGTTTGTCACTTTGGCTCGTGCAATTTTCGTGTTCTCCTCCGGGGTCCTCTCGTATGGTAACTTCTCTGGAGTCTTCAGAGAAGGACTGAATCTGTATTGCCTCCCGCCTATGGCTGTACTGCTAGACGCCAGCAGAGCAGACAGAGCGGCTGCGGCTATCTTCTTTCCTTGCTTACGAGGCGGAGGAGAAGGACTACGACGCGCCGGAGCAGCCGGAGCGGCGGCGGGTCTCTTCCGCCCTTGCTGACGAGGCGGAGAAGGAGGAAGGTGGCTGCTCGGGCGCGCTGGCGGAGAAGGAGGCGGAGTGCCGCCACGCACCGGAGAAGGAGGCTGAGTGCCCTGATCACTCGCCGAAGGAGGAGGCGGAGTGCCCTGACTCGCCAAAGGAGAAGGAGGAGGAGGCAGAGGCGTCCAGTTCAGAAGGTTGATGAGCTCCTTCTGCCATAGGCATGGAGTCAATAGACAAGAACCCAGCCGAGTCTCCCCTTCACCGGTAGGGTAGTCAAGCTGGAGGTCCTCAAATCCCTCCGTTATTTCGTCCACTATCACCCTGGCATATCCTTCTGGAATCGGACGACAGTGAAAAATTGCGTCGGGTTCAGGAGGTCGAACAGAGCCGACAGCCGCCTTGACTTTGAAGTTCTGCCATTGCATCATAAGGTGGCAATGTTGAGACTCCGTGATAGCATCCACGGGGTAGCTAGTAGGAGCCGTCAAGACATGCTCCGGCTGAAGCAGCTCGATGGAAGCCACACTGCTTCTCTGCTGAGATGGCGGGGTAGCTTCGGGGGTAGTTTCGGCAGGTCGCTTGCTGCAAGCTACTTCTTGTTCCTCTAGCGCTTGAACCCTTTCGTGCCGTCTGAATTTGGGCATGCTCCACTTTTTTCCTCCTCTCCTGCCATTTGTAACCGCCTGCGTCCGGAAAACCAGCCTTCCACGGAACGGAGCCTGGCGTGCCTCGTGTCCATCCAGGGTGCTCAGGATTCCCGAGGGCCATTGTGAGCTCGTCGTTCTCTCTGTCTGGAACGAACATCCCTTGCTGCGCTGCATCGATATACTTCTTAAGCCTCTTGATTGGTATGTTCATTTGCTTGTCCGTCCAAACGCATTTCCCTGATACTGGGTCCAAGGTTCCGCCAACCCCGAAAACCAAGTCCGGCAATGGTCTGGCCAGTTCATTGTCTCTGGTTCGATCCCTTTATCAAGCAGATCATTCTCAGCCTTGGCCCACTTAGGCCGGGATTTGAGGTAGCCACCTGACCCCGTGCGATGGTGAAGCTTCTTCTTCGCAGCATTTTTCTTGTTTGTCGCCGACATCTTCTTACTCTTTTCTGATGTCTTGTAGGCCACAAAATGCGGGCCAGTGATCTCTGATCTTCTCATATCTGCCAATGAATTCTGGTTTCTCTTCTTTGTCGACAAACGTTTTCAGCTCATTCTTCCACCTCCTGAATAGGTCTGCCATCTTCTTAAGAGCATGAGACTTGATTAATTGCTCTTCAACTGGATTCTTTGGATCCTCCTCTGGCGGTAGGGTGAAATTTGCCTTCAGCTCAGTCCAAAGATCCTCTTTCTGCATATCATTGACATAAGACACCTCAGGATCTTTGTTCTTAGGCTTATACCATTGCTGGATGCTGATCGGGATCTTGTCCCTAACAAGAACCCCGCACTGAGCAGCAAATGCTTCCTTTGTCCAGATGGGTTCAATCGGCATGCCATCGCGCGCGATTGCTGTGATCTCAAACCTTTCATCCGAGCGCAACTTTTTCTTCGGGCCTCGTCTCTTTACCGAAGTTGTGCTCGATCCGGAGGGCTAGAAAAAGGAAAAAAGACGAGAGTTAATTAATATGTGCACATACCAAAACAATGAATGCATCAATTAGCTAGTCATCACAGGCTTAACTAATATATTTACCTGGCCGGACTCTGTTCGGTCACCGGAGCCGTCACCACGGGCTCCTTCTTTCACCAGCATTGGGTCACCGGAGCCATCATAATCATGTCTTTCCTCCTCCATTCTTCGATCACCGTAGCCTGCTTCTTCTTCACCCTGTTCTTCCAGACCATCATTGTCGTTAAGATACGACAAGACATCACCTCCGGCTAAGATTATGTCCCCTAACACCTCTTCTGCTTCCTCATCTCGTCCGTGCTCCATTGTTTCTACAAATATTACAACATGGCAATTATTACACAAACATGAAAGTAGGTGGATATATTAGTGGCAAACGTAGACCTAGCTTATTTCGGGTTTGGGGTGGCCTTGGCAATGCTTCAAGGGTAGGGGCACGGCGGGAGGGGGTAGGAGACCGACATCATTTTTTTCTAGGGTTTGGGTGTCCTCGAGAGTTTTGGTCGAGCGAGAGGGCTGGGGGGTGCTCCCGCGGTATAAGCTATCACGGTCGAAGTTATCCGGGAGGGGGTTATATCGACAACGACGACATACATACATGGGAAAATAATGTTATCGGGGAGGGGGTAGGTCGACCCCCCCTCATGTTGAAGTTATCGGGACATGGGATATATCGACAACGACATATCCGATAAAAAATAAGAAGACGAAGAAGAAATAAAAAGAGGAGAAGATTGAAGAAAAAAATAAGAAAAAAGGATAAAAGGAAAGGAATAGAGGCTTCTCTTCTTCTCCTCTTCTTTTTGTTCTTTTTTCTTCTTATTTATTTCTCCTCTTCTTCTCCTCTTCTTCTCCTCTTCTTCTCCTTTCTTCCTCTTCTTATTTTCCTTTTTCCTCACATTCTTTTTCTTCTTGTTCCTTTCCTAGCTAGATATATAATTTTTTTTTCTAAAAATGTAACTTTTGCATACATACATGGGAAAATAATGTTATCGGGGAGGGGGTAGGTCGCCCCCCCTCGTGTTGAAGTTATCGGGACACGGGGTATATCGACAATGACATATCCGATAAAAAAATAAGAAGACAAAGAAGAAATAAAAAGAGTTGAAGAAGATATTAATAGAGGAGAAGATTGAAGAAAAAAGAAGAAAGAAAAAGAGAAGAAGAAGAAAGGAATAGAGGAGAAGAAGAGAAAATAGAAGTTCTATTTTCTCTTCTTCTCCTCTATTCCTTTCTTCCTCCCCTCTTTTTTTCTTTTTTTCTTCTTCTTATTTATTTATCCTCTTCTTCCTCTCCTCTTCTTCTTCTTTCTCCCTCTTCTTATTTTCCTTTTTCCTCTCATTCTTCTTCTTCTTCTTCTTCTTCTTCTTCCTTTCCTAGCTAGATATATAAAACATTTCAAAAAATGTAAGTTTTGCATATATACATGGAAAAAGATGTTTTCTTCTCCAACACAAAACACATCTCATCTCATCTCATTTCATCCACATCCATGCATACATCATATATATGATCGTCTATGAACAAAAAAACAGGATATTTTATATAAAATCATCATATATATGAACAAAAACAATTATGATAACAAGCATATACATAATCATATATAAGAAAAAAAACAAGCATATACATGGAAAAAACAAGCATATATATCATCATATATATGAAAAGACAAGGACAGGGAGGGCGCCGGCCGGACCAAGGTGAGGAGGGGCAGGGGCGTGGGGTCGGCGGAGAGGATCGCGACGGCAATGACGTCGACGGGGCAGGGGACGACGACGACGAAGGGGGCGGGGCAGGGCGACGGCGACGATGGGGCGGGCCGGGGCGAAGCGCGTCGGGGCAGGGCCGGTGCGGCGAGCGGCGACAGCGACGGTGGGCGACGACGATGGTGGGCGACGGCGACTGCGGGGGCGACGACGATGGTGGGCGACGGCGACGGCGGGGGCGACGTCGATGGTGGGCGACGACGACGGCGGGGGCGACGTCGATGGTGGGCGACGGCGACGGCGGGGGCGGCGGGCGGCGTCGGGGCAGCCTGGCAGCGTCGATGTCGTCGGCGTCGTCGGGGGCAACTGCGAGATGAGAAGTGAAAATTTTCTAAGTGTCATCTTATATAGCAAAGCCTTTAGTCCCGGTTGGTTGCACCAACCAGAACTAATGCCCCCATTTAGTCCCGGTTAGTGCCACCAACCAGGACCAAAGGTCTCTTTTCAGCAGCCCAAAGGACGGGAAGCAGAGGCATTTGGTCCCGGTTGGTGGCACCAACCGGGACCCCACCAACCGGGACCAAATGCCTTGTGCTGCCCCGCGTCAAAAGTTTAGTACCACCTCGCTAGCTGAGAGAGCTCGAGAGTGGTTTATAAGCGTTGTTGTACCCACCCTCTCGAGCTCCTCTCAATTGTAGGCTTTCGGGCCTAACCGTACGATGTGTGCCCGTGGGTCTACTATGCCTCCTGCGGGCCAGAATCCTGGCCCATGGTAGGGTTTCTAGTCGTATTCAGGCCGTGGGGGCCCAGTAGGTGGCACTTTTATGTTTTCTTTCTTGCTTTATTTATTTTATTTTGTTTCTACTTACAACAAAATACTTATTGTTGCTATTTTTATTTATTTTATTAAAATTTATTTTTAATTATTTTTCTTTTAGGTCACAAAAATTATAAACTTTCTGTTAGTGCCATTAGTTTTCAAATTTGTTCTTTTGTTTTCTTTGTTGCTTTATTTATTTTATTTTGTTTCTACTTACAACAAAATACTTATTGTTGCTATTTTTATTTATTTTATTAAAGTTTATTTTTAATTATTTTTCCAGTTTTTTTGTTTTGTTTTTTGCATTTTTTATTTTTTTGCTTTATTTTTTTAATTCTTTTTGCTTTTAGGTCAGAAAAAATATAAACTTTCTATTAGTGCCATTAGTTTTAGAAACATTATAAAATTTCTGTTAGTGCCATTAGTTTTTCAAATTTGAGTAGTTAAAATTTGAATTTTTTAAAATTTGTGTGAATCACAAGTTTGTGATTAACTTTACTATAAAAATAGTTTTTTCCCAGTTTTTTTGTTTTGTTTTTTCCATTTTATTTTCTTTTATTTTTTGCTTTATTTTTTACTTCTTTTTGCTTTTAGGTCAGAAAAATTATAAACTTTATGTTAGTGCCATTAGTTTTAGAAAAATTATAAACTTTCTGTTAGTGCCATTAGTTTTCAAATTTGAATAGTTAAAATTTGAATAATGGTATTACGATGGCCGAACCATAAGACATTAAAGCATTTCAAATTAACTCTGAAAAAGTTGAAAGTTGGCATGGTATCATAGTTTCACCCACATAGCATGTGCATGTACAGAACGGACAATGGTATCATACTCGTCTGTTACAAAGTTGGCATGGTATGATCATAATAGTTGCGGAGAAAGTCTTCACTTTTGCTTCGCTTGTGTCATTTGCTTATTCCACCATAACCATGAATAATCTTCATTGTTTATCAGGATGCTTGGGTCAGCCTTAACTTTGAAGGGAGGAATTTTATGAAACTTTTCATAATCTTCAGACATGTCTGTCTTGCCCTCCACTCCCACGATGTCCCTTTTTCCTGAAAGAACTATGCCGCGCTTTGGCTCATCGTATGATGTATTCGCTTCCTCATCTTTCTTTTTCTCGGTTTGGTAGACATGTCCTTCACATAGATAACATGTGCCACATCATTGGCTAGGACGAACGGTTCGTCAGTATACCCAAGATTTTTCAGATCGACTGTTGTCATTCCGTACTGTCGGTCTACCTGTACCCCGCCTCCTGACAGATTGACCCATTGGCACTTAAGCAAAGGGACCTTCAAATCATGTCCGTAGTCAAGTTTCCATATGTCCACTATGTAACCATAATACGTGTCATTTCCCCTCTCGGTTGCTGCATCAAAGCGGACACTGCTGTTTTGGTTGGTGCTCTTTTGATCTTATGCGATCGTGTAAAATGTATTCCCATTTATCTCGTATCCTTTGTAAGTCAATACAGTCAAAGATGGTCCCCTGGACAACAAGTACAGCTCATCGCAAACAATGTTGTCACCTATGAGACGTGTTTCCAACCAACTGCTGAAAGTCATGATGTGTTCACATGTAATCCACTCGTCGCACTGGTCCGGGTGTTTGGAGCGCAGACTATTCTTGTGTTCATCGACATACGGGGTCACCAAGGTAGAGTTCTGTAGGATTGTGTAGTGTGCTTGAGACCAAGAATATCTGTCCCTGCATATTATTGAGTCCCCTCCAAGCGTGCCTTTTCCAGTCAGTCTCCCCTCATACCATGATTTAGGGAGACCTATCTTCTTAAGGCCAGGAATGAGGTCAACACAAAACCCAATGACATCCTCTGTTTGATGGCCCATGGATATGCTTCCTTCTGGCCTAGCGCGGTTACGGACATATTTCTTTAGGATTCCCATGAACCTCTCAAAGGGGAACATATTGTGTAGAAATACTGGCCCCAGAATGACAATCTCGTCGACTAGATGAACTAGGATGTGCGTCATGATATTGAAGAAGGGTGGTGGGAACACCAGCTCGAAATTGACAAGACATTGCGCCACATCACTCCTTAGCCTTGTTGGGGAACGTAGTAATTTCAAAAAATTTCCTACGCACACGCAAGATCATGATGATGCATAGCAACGAGGAGGAGAGTCTGATCTACGTACCCTTGTAGATCGCAACGGAAGCGTTGACACAACGTAGAGGAAGTAGTCGTACGTCTTCTTCCCGATCCGACCGATCCAAGCACCGTTACTCCGGCACCTCCGAGTTCTTAGCACACGTACAGCTCGATGACGATCCCCGGGCTCCGATCCAGCAAAGCTTCGGGGAGGAGTTCCGTCAGCACGACGACGTGGTGACGATCTTGATGTACTTCCGACGCAGGGCTTCGCCTAAGCACTACAACGGTATTATCGAGGTGGAATATGGTGGCAGGGGGCACCGCACACGGCTAAGGAATGATCTCAATGATCAACTTGTGTGTCTAGAGGTGCCCTCTGCCCCCGTATATAAAGGATCCAACGGGGAGGGGCTGGCCGGCCAAGGGAGGCGCGCCAGGAGAGTCCTACTCCCTCTCGGAGTAGGATTCCCCCACCCACTCCTAGTTGGAATAGGATTCATCAAGGGAGGAAAGAGAGAGAGGGGGGCCGGCCACCTCCCCTAGTCCTAATAGGACTAGGGGAGGGGGGAGGCGCGCTGCCACCTTGGGCTGCCCCTTTCTCCTTTCCACCAAGGCCCACTATGGCCCATATGACTCCCGCGGGGTTCCGGTAACCTCCCGGTTCTCCGGTAAAATCCCGATTTCACCCGGAACACTTCCGATGTCCAAACATAGGCTTCCAATATATCAATCTTTATGTCTCGACCATTTCGATACTCCTCGTCATGTCCGTGATCACATCCGGGACTCCGAACAACCTTCGGTACATCAAAATGCATAAACTCATAATAACTGTCATCGTAACGTTAAGCGTGCGGACCCTATGGTTCGAGAACAATGTAGACATGACTGAGACACATCTCCGGTCAATAACCAATAGCGGGACCTGGATGCCCATATTGGCTCCTACATATTCTACGAAGATCTTTATCGGTCAGACCGCATAACAACATACGTTGTTCCCTTTGTCATCGGTATGTTACTTGCCCGAGATTCGATCGTCGGTATCCAATACCTAGTTCAATCTCGTTACTGGCAAGTCTCTTTACTCGTTCCGTAATACATCATCCCGCAACTAACTCATTGGTTGCAATGCTTGCAAGGCTTAAGTGATGTGTATTACTGAGAGGGCCCAGAGATACCTCTCCGACAATCGGAGTGACAAATCCTATTCTCGAAATACGCCAACCCAACATCTACCATTGGAGACACCTGTAGAGCTCCTTTATAATCAGCCAGTTACATTGTGACGTTTGGTAGCACACAAAGTGTTCCTCCGGAAACGGGAGTTGCATAATCTCATAGTCATAGGAACATGTATAAGTCATGAAGAAAGCAATAGCAACATACTAAACGATCGGGTGCTAAGCTAATGGAATTGGTCATGTCAATCAGATCATTCAACTAATGATGTGACCTCGTTAATCAAATAACAACTCTTTGTTCATGGTTAGGAAACTTAACCATCTTTGATTAACGAGCTAGTCAAGTAGAGGCATACTAGTGACACTCTGTTTGTCTATGTATTCACACATGTATTATGTTTCCGGTTAATACAATTCTAGCACGAATAATAAACATTTATCATGATATAAGGAAATAAATAATAACTTTATTATTGCCTCTAGGGCATATTTCCTTCAGTCTCCCACTTGCACTAGAGTCAATAATCTAGATTACACAGTAATGATTCTAACACCCATGGAGCCTTGGTGCTGATCATGTTTTGCTCGTGGAAGAGGCTTAGTCAACGGGTCTGCAACATTCAGATCCGTATGTATCTTGCAAATCTCTATGTCTCCCACCTGGACTAGATCCCGGATGGAATTGAAGCGTCTCTTGATGTGTTTGGTCCTCTTGTGAAATCTGGATTCCTTTGCCAAAGCAATTGCACCAGTATTGTCACAAAAGATTTTCATTGGACCCGATGCACTAGGTATGACACCTAGATCGGATATGAACTCCTTCATCCAGACTCCTTCGTTCGCTGCTTCCGAAGCAGCTATGTACTCCGCTTCACATGTAGATCCTGCTACGACGCTTTGTTTAGAACTGCACCAACTGACAGCTCCACCATTTAAAGTAAACACGTATCCGGTTTGCGATTTAGAATCGTCCGGATCAGTGTCAAAGCTTGCATCAACGTAACCTCTTACGGTGAGCTCTTTGTCACCTCCATATATGAGAAACATATCCTTAGTCCTTTTCAGGTATTTCAGGATGTTCTTGACCGCTGTCCAGTGATCCACTCCTGGATTACTTTGGTACCTCCCTGCTAAACTTATAGCAAGGCACACATCAGGTCTGGTACACAGCATTGCATACATGATAGAGCCTATGGCTGAAGCATAGGGAACATCTTTCATTTTCTCTCTATCTTCTGCAGTGGTCGGGCATTGAGTCTGACTCAACTTCACACCTTGTAACACAGGCAAGAACCCTTTCTTTGCTTGATCCATTTTGAACTTTTTCAAAATCTTGTCAAGGTATGTGCTTTGTGAAAGTCCAATTAAGCGTCTTGATCTATCTCTATAGATTTTTATGCCTAATATGTAAGCAGCTTCCCCGAGGTCTTTCATCGAAAAACTTTTATTCAAGTATCCCTTTATGCTATCCAGAAATTCTATATCATTTCCAATCAGCAATATGTCATCCACATATAATATCAGAAATGCTACAGAGCTCCCACTCACTTTCTTGTAAATACAGGCTTCTCCAAAAGTCTGTATAAAACCAAATGCTTTGATCACACTATCAAAGCGTTTATTCCAACTCCGAGATGCTTGCACCAGTCCATAAATGGATCGCTGGAGCTTGCACACTTTGTTAGCTCCCTTTGAATCGACAAAACCTTCCGGTTGCATCATATACAACTCTTCTTCCAGAAATCCATTCAGGAATGCAGTTTTGACATCCATCTGCCAAATTTCATAATCATAAAATGCGGCAATTGCTAACATGATTCTGACAGACTTAAGCATCGCTACGGGTGAGAAGGTCTCATCATAGTCAACCCCTTGAACTTGTCGAAAACCTTTTGCGACAAGTCGAGCTTTATAGACAGTAATATTACCGTCAGCGTCAGTCTTTTTCTTGAAGATCCATTTATTCTCAATTGCTTGCCGATCATCGGGCAAGTCAACCAAAG
The DNA here is from genome assembly GCA_034509565.1 of Triticum monococcum. Taxonomy (NCBI): domain Eukaryota; kingdom Viridiplantae; phylum Streptophyta; class Magnoliopsida; order Poales; family Poaceae; genus Triticum; species Triticum monococcum. Next base: position 707,048,730 of record CM067842.1, on the reverse strand, counting down.
TCCATACTTTGTTCTCATACATGGATCCCATCTCAGATTTCATGGCTTCAAGCCACTTTGCGGAATCTGGGCTCACCATCGCTTCTTCATAGTTCGTAGGTTCTTCATGATCTAGTAGCATGACTTCCAGAACTGGATTACCGTACCACTCTGGTGCGGATCTCACTCTGGTTGATCTACGAGGTTCAGTATTATCTTGTCCTGAAGTTTCATGATCATCATCATTAGCTTCCTCACTAATTGGTATAGGTGTCGCAGAAACCGTTTTCTATGATGTACTACTTTCCAATAAGGGAGCAGGTACAGTTACCTCGTCAAGTTCTACTTTCCTCCCACTCACTTCTTTCGAGAGAAACTCCTTCTCTAGAAATGATCCATTCTTAGCAACGAATGTCTTGCCTTCGGATCTGTGATAGAAGGTGTACCCAACAGTCTCCTTTGGGTATCCTATGAAGACACATTTTTCCGATTTGGGTTCGAGCTTATCAGGTTGAAGCTTTTTCACATAAGCATTGGAGCCCCAAACTTTAAGAAACGACAACTTTGGTTTCTTGCCAAACCATAGTTCATAAGGCGTCGTCTCAACGGATTTTGATGATGCCCTATTTAACGTGAATGCGGCCGTCTCTAAAGCATAACCCCAAAACGATAGCGGTAAATCAGTAAGAGACATCATAGATCGCACCATATCTAGTAAAGTACGATTACGACGTTCAGACACACCATTACGCTGTGGTGTTCCGGGTGGCGTGAGTTGCGAAACTATTCCACAATTTTCAAATGTACACCAAACTCGTAACTCAAATATTCTCCTCCACGATCAGATCGTAGAAACTTTATTTTCTTGTTACGATGATTTTCAACTTCACTCTGAAATTCTTTGAACTTTTCAAATGTTTCAGACTTATGTTTCATTAAGTAGATATACCCATATCTGCTTAAATCATCTGTGAAAGTGAGAAAATAACGATATCCGCCACGAGCCTCAATATTCATCGGACCACATACATCGGTATGTATGATTTCCAACAAATCTGTTGCTCTCTCCATAGTACCGGAGAACGGTGTTTTAGTCATCTTGCCCATGAGGCACGGTTTGCAAGTACCAAGTGATTCATAATCAAGTGGTTCCAAAAGCCCATCAGTATGGAGTTTCTTCATGCGCTTTACACCGATATGACCTAAACGGCAGTGCCACAAATAAGTTGCACTATCATTATCAACTCTGCATCTTTTGGCTTCTACATTATGAATATGTGTATTACTACTATCGAGATTCATCAAAAATAGACCACTCTTCAAAGGTGCATGACCATAAAAGATATTACTCAGATAAATAGAACAACCATTATTCTCTGATTTAAATGAATAACCATCTCGCATCAAACAAGATCCAGATATAATGTTCATGCTTAACGCTGGCACAAAATAACAATTATTTAGGTCTAATATTAATCCCGAAGGTAGATGTAGAGGTAGCGTGCCGACTGCGATCACATCGACTTTGGAACCGTTTCCCACGCGCATCGTCACCTCGTCCTTCGCTAGTGTTTTCTTAATCCGTAGTCCCTGTTTCGAGTTGCAAATATTAGCAATAGAACCAGTATCAAATACCCAGGTGCTACTGTGAGCTCTAGTAAGGTACACATCAATAACATGTATATCACATATACCTTTGTTCACCTTGCCATCCTTCTTATCTGCCAAATACTTGGGGCAGTTCAGCTTCCAGTGACCAGTCTGCTTGCAGTAGAAGCACTCAGTTTCAGGCTTAGGTCCAGACTTGGGCTTCTTTTCCTTAGCAGCAACTTGCTTGCCGTTCTTCTTGAAGTTCCCCTTCTTCTTCCCTTTGCCCTTTTTCTTGAAACTAGTGGTCTTGTTAACCATCAACACTTGATGCTCCTTCTTGATTTCTACCTCCGCAGCTTTCAGCATTGCGAAGAGCTCGGGAATAGTCTTGTTCATCCCTTGCATATTATAGTTCATCATGAAGCTCTTGTAGCTTAGTGGCAGTGATTGGAGAATTCTGTCAATGACGCAATCATCTGGAAGATTAACTCCCATCTGAATCAAGTGATTGTTATACCCAGACATTTTGAGTATATGCTCACTGACAGAACTGTTCACCTCCATCTTGCAGCTATAGAACTTATTGGAGACTTCATATCTCTCAATCCGGGCATTTGCTTGAAATATTAACTTCAACTCCTGGAACATCTCATATGCTCCATGACGTTCAAAACGTCGTTGAAGTCCCGGTTCTAAGTCGTAAAGCATGGAACACTGAACTATCGAGTAGTCATCAGCTTTGCTCTGCCAGATGTTCATAACATCTGGTGTTGCTCCAGCAGCAGGCCTGGCACCCAGCGGTGCTTCCTGAAGGAAATATGCCCTAGAGGCAATAATAAAGTTATTATTTATTTCCTTATATCATGATAAATGTTTATTATTCATGCTAGAATTGTATTAACCGGAGACATAATACATGTGTGAATACATAGACAAACAGAGTGTCACTAGTATGCCTCTACTTGACTAGCTCGTTAATCAAAGATGGTTATGTTTCCTAACCATGGACAAAGAGTTGTTATTTGATTAACGGGATCACATCATTAGTTGAATGATCTGATTGACATGACTCGTTCCATTAGCTTAGCACCCGATCGTTTAGTATGTTGCTATTGCTTTCTTCATAACTTATACATGTTGCTATGACTATGAGATTATGCAACTCCCATTTGCCGGAGGAACACTTTGGGTACTACCAAACGTCACAACATAACTGGGTGATTATAAAGGAGTACTACAGGTGTCTCCAAAGGTAGATGTTGGGTTGGCGTAATTCGAGATTAGGATTTGTCACTCCGATTGTCGGAGAGGTATCTCTGGGCCCTCTTGGTAATGCACATCACATAAGCCTTGCAAGCACTGCAACTAATATGTTAGTTGTGGGATGATGTATTACGGAACGAGTAAAGAGACTTGCTGGTAATGAGATTGAACTAGGTATTGGATACCGACGATCGAATCTCGGGCAAGTAACATACCGATGACAAAGGGAACAATGTATGTTGTTATGCGGTCTGACCGATAAAAGATCTTCGTAGAATATGTAGGAGCCAATATGGGCATCCAGGTCTCGCTATTGGTTATTGACCGGAGACGTATCTCGGTCATGTCTACATTGTTCTCGAACCGTAGGGTCCGCACGCTTAAGGTTTCGATGACAGTTATATTACGAGTTTATGAGTTTTGATGTACCAAAGGAGTTCGGAGTCCTGGATGAGAACGGGGACATGACGAGGAGCCTCGAAATGGTCGAGACGTAAATATCAATATATTGGATGACTATATTCGGACATCGGAAAGGTTCCGAGTGATTCGGGTATTTTTCGGAGTACCGGGTAGTTACGGGAGAAGTAATGGGCCTTGATGGGCTTTAGTGGGAAGAGGAAAAAAGGCTGCTACGCCCCCCTCCCCTCTAGTCCGAATTAGACTAGGGAAAAGGGGGCCGGCCACCTTTCCTACTCCTCCACTTCCTTCTCCCTTCCTCCCCTCTTGGTGGACTCCTACTAGGACTTGGAGTCCTAGTAGGACTCCACACCTGGCGCGCCTCTCCTATGGCCGGCCTCCTCCCCCTTGCTCCTTTATATACGGGGGTAGGGGGGCACCTCTAGACACACAAGTTGATCATTGAGATCGTTCCTTAGCCGTGTGCGGTGCCCCCTGCCACCATATTCCACCTCGATTATATCGAGGTAGTGCTTAGGCGAAGCCCTGCGTCGGTAATACATCAAGATCGTCACCACGCCGTCGTGCTGACGGAACTCCTCCCCGAAGCTTTGCTGGATCGGAGCCCGGGGATCGTCATTGAGCTGTACGTGTGCTAAGAACTCGGAGGTGCCAGAGTAACGGTGCTTGGATCGGTCGGATCGGGAAGAAGACGTACGACTACTTCCTCTACGTTGTGTCAACGCTTCCGTTGCGATCTACAAGGGTACGTAGATCAGACTCTCCCCCTCGTTGCTATGCATCACCATGATCTTGCGTGTGCGTAGGAAATTTTTTAAAATTACTACGTTCCCCAACAGTGGCATCCGAGCCTAGGTTTTATGGTTTGATGTTATTTGCGTGAGTAGAACACAAGTGAGTTGTGGGCGATATAAGTCATACTGCCTACCAGCATGTCATACTTTGGTTCGACGGTATTGTTGGACGAGACGACCCGGACCAACATTACGCGTACGCTTACGCGAGACCGGTTCCCCCGACGTGCTTTGCACACAGGTTGCTTGCGGGCGACTGTCTCTCCAACTTTAGTTGAACCAAGTGTGGCTACGCCCGGTCCTTGCGAAGGTTAAAATGGAGTCTATTTGACAAACTATCGTTGTGGTTTTGATGCGTAGGTGAGATTGGTTCTTGCTTAAGCCCGTAGCAGCCACGTAAAACTTGCAACAACAAAGTAGAGGACGTCTAACTTGTTTTTGCAGGGCATGTTGTGATGTGATATGGTCAAGACATGATGCTAAATTTTATTGTATGAGATGATCATGTTTTGTAACCGAGTTATCGGCAACTGGCAGGAGCCATATGGTTGTCGCTTTATTGTATGCAATGCAATCGCGATGTAATGCTTTACTTTATCACTAAGCGGTAGCGATAGTCATGGAAGCATAAGATTGGCGAGACGACAACGATACTACGATGGAGATCAAGGTGTCGCGCCGGTGACGATGGTGATCATGACGGTGCTTCAGAGATGGAGATCACAAGCACAAGATGATGATGGCCATATCATATCACTTATATTGATTGCATGTGATGTTTATCTTTTTATGCATCTTATCTTGCTTTGATTGACGGTAGAATTATAAGATGATCTCTCACTAATTATCAAGAAGTGTTCTCCCTGAGTATGCACCGTTGCGAAAGTTCTTCGTGCTGAGACACCACGTGATGATCGGGTGTGATAGGCTCTACGTTCAAATACAATGGGTGCAAAACAGTTGCACACGCGGAATACTCAGGTTATACTTGACGAGCCAAGCATATACAGATATGGCCTCGGAACACAGAGACCGAAAGGTCGAGCGTGAATCATATAATAGATACGATCAACATAGTGATGTTCACCAATGAAACTACTCCATCTCACGTGATGATCAGACATGGTTTAGTTGATTTGGATCACGTGATCACTTAGAGGATTAGAGGGATGTCTATCTAAGTGGGAGTTCTTAAGTAATATGATTAAATTGAACTTAAATTTATCATGAACTTAGTCCTGGTAGTATTTTGCAAATTATGTTGTAGATCAATAGCTCGCGTTGTTGCTTCCCTGTGTTTATTTTGATATGTTCCTAGAGAAAATTGTGTTGAAAGATGTTAGTAGCAATGATGCGGATTGGATCTGTGATCTGAGGTTTATCCTCATTGCTGCACAGAAGAATTATGTCCTTAATGCACCGCTAGGTGACAGACCTATTGCAGGAGCAGATGCAGACGTTATGAACGTTTGGCTAGCTCAATATCATGACTACTTGATAGTTTAGTGCACCATGCTTAACGGCTTAGAATCGGGACTTCAAAGACGTTTTGAATGTCATGGACCATATGAGATGTTCCAGGAGTTAAAATTAATATTTCAAACAAATACCCGAGTTGAGAGATATGAAGTCTCCAACAAGTTCTATAGCTAAAAGATGGAGGAGAATCGCTCAACTAGTGAGCATGTGCTCAGATTGTCTGGGTACTACAATCGCTTGAATCAAGTGGGAGTTAATCTTCCAGATAAGATAGTGATTGACAGAATTCTCTAGTCACCATCACCAAGTTAGTAGAACTTCGTGATGAACTATAATATGCAAGGGATAACGGAAACAACTCTCAAGCTCTTCGTGATGCTGAAATCAACGAAGATAGAAATCAAGAAAAACATCAAGTGTTGATGGTTGACAAGATCACTAGTTTCAAGAAAAGGGCAGAGGGAAAAAAGGGGAACTTCAAGAAGAACAGCAAGCAAGTTGCTGCTCAAGTGAAGAAGCCCAAGTCTGGTCCTAAGCCTGAGACTAAGTGCTTCTACTGCAAAGGGACTGGTCACTGGAAGCGGAACTACCCCAAGTGATTGGCGGATAAGAAGGATGGCAAAGTGAACATAAGTATATTTGATATACATGTTATTAATGTGTACTTTACTAGTGTTTATAGCAACCCCTCAGTATTTGATACTAGTTCAGTTGCTAAGATTAGTAACTTGAAACGGGAGTTGCAGAATGAACAGAGACTAGTTAAGGGTGAAGTGACGATGTGTGTTGGAAGTGGTTCCAAGATTGATATGATCATCATCGCACACTCCCTATACTTTCGGGATTAGTGTTGAACCTGAATAAGTGTTATTTGGTGTTTGCGTTGAGCATGAATATGATTTGATCATGTTTATTGTAATACGGTTATTCATTTAAGAGAATAAATTGTTGTTCTGTTTATATGAATAAAACCTTATATGGTTACACACCCAATGAAAATAGTTCGTTGGATCTCGATCGTAGTGATACACATAATCATCATATTGAAACCAAAAGATGCAAAGTTAATAATGATAGTGCAACTTATTTGTAGCACTGCCGTTTAGGTCATATTGGTGTAAAGCGCATGAAGAAACTCCATGTTGATGGGCTTTTGGAATCACTTGATTGTGAATCAGTTGATGCTTGCGAACCATGCCTCATGGGCAAGATGACTAAGACTCTGTTCTTCGGAACAATGGAGCGAGCAACAGGTTTGTTGGAAATCATACATACTGATGTATGTGGTCCGATGAATATTGAGGCTCGCGACAAGTATCATTATTTTCTGATCTTCACAGATGATTTGAGCAGATATGAGTATATCTACTTGATGAAACATAAGTCTGAAACATTTGAAAAGCTCAAAGAATTTCAGAGTGAAGTGAAAAATCATCGTAACAAGAAAATAAAGTTTCTACGATCTGATCATAGAGAAAAGTATTTGAATTACGAGTTTGGCCTTCAGTTAAAAACAATGTGAAATAGTTTCACTACTCATGCCACCTGGAACACCACAATGTAATGGTGTGTCCGAACATCGTAACCGTACTTTATTAGATATGGTGCAATCTATGATGTCTCTTGCCGATTTACCACTATCGTTTTGGGGTTATGCATTAGAGACAGCTGCATTCACGTCAAATAGGGCACCATCAAAATCCGTTGAGACGACGCCTTATAAACTGTGGTTTGGCAAGAAACCAAAGTTGTCGTTTTTGAAAGTTCGGGGCTGCGATGCTTATGTGAAAAAGCTTCAACCTGATAAGCTCGAACCCAAATCGGAGAAATGTGTCTTCATAGGATATCCAAAAGAAACTATTGGATACACCTTCTATCACAAGACCGAAGGCAAGGCTTTTGTTGCTAAATTCGGAAACTTTCTAGAGAAGGAGTTTCTCTCAAAAGAAGTGAGTGGGAGGAAAGTAGAACTTGATGAGGTAACTGTACCTCCTCTCTTATTGGAAAGTAGTACATCACAGCAATCGGTTTCTGTGACACCTACACCAATTAGTGAGGAAGCTAATGATGATGATCATGAAACTTCAGATCAAGTTACTACCGAATCTCGTAGGTAAACCAGAGTGAGATCCGCACCAGAGTGGTACGGTAATCCTGTTCTGGAAGTCATGTTACTAGACCATGATGAACTTGCGAACTATGAGGAAGCGATGATGAGCCCAGATTCCGCAAAATGGTTTGATGCCATGAAATCTGAGATATGATCCATGTATGAGAACAAAGTATGGACTTTGATGGATTTTCCCGATGATCGGCAAGCCATAGAAAATAAATGGATCTTCAAGAGGAAGACGGACGCCGATAGTAGTGTTACTATCTACAAAGCTAGAATTGTCGCAAAAGGTTTTCGACAAGTTCAAGGTGTTGACTACGATGAGAGTTTCTCACTCGTATCTATGCTTAAGTCTGTTCGAATCATGTTAGCAATTGCCACATTTTATGAAATCTGGCAAATGGATAAACAAAACTACATTCCTTAATGGATCTATTAAAGAAGAGTTGTATACGATGCAACTAGAAGGTTTTGTCGATCCTAAAGGTGTTAACAAAATATGCAAGCTCCACCAATCCATCTATGGACTGGTACAAGCATCTCGGAGTTGGAATATACACTTTGATGAGTTAATCAAAGCATATAGTTTTATACAGACTTGCGGTGAAGCCTATATTTACCAGAAAGTGAGTGGGAGCACTACAGCATTTCTGATAAGTATATGTGAATGACATATTGTTGATCGGAAATAATGTAGAATTATTCTGTAAAGCATAAAGGAGTATTTGAAAGGAGTTTTTTCAAAGAAAGACTTCGGTGAAGCTTCTTACATATTGAGCTTCAAGATCTATAAAGATAGATCAAGACGCTTGATAAGTTTTTTCAATGAGTACATACCTTGACAAGATTTTGAAGTAGTTCAAAAATGGAGCAGTCAAAGAAAGAGTTCTTGCCTGTATTACAAGGTGTGAAGTTGAGTAAGACTCAAAGCCCGACCACGGCAGAAGATAGAAAGAGAATGAAAGTCATTCCCTATGCCTCAGTCATAGGTTCTATAAAGTATGCCATACTGTGTACCAGATCTATTGTATACCCTGCACTAATTTGGCAAGGGAGTACAATAGTGATCTAGGAGTAGATCACTGGACAGCGGTCAAAATTATCCTTAGTAGAATAAGGAAATATTTCTCGATTATGGAGGTGACAAAAGGTTCGTCGTAAAGGGTTACGTCAATGCAAGTGTTGACACTGATCCAGATGACTCTAAGTATCAATCTGGATACATATTGAAAGTGGGAGCAATTAGCTAAAGTAGCTCCATGCAGAGCATTGTTGACATAGAGATTTGCAAAATACATGCGGATCTGAATGTGGCAGACCCGTTGACTAAACTTCTCTCACAAGCAAAACATGATCACTTTTTGGGTCTTAATCACATAGCGATGTGAACTAGATTATTGAATCTAGTAAACCCTTTGGGTGTTAGTCACATGGAGATGTGAACCAATCACATAAAGATGTGAACTATTGATGTTAAATCACATGGCGATGTGATCTAGATTATTGACTCTAGTGCAAGTGGGAGACTGAAGGAAATATGCCCTAGAGGCAATAATAAAGTTATTATTTATTTCTTTATATCATGATAAATGTTTATTATTCATGCTATAATTGTATTAACCGGAAACATAATACATGTGTGAATACATAGACAAACAGAGTGTCACTAGTATGCCTCTACTTGACTAGCTCGTTAATCAAAGATGGTTATGTTTCCTAACCATGGACAAAGAGTTGTTATTTGATTAATGGGATCACATCATTAGTTGAATGATCTGATTGACATGACCCATTCCATTAGCTTAGCACCCGATCGTTTAGTATGTGGCTATTGCTTTCTTCATAACTTATACATGTTCCTATGACTATGAGATTATGCAACTCCCGTTTGCCGGAGGAACACATTGGGTACTACCAAACGTCACAATGTAACTGGGTGATTATAAAGGAGTACTACAGGTGTCTCCAAAGGTAGATGTTGGGTTGGCGTAATTCGAGATTAGGATTTGTCACTCCGATTGTCGGAGAGGTATCTCTGGGCCCTCTCGGTAATGCACATCACATAAGCCTTGCAAGCACTGCAACTAATATGTTAGTTGTGGGATGATGTATTACGGAACGAGTAAAGAGACTTGCCGGTAACGAGATTGAACTAGGTATTGGATACCGACGATCGAATCTCGGGCAAGTAACATATCGATGACAAAGGGAACAACGTATGTTGTTATGCGGTCTGACCGATAAAAGATCTTCGTAGAATATGTAGGAGCCAATATGGGCATCCAGGTCCCGCTATTGGTTATTGACCGGAGACGTATCTCGGTCATGTCTACATTGTTCTCGAACCGTAGGGTCCGCACGCTTAAGGTTTCGATGACAGTTATATTATGAGTTTATGAGTTTTGATGTACCGAAGGAGTTCGGAGTCCCGGATGAGATCAGGGACATGACGAGGAGTCTCGAAATGGTCGAGATGTAAATATCGATATATTGGACGACTATATTCGGACATCGGAAAGGTTCCGAGTGATTCGGGTATTTTTCGGAGTACCGGGTAGTTACGGGAGAAGTAATGGGCCTTGATGGGCTTTAGTGGGAAGAGGAAAAAAGGCTGCTACGCCCCCTCCCCTCTAGTCCGAATTGGACTAGGGAAAAGGGGGCCGGCCACCTTTCCTACTCCTCCACTTCCTTCTCCCTTCCTCCCCTCTTGGTGGACTCCTACTAGGACTTGGAGTCCTAGTAGGACTCCACACCTGGCGCGCCTCTCCTATGGCCGGCCTCCTCCCCCTTGCTCCTTTATATACGGGGGCAGGGGGGCACCTCTAGACACACAAGTTGATCATTGAAATTGTTCCTTAGCCGTGTGCGGTGCCCCCTGCCACCATATTCCACCTCGATTATATCGTTGTAGTGCTTAGGCGAAGCCCTGCGTCGGTAATACATCAAGATCGTCACCACGCCGTCGTGCTGACGGAACTCCTCCCCGAAGCTTTGCTGGATCGGAGCCCAGGGATCGTCATCGAGCTGTACGTGTGCTAAGAACTCGGAGGTGCCAAAGTAACGGTGCTTGGATCGGTCGGATCGGGAAGAAGACGTACGACTACTTCCTCTATGTTGTGTCAACGCTTCCGTTGCGATCTACAAGGGTACGTAGATCAGACTCTCCCCCTCGTTGCTATGCATCACCATGATCTTGCGTGTGTGTAGGAATTTTTTTGAAATTACTATGTTCCCCAACACTTTCAGGATGTAATTCTTCTGAGCAGCAATGAGGATAATCCTCAAGTTACGGACCCAGTCCGTGTAATTGCTACCATCATCTTTCAACTTTGCTTTCTCAAGGAACGCATTAAAATTCAATGGAACAACAGCACGAGCCATCTATCTACAATCAACATAAACAAGCAAGATACTATCAGGTACTAAGTTCATGATAAGTTTAAGTTCAATTAATCAAATTACTTAAGAACTCCCACTTAGATAGACATCCCTCTAATCCTCTAAGTGATCACGTGATCCAAATCAACTAAACCATAACCGATCATCACGTGAGATGGAGTAGTTTTCAATGGTGAACATCGTTATGTTGATCATATCTACTATATGATTCACGCTCGACCTTTCAGTCTCCGTGTTCCGAGGCCATACCTGCATATGCTAGGCTCGTCAAGTTTAACCTGAGTATTCTGCGTGTGCAAAACTGGCTTGCACCCGTTGTAGATGGACGTAGAGCTTATCACACCCGATCATCACGTGGTGTCTGGGCACGACGAACTTTGGCAACGGTGCATACTCGGGGAGAACACTTCTTGATAATTTAGTGAGAGATCATCTTATAATGCTACTGTCAATCAAAGCAAGATAAGATGCATAAAAGGATAAACATCACATGCAATCAATATAAGTGATATGATATGGCCATCATCATCTTGTGCTTGTGATCTCCATCTCCGAAGCACCGTCATGATCACCATCTTCACCGGCACGACACCTTGATCTCCATCGTAGCATCGTTGTCGTCTCGCCAATCTTATGCTTCCACGACTATCGCTACCGCTTAGTGATAAAGTAAAGCATTACATCGCGATTGCATTGCATACAATAAAGCGACAACCATATGGCTCCTGCCAGTTGCCGATAACTCGGTTACAAAACATGATCATCTCATAGAATAAAATTTAGCATCATGTCTTGACCATATCACATCACAACATGCCCTGCAAAAACAAGTTAGACGTCCTCTACTTTGTTGTTACATGTTTTACGTGGCTGCTACGGGCTTAAGCAAGAACCAATCTCACCTACGCATCAAAACCACAACGATAGTTTGTCAAATAGACTCCGTTTTAACCTTCGCAAGGACCGGGCGTAGCCACACTCGGTTCAACTAAAGTTGGAGAGACAGTCGCCCGCAAGCCACCTGTGTGCAAAGCAAGTCGGGGGAACCAGTCTCGCGTAAGCGTACACGTAAGGTTGGTCCGGGTCATCTCGTCCAACAATACCGCCGAACCAAAGTATAACATGCTGGTAGGCAGTATGACTTGTATCGCCCACAACTCACTTGTGTTCTACTCGTGCAAATAACATCAAACCATAAAACCTGGCTCTGATATCACTGTTGGGGAACGTAGTAATTTCAAAAAAATTCCTACGCACACGCAAGATCATGATGATCCATAGCAATGAGGAGGAGAGTCTGATCTACGTACCCTTGTAGATCGCAATGGAAGCGTTGACACAACGTAGAGGAAGTAGTCGTACGTCTTCTTCCCGATCCGACTGATCCAAGCACCGTTACTCCGGCACCTCCGAGTTCTTAGCACACGTACAGCTCGATGACGATCCCCGGGCTCCGATCCAGCAAAGCTTCAGGGAGGAGTTCCGTCAGCACGACGGCGTGGTGACGATCTTGATGTACTTCCGACGCAGGGCTTCGCCTAAGCACTACAACGGTATTATCGAGGTGGAATATGGTGGCAGGGGACACCGCACACGGCTAAGGAACAATCTCAATATTCAACTTGTGTGTCTAGAGGTGCCCTCTGCCCCCGTATATAAAGGATCCAAGGGGGAGGGGCTGGCCGGCCAAGGGAGGCGCGCCAGGAGAGTCCTACTCCCTCTGGGGGTAGGATCCCCCCCACTCCTAGTTGGAATAGGATTCATCAAGGGGGGAAAGAGAGAGAGGGGGGCCGACCACCTCTCCTAGTCCTAATAGGACTAGGGGAGGGGGGAGGCGCGCGGCCACCTTGGGCTGCCCCTTTCTCCTTTCCACCAAGGCCCACTATGGCCCATATGACTCCCGGGGGGTTCCGGTAACCTCCCGGTTCTTCGGTAAAATCCCGATTTCACCCGGAACACTTCCGATGTCCAAACATAGGCTTCGAATATATCAATCTTTATGTCTCGACCATTTCTAGACTCCTCGTCATGTCCGTGATCACATCCGGGACTTCGAACAACCTTCGGTACATCAAAATGCATAAACTCATAATAACTGTCATCGTAACGTTAAGCGTGCGGACCCTACGGTTCGAGAACAATGTAGACATGACTGAGACACATCTTCGGTCAATAACCAATAGCGGGACCTGGATGCCCATATTGGCTCCTACATATTCGACGAAGATCTTTATCGGTCAGACCGCATAACAACATACGTTGTTCCCTTTGTCATTGGTATGTTACTTGCCCGAGATTCGATCGTCGATATCCAATACCTAGTTCAATCTCGTTACTGGCAAGTCTCTTTACTCGTTCCGTAATACATCATCCCGCAACTAACTCATTGGTTGCAATGCTTGCAAGGCTTAAGTGATGTGTATTACCGAGAGGGCCCAGAGATACCTCTCCGACAATCGGAGTGACAAATCCTATTCTCGAAATACGCCAACCCAACATCTACCATTGGAGACACCTGTAGAGCTCCTTTATAATCACCCAGTTACGTTGTGACGTTTGGTAGCACACAAAGTGTTCCTCCGGCAAACGGGAGTTGCATAATCTCATAGTCATAGGAACAAGTATAAGTCATGAAGAAATCAATAGCAACATACTAAACGATCGGGTGCTGAGCTAATGGAATGGGTCATGTCAATCAGATCATTCAACTAATGATGTGACCTCGTTAATCAAATAACAACTCTTTGTTCATGGTTAGGAAACTTAACCATCTTTGATTAACGAGCTAGTCAAGTAGAGGCATACTAGTGACACTCTGTTTGTCTATGTATTCACACATGTATTATGTTTCCAGTTAATACAATTCTAGCATGAATAATAAACATTTATCATGATATAAGGAAATAAATAATAACTTTATTATTGCCTCTAGGGCATATTTCCTTCAAGCCTTGGTACGATTTTTGGATCGATCACCTTCTGAGAGATTGCATTGAGGAATGCATATAGCTTCACAATGGCTAATCGGATGTTTTCCGGTAGAAGCCCCCTCAATGCAACCGGAAGCAGTTGTGTCATAATCACGTGGCGGTCATGAGACTTTAGGTTCTGGAACTTTTTCTTTGGCATATTTATTATTCCCTTTATATTCGACGAGAAGCCAGTCGGGACCTTCATACTGAGCAGGCATTCAAAGAAGATTTCTTTCTCTTCTTTCGTAAGAGCGTAGCTAGCAGGACTTTCATACTGCTTCAGAGGCATGTCATCTTTTTCGTGCAAAGGTTGCAGGACCTCCCGTGCCTCAGGTGTATCTTTTGTCTTCCCATACACGCCCAAGAAGCCTAGCAGGTTCACGCAAAGGTTCTTCGTCACGTGGATCACGTCAATTGAAGAGCGGACCTCTAGGTCTTTCCGGTAGGGTAGGTCCCAAAATATAGATTTCTTCTTCCACATGGGTGCGTGTCCCTCAGCGTCATTCGGAACAGCTAGTCCGCCAGGACCCGTTCCAAAGATTATGTGTAAATCATTGACCATAGCAAGTACGTGATCACCGATACGCATGGCGGGCTTCTTCCGGTGATCTCCCTCGCCTTTGAAATGCTTGCCTTTCTTTCGACATTGATGGTTGGTCAGAAGAAATCGACGATGGCCCAGGTACACATTCTTCTTGCATTTATCCAGGTATATACTTTTAGTTTCATCTAAATAGTGTGTGCATGCATGGTATCCCTTGTTTCTCTGTCCTGAAAGGTTACTGAGAGCGGGCCAATCTTTGATGGTTACAAACAGCAACGCGTGCATGTTAAATTCCTCTTGTTTGTGCTCATCCCACGTACGTACACCCTTTTCATTCCACAGTTGTAAAAGTTCTTCAACTAATGGCCTTGGGAACACATCAATGTCGTCGCCGGGTTGCTTAGGGCCTTGGATGAGAACTGACATCATAATGAACTTCCGCTTCATGCACATCCAAGGAGGAAGGTTATACATACATAGAGTCACGGGCCAGGTGCTGTGATTGCTGCTCTGCTCCCCGAAAGGATTAATGCCATCCACGCTTAAACCAAACCATACGTTCTTTGGGTCACTTGCAAACTCAGGCCAGTACTTTCTCTCGATTTTTCTCCACTGCGACCCGTCAGGGGGTGCTCTCAACTTCCCGTCTTTCTTACGGTCCTCACTGTGCCATCACATCAACTTGGTATGCTCTTCGTTTCTGAACAGACGTTTCAACCATGGTATTATAGGAGCATACCACATCACCTTCGCTGGAACCCTCTTCCTGCGGGGCTCGCCGTCAACATCACCAAGGTCATCTCGTCTGATCTTATACCGCAAGGCACTGCATATCGGGCATGCGTTCAGATCCTTGTACGCACCGCGGTAGAGGATGCAGTCATTAGGGCATGCATGTATCTTCTGCACCTCCAATCCTAGAGGGCATACGACCTTCTTTGCTGTGTATGTATTGTCGGGCAATTCGTTATCCTTTGGAAGCTTCTTCTTCAATATTTTCAGTAGCTTCTCAAATCCTTTGTCAGGCACAACATTCTCTGCCTTCCACTGCAGCAATTCCAGTACGGTACCGAGCTTTGTGTTGCCATCTTCGCAGTTCGGGTACAACCCTTTTTTGTGATCCTCTAACATGCGATCAAATTTCAGCTTCTCCTTTTGACTTTCGTATTGCGTCCTTGCATCGACAATGACCCGGCGGAGATCATCATCATCGGGCACATCGTCTGGTTCCTCTTGATCTTTAGCAGCTTCCCCCGTTGCAGCATCATTGTTCACATCGTCTGGTTCCTCTTGATCTTCAGCAGCTTCCCCCGTTGCAGCATCACCGTATTAAGGGGGTACATAGTTGTCATTGTCCTCTTCTTCTTCGCCGTCTTCCATCATAACCCCTATTTCTTCGTGCCTCGTCCAAACATTATAGTGTGGCATGAAACCATTGTAAAAGCAGGTGGGTGTGAAGGATTTTCTGGTCAGAGTAAGACTTCGTATTCCCACATTTAGGGCATGGACAACACATAAAACCATTCTGCTTGTTTGCCTCAGCCACTTCGAGAAAATCATGCATGCCCTTAATGTACTCGGAGGTGTGTTTGTCACCGTACATCCATTGCCGGTTCATCTGTGTGCATTATATATAATTAAGTGTGTCAAAAACCATTACAGAACATCATGAATAGATAATTAAGTGACCAAATTAATAGAAGTTCATCATCACATTAAAACCAAAGTACATACATAGTTCTCATCTAACAACATATAGCTCTCCAAAGCATCTAATTTATTAAACCATACATTGAAACCATCTAAAACATTTCAATGCGAAAACAAATGCGATCATAATTGCAACCAAGGTAACAATTGATCCAACGACATAATGATACCAAGTCTCGGTATGAATGGCATATTTTTTAATCTTTCTAATCTTCAAGCGCATTGCATCCATCTTGATCTTGTGATCATCGACAACATCCGCAACATGCAACTCCAATATCATCTTTTCCTCCTCAATTTTTTTATTTTTTCCTTCAAGTAATTGTTTTCTTCTTCAACTAAATTTAACCTCTCGACAATACGGTCGGTTGGAATTTCCGGTTCAACTACCTCCTACATAAATAAAATCTATGTCATGTTGGTCGACATAATTGTCATAAACAATAAATGAACCAAATAGTTATAAAAAGATAATATATACCACATCCGAATCATAGACAGGACGAGGGCCGACGGGGGCGGATACCAAAACCATCGCACTATATAATGACAAGCAATAAAATAGTAAGAAAATTAGACAAGTATCTATCTAAAGTAAGAATTTTTCTTTCTTTCGGAAAGAAGATAAGAACAAGAGGCTTACCACGGTGGTGCCGGCGACGAGATCGGCGCGGGCGATCGACGGAGGTGAAGACGGGAATGGGACATGACGGGCCGCTAAACCTAGACAAATCTCGAGGAAAATGGAGCTTTGAGGTCGACCTTCGAGAGGAGAAAGCTTAACTAGTGTGGCTCGGGCATTTCATCAAACACCTCATGTGCGTAGGAGGTGAGCTAGAGCACCACAAAGCCCTCCCCTCGCCGGCCAGAGAAAAACAGAGCACTGGAGTGCTCTGCTCGCGGGCGAGGGGTATATATAGGCACCTCATTGGTCCCGGCTCATGGCATGAACCGGGACTAAAGGGCAACCTATGGTCCCGGTTCAAGCCACCAACCGGGACCAATGGTGGTGGGACAGGAGCGAGGCCCATTGGTTCCGGTTCGTCCCACCAATCGGGACCAAAGGGGCCAGACGAACCGGGACCAATGCCCCCACGAGGCCCGGCAGGCCCCTGGCCTCACGAACCGGGACCAATTCCCCCATGGGTCCCGGTTCTGGACTGAACCGGGACTAAGGGGCTGACCCGGCCCGAACCAAAGCCCTCTTTTCTACTAGTGTATCCAAGTTCCGCCTCGAGACGGCGTCGCTCCATCCCAAAAGTTCTCTCTTTTTTTTCTAGGGCAAATGGGCTTATATACCAGAAGATGGGCACCGGAGGCTGGCCAGGGGCCCCACTATCCACCAGGGCGCGCCGGGAGGGGGGGGGGTAGGCGTGCCCTGGTGCCTAGCGGGCACGTGTGTGATCCCCCTGGTATTTCTTTTCTCCAATAATTTTTATATATTCTAAAATAAATCGTCGTGAAATTTTAGCTCATTTGGAGATGTGCAAAATTGGTATCTTCGACAAGGTTTTTCAGGTCCAGAATTCCAGCTGCCGGCAATCCCCCTCTTAAACCTTGCATATTAAGAGTGAAAAGACATTAGAATTGCTTCACAAAGTGTTATATCGATTAAAAACATTATAAATAACAATAGAAAAACATGATGCAAAATTTACATAGCAGTACTTCGCGAGGAACGTGGCATTCCCAGCCGAAAATATTGAAAGTGTGTCAAGGAGATCAATATTCTAGTAGCGGGTTGGGAAGACCTCTATCTTCCTTATGTTGGTGATCAACCCACTAGCCTCGCCAAAGGAAGCCAGAATCTCGGAGATAGCCGCTAGCTCACTCTTATCAAGGTTCACGAAGATGCCGGCGTCGGCGGTGCGGGCACAAAATCGGGCTTCAGGATCTCTTATGACCTAGAGGTCATATATGCCAAGTCTAGTCTTTTGGTTGAGAGACCACACTCCATTTGGCCGACCTATATTATTTTATTATTTTCGTTGTCCCATTGCCAAAAGGATCCAAATATGTACAAATCCATCCTTTGCAAAACCCCTTCGAAATATCCCTCAGAAGCGTGCTTGTTGCTCGCAATTCCAATCTCCATTTTCCATTTCCATTGACAATAGGTGCTCACAATAAGTAATCAAGAACAATAAAAGTATTTTTTTTGAAAAATTTATAATTTTTTTGGCAATAACATTGTTGCCAATGTTCCATATACATCACTTTTTTGTGAAGAAACATTCTCATGCTCTCGGTGAAAAAAAAACAAATCGACGCTCTGAAACTACTATATTTTAAAACATTTTGGAGTGCCTGTTTTGTTTTTCTATCCAATGCATTAGGAATGTTTTTCTTCACGAAAATTTTCATGTGCGTAGAACATTGATCAATAATTTTTTGCCAAAAATCATTTCTTATTTCATTTACTCTTTAGTGTTTACCAATATCTGATCCTGGTTTGATTTTTTTCAAGACCTACCCTTTTCCTATCGCCGGGGGCGATGGCGGTAGGGTATAACTGCCTACCGCCGAGGTCCTTTGCGGTAGGGTTGCACGCCCTACTGTAAATTTTTTATAAGTATCAAATACAATGCTTGTACCCGCCCACTGCCGGGCACCATGACGGTAGAGTTGCATAGGCTACCGGCAGCTTGTTTGGCGGTAGGGCTGCACTGCAGTGATGTGTATAAGTTGCCTACTGTCAGAGGCCTTGGCGGTAGTATGGTATACCCTATCGCCATCGACACTGGCGGTAGGAAAAGGGTCAAATCCCGAATTTTTTTCGAACCAGGATCACATCTGGCTTAACTTTCTTGAAAGGGTCAAAACGCCAAATTTGGCCGCCCTTGTGCAAGAAGTATCTTCGTGGCTAAGCCTCGTCCTATGCTATGACGTGCTCCCTCCGTTTCTTTTTAGTCTACATATACGATTTTGTCAAAGTCAAACTTTGTTAACTTTGACTAAGTTTATAGAAAAAAGATATCAAGATTCACAATTTTATTTTATTTTGCGGAAGAAAGATTCACAATATGAAATTAATATTTTTAGATGCATCATGAAATTAGTTTTCATACCATATAGCTTTAGTAATTTAGATGGTGATATTTTTTCTATAAAATTGGTCAAATTTTATAAAATTTGACTTTTACCAAATTTTATACGCAAGCTAAAAATAAGCGGAGGGAGTACGTCAGACTGCAAGCGATCAACCCTCTTCCCCGCAACCGCAACGACTGCAGATACGCGAACGTGTTCTCTGGGTTCAAACTTGCAGGCGGACTAGCTTGATGCACCGCCTCTTTCAGTCCATCTCTCTGACTATCTGCACATACGGGAGGTTCTGGCAAAATATCCACGTGCATTCGGTCCTAAGAATGCTCCTTGGATTTTTGTCCGATAGCCAGATGGCACGGATCGACGGTCCATAAGTAGGACGCGTTGATCATCTTTGAAACGTAGCATCATTATCGGATCCCACAGTAAACCGTAGGAACAAATCAAACCGATACTGCTATACTACATATGCCGCATACGTACATTTGGTTCCTTTGACTGCACAGACACACCGGGTCGCGTGCAGCTGAAGAGGTCGCCCTCGAGTCAGAGTCCGTTACCCTGGTCGCTTTCGTTTCGACCTCACCGATGGCGCCGACGTCGCTCGTTCAAACCAACTTAATTACACAGCCACGGCTCAGCAAAGTTTCTTGGAATGGATAGCTTCGTGCTTGTGTACACGTACTCAAGAGGGTCCTCGGGAGCACGACCGTATTGCTGTGCATGTCTTCTTCATCCTCCCCATATCTATCAATTCGAATAAGACAGTTCAAAGCTATGCAGCTGTTTTATATTCCTGCGGATGTAATGTCCATGTAGATTTCGCTATGATTTCATGGAGAGCGATGACGGTGCGATGGTGAGTTATTCTAGCCCGTCATTTCATTCGTTATTACCGAAGAGGTTGCGGAGTCTATCCTAATTCGATTGCACAGACAACTAAGAGCATGTACAGTGGTTGATAAGACATCCTTATTTTAATCTTTGCATCTAATTTAAAGATGACAATAGAAATATGTCTATAATGAATTATTTCTTAGCCTAATTTTCAATAACTAGGTATTAATAAAAAAATGATGCGACATATTATGTTAAGAGATCATCTTTTAAATAAGAGTAGACAAACATTTTTTTACGATTTCTCTCTCCTTCATCTGAACGTTTATCCTGCGTGACACTCCTAAGATAATATCATTGTACATGCCCTAACTACCTCTCTAGTAGATTCGCCGATTGCGGCCCTCAAGTATTCTTTGATAATTTCTTGCCCCTGAAACTTCGGGTGTTTCTCTATCTTCCATCGCCTGTCAAGTTGGCGCACGGGTCCTGCGTACGTGCACACACACGTAGGTCTGTCGATCTAACCTGAAAGGAACTTGAGCTCACTTCCGAAGCAAGGTATTCCTTTTCTTACCGGAATGGCTGCCGCAGTGATCTTTTACTAAGGGAAAAGGAGGCAGTGAACATCAAGGTATCTATCAAAGCCGGTAACTTGTAGCAATATGATATTCAAGAGACTAGCTAGTATAGTAGTATATGATTGGAACGAACTGTGGTAGACTCGTAGTCTGGTAGAAACTCTTGGCAGGCTGCACGTAAGCTTGCTAATTAGAATTAGAAATGTTCATTTCCTGCAATGTCCTACCTACTTCATGCATGCACGACAGTGCATTGTTTTCTTTTCTGCAACCATGAAGACTAAAACAAGCCCTAAAACAATAATCGATAATGCAGAACGGTGGGCACGCACATTTACATGATTACATCACAGACGCCAATGGCGTGGAGGAGACTCGTACGTTTCTGATGTCAACTTGGGACCTTTGCCATCCAGTTCGCACAATTGTGTACGTGTGTCCTCGGTAGGACGACTCTGCCGATCGAGTCACACACGTGCATCATCATGGACACCATGCCGAGGGAGTACTTCCGGCTAGTCATAGTGGGAGTAACTTAGCTAGTAACATAACGCATTCCAAAATAATATTATTTATGTGGCAAGTAATTAATAAGAGGTGATAACATAATATGTTACTATAGCATAGCGCTTTCCAATACACGATGAGTCTACAAGCTAATAAATGAAGCCATCTAAAGATACTACTATTATATTACTTTGCATTATGAAGGTAGTAACTTAGGCTAGTATCATATACTCCCTCCGGTCCTTTTTACTCTGCATATTAGGTTTGACCGAAGTCAATCTTATCCAACTTTGATCAAGTTTATACAAAAAATTATAGACATTCACATAACAACACCAATATCATTAGATTCATCTTGAAATATATTTTCATATTATATTTATTATATATTATAGATGCTAATAATTTCTAATATAAATTTGGTCAAACTTAGCAAAGTTTAACTTTCGGCAAATTCAATGTGCAGAGTAAAAAGGACCGGAGGGAGTACATGACACTAGTCTAAGTTACTACCCACTATGACCAGCCTCATGCTTGCGCTAGGTAGACGTAAACAGGTGACTTGGCGGTCGCCTGATTACCGCGTCCACTAACAAGCGGGCCCACATTTTAGTGACTCGAAGTTACACGACTTGAGTTAGAGGATCTGCGCCCAGTATAACAGAACAGATACATTTTCCTCTTAGGAATGTCGTCGCGATCATGTATGGTTTTCGTTAGTTGGTTTTTGACCCTAGAACTTTCAACGTTTTCTCTATCAATCTTCGCTTGTCAATTCAGTTCACTGATCATGCCTGCCTAGTAAACACCGTAGTTCTGTTTAGTTTAGTCCTCGCCTCCTCGCGTGATAGACAATGATAGTTTCTTTTTTGCGGGGATGATAGATTGAAGCCGAGGGGCACTTGAGCTCGGTTATAAATAAAGCTTGTTACCAGAAAGGCTGCGGCAGTAATCTTTTACTATGAAGGGAAAAGGACAGTGAAGATCAGAGTTGCTGCCAAGCAGATAATATGCAAGGGACTGGATAATTCCAACGAAGCGTTGTAGAAACTCTCCAAAGCTATACGACGTTCGCTATACTTTGAGTGAAGTCTATTTTAAATCTTGAATTTGTTGAGCCGGTCGGAATCAAACTCTGAACTCTAAATTCCTGAAGTCCACACCCTGTATTCAGTGATCCCGGTCAATCTTAACCCTAAGCCTGTTTGATGTTGTTTGGCACACAGGGAAAAAGGCAATCCCCGTCGGGATCACACACTACTCTAGCTGACTATGTTGGCCCAAATCTCTCTTCTCCTTCCTTTCTCTTCCCCGTATAATATCTCCATTGTTTTGAAAAGAAAAGCCAGGTCACGCCGGTCCTAGGAGGTTGCGGCTGTAGCAGGTCTCCTCTCACACGCAAGATTGCATTAGCCATGATATAACCGCAGGTCCGCAGCGGTGAAACGGGGACCTGAACTGCAACACACCCGTTTCACGACAAATGGCGACAGTGTTGGCCGTGTCGCGTGTGCTCCGGCGAGGTCAACCTACCTGCGCCCAGGCGTGTATGCGCGTGTAGCTTGCTAGTGCAAAGCTAGCTACGTACGAGTGCGTGCGTTGCGTGCCTAGGAAATCGATCAAGCTGCTTAGGCACTACGAGTAGTTTGTATGTATATGTAGCGAGGAAATCGACCGAACAGCAAACACCGGCGCCAGCTCAAGCGCCCGCGTACTTCAGGACCTGACCTTGAAAGCTGATACGTACACCAACGACGACTTACTGACACCGACCGCCGTGCTCCAGGACCTGTTCCTCGCCAAGGCCGCGACATCGGCCTCCACGGCGCTCCAGTGCCAGCCTACTCGCCTCCCCAGGACCCACACGTCAACGTCGAGATCGACCTGCAGTCCACGCCCCCTGCGTTCCACTCCGGCCACAGGCGCAAGCTGCTACCACGCTGCCCGTCATTGGCGCTCCTCCCCTTTCTTTGTCGACGCTCTTCTCTGGTCAGAGCCGCACAATGGCTCCTGCTTAGCCACCTTACTAGCTACCGCGGCCGGTGCCGGACCAGAGCAAGCATGCACACGTTGGCCGTGCTCGTTTCGTTATGTAGTCAGGCTTTTTTAACAGATCTGTCGTGAGATGAGAGAGACAGATAGAAAAGGGGAAGAAGATGGATATGACGTGTAGGTCTGAATAGTCAGTGAGAGAAGTAGGTTATCCCGGCCGGGATTGTCCTTTTCCTGGTGTGACAAATAGATTTAGGGTTTGAATTGGCCGGGATCACTGAATACAGGGTGTCGACTTCAGGGATTCAGAGTTCAGGGTCTAATTCAGACCGCCTCTACAAATTCAGGGTTTAAAATAGACTTTGCTCATATCTTCAGGGTCATGAGGAGTGATGGATCTGCAGCGGTTAGAGCGAAACCGGGTCTGCATTTCTGCAACTTGATGCGTGCACGGCAGTCTCTGGACCCGGATGTTGGCTGGCTCTGGAACTAAAGTCCGGAAGCATGAGCGACACTACTGGCATGGTTGGCACGCGCATTGCATCACGCCGTGGAGGATGGAGTCGCTCGCGCCATGGGCGGATGCATGCGCCGCTTCACGCTTGACGCTTGCGTGCCTGCATGCTAGCTATAGTAGATCGTCCAGCAGGACTTTCCTCCTACTCACATGCACGAAAGCACGAGTAGGACGAAGCGTCAGAGGTAAGCAGCCGCGCGCGAGCGGCGTTCGATCGTCCGTAGGATCAGGTCGAAAGTCGAACACGCTCGATCGATCGCGTCGCATACAATACATGCTGATACAGCACTAGCGGCGCGCGTGGACCGCTCGGCTCCGGGCCTCGCAAGCGGCAACACGCGGGTCAATTCGACCGTCGCCTGGCTTACGTACGGCTATCCTCGCAGCCGTAGCACCGTGCCAGACTTGGCAGGCGAGTTCCAACGCGAACAGGGGTGCAATTTTGTTCGTTTGCAGCAGAAACCGCACGCTATTGCTAGCGAGCTTGAGGGCTGTGAACAGGGTGTACATACAACCGTCCGACGTTTCTTTCCACATGTTTTTTTTTTACGAGAGGAATGCAATACGGAACCGAGTGTTTGTTTTTGAAAGAACAGCAATCCAAATTCGCATTTCTGAGGACTTGAAACGCGGGGTGGTTGGATCGTACATCCACTTCCCTGACCAAATTGCGTCGTCGTCGCCTTCACTCTTTGCTAGCTGCAACTAGAAATTTCGGTCATTTCGAGGGCGAGCAGAATATTTGTGTTCCATTCAATATACTTCGACGCTCTTTGATCAAAACTTCTTGTAGATTGCCAATTTTAGGTGTTAATCAACCGGTAAAAGAGGGAAACGTGCTTGCGGCAAAAGAAGAAAAATATATTTGGCCATCTTGTTGTGTCGAGGCTGTTTGTGAGCTCCTTTCCATCGTCTCATCTTGTTTGCAATGGTTTAAGTTAACAAAAACTATTTTCATGAAAAAGTGCAGACCATAATTATAAGAAGGTATGAAATTCCTACATTAAAATACTAAAAACATGGTGAACCCCCCGCCCCCCCCCCCCCCCCCTCTAAAATTATACCACAATGTTTATCCTAGAAAAATTAAAATTCCAACAGAAAAAGGTTTTAATAGAAGTCACAAGATTTAGGTGGACGCACAATGCAACCGTACAAGTTTGTAGACAATGCATGTAACACGAAACGACGGCCAAATGATACACAACGATGAGGATTCCTCTTACTTACAAAACAGATCACAAGAAAAGAGAGGTAACAAAAAAACACAACACACACACACACACACACACACACACACACACACAAGATGCACTACAAGCGCTACGACTGCGCCGACGAGCATGTAGGAGTGGCCGGACTCCAATAATCCACCCTGCGTCCATCGACAATGAGCTAGCTCGCGTCTCTTGACAAACCACCAAACCTTCCCGCAAAGCCCTCATCCAACTATCGCCGAAAAGGACCACCTGCCCTCTCGCTCCGGGACGAGGAGCGCCGATCCTGCCTAGGAGCAATATGGGCCAAGAGCATTGTCGACACAATCACGTGTAAAACATAGGAGAACAACGAGACCATCCCATGCCGGAACCAAAGAGTCGAGCTACAATCCAAGCCAACCCTATGATGTCGTCGCACCGTAACAGAAGTTGGGAGGGTACCGGAGCTCCACGTCGACACCACCAAAGAGGGTAACGCGCAAGGTGTCCCGCGGCTGAAACTTTGAAATGAACTTTCCTACTGTGAGCTTAGAGCTTACATTGGTTCAGTGCAAACCTATTTTAATTTTTTTCTACTTCTGTTTATTTATTTATTTTTAATTTTCAAACCCCCACACCTGAACTTATATATAATTCTATTTTTTTCTGGGTGTAATTATGTGATAAAAAAGAATTTGTATATGAATTTGCTCTCTGAATCCTAAAACTCGTTTTTTTTCACGAGACCCCGAGAATTATGATGTTCAGTACATTGACAAAAATGCAGTACGTCACTCGGATTTTGGTCTGAACTCTGTTGCTTGCTATCTCATGACAGTGGATTCCGGACGTATAATATTGTTTCGATTTATCTGAGAAATTGTGGTAACAGGTTGATGGATATAGACGCAAACGGTGCATGCACACGTACGCACGAGAACAACCGAAGAGAACGGACCAGGTTGATGGAATCTGTATACTTTTCTGTACCAGTGACCTAGCCAGGTTTTCAACGCCTTATCACTGCGATGCATAGACTTTCCGAACGAATCTTAGCCCAAACAGAGACTTCAACCCAAGTGAAGTAGCTTCGTGGGACCTGCATGCATGCATGCGTGCAGGCTTTGCTTGCTCGATGCCGCTGTACGTGTCCACTACGTACACTCATTCTTGGCACATGCACTACTAACTTTTTTTCTGTTCCAGACCGTCAGCGAACCATATAGTAGAAGTGAAGCAATATGAGTATCCTTTTTCTCGAGGCCGTATTGAAATAGTATGAAAACACGCCTATAGTATGCGTACGAGTATAATCAGAACCGTACGTATACTACTACAGTACTACTATCGAGTGCACATGCAGCTAGCTAGCTAGTAGCTACGCAGCAGAACGGGCCAAGGTCAAGTCTGGCTCACACACGTTTCGTTCGTTTCGTTTACTATTAGTTGCGCCGGAATCGGTCTTAGCAGCTTATATACCCAAATTGACGTGAAGCCAAGGTTTACAAAAACCACAAGTTCTACACGCATATGTCTGTTTTTGTGCAACCGCGTCGGGCCGTTCATCAAGTAACTGTAAAACGACGTAAGTATCAAGTAGAACTAGTCCATGTACATCCTCTAATGGCATAGAGGACTAGCCTTCATTTAACGCCACAGACGAGGCGGTGGTAGTACTGGACCGTGTACCGTGTCCACTGCATTGATATGCATGGCAACGAGCTAGTTTAATTTGGTTCGCCAATTTGCGCTATGCTGGTGCATGCCCACGGGTACGTGTCGCCGGCATGGGAAGTGCCGATTAGCTCGCAACACCTAGGGCGATTAGTAACCTACATCATCTGCATGTGCACCTGTCTTCCCATTCCATCGTTTCGATCGCTAGTTGTGAACAATTTCCTTGCAATCTCTGAGTAGTGAGTACGTGGGTGGGTTAAGCTGGCCGATACTGAGACTGCGCAGTATAAGAATGATAAAACTACCATAGGAGTTTATTCTTTTTCTGTGTGAATAAAAAGTGAGGGAAACACGCGACGCTTCATGGCGAAGTTTGGGTATGGGCAGCAGCCAAGGGCTCTCTTGCGCGTCATATTAAATTTCCTGTAAAGTGTGAGCGGAATGGTCGAAGCTCTTGCCATAGACGTATGCGTGCCCCTGTTCTTCTTTCTTGAAATGAAATGTGTTCTTCGTTGACAAGACTCAGGAAAATTCTCAGCGCAGCAAATTTGAACAGGTTATCTCATCTGGGTGCACGATCCCTAGCTAGTACTGCCTGACACTACAGCGGCGCAACATGAAGGCATTCTACTCCACGGAAAGTGACGAGATCGAGTACGACCCCGAGGCCCTAAAAGTGGGTCCCGCCTACGTAATCGTGTTGGTCAAATCAAATAAAATGCCCCAGAACATAGGCCTTCCCGTCTCCTTCCCTCAGCTGGCCTATAAGTACGCGCACCACCACCGCTAGTTTTGTCCTCACGGAAATAGAACACCACCACAGCAGAACTCACGAACAAACCCGCAAACCTCTGCCACCGCCATCGAGTAGTTCTCTACCGTGCGGCCGTGCCATCCCTCTGTGCCGGCATGGATTTCGCCGGAGAAGCCGACGACTTCGCTCTCGACCTCATCCGCGAGCACCTCCTCGGCGGCGACGGTGGTGTCCAGGCGACGGCGAACCATGATCAGGCGGGCCCCTTTTGCGACGACGTCACCTTCCCCGTGCTGCCACCTTCCGCGGCGGAACCACAAGCGTACCAGCAGCAGCCCATGTTCTTCCCGCAGCAGCAGCAGCAGCAGAATCAGCAGATGCAAGGTTACATGGACCTGGCACACCAGTACCTGAACTCCTGTCCGTCTGCCGACGTCCCTGAGGCGGTGTTCCCGGCGCCGGAGCCGGTGATGATACAGTTCGGCGGCGAGCCGTCTCCTGTGGGGGCGCCGTCGTCCGCGCTGACCATCTCCGTGCCGGCCAAGGGCTCGTTCGGGTGGGCGGGGACTGCCGCCGCCGCGGCACCGCCAGCGCCAGCACCGGTGGAGGACTTCCGCAAGTACCGCGGCGTCCGGCAGCGCCCCTGGGGCAAGTACGCGGCAGAGATCCGCGACCCCAAGCGCCGGGGATCCCGCGTGTGGCTCGGCACCTACGACACCTCCGTCGAGGCCGCGCGCGCCTACGACCGCGCCGCCTTCCGGATGCGCGGCGCCAAGGCCATTCTCAACTTCCCAAACGAGGTCGGCACCCGCGGCGCCGAGCTGTGGGGGCCTCCGCCTCCCGCTCCCGCGTCCCAGACCGCCGGCGCGACGAACAAACGTAAGAGATCACACGAGGAGGACCGCGATGTCGAGGTGACCGGAGTGGTCATAAACAAGGCCCCCAAGACCGAGGCGCCGTCGCCGTCGTCCGCCCAGGTGTCGTGGGACACGCCCTCGTCCGTGTCGCGGGAGACGGCCTCCTCGACGGTGACGTCGGCCGCCACGACGCCGGAGGGAGGGCTTCCTCCGACGCCGTCGAGCTCGGGCTGGGAGCAGTACTGGGAGGCGCTGCTGGGCGGCATGCCGCTGCTGTCGCCCCTGTCGCCGCACCCGGCGCTGGGGTTCCCGCAGCTCACCGTTAGTTAATTCAGAGGCGGTTAATTGCTGTGATTGAGCTGGGGTTAACCAATAAACAGGCTTTGGTACGCATCTCTCTGCATGCTGGGACGCGTACACTTCTTTGGGGCTTAATGATAGGTGTAATGTGTGCGTTTGCTAAGAGACACGAAGATCGGATCGACCGATGCTTGTAAAGAATAAGCAAATTATAATTATGGACGTGATATTTGCTGTGGATGGATTGAAGTTACATTCGTACTATGTAATGCTACAATGATCTTAAGGCAGGCCGGTCAAATTAATTTGCAGATATTACGGTGTGATCTTATGTTGTTGTTTGGTACATATATGATTATACAAGAAGAAAAATAGTAAAATGATGGAAAATGGCAAACAGAATTATGTTTGGAAATGCTATCGGTAATATCGATGCCAAATACGCCGCCTTCTCGCGCGTTGCACTCTCGCGGTGTTTCTACGTAAATGCTAGTAGTACTATGTGTTCTACTCTGATGTTCGCTAATTACTGAGTCACTAACATGGGCGGCGAATAATTCACAGCAACGAACACAAACATCAGTAAGCAAAGGACAAAAGAACACGCAGAGAAGTCCTCCAGATAGGGCTTCGAGCTGCTGAGTTTTCGTAGCTTACACTTGATGTGTGTGATTCTAGATTGCTTGAACATTGACCCCATGCCCTAGACTGCATTTAATGAGCATCTTTTTTGTTATGCGTTCGACCTTATCCACGTTCAATTCACTGCTTTTCCTGGTCAAAACCAGCACTACTATTGTAACTGATTCTGGTATGTGATCTCCCTCCCAAGCAATGCACATGTATGCAGGAACTTTCAACAGTACTCTAAACAACATGCATGCACCCTTTGATTTGATCCTTATTTTTGTAATCACTTTTATAGGGTACTTAGCTCCACGTACGTACTACGTAATCTCAGATTCGAGCGATGAGAACAATGAGTGCTAATCTGCAGGGCAGTCAACGTCCGCACGTGGCGGTCTCTCGGAGCTCAGTGAGCATAGAATAATAAGCGCAGATGATTACCTTGATCTGATTCGAAAGCGATTAATCTAGGCTCGATCGGGTCAGGTTGATGACTGTGGACCGGTTAAAGCAAGCCGGCCGGCCGGCAATGTCAAGCACGGAAGCTGGCAACGTCACGAGTCAATAACCGAATGGGCCGGAAGACGACGTAGGTTTTGTTGGCTTGTACGTGGACGAAGAAGTCCTCTGTGAAGACCGATTTTGTTGATTTCTCGGGCTGGGGCCGGCCGGAATGTAACTGATCGATGAGATGATGGATTAAGCTGATTGGGCAGGAATTAAGACGGTAAACGTACGTTTACAGACACAAGGTCTCTTGATGAGATTGTAGGGTTTTTATAAATGTAAACAAAACGTACTATCAGATGTCTATTATTTGGACGTACTGTAAGATTTTATAAATGTTTTGTAGTAATATATGCTACGATCTCATCCTATAGTGTGTTTAGAAACAAAACGTAATAGAAAAAAGATACTGAAAAGTAAACAAACTATAAAATGTCTCTACATTAGTAAAAAGTAACTGAAACTAAACAAACTTGGAGTACTGATGCCTCATCCTCACAATGAAGAAAACTGTATGGAAATGTGTGCTTTGTTCGTAGAAAAGACACCCTATGGAAAGGTACAAGTCGTCTCGTAGATTAGAAAAAAACATTATATCATATATGTACGTATAACATGTAGAGCACATTAGACTGTACCTCGTTTCTCTTTCTATTTTTTCTTTCAAAATAGTATGTTCTCAAGACATCAGAGCATCTACAGCCGGATACACACTAGTAGAAAACAGGGCTATGGTCCAGGCCGGGTCAGCCCATTAGTCCCGGTTCCGTCTAGAACCGGGACCAATGTGGGCATTGGTCCCGGTTCGTGAGCCCAAGGGGCCGGCCGGGCCACGTGGGCCATTGGTCCCGATTCATCTGGACCTTTTGGTCCCGGTTTGTGCGATGAACCGGGACCAATGGGCCTTGCTCCTGGCCCACCACCATTGGTCCCGATTGGTGGCTTGAACCGGGACCAAAGGCTCCCCTTTGGTCCCGGTTCAAGCCACCAACCGGGACCAATGAGGTGCCTATATATACCCCCTCGCGCAAGAGTAGAGCACAGTGCTCTGTTTTTTCTGGCCGAGGGGGAGAGGGCTTTGTGGTGCTCTAGCTCACCTCCTATGCACATGAGGTGTTCGATGGAATGCCCGAGCCACACTACTTAAGCTTTCTCCTCTCGAAGCTCGACCTCCAAGCTCCATTTTCCTCGAGATTTGTCTAGATTTAGCGGCCCGTCACGCCCCGTCCCCGTCTTCACCGCTGTCGATCACCCGCGCCGATCTCATCACCGACACCACCGTGGTGAGCCTCTTGTTCTTATCTTTTTTCTGAAAGGAAAATATTCTTACTTGTATGTTTAGATAGATACTTGTATCATTTTCTTACATTTATTATTGCATCTTATATAGTGCGATGGTTTTGGTATCCGTCCCTGTCGGCCCTCGTCCTGTCTATGATTCGGATGTGGTATGTATATTATCTTTATAACTATTGGTTCATTTATTGTTTATGAAAATTATACCGACCAACGTGACATAGACTTTATTTATCTAGGATGTATGTGAATTGGAAATGCCAACCGACCCTATTGTCGAGAGGTTAAATTTAGTTGAAGAAGAAAACAATTTGTTGAAGGAAAAAATAAAAAAAATTGAGGAGGAGAAGATGATATTGGAGTTGCATGTTGCGGATGTCGTCGATAATCACAAGATCAAGATGGATGCAATGCGCTTGAAGATTAGAAAGATTAGAAAATATGCCATTCATACCGAGGCTTGGTATCATTATGCCGTTGGATCAATTGTTACCGTGGTTGCGATTATGATCGCATTTGTTTTCACATTGAAATGTTTTACATAGTTTCAATGTATGGTTTAATTAATTAGATGCTCTGGAAAGCTATATGTTGTTAGATGAGAACTATGTATGCACTTTGGTTTTAATGTGATGATGAACTTCTATTAATTTGGACACTTAATTATATATAATGCACGCAGATGAACCGGCAATGGATGTACGGTGACAGACACACCCGCGAGTACATTAAGGGCGTGCATGAGTTTCTCGATGCGGCTGAGGTAAACAAGCAGAATGGTTTTATGTGTTGTCCATGCACTGAATGTGGGAATACGAGGTCTTACTCTAACAGGAAAATCCTTCACTCCCACCTGCTTTACAAGGGTTTCATGCCACACTATAATGTTTGGACGAGGCATGGAGAAATAGGGGTTATAATGGAAGACGACGAAGAAGAAGAGTACGATGACAACTATGTGCCCCCTGAATATGGTGATGCTGCAATGGGGGGAGCTGGTGAAGATCAAGAGGAACCAGACGATGTGCCCAATGATGCTGCAATGGGTGAAGCTGCTGAAGATCAAGAGGAACCAGACGATGTGCCCGATGATGATGATCTCCGCCGGGTCATTGTCGATGCAAGGACGCAATGCATTAGTCAAAAGGAGAAGCTGAAGTTCGATCGCATGTTAGAGGATCACAAAAAAGGGTTATACCCCAATTGCAAAGATGACAACACAAAGCTCGGTACCGTACTGGAATTGCTGCAGTGGAAGGAAGATAATCCTGTGGCTGACAAAGGATTTGAGAAGCTACTGAAAATATTGAAGAAGAAGCTTCCAAAGGATAACGAATTGCCCAACAGTACATACGCAACAAAGAAGGTCGTATGCCCTCTAGGATTGGAGGTGGAGAAGATACATGCATGCCCTAATGACTGCATCCTCTACCGCGGTGCATACAAAGATCTGAACGCATGCCCGGTATGCGGTGCATTGCGGTATAAGATCAGACGAGATGACCCTGGTGATGTTGACGGCGAGCCCCCCAGGAAGAGGGTTCCTGCGAAGGTGATGTGGCATGCTCCTATAATACCACGGTTGAAACTTCTGTTCAAAAACAAAGAGCATGCCAAGTTGATGCGATGGCACAGTGAGAACTGAAAGAAAGATGGGAAGTTGAGAGCACCCGCTGACGGGTCGCAGTGGAGAAAAATCGAGAGAAAGTACTGGGATGAGTTTGCAAAGGACCCAAGGAATGTATGGTTTGCTTTAAGCGCGGATGGCATTAATCCTTTCGGGGAGCAGAGCAGCAATCACAGCATATGGCCCGTGACTCTATGTATGTATAACCTTCCTCCATGGATGTGCATGAAGCGGAAGTTCATTATGATGCCAGTTCTCATCCAAGGCCCTAAGCAACCCGGCAACGACATTGATGTGTACCTAAGGCCATTAGTTGAAGAACTTTTACAGCTGTGGAATGAAATGGTGTACGTACGTGGGATGAGCACAGACATGAGGAATTTAACCTTAAGGCGTTGCTGTTCGTGACCATCAACGATTGGCCCGCTCTCAGTAACCTTTCAGGACAGACAAACAAAGGATACCACGCATGCACGCACTGTTTAGATGACACTGAAAGTATATACCTGGACAAATGCAGGAAGAATGTGTACCTGGGCCATCGTCGATTTCTTCCGACCAACCATCAATGTCGAAAGAAAGGCAAGCATTTCAAAGGCGAGGCAGATCACCGGAAGAAGCCCGCCATGCGCACCGGTGATCACGTGCTTGCTATGGTCAATGATTTACACTACGTAATCTTTGGAAAGGGTCCCGGTGGACTAGCTGTTCCGAATGATGCTGAGGGACACGCACCCATGTGGAAGAAAAAATCTATATTTTGGGACCTACCCTACTGGAAAGACCTAGAGGTCCGCTCCTCAATCGACGTGATGCACGTGACGAAGAACCTTTGCGTGAACCTGCTAGGCTTCTTGGGCGTGTATGGGAAGACAAAAGATACACCTGAGGCACGGGAGGACCTGCAACGTTTGCACGAAAAAGATGGCATGCCTCCGAAGCAGTATAAAGGTCCTGCCAGCTACGCTCTTACGAAAGAAGAGAAAGAAATCTTCTTTGAATGCCTACTCAGTATGAAGATCACGACTGGCTTCTCGTCGAATATAAAGGGAATAATAAATATGCCAGAGAAAAAGTTTCAGAACCTAAAGTCTCATGACTGCCACGTGATTATGACGCAACTGCTTCCGGTTGCATTGAGGGGGCTTCTACCGGAAAACGTCCGAATAGCCATTGTGAAGCTATGTGCATTTCTCAATGCAATCTCTCAGAAGGTGATCGATCCAGAAATCGTACCAAGGCTAAGGAGTGATG
Source organism: Triticum monococcum (assembly GCA_034509565.1). Classification (NCBI taxonomy): domain Eukaryota; kingdom Viridiplantae; phylum Streptophyta; class Magnoliopsida; order Poales; family Poaceae; genus Triticum; species Triticum monococcum. The sequence goes on along the minus strand of CM067842.1, from coordinate 707,014,887 downwards.
TGGTGCAATGTCTTGTTAGTTTCGAGCTGGTGTTCCCACCATCCTTCTTCAATATCATGACGCACGTCCTAGTTCATCTAGTCGACGAGATTGTCATCTTGGGGCCCGTATTTCTACACAATATGTTCGCCTTTGAGAGGTTCATGGGAGTCCTAAAGAAATATGTCCGTAATCGCGCTAGGCCAGAAGGAAGCATCTCCATGGGCCATCAAACAGAGGATGTTATCGGGTTTTGTGTTGACTTCATTCCCGGCCTTAACAAGATAGGTCTCCCTAAATCGCGGTATGAGGGGAGACTGACTGGAAAAGGCACTCTTGGAAGAGACTCAATAATATGCAGGAACGGATATTCTTGGTCTCAAGCACACTACATAGTTCTACAGAACTCTACCTTGGTGACCCCGTATGTCGATGAACACAAGAACAGTCTGCGCTCCAAACACCCGGAGCAGTGTGACGACTGGATTACATGTGAACACATCAGGACTTTCAGCAGTTGGATGGAAACACGTCTCAGAGGTTACAACACTGTTTGTGATGAGTTGTACTTGTTGTCCAGGGGACCATCTTTGACTGTATTGACTTACAAAGGATACGAGATAAATGGGAATACATTTTACACGACCACCCAAGATCAAAAGAGCACCAACCAAAATAGCGGTGTCCACTTTGATGCAGCAACCGAGAGCGGAAAGGATACATATTATGGTTACATAGTGGACATATTGGAACTTGACTACGGACATGATTTTAAAGTCCCTTTGTTTAAGTGCAAATGGGTCAATCTGTTAGGCGGCGGGGTACAGGTAGACCCACAGTACGGAATGACAACAGTGGATCTGAAAAATCTTGGGTACACTGACGAACCGTTCGTCCTAGCCAATGATGTGGCACAGGTTATCTATGTGAAGGACATGTCTACCAAACCGAGAAAAAGAAAAGATAAGGAAGCGAATACATCATACGATGAGCCAAAGCGCCACATAGTTCTTTCAGGAAAAAAAACATCCTGGGAGTGGACGGCAAGACAGACATGTCTAAAGATTATGAAAAGTTTCATGAAATTCCTCCCTTCAATGTCAAGGCTGACCCAAGCATCCTGATAAACAATGAAGATTATCCATGGTTACGGCGCAATAAGCAAATGACACAAGCGAAGAAAAAGTGAAGACTTTCTCCCGCAACTTTGTAACACACGAACATGCTACCATTGTCCGTTTTGTACATGCACATGCTATGTGGGTGAAATTATGCTACCATCCCAACTTTCAACTTTTTCAGAGTTCATTTGAAATGCTTTCATGTCTTATGGTTCGGCCCTCGTAATACCATGACCATTAGTCCGTGGCCCATGCCAACTTTCAACTTTCAACTTTCTAAACCTAATGGCACTAACAGAAAGTTTATAATTTTGCTCCTCGCCCCTGGCCCATGACCATTAGTCCCGGTTTGTGCCACAAACCGGGACTAAACAGTTGGTCCTCGTTGCGGGCCGAGTTTAATCCCACCTCGCCAACCGAAGGGGGCTCACACCGGTTTATAAGCCCTTCCCTCTCTGCGTTATTGAGCTCCTCTCAAAGTGAAAATAGATGCCCTAATAGAGAAAAGTTTAACCTAAATTCATAGTGAATTTATCTGAAATTCATAGAAATTTACTAGGAATTCAAATTTTACCTATTCAAATTTGAAAACTAATGGCACTAACAGAAAGTTTATAATTTTGCTGACCTAAAAGCAAAAAGAATTAAAAAAATAAAGCAAAAAACAAAACAAAATAAATAATACAGAAAACAAAACAAAAAAATTGGAAAAAAAAATAAAAATAGCAACAATAAGTATTTTGTTGTAAGTAGAAACAAAATAAAATAAATAAAGCAACAAAGAAAATAAAAAAACTAAAAAAGTGTTTTCAAATTTGAAAACTAATGGCGCTAACACAAAGTTTATAATTTTTCTAAAACTAAAAGCAAAAAGAATTAAAAAATAAAGAAAAAACAAAAGGAAATAAATAATGCAGAAAACAAAACAAAAAAAACTGGAAAAAAATAGGGCTCACCCCTATAATATTTGTTATGACTAACTAAAATTACCAAATTGAGTATAATGATAAAACACAGTAATATTAAATAGCAGGAAAAAGATTGACTCAAAAATCAATTTTTATAGTAAAGTTATTTATAAACTAGTGGTTCACACAAATTTAAAAAAAAAATCAAATTTAAACTATTCAAATTTTAAAACTAATGGCAATAACAGAAAGTTTATAATTTTTGTGACCTAAAATAAAAAAGAAATCACTACAAAACTATAAGTATTTAGTTCTAAGTAGAAACAAAAAAAAACAAAAAAACAAAAAAAGTGCCACCTACTGGGCCCCCACGTCCTAAATACGACTAGAAACCCTACCATGGGCCAGGATTCAGGCCTGCGGGAGGCCCAGTAGGCCCACAGGCACAGATTGCAGTGTTAGGTCCGAAAGCCTGCTTTAGAGAGGAGCTCGAGAGGGAAGGCGCACCGCACCTTATAAACAGGTGCGCCTCCCTCTCAACTAGCGAGGTGGGACTAAATATTTGGGTTCGGGGCAGCACAGGCCTTTGGTCCCGGTTGGTGGCACCAACCGGGACTAAAGGGGGCATTGGTTCCAGTTCGTGGCACCAACCGTGACCAATGCCCCCCTTTAGTCCCGGTTGGTGCCACCAACCGGGACCAAAGGCCGCCGCTTCCCGCCCTTTGGGCTGCTGAAAAGAGGCCTTTGGTCCCGGTTGGTGGCACCAACCGGGACCAAAGGGGGGCATTGGTCACGGTTTGTGCCACGAACCGGGACCATTGCTCTGGGTATATAAGGTAGCACTTGTGAAAATTTCACCAACCGCTCCCATTCGCCCCCGACGCCCCCAGGCCGTTCATCGTCGTCGTCGCCGCCCCGAGCCCGTCGTCGCCTGCTCCCTGTCGCCGTCGCCCCGCGCCGCCGCAGGCCTTGTGTTGGGGAACGTTGCAGAAAACAAAAATTTTCCTATGGTTTCACCAAGATCCATCTATGAGTTCATCTAGCAACGAGTGATCGGATGCATCTACATACCTATGTAGATCGCGAGCGGAAGAGTTCAAAGAACGGGGATGAGGTAGTCGTACACGACGTGATCCAAATCACCGGATATCCTAGCGCCGAACGGACGGCACCTCCGTGTTCAACGCACGGACGGTCAGCGTGACGTCTCCTCCTTCTTGATCCAGCAAGGGGGAAGGAGAGGTTGATGAAGATCCAGCAGAACGACGACGTGGTGGTGGATGCAGGGCGTCATAGCAGCAGGGCTTCGCCTTATACTACGAGAGGAAGAGGTGTAGCAGGGAGAGAGGGAGGCGCCAAGACTCAGGTGCGGCTACCCCCTCCCTCCCCTCATATATATAGGCTCCCCTAGGGGGGCGCCGACCCTAGGAGATTGGATCTCCTAGGTGTTGGACATATGCCCTAGAGGCAATAATAAAAGCATTATTATTATATTTCCTTGTTCATGATAATTGTCTTTATTCATGCTATAATTGTGTTATCCGGAGATCGTAATACATGTGTGAATAACAGACACCAACATGTCCCTAGTGAGCCTCTAGTTGACTAGCTCGTTGATCAACAGATAGTCATGGTTTCCTGACTATGGACATTGGATGTCATTTATAACGAGATCACATCATTAGGATAACGATGTGATGGACAAGACCCAATCCTGAACATAGCATAAGATCGTATAGTTCGTTTGCTAGAGTTTTTCCAATGTCAAGTATCCTTTCCTTAGACCATGAGATCGTGTAACTCCCGGATACCGTAGGAGTGCTTTGGGTATACCAAACGTCACAACGTAACTGGGTGACTATAAAGGTAGACTACGGGTATCTCCGAAAGTGTCTGTTGGGTTGACACGGATCAAGACTGGGATTTGTCACTCCGTATGACGGAGAGGTATCACTGGGCCCACTCGGTAATGCATCATCATAATGAGCTCAAAGTGACTAAGTGTCTGGTCACGGGATAATGCATTACGGTACGAGTAAAGTGACTTGCCAGTAACGAGATTGAACGAGGTATTGGGATACCGACGATCGAATCTCGGGCAAGTAACATACTGATTGACAAAGGGAATTGTATACGGGGTTGCTTGAATCCTCGACATCGTGGTTCATCCGATGAGATCATCGTGGAGAATGTGGGAGCCAACATGGGTATCCAGATCCCGCTGCTGGTTATTGATCGGAGAGTCGTCTCGGTCATGTCTGCTTGTCTCCCGAACCCGTAGGGTCTACACACTTAAGGTTCGTGACGCTAGGGTTGTGAAGATATGTATATGCAGTAACCCGAATGTTGTTTGGAGTCCCGAATGAGATCTCGGACGTCACGAGGAGTTTCGGAATAGTCCGGAGGTAAAGAATTATATATAGGAAGTGCTGTTTCTGCCATCGGGACGAGTTTCGAGGTCACCGGTATTGTACCGGGACCACCGGAAGGGTCCCAGGGGTCCACCGGGTGGGGCCACCCATCCCGGAGGGCCCCATGGGCCAAAGTGGGGAGGGGAACCAGCCCATAGTGGGCTGGTGCGCCCCCCTAGGCCCACCCCATGCGCCTAGGGTTGAAACCCTAGGGGTGGGGGGGGGGCGCCCCACCTTGGCTTGGGGGCCACTCCAGCCCTAGCCGCCGCCCCCCTAGGAGATCCCATCTCCTAGGGCCGGCGCCCCCCTAGGGGGCCTATATAAAGGGAGGGGGGAGGGGGGCAGCCGCACCCTGCATCCTTGGCGCCTCCCTCTCCCCTACTACACCTCTCTCTCGTAGTACACGGCGAAGCCCTGCTGCCGTGACGCCCTGCATCCACCACCACGCCGTCGTGCTGCTGGATCTTCATCAACTTCTCCTTCCCCCTTGCTGGATCAAGAAGGAGGAGACGTCATCCGCTCCGTACGTGTGTTGAACGCGGAGGTGCCGTCCGTTCGGCGCTTGGTCATCGGTGATTTGAATCACGACGAGTACGACTCCGTCATCCACGTTCTAGTGAATGCTTCTGCTCGCGATCTACAAAGGTATGTAGATGCAATCCAATCACTCGTTGCTAGATGAACTCATAGATGGATCTTGGTGAAACCGTAGGAAATTTTTTGTTTTCTGCAACATTCCCCAACAGTGGCATCATGAGCTAGGTCTATGCGTAGTTCTTCTTGCGCGAGTAGAACACAATTTGTTGTGGGCGTAGATGTTGTCAACTTTCTTGCCGCTACTAGTCTTATCTTGCTTCAGCGGTATTGTGGGATGAAGCGGCCCGGACCAACCTTACACGTACGCTTACGTGAGACCGGTTCCACCGACTAACATGCACTAGTTGCATAAGGTGGCTGGCGGGTGTCTGTCTCTCCCACTTTAGTTGGAGCGGATTCGATGAAAAGGGTCCTTATGAAGGGTAAATAGAAGTTGACAAATCTCGTTGTGGCTTTCACGTAGGTAAGAAAACGTTCTTGCTAGAACCCTAATTCAGCCACGTAAAACTTGCAACAACAATTAGAGGACGTCTAACTTGTTTTTGCAGCAAGTGCTTTGTGATATGATATGGCCAAAGTTGTGATGAATGATGAATGATCTATATGTGATGTATGAGATGTTCATGCTATTGTAATAGGAATCACGACTTGCATGTCGATGAGTATGACAACCGGCAGGAGCCATCGGAGTTGTCTTTATTTTTTGTATGACCTGCGTGTCATTGAGAAACGCCATGTAAATTACTTTACTTTATTGCTAAACGCGTTAGCCATAGTAGTAGAAGTAATAGTTGGCGAGCAACTTCATGGAGACACGTTGATGGAGATCATGATGATGGAGATCATGGTGTCAAGCCGGTGACAAGATGATCATGGAGCCCCAAGATGGAGATCAAAGGAGCTATGTGATATTGGCCATATCATGTCACGTTTATTATTTGATTGCATGTGATGTTTATCATGTTTTTGCATCTTGTTTACTTAGAACGACGGTAGTAAATAAGATGATCCCTCATAATAATTTCAAGAAGTGTTCCCCCTAACTGTGCACCGTTGCGACAGTCCGTTGTTTCGAAGCACCACGTGATGACCGGGTGTGATATATTCTAACGTTCACATACAACGGGTGTAAGACAGATTTACACATGCAAACACTTAGGTTGACTTGACGAGCCTAGCATGTACAGACATGGCCTCGGAACACAGAAGACCGAAAGGTCGAGCATGAGTCATATAGAAGATACGACCAACATGAAGATGTTCACGGACGTTGACTAGTCCGTCTCACGTGATGATCGGAGACGGCCTAGTTAACTCGGATCATGTTATACTTAGATGACTAGAAGAGGGATGTCTATCTAAGTGGGAGTTCATTAAATAATTTGATTAGATGAACTTAATTATCATGAACTTAGTCTAAAATATTTACAATATGTCTTGTAGATCAAATGGCCAACGTAGTCCTCAACTTCAACGCGTTCCTAGAGAAAACCAAGCTGAAAGACGATGGCAGCAACTACACGGACTGGGTCCGGAACCTGAGGATCATCCTCATAGCTGCCAAGAAAGATTATGTCCTACAAGCACCGCTGGGTGACGCACCTGTTCTCCCTGCTGAACAAGACGTTATGAACGCTTGGCAGGCACGTACCGATGACTACTCCCTCGTTCAGTGCGACATGCTTTACAACTTAGAGCCGGGGCTCCAAAAACGTTTTGAGAGACACGGAGCATATGAGATGTTCGAAGAGCTGAAAATGGTTTTCCAAGCTCATGCCCGGGTCGAGAGATATCAAGTCTCTGACAAATTCTTCAGCTGTAAGATGGAGGAAAACAGTTCTGTCAGTGAGCACATACTCACTATGTCTGGGTTGCATAACCGCTTGACTCAGCTGGGAGTTAATCTCCCGGATGGCGCGGTCATTGACAGAATCCTTCAGTCACTTCCACCGAGCTACAATAGCTTTGTTATGAACTTCAATATGCAGGGGATGGAAAAGACCATTCCTGAAGTATTTGCTCTGCTGAAATCAGCAGAGGTAGAAGTCAAGAAGAAACATCAAGTGTTGATGGTGAATAAAACCACTAAGTTCAAGAAGGGTAAGGGTAAAAAGAACTTCAAGAAGGACGGCAAGGAAGTTGCCGCGCCCGGCAAGCAAGCTACCGGGAAGAAGCCAAAGAATGGACCCAAGCCCGAGACTGAGTGTTTTTATTGCAAGGGAAGTGGTCACTGGAAGCGGAATTGCCCCAAATACTTAGCGGACAAGAAGGCCGGCAAAACAAAAGGTATATGTGATATACATGTAATTGATGTGTACCTTACCAGTACTCGTAGTAGCTCTTGGGTATTTGATACCGGTGCAGTTGCTCACATTTGTAACTCAAAGCAGGAGCTGCGGAATAAGTGGAGACTGGCGAAGGACGAGGTGACGATGCGCGTCGGGAATGGTTCCAAGGTCGACGTGATCGCCGTCGGCACGCTACCTCTTCATTTACCTACGGGATTAGTTTTGAACCTCAATAATTGTTATTTAGTGCCAGCTTTGAGCATGAACATTGTATCGGGATCTCGTTTAATTCGAGATGGCTACTCATTTAAATCCGAGAATAATGGTTGTTCTATTTATATGAGAGATATGTTTTATGGTCATGCTCCTATGGTGAATGGTTTATTCTTAATGAATCTCGAGCGTAATGCTACACATGTTCATAGTGTGAGTACCAAAAGATGTAAGTTTGATAATGATAGTCCCACATACTTGTGGCACTGCCGCCTTGGTCACATAGGTGTCAAACGCATGAAGAAGCTCCATGCAGATGGACTTTTAGAGTCTCTTGATTATGAATCATTTGACACGTGCGAACCATGCCTCATGGGTAAAATGACCAAGACTCCGTTCTCAGGAACAATGGAGCGAGCAACCAACTTATTGGAAATCATACATACTGATGTGTGCGGTCCAATGAGTGTTGAGGCTCGCGGTGGCTATCGTTATGTTCTCACCCTCACTGATGACTTGGGTAGATATGGGTATATCTACTTAATGAAACACAAGTCTGAAACCTTTGAAAAGTTCAAGGAATTTCAGAGTGAGGTTGAGAATCAACGTGACAGGAAAATCAAGTTTCTACGATCAGATCGTGGAGGAGAATACTTGAGTCACGAATTTGGCACACACTTAAGAAAATGTGGAATAGTTTCACAACTCACGCCGCCTGGAACACCTCAGCGTAATGGTGTGTCCGAACGTCGTAATCGCACTCTATTAGATATGGTGCGATCTATGATGTCTCTTACCGATTTACCGCTATCTTTTTGGGGCTATGCTTTAGAGACTGCCGCATTCACTTTAAATAGGGCTCCATCGAAATCCGTTGAGACGACACCGTATGAATTATGGTTTGGGAAGAAACCTAAGCTGTCGTTTCTAAAAGTTTGGGGATGCGATGCTTATGTCAAGAAACTTCAACCTGAAAAGCTCGAACCCAAGTCGGAAAAATGCGTCTTCATAGGATACCCTAAAGAAACTATTGGGTATACCTTCTACCTCAGATCCGAAGGCAAGATCTTTGTTGCCAAGAATGGATCCTTTCTAGAGAAAGAGTTTCTCTCGAAAGAAGTAAGTGGGAGGAAAGTAGAACTTGATGAAGTATTACCTCTTGAACCGGAAAAGGGCGCAACTCAAGAAAATGTTCCTGAGGTGCCTGCACCGACTAGAGAGGAAGTTAATGATGATGATCAAGATACTTCTGATCAAGCTCCTACTGAAATTCGTAGGTCCACAAGGACACGTTCCGCACCAGAGTGGTACGGCAACCCTGTCTTGGAAATCATGTTGTTAGACAATGGTGAACCTTCGAACTATGAAGAAGCGATGGTGGGCCTGGATTCCGACAAATGGCTAGAAGCCATGAAATCCGAGATAGGATCCATGTATGAAAACAAAGTATGGACTTTGACTGACTTGCCCGTTGAACGGCGAGCAATAGAGAATAAATGGATCTTTAAGAAGAAGACAGATGCGGATGGTAATGTGACCATCTATAAAGCTCGGATTGTCGCTAAGGGTTATCGACAAGTTCAAGGGGTTGACTACGATGAGACTTTCTCACCGGTAGCGAAGCTAAAGTCCGTCCGAATCATGTTAGCAATTGCCGCGTTTTACGATTATGAGATATGGCAAATGGACGTCAAAACGGCATTCCTTAATGGTTTCCTTAAGGAAGAATTGTATATGATGCAGCCGGAAGGTTTTGTCGATCCTAAGAATGCTGACAAGGTGTGCAAGCTCCAACGCTCGATTTATGGGCTGGTGCAAGCATCTCGGAGTTGGAACATTCGCTTTGATGAGATGATCAAAGCGTTTGGGTTTACACAGACTTATGGAGAAGCCTGCGTTTACAAGAAACTGAGTGGGAGCTCTGTAGCATTTCTCATATTATATGTAGATGACATACTTTTGATGGGAAATGATATAGAACTCTTGGACAACATTAAGGCCTACTTGAATAAGAGTTTTTCAATGAAGGACCTTGGAGAAGCTGCTTATATATTAGGCATCAAGATCTATAGAGATAGATCAAGACGCCTCATAGGTCTTTCACAAAGCACATACCTTGATAAGATATTGAAGAAGTTCAATATGGATCAGTCTAAGAAGGGGTTCTTGCCTGTGCTGCAAGGTGTGAAATTGAGCTTAGCTCAATGTCCGACCACGGCAGAAGATATAGAAGAGATGAGTGTCATCCCCTATGCCTCAGCCATAGGTTCTATTATGTATGCCATGCTGTGTACCAGACCTGATGTAAACCTTGCCGTAAGTTTGGTAGGAAGGTACCAAAGTAATCCCGGCAAGGAACACTGGACAGCGGTCAAGAATATCCTGAAGTAGCTGAAAAGGACTAAGGAAATGTTTCTCGTTTATGGAGGTGACGAAGAGCTCGTCGTAAAGGGTTACGTCGACGCTAGCTTCAACACAGATCTGGATGACTCTAAGTCACAAACCGGATACGTGTATATTTTGAATGGTGGGACAGTAAGGTGGTGTAGTTGCAAGCAGAGCGTCGTGGCGGGATCTACATGTGAAGCGGAGTACATGGCAGCCTCGGAGGCAGCACATGAAGCAATTTGGGTGAAGGAGTTCATCACCGACCTCGGAGTCATACCCAATGCATCGGGGCCGATCAAGCTCTTCCGTGACAACACTGGAGCTATTGCACTTGCCAAGGAGCCCAGGTTTCACAAGAAGAGAAGGCACATCAAGCGTCGCTTCAACTCCATTCGTGAAAATGTTCAAGATGGAGACATAGATATTTGTAAAGTACATACAGACCTGAATGTAGCAGATCCGTTGACTAAACCTCTCCCTAGAGCAAAACATGATCAACACCAGAATTCCATGGGTGTTCGATTCATCACAATATAACTAGATTATTGACTCTAGTGCAAGTGGGAGACTGTTGGAAATATGCCCTAAAGGCAATAATAAAAGCATTATTATTATATTTCCTTGTTCATGATAATTGTCTTTATTCATGCTATAATTGTGTTATCCGGAGATCGTAATACATGTGTGAATAACAGACACCAACATGTCCCTAGTGAGCCTCTAGTTGACTAGCTCGTTGATCAACAGATAGTCATGGTTTCCTGACTATGGACATTGGATGTCATTTATAACGATATCACATCATTAGGATAACGATGTGATGGACAAGACCCAATCCTGAACATAGCATAAGATCGTATAGTTCGTTTGCTAGAGTTTTTCCAATGTCAAGTATCCTTTCCTTAGACCATGAGATCGTGTAACTCCCGGATACCGTAGGAGTGCTTTGGGTATACCAAACGTCACAACGTAACTGGGTGACTATAAAGGTATACTACGGGTATCTCCGAAAGTGTCTGTTGGGTTGACACGGATCAAGACTGGGATTTGTCACTCCGTATGACGGAGAGGTATCACTGGGCCCACTCGGTAATGCATCATCATAATGAGCTCAAAGTGACTAAGTGTCTGGTCACGGGATCATGCATTACGGTAGGAGTAAAGTGACTTGTCGGTAAAGAGATTGAACGAGGTATTGGGATACCGACGATCGAATCTCGGGCAAGTAACATACCGATTGACAAAGGGAATTGTATACGGGGTTGCTTGAATCCTCGACATCGTGGTTCATCCGATGAGATCATCGTGGAGCATGTGGGATCCAACATGGGTATCCAGATCCCGCTGTTGGTTATTGATCGGAGAGTCGTCTCGGTCATGTCTGCTTGTCTCCCGAACCCGTAGGGTCTACACACTTAAGGTTCGGTGACGCTAGGGTTGTGAAGATATGTATATGCAGTAACCCGAATGTTGTTCGGAGTCCCGGATGAGATCCCGGACGTCACGAGGAGTTTCGGAATAGTCCGGAGGTAAAGAATTATATATAGGAAGTGCTGTTTCGGCCATTGGGACGAGATTCGGGGTCACCGGTATTGTACCGGGACCACCGGAAGGGTCCCAGGGGTCCACCGGGTGGGGCCACCCATCCCGGAGGGCCCCATGGGCTAAAGTGGGGAGGGGAACCAACCCATAGTGGGCTGGTGCGCCCCCTAGGCCCATCCCATGCGCCTAGGGTTGAACCCCTAGGGGTGGGGGGGCGCCCCACCTTGGCTTGGGGGCCACTGCAGCCCTAGCCGGCGCCCCCCTAGGAGATCCCATCTCCTAGGGCCGGCACCCCCCCTAGGGGGCCTATATAAAGGGAGGGGGAGGGGGGCAGCCGCACCCTGCATCCTTGGCGCCTCCCTCTCCCCTACTACACCTCTCTCTCGTAGTACACGACGAAGCCCTGCTGCCGTGACGCCCTGCATCCACCACCACGCCGTCGTGCTGCTGGATCTTCATCAACTTCTCCTTCCCCCTTGCTGGATCAAGAAGGAGGAGACGTCATCCGCTCCGTACGTGTGTTGAACGCGGAGGTGCCGTCCGTTCGGCGCTTGGTCATCGGTGATTTGAATCACGACGAGTACGACTCCGTCATCCACGTTCTAGTGAACGCTTCCGCTCGCGATCTACAAAGGTATGTAGATGAAATCCAATCACTCGTTGCTAGATGAACTCATAGATGGATCTTGGTGAAACCGTAGGAAAATTTTTGTTTTTTGCAACGTTCCCCAACACTAGGGGGGCGGCGGCCAGGGCTGGAGTGGCCCGCAAGGCAAGGTGGGGCGCCCCCCACCCCTAGGGTTTCAACCCTAGGCGCATGGGGTGGGCCTAGGGGGGGCGCACCAGCCCTCTATGGGCTGGTTCCCCTCCCCACTTTGGCCCATGGGGCCCTCCGGGATGGGTGGTCCCACCCGGTGGACCCTCGGGACCCTTCCGGTGGTCCAGGTACAATACCGGTGACCCCGAAACTTGTCCCGATGGCCGAAACAGCACTTCCTATATATAATTCTTTACCTCTGGACCATTCCGAAACTCCTCGTGACGTACGAGATCTCATCTGGGACTCCGAACAACATTCGGGTTACTGCATATACATATCTTCACAACCCTAGCGTCACCGAACCTTAAGTGTGTAGACCCTACGGGTTCGGGAGACATGTAGACATGACCGAGACTGCTCTCCAGTCAATAACCAACAGTGGGATCTGGATACCCATGTTGGCTCCCACATGCTCCATGATGATCTCATCGGATGAACCACGATGTCGAGGATTCACGCAACCCCGTATACAATTCCCTTTGTCAATCGATATGTTACTTGCCCGAGATTCGATCGTCGGTATCCCAATACCTTGTTCAATCTCGTTACTGGCAAGTCACTTTACTCGTACCGTAATGCATGATCCCGTGACCAGACACTTGGTCACTTTGAGCTCATAATGATGATGCATTACCGAGTGGGCCCAGTGATACCTCTCCGTCATACGGAGTGACAAATCCCAGTCTTGATCCGTGTCAACCCAACAAACACTTTCGGAGATACCCGTAGTATACCTTTATAGTCACCCAGTTCCGTTGTGACGTTTGGTATACCCAAAGCACTCCTACGGTATCCAGGAGTTACACGATCTCATGGTTTGAGGAAAGGATACTTGATATTGGAAAAACTCTAGCAAACGAACTATACGATCTTGTGCTATGTTTAGGATTGGGTCTTGTCCATCACATCATTCTCCTAATGATTTGATCTCGTTATCAATGACATCCAATGTCCATAGTCAGGAAACCATGACTATCTGTTGATCAACGAGCTAGTCAACTAGAGGCTCACTAGGGACATGTTGGTGTCTATTATTCACACATGTATTACGATTTCCGGATAACACAATTATAGCATGAATAAAGACAATTACCATGAACAAGGAAATATAATAATAATGCTTTTATTATTGCCTCTAGGGCATATTTCCAACACCTTGTCCCCGTCGCTGCTTGCGCCATCGCCGGCCTCCTCCTCGTCGCTGCGTGCGCCATCTCGGGCCCCCTGCCCGTTGCCCCGCGCCACGTCGCCGGCCTCCCCCGAGCCGTCGCCCCAGCCCCGCCCGTCGCCGTCGCCCCTGTCCAGCCCGTCGTCATCGCCCCGCCCCGCCCGTCGCCATCGCCCCACCCCGCCCATCACCGTCGCCGCGGCCCGCCCGTTGCCGTCGCCCTGCCCGTTGGTCCGGCCGGCGCCCCTCCCCTGTTTTTTTATATATTATATATGCTTGTGTATATTGCCTCTTTGTGTATATTATGTATATATGTATTGTGTATATTGCTTCTTTTCAGATTTTTTTCATATATATGTTTGTATTTTGTATTTTTCTTTTTTATAAAAATGTATATATGTTTTTATGTTCTCTGTGTATATATGTTCATATATGCAAAAGTTAGGTTTAAATATTTAGAAAAGGATTATCTATATATGTTCTGTGATTTAGTACATTTTAGGTTACTTTCATTTAAAAGTTTTATATATTTAGGAGAGGAAAAAGGAAAATAAGAAGAGGAAAAAGGAGAAGAAGAGGAGAGGAAGAAAAGGAAGAGGAGAAGAAGAAAGGAATAGAGGAGAAGAAGAAAAAATAGAAAAAAAACATATATACATTCTTCTTCTCCTAAAAAAAGGAATAGAGGAGAAGAAGAAAAAATAGAAAAAAACATATATACATTCTTCTTCTCCTCTATTCCTTTCTTCTTCTCCTCTTTTTTTTCTTCTTTTTTTTCTTCGATCTTCTCCCCCTCCCGATAGGAAAGTTTTATATAGAAAGTTACAATTTTAGAAAAGTTTTATATATGCAAAAGTTACAATTTTAGAAAAAGAAGGATAGGAAAGAAGAAAATAAGAAGAGGAAAGAAAGAAGAAGAGGAGAGGAAAAGAAGAGGAGAAATAAATAAGAAGAAGAAAAATGAAGAAAAAGAAGAGGAGAAATAAATAAGAAGAAGAAAAATGAAGAAAAAGAAGAGGAGAAGAAGAAAGGAATAGTGGAGAAGAAGAGAAAATATATATATATATATATATATATATATATATTCTATTTTCTCTTCTTCTCCACTATTCCTTTCTTCTTCTCCTTTTTTTTTCTTCTTTTTTTTCTTCTATCTCCTCTAGCTATTCCTTTCTTCTTCTCCTCTTTCTTCTTCTTCTTCTTCTTCTTCTTCTTAATTTTTATCGGAAACGAGGGTGTCGAGGATCGCCGAGGGGTCGAGGGTCGGGAACTAGGGTAGAGGGTCGAGGGTCGTTAAGGGGTCAAGGGTCGTTAAGGGGTCAAGGGTCGAGGGTTTCAGGTTCGAGGGTTCGAGGGTTCTATAGGGTCGAGGGTTCCAGGGTCGTCTAGGGGTCGAGGGTTCCAGGGTTGTCGAGGGGTCGAGGATCGCCGAGGGGTCGAGAGAGGTTTCCTAGTGTCAAAGTATTGAAGAAATCCATGCCTTCATCATTAGCCAGAAGTAACCAGGGCATGTTGGTACGAAGTTCTGCAAAGTTGTTCTGGAATGGAGTCCCGGATAGAATAATCCGCCTTTTGGTATGAATTCAACAAAGGCCTTCCAAATAGCGATATTTGGAAGGCTCTTGCTGAACTTTGTACCAAAAAGCGAATTATCCTATCTGGGACTCCATTCCAGAACAACTTTGAAGAGCTTCTTACCATCATGCACATGTTACTTTCGCCTAATGATGAAGACATGGTTTTGTTGAATCCTTTGACACTACGCAACCTCCCGACCCCTCGGCGATCCTCTCGAAAATGAGAGGAAGAAGAGGGTCGTCTAGGGGTCGAGGGTTCCAGGGTCGTCGAGGGTTCGAGGGGTCGAGGATCGCCGAGGGGTCGAGAGAGGTTTCCTAGTGTCAAAGTATTGAAGAAATCCATGCCTTCATCATTAGCCGGAAGTAACCAGGGCATGTTGGTACGAAGTTCTGCAAAGTTGTTCTGGAATGGAGTCCCGGATAGGATAATCCGCCTTTTGGTTCGAATTCAGCAATGGCCTTCCAAATAGCGATATTCGGAAGGCTCTTGCTGAACTTTGTACCAAAAAGCGAATTATCCTATCTGGGACTCCGTTCCAGAACAACCTTGAAGAGCTTCGTACCATCATGCACATGTTACTTTCGCCTAATGATGAAGACCTGGTTTTGTTGAATCCTTTGACACTAGGCAACCTCCCGACCCCTCGGCGATCCTCTCGAACATGAGAGGAAGAAGAGGATAAAAAAAGAAGAGGAAGAAGAAAAAAAAGAGGAGAAGAAAGAATAGAGGAGTTCTTCTCCTCTATTCTTTCTTCTCCTCTTTTTTTTCTTCTTCTTCCTCTTTTTTTATCGGAAACGAGGGTCGTCGAGGGACATAGATGTAGTGTCATCGTTGTCGATATATACCCCCTCCCGATAGCTTACTATGATTAGGTAGCTAGTTCTACGTTTGGAAGTAATATATCCATCTGTCATGTTTGAATAATAATTGCCATGTTGTAAATATTTGTAGAAACTATGGACACCGCCCTAGACGAATCAAAAGAAGCGTTGTTGAGGGACATAATCGCAGAAGGAAGTGATGCCGTCTTGTTTTTTCTCAACGAAACCGATGGTCTAGAAGGAGAGGGTGAACAAGCTGGCTACGCTGACCTAATGCCGGTGCAAGAAGAAGAACATGAGGACGGCTCCGGTGACCCAATTCCGGTGCAAGAAGGAGACCGTGATGATGGCTCCGGTGACCGAACCGAGTCCGACCAGGTATATATATTAGTTAAGCCTGTGCTGACTAGCTGATTGATGCATTCATTGTTTTGGTATGTACACATATTAATTAAGTATTTGTTCTTTTTTCTAGCCCTCCGGATCGAGCACAACTTCGGTAAAGAGACGAGGCCCGAAGAAATAGTTGAGCTCGGATGAAAAGTTTGAGATCATAGCAATCGCGCCCGACGGCCAACCGATTGAACCCCTCCGGACAAAGAGCGCATTTGTTGCTCAGTGCGGGGTTCTGGTTAGGGACAAGATCCCGATAAGCATCCAACAATGGTTTAAGCTGGCTACAGAAGACCCTGAGGTGTCTTATGTCAATGATATGCAGAAAAATGATCTTTGGACTGAGCTGAAGTCAAATTTCACCCTACCGCCAGAGGATAATCCAGAGAACCCAGTTAAAGAGAAATTAATCAAGTCTTTTGCTCTTAAGAGGATGGCAGAACTATTCAGGAGGTGGAAGAAAGAGCTGAATAAGTTTGTCGAAAATAATGAGACACCAGAATTCAAGGGCAGATATGAGAAGATCAGAGATCACTGGCCCGCACTTGTGGCCCATAAGAAATCGGAAAAGAGTAAGAAGATGTCGGCGACAAACAAGCAAAATGCTTTGAAGAAGAAGCTTCACCATCTCACGGGGTCAGGTGGCTACCTCGTAGCCCAGCCTAAGTGGTCCAAGACTGAGAATGATCTGGTTGATAAAGGGATCGAACCAGAGACAATTAACTGGCCAGACCGTTGCCGGACTTGGTTCTTCGGGGCCGGCGGAACCTTGGACCCTGTAACAGGGAAGTGCATTTGGACGAACGATCAAATGGACATACCAGTCAGGAAGCTTAAGCAGTATATTGAAGCAGCGCAGGAAGGGACATTCTTTCCAGATAGAGAGAACGACGAGCTCACAATGGCCCTCGGGAATCCTGAGCACCCTGGACGGACACGAGGCACGCCAGGCTCCATTCCGTGGAAGGTTGGGTTTCCGGACGCAGGCGGTTACAAATCCCATGAGAGGAGGAAAAAAGTGCAGCAGACCCAAATGCAAGCGCTGCAAGCAAGGGTAGACGCGATAGAGGAACGAGAAGCAAATCGCAGCAAACGTACTGCCGAAGCCTCCCCCGAAGCTACCCCGCCATCTCAGCGCAGAAGCAGCGTGGCTTCCACCGAGCTGCTTTAGCTGGAGCATGCCTTGACGGCTCCTGCCGGCTATCCCGTGGATGCTATCATGGAGTCTCAAAATTTCCACCTTATGACGCAATGGATGAATTTGAAGGTCAAGGCGGCTGTTGGCTCTATTTATCCTACTGAACCCGGCACAACTTTTCACTGCCGGCCGATTCCAGAAGGATATGCTAGGGTGATGGTGGATGAAATAACGGAGGGATTTGAGGACCTCCAGCTTGACCACCCTACCGGTGAAGGGGAGACTCGGCTGGGGTCTGCTCTGAAGACTCCATGCCTATGGCGGAAGGAGCTCATCAACCTTCCGAACTGGACGCCTCCGCCGCCTCCTCCTCCTCCGGCGAGTCAGGGCACTCCGCCTCCTCCACCGCCTCCTCCTCCGGTGAGTGACAATCAGGGCCCTCGGCTGGCTCCTTCTCCGGCGCGTGGCTGCACTCCGCCTCCTTCTCCGCCTGCGCCGACGCGCCCGAGCATCCAGCCTCCTCCTTCTCCGCCTCGTCATCAAGGGCGGAAGAGACCTGCCGCCGCTCCAGCTGCTCCGGCGCGTCGTAGTCCTTCTCCTCCGCCTCGTAAGCAAGTAAAGAAGACAACTGCTCCGTCTGCTTGGTCAGCGTCTAGCAGTACAACCAGAGGCGGGAGGACATACAGATTCGGTCCTTCTCTGAAGACTCCAGAGAAGTTACCATATGAGAGGACTCCGGAGGAGAACGCCAAGATCGCGCGAACCAAAGTGGATGACTAGTTTCAAGGGTTGAGAGCAAAGAGACATCCACCTCCGGAGGAGAAGGTAGATCCGGTGAAAGTGAAGCGCACTCTGGCTGCCCTGACAAAACCACCGAAGTCTCTGCTGAAAGGAAACTATGAGCGCATTATTGGAAAGGAATTTGCCGAAGTAGAGCGGTCGGGAAGTACTGTCAGTGATCAAAGGATGAAAGAACGACGAGCTGGGAAAAAAATTGCCCAGCTCGGCGAACAAGCGAAGCAATCGTGCCCCCCGCTCAAGGTGCCTAGCCACAACGTCGCTAATGATGTGAGGATGGTGCCCGGTTATAGCAATCTTGCAGATTACCTTCCCGACGAAGTACATTATGAACCCATGGACGTGTAGATACAAAGATACGAGTACGGGAAGCCTCTCGTCAAAGATGAAAGATCTCTATCAACGATGATGCGAAGATTACCTTCCCGACGAAGTACATTATGAACCCATGGACGTGTAGATACAAAGATACGAGTACGGGAAGCCTCTCGTCAAAGATGAAAGATCTCTATCAACGATGATGCGAAGATTGCATGATTGGTACTTGAAAATCTGCAGAGACTCTGGGGGGAGGAGTACTTTGTATGTGAAAGTTAAAAAGGAGCATGACCTCGTTGGAATTGAACTGTTGCCTGTTCCATTTGAGGAGTTCTATCAGTTTTTCAATCAATTGGCCCTCGATAATGAAGGAAATAAGCCCTAGAGGCAATAATAAAGTTATTATTTATTTCCTTATATCATGATAAATGTTTATTATTCATGCTAGAATTGTATTAACCGGAAACATAATACATGTGTGAATACATAGACAAACAGAGTGTCACTAGTATGCCTCTACTTGACTAGCTCGTTGATCAAAGATGGTTAAGTTTCCTAGCCATAGACATGAGCTGTCATTTGATTAACGGGATCACATCATTAGGAGAATGATGTGATTGACATGACCCATTCCGTTAGCTTAGCACCCGATCGTTTAGTATGTTGCTATTGCTTTCTTCATGACTTATACATGTTCCTATGACTATGAGATTATGCAACTCCCGTGTGCCGGAGGAACACTTTGTGTGCTACCAAACGTCACAACGTAACTGGGTGATTATAAAGGTGCTCTACAGGTGTCTCCAAAGGTACATGTTGGGTTGGTTTATATTGAGATTGGGATTTGTCACTCCGATCGTCGGAGAGGTATCTCTGGGCCCTCTCGGTAATGCACATCACTTAAGCCTTACAAGCATTGCAACTAATGAGTTAGTTGCGGGATGATGTATTACGGAACGAGTAAAGAGACTTGTCGATAACAAGATTGAACTAGGTATTGGATACCGACGATCGAATCTCGGGCAAGTAACATACCGATGACAAAGGGAACAATGTATGTTGTTATGCGGTCTGACCGATAAAAGATCTTCGTAGAATATGTAGGAACCAATATGGGCATCTAGGTCCCGCTATTGGTTATTGACCGGAGACGTGTCTCGGTCATGTCTACATTGTTCTCGAACCCGTAGGGTCCGCACGCTTAAGGTTTCGATGACAGTTATATTATGAGTTTATGCGTTTTGATGTACCGAAGGTTGTTCGGAGTCCCGGATGTGATCACGGACATGACGAGGAGTCTCGAAATGGTCGAGACATAAAGATTGATATATTGGAAGCCTATGTTTGGATATCGGAAGTGTTCCGGGTGAAATCGGGATTTTACCGGAGTACCGGGAGATTACCGGAACCCCCCGGGAGATATATGGGCCTTAGTGGGCCTTAGTGGAAGAGAGGAGAGGTAGCCAGAGATGGGCCACGTGCCCTCCCCCTCCCTTGGTCCGAATAGGACAAGGAGAGGGGGCCGGCCCCCCTTCCTCCTCTCTCTCCTCCGCGAATCCTATTCCAACTTGGAAGGGGGGGGGGGGAAGTCCTACTCCCGGAGGGAGTAGGACTCCTCCTGGCGCGCCTCCTCTTGGCCGCCCCCCCCTTGAGCCTTTATATACGGAGGTAGGGGCACCCCCTAGAGATAGAAGTTGATCCACTCGATCATATTCTTAGCCGTGTGCGGTGCCCCCTCCCACCATAGTCCTCGATAATATTGTAGCAGTGCTTAGGCGAAGCCCTACGACATTAGTACATCAAGATCGTCACCACGCCGTCGTGCTGACGGAACTCTTCCCCGACACTTTGCTGGATCGGAGTCCGGGGATCGTCATCGAGCTAAACGTGTGCTAGAACTCGGAGGTGCCGTAGTTTCGGTGCTTGAACGGTCGGGCCGTGAAGACGTACGACTACATCAACCTAATGCTTCCGTTGTCGATCTACAAGGGTACGTAGACAACACTCTCCCCTCTCGTTGCTATGCATCACCATGATCTT
This sequence comes from Triticum monococcum, assembly GCA_034509565.1. Classification (NCBI taxonomy): domain Eukaryota; kingdom Viridiplantae; phylum Streptophyta; class Magnoliopsida; order Poales; family Poaceae; genus Triticum; species Triticum monococcum. The sequence goes on along the minus strand of CM067842.1, from coordinate 706,994,369 downwards.
GCGTGTGCGTAGGAAAATTTTGAAATTACTATGTTCCCCAACAGTGGTATCAGAGCCTAGGTTTTATGTGTTGATGTTATATGCACGAGTAGAACACAAGCGAGTTGTGGGCGATATAAGTCATACTGCTTACCAGCATGTCATACTTTGGTTCGGCGGTATTGTTGGACGAAGCGGCCCGGACCGACATTACGCGTATGCTTACGCGAGACCGGTTCTCCCGACGTGCTTTGCACATAGGTGGCTTGCGGGTGACAGTTTCTCCAAATTTAGTTGAACCGAGTGTGGCTACGCCCGGTCCTTGCGAAGGTTAAAACAACACCAACTTGACAAACTATCGTTGTGGTTTTGATGCGTATGTAAGATTGGTTCTTGCTTAAGCCCGTAGCAGCCACGTAAAACTTGCAACAACAAAGTAGAGGATGTCTAACTTGTTTTTGCAGGGCATGTTGTGATGTGATATGGTCAAGACATGATGCTAAATTTTATTGTATGAGATGATGATGTTTTGTAACCGAGTTATCGGCAACTGGCAGGAGCCATATGGTTGTCGCTTTATTGTATGCAATGCAATCGCGCTGTAATGCCTTACTTTATCACTAAGCGGTAGCGATAGTCATGGAAGCATAAGATTGGCGAGATGACAACGATGCTACGATGGAGATCAAGGTGTCGCGCCGGTGACGATGGTGATCATGACGGTGCTTCGGAGATGGAGATCACAGGCACAAGATGATGATGGCCATATCATATCACTTATATTGATTGCATGTGATGTTTATCTTTTATGCATCTTATCTTGCTTTGATTGACGGTAGCATTATAAGATGATCTCTCACTAAATTATGAAGAAGCGTTCTCCCTGAGTATGCACCGTTGCGAAAGTTCTTCGTGCTGAGACACCATGTGATGATCGGGTGTGATAGGCTCTACGTTCAAATACAACGGGTGCAAAACAGTTGCACACGTGGAATACTCAGGTTATACTTGACGAGCCAAGCATATACAGATATGGCCTCGGAACATAGAGACCGAAAGGTCGAGCGTGAATCATATAGTAGATATGATCAACATCGTGATGTTCACCAATGAAACTACTCCATCTCACGTGATGATCGGACATGGTTTAGTTAATTTGGATCACGTAATCACTTAGAGGATTAGAGGGATATCTATCTAAGTGGGAGTTCTCTAGTAATATGATTAATTGAACTTAAATTTATCATGAACTTAGTCTTGGTAGTATTTTGAAAATTATGTTGCAGATCAATAGCTCGCATTGTTGCTTTCATATGTTTATTTTGATATGTTCCTAGAGAAAATTGTGTTGAAAGATATTAGTAGCAATGATGCGGATTGGATCCATGATCTGAGGTTTATCCTCATTGCTGCATAGAAGAATTATGTCCTTGATGCACCGCTAGATGACAGACTTATTGCAGGAGCAGATGCAGACGTTATGAACGTTTGGCTAGCTCAATATGATGACTACTTGATAGTTTAGTGCACCATGCTTAACGGCTTAGAATCGGGACTTCAAAGACGTTTTGAACGTCATGAACCATATGAGATGTTCCAGGAGTTGAAGTTAATATTTCTAGAAAATACCCAAGTTGAGAGATATGAAGTCTCCAACAAGTTCTATAGCTAAAAGATGGAGGAGAATCACTCAACTAGTGAGCGTGTGCTCAGATTGTCTGGGTACTACAATCGCTTGAATCAAGTGGGAGTTAATCTTCCACATAAAATAGTGATTGACAGAATTCCCTAGTCACCATCACCAAGTTAGTAGAACTTCGTGATGAACTATAATATGCAAGGGATGACGAAAGTAAAGTCCCGAGCTCTTCGCGATACTGAAATTGACGAAGGTAGAAATCAAGAAAGAACATCAAGTGTTGATGGTTGACAGGACCACTAGTTTCAAGAAAAAGGCAAAAGGGAAGAAGGGGAACTTCAAGAAGAACGGCAAGCAAGTTGCTGCTCAAGTGAAGAAGTCCAAGTATGGTCCTAAGCCTGAGACTAAGTGCTTCTACTGCAAAGGGACTGGTCACTGGAAGCGGAACTGCCCCAAGTATTTGGCGGATAAGACGGATGGCAAAGTAAACAAAGGTATATTTGATATACAAATTATTGATGTGTACTTTACTAGTGTTCATAGTAACCCCTCAGTATTTGGTACTAGTTCAGTTGCTAAGACTAGTAACTTGAATCAGGAGTTGCAGAATAAACAGAGACTAGTTAAGGGTGAAGTGACGATGTGTGTTGGAAGTAGTTCCAAGATTGATATGATCATCATCGCACACTCCCCTATACTTTCGGGATTAGTGTTGAACCTAAATAAATGTTATTTGGTTTTTGCGTTGAGCATGAATATGATTTGATCATGTTTATTGCAATACAGTTATTCATTAAAGTCAGAGAATAATTGTTGTTCTGTTTACATGAATAAAACCTTCGATGGTCATACACCCAATGAAACAAGTTCATTGGATCTCGATCGTAGTGATACACATATTCACAATATTGAAACCAAAAGATGCAAAGTTAATAATGATAGTGCAACTTATTTGTGGCACTGCCGTTTAGGTCATATTGGTGTAAAGCACATGAAGAAACTCCATGCTGATGGGCTTTTGGAATCACTTGATTATGAATCACTTGATGCTTGCGAACCATGCCTCATGGGCAAGATGACTAAAACACCGTTCTCCGGAACAATGAAGCAAGCAACAGATTTGTTGGAAATCATACATACTGATGTATGTGGTCCGATGAATATTAAGGCTTGCAGCAGGTATCATTATTTTGTGACCTTCACAGATGATTTGAGAAGATATGGGGATACCTACTTGATGAAACATAAGTTTGAAACATTTGAACAGCTCAAAGAATTTCAAAGTGAAGCGGAAAATCATCGTCACAAGAAGATAAGGTTTCCACGATCTGATCGCGGAGACGAATATTTGAGTTACGAGTTTGGTCTTCAATTAAAACAATGTGGAATAGTTTCACAAATTCATGCCACCTGGAACACCACAGCATAATGGTGTGTCCGAACATCATAACCGTACTTTATTGGATATAATACAATCTATGATGTTTCTTACCGATTTACCACTATCGGTTTGGGGTCATGCAATAGAGACAGCTGCATTCACGTTAAATAGGGCACCATCAAAATCCGTTGAGACGACACCTTATGAACTGTGGTTTGGCAAGAAACCAAAGTTGTCGTTTCTTAAAGTTTGGGGTTGCGATGCTTATATGAAAAAGTTTCATCCTGATAAGCTCAAACCCAAATCGGAGAAATATGTCTTCATAGGATACCCAAAGGAGACAGTTGGGTACACCTTCTATCACAGATCCGAAGACAAGACATTCATTGCTAAGAATGGATCCTTTCTAGAGAAGGAGTTTCTCTCGAAAGAAGTGTGTGGGAGGAAAGTAGAACTTGATGAGGTAAATGTACCTGCTCCATAATTGGAAAGTAGTTCATCACAGAAATCTGTTCCTGTGACTCCTGCACCAATTAGTGAGGAAGATAATGATGATGATCATGTAACTTCGGATCAAGTTACTACCAAACCTTGTAGGTCAACCAGAGTGAGATCCGCACCAGAGTGGTACGGTAATCCTATTCTAGAGGTCATGTTACTTGACCATGACGAACCTACGAACTATGAGGAAGCGATGATGAGCCCATATTCCGATAAATGGCTTGAGGCCATGAAATCTGAGATAGGATCCATGTATGAGAACAAAGTGTGGACTTTGGTGGACTTGCCCGATGATCGGCAAGCCATTGATAATAAATGGATCTTCAAGAGGTAGACGGACACTGATAGTAGTGTTACTATCTACAAAGCTAGAATTGTCGCAAAAGTTTTCGACAAGTTCAAGGTGTTTGTTGGGGAACGCAGTAATTTCGAAAATTTTCCTACGCACACGCAAGATCATGGTGATGCACAGCAACGAGAGGGGAGAGTGTTGTCTACGTACCAACGCAGACCGACTGCGGAAGCGATCACACAACGTAGTGGAAGTAGTCGTACGTCTTCTTCCCGATCCGACCGATCCAAGTACCGTTACTCCGGCACCTCCGAGTTCTTAGCACACGTTCAGCTCAATGATGTTCCTCGGGCTCCGATCCAGCAAAGCGTCGAGGAAGAGTTCCGTCAGCACGACGGCGTGGTGACGATCTTGATGTACTACCGACGCAGGGCTTCGCCTAAGCACTGTAACGGTATGATCGAGGTGGAATTTGGTGGCAGGGGGCACCGCACACGGCTAAGGAACGATCTCAAGGATCAACTTGTGTGTCTTGGGGTGTCCCCTGCCCCCGTATATAAAGGTTGGAGGGGAGGGAGCTGGCCGGCCAAAGGAGGGAGGCGCGGGAGGAGTCCTACTCCTACCGGGAGTAGGACTCCCCCTTCCAATCCTAGTCCAACTAGGAATCCTTCAAAGGGGAGAGAGAGAGAGGTGGCCGGCCCCTCTCCTAGTCCTAATAGGACTAGGGAGAGGGGGGAGGCGCAGCCCTATGTGGGCTGCCTTCTCACCTTTCCACTAAGGCCCATGTTGGCCCATTTGGCTCCCGGGGGGTTCCGGTAACCCTCCCGGTAATCCGGTAAAATCCCGATTTCACCCGGAACACTTCCGATGTCCAAACATAGGCTTCCAATATATCAATCTTTACGTCTCGACCATTTCAAGACTCCTCGTCATGTCCGTGATCTCATCCGGAACTCCGAACAACCTTCGGTACATCAAAATGCATAAACTCATAATAACTGTCATCGTAACGTTAAGCGTGCGGACCCTACGGTTCGAGAACAATGTAGACATGACCGAGACACGTCTCCGGTCAATAACCAATAGCGGGACCTGGATGCCCATATTGGCTCCTACATATTCTACGAAGATCTTTATCGGTCAGACCGCATAACAACATATGTTGTTCCCTTTGTCATCGGTATGTTACTTGCCCGAGATTCGATCGTCGGTATCCAATACCTAGTTCAATCTCGTTACCGGCAAGTCTCTTTACTCGTTCCGTAATACATCATCTCACAACTAACATCTTAGTTATTATGCTTGCAAGGCTTATGTGATGTGTATTACCGAGAGGGCCCAGAGATACCTCTCCGACAATCGGAGTGACAAACCCTAATCTCGAAATACGCCAACCCAACATCTACCATTGGAGACACCTGTAGTACTCCTTTATAATCACCCAATTACGTTGTGACGTTTGGTAGTACCCAAAGTGTTCCTCCGGTAAACGGGAGTTGCATAATCTCATAGTTACAGGAACATGTATAAGTCATGAAGAAAGCAATAGCAACATACTAAACGATCGGGTGCTAAGCTAATGGAATGGGTCATGTCAATCAGATCATTCAACTAATGATGTGACCTCGTTAATCAAATAACAACTCTTTGTTCATGGTTAGGAAACATAACCATCTTTGATTAACGAGCTAGTCAAGTAGAGGCATATTAGTGACACTCTGTTGGTCTATGTCTTCACACATGTATTATGTTTCCGGTTAATACAATTCTAGCATGAATAATAAACATTTATCATGATATAAGGAAATAAATAATAACTTTATTATTGCCTCTAGGGCATATTTCCTTCAGTCTCCCACTTGCACTAGAGTCAATAATCTAGTTTCACATCGCCATGTGATTTAGCAGCAATAGTTCACATCACCATGTGATTAACACCCATAGTTCACATCGTCATGTGACCAATCACTCAAAGGGTTTACTAGAGTCAGTAATCTAGTTCACATCTCTATGTGATTAACACCCAAAGAGTACTAAGGTGTGATCATGTTTTGCTTGTGAGATAATTTTAGTCAACGGGTCTGTCACATTCAGATCCGTAAGTATTTTGCAAAATTCTATGTCTATAATGCTCTGCATGGAGCTACTCTAGCTAATTGCTCCCACTTTCAATATGTATCCAGATTGAGACTTTAGATTCATCTGGATCAGTGTCAAAAACTTGCATCGACGTAACCCTTTACGACGAACCTTTTTGTCATGTCCATAATCGAGAAACATATCCTTATTTCACTAAGGATAATTCTGACCGCTGTCCAGTGATCTACTCCTAGATCACTATTGTACTCCCTTGCCAAATCAGTGCAGGGTATACAATAGATCTGGTATACAGCATGACATCCTTTATAGAACCTATGGCCAAGGCATAGGGAATGACTTTCATTCTCTTTCTATCTTCTGCCGTGGTCGGGCTTTGAGTCTTACTCAACTTCACACCTTATAATACAGGCAAGAACTCTTTCTTTGACTGCTCCATTTTGAACTACTTCAAAATCTTGTCAAGGTATGTACTCATTGAAAGAACTTATCAAGCGTCTTTGATCTATCTCTATAGATCTTGAAGCTCAATATGTAAGCAGCTTCATCGAAGTCTTTCTTTGAAAAACTCCTTTCAAACACTCCTTTATGCTTTACAGAATAATTCTACATTATTTCCGATCAACAATATGTCATTCACATATACTTATCAGAAATGCTGTAGTGCTCCCACTCACTTTCTTGTAAATACAGGCTTCACCGCAAGTCTGTATAAAACTATATGCTTTGATCAACTCATCAAAGCGTATATTCCAACTCCGAGATGCTTGCACCAGTCCACAGATGGATCGCTGGAGCTTGCACATTCTGTTAGCATCTTTCGGATTGACAAAACCTTCTAGTTGCATCACATACAACTCTTCTTTAATAAATCCATTAAGGAATGCAGTTTTGTTTATCCATTTGCCAGATTTCATAAAATGCGGCAATTGCTAACATGATTCGGACAGACTTAAGCATAGATATGAGTGAGAAAAACTCATCGCAGTCAACACCTTGAACTTGTCGAAAACCTTTTTCGACAATTCTAGCTTTGTAGATAGTAACACTACTATCAGCGTTCGTCTTCCTCTTGAAGATCCATTTATTTTCTATGGTTTGCCGATCATCGGGCAAATCCATCAAAGTCCATACTTTGTTCTCATACATGGATCATATCTCAGATTTCATGGCCTCAAGCCACTTTGCGGAATCTGGGCTCACCATCGCTTCTTCATAGTTCGTAGGTTCATCATGATCTAGTAGCATGACTTCCAGAACTGGATTACCGTACCACTCTGGTGCGGATCTCACTCTGGTTGATCTACGTGGTTCAGTAGTATCTTGTCCTGAAGCTTCATGATCATCATCATTAGCTTCCTCACTGATTGGTATAGGTGTCGCAGAAACAGTTTTCTGTGATGTACTATTTTCCAATAAGGGATCAGGTACAGTTACCTCGTCAAGTTCTACTTTCCTCCCACTCACTTCTTTCGAGAGAAACTCCTTCTCCAGAAAGTTTCCGAATTTTAGCAACAAAAGTCTTGCCTTCGGATCTGTGATAGAAGGTGTATCCAATAGTTTCCTTTGGATATCCTATGAAGGCGCACTTCTCCGATTTGAGTTTGAGCTTATCAGGATGAAACTTTTTCATATAAGCATCGCAACCCCAAACTTTAAGAAACGACAACTTTGGTTTCTTGCTAAACCATAGTTCAGATTGTGTCGTCTCAACGGATTTAGATGGTGCCCTATTTAACGTGAATGCAGCTGTCTCTAATGCATAACCCCAAAACGATAGTGGTAGATCGGTAAGATACATCATAGATTGCACTATATCCTATAAAGTACGGTTATGACGTTTGGACACACCATTATGTTGTGGTGCTCCAGGTGGCGTGCGTAGTGAAACTATTTCACATTGTTTTTAACTGAAGACCAAACTCGTAACTCAAATATTTGTCTCCGCGATCAGATTGTAGAAACTTTATTTTCTTGTCACGATGATTTTTCACTTCACTCTGAAATTCTTTGAACTTTTCAAATGTTTCAGACTTATGTTTCATCAAGTAGATATACTCATATCTGCTTAAATCATCTGTGAAGATCAGAAAATAATGATACCTGTCGCGAGCCTCAATATTCATCGGACCACATACATCAGTATGTATGATTTCCAACAAATCTGTTGCTCGCTCCATTGTTCCGTAGAACGGCGTTTTAGTCATCTTGCCCAAAAGGCATGGTTCGCAAGCATCAGGTGATTTATAATCAAGTGATTCCTAAAGCCCATCAGCATGGAGTTTCTTCATGCGCTTTATACCAATATGACCTAAACGGCAGTGCCACAAATAAGTTGCACTATCATTATTAACTTTGCATCTTTTGGTTTCAATATGTGTATCACTACGATCGAGATCCAACGAACTTGTTTCATTGGGTGTATGACCATCAAAGGTTTTATTCATGTAAATAGAACAACAATTATTCTCTGACTTTAATGAATAACCATATTGCAATAAACATGATCAAATCATATTCATGCTCAATGCAAACACCAAATAACACTTATTCAGGTTCAACACTAATCCCGAAATTATGGGGAGTGTGCGATGATGATCATATCAATCTTGGAACCACTTCCAACACACATCGTCACTTCACCCTTAACTAGTCTCTGTTTATTCTGCAACTCCCGTTTCGAGTTACTAATCTCAGCAACTGAACTAGTATCAAATACTGAGGGTTTGCTATAAACACTAGTAAAGTACACATCAATAACATGTATATCAAATATACTTATGTTCACTTTGCCATCCTTCTTATCCGCCAATCACTTGGGGTAGTTCCGCTTCTAGTGACCAGTCCCTTTGCAGTAGAAGCACTTAGTCTCAGGCTTAGGATCAGACTTGGGCTTCTTCACTTGAGCAGCAACTTGCTTGCCGTTCTTCTTGAAGTTCCCCTTCTTCTCTTTGCCCTTTTCTTGAAACTAGTGGTCTTGTCAACCATCAACACTTGATGTTTTTCTTGATTTCTACCTTCGTTGATTTCAGCATCACGAAGAGCTTGGGAGTTGTTTCCGTTATCCCTTGCATATTATAGTTCATCACGAAGTTCTACTAACTTAGTGATGATGACTAGAGAATTCTGTCAATCACTATCTTATCTGGAAGATTAACTCCCACTTGATTCAAGCGATTGTAGTACCCAGACAATCTGAGCACATGCTCACTAATTGAGCGATTCTCCTCCATCTTTTAGCTATAGAACTTGCTGGAGACTTCATGTCTCTCAACTCGGGTATTTGCTTGAAATATTAACTTCAACTCCTAGAACATCTCATATGGTCCATGACGTTCAAAACGTCTTTGAAGTCCCGATTCTAAGCCGTTAAGCATGGTGCACTAAACTATCAAGTAGTCATCACATTGAGCTAGCCAAACGTTCATAACGTCTGCATCTGCTCCTGCAATAGGTCTGTCACCTAGCGGTGCATCAAGGACATAATTCTTCTGTGCAGCAATGAGGATAAACCTCAGATCACGGATCCAATCCGCATCATTGCTACTAACATCTTTCAACACAATTTTCTCTAGGAACATATCAAAATAAACACAGGGAAGCAACAACGCGAGCCACTGATCTACAACATGATTTGCAAAATACTACCAGGACTAAGTTCATGATAAATTTAAGTTCAATTTAATCATATTACTTAAGAACTCCCACTTAGATAGACATCCCTCTAATCCTCTAAGTGATCACGTGATCCAAATCAACTAAACCATAACCGATCATCACGTGAGATGGAGTAGTTTTCAATGGTGAACATCGTTATGTTGATCATATCTACTATATGATTCACGCTCGACCTTTCGGTCTCCGTGTTCCGAGGCCATATCTGTATATGCTTGGCTCGTCAATTATAACCTGAGTATTCCGCGTGTGCAACTGTTTTGCACCCGTTGTATTTGAACGTAGAGCCTATCACACCCGATCATCACGTGGTGTCTCAGCACGAAGAACTTTTGCAACGGTGCATACTCAGGGAGAACACTTCTTGATAATTTAGTGAGAGATCATCTTATAATGCTACCGTCAATCAAAGCAAGATAAGATGCATAAAAGGATAAACATCACATGCAATCAATATAAGTGATATGATATGGCCATCATCATCTTGTGCTTGTGATCTCCATCTCCGAAGCACCGTCATGATCACCATCGTCACCGGCGCGCCACCTTGATCTCCATCGTAGCAACGTTGTCGTCTTGCCAATCTTATGCTTCCACGACTATTACTACCGTTTAGTAATCTAGTAAATCATTACATCGCGATTGCATTGCATACAATAAAGCGACAACCATATGGCTCCTGCCAGTTGCCGATAACTTAGTTACAAAACATGATCATCTCATACAATAAAATCAGCATCATGCCTTGACCATATCACATCACAACATACCCTGCAAAAACAAGTTAGACGTCCTCTACTTTGTTGTTGCAAGTTTTACGTGGCTGCTACGGGCTTAAGTAAGAACTCATCTCACCTACGCATCAAAACCACAACGATAGTTCGTCAAATAGACTCTGTTTTAACCTTCTCAAGGACCGGGCGTAGTCACACTTGGTTCAACTAAAGTTGGAGAGACAGTCTTCCGCAAGCCATCTATGTGCAAAGCACGTCGAGGGAACCGGTCTCGCGTAAGAGTACGCGTAAGGTTGGTCCGGATCGTCTCAACCAACAATACCGCCGAACCAAAGTATGACATGCTGGTAGGCAGTATGACTTGTATCGCCCACAACTCACTTGTGTTCTACTCGTGCATATAACATCAAACCATAAAACCTAGGCTCGGATGCCACTGTTGGGGAACGCAGTAATTTCGAAAATTTTCCTACGCACACGCAAGATCATGGTGATGCACAGCAACGAGAGGGGAGAGTGTTGTCTACGTACCAACGCAGACCGACTACGGAAGCGATCACACAACGTAGTGGAAGTAGTCGTACGTCTTCTTCCCGATCCGACCGATCCAAGTACCGTTACTCCGGCACCTCCGAGTTCTTAGCACACGTTCAGCTCGATGACGTTCCTCGGGCTCCGATCCAGCAAAGCGTCGAGGAAGAGTTCCGTCAGCACGACGGCGTGGTGACGATCTTGATGTACTACTGACGCAGGGCTTCGCCTAAGCACTGTAACGGTATGATCGAGGTGGAATTTGGTGGCAGGGGGCACCGCACACGGCTAAGGAACGATCTCAAGGATCAACTTGTGTGTCTTGGGGTGTCCCCTGCCCCCGTATATAAAGGTTGGAGGGGAGGGAGCTGGCCGGCCAAAGGAGGGAGGCGCAGGAGGAGTCCTACTCCTACCGGGAGTAGGACTCCCCCTTCCAATCCTAGTCCAACTAGGAATCCTTCAAAGGGGAGAGAGAGAGAGGTGGCTGGCCCCTCTCCTAGTCCTAATAGGACTAGGGAGAGGGGGGGGAGGCGCAGCCCTATGTGGGCTGCCTTCTCACCTTTCCACTAAGGCCCATGTTGGCCCATTTGGCTCCCGGGGGGTTCCGGTAACCCTCCCGGTAATCCGGTAAAATCCCGATTTCACCCGGAACACTTCCGATGTCCAAACATAGGCTTCCAATATATCAATCTTTACGTCTCGACCATTTCGAGACTCCTCGTCATGTCCATGATCTCATCCGGGACTCCGAACAACCTTCGGTACATCAAAATGCATAAACTCATAATAACTGTCATCATAACGTTAAGCGTGCGGACCCTACGGTTCGAGAACAATGTAGACATGGCCGAGACACGTCTCCGGTCAATAACCAATAGCGGGACCTGGATGCCCATATTGGCTCCTACATATTCTACGAAGATCTTTATCGGTCAGACCGCATAACAACATACATTGTTCCCTTTGTCATCGGTATGTTACTTGCCCGAGATTCGATCGTCGGTATCCAATACCTAGTTCAATCTCGTTACCGGCAAGTCTCTTTACTCGTTCCGTAATACATCATCTCACAACTGACATCTTAGTTATTATGCTTGCAAGGCTTATGTGATGTGTATTACCGAGAGGGCCCAGAGATACCTCTCCGACAATCGGAGTCACAAACCCTAATCTCGAAATACGCCAACCCAACATCTACCATTGGAGACACCTGTAGTACTCCTTTATAATCACCCAGTTACGTTGTGACGTTTGGTAGTACCCAAAGTGTTCCTCCGGTAAACGGGAGTTGCATAATCTCATAGTTACAGGAACATGTATAAGTCATGAAGAAAGCAATAGCAACATACTAAACGATCGAGTGCTAAGCTAATGGAATGGGTCATGTCAATCAGATCATTCAACTAATGATGTGACCTCGTTAATCAAATAACAACTCTTTGTTCATGGTTAGGAAACATAACCATCTTTGATTAACGAGCTAGTCAAGTAGAGGCATATTAGTGACACTCGGTTGGTCTATGTATTCACACATGTATTATGTTTCCGGTTAATACAATTCTAGCATGAATAATAAACATTTATCATGATATAAGGAAATAAATAATAACTTTATTATTGCCTCTAGGGCATATTTCCTTCAGTGTTGACTACGATGAGAGTTTCTCACTCGTATCTATGCTTATGTCTGTCCGAATAATGTTAGCAATTGCCGCATTTTATGAAATCTGGCAAATGGATAAACAAAACTGCATTCCTTAATGGATTTATTAAAGAAGAGTTGTATGTGATGCAACAAGAAGGTTTTGTCAATCCTAAAGGTTCTAACAAAATATGCAAGCTCCAGCGATCCATTTATGGACTGGTGCAAGCATCTCAGAGTTGGAATATACGCTTTGATAAGTTGATCAAAGCATATAGTTTTATACAGACTTGCGGTATTTACTAGAAAGTGAGTGGGAGCACTATAGAATTTCTGATAGGTATATGTGAATGACATATTGTTGATCAGAGATAATGTAGAATTATTCTGCAAAGCATAAAGGAGTGTTTGAAAGGAGTTTTTCAAAGAAAGACCTCGGTGAAGCTGCTTACATATTGAGCATCAAGATCTATAGAGATAGATCAAGACGGTTGAAAAGTTTTTTCAATAAGTACAAACCTTGACAAGATTTTGAAGTAGTTCAAAATGGAGCAGTCAAAGAAAGAGTTCTTGCCTGTGTTACAAGGTGTGAAGTGGAGTAAGACTCAAAGCCCGACCACGGCCGAAGATAGAAAGAGAATGAAAGTCATTCCCTATGCCTCAGTCATAGGTTCTATAAAGTATGCCATGCTGTGTACCAGATCTATTGTATACCATACACTGTGTTAAGAGAGGGAGTACAATAGTGATCTAGGAGTAGATCAATGGACAGCGGTCAAAATTATCCTTACTGGAATAAGGATATGTTTCTCGATTACGGAGGTGACAAAAGGTTCGTCATAAAGGGTTTCGTCGATACAAGTTTTGACACCAATCTGGATGACTCTAAGTCTCGATCCAGATACATATTGAAAAGTGGGAGCAATTAGCTAGATTAGCTCCTTGCAGAGCATTGTTGACATAGAAATTCGCAAGATACTTACGGATCTGAATATGACAGACCCGTTGACTAAAATTATCTCACAAGCAAAACATGATCACACCTTAGTACTCTTTGGGTGTTAATCACATAGTGATGTGAACTAGATTACTGACTCTAGTAAACCCTTTGGGTGTTGATCACATATCGATGTGAACTATGGGTGTTAATCACATGGTGATGTGAACTATTGTTGTTAAATCACATGGCGATGTGAACTAGATTATTGACTCTAGTGCAAGTGGGAGACTGAAGGAAATATGCCCTAGAGGCAATAATAAAGTTATTATTTATTTCCTTATATCATGATAAATGTTTATTAGTCATGCTAGAATTGTATTAACCGGAAACATAATACATGTGTGAATACATAGACAAACAAAGTGTCACTAGTATGCCTCTACTTGACTAGGTCGTTGATCAAATATGGTTAAGTTTCCTAGCCATAGACATGAGTTGTCATTTGATTAACGGGATCACATCATTAGGATAATGATGTGATTGACATGACCCATTCCGTTAGCTTAGCACCCGATCGTTTAGTATGTTGCTATTGCTTTCTTCATGACTTATACATGTTCCTATGACTATGAGATTATGCAACTCCCGTGTGCCGGAGGAACACTTTGTATGCTACCAAACGTCACAACGTAACTGGGTGATTATAAAGGTGCTCTACAGGTGTCTCCAAAGGTACATGTTGGGTTGGCGTATTTCGAGATTGGGATTTGTCACTCCGATCATCGGAGAGGTATCTCTGGGCCCTCTCGGTAAAGCACATCACTTAACCTTGCAAGCATTGCAACTAATGAGTTAGTTGCGGGATGATGTATTACAGAACGAGTAAAGAGACTTGTCGATAACGAGATTGAACTAGGTATTGGATACCGACGATCGAATCTCGGGCAAGTAACATACCGATGACAAAGGGAACAATGTATGTTGTTATGCGGTCTGACCGATAAAAGATCTTCGTAGAATATGTAGGAACCAATATGGGCATCCAGGTGCCGCTATTGGTTATTGACCGGAGACGTGTCTCGGTCATGTCTACATTGTTCTCGAACCCGTAGGGTCCGCACGCTTAAGGTTTCGATGACAGTTATATTATGAGTTTATGCGTTTTGATGTACCGAAGGTTGTTCGGAGTCCCGGATGTGATCACGGACATGACGAGAAGTCTCGAAATGGCCGAGACATAAAGATTGATATATTGGAAGCCTATGTTTGGATATCGGAAGTGTTCCGGGTGAAATAAGGATTTTACCAGAGTACCGGGAGATTATCGGAACCCCCCGGGAGATATATGGGCCTTAGTGCGCCTTAGTGGAAGAGAGGAGAGGTAGCCAGAGATGGGCCGCGTGCCCCTCCCCTCCCTTGGTCCGAATAGGACAAGGAGAGGGGGCCGGCCCCCCTTCCTCCTCTCTCTCCTCCGGAAGTAGGACTCCTCCTGGCGCGCCTCCTCTGTTGGAAATATGCCCTAGAGGCAATAATAAATTCATTATTATTATATTTCCTTGTTCATGATAATCGTTTATTATCCATGCTAGAATTGTACTGATAGGAAACTCAGATACATAGACAACACCATGTCCCTAGTAAGCCTCTCGTTGACTAGCTCGTTGATCAATAGATGGTTACGGTTTCCTGACCATGGACATTGGATGTCATTGATAACGGGATCACATCATTAGGAGAATGATGTGATGGCCAAGACCCAATCCTAAACCTAGCACAAGATCATGTAGTTCGTATGCTAAAGCTTTTCTAATGTCAAGTATCATTTCCTTAGACCATGAGATTGTGCAACTCTCGGATACCGTAGGACTGCTTTGGGTGTGCCAAACGTCACAACGTAACTGGGTGGCTATAAAGGTACACTACAGGTATCTCCGAAAGTGTCTGTTGGGTTGGCACGAATCGAGACTGGGATTTGTCACTCCGTGTAAACGGAGAGGTATCTCTGGGCCCACTCGGTAGGACATCATCATAATGTGCACAATGTGATCAAGGAGTTGATCACGGGATGATGTGTTACGGAACGAGTAAAGAGACTTGCCGGTAACGAGATTGAACAAGGTATCGGGAAACCGACGATCGAATCTCAGGCAAGTATCATACTGATAGACAAAGGCAATTGTATACGGGATTGATTAAGTCCTTGACATCGTGGTTCATCCGATGAGATCATCATGGAGCATGTGGGAGCCAACATGGGTATCCACATCCCGCTGTTGGTTATTGACCGGAGAACGTCTCGGTCATGTCTGCATGGTTCCCGAACCCGTAGGGTCTACACACTTAAGGTTCGATGACGCAAGGGTTATAAAGGAAGTTTGTATGTGGTTACCGAATGTTGTTCGGAGTCCCGGATGAGATCCCAGACGTCACGAGGAGTTCCGGAATGGTCCGGAGGTAAAGATTTATATATGGGAAGTCCTGTTTTGGTCACCGGAAAAGTTTTGGGTTTTATCGGTAACGTACCGGGACCACCGGGAGGGTCCCGGGGGTCCACCAAGTGGGGCCTCCAGCCCCGGAGGCTTGCATGGGCCAAGAGTGGGAAGGGACCTGCCCCTGAGTGGGCTGGTGCGCCTCCCAAAAAGCCCAAGGCGCAGCTAGGAGGAGAAGGGGGAAACCCTAGGCACAGATGGGCCTAAGGCCCACCCTAGGGTGCGCCCCCCTCTCCCCCTCTTGGCCGCCCCCTCCATCTAGGGCTGCCGCCCCTCTAGGGGTGGGAACCCTAGAGGGGGCACACCCTCCTCCCCTCCTCCTATAAATAGTGGAGTTTTGGGGCTGCCCAACACAAGACGACTTGATCTCTCCCTGGCGCAGCCCTACCTCTCTCCTCATCATCTCTTGCGGTGCTTGGCGAAGCCCTGCTGGAGTACCACGCTCCTCCACCACCACCACGCCGTTGTGCTGCTGCTGGATGGAGTCTTCCTCAACCTCTCCCTCTCTCCTTGCTGGATCAAGGCATGGGAGACGTCACCGGGCTGTACGTGTGTTGAACACGGAGGTGCCGTCCGTTCGGCACTAGGATCATCGGTGATTTGGATCACGACGAGTATGACTCCATCAACCCCGTTCTCTTGAACGCTTCTGCTTAGCGATCTACAAGGGTATGTAGATGCACTCTCCTTCCCCTCATTGCTGGTTTCTCCATAGATAGATCTTGGTGACACGTAGGAAAATTTTGAATTTCTGCTACGTTCCCCAACAGTGGCATCATGAGCTAGGTCTATTGCGTAGATTCTATGCACGAGTAGAACACAAAGTAGTTGTGGGCATTGATTTTGTTCAATATGCTTACCATTACTAGTCCAATCTTGATTCGGCGGCATTGTGGGATGAAGCGGCCCGGACCGACCTTACACGTACTCTTACGTGAGACTGGTTCCACCGACTGACATGCACTAGTTGCATAAGGTGGCTAGCGGGTGTCTGTCTCTCCCACTTTAGTCAGATCGGATTCGATGAAAAGGGTCCTTATGAAGGGTAAATAGAAATTGGCATATCACATTGTGGTTTTTGCGTAGGTAAGAAACGTTCTTGCTAGAAACCCATAGCAGCCACGTAAAACATGCAAACAACAATTAGAGGACGTCTAACTTGTTTTTGCAGGGTATGCTATGTGATGTGATATGGCCAAAAGGATGTGATGAATGATATATGTGATGTATGAGATTGATCATGTTCTTGTAATAGGAATCACGACTTGCATGTCGATGAGTATTACAACCGGCAGGAGCCATAGGAGTTGTCTTTATTTATTGTATGACCTGCGTGTCATTGAACAACGCCATGTAATTACTTTACTTTATTGCTAACCGGTAGCCATAGTAGTAGAAGTAATAGTTGGCGAGCAACTTCATGGAGACACGATGATGGAGATCATGGTGTCATGCCGGTGACGATGATGATCATGGAGCCCCGAAGATGGATATCAAAAGGAGCAATATGATATTGGCCATATCATGTCACTATTTGATTGCATGTGATGTTTATCATGTTTATACATCTTATTTGCTTAGAACGACGGTAGTAAATAAGATGATCCCTCATTAAAATTTCAAGAAAGTGTTCCCCCTAACTGTGCACCGTTGCGAAAGTTCGTCGTTTCGAAGCACCACGTGATGATCGGGTGTGATAGATTCTTACGTTCGAATACAACGGGTGTTGACGAGCCTAGCATGTACAGACATGGCCTCGGAACACATGCAAAACACTTAGGTTGACTTGACGAGCCTAGCATGTACAGACATGGCCTCGGAACACAAGAGACCGAAAGGTCGAGCATGAGTCGTATGGTAGATACGATCAACATGAAGATGTTCACCGATGTTGACTAGTCCATCTCACGTGATGATCGGACACGGCCTAGTTGACTCGGATCATGTAATCACTTAGATGACTAGAGGGATGTCTATCTCAGTGGGAGTTCATAAGATGAACTTAATTATCCTGAACATAGTCAAAAGGACTTTGCAAATTATGTCGTAGCTCACGCTATAGTTCTACTGTTTAGATATGTTCCTAGAGAAAATTTAGTTGAAAGTTGATAGTAGCAATTATGCGGACTAGGTCCGTAAACTGAGGATTGTCCTCATTGCTTCATAGAAGGCTTATGTCCTTAATGCACCGCTCAGTGTGTTGAACCTCGAACGTCGTCTGTGGATGTTGCGAACATCTGACATACACATTTTGATAACTACGTGATAGTTCAGTTAAACGGCTTAGAATTGAGGCACCGAAGACGTTTTTGAAACGTCGCAAAACATATGAGATGTTTCGAGGGATGAAATTAGGATTTCAGGCTCGTGCCCACGTCAAGAGGTATAAGAGCTCCGACGATTTTCTTAGCCCGCAAACTAAGGGAGAAAAGCTCAATTGTTGAGCTTGTGCTCAGATTGTCTGAGTACAACAATCATTTGAATCGAGTGGGAGTTGATCTTCCAGATGAGATAGTGATGTTTCTCCGAAGTCATTACCACCAAGCTGCTAGAGCTTCGTGATGAACTATAATATATCAGGGACATATATGATGATCCTTGAGATATTCGTGATGTTTGACACCACAAAAGTAGAAATCAAGAAGGAGCATCAATTGTTGATGGTTGGTGAAACCACTAGTTTCAAGAAGGGCAAGGGCAAGAAGGGATACTTCATGAAACGGCAATTCAGCTGCTGCTCTAGTGAAGAAACCCAAGGTTGAACCCAAACCCGAAACTAAGTGCTTCTGTAATAAGGGGAACAGCCACTGGAGCAGAATTACCCTAGATACTTGGTAGATGAGAAGGCTGGCAAGGTCGATAGAAGTATATTGGATATATATTGTGTTAATGTGTACTTTACTAGTACTCCTTGTAGCACCATGGTATTAGATGCTGGTTCGGTTGCTAAATGTTAGTAAACTCGAAATAAAAGCTACGGAATAAACGGAGACTAGCTAAAGGTGAGCTGACGATATGTGTTGGAAGTGTTTCCAATGTTGATATGATCAAGCATCGCATGCCCCCTCTACCATCGAGATTGGTGTTAAACCTAAATAATTGTTATTTGGTGTTTGCGTTGAGCATAGACATGATTGGATTATGTCTATCGCAATACGGTTATTCATTTAAGGAGAATAATGGTTACTCTGTTTATTTGAATAATACCTTCAATGGTCTTGCACCTAAAATGAACGGTTTATTGAATCTCGATCATAGTGATACACATGTTCATGCCAAAAGATATAAGATAGTAATGATAGTACCACCTACTTGTGGCACTGCCACTTAAGTCATATCGGTATAAAACGCATGAAGAAGCTCCATGTTGATGGATCTTTGGACTCACTCATTTTTTGAAAAGTTTGAGACATGCGAACCATGTCTATTGGTGTATATGCATGAAGAAACTCCATGCAAATGGACCGTTTGGACTCACTTGATTTTGAATCACTTGAGACATGCAAATCATACCACATGGGCAAGATGACTGAAAGCCTCGTTTTCAGTAAAATGGAACAAGAAAGCAACTTGTTGGAAGTAATACATCTTGATGTGTGCAGTCCAATGAGTGCTGAGGCGTGTAGTGGATATCGTTAGGTTCTTACTTCACAGATGATTTGAGTAGATGTTGAGTATATTTACTTGATGAATCACGAGCCTGAATTATTGAAAGGTTCAAGTAATTTCAGGGTGAAGTTGAAAGATCGTCGTGACAAGAGGATAAAATATCTATGATATGATCATAGAGATGAATATCTGAATTACGAGTTTGGCACAGAATTAAGACATTGTGGAAATTGTTTCACAACTAATACAGCCCGAAACACCATAGTATGATGGTGTGTCCGAACATCATAACTGCACCCTATTGGATATGATGCATACCATGATGTCTCTTATCAAATTACCACGATAGTTTATGGGTTAGGCATTAGAGACAACCACATTCACTTTAAATAGGGCACCACGTAATCCCGATGAGATGACACCGTATGAACTATGGTTTAGAGAAACCTAAGCTGTCATTTGTTAAAAGTTTGGGGCTGCGACAGTTATGTGGAAAAGTTTCAAGCTGATAAGCTTGAACCCAAAGCGGATGAATGCATCTTCATAGGACACCCAAAACAATTGGGTATAACTCCTGTCTCAGAGCCGAAAGCAATAAGGGATTGTTTCTAGAATCGGGTCCTTTCTCGAGGAAAAGTTTCTCTCGAAAGAATTGAGTGGGAGGATGGTGGAGACTTGATAAGGTTATTGAACCGTCTCTTCAACTAGTGTGTGGTAGGGCACAGGAAGTTGTTCCTGTGGCACCTACACCAATTGAAGTGGAAGCTTATGATAGTGATCATGAAACTTCAGATCAAGTCACTACCAAACCTCGTAGGATGACAAGGATGCGTACTACTTCAGAGTGGTATGTAATCCTGTCTTGGAAGTCATGTTGCTAGACAACAATGAACCTACGAGCTATGGAGAAGCGATGGTGGGCCTGGATTCCAAAATGGCTTGAGGCCATATAATCCGAGAGAGGATCCATATATGAAAACAAAGTGTAGACTTTGGAAGAACTACTTGATGGTCGTAAGGCTGTTAGGTACATATGGGTTTTAAAAGGAAGACGGACAATGATGGTAAGTATCACCATTAAGAAAGCTCGACTTGTCATGAAGATGTTTTCCGACAAGTTCAAGGAGTTGACTACGATGAGACTTTCTCACTCGTAGTGATGCTAAGAGTCTGTTGGAATTAAATTAGCGATTACTGCATTATTTATGAAATCTTGCAGATAGGATGTCAAAACATTGTTTCCTCGATGATTTTTTGAGGAAAGGTTGTATGTGATACAGCCGGAAGGTTTTGTCAATCCTGAAAGATGCTAACAAGTATGCAAAGCTCCAGTAATCCTTCTAAGGACTGGAGTAAGCATCTCGGAGTTGGAATGTATGCTTTGATGAGATGATCAAAGTTTTTTGGTGTATACAAAGTTTATGAGAAACTTGTATTTCCAAAGAAGTGAGTGGGAGCACTATAGAATTTCTGATGGGTATATGTTGTTAACATATTGTTGATCGGAAATGATGTAGAATTTCTGGAAAGCATGCAGAGTTATTTGAAAAGTGTTTTTCAATGGAAAGCCTGGATTAAGCTACTTGAACATTGAGCATCAAGATCTATAAGGATAGATCAAAACGCTTAATGGTATTTTCAAATGAGCACATACCTTGACATGATCTTGAAGGTGTTCAAGATGGATCAGTCAAAGAAGGAGTTCTTGCCTGAGTTGTAAGGTATGAAGTTAAGACTTAAAGCTCGACCACGGCAGAAGAAAGAGGAAGGACGAAGGTCGTCCCCTATGCTTTTGTCATAGGCTCTCTATAGTATGCTATGCTGTGTGCCGCACCTGAAGTGTGCCTTGCCATGAGTCAGTCAAGGGGTACAAGAGTGATCCAAGAATGGATCACAGGACAGTAGTCAAAGTTATCCTTAGTAACTAGTGGACTAAGGAATTTTCTTGATTATGGAGGTGGTAAAAAGAGTTCGTCGTAAAGGGTTACGCCGATGCAAACTTTGACACTAATCCAGATTATTCTAAGTAGTAAAGTGGATTCGTATAGTAGAACAGTTATTTGGAATAGCTCCAAATAGAACGTAGTAGCTGCATCTAGGAGATGACATAGAGATTTGTAAAGCACACACGGATCTGAAAGATTCAGACCCGTTGACTATAACATCTCTCACAAGCATAACATGATCAAACCCAGAACTCATCGAGTGTTAATCACATGGTAATTTGAACTAGATTATTGACTCTATTAAACTCTTTGGGTGTTAGTCACATGGGGATGTGACCTTGAGTGTTAATCACATATCGATGTGAACTGGATTATTGACTCTAGTGCAAGTGGGAGACTGTTGGAAATATGCCCTAGAGGCAATAATAAATTGATTATTATTATATTTCCTTGTTCATGATAATCGTTTATTATCCATGCTAGAATTGTATTGATAGGAAACTCAGATATATGTGTGGATACATAGACAACACCATGTCCCTAGTAAGCCTCTAGTTGACTAGCTCGTTGATCAATAGATGGTTACGGTTTCCTGACCATGGACATTGGATGTCATTGATAACGGGATCACATCATTAGGAGAATGATGTGATGGACAAGACCCAATCCTAAGCCTAGCACAAGATCATGTAGTTCGTATGCTAAAGCTTTTCTAATGTCAAGTATCATTTCCTTAGACCATGAGATTGTGCAACTCTCGGATACCGTAGGAGTGCTTTGGGTGTTCCAAACGTCACAACATAACTGGGTGGCTATAAAGGTACACTACAGGTATCTCCAAAAGTGTCTGTTGGGTTGGCACGAATCGAGACTGGGATTTGTCACTCCGTGTAAACGGAGAGGTATCTCTGGGCCCACTCGGTAGGACATCATCATAATGTGCACAATGTGATCAAGGAGTTGATCATGGGATGATGTGTTACGGAACGAGTAAAGATACTTGCCGGTAACGAGATTGAACAAGGTATCGGGATACCGACGATCGAATCTCGGGCAAGTATCGTACCGATAGACAAAGGGAATTGTATACGGGATTGATTAAGTCCTTGACATCGTGGTTCATCTGATGAGATCATCGTGGAGCATGTGGGAGCCAACATGGGTATCCAGATCCCGCTGTTGGTTATTAACCGGAGAACGTCTCGGTCATGTCTGCATAGTTCCCGAACCCGTAGGGTCTACACACTTAAGGTTCGATGACGCAAGGGTTATAAAGGAAGTTTGTATGTGATTACCGAATGTTGTTCGGAGTCCTGGATGAGATCCCGGACGTCATGAGGAGTTCCGGAATGGTCCGGAGGTAAAGATTTATAAATGGGAAGTCCTATTTTGGTCACCGAAAAGTTTTGGGTTTTATCGGTAACGTACCGGGACCACCGGGAGGGTCCCGGGGGTCCACCAAGTGGGGCCTCCAGCCCCGGAGGCTTGCATGGGCCAAGAGTGGGAAGGGACCAGCCCCTGAGTGGGCTGGTGCGCCTCCCACAAAGCCCAAGGCGCAGCTAGGAGGAGAAGGGGGAAACCCTAGGCACAGATGGGCCTAAGGCCCACCCTAGGGCGCGCCCCCTCTCCCCCTCTTGGCCGCCCCCCTCCATCTAGGGCTGCTGCCCCTCTAGGGGTGGGAACCCTAGAGGGGGCGCACCCTCCTCCCCTCCTCCTATAAATAGTGGAGTTTTGGGGCTGCCCAACACAAGACGATTTGATCTCTCCCTGGCGGAGCCCTACCTCTCTCCTCATCATCTCTTGCGGTGCTTGGCGAAGCCCTGCTGGAGTACCACGCTCCTCCACCACCACCACGCCGTTGTGCTGCTGCTGGATGGAGTCTTCCTCAACCTCTCCCTCTCTCCTTGCTGGATCAAGGCATGGGAGACGTCACTGGGCTGTACGTGTGTTGAACACGGAGGTGCCGTCCGTTCGGCACTAGGATCATCGGTGATTTGGATCACGACGAGTACGACTCCATCAACCCCGTTCTCTTGAACGCTTCCGCTTAGCGATCTACAAGGGTATGTAGATGCACTCTCCTTCCCCTCGTTGCAGGTTTCTCCATTGATAGATCTTGGTGACACGTAGGAAAATTTTGAATTTCTGCTACGTTCCCCAACATCCTCTTGGCCGGCCGCCCCCCTTGAGCCTTTATATACGGAGGCAGGGGCACCCCCTAGAGACAGAAGTTGATCCACGTGATCATATTCTTAGCCGTGTGCGGTGTCCCCTTCCACCATAGTCCTCGATAATATTGTAGCAGTGCTTAGGCGAAGCCCTGCGACATTAGTACATCAAGATTGTCACCACGCCGTCGTGCTGATGGAACTCTTCCCCGACACTTTGCTAGATCGGAGTCCGGGGATCGTCATCGAGCTGAACGTGTGCTAGAACTCGGAGGTGCCGTAGTTTCGGTGCTTGATCGATCGGGCCGTGAAGACGTACGACTACATCAACCTAATGCTTCCGTTGTCGATCTACAAGGGTACGTAGATCACACTCTCCCCTTTCATTGCTATGCATCACCATGATCTCGCGTGTGCGTAGGAAAATTTTGAAATTACTACGTTCCCCAAAAGATAAAACAACGGTCGCCTGCTACTATCTGTAAGTAGTACTACTTCTGTCATTAAGTTTCTCTATATAGCTTAGCTCTTTCATTGCATGTATTTATAATCATCCTCACTATATTATGCAGATTGAAGATCGCTGAATTGAAGAAAAGACAAGTCGGTGATATTGGGTTCATTAACACATATCTCATAGATGCAACTCAGGTTAAATTTCATGCCTCAGCTACCGAGGCCAACTTGCTACGATTGTTCGTAACAAATGAAAACAAAGATATAATACTCTTTTCTTACAACTTCAAGTGAGTGTTACTGTCTTGTGCGTATTCGGTTCCCCTTATATATTAGTCAAGGTTATAGTAATGTAATTGATGAGTTATGCATGCATGTGCAGTTTCCACTATATTCTCCTAGAGATTAAGCTTGAGCAGGGACTAGTAACCGTCTTAGACTCAAGACGAAAAGATCCCCAGGACTATGCAGACATGACTCAAATACTCGAGAAGTAAGTTAAATCGATCATTATCCACCATATCAGCAACTTTGTTCATTTCCTGATATATCAAGTAATTGTTTTCTTTGTCTGCCAAGGTTTGGAGAAAATTCACCAGAAAAGCTCCGGGACTGCCGAAGGAGCTGCAATTTAGACACCCGAAAGTAAGTACTATAGTAGCATTTTAAGCGCATCTACTAGTCATTCAAGCACTAATTTCATCAATACTATTTGGCATTCTTATTTATCAGTTTGGTTAACCTCTATTTCTTATAAAGTGGTTGTGGCAGGAACAAGGGAATAATTTCTGTGGATACTACGTTTGCGAGTCCATCCGCCACACGACCTGTGAGCGGGGCTACACTGACGAACAATATGAAGTACGTAAATAACAACATTCATAATTTTTTTATTACCATCATTTGTGTTGAGTTTCATTCATTCATATATATATATATATATATATATATATATATATATATATATTGACCCCCTTCTTTAAGTTAGATGTTTCGGAAGCGGGATGAACTCCTAGCACCAGCTCGCATGCGAGCAATTCAAGAGGAATTGGCGGCATTCTTTCTTGACCATGTGTTCCCTGAAGACGGAGAATTCTATGTGGACCCTGAGTCCGTATGATTATATTTGTAACAGATAATTATTGTATATATGTAGCCGGTAGTGTCAGATAGATATACGAGAACTTGTTGTTCGACCAATCTCTCGGAGAAGGAGAGGTGGTCGATATCACTTCTCTCTGTATGCATATATGTTCATGATGATCTTCTGTTTCCTTCGTTTGCTTACTAGCTAGCTAGCGTGTCTAGTCCTCTCTATACGTATGTATAGTACGTAGCGTCGACCAAGCACGGACATAAGAGAGGACACTTCTCTCTATTAATTACAGCTAGCTAACACAATATATGAAACACCTAAATTAACCCCCCAAAACCCCCAATCCCCCCCCTTTAAAAAAACAAAAACCTGAGCCACAGAAATGCTGACGCGTGGATGCCTATTGGTCCCGGTTGGTGCCACCAACCAGGAGCAAATGGTCTCCTGCCTGGGCTCTGCGCACTGCCCACGTGGAGGCCCATCCGTCCCGGTTCTGGATTGAACCGGGACTAAAGGGTCGGGGCATTAGTACCGACACTTTAGTCCCGGTTCAGGAACCAGGACTAAAGGCCCTTACGAACCGGGACTATAGGCCCTTTTTCTACCAGTGACATTTAATCCGGCCCTTCAAATGTTTGCGGACGCATCAGTGCGCACAGACTAGATATTTCTCATTTTATCGCGTCCACGGCCGTATACCTCATATCTGATCCCCCATATTCATGCAACTCATGCAACGTTAAAAATAAACCTACATAAATCAACAAACTAGCAGCAAACAAATTTAAATGGGGCATAGTTTACATCAAAGTGGTCATCGGACAAGCAAAATACAAAAAAAACTCGTACGAAGGAGGACAGAGGAAATCATCATTTTCTTGTCGACCCCTTTCCCTTGCGGTCGATGGTGCTACTTTAGCCCTCCGTGTAGGCATCGGTAACTGGAGGGTCATCGTCGTCGGAGTTGGATATGTCGCTGACGTCCGAGTGGTCGTCTGAGGAGATTTGCGCGGCCAGCCTCTGGAGCAAGCACTTCAGCTCCTGGGCGTGCCGCAGTGCCTTCACCTTTGCCGGCGCCTGCACTGTTTCTTCATGCTCCGACAACTCGATGGTGAGCCGGAGTGCTATGGCATTCTTGCGTCGGAGCCACCGCACATTCATCTCTCCCGACGTCAGGGAGCGGCGGAGGACCAACTCAAGGAACGCGTCCTAGGGATCCATCAGCACACACGTGCTTGCCCGGTGCCTCGCCAATGCCTCCCCCACCGCCGCCCTCTCCCTCGCCTATTAGCGTTCAAGGCATGTGGCCTCCGCCTGTGTCTTCCTCCGCACCAGCGCTAGCGAGAGAACAAGCACCCAACGGTGGCTAGGCCGTGGACGCCCTCCGGAGGTGGCAGAGAAGGGGCAATGGGGTGGCATACCTGGAGTGGTGCGAAAGGGCGAAGCTGCGCGCCGGACAGGAGGGGCCGGCAACGTCGCCCGCACTGCGTCGCTGGGCGACGCGTCGGGGGCGGCACGTCGGGACATGAGCTTCCGCTACTGCTTCCCTGATTCAGTTGCGATCGACGGAGTGCGATCTCCTCCACGTTGTTCGGCTTTGATTTAGTTCAGACTTTTGAATGAGTTGACTGGTGCATGAATTCAATATGGTATCCGAGCCAAGAGGTTTTAAGTTCAAGACCCTGCCAACGTAGTATTAAATAAAATCGAGTCTGCGGCCTACATCGATACCACGTCTAAGGACTAAAATAGTCTAGACGTGAGAGGGAGTGCTGAAATATATTGTCCGCCTCACTCCATCAATTCAAACGTTTGGATGAGTTGGCACATGGCGGAAGCGCCCAGCCCTCCCCATATTCGCTCTAGATTTAGACTAAATATGAGGGGTGCCGGACCACCTAACGGTTTGGAGCCGGTTCGAGATTGCCGGCTACAGATGCTCTTAGAGGATGGCCTTTTCCTATCTCTGAATTCTGATACACACAGTTATAGGTTCCGTGGCTGACTTCCGCGGCTTCCTGAACTCGTTGTCCGTTTTGTGAAGCTGCAGGGAAGAATGTAAACAGAATGTTAAGGGCATCTCCAGCCGCGCCCCCAACAGGCCCCCAGACCACTTTTTCGGTGCCGGCGCCGAAAAAACGGCCTAGTCGCGCCCCCAGGACGCCGAAAATCGACGGTTCGGACCTTTTTTCCACCCGGCGGTCACAGGTCGAACCCGACGCGCTGGGGAGCAGTTGGGGGCTCCGGCGCTAGGGAAAAGCACGCCTGGCCCACACTGATAGGGGAAAAGTCAAGGTTTTCTTTCCCCGACTCGCCTCGCACCCCCCGCGCCCTCAGCCACCACTAGCTATATCCCGGCGACGGCCGCCGCCCTAGTCCGCTAGATAGCCATTCCCCGCCGGAAAATAGCAGCGCTTGGCCACGGCAGCCCCTTCCACAGCAGCTGGGCGTTTCCGGCCGCGAAGGCGCAGTTTAACGGCAGGTACACGCCCACCGAGCGCAAGGTGTTCGGCGTTTTGCCTGTCTCGGCGATGGACTCGGATGAGGAGGAGGAGCTCGCCACGCTGCTAGAGGAGGAAGCCGCGACCGACGTCCAGGAAGAAGAGCATCTCATGGTGCTCGCCGCCCTCGCCCAGCTGCTGGCGAGCAATGAAAAGCCGCAGCGAGGTGGCTCGGCGCCGGGGCGGGTGAAAGCAAAGAACTGGCATCGTCTCCAAGGCTACTGCATGCTCTACTTCGACTACTTCGCCGATGCTCCACTTCATGGTGAGAGAACATTTCGGCGGCGTTATCGGATGAGCCGAAAGCTCTTCCTCAGAATTGTGAATTCCATCCGGGAGGTCGACAACTACTTCAAGTGCAAGATGGATTGCACTGGCGCTCTTGGATTCACCTCCATCCAAAAGTGCACGACAGCGATGAGGATGCTTGCATATGGAGCTCGCAGTGATTCACTCGACGACTATGGGCGCATGGCCGAGTCCACCAGCATAGAGTGTTTCTACAAGTTCTGTCAGACAGTGGTGGCAGTGTTTGGGCCACAATACTTGAGAACACCCAATGCGGAAGACACTGTTCGGATCCTAGCCCAGAATGTAGCAAGAGGATTTCCTGGGATGCTTGGAAGCATCGACTGCATGCATTGAAAATGGAAGAACTGCCCATTTGGTTGGCAGGGGATGTACAAAGGCGCCAAAGGCGGTTGCAGTGTGGTGCTTGAGGCGGTAGCCACACAGGACCTCTGGATTTGGCACTCCTTCTTTGGTATGCCAGGAACTCACAATGACATCAACATGCTGCAGTGCTCTCCTGTTTTTGCCAAGCTCGTTGAGGGCCATTCTCCTCCGGTGAACTTCGAGATCAATGGGCACCAATACAACAAGGGGTACTACCTAGCAGATGGCATCTATCCGAGATGGTCGACATATGTGAAGACGATCTCAAACCCTGTGCCAGGAGGCAAGAACGCCTGGTTTGCGAAAGTTCAGGAGGCTTGCCGGAAGGATGTCGAGCGGGCATTTGGTGTGCTTCAATCTCGATTCGCTGTTGTT
The DNA here is from genome assembly GCA_034509565.1 of Triticum monococcum. Taxonomy (NCBI): domain Eukaryota; kingdom Viridiplantae; phylum Streptophyta; class Magnoliopsida; order Poales; family Poaceae; genus Triticum; species Triticum monococcum. The sequence continues at coordinate 706,965,643 of CM067842.1, read as the reverse complement.
CGGTACCCCGCTCAGACCTGGTCCAAAGATCAAATGTGGGAGATCATGACTTGCTGTGTCATCTTGCACAACATGATCATCGAGAGCGAGCAAGAAGACCCAGTGTTTGACACTGAACCATACTACAGGCAGGGTCCTCTAGCCGAAGTTGATCACCAGATACCGGCAACTTGGACTGCCTATCTCAGTATGCGTCAGGAGATCCGAGACCCACAGGTGCATCAGCAACTGTAGAAAGATCTGACTGAGCACCTAAGGAGGCTGAAGGGGGACGCCGTGTGATGAAATACGAGTTTTTATTTGTTGAACTATATAATTTGTATTGAACTATTTGTTGTTGTACTATTTTGTTGAAGTATTTGATTTTTCTGTGATGAAATATGTGATAAGAAATAATTGTGTTGATAATTGAACGCCGAGACACGGCGAAACCACGCCGAATATGGGCCTATTCTCGCCCATATGGACCCTTTATTCGCCGAAATTAGGCTATAAAGTGGGCCAATTTCGGCGCCTAGGAGCGACGACTGGGCGCAAAATCACCCCAGCGCCGAGTGTATCGCCGGCTCGCCCCGAGGGAGCGATTTTTATGCGTCCTGGAAGGGGCGAACGGCTGAAGATGCCCTAACGCGTTGCTTCAGCTTGCAGCTATGCACCGGCGACATCAACACTCCAGGAGTCCCGGTTCAACCGGCGCTGGACTCGCTACTACACCGTCAGGCTATATCCATGATTCCTCGATGTGCTACGGCAAATCCGCAGCTAACTAGTTACTCCCTCAGTCTTATAATATAAGATCATTTTGCAAGCTAAAACTAGTTGGCTAACTAGTTGTAGAGCTGAACTTTCCTGGGCCTCGCCCGCCATGATATATGCCTGTTCCTTCCTTCCTGCTCCCTCCTGTTGGACGGACCGCGTGTTGTCGCATTGTTCCGCGGGATCAAAAGATAAGAAACAGTAGTTCTAGACTGGTCAGTGGGGAGCAGAGCTGATGCATGTTGTCCCTGAATTTCTACACCGTCAAAGCTATCCTTTATGGAGTTATATATGCGGTGCTGGAAATCCACAGCTAGCTACTGTAACTAGATATACATAGAGCTGAATTTTCCCGAGCCAGGCTCGTCCACCATGATATGCGCTTGTTCCTTCCTTTCTGCTTTCTTCTGTTGGATCATGTGTTGCCTTTCTTTCCCCGGGATCAACAAGAAAGATCTACGTAGGAAACAGTAGTTCTATACTGGCGAGTGGCAAGAGAGCGACAAAGCTCTAGATTCCAGTCTTCCAGAATGTCGAGGCGTCTGCGAGTCATTGGCCAGCGTTTAATTGGGCGAGGTGATTGGACAGGCTACTGTGGAATTAATTAGCGTGTCTATGTAGCGTTGGATCAGTGACCCCAGCCTCCAGGTTAATGAGCGAGTCAATCAGGCCTGCACGGCTTGTTAATTTCTGTCAAAAGGTCTGGGTCAGTGGCCGTGTGGTACACTTTACTTCCATTTTCGGCATGCTGAATTTTCTAGCCAGGGTTGTTCAGGGCAGGGACGAAAGGTAGAAGGCGGTAATGACTTCCACGCGGTACCAAGTTTCCCAGTGTCATAGTCGGACGGGAGAATATTATTGGCTGTAAACAGCCGCGATGCTATCGCTAGGGTTCCACGGGTTTTGGTCTTTCTTGTGCTCTGGCAGACTAATTGCAGTTGTTTGAGTCGTCTGTTCTCGAGTTGGGACTCTGTTTTATTTCGCCTGGCTATTTACGTACGTTGCACTCCATGCAGTGCATGCTTCGATCTGAATCCTCGCCGGATGGCAACGTGTTACGTACATCAACTTTTATTATGTAAAGGTCTCAGTCAACACTAGTAAAAAATAGGGCTTTGGTTCAGGCCGGGCTAACCCATTAGTCCCGGCATTGGTCCCGGTTCGTGAACCCAAGGGCCGGCCGGGCCACGTGGGCCATTGGTCCCGGTTCATCTGAACCTTTTGGTCCCGATTGATGGGATGAACCGGGACCAATGGGCCTCGCTCCTGGCCCACAACCATTGGTCCCGGTTTGTGCCTCAAACCGGGACTAAAGATTAGACCTTTAGTCCCGGTTTGAGACACGAACCGGGACTAATGGGGTTGAGACCTTTAGTCCCGGTTCGTGCCACGAACCGGTACTAAAGGTCCCATTTTTAAACTCTACCCCCTCCCCCCGCGTGGATCGCCTTTTCAGTTTTAAAAAAAATAAAAAAATGATGGAAATGTCAAAAAAATAAAAGAAAATAAGTTTCCCATGTGATATGTGGTCTAGTTCTTGGGAAAATTTGCAAATGTGAATTTTGACTTTATTTGCAAAATCTCTCTGAAATTTGTAAAAATGGGCATAATTTTTACATACTAACTCAGATGAAAAAAATTTATATGAAAAATCATCTACTCGAAAAGTTGGCCGAACAATGGTCAAACTAATTATTCTAGAATATTAGTGTTACTAAATAATTATTTCAGTTATTTCAATTTTGGTCAAATCTGGTCAAACTGTGGTCAAACAATGGTCAAACTAATTATTCAAGAAATATTAGTGTTACTAAATATAAAACAATAGTTTCAAAATAAAACTATGAAATGTGTCACTTCATACTCAAGCAAAATTCTTGAAGGTTAATAGGATTGACATCTTAGTATTGTCAGAAAAACAACAAGTGCAGACTTGAAGCGAGGGAGAATAGAACCCGGAAGTTAAGCGTGCTCAGGCTGGGAGAGTGGGAGGATGGGTGACCGTTCGGAAAGTTAGATGATTTGAAATGATGAGGGGTGATTAGAGGATAAATTGAGAAGTGATAAGGGGTGGTGATTACAGACTAGAGGTTAAAATAATTCAGAAATTTGAAAATAAAAAAAAATTCAAAAAAAATCATAAAATTTCCTTTAGTCCCGGTTGGTGTTACCAACCGGGACTAAAGATGGAGTTCCACATGGCCGCGTCCTTTAGTCCCGGTTCTGATTGAACCGGAACTAGAGGGATAGGTATTAGCACCGACCCTTAGGAACCGGGACAACAGACCCTTTTTCTACCAGTGCAGATCATGTACGAGCCGTTAGATCTCCTATGCACGGCAAACGAAAAGTACGTGACCCAAAAAAATCGAGAAAATTCGGGGGTTGCTGTAAAGTGAAGCTGTGTTGCTTCTGAAGTTTTTCTTTTTGTGTTGCTTCTGAAGTTACTGACACAGAATACGGGTACAATTGACACGTAGCCACAAAGAAAATAAATGCCACACGTACGTACTCTTACTAGTATTAAGGGTTAGTAAAACCAAACCGCCTAGAGGCCAATGCATCGTGACGCGCGAGTCAGCGTCAATATCACGACCGGTCCAATGGTCGATATTTTTACGTTTGCGCATGCAGAACTAGCAGAATACCTGATGATCTCGTGGACGCCTTCAAAGGTCCAAAGCAAAACCGCGATCGATCGACCGGGCGACGATGTCCATCGGGTGCTACGGGACGAGCGCTCCCCTCCTGCAAAGTACGACCCAACTCCATGCTGTGCGTGCGGCATGATTAGTACTACTCCGTGTCCGTGGCTACAGTCGCGGTCACGCCGCCAAACAGCCCGGGTGCTGGTGGTCCGGCGGTGGCGGTATGCGACCGATACCTCGTCCTCGTGGTCGTGGCATGGAGACGGGTCCGGATGGAGACTTTTGCAAAGGCAACAAGATGGTGATCAACCCCTGATGCAACGCCAAAGCCACTATCACGTGTTGAGGAAAAAGGCCGAGTACCCAGCCAAATTGCTACCCCGCCACCGGGATGGACGAAACTTGTTGATGGTGCTTAATTTCTCAGAGAAGGATGGCAATGGGTGTACAGGTATGGTTCTAAGGGACGAACAAGGTCCAGCTGCCGTTTTCTTACTACATGCTCCAGCGCCCTAGAAGCAGAAGTTGCAGCTTGCCTGGAGGGTGTCTTTCTCACGCTGGATTGTAGTCAGCTTCCCCTTATCCTGGAGACATATAGCACATTAGCACTGTCGTTGATACCATGATCAGCGACTCTTCTACGTCGCCTGTCCCGGCCCTCGTCAACGAAGTTCGACTGCGATCGACAAAGTGCGATGCGGAGGGCGATCTCCTCGACGTCGTCCGGATCCACATCTCGCAACAAGCTCTTTCAGTCGGAGTCGCCGCTGAAGCCCGAGTTGCTGCCGTCACTCGCCTTAGATCGGACTGGAAGAGGAGGGGACGAAGAGAGTGGAGTGGTGGACTGGAGTGGACTATGGTCTACGTTTGGTCGGGATTGAGAATATATGCGGGGTCCATGCGGGCCACGGTAGGCCGACTGACATGACGGAAACACCCGAAGCCTCCGCATATTCACTCTAAATTTAGACCGAATATGAGGGGTTTCGGACGGCCGATCGTATTGGGTCGGTTTGAGAGCCCTGTTATACATGCTCTTAGAAAATGGCATTTTTTGATCTCTAAATTCTGAAACACCCAGTTACAGATTACATGACTGACTTCCGTGGCTTCCAGAAATCGTTGTTTATTTTGCGAAGCTGCGGGAAGAATGTAAAGGGCATCCCCAATGGCAACCGATGAATTTCCTCCTGCATTCATCCACGGACAGAAGGGACCAGTCCGTAGACACGGATGTGGGAGGCGCCATCCAACACTAGCCGCATACGTTTCAAACTCTTTTTCCACAAACCTGATGAAATTCATGCAAACTTGATCAGATTTCATATAAACATGACGGATTTCATACAAACCGGACAAAAACGGTTACATTTTGGACATATTTTCAACTAAAAATATAAAACTATGTGCACGTATTGTCGTGTAGAGCTCCACTCCCATGACGAGAATACACTACACTAGTTTACGGCCGGTTGAGGCGGATCCCTTTGTCTTCCCCTTGTCCGGCAGCTCGCTAACCGGACTGCCGGGAGTCCCGGAGGCATATTCTTCCCCTGTATCTTCCCTATGTCTGGCTACGCCGCTCATGGGAGTGGCAAAGAGGGTGCTTCAGCCGGTGGGGAAGGTGCTTTCATGGAGCCCATATGGGTGTGCCCAGGATGATTTGAGATAAAGACCGATAGGTCACCGGCTGTACAAGACGGCGCCGCGCCGATGGTGGCCTCCATGAGGTACAAGCGGCGACGGCCTCCCGTGTTCTATTTCTCCTGGATGATTGCGGCAGGCGCGGACGTGCTGGCTGCCACCTCATCGACATCTGCGCGGCCGACTTCTTTCTCTGCATGAGTGGTGCGGCTACACGCGCGTCGACGGCGGATGGCGTGGTCGCAAGCACTAGAGGCGGCGATGCCCGTGCCGGGATGGAGCAACTCGCCACTCCTCCACGAGCTGGCTTCGAGTGGCGAGTTGCTGGACCACGCACCGGCTTGGGGCGACAACTTGCTCCATCAGGCAGGGCGTGGGAGGTGGAGCAGCGAGTTGCCTCGTTCGCATCCGGCGGGCTCGGCGGGCCACCCAACCAGCTTTTGTGTCGGAGAACCGCTCTTCCAGCTCGTCAGGCCATCGAAAGAGTGAAGAAAATGGTGGAAGCAGGAGATGGGGAGCGGCGGAGTGGTGCGATTCTTGCTCGGCTAGAGGACGGACGGGTGGAGCTTGCCCGACATTGCGTTTAATGCCAGCCCGCTCGTGAACGAAAGTGTGGCCGGATTAGGTTTCTCGGCTTCCATGCGTTTAAATGGCGCCAGGAGGCGTGTTCAACCGGACGTGCAGTAGGCGGCGCACTCGGTCGGCGCAACGCTTCAATAGCGGAGGTAGTGAGAGGTCACGTCCGCCCTGAGCCGCCTTCAGTGTGGAGGGGCGCACTCTACAATGGCATGAATGCGGACAGCTGGATGACAGGTGGAAAGCGCGCGGGGGCGGGGTGGGGTTTTTGGTGGGCCAGGGCGGTCGAAAGAGGACTTGGGAGCGACCCGGACTCTCGCAAAGCTTCATCACATTTGTCTCCGGTTTATGGGGAAAAACGCGTCCGGACCGCGTCACGGATCGATGCAGGACCGCGTTAGATGGCTTCTGCGGCCCGAACAGCGCGGTCCAGATGCATGCGAAAGATTTGAGGGTTGGCTTGGAGACATAACGTTGACGGGGTGCTTGAGCTTGCTGCTATTATGTACCGCCGACATCAACAGACCGCAGGAGTCCTGGTCCACAACCGACGCTGGACTCGTTACTGCACAGCTATCCTTGATGCGCTCCTGGAAAACCCACACCTACTGCTATACTAGCTAGGAGTAACTAACTAGCTGTAGAGCTGAACTTTCCTGGGCCTCGCCCGCCATGACATGTCCCTGTTCTTCTTCCTTCCCGTTTCCTTGTGTTGTCGCGCTCGTTTCGTGGGATGAAAAGATAAGAAACAGTAGTTCTAGACCGGTCAGTGAGTGGCCAAGCTGATACATGCTGTAACTAGATTTACACGTAGAGCTGAATTTTCCAAAGCCAGCCTCGCGTCAAGCATGATAGGTGCTTGTTCCTTCCTTTCTGTTTCCTTCTGTTGGATCATACGTTGCCTTTCTTCCCCGTGAAGGATCAACAAGAAAGATCTACTATGAAACGGTAGTTCTAGACTGGCAAGTGAGCGACAAAGTATCTACCTAGCTTTGCTCCAAGGAAAAAGGAATGATAAAACAGCAAAAAAATCGAACAGCTAGTAGCTTGTGGATGACCTGGGATGTACTGTGTGCATGCTCTAGAACGTCGGGTCGTCTGCGCCTGCGCGTCAATCGCCAACGTTTAACTGGGCGAGGTGATTGGACAGGTTACATGTAGAATTAACTGACCCCGGCCTGCAGGTTAATGCATGAGCGAGTCAGGCCTGCACGGCTGGCTTCTGTCAAAAGGTTTGGGTCGGGGACCGTGTTGTGCAGTTTGCCTACATTTTAGGCATGCTGAATTGTCTACCTATGGCTTTTTAAGGCAGGGACGAAAAGTACAAGTCGGTAATGACTTGTGACTTCCGCGCGGTAGCGAAGCTCCGGTAGTGCCACACTACCACGTGACCGTGGTAGAATAACTGCAATGTTTTGAATCGTCTGTTGTCAAGTACTTTTTTCCGATAAAGGACATTTTCATTATCTCAGAATATAGCATTAAATGGATACAAAGCATTATAAGTAACACACAGCCTCTATAAAAGTAGAATGCACACAACCAAACACATAAAGTCTGACAAAAATAAAGAAAAAAACCGACAAATTGGCGACAGTAAACTCATATAGACCGACATTATGCATATGTCAAAAGGGATGGTAAACCGATCTGGAGATTATGCTGTCATCCATGTTGGGTAAAAACCTCTATAGCCACCTGATTCAACCGAGTACACATCGCCTTGAACAACGGTTGGTACTCCGCTCGATGTAGCATAGACCACGTATGAAGCGAGTGCGTACAACAGAAAATAACCTACAAAGGAGAAGCATTTTTTCACTGAAAACCAAATCACTTCTACATAGTCAAAGCGACTATAGTAAGGCATACCTCCTACCCTTATTAGCATTTTGAACCTATTTGAAATATTGTCCAACCAATGACCAAAAATATTGACGACACTTGGGGGCGTATACAAATTTGATGCTATTTGGATGATTGATCACGTAGAACGTGCAAACTGCATTGGAAAAAGATGTGTTTGATTGTCTCTTCATGAATACAAAAACAACACTTCTTACTCCCTGGCTAGTTGCGCCATGCGAGGTTGTACTTTCGTTAGAATAACTCCCCTACAAAGATACCACATGAAGATTCTAATTTTTTGTGTAATTTTTGACTTCCACATTTTCTTGTTATTACTCATTGGTATCTCAGAATGCGCGAGCGCGCAATACATAGAGTCCACTGTGAAATACCTAGACGTAGTAAGGTTCCAGCGAAACACATCGCGACCTTGTGTCAAATTGATCAAATCCAAACGGGATAAAAAATTATGCCCTGACATAAGTCAGGGGCCAATCAAATCCCGCCTAAACAAAATATTGGGCCGGGATGAACTGAGCACCTGCGGAATAGTTTTATTCTTATCGCAAACAATGTTGTACAAAGCTAGATATTGTTCTTGGAGACTGGCATTGCCTAGCCAGATGTCTTCACAGAAACGAATCTACGACACGTCATTTATCGCAAAAGACCCAAAGCGGAAGATATGTTTCTTTGTTGCCATTAGGCCAGCCCAAAAATGTGAGTCACAATGTTTTCAATATGCCTGAGAAACTGTCTTTTGGTCTAGATACTTATTGCGCAACATAATTTACCAAACATCATTCTCAGTAAGAAGTTTAAGAAACCACTTACTATGTGTTTACTTCGCCTGGCTAGCCTGAGGTGACGGCGATTGTGAGCGTACGTTGCACTCCGGGCAGTGCGTGCATGCTTGAGAAGTGAGTGGCTGCACACGGTGGCAGCTATATCCATCAACGGAATGACGGTTCCCAACGTTACTTTGTGTATAGCATCAATCAATAGTTTTCTTCTCAACGTGTAGCGTGCACTAGAAGATGTCACGCGTTTTGTTGTGCCGTTCTTCGTTCATGGGTTCACTCTTCAGGTGGTTGTACCATGGCTGGTCGTTTGATTATGGACTATAGTTATGTTATATGATTGGTGCTTTTCCTTGTGGTGGTTTCCTCGTTTTTTCACTGAAGGAAGGGTTTAGGCGTGAGGAGAAGATATCCTTAGTTACATATATGGCGTATGATTTTTGGGGAAATTCTATGTGCTAACCACAGAGCAAATCGTGCATCCACCACCGAACGTACCAGTGCCGGGCTGCGATAGGATGTTTACAGCGTCCAGGCAAAATGTTCACAAGCTATCATATATATATTTTTAGGGGAAAAAGCTGCCTGTATTACTTAGTGAGCCATAACATCATCCAACATAGCATCACGAATACATGAAGGAAAAACATGAAACCAAGTTTTGCATAAACCTAACAGGCAGCCCTCCCTAGATAAAAAATGAGCAACTTTGTTTGCATCACGTCTAGTCCAAATCACCCGATATTGGGCGACACCAGATAGCATCTCCTTAATTTCTTGGATAAGTGGACCAAATCTGGAGCGATCAATCTCAGTCGAATTAAGAACCCGTGCCACATTTTGATTGTCAGTTTCAAGTAAATACCTTGTGGCACTGCTTTCAGTCGCAAGTTGCCCACCATGGCGACAAGCAAGCAGCTCCACCTGTTCAGCAACAGCAGAATTAGTGAACGCATGACATGCGCCAGCTCTGAATGTACCTGTATCATCACGAATCACCACACCACCTCCATCACCCATTCCATTCTTTTTCAGGGAACCATCAACATTGACTTTGAGCCAACCTTCTTCCGGTACCGGCCCATTTGCATAGGTTAGGTAAGATTTTGTTTGAATTTTTTTCCATTTTTAAAAATAACTAAATGTTTAGGTAATTTGAAAAGGTATTTTATAAAATTTCCATGATATTTTAAAAGCTGTTCACATATATTCAAATATATGTTCATTAAATTTTCTAAATTTAAAATGTGTGACATTTTAAAAATTATTCACATAACTTTAATATATGTTTTCAAATGTCCATAAAATTTGAAAGGAGTGTTCATGAATACTAAAAACTGGCCATGCTTCTAAAAAGTTCATGTAGTTAAAAACCATCTTCATCTACTTAAATAAAGTGTTCAGTCCTTCAAAAACATTCGTACAAATAATTCATGTATTTACAAATATACTACTTATACTATATAGTGTACGAGTTTTGAATGTTTGAATTCACGCATTGAAATGCATTTCTGACTGTTCATTGGGCTCCATCCGACGGCTTATAGCTTAGGGATTCGCTGCTACAGTGTTATTCGGTGTTGCCTGGGTCGTTCTAGAAACATCAATGGGTTAGCTCCGAGTAAAGAACCCCGCTGCATGTCAGTTCGTTGGAGCAAACAGTCAGCATGCCATATTCACATTGCTAACAAATTGTTTTACAGTAGTACTGACACCCGCAGAGCTACATGGCCTGTGTGGTCAGAGAAACAAGTCTGGCAGGAGGTGAAAAAGTGAAAGGATAAAAAATAAAAAGTAAACAAATCAAACAAGGTGCAGCGCCCACATACTTCCTTTTCAGCGTGCACATACGATACATGGCCTCACTGCCGCATTCTGGTTCTGGGTGGAATGCTTTAGTAAATGCTACAGTGAAACATAGCAATTGGTAGGGTCGGCACTACCTAAACCTAGGTATATATAAACCCGTTTTTTCAAAATGCATTTTAAACATGTTTGAAAATGTCAAAGTACAAAACAAAATTTCTCGCATATATCTTCACAAAATATGTGCGGGAAACAAAATTTTACGAATAATTGCATTTTTATTTTGCCTCCATATAAAATATAATTTTTAGTGCTTCTAAATAGCGTTGCATAACACGTTTTTTGGGTCTTTTTTTCTAAAGCAAAAAATTGTTTAATTCTTCCACGAAATTTTCTATTTGCACGTATAACATGGTGGGGATGAATGCGTGCAACATTTTTTTCAGAAAATGTTTGTCATTTAGAAATGTGTTTTTCGAAGTGGGTTCATATATACTTTTTGCAGAATGTGTTTTCCGAAGTGTGCTCATATGTACTTTTTCAGACTTTTTTGTCATTTAGAACTGTGTTTTTTGAAGTGGGTTCATCAATTTATTTTCCGCAATAGGTACCCCAATTTTTGTGCAAATTGCATATTCATGTGATAGTGATTGCATAAGAACACGATAAGCTTTCTTATGCTAATTCCGATTACATGCACAATGGACATTTGTTTCATTTGTCAGTAATTTTCGTGACTTATTTTCCCAAAAATCACTCTGCAACGTAAAGACGCGCATTGCACGTGCATGCATACTAGTACAAATAAGTGTACACATATGTGAGAAAAAGAATCATGAATGTGTTCGTGAGGTAGTTAAAAGCGTTCATGCACTTTTGAAGAAATGTTTGTGTATTTGTCGGAAAAGTGTGCATTTAAATATATGTATATGTTGGTTCACAATTATTCTTGGAAAAAAACCTAGGAAAATGAAAATATCAAAAAAGTAATAAAGTAAAAAAAACATCAAACATCTGAAGAATGAGTGAAAGAGAGAGAATGGACCTTCTCCTTTCTCGGGTGGACTTTTTATTCTTGCTTGGTTTGTTTCATGCTAGGATGGGTTACCGTCCTTGATTTTGCTGGTGGAGTTTATCCGGATGGCGGTCTATGAGGCGGCTCTCCGGCGGGCTCTGTAGTGGCGGTGGTGGTTGTGCTTTGTCGTCTGGGGAACAAGGGGTATAGGGGCCGATGGTCCTAGCTCATGCTCTTCTGGTAGCTAGAGGGGGCGATGCCTAGATCTGGACCGGGTGGTTTGGTCCTTGTTGTGGTTGCGGCTTAGGTGCCCAGTGGTGCGGATAAGGATATGAGCAAACGCTTCACGCTTCTACGGCAACGCCCGCGGCTGTCGCGTTCCTCCTTAGTACATCATCGTGGATCCATCATTTTGTGAGCACTCCTAGTGAAAACCCTAGTCTACGAGCCTGGCAACGATGTCGATTCCCATCGTGACCCTCATGGGGGCGTTTCGTGAAGCTTAGGCGTCGGCGGTCGGATGGTGGCGGTGGATTCAGGCCATCGTGTGCTCTCTTCCGACATAGTCGTTGTGTCAATTTCTTTTCTTTTTTGGCACAATTTCTCTAGTCTGGTGTTTTTTCTTTTTGTATTTTCTTTTCTTTTTTGGCATGATATCGACATAGTCTTAGGGTTTAGGGTTCCTTGTCACCTTGTATCATTGTGTCTTACTTTATATATAAAGCAGGGTAAAAATCATGTTTTGAGAGAGCACAGAAGAAGTTATTTAGCGGTTGCACATATTTACGGTTAGTTTTGTTGGTGTCTTTGTAGGTCGACAGGTAACTGGGTAAATTGATTATTATGTAAAAAAGAATCGATAGCACTAGTTTTTTTAATGTTTCACAAATTATTTTTGTTATTTATTAGCATCATCAAATATGCACCTTTAGAAATGTGTTAATATGTAAAATAATGTTTATTATGCAATAAATTGGATATATACGAGTAAACATAGTCAACAAGTGATAAAATAAATACTTAACAATTGGAATGCAATAAGGACGAAAGCATTATAATACACTGCTTTTAAAATGTATCAATGTCGAAAATATTATGTATTATGCAATAAAGTGGATAAATAATAGTAAAATTCAACTCAGAATATTACTTAAGACACAATAAGGATGATGCCCTCGCAAAATACACCATTAGAAGTATAATAACATCTAAAATATTGTGTCTTATGCAATAAAGTGGGAAAATAGGAATAAAAATATCAACATGAGATTGAAATAAATACCGGCACCTGCTAGTTTTACACACACACAAAAAAAAAACCCATGTTTTTAAGACAGTAGGAGATGGCCTTTTCAACCTCTGTATTCTGATACACACAACCATAAATTTCCGTGACTCTGACTTTCGAGCCCCAGACACCCTGGGGCTTCCTGAATGTAACAGAACGATTAACGTGGTGCTTCAGCTTGCAGCTATGTACCGTCGACATCAACGGACTCCAGGTCAACAAACGACGCTGGACTGGTTACTACACCGTCAATCTATACGTGATGCTTTACTGGAAATCCACAGCTAGCTATCTACCTATAGAGCCTAATTCTCCTATGCCTTCGATATTTGCTCGTTGCTTCCTTCCTGTTTCCTTCTGTTGGACCATGTGTAATTTGTTGTCGCGTTTGTTCGTTGGATCAAAGATAAGAAATAGTAGTTCTAGACTGGCTAATGAGTGATATAGCTGATATATATTTGTCTTTTTGCAACTTCGTGGACGACCCGGATGCATGCTCTAGAACGTTGGGTCGTACGTCTGGGAGTCATTGGCCAACGTTTAATTGGGTGTGATGAGGTGATTGGACTGGACAGGTTCCATGTCGAATCAGTTAACATGTCTATGTAGTGTTGGATCAGTGACCTGCAGGTTAAGAGCATCTCCAGCCGTTCGGCCCTTAGAGCACCAAAAAAGAGCCGTCTGGGGGCGAACCGGCGCTAGATTGGCGCGTGGGGGCGACTTCGTTCCCAGTCGTTGGCCCACAGGTCGCCGCGGACTCGGCGATATTCCATACAAAATATTGCGAACTCGGCGATTTTGGCACGAACTCGACGAAATTTCATTGAAATTTGTACAAAAACATAAAAACATGCAAGCTACGACTACGCCTAGCCACTACGCCCGTGTCCACCGCCCGCCATCTACATGCCGAGAAGCCTGTAGAAGCGGGTATAGTCGCCGCTGTCGCCGTCGTCATCGTCGTCGTCGCGCGCCTCGCCGGTGCCGCCGCCGTCCCTGCTGCAGCCTTGGCCAGGGTCGCCGACGCGCGGTGGGGCGCTGGATGGCCCGGCCTCGTCCTCCTCGTCGCTGTCGAGGACGATGACGCCGCCCTCCTCGCGCCCGCGACGCAGCGCCTGGAGCTCCGCATACGCCCGGCGCTGGCGGAGCACCTGCTTGCGGACGTAGTCCTCCTTCGCCCACTTGAGGGCGGACTCGTCGTCGGGGGGGCACCATGTCGACGTGCTCCGGCTTCACGGGGAGCAGCCCCGGCTCGAGCTTCGGCCGGACCAGGCGGAGGGAACACGGGGAGGGCCGGTCACCCTCGTTGATGACGAGGGCGCCGCTGCGAGTGCGGTGCCCGAGCGGCGTCTCCTCCGGCTCTGACTTGACGGGGCGGATCGCCGGCGAGCCGGAGCCTGATGACGAGGATGACCCCGGCTCCGTTCGCCGCGGCGTCCAGGAGCTGCCAAGGCAGCAAGAGAAGGATGGCCGCGGCGGGTACTCGAGGCGCGACACGTTGCCGATCTTGATGTGGTCGAGGACAACCTTGAGGGTGCGGCCTGGCACGCCCCACCACTCATGCCGCCCTTCGGCGTTGAGGTGGCTGCGGGGGATGACGCCGTTGGCGGAGGCGATCTGTTCCTCGCGACGACGCTCGAAGTACATGGACCACATCGTGTGGCTGTCGGCGGCGTACCGCGGCTGGTTCCACTGCCCCTCCGTCAGGGACGAGCGGATGCAGGCCATCTCGGCCCACCGTGCCGCCCCTTCGGGCACCGGTGGCACCGGGACGCCGCCGGCGCTCAGCCTCCACGTCCTCGGCACTCGCATGTCCGGGGGCGCCGGATACTCGACCTCGTAGAGGAGGCGCGCCTCCGGCTCTTGGAGATGGCGGCGGCCGAAGACGTTCGCCGCTGCGCCGATGCCTGGGAACCTCTCGTCCATTTGTTTGTCGGCGAGAAGAGGGGGAGGGTGTTGCTGTGGCCTTGTGTGTGCCGGAGAGGGGGGAAATGAGAGCTTTGGCGTCCACCGGCGGGAGGTTGCCTTTTATAGCCGCACAGGGGCGCGAGAGGCTACATGCCGGGGGACGCGTGGTGGCAGAGGGCGGGACGCGCGTCGCGGCGCCTTCACTGTGCCACCCGTGAGGCATCAATGGAGGCTGATCGGCGCGGCAGCGCGGCAGCCTTCGCAATGATTCCCGCCGGAACTGAGGCGATGAAGGCGACAAAGCGGCGTCTCGCTGACTCGGTGGGCCCATCTTCGTTCACGCCAAAATCGCTCGCCCCGGCGCCCCCGGGCGCCCCCCAGCGCGCCGGGTTTGGCTTGGGTACGCCGGTGCCAGTTTCGGCCCAAACCGGCGAAAAACGGGCTCTTGGGCATGACCGGGCCGTTTTTTGGGTGCCGGCGCAGAAAAATTGCCTTGGGGGGGGGGGCTGTTGGGGGCGCACCTGGAGATGCTCCTGGGGGGCCTGTGAGCATCTCCAGCCGCGCCCCAACAGCACCCCCCGAGGCAATTTTTCCGTGCCGGCGCCCAAAAATCGGCCTAGTCGCGCCCCCAGGATGCCGAAATCTGCCGTTTTTGGGCCCGGCACTCGCAGGCCGAACCCGGCGCACTGGGGGGGGGGGGGCGCTCAGGGGCTCCGGCGCAAGGGAAGCACATCTGGCCCACACCGTCAGGCGAAAAGTCAAGCCTATCTTCCAGATTCGCCTCCCACCCCCCGCGCGCTCGGCCGCCAACCGGCTGATCCCGGCGCCGCCCACCGCCCACCACCGCTAGATTTCCCATTCCCCGCCGGAAAAAGAGTAGAGTTTTCACCGAGGAAGCCTCTCCGTCACCGGCTCGGCGATTTTTCCGGCGTTCCGACCGCAGAGGGGCAGTGTAGCGGCCGGTGCGCGCCCACCGTGCCCGCAAGGTGTTCGGCGATTTGCCTGCCTCGGCAATGGACTCGAACGACGAGGAGGCGCTCGCCGTGCTGCTGGAGGAGGAAGCCGAGGCCGACGTCCAGGAAGAGGAACATCTCATGGTCCTCGCCGCCCTCGCCGGCCTGCTGGCAAGCAATGAAAAGCCGCGGCGAGGTGGCTCGGCGCCAGGGCGGATCAAAGCGAAGAACCGGCATCGTCTCGAAGGCTACTGCATGCTCTACTCCGACTACTTCGCGGACGCTCCACTGCACGGCGACAAAGTATTTTGGCGCCGTTATCGGATGAGCCGAAAGCTTTTCCTCAGGATTGTGAATTCCATCCGGGAGTTCGACAGCTACTAAGTGCAAGAAGGATTGCACCGGCAAACTTGGATTCACCTCAATCCAGAAGTGCACGACAGCAATGAGGATGCTTGCATACGGAGCTCCCGGTGATTCACCCGACGACTATGGGCGTATGGCCGAGTCCACCATCATTGAGTGTTTCTACAAGTTCTGTCGGACAATGGTGGCAGTGTTTGGACCACAATACTTGCGAACACCCAATGCGGAAGACACTGCTCGGATCCTAGCACAGAATGCAACAAGAGGGTTTCCTGGGATGCTTGGAAGTATCGACTGCATGCATTGGAATTGGAAGAACTGCCCATTTGCTTGGCAGGGGATGTACAAAGGCGCCAAAGGCGGTTGCAGTGTGGTACTTGAGGCGGTGGCCACACAGGACCTCTGGATTTGGCACTCCTTCTTTGGTATGCCAGGAACTCACAATGACATCAACGTGCTGCAGTGCTCCCCTGTCTTTGCCAAGCTTGTTGAAGGTTATTCTCCTTTGGTGAACTTCGAGGTCAATGGGCGGCACTACAACAAGGGGTACTACCTAGCTGATGGCATCTATCCGAGATGGTCTACATTTGTGAAGACTATCTCAAACACTGTGCCAGGAGGCAAGAAGTCCCACTTTGCCAAGGTGTAGGAGGCTTGCAGGAAGGATGTCGAGCGGGCATTTGGTGTGCTCCAATCTCGATTTGCTGTTGTCCGGTACCCTGCTCAGACCTGGCCGAAAGATCAAATGTGGGAGATCATGACTTGCTGTGTCATCTTGCACAACATGATCATCGAGAGCGAGCAGGAAGAGCCAGTGTTTGACACTTAACCATACTACAGGCAGGGTCCTCTAACCGAAGTTGATCACCAGATACCGGCAACCTGGACTGCCTACCTCTGTATGCGTCAGGAGATCCGAGACCCACAGGTGCATCATCAACTGCAGCAGGATCTGGTGGATTACCTATGAAGGATCAAGGGCGACACCTAGCTTGACGTGTGATGAAATATGAGTTTTTATTTGTTGAACTATATAATTTGTATTGAACTATTTGTTGTTGCACTATTTCGTTGAACTATTTGATTTTCTGTGATGAACTATGTGATAAAAAATTATTTATGTTCAGAATTCAACGCCGAACCACGCCGAATATGGGCCGTTTCTCGTCGAGATCGGGTCTTTTTCACCGAAAGTGTGTCGAAAAGCAGGAATGGGCCGATATCGGCGCCCGGGGCGACGACTGGATGCCCAACCGCCCCCAGCGCCGATTCTACCGCCGGCTCGCCTCCATGCGGTGCTTTTTATGTCTTTTGAACGGGCCAACGGCTGGAGATGCTCTAAGGGCATCTCCAGCCGCGCCCCCAGGAAGGCCTCCCCAGGCGTTTTCTTGCGCCGGCGCCGAAAAATCGGCCGAGTCGCGCCCCCAGGAGCCCGATTTTCGCCGGCCTTGGCCGAAAACAGCGCCGGTGGACCCAGGCCGAACCCGGCGCGCTGGGGGGCGCCCGGGGGCGTCGGGTGAACTTTTTTGGCGCGAAAAAGCCGCGGGCCCGCCGCGTCAGCGACACGACTCTCTTCTCGCCCCTTCGTCGTCCTCATCGCCTCGTTTCCTGCAAAGAATCAATGCCAAAGCCGCCGCGCTGCCGCGCGGGTCAGCCTGCGCCATTGATGCCTTACGGGCGGCGCAGTGAAGGCCGGACGACGCGCGTCCCTCGCCCTCCCTCGCCCGCCACGCGTAACACGGCGGCCACGCGTACGGGCGGCGTCTCGGCCTATATAAGACGCGCACTAGCGTGCTCGGCGACCACACTCTCTCGCCGTTGTTGTTCCTCCCTCTCTTCTCTCTCGCCGTTGTTTCTCCCTCTCCTCTCTCTTGCCGTCTCCACCCATGGCCGAGCGCTTCCCTGGTGACGGCGCGACGGCGAACGGCTTCGGCCGCCGCCATCTCCACGAAGACGAGGCTCGCCTCCTTTACGAGGCCGGGTACCCGGTCCCGCCGGACATGCGGGTGCCCAGCGCGTGGAGGATCAGCGCCGGCGGCGTGCCGGTGCCACCACCACCCACCGGGGCGGCGCGGCGTGGGGAGATTGCACGCATCCGCGCGTCCCTACCGTGGCCGGCGAGGGAGGGGCCACGGTACGTCCCCGACAGCTTGCTCTAGGAGTCCTACTTCCGCCGCCGTCACGCCGAGCAGCTCGAGGCCACCAACGGCGTCGAGCCCTCCGGCAGGCTCAACTCCAACGGTCGGCGCCGGTGGTGGGGCGTGCCCGGGCGCACGTTGGAGGCCGTCCTCGAGTACATCGAGGGCGGCAACACGCCGCCCCTCAAGTACGCCGATCCCTCGTCCTTCTCACGCCGCCGGGGAAGTTCCTGGACCCCGAGGCGCATGGAGACCGGGGGTCCTCCTCGTCGTCCGGCGGCTCGCCCTGCCTCCGCCCCGTCAAGCCGGAGCCCCAGGACACGCCGGTCAGTTCCCGCACGCGCAGCTCTGGCGTCCGCATCGGCGACGCCAACGCCTCCCCACCCACCGGCCGCTTCGTCCTCGTCAAGCCCAAGCCGGAGCGCGGCCTCCCCGCGGAGTACGAGGAGATAGCCTGGCGCGGCATCTCCGACGAGGACGCCCTGCGCTGGGCGCGGGACGACTACCTCCGCGACGATATGGTCCGGCAGCGCCGGGCCCTGGAGGAGATCGCCACCCGCAAGCGTGGGCGCGAGGACGAGCACGGCGTCGTGGTCCTCGACAGCGACGGCGACGACGACGCCCCCGGACCATCCAACCCGCGGCGCCAACCGGGGGAGGGATGCAGCAGGGGCGACGGAGGCGCAGGCGGGGGCGGCGACGACTACACGCGGTTCTACCGCCTCCTCGGCATGTAAACCGCGTGGGCGGGCGGCGAGGGGGACGGCGGGGGTAGCCCGCCGAAGTTTTTTTCTTCTTTTTTTGTAAAATAAGTTTAAGTTTGAACGAACTCGCCGATGTTTGCTTAAATTTCAGTCGTGTTTGCATCGTATTTGAATTTTTTTTTAAACGTGGGGCGTCGCGATTGGGGGGCATCACGCTCCCAGTGCGCGGTTTAGCGCCGGCACGCCTTCAGGGGGCGATTTTTAGACATCCTGAGGGGCCGAACGGCTGGAGATGCCCTAATGCAGGAGCGAGTCAGACCTGCACGGCCGGTCTCTGTCAAAAGGTTTGGGTTAGTGACCGTGTTGTTCAGATGACTTTTGGCGGTTTACTTCCCTTTTTGGCCTGCTGATTTTTCTAGCTAGGCCTGTTTAAGGCAGGGACGAAAAGTAGAAGTCGGTAATGACTTCCGCGCGGTAGCAAAGCTTCCCAGTCTCTTTCATAGACGGTTGTATATTGGCCTGGACTCTACGAATTTTGATATTTCTTCTTGTGCTTTGGCAGGAATAATTGCCATGTTTGAATCGTCTCTTCTCAAGTTCTGACTCTGTTTTCCTTCGCCTGGCTAGCCAGTGTGAGTGAGTTGAGGCGGCTCGATGGAGCGTACGTTGCACTCCATGATGTGTAGAATACGGGTACAATTGATACGTAGCCACAAAGAAAATGAACGCCACACGTGCGTACTCTTACTAGTAAAACCAACCCGCCTAGAGGCCATGCATCGTGACGCGCGAGTCAGCGTCGACATCACGACCGGTCCAACAGTCGACATTTTTATGTTTGCGCATGCATGCAGAGCTAGCAGAATCGCTCATCATCCCGGATCGTTTCTAGTGGACGCTTCCAAAGGTCCAAATTAAGCACAACGCGATCGACCAGGTGCTACTCCCTTCGTTCAGAATTACTTGTCTTAGAAATGGATATATCTAGAACTAAAATACATCTAGATACATTCATTTCTACGGCAAGTAATTTCGAACGGAGGGAGTACGTGACAAGCGCTTCGTTCCTGCAAATTAACGACCCAACTTCATGTTGTGCGTGCGACATGACTAGTACTCCGTCGCTACACTCGCGGTCACGCCGCCAAACAGCCCGGGTGCACCTGGTCCGGCGGTGGCGGTATGCGACCGATACCTCGTGGCATGGATCCGGATCCGGATGGAGACGTCGGCAAAGGCATGCAAGATGGTGATCAACTTCAACCCTGATGCAACGCCAAAGTCACTATCACATGTTTTAAAAAAAAGGCCGATCACCCAGCCAAATTGCTACCCCGCCATCGGGATGGACGAAACTTGTTGATGGTGCTTTCTCGGAGAAGGAAAGCAATGGGTGTATAGGTCACCCATACCCCCGCGTTGCCCCCCGCTCGGGCTACACGGGTGGTACTCTAACCCTAGCCGCCGTCGGGGCCGATCCCCCTCCCTCCCCTCCTCCCGCCGCCGCTGGAGGACGCCGCCGGCCTGCGCCCGGTGGCCGACGGCGGTGGCAGGGGTTTTCCTCGCTCCCGTGGCTCAGGGGCGGCGCGGGCCCCCTATGCGCGTGGAGGCGCGGCCGATCTAGCGAAGCGGCGGCAGCGGCCATGGCTGCGGCGGCCGATCTAGCGAAGCGGCGGCGACTGCGGCGGATGCCACTCCTGCCTCGCGGCGGGTGGTCTATGCTGCGGCGGCGCATCATCCGGCTTTGGACCGGCGGCGGCATCGAGTGCCTGGTGGACTGCTTGGCGGCACCTCCGGTCATATCTAATCTAGCCGGTGCGGCCGTCGGTGGTGGTCATCTTCTTCGTCAGAGGTGGCCGGCCA
Source organism: Triticum monococcum (assembly GCA_034509565.1). Taxonomy (NCBI): domain Eukaryota; kingdom Viridiplantae; phylum Streptophyta; class Magnoliopsida; order Poales; family Poaceae; genus Triticum; species Triticum monococcum. The sequence goes on along the minus strand of CM067842.1, from coordinate 706,945,330 downwards.
GAGGCTGGATGATCGGATCTCGAGATCCGTCATCTAGTCCCGGCTACGAGTTGAGGAGACAGAGTTGCCGGTGAAAACCGAGCCGACGGCAGGCGATGGCGGCGATCTGCGTCGTTACCTTAATAAAGGCATCGTCGTGTAACTACTGTCGACCCACTCGTGCTACTCCGGAGGAAACCCTAGTGTCGTGGTTTTGTCACGGCAGATGTCCTCATGAAAGGACTTAGTCGTGGAGCCATCGCTACGGGTTAGCTTAAAGGGGTTAAAGCGGACAGGAGACGCAAGAGAGTTTTATACTAGTTCGGCCCCTTACGATGAAGGTAAAAGTCTACGTCTAGTTGTGATGGAATTGATGGGGTTTCGATGACCATGGAGTGAATACGCTTTGCCTGTTTCTCGAGTTGTTGTCTGTTCTCCTGAACCGCCGCCAGGTCGTCCCCTTATATACATGGGTTGACGCCCGTCAGTTTACAGAGTCCCGAGGCCGGCTCATAAACGTGTCCGACCCGGTATCTGCTCTTTCTACCTTACAGTACAAGTTACATTGTCAATACCGGTTTATGTCTACAGGCCTTAAACCGGCTTTGGGCCCTGGGCCTTCTTGAAGCTTCTTCGCCTGTCTTCATGGGCTTCAGGCATGATAACTACTGATGAAGTTAACCCGACCTCTCCTGGCCGATTTACGCCCAGTAGTAATATCCCCAACATTAGGCCCCAGATTGATTTGAACTGGTTCACGTCAATCCTCAGTACTTCAGAAAACTTCGTCTTCAACATCTGCCATAATTTTGTAAACTGCCGTGATGTCATCTTCTCGGACCATGGTAAACCGCCGTGACATCATCTGTTTATTAAAAACTGTGTACCACCCATCTTCATTAATGGGCTTCCGACAATCGAGGCGACAGCTCTGCCTTATTTCCAAATTTCTGGCTCCTCGTTTTTCGCGCCTGACACTTATCCCTTGCCTTTATAAATAGGGCCGAGGGGTCATTTCACTTTTCCCCTTCGTGCCTCTTCGCGTCATCATCTTCCTCGCGCTCCTCAACCTCTGGAGCTCCGCCGCCACCGTTGACTGTCGCCTCTGCTTCAACTCCGGCCGCTGCATCACCCTGAACGCATCAGAGAACTGCGGTGCTTCTCCGCTCTTCCATCAGTACTGGTATGCTCTCTGCTCTTCCACCATAGATATGTTCTAGGGTTTCAGTGTTCTTCGGTGTTCGTCGGTGTTTATTGCTTGTATGATTGGGTTTTGATCCAGACCTTGATATTTACCCTGTTCAATGATAGCCGTAGCCCTTATTTTCATCTAATGCACCTCGTTAAAGTAGAAGATCCCATCTGAACCTTCATCCACTGTTTCGGTACTCCTTCTTAGGTCTGAATATATTTTCCTTTTCTGATATGCAGCAGATCCAAAATTGTAATACCAACTTGTGAAATCTGTTTTTCTTCACTTATACATCTGTAGACTTGTATCTTCAATTGTCAGACTAGGCGGTTTAACTTTTTGAAAAATGATGACCCGGTATATACCATTAGTCCCCTTGTTGAGCCGCCAATATACCTCAGCTTATAGCCTTTGTTTAGTAAATTCCGGTTTATGATTAACCAACTTCGGTTTAACAACATGCTTACATCCTTGTACCGCCGCATAGCTGTCCACTATAAATCTTATACCGGTAATTATCATGTTGTAGATCATTCATTGCCATGGCCAAGCAAGTCTATGAGTGCAATTGGGCTCCTTCTCGAGTGACTGAAGAACAGCTAGATAATTTGGTTAAGACTGGCATTTTAGCCAAGAAGGATGTCATCCACTGGAGGGTCCCTGGCCCGGAAAATCCTCCTGCCCCTAAGGACGGAGAGGTAGTCGTGTTTGTTGATCATCTGGCTTGAGGCTTTAGTCTTCCCGGTTCAAAAATTTTTCGGGACGTGCTTGCCAGTTTTCAGCTTCTCCCTCAGGACATAGGTCCAAACTCTGTTACCAACATCTGCCACTTCCAAGTCTTCTGTGAGGCTTATCTTCAGGAAGCACCTACAGTCGACCTTTTTAGAGACTTCTTTCACTTAAACCGCCGGACAGAGTTCACAGACGGACCCAACACAGAATTGGGCGGAATGGCGGTTCAAAAAAGGAAGGAAGTTGAATTCCCACACCCCAAGCTCCACAGTCACCCCAAAGAGTGGAACCAGACTTGGTTTTACTGCAAAGAGACATCTCCAACTGATGAGAACCCCTTGCCGGGTTACCGCCCTCACCGCCTTACTAATACACACCCTTTTCCTCAGAGGATGACTGCCAAGGAGAGGTCTAAATATGCTCCCCAATTGTCAAAGCTTCGAGCCTTCATAGAGAACGGTTTGACAGGAGTTGACCTTGCGTGTTGCTGGATAAGCTGGAGTATTATGCCCCTAAGCCGGCGTTCTGGTTTGATGTGTGAATACGCTGGGAGCCTGAAGGATGTTCAACGACACATTGACATCCAGCTTACAGACGCCGAAGTCACTGAGTCTGTAAAGAAAATGCTGAACGAACCGGAGGCTGTCTGTGCCCAAACCGGACTACTGCCCTTCTGCACTCTCAACAAACCGCCAGCTGTAGGACTCATATATCTTTCTTTCATATGAAAATGCTTCTGTTTATATGTTCTCCAACAGTTCATCTATGTTTGACAGGGTGATGATCCGTTCTGGAATAAGAAACCACCACAGAACAAACCGGGCAAGCCGGTTCGTCCAAAGACCAAGGCTATTAAAAAACCTGCCAAGAGAAGGACCACTGCCTCTTCCGAGCTACCAGCTGATGACGATGTGGGTAATCTGGAAATAGATGTAGCACTTGACTCTCTTGGCTCATTTTTCATACACCTCATTGACAATGATTTTTATTAGGATGATGCTGAAGTCAGTCAGGCAGATGATGTAGAGGTAATCCTTCTTTCCTCACATTCAGACCCTCTGCCAATACCAAAAATCTGTCGAGCAATCCGGAAAGTAAAGTTTTCTCACCCCCTTGCTTACTTGGACCCCAATTTTCTTTTGAAGATGCAGCAACAAGAAGCTCGCCGCACAACTCGGCACAGTGGCCAGGTAGTTACTTCCGCCGTTTTACCGAACACTCTAGTTTGGAAACGCCGATCAGAGGTCTCTTATCCCCTTGATCCTTCATACCCCAAAGCGGGTTGTTTTCGCCAGCCTCTTAATCCATCTGATTCAAATTATCAGGGCACGTCTCACTCATCTTCCGGCGAGTCATCAGCCACAATACTCCCACCGCTCAAAACAGTTTTGGGGTGAGTCACATACTTACTTTTATTCTTGATCTGTCAATTTAACATATATTGTACTGATACTCGTGTTTTATTATTTCCAGTGCCAAGCCCAGACCCAGCAAGAAAGCTCGGTTGAATAAACCGGATGATGAGGACGTGGCTGGTGATCCGGAGAAAGCTCGAGATCTTGAAGAGACCAACATTGATGACATGCTGAATTATCCACCGCCTCAAGAGCATGATTTTGTTGCTGAGCAGGCAGAAGTTGATACCATAGGCCATGCTGACCACCCAACCACCCTGTCCGAGCTGATGACAAACCGGCAAGTCCGGCTAAAAATACTGACAAACCGGCAACTCCAGTAAAGGCTGCTGAAGACAAAGATGATGATGTTATGATTATTGGCATTGGCCATACCGATCCTGGCAATCCTGTCGCTTTGTCCAAGCATACTGCCAAAGATGAATTCTCTACAATTGGCAAAGGAAAATGGAATGCCGATTTGTCAAATTATGCCCACCTGAATGCTCAAGACCTTCATTCTGGCTTCCTGAACTGTCTGTACACCAGCCGTGACTACGAAGCCGGTTTGGTAAACATGATGAAGGAACGATATGAGGTAACTTCATAAGTGCTTTCGCTCTTATACTTAATTGGAGTTTATCAACTCCAGTAGCCCCCAAGTGACGATTTAAATAACCAACTTAAACCGGGACTTTAATAACAATTTCATGTTTGCAACAATACATCTTAACTTCACTGATGTAGCCCCCAAGGGCCGGTTTAACTTCATAAAGATGAACCGGGACTTTGTAGAAGAATTCTCATCTTAGCAATTTATGAGCAAATGCACATTAGCCCCCAAGTGCCAAGCTTAATACTTGTATTGTGCTTGGGACCTGCGAAAATTTTGGATAGAAAGCAAATATGCATTAGCCCCCAAGTACTAAGGGCATAACTTGTTATGTGCTTGGTACTTCAGATACATACTGTCAACTCATTATATATCTGTCTCTTTATAGGCTGAACTGTCCAAGAAAGAAAGCCAAACCGCTGATCTGTAAGAAAACCTCAAATCCCAACGAGCTGAAACTTCCAAAGCTAAGTAAGAGTTAACCAATGCTTTAAGCGCTATGGAAAAACTTAAGGAGGGCTTCAACAAAGAACGGGCGGATTGGGAGACTGAAAAATCCGCTTTGATCAAAAGGGCTGAGAAAGCAGAAGCCGCTCTTAAACCTGTGGTTGATGATCTGACCAGCGTGAAGCGGCAGGTTCATGCCATGACTACAGCTGTGTTTGGTAAGCATCCGTGACTCCTGATTTCAACATATCCTTGCATTTATTTGCCAGTTTACTAATCATTGTAATGATACAGGAACTCGTATTAGCCACTTAGGATCTGATGTTCAGAAGAAACTAAAAGCAGCCTATACTCTGATAGAACAGCTGTATATCGGCACGCAGCGGATCATATATACTGCTTCTCACAACAATCCTCCTCCCACCTTGATCAAGGATACCTTACAAAGGTTATCTATGCTTCCTGCCCGAGTTGACGAACTGAAAAAGTCTGCTGCTAGAACGGGCGCTTTGGCTGCACTAACCTGGGCAAAAGCATGGGTACATGACTTTGATCCAATTGAAGCGGCCCAAGGTTATCCCAGTTTGAAGGAAGATGGAACAGAATTTGCCGAAGATGATCTCTAGATCATAAACCGGGAGGTACGCCCATTGGCTTGTCAACTGGTTGAAGAAGCAGACCTGTCATACTATCAAGCAAGCTATGATGACAAGAACAAACGGGTTGCTGCACCGATTCTCGAAGCTCAGAATCTTATCCCGCCAATCCGTAAGCACACTTATGTCCCTGACATTGAACCGTCTACGCTGATAAGTGATGAAGCTGTATTCCAAGCCCTAACTGGGATCGACTGGGCAACTGTTGATTTCCAGCCACTGGGTAGGGAAGAAGAAGTTGAACTGGCGCGAGATGATCCGCAACCGTCAGGTCAAGCTGGTGACCAATCATGAACTGGAGGCCGGTTTAGTCTTCTACATGCTGCGACATGTATTTGAGAAAACAATTATCCTTTTGGGCACTGGAACGCCTTGTAATAGGCTAGTTAAAATACTTGGTCTGGTATGCCTTCATGCATATTTATCTGCAACTGATGCTTGCTTAATCCGACATGTTTAAGATATGATACGCATAATCCATAGCCATTTATTTAAGCTGTTCCTGCAGATAAAAAGCTCAAAGCGCCCTGGCGGTTTACCGCCGGGCGGGTCATGATACACACACACACCCACACACACACACACACACACACACACACACACACACACACACACACACACACACACACATATGGAAACCTAGGTTGCGAAATATAACCAAATATGGAAACATATAATACCTGCAACCTTTAGGCATGATGTTGGCTGACCAACCTTGTAGTGGGGTTTATAACCCAACTCTTTGGAGGAGAAACAACTCCTGTTGATATAAGGCCGATTTATAATATAAACCGTTCCGGGTTATGATAAACACGGTTTACTCCATACTGAGATTTCGATTCAAAACCAGACCGGGCTGTTAGTCACCGGATTATGATTTGATCGTGTACTCTCAACTTGTGATGGATAATCTAACCGAGTTGATAACGCCGGTTTAAAAAACAGAAAAAATCTTAAAAAAGAGAGCAAAAAACTCAACCAAAGGCAAATAAAACCGTTGTAGTCGAGGCTTTTCACGGGCTGCCAGGCCCCAAATTCGAGGCTTTTCATGGGCTGCCAGGCCACTAAGTTAAGCCATTTTTGCAAAGCCTTTTAAGATGGTCCGCAATCCTTAACCAAACATCGTTTTAACTTGACAAGTTCAGGGTCTGTATTTTAGAGCAACTTGTCAAAGTTCGAAGGGTCATACCAGGTTTACCTGGGCGGCGTGACTTACTTAAAGAGGCAGGTTAACCCGAGGTTTTAGGTGTATACACCAGGCTTCCAAGCCATGGCTTGATAGCCCAATTACAAGCATTGATTCTAAGTTCATTGCGATAGCAAAGAATCCCCAAGTAACGTTTTGAGTGGGTGCCTATGTTTGAGTTGTTGTTTTACAACACTCTCTTTGGCCCCAGGTTGGCTTTGAGCTGATCAAGAGGTGTGACTATGGTTCGAATACGACCAAGCCCCCAAGTGATGCTATGGCATTGCGCCTATCAAAAGGTGTAGCTATGGTTCGGACACGACCAAGCCCCCAAGTGATATAATATAAAGCTTTGAGGAGCTAAATCAAGGGGTAAACCGGATGCCGTTTTAGAAACAGAAGCTCCATGTAACCACACATGATGTAAGAAAACAAAAGATACCCCGCTTTAGCTGAGGTTCCGGTTTATTATATTGATCATAATATATACATTGTCATAATATGTACATAAGAAGAGCCTATAGCTCAAGTATAGTAAGGCCGAAGATGAGCAATGTTCCACGGCCGGTTGGTCTCCTCCTCCGATTTGCGTGACTCTTTGCGCTCTCGAACATCGATTAGGTAGTACGACCCATTGTGTAGATTCTTGCTGACCACAAAGGGTCCTTCCCAAGGTGGGGATAACTTGTGCATATCCGTCTGATCCTGGATGAGCCGAAGCACCAAATCGCCTTCTTGAAAGGTTCTGGTTCTAACCCGGCGGCTATGATAGCGATGCAGATCTTGCTGATAAATCGCTGAACGGGCTGCCGCTATGTCACGCTCCTCATCTAACAGGTCAAGAGCTTCCTGCCGTGCCTTCTCATTGTCCGCTTCAACATATGCCGCTACACGAGGTGAGTCATGACGTATGTCACTAGGAAGAACCGCCTCCGCTCCATAAACCATGAAGAAAGACGTGTATCATGTCGATCTGTTGGGTGTGGTGTTGATGCTCCATAACACAGAAGGTAGCTCCTCAATCCAACAACCCGGTGTCCATTGTAAAGGAACCATAAGCCGGGGTTTGATGCCTCTCAAGATCTCTTGATTAGCCCTCTCCGCTTGACCATTGGACTGGGGGTGAGCCATTGATGATACATCAAGCCGGATGTGCTCACGCTGACAGAACTCCTTCATGGCACCCTTTGACAGATTGGTACCATTGTCTGTTATAATGTTGTGTGGAAAACCAAACCGGAAGATCACGCTTTTGATAAACTGAATCACCGTGGCTGCGTCACACTTGCTAACTGGCTCAACCTCTACCCACTTTGTGAACTTATCAACCGCCACCAAAAGGCGGGTCTTCTTGTCCTTGGAACTCTTGAAAGGCCCAACCATATCCATCCCCCAAGTTGCAAATGGCCAGGTGATTGGAATCATCCTCAATTCTTGAGCCGGTACATGAACATGCCTTGAGAACTTCTGACATCCATCACATCTTTTGACCAAGTCCTCAGCGTCAGCATGAACTGTCAACCAATAGAAACCGTGATGAAATGCATTGGCCACCAAAGACTTTGAACCGGCTTGGTGACCACAATCTCCTTCATGGATTTCACGCAAAATCTCACGGCCTTCTTCAGGAGATACACAGCGTTGAAACGCCCCTGTCACACTGCAATGATGCAGCTCTCCATTGATAATAGTCATAGACTTGGACCGCTGGATGATCTGCCTAGCCAAAGTTTCATCCTCTAGTAACTCGCCCCGGTTCATATACGCCAGATAGGGAACCTTCCAATCCAGGATAACCTGAAGAGCCGCCACCAACCGAGCCTCCAGATCAGGAATAGCCAAATCCTCTTCACCAGGGAGCTTGACGGACGGATTATGCATCACATCTAGGAAAACATTAGGCGGAACCGGTTTATGCTGGGAACCTAGGTGGCTTAAAGCGTCCGCCGCTTCATTCTTTCACCGGTCCACATGGTCAACCTGATACCCTTTAAAGTGACCTGCAACAACATCTACTTCACGACAATATACCGCCATGAGTGGGTCTTTGGAATCCCAAGTGCCAGACACCTGTTGAGCCACTAGATCCGAGTCACCAAAGCACTTAACTCGGCTGAGATTCATCTCCTTAGCCATCCGAAGACCATGGAGTAAGGCCTCATATTCAGCTGCATTGTTAGTGCAAGGGACCATTAAACGGAGAACATAACAAAACTTATCACCTCGTGGGGAAGTTAATACGACTCCAGCCCCCGAGCCCTCCAATTGCCTGGACCCATCAAAGTGAATAGTCCAATAAGTGTGATCTGGCTTCTCTTCTGGCGCTTGGAGTTCTGTCCAATCATTGATGAAATCCACAAGTGCCTGAGATTTGATCGCCGTTCGGGGTATATATTTCAACCCGTGAGGCCCGAGCTCAATAGCCCACTTGGCAATCCGGCCAGTTGCTTCCCTGTTCTGGATTATATCTCCCAAAGGAGCAGACTGACCACCGTGATGGGATGACCTTGGAAATATTGCTTTAGCTTCCGACTTGCCATGAAAACCCCATACACCAACTTCTGCCAATGTGGGTATCTTTGCTTGGATTCAATGAGCACCTCACTGATATTGTAAACTAGACGCTGAACTGGATATTCCTTCCCTGCCTCCTTGCGCTCCACCACAATGGCCACGCTTACAGCCCGAGCGTTAGCTGCCACATATAGCAACAATGGCTCTTTGTCAACCTTAGCAGCAATAACCGGCGTGTTAGCTAGCTGCCGCTTTAAGTCCTCAAACGCTTCATCTGCGGCAAAGCTCCAGACGAAGTTATCCGTTTTCTTTAGCATCTGATACAAAGGAATGGCCTTCTCGCCAAGGCGGCTGATAAACCGGCTCAACGCGTCAATCCGTCCTGCCAGGCGTTGAACATCATTGATACACTTCGGCTTGGCCAAGGAAGTAATGGCTTTGATTTTTTCTGGATTAGCTTCAATGCCCCTGTTAGACACCAAAAATCCCAAGAGTTTGCCTGCTGGTACACCAAAAATGCACTTGTCCGGATTGAGCATCATTTTGTAAACCCGCAGGTTATCAAAGGTTTCCCTCAAGTCATCAATCAATGTCTCTTTCTTCCTTGACTTCACCATGATATCATCCACATAGGCATGAACATTACGGCCGATTTGTTTATGAGGACAATTCTACACACACCGTTGATAAGTTGCCTGGGCACTCTTAAGCCCAAAAGGCATGGACACATAGCAGAAGGCTCCAAAGGGAGTTATGAAGGCTGTCTTCTCCTGGTCCTTAACTGCCATTTTGATCTGATGATAACCAGAATATGCATCCAAAAAGCTCAAACGCTCGCAACCCGCCGTAGCATCAATAATTTGATCAATACGGGGGAGGGAAAAAGGATCTGCTGGACAAGCTTTATTGAGATCTGTGTAGTCCACACACATACGCCAAGTGCCGTTCTTCTTAAGGACCAGCACCGGATTAGCCAACCACTCAAGATGGAATACTTCAACGATAAATCCAGCCACCAAGAGCCTGGCTACTTTTCCACCAATAGCCTTGCGTCTTTCCTCATTGAACTGGCGAAGAAACTGCTTGACCGGGTTATAATTGGGATCAACATTAAGAGTGTGCTCAGCGAGTTCTCTCGGTACACCTGGCATGTGAGAAGGCTTCCACGCAAAGATGTCCCGATTCTCACGGATGAACTTGATGAGCGCGCTTTCCTATTTCGGATCCAAATTAGCACTGATGCTAAACTTCTTGGACGAATCGCCAGGTACGAAGTCAACATGGTTGGTCTCATCAGCTGGTTTAAACTCCAAGGCCGGATCATGCTCTATAGTTGGTTTCTTCAATGAAGTCATATCCGCCGGATCAACATTGTCTTTGTAAAACTTCAACTCTTCTGTTGCACAAACCGACTCAGCATAAGCCGCATCACCTTCTTCACACTCCAGAGCGATCTTGCGGCTCCCATGCATAGTTATAGTTCCCTTGTGACCCGACATCTTGAGCTGCAGATATATATAACAGGGCCTCGCCATAAACTTGGCATAGGCCGGCCGTCCAAACAGGGCATGATACGGGCTCATGATTTTCACCACCTCAAAGGTTAACTTCTCTGACCTTGAATCATGCTCATCTCCAAAAGCCACCTCCAGGGCTACCTTACCAACAGGATATGCCGATTTACCAGGCACCGCACCATGAAACACCATATTGGACGGTTTAAGATTTTTATCTGTTAACCCCATGCGACGGAAAGTTTCATAGTAAAGGATGTTGATACTGCTCCCCCCGTCCATGAGTACCTTGGTGAACTTATAACCTCCCACCTGAGGTGCCACCACCAGCGCTAGCTGACCCGGATTGTCAACCCGGGGAGGATGATCTTCTCAACTCCACACAATAGGTTGTTTCAACCAACATAAATATCGGGGGACCGCCGGTTCAACAGAATTAACCGCCCTCTTATGAAGCTTCGGATCGCGCTTGTCCAGGCTGGTAGTGAAGACATGATACTTCCCGCTATTTAGTTGCTTCGGGTTGCTCTGGTAACCCTACTGCTGCTGCTGCTGCTGCTGTTGTTGCTGATTCCCCTGATTATTATAACCACCTTGGTTGCCCTGATTGCCTTGGTTTCCATGCCCGCTCTTGTTACCGTGAAAACCTGAACCGGAGCTGCTTCCACCATAACCCGGCCCCTGAGATCCATGGCCCGAACTACCACCCGGCCCATTATCATACCGAAAAGAGTTGGAATTTTTGAACTCTTGCATGATGTAGCAATCTTTCCAGAGGTGTGTGGACGGAATCTCCTTCATCCCATGCTTCGGCAAGGCTGGTTCAACAGATAAGATAGGCGATCCAGGTTGGGGCTTGGTGCTCCACCGCGCTGGGGCGGTTTACCCTTATGCCGTTGGCCCTTGCCCTGTGTGCTGGTATTAGCCACAAAGTCCAACTTGTGATCCGCTTTACGTTTTCCGCCGTTTCCATGGCCCGCCGGGTTGTGGTGCTGCCCCTTGGCATTGGCGTTTCTTTTTCCCTTCCCTGTCTTATCATCCTCTGACTCGGGATCCTTGGTACTACCAGAATCGGCATACTTCACCAGAGCAGCCATGAGGGTTCCCATGTCATTACAATGACGCTTGAGTCGTCCCAACTTCAACTTCAGGGGTTCAAACCGGCAATTGCCTTCCAATGTTAAAATTACGGTATCAGCATTGATGCGGTCCGATGAATGTAAAATCTCTGAAACCCAGCGCACCCAATGGGTTGTTGACTCTCCTTCTCCTGGACGCAGGCAGCCAGATCTACAATTGACATGGGCTGCTTACATGTGTCCTTAAAATTCTGGATAAACCGGGCCCTTAACTCAGCCCATGACCCAACGGAGTTAGCCAGTAAATTCTTTCGCCAAGTACGTGTTGTCCCTTCCAGCATCATGGTGAAGTATTTCGCACACGCCGCATCATCCACGCCCAACATCTCCATTGCCATCTCATAGGTCTCCACCCACGTCTCAGGGGATAAATCGGCAGTGTAATTCGGCACCTTGCATGGTCCTTTGAAATCCTTGGGTAGGCGCACATTGTGCAGCGCTGGGACGAGGCACGACAGTCCCAAAGAACTAGAGGTAAATCCTGGCTCCACCGATGTGGTTGGACGAAACGGAGTAAGCTGACGGGCTTCATGTTGTGGTGCTAACTCGGCCTCTCTGCGTGCCCGTGCCCGGTCCACCACCTCCTGAGCATCACCTGCCGGGTTACGGCCACGGGGCGGTTCACGGTCCCGCGCATTGCTTGATACTGCCGGTTCGTCCATACACCTGCTGTAACCCTGGCTTGGACGGGGAGTGGAATGAATCCGATCACGACTGTATGAATAAGCCTCTTGTTGAACCAGGGCTTCCCGAAGAAGCTCCTTAACCCGGCGCGTCTCAACCGCCACCGGAGAATCACCTTCAATTGGGATAGCCTCCAGCCGTGAAGCGGCAGCGACAAGGTTGTCCATCGGGTTGGAGTAATGACCCGGTGGCGTTGGAACATGTGGCACTACAATGTTGTTCTGGCGAGGTGGGTCCACCAAACGTGGCTGAACCAGCGTCCCTGCCCCAGGTGCCTCCGCCCGGTTTACCACCGGCGGGTTACTGGTCCCTGCTCCTGGGGTGTTAAAGAGGTTTGTAGCATCATAAACCGGCGGCAGACGAGACCGGTATCTCCTCTTCAGGACCTCATTCGACGCACTCTGATCCAGCATCAGACGGTAAGCCTGTGCACCCAAAGCAGCCCGCTCCGCGGCCATCCTGGTGTCCTCAGCTGCCAAATCAGCTTTGGCCTGGGTGATCTGATCTTTCACCTTCGCAACTTCCGCATTGTGTGCCTCCTGATCCGCCGGATTAACCTCCGCCATCAGCGCTGCCAATGCATCAAACAAATCAGATAGAACCTGAACTGGCGGTCGCACAGGGCCTCTTGCCCCGGCCGTTGTTGCTGGTGCCGATCCGGAAACCACCGCTGCTGCGGTCGAAGAGTGGAGCGCCGGCTGCGTACCGGCCATGAAGATTGCAACCCAGTTTGGCAGATCAGAGGGGTCCGGAATACTGTCGCCATCGGAACAACCCCCAATCCGACCATCTTGTAGCTGATATAACGATTTGGTCTCTCCGGTCGATGACTCGTCACCGGAATAAACGACGGTCTCACCACCAGATTCCGATCTGTCCTCGTATTCCCCTCCAGGGATGACTCCCACGAAGGCACGCTTCATGACAGGCTTGACCCGGGCAGATCTCGCACACTGAGCCGTTTCGACGAGGTCGGTGCAGATGTCTGGCTCAGGGCCCAGTTCGCCAATCTTGCCAATGAAAACGTGTATGCCACCAAAGGGGACCTGGTACCCGTACTCCATTGAGCTGGCCTCGGGGCCCGAGCCTGCATCGTCGATGTAGAGCTTGCCGCGACGACTCTTGGTCATCCGGCCCACAGTGTAACCCTTGAGTCCTTCGAAGCTGCCCTCCAAGAACTTGAAACCATTGTGTGATAGCCCCATGGTGGCGCCAACTGTCATGGTTTTGTCACGGCAGATGTCCTCATGAAAGGACTTAGTCATGGAGCCATCGCTACAGGTTATCTTAAAGGGGTTAAAGCGGACAAGGGATGCAAGAGAGTTTTATACTAGTTCGGCCCCTTACGATGAAGGTAATAACCTACGTCTAGTTGTGATGGAATTGATGGGGTTTCGGTGACCAAGGAGCGAATACGCTTTGCCTGGGTCTCGAGTTGTTGTCTGTTCTCCTGAACTGCCGCTGGGGTGTCCCCTTATATACATGGGTTGACGCCCGTCGGTTTACAGAGTCCCGAGGCCGGCTCATAAACGTGTCCGACCCGGTATCTGCTCTATCTACCTTATAGTACAAGTTACATTGTCAATACCGGTTTATGTACATGCCTTAAACCGGCTTTGGGCCCTAGGCCTTCTTGAAGCATCTTCGCCTGTTTTCATGGGCTTCAGACATGATAACTACAGATGAAGTTAACCCGGCCTCTCCTGGCCGGTTTACGCCCAGTAGTAATATCCCCAACACCTAGGATCTAGTCTTCCAGATCGAACGATGGCGGCACGACGGTGTCGTTTCTCTCTTGGGAGCATCGTTTGTGGAGTGACGCTGGAAGTCAGAGGTATGAGGTGGAGCGGCTTCGCCTTGCATGGAGCTTCGGTGGAGATATTAAGTCATGCCTGGCCGATAGGTGCTACGCTTTGTCATGCCTGGTCGACAGATCTTCCAGAGACTTCAAGCTGTGTCGGCTGGTGGTACTTGGCGGCATGGTGCTGAAGTGTACCGGCGGCGACCGTGACGTGCTCAGCAGTTTGCGCGCAAGGAGGGGGTGGTGTTGGACGCTGTGATGGCGTGCACGACAGCTAGACCGGGCAAGGATGATGTGTCAGTACAGCACTGAAGTTGGAATGGTGGCAGTTCGCGGCGGCGGCCTCTGAGAGCGCGCTGGACCGGTGTGTGCCCCATACCCGGCAACTGGCTTGGTTGGGGCCTCAGGTCTTATATGTTAGGCTTGGCTGCGAGGTCTGTGGTCTTAGGCCCAGACTATCAGCATCCCTTCGTCAATTGGATAGGAGTAGCGACAGATGTTGCCGAGACGGTGGATTCAGACTTACTGTTGTATTTCTTTGTAAGGTCTTGTGTGAATAATTAATAAAGTGGCTGCATGCACCGCCCAGATGCAGAGGCTGGGGGTCTTCCTCCTTTTCTAAATAAAAAATAAAAAAGGTATGGTTCTAAGGGACGAACAGGGTCCAGCTGCCGTTTTCTGATTACATGCTCCACCGCCCTAGAAGCAGGAGGTGCAACTTGCCTGGAGGGTGTCTCTCATGCTGGAGTGTAGTCAGCTTCCCCTTATCCGGGAGATAGATAGCACATTAGCACTATCGCTGATACCGTGATCAACGACTCTTCTATGTCGCCTATCTCGGCCCTACGACGAAGTGCGATGCGAAGGGCGATCTCCTCGACATCGTCCGACTCCACGTATTACAACAAGCTCTTCCAGTCAGAGTCGCCCGCTGGAGCGCTGCCATCGCTCACCTTAGATCGGATTGGAAGAGGAGGAGACGAAGAGAGTGGAGTGGTGGACTAGAGTGGACTATGGTCTTGGTTTGGTCCGGACTGGGAAGATATGTAGGGTCCATGTGGGCCACGGTGGGCCGGCTGACATGACGGAAGCCCCCTAGCTAGTCGGACGGCCGGTCGTATTGGGTCAGTTTGAGAAGCCCTGTTGTAGATGCTCTTAGAAAATGGCCTTTTCGATCTCTGAATTCTGATACACCCAGTTACAGCTTCCGTGACTGACTTCCTTGGCTTCCTAAACTCGTTGTCTGTTTTGTGAAGTTGCGGGAAGAATGTAAAGGGCATCTCCAATGGCAACCCGCAAATTTCCTCCCGCATCCATCCGCAGACAGGGGACCAGTCGGCGGACACGGATATGAGAGGTCGCCATCCAACACTAGCATACATTTCACACTCTTTTCACAAACCTGATGAAATTCATGCAAACCCGACCAGATTTCATATAAACATGACAGATTTCACACAAACCTGACGAAAACGGTTATATTTTGGACATATTTTCAACTAAAAGGGTAAAACTATGTGCATGTACAGTCGTGCGGAGCTACACTCTCACGACAAGGATACACTATACTAGTTTACGTCCGGTCACGGCGGATCCCTTTGTCTTCCTCATGTCCGATAGCCCGCTAACCGGACTGCCGGGAGTCCTGGAGGCATATTCTTCCCCCGTATCTTCCCTATGTCTGGCTACGCCGCTCATGGGAGTGGCAAAGTGGGTGCTTCAGCAGGAGGGGGAGGTGCTTTCATGGTGCCCAGACGGGTGTGCCCAGGATGGTCTGAGATAAAGACCGATAGGTCATCGGCTGTGCAAGCCGACGACGTGTCGGCGGTGGCCTCCATGGGATACAAGCGACTGCGACCTCCCATGTTCTACTTCTCATTGAGGATGGCGGTACGCGCGGACGTGCTGACCGCCACCTCATCAACATCCGCGCAGCCGATTTCTTTCTTTGCGTGCATGGTGCGGCTATGCGCGCGTCAACGGTGGATGGCACGGTCGCAAGCACTGGAGGCGGTGATGCCCGTGCCGCCGTGCTGGGATGGAGCAACTCGCCACTCCTCCGCGAGCTGGCTTCGAGCGGCGAGTTGTTGAACCACGCACCGGCTTGGGGCGGCAACTTGCTCTGTCAGGATAGGCGAGGGAGGTGGAGCAGCGAGCTACCTCGTTCGTATCCGGCAGGCCACCCAGCCGGCTTTTGTGCCGGAGAACTGCTCTTCCGGCTCGTCAGATGCCAACAAAAGATTGGAGAAAATGGTGGAAGCAGGAGATGGGGAGCATCGGAGTAGTGTGATTCTTGCACGGCGTCTGGCCTCATTTAGATAGAGGGCGGATGGGTGGAGCTTGTCTGACATTGCGTTTAATGTTGGCCTGCTCGTGATCGGACGTGCGACCGGAGTAGGTTTCTCGGCTTCCACACGGGTTTAATGGAGGTGTTTGAATGTGGCGAGGAGGGGTGTTCAGCTGGACGTGCACCAGGAAGAGCACTCGGCCGGCGCAACGTTTCAATGACGGAGGTAGTGAGAGGTCGCGTTCGCCCTAAGCCGCCTTCAATGTGGAGGGGCGCACTCTACAGCGGCATGAATGCGGGCAGCTAGATGATAGGCGGGAAGCACGTGCAGGCTGGGAGGGGTTTTTGGTGGGTCAGGGTGGTCAGAAGAGGGCTTGAGAGCTATTAGCGACTCCCGCAAAGCTTCCCTGTTTGTTTTCGGTTTGCGGGGAAAAACACGTCCAGACCGCGCCGCAGACCGATACAAGACCGCGTTGGATGACTTCTACGGTCTGGACAGCGCAACCCAGACGGTTGTGGGAGGTTTAAGTGTCGGCATTTAAGACACCCTCACATAACGTTAACGTGGTGCTGGAGCTTGCTGCTATTATGTACCGCCGACATCAACAGACCCCAAGAGTCCTGGTATACAACCGACGCTGGACTCGTTACTGCGCCATCTGGCCAGCTATCCTTGATGTGCTCCTAGAAAACGCCCACCTACTACTAGGTTCTTTTTTTGATAGAACACCTACTACTAGCTAGGATAACTAACTAGTTGTAGATCTGAACTTTCCTGGGCCACGTGATAACCCACAAGTATAGGGGATCACCACAGTTTTCGAGGGTAGAGTATTCAACCCAAATTTATTGATTCGACACAAGGGGAGCCAAAGAATATTCTCAAGTATTAGCAGTTGAGTTGTCAATTCAACCACACCTGGAGAACTTAATAACTGCAGCAAAGTATTTAGTAGCAAAGTAATATGGAAGTAACAGTAACAGTGGCAAACGTAATAGTAGCAGCTTTGTAGTAATTGTAACAATGGCAACGGAAAAGTAACTAAGCAAAGGGCAATATGTGAAAAGCTCGTAGGCATTAGATTGGTGATGGATAATTATGTCGGATGTGGTTCATCATGTAACAGTTATAACATAGGGTGACACAGAACTATCTCCAATTCATCAATGTAATGTAGGCATGTATTCTGAATATAGTCATACCACTAGTAGAAAAAGGGCCTTTAGTCCCGGTTCATAAGGGCCTTTAGTCCCGGTTCTGGAACCGGGACTAAAATGTCGGTACTAATGCCTCTCCCTTTAGTCCCGGTTCAATCTAGAACCAGGACTAAAGGGCGCGGCCACGTGGAGCTCCACCTTTAGTCCCGGTTGGTAACACCAACCGGGACTAAAGGAAATTTTATGATTTTTTTTGAATTTTTTTTTTGATTTTCAAATTTCTGAATTATTTTAACCTCTAGTCTGTAATCACCACCCCTCATCACTTCTCAATTTATCCTATAATCACCCCTCATCATTCCAAATCATCTAACTTCTCGAACAGTCACCCATCCTCCCACTCCCCCAGTCTGAGCACGCTTAACTTCCGGGGTTCTATTCTCCCTCGCTCCAAGTCTGCACTTGTTGTTTTCCTGACAATACTGAGATGTCAATCCTATTAACCTTCAGGAATTTTGCTTCAGCATGAAGTGACACATTTCATAGTTTTATTTTGAAACTATTGTTTTTAAAAAACAATAATTATTTAGTAACACTAATATTTCTTGAATAATTAGTTTGACCATTGTTTGACCACAGTTTGACCATAGTTTGACCATATTTGATCAAAATTGAAATAACAAAAATAATTATTTAGTAACACTAATATTCTGGAATAATTAGTTTGACCATTGTTTGACCACAGTTTGCCCACCGTTTGAATATTTTTCGATTTTTTCCAGTCTAGATCTTAAAAGCCCCGTAACTTTTTTCTATTAGGTTTTTGAGGATTTTGCAAATGTTTAACGGGGTTCCCCTGATTAAATTCGGATGTAACTTTTCGAGTAGATGATTTTTCATATAAAAAACTTTTTCAGCCGAGTTAGTATGCAAAAGTTATGCCCATTTTTACAAATTTCAGAGAGATTTTGCAAATAAAGTCAAAATTCACATTTGCAAATTTTCCCAACAACTAGACCACATATCACATGGGAAACTTATTTTCTTTTATTTTTTTGACATTTCCATCATTTTCTTTTATTTTTTTAAACTAAAAAGGCGATCCACCCCGGGGGGGGGGGGGGGGGGTAGAGTTTGAAAATGGGACCTTTAGTACCGGTTCGGGGCACGAACCGGGACTAAAGGTCTCAACCCCATTAGTCCCGGTTCGTGCGTCAAACTGGGACTAAAGGTGTAATCTTTAGTCCCGGTTTGAGGCACGAACCGGGACTAATGGTCATCGCACCCTTTAGTCCCGGTTCATGTCTTAAACCGGGACTAAAGGGCCCGAGTGAACCGGGACTAATGCCTTAGCCGCATGAACCGGGACCAATGCTCACATTAGTCCCAGTTCGTGACTGAACCGGGACTAATGTAAATATTGCCCCGTGACCATAGCCCTGTTTTCTACTAGTGTATGTATCTCTTTCCCTTATATATTACATGGGTTGTTTGCGAAGATTACCTCACTTGCGACATTGCTTTCAATGCGGTTATGCCTCTAAGTCGTGCTTCGACACGTGGGAGATATATCCGCATCGAGGGCGTTATAGCAGCCGCCCCTCCCGGCTTAGGGGGCAATTTTCCTAGGGGGTGGGGGCGCCCAAACCCATCTAGGGTTTCCCCTGTGGCCGCCGCCCCTCCCCTAGGGAACCCTAGGGCGCCTCCCCCTCCTCCCTTCCCCCTATATATAGTGAGGGAGAGAGAGGGCAGCCGCACCTCTTCCCTGGCGCAGCCCTCCCTCCTCCTACACCTCCTCCTCCTCCATAGTGCTTGGCGAAGCCCTGCTGGAGAACCACGAGCTCCATTGCCACCATGCCGTCGTGCTGCTGGAGTTCTCCCTCAACTTCTCCTCTCCCCTTGCTGGATCAAGAAGGAGGAGATGTCCCTGGGTTGTACGTGTGTTGAACGCGGAGGCGCCGTCCGTTCGGCGCTAGATCGGAATCAACTGCGATCTGAATCGCTACGAGTACGACTCCTTCATCCGCGTTCTTGCAACGCTTCCGCTTAGCGATCTACAAGGGTATGTAGATGCACTCTCCTTCCCTCGTTGCTAGATTACTCCATAGATTGATCTTGGTGATGCGTAGAAAATTTTAAATTCTGCTACGATCCCCAACAGTACACTCCCAAAGGATTGCTTACTCCAGTTTATCAGGCCCTTCGAGATAGCTAGGAGTCTCTATTGCAGTTCCTGAACCGTAGCACATGGTCCTGCCGTTGCCCATTCTGTCCCTATGATCTCCGGAAACCTTCATGTTTTTCCCACATCAGCTCATAGCGGAAAGTTTTATGCGTTAAGTTGCTCTGGTTTTGTCCAAGATCTAGCACAATAAGGACATGATCCGACGTCGCTGCAGCTAGGTGTTCAAGGCTCGCCGCCGGGAAGCGAGCCATCCAGGGGCATTTGCCAAAGCCCGATCCAATCTGCATCTTGTGTTGGTTGCACCGGTTACCTTCTTCTCCCACGTCCAGAAGTGGCCCTTATACTCTATATCAAGCAACATGCACACGTCCATGGTCTCTCTAAATGCCTGCATTTGAGCATTACTGCATCTAGCAATCCCATCATGCTCGGTTGGACGTAATACTTCATTAAAATCTCCGATGCATAGCCAAGGGAGTGAGCTCAAAGTGCTTACGTTTTTCAAGACTGTCCACATTTGATGCCTCAGGTGGGTTTGAGCCTCGCCGTAAACACACGTGAGCCTCCACTTGTCCATCTCTGTTTCTTCCACAGATACATCCAAATGATACTCAGAGTAACCCAAAACCTCAACTTTCATTTCATTATTCCAAAAAAGGCTTAAGCCTCCACTTCTACCTCTTCTATCAATAGCATAAGCTTTATCATAGCCCAAAGTACCCGCTAAATTCTCTACCCTAGATCCTTCTATCTAAGTTTCAATAATACATAATAGGGTAGGGGCAAACTTCTTCGCTAGTTCGCGAAGTTCGTTGACTGTCGCGGCATTGCCCACTCCACGACAGTTCCAGCACATAACACTCATTGGGCTCGGCGGCTCCCCTCAATGGAGGACGCCAAATCTTTCACCACCACACCTGATACTTCCATGACATCTGATCCCGTCTTGGTTCGCTTGGGGTCCCTCTTTAGAGGTGGGCTCACCATGCCTTCCTCGTAACAATTGTGAGTTGGGTGTCAGCTGGATCTCCTAGTTGGATGCCCGCAGTACTCTTCGAGTTATCTCCTACTTCAGAGAGAGCCCCCCTCTTTCTGCTTGGATCATCCATGCTGATATCCTGCCTTTCCTCTACATGTTCTATATCATCTGTCCCATATGCATCTGCGTCTTCGCCACCAGCGCTTCTGTTACCACCTGAGCGACCGCCCCGCCTGCCCCGGCGTCCTCTGTTTCCTCCAGGGCCACGCCCTGAGCGCATCGTCC
The DNA here is from genome assembly GCA_034509565.1 of Triticum monococcum. NCBI lineage: Eukaryota > Viridiplantae > Streptophyta > Magnoliopsida > Poales > Poaceae > Triticum > Triticum monococcum. Next base: position 706,924,585 of record CM067842.1, on the reverse strand, counting down.
ATGTCGCCCGCAGACCCTTGAACACTAAAGCGGATTTTGGATGGATCCCATCGCCATGTTCCTTGAAGACATGGCCTATAAACGTTCGCACACAGCACACCAATCTGGCAAATGGTCGTATTTGACGCGGTAAATCTACCTCAGTCTGTCTCTGATCAGTGACAAGGCGTCCTTCAAAGGCATGTGCACATTCATTTTCACCCACACATGGTAGAAGTTCCCCGTGTAGTCATAAGAATCCCCCTCCGCATGAAGAACCTCACCGACCTTGGCAGCTAAGGCTGGCACCAGATGTGCAAAGAGTTTCGGGACGTCATGTATCTGGATCCAGATGTTGAGAGTATCTAGCTGAACCTTTCATGGTTGGGTTATCCCATCATATGGCGTAATGATCACCGCATGCCCTCTGAAGTTCCAAGGCCCTTCCTCCATGACTCTCTCCCAATCTGCCAAGCAGTTAAACTATAACGTATACAGGTTCGGTTCCAGTGGCTTGAAGTTCACCACTTGGGCTAGATCCCACGCCGATCTCATGTTGCGGAAGAACCAAGTCTAGTTGTATGGTTTGTCTATGTGGACTCTGGCCACCGCTATCCAGCGAACTACATCTTGGGGAACCGCTGCCTCGTCGACGATCACATCATCAAGATCTTCTTCCTGTAGCCCTACTTCCTCCATCAGCTTCGCGATCTCATTAGCGGAAGAGGAGTTGTCGGCCTTGTCGGCCCCTTCCCCAGCCATCCTCGAAACCCTAACCCGAAGAGGATCCTCAGCGGGTGTCAACAAAACCTGGGAACCCTAGCCCTATTCCTCCCGTGAGACTCAAGGCCGGGTAGCGATACCAGACCGCCCCTTGCTCAGCCCGAATCAAGATCTCCAAGGTAAAGAATTGGGAGGGACGAAGCTATGTCTCAACGGCGGCGTAGATCGCCTCCAAGAGAAGAAACCCTAACGAGAGGGAAGCTTAACTACTATCACCAATACATAGGAGTAGTACATTTTTTATTCACTAGTTGACACAACAGCAGGCAACGTAGAATCCAAACAAGGCCCTGATAGGCTAGCTTGGACAGGCAGAAAAATGTCTCTTACCAGGCCGATACCGGGCACCGAATTTTCCCACGCACGGACCCGAGGATGCCATCCAAACTAGCTATAAATGCCGGCAGCTCGACGAAGCGCGCCATGCAAATTGTCGAGGCCACAAGGCTGGGGGCATCGGAAGGGCGTCAAATCCATAATAATCCTAGGGCAGTGGGAGATTTGGAAGGAGCAAAACAATTGCACTTTCAGAGAAAAAATTGGCTCTGCATAAGACGTAATTCGAGCCATTCGTCGAGGGATCAATCTATGGAGGCAGGTCGGAGTTTTCTGCCTGCACACACCCTTCGCGGAACCACCGAAGGGAATGGGCTAAAACACCATGGGGCTTAGGTCTTGCTATTCTTTTTCCTACTTTTCTGTTCGATCCTTTCCTGGTTGTAACTGTGTTTTTTCCACTGCTCTCTGCTTAACATGAAATGAAAATGCCAGCAATTGCTGGATCTTTCAACAAGAAAATCCTGCTGTGTAGGTGATGGTGGCAGCAAGACTGGCTAGCAGTAGAACAAGAGGGCGAGCCTTGTCCAGAGCACTGCCATTCATACTGTTGAGTATCGTACCAATTGTTCTCTGTTCCTTTACACATACACTGCAGAGAAATAAGAAACGGAGTTCAGTTCAGTTGCAGAGAAATAAAGAAAAAAAATAGTGTAACTGCAAACAGAGGAAAAGAAGAAGAGGATTTTCAGTTCAGTGCCATACCTGGCATCATCACTTTGTTTGGCTGGACAGAAACAACAACATAATAATTTTAACTCTGAACTGCAGAAGCCATGGAGCAGGATGTATGCCACAAGCTCGCAACGGTGCCAACCAGGGAAACATCCCTGCAGCTGACAGTGGTGTACACACCAATGAGGCCGACCAGCGTGACCACGATGCACGCGTAGAGCTTGAGAGACCAAACCGTTTTCTCGTGGAGCTTCTTGCCGTGGATGATGAGCAGGGATGCCACAAATGTCGAGCAGACAAGAATCTGGAATCCTCAGGTAATCCACTGCCCTCGTATCGTATTTTGAACGTCTTCTCGGATGAACATCTCGCTAGTATTTTAGACGATAGCGGCGTGGCGATCATTGCTCCTAATGTCGATATTATCTCGCTTGTGCACGCGCAGGAAGATGCGCAGGCCGCGCTAGCTGCTGCGGCTGCCCGTTGTGTTGATAAGAACCAATTGGCCATCATCCCAGTAGAGGCTGGTGACGATGCTGGGCCTGCTGAGGAGACAGAAGCTAGGGATGCTTCTGATCTTCCTTCTTCCAGCCGGATTCTGTCTCAGAAGAGAGTGGCGAAAGCGGTGACCTCCACGGGAGTTCACCTGCGTAATAGGATTATTTAGATGCGTTACATGTTTTGGAACATCCGTGGTTATGGCCACAGAGGGCGTCGTACTCAGCTCAAGGATTACATGGCCAAAGAGAGGATTGACGTTGTAGCGCTCCAGGAAACGATTAAAACGGACTTCTCGTTCCGTGATCTTCTTGCCTACGATCCTCTGCAGCGTTTCGATTGGCACTGGGTGCCCTCTGTGGGTCACTCGGGCGGCATTCTAATGGGTTGTAATCGTGATGTATGTGATGTATTGAGATGGGAGGTTGGTGTATTTTCGCTTGCGGCTACCATTAAACACCGAGCCTTGGGTCAGTCGTGGGTTGTAGTGTGCGTCTACGGGTCTGCTGATCACTCCCGATCGGCGGATTTGTTGTTCGAACTTACCAATTTGGTCGGGGCCAAACGGGCTATCAACATGCCGTTGATGGTAGGTGGAGACTTTAACTTGATCCGCTTGGGGCGGACAACAGCAACGCTAACATTGACTGGACTAGGGTGTCCTTGTTCAATAATGCCATTGCGGCGACGGCATTGTGTGAGGCTGCTAGGACCGGGGCCAGATTCACATGGACTAACAAGCAGAGGCAGCCGGTGCGGAGCGTACTTGACCGGGTTTTTTTACACCCGAGTGGGAGGTTCTTTTCCCCCCTTGCACGCTTGTCGCTGAAACGCGTATTGGTTCGGATCATGTCATGTTGATTTTCTCCTCATGAGAGGATTACATTAGGCATAGCCCTAGATTCTACTTCGAAACAGCGTGGTTCGAATCCGAGGGGTTTGCGCAAATGGTCGTCGACCGCTAGCTGACGATCCGCGCCCAACTTGGGCCGCAACACGGACCGGCAGAGTGCTGGAACGCGGCGGCAGGCAAGCTCTTGGCGTTCCTACGTGGGTGGGTGCTAACCACGGTAGTGAATCCAAAAGGGAACGTGCTAGGATTGTCGATGAAATCGCATCTCTGGATGCGGAGGCAGATCGCCGCCCCTTCTCAGAGGGAGAATGGGCTCATAGGTATGCCCTAGAAAACCAAGTCATCGCAATCTTACGAGCGGAGGAAAAATACTGGTGACGTAGGGGCGGAGTCAAGTGGGTTACTAAAGGAGACGCAAATACTAGTTACTTCCACGCTCATGCTAACGGAAGGGAACGAAAGTGTACTATTCTGCGCCTTCAATCAGATAGCGGCCTCCTTTTAACCCAAGATCAAATCGTGGCTCACATTTACGAGTTTTTCGTTGGCCTTTTGGGGACGGCCGAGGAAAAAACTCTTTGCCTTCGGGAGGACCTGTGGGATCCTACGGAACGGGTGTCGTAGGAAGAGAATGACGGGCTCGCTCTCTCGTTCCTGCCGGAAGAGATTGACAAAGCCTTGGACGACATGAAAACGGACACGGCACCCGGGCCGGACGGGTGGCAGGTAGAGCTTTTCAAGAAAGTTTGGCCATGCCGCAAGCACCTTTTCTACAAGATTGTGAGCGGCTTCGCTTTGGGTACGGTAGACTTGTCGCGCCTTAACTACGGGGCTATTAGTTTGATCCTTAAAGTGAAAGGGGCCGATTAATTAGATATACGCTATATGCACATTTATGTAAATTGAACATTTATATCAGATCTTGTATTCAGATGTATGCAAGCATTTATTCATCTCTATAAAACATGTACATCAGATCTTGTATTTAGAAGTATGCGCATTTATCGCAGCGTTTTATTGCTTATGTAAATAAATGCTTGACATAAAAGCTTGAGATGAATTGCTGCACCGAAAGTTGAAAAAGAATTACACATAAAGTAAGACATTTTTTAGGTGAACATAAAGTAAGACATAGATCTCTCATGGACACAAATTAATAGATGCATACTGGATCTGGAAATACTCTGATGCTTGTCATGTATTGTAAATATAGTACATGCAGTACCATCAACAGATCATTATGTAAATCTGAAACTAATTTTGATAATTTAAGGTAAGGGCAAAATCTTAAGGTTACAATGACACAATTGGCTTTTCCTAGTCTATCAGCATAACATATATGCTTCCATGAAATATCTTGAGGAATTTTTTTCAATAAAAGAATATTGGAAGTAGCTCTTATTAGTTGAATATGAAAGATAACTACTTAGAAATAATTCTTTGTTATCTCGAAGGATAACTCTAAGAGGAACTTCTGCAAAAAAAACTGGAATTTCTTCTTACATACGATCTTGTTGACATGTGGCAATAGCTCTAACAGAAAAAGGGTAGTGTGAATCGAGTTACTAAAAAATCAACCTTTCTTGGTATCTTCAAAAAACTAATGGTGAAATATTGTGATCAGATGCATAAATTATCTATCGAATCAATCGTCGGCAATTTGGATACTTTTGGCCATTGAAAAAATAGCGCGTTATAGCGCCGCTGATAGAACGCCATAGTGTGCTAAGAATTGTCTCGCTAAATAAATCAATGTATACAGTGTCTCGCTAATAGCATCCTATAGTGCAGTATAACACTCTAATATCGTACTTTAAGACCGGTGCTACTTTGTTATAGGGCACTACTTTTTTTCATTGCTTTTGCCTAGGAAACTAAAGTTGTCTGCTATTATCGAGCAAGAACATTATGTGCATATAAATATTTAATCATGCGCCTAGTTCATCTGAAGGATGTCCAGATGATTTAATCTTGCTGTTTTATTTCTATCATGTCTAGCTCGGTAGATATTTCTCTGAACTTTACTTCCTGTTCTGAATGTAAATACAGTGATGTTGTGTTTTGTCAAAAAAAGGAAAGGGAATGAATCTGAGTGTGCAGTAGTAATCTGGAATCATTTAGGATGAACAGTACACCATTTAATGAAGTATATATGAAGGATAATGTACATATAGGAATGGTTAAGCTGAAGGATTTTGCTCCCAAACTGCAGTAAATATGTTCAATAGCTGTACAACTAATCAGCTCACCATAAATAGCACCATGTTTGTTAAGACCATCATACAGTTAATTCTAGCATGATCATTTCAGATTATAACATAGGTTAACTGTTGATGATTTAGAAACAAATAGGCTAACTAAATTTTACATATAACCCTGGGCATTGTATCTTTTGTCTGCGGCATGTGCAGATACTTCTAAACCTTTAGTAGAGGGGGAAAAGCGCCATAGTCTATAGAAGGCTCAAAAGTCTTTTTGAAATCAGGTCTGGCTTTGCAACTAATTTTGTTTCAGAAATTAGGTCTATCAGACAGACTTGATACACTCATATATATACCCAATTATTCCCAGATAATAAATTAACATAGTAAGGATAGAAACCATATGGATTAGTAGGGTTTTCTTTGCGAGGGTATATGGATTAGTAGGCTAACATATATGCTTTCAAATAGGTTCGAAATGTCCTGTGCAAAATATACCATGAACGATCTACAAAAGTAACAGTACATCACACGTAGCATTCATGGATAGGTAACATAATTAAAATCAACACTCTAGTATATCTACAAGCATACAGAAAAAAGATCTAGAGTAGGGGCTTTATTTATGCATTATATAAACTTGACCATGGATCACACTGGATTTAGAATTACCTCTAAAGGTAATGATTAAGCACAACGATGAACAAAATGAAGAATTAATCGTTGGCTGATAAACCGCTAGCTATCTATATCATTGCTCGGGGCAACTGCCAGAAATTACTTTACCTAGTACTACACTTGACTGTGGGAGCCTCAACATTCATGATCCCGATGTCACGGTTGCACCAGAAGCTGTAGTCTTTTGCACTGGATTGTCCTCCTTCTCACCATTTGGCTGCAAGATCTAGAACCATATTAGATAGATCGACTGAGGAGAAATTTCAAAGACCTTAATCGCAGCTCTGCAAGGAAGTTTTGTGGAAGTGGTCTATTGCAAATTTCTATCTAATATGTCTCGGCAATGATATAAAATATTAATCTGCATTATCCATCCTTTTGTTAAGAAAAAATAGGTATTAGATGAACATATATAGGTTGTAAAGACTAAAGAGGATAAATTAGTGTAGTATCACATGCATACACTCTTGGCCTTCTTGCATTTGACACCTTTGAACGTCTCCCTGACACCACAACACAACAGGATGAAAGTCTCCGATGTTGATGACCCAGTGTCGATGTGTATTTACTATTTAGTGTAGCAAATCCATGTTGTATATAGACATGGTTTTTCCACTTTGAATATGAGCAATGGCTGGTAGGGGAGGGTGAAGAACAAAGAGCGGAACACACATAGCGGCCTCCATCTGAGAAGATGAACATGACCCAGCGATCTCCACCACCCGCCCCCGAATCCGCCCCAGCCGCAGCCCCAGCAAGAAATACTAACAAAACACGGCATCCCGGCAACCGGGGCCTGTCGACGAACAAGCGGATCACAACCCATTCTCCCAGAAAAAAGCAGAGACGAACCAGGTCGCGTCACTAGGCACTAGGCACGCGGCATCCACCATCTCCACCCAGCAGCCGGATCACGGCCCGAGCGCCATTCGCATGATCCCAGGGCCCGACGCCAACCCCGAACCAGACCAAAGGAAATCTACGGTAGAGAGGGAGGAGAGGGGGGCGCGCACCATATCCGGCGTCGAGGGAGGCGGTGTGGAAGACGCCGGCGTAGGTGGATCCGTCGCGGACCTGGACCTCGACGGGGCGGGGGAGGCTCAAGTTTGTGATGGCTCCAACCTGTGAGGCACGTTTCACTCGTCTCCCATTGAAAGCTCTAGCGCGTAATCATCTCTGTCCTGAAATAGAAAGATGGGTCGATTTCATATTAACAAAGTTCGAAAGATGCACATATTTAAGGAGAGAGGGGTGCCAATAACATGAAACCGCTCTTCTCGAATAAGCAAAAGTTGGTTGTACTTACAACAGGCCCTCATGCAAAGTATCTTCCAAACTGGAGCAAAAATACCTACAAATTGAAATGCCCTGCACCTCCGCAGTGTGCAGAATGTACTGGTCCTGCAAGTGGCCGTGGCACGCACACCAATCAGCCCCAGCACCACCTCACATCGAGAGGAGGCGAGAACGAAATTAAACAAACCCAGCAGCATGCATTGATGCATACCTGGGGGCTGGGGCACGACGAAATTAAACGGGCCGTGGACGAGGGGGAGGGCCGGCGACGGGGCGGGGGAGCGACGGGGCCGGCGACAGGGCGGGGGAGCGATGGGGCCGGCGATAGGGTGGCGGGGGCGGGGCGGGGGAGCGACGGCGACGGGACAGGGGAATGACGCGGCCGGCGAGAGGGCGGGGGAGCGACGGGGCCGGCAATAGGGTGGCGGCGGGCGAGCCTAGAGCGCCATCAACGGGGGTTGTTTGGTGTGTGGATGAGATGCAAACGTCTTTTTTTACCTGGATGGGTGGGGAGAGAGGGAGGGGATAACCCCACAGATTTTTTTACCTGGGAAAAAATAACCCCATCTCTTTGCCATCTGCCAGCAGATGGCAAAGAATCTTTGCCGTCTGCTGGCAGAGGGCAAAGAGGTGGGGCTGGTATGCCGTTACACGCTTGACGGACACAGGATTTGCCAACCTCTCTGCCATCTGGCAAAGATTATTTGCCATCCACTAGCAGATGGCAAAGAATTGGTTGATGGAAACCATGTTCTTTGCCGTCTATCAGTTCTTTGCCATCTGTTTTTTATAAGCAGATGGCAAAGACATTCTTTGCCATCAGCTGGCAGATGGCAAAGAGCTGGCTGATGGCAAATTCCCTGTTTCCAGTAGTGTATGCCTCTACTTGACTAGCTCGTTAATCAAAGATGGTTATGTTTCCTAACCATAAACAAAGAGTTGTTATTTGATTAACGGGATCACATCATTAGGAGAATGATGTGATTGACTTGACCCATTCCATTAGCTTAGCACACGATCGTTTAGTATGTTGCTATTGCTTTCTTCATGACTTATACGTGTTCCTATGACTATTAGATTATGCAACTCCCGTTTACCTGGGGAACACTTTGTGTGCTACCAAACATCAGAACGTAACTGGGTGATTATAAAGGTGCTCTACAGGTGTCTCCGAAGGTACATGTTGGGTTGGCGTATTTCAAGATTAGGATTTGTCACACCGATTGTCGGAGAGGTATCTTTGGACCCTCTTGGTAATGCACATCACTTAAGCCTTGCAAGCATTGCAACTAATGAGTTAGTTGCGGGATGATGTATTACGGAATGAGTAAAGAGACTTGCCGGTAACGAGATAGAACTAGGTATTGAGATACCGACGATCGAATCTCGGGCATGTAACATACCGATGACAAAGGGAACAATGTATGTTGTTATGTGGTCTGACCGATAAAAATCTTCGTAGAATATGTAGGAGCCAATATGAGCATCCAGGTTCCGCTATTGGTTATTGACCGGAGACGTGTCTCGGTCATGTCTACATAGTTCTCGAACCTGTAGGGTCTGCACGCTTAACGTTTTGATGACAGTTATATTATGAGTTTATATGTTTTGATGTATCGAAGGTTGTTCGGAGTCCCGTATGTGATCACGGACATGACGAGGAGTCTCGAAATGGTCGAGACATGAAGATTGATATATTGGAAGCCTATGTTTGGATATCGGAAGTGTTCCGGGTGAAATCAGTATTTTACCGGAGTACCGGGAGGTTACCGGAACCCCCCGGGAGGTTATTGGGCCTTAGTGGGCCTTGGTGTAAGAGAGAGGAGGCGGCCAGGGCAAGGGCCGCGCCCCTCCCCCTAGTCCGAATAGGACAAGGAGAGGGGGGCAGCGCCCCCCTTTCCTTCCTCTCCTCCACCTCTTTCCCCCCCTCTCCTAGTCCAACATGGAAAGGGGGGGGAGTCCTACTCCCGGTAGGAGTAGGCTCCTCCTGGCGCGCCTCTCCCCTAGGTCGACCGCACCCCCCTTGCTCCTTTATATACGGGGGCAGGGGGCACCCCATAGACACAATAATTGATCTGTTTGATCTCTTAGCCGTGTGCGGTGCCCCCCTCCACCATAGTCCACCTCGATAATACTGTAGCGGTGCTTAGGCGAAGCCCTGCGTCGGTAGAACATCAACATCGTCACCACACCGTCGTGCTGACAAAACTCTCCCTCAACACTCAGCTGGATCGGAGTACGAGGGACATCATCGGGCTGAACGTGTGCTGAACTCGGAGGTGCCGTGCGTTCGGTACTTGATCGGTCGGATCATGAAGACGTACGACTACATCAACCGCGTTATGCTAACACTTACGCTTTCGGTCTATGAGGGTACGTGGACAACACTCTCCCCTCTCGTTGCTATGCATCACCATGATCTTGCGTGTGCGTAGGAATTTTTTTGAAATTACTACGTTCCCCAACAAGAGTCCCTTATTACAGATGATTGCCTGCTGCACCAGAATATTCTGAATATACTCTATGATGTTCTCTCAAGACTTTGTGACATCGCTTTTGCAATTCCCTTTCATCGATAAACCCCCTATGGATAACCACCTACACTTGCCATTCATACAATCATTCCCCGATGATCTTGTTATTACAAGATACCCCGAAATTCTCTCTATTGTTCCGAGAATACTTTGTGCCTACTGCCTTGAAGTTCTTTGCCACCTCAATACCCCTACGGATAATTTCTCGCACTTACCGAGTATCCTCTCATGCTAGTTGGTTCATGTATTTCACAAAAGTCTTCGAAATACCTTTTGTTCTTCCGAAAATCCTCAACAGCCTAGTGCTCTTGAAATTCTTGCTTGCTAGCCTTATGATTAATCCCATAAGTCTGGTAATCTTATTGGCATCCTTTGTCATTATCATTTTGAGTCCATTGATTCAATATGTTGCGAATGCTCGCAATCCTCAATCAAATCCTAGATTTCATCCTTCCGGCTCAGACGTCATTTTAAACATGAGCTGGATCTCGACCAATCAAATTGTCGTCGATTGTACCCCTAAGCTTACTCAACCTATCCATCCTTAATCAGAGCGTTTGCTTCTGATCCCTTGATTTGGAAATCATAATTTCTTTACATTTGATCTTTGAATTAGTCATTTGTTTCTATAATCTGATCTCTTGCATTCTTTCTTCTTCTGATTGAGTACCGTTACTACATTATATCCTTTGGTGGATTATTATCCGACCATTCTCAAAACCCGGAGTTCCTTCCTTGATACACAATGCCATTGGTAAATCCTTTTCTCTGATTTGGCCAACCATGCTCTGCTTTCGAGTTGGTGATATTTACTCTCGAAGCTTGTGGTATATGTTTCTAAGATGCCCCGAAGGGTTGTGTCACACCCTAGCTAGTCCATGCATTAGAGTGTGCATCATGTTTACTTTTCATCAGAAACTTGAAATGGGGAAGGCAGAACTCCCAGCACACCTCTCGAAATCAACAAGGGTTTACTAAAAATAATTTCAATGAACCTGAAATGCCCTTCTAAAATGTCCACCCTCTTTGTCTTAGGTTAGAACCTCTGCCAAAATTGGTGCACAATTTTCTAGGTCAACAGAAGGTCATTGATTTAAACCATAAATATTTGAATTTGGGCATTTAAATGCTATTAAATAATTTAAATGTTCAAATAATTCTGGAAGTAAATGTTTTCTGTTAGGAATAATCCCAACAGAGGCCACAATTATTTTCAGGATTTTAGAAAGTGCCTAGGTATTTTTAATAAAGCCCTAAAGCTACAGAAAAATAGAAAAACAGAAAACAAAAACAAAAAACTTACCTGGCGCCACCTACCAGGCCCACCTGCCGGCCCAGCCCAGCCACCGCGCCAGCGAGCAGCTTGGCTTGACCAAGCAGGCAGGTGCTCGACGGCGAGTACCGCATGCGCGCCACACATCTGCCGCCGCCTCGCCTCTCCCCTCGTCGACCTGTCGACGTGGGATGAACTCCCCTGCATCCCCTGACCTCGCAGACACCGCACTTCCCCCCTGGTTCCTCTCTCTCGCTTTTCCCCGCCATGGCCGACGCTGCTGAGCTCGCGCCACCGTGAAATCGCGTCCACCGTCGTCCCCGTGTTGCACCGCCGTGTCCATCCTCTCCGCCATCATCGACTCCGTCGAGCAGCCGGGCCCCGAGCGCCCACACACTCTGCAACGTCTTCTTCGACCTCATCTTCACCGAGCCTCGCCGGAGATCCCTTTCGACGTCGCCGCCGCATCGACTTGTCCCCGACCGCGCCGTCTGCTTCTACGTGATCGCCGTGAGCTGCTGCACCTCCCCATCCTCCCTGTTCTTCTTCTCGTGCACCACAACGAGCACACGAAGCTCACCCGCATGCGCCACCGTGGATCTCGTCGCCGACGTGTCTCCGGCCAAACTCCGGCCACGCAGCCTAGTCTAACAGCTTCACCGCATCCCTTGGGGCACAACGCACCTCACCATGCGACTCGACGTGCCCCGTAGCCTCGGGCTCACTTTCGTCCGACTCCGGCGACCGCAAGGCTCGTCGCCGGCGACGTTCCCGGCCACCCCAAGCCCAACTACCACCACCAAACGCCGCGGTTCGTTCCTAGCTAACCGTAGATGCTCTCCGCGCATCAATTGGTGCCCTGTGGGCGATTTCCGCAGTGCGCCACCGCGTCTGGCCTCGCCGGCGGCTAAACGCCGGCAGGTTTTGACCCGCTGACCGGTGAGGTTGACCTGCTGACGTGGGTTGACCTCCCCCCTCTCTCTCACTGACATGCGGGCCCCGCCCGACTAATTACCCTGTTAGTGCTAACTAAATAGGTTAGATTAATTAGTATAGTCACTGACTAGTGGGCCCTGCCAGTTAATTAGGCTAACTAAGCGTGGTTAGTGCACAGAGACACTGACAAGGGGGCCCCACCAGTCAGGTTTGACCTGGCTGGCGCCTTTGACCTGCTGACGTCACCCTGGTGCATTGCTGACGCAGTAATTGATCTTCTAGTTTTATTCTTATTCAGGAAATTCCAAAAAATAGTTCAAACTTCAAAAATTCATAGAAATTCAACCATAGCTCCAAATGAGATAAATTATATATGAAAAATTATCAAGAAAATTCAACCTATCCATCTGTAATGGTTTCATGCATGACAAAACAAGTTTACCTTGCTGTTTAAGCAGAATAAGGAAATGCACTATAAATGCCATGTTTAATGAGCTAATATTTGAATCTTTGATTCAAATGAGCTCACCCCTTTCTATTCTAGCTTGCATTAGGCCAAGACACCAACATATTGCCATGTCATAGCATGCATCATATTGTTGCATATCGTCATGTGTTGACTGTGTTCCGATGTGTTGTTCGTGGTAGGTTCTGCCTCCGAGGATATTCACGAGTATCCAACTAAAGGGCAGTATCCCACTACCACTCCATCAGGCAAGCAACCATTGATCATTTCGATACAACCCATGTTCTTGCTCCTGCTCTTGTTTACTGCATTAAGACAACGCGATTCAAACAGCTGTGTGCTACGGTAGTTGAACCCTCATCCTTTGCATGACCTGTCATTGCCACAGTAACTAGATGAAACCCACTAGCATGTGTAGGTGTTGATTGAGCCATGTTTTGTGATTCCTACCTTGCTATGCCTGCTATGCTTAGAGTTGTGTCAGGTCTGGTCCATCTGGGTGATGGGCTAGAGTGAAATGCTTATGCCGGTAATGTGAGGGATGTGTTGAACATGTTTTGGTAAAGGTATCGATGAGAGGCCATGTAGGAGTACATGGTGGGTTATTTCATTGAGGCCGTCCAGAAGAACTGAGATCTGTATGTGTGATTTAAGATGCAGTTACTACCGTACATTGGGCCCGAAACCAATGGACCCTCTCGGCTTCTTAATCACCCTAGTACTCTGTCCAGGAGTTGCAATTAGTTTCTGGTGTTTGTAGGTTATGTGTTGGCGGCCGTGCGTAGCGCTGACCCTAGGGGTGGGCTATGTTGCGGTAGATACACCGTGGCATGGTGTACCGAGTCACCCGTTTGGTGTCTCGGGAATCCTGTTCACATTGTTCGGGGCCGTATGTGGAAACCTCGGCCGGACTCCCTGCGGATGGAACCTGGATAGGCGATAAACCTGGACTAGAGACTTAAGTGTTTAGGTAGGCCGTGGCCGACACCCTCGCTGGGCTTCCGCTTGAAGGTTGCCGAGTACATGTCGTGTTAACGACGGTAAGTGGTGAAAGCGTGTATGACGAAGTACACCCCTGCAGGGTATAAACTATTCGAATAGCCGCGTCCGCGGTAAAGGACTACTTGGTTGCCTATACAGTTCATAGACAAATTAATGGATACTACTAAAAGACTCAAGATAAGTGTGAGTACCGGGGATGGCCCTCTCGTAGGATGACGAGGGAGGTTCCCCGTTGGAGTATTGTGTTGGTGAGTAGTGGACTCGTGTGCGAAAACTATTTTATTGGTGAAGCTCCATAGGATAGCTTAGCCAAGAGTCAAAGCTGGCTTGCTGCATCAACCCCACCGCCTTCTTGAGAATAAGCATGTATAGTAGGTTCTGATGTAAGACTTGTTGAGTACCTTTGTACTCATGTTTGTTCATTTATTGTTTTCAGACGACAACACTGCCCCCTCCGATGGGTTTTATGTAGACCTTGATGTCGACGAGTGACTAGCCACCCAGGTGGTGATCCCGGCCATGGAGGGCCCTATGTAGATAGACAGGCTTCGAGAAGCCTTCTTTCTTTTTAGAGTCTGTACTCGGACTAGTTGCTTCCGCATGTGCTTGTATGACTGTATGACTTGAGTGTCGGGTCATGTGACCCCTATCTGTATGATATGTTATGTATGGCTCTCTGGAGCCCCTTAAATAAAGTACTTGAGTTGTAGAGTTTTGTTGTGATGCCATGTTGTATCTACTCATATCGAGCATATTGTGTGTATGATTGAAATGCTTGGTATGAGTGGGATCCGACAACCTAGTAGTTTATCCTTGATAGCCTTTCTTATGGGGAAATGTAGTCTAGTGTTCCTCGAGCCATAGTAGTCCGCTACAGCTGGGTTCACCGGAGTCCTGCTAGCCCAGCACTACTGTTCAGGACGCTTGACTGGCCGGCATGTGTTTCACTTCGTCCCTATGTCTGTCCCTTCGGGGAAATGTCACGCGGTGATTTCCGGAGTCCTGCCTAGCCTGCTACAGCCCGGGGTTCCCCGGAGTCCTGTTAGCCCAGTGCTACAGCCCGGATTCACTCGTTGATGACCGACATGCTCGATGTGAATCATGTATGCCTGTCTCCATAGGTCTGTGTCGCTTTGGGTTCACGACTAGCCATGTCGGCCCGGGTTCTATGTCATATGGATGCTAGCGACAGTATCATATACGTGAGCCAAAAGGCGCAAACGGTCCCGGGCCATGGTAAGGCGACACCCGTGGGTTACCGTGCGTGAGGCCGCAAAATGATATGAGGTGTTACCGGCTAGATCGATGTGACTTGGAATCAGGGTCCTGACAGCGTTGGCATCAGAGCCGGACTGCCTGTAGGTTCGTTGAGCCAAACTGGTCGATGTCGAGTGTAGAAATGCTTTAGTTATATGTAGGGGAATTGATTGTGGGAGGGAACGTAAGGTTCTTTTACTCCTTTACCTATGCCTCTGATCTGAGTCATTCTCTCCTCATTCAACATGGGTTAAGGACTAGGCTCTCTTCTTCTATCAGGTTCACGTGTTACTAATCGTAGTAGCCTATAGGATTATTGTTACGAGTTCCAGCTCAGTTTCTACTATTCTTAGTATGTTGCTAATTGAATCAGAACCTTGATATGATGTTGTTGAGTGGTATTGTGAACTGTTGTGGATGTCTCAAATCTTTTTCTGAGCATTTACAGCCGTTATGCTGTCCAATTTTCCCTAGAAATTCTAATGTCTTTGCATTGTGGTTGTGCTTTCAGATGGCCAACCGTCCTCAAAACCAAGTGGTTCGCCTGACCAGGTGCCTCGACGTGCCCGGTCATACTGCTATGTTAGTCCGGGTCATGATCGAGACAGGGTACCGTTGGTATCCCGAATACACTGTCGAAGAGCAGTTCCGCGACTTTAACCAAAGCCAGTATTTCTGCACTGTCAGGATATTTCCTTCTTATCCTGGATCTACCGAGCCCCTTCACTGTTCCTATGGACTCGGGGTTACCGTTGAGATGGCTGTGCAAGATGCTGCCTATTCCATGATGACCATTTTGCGAGTCCGGACTGGTCTGCTTCGGAACACTGACTTCCGTTACATGCCAGCTTCACTTTCGGGAGCGCAAGGGTATCTTCAGGCTATCTATGCTGACTCCACTCAGTAGGACTCATTAACTCGTACCACTGTCGAGATGCTCGAAGATAAGGACCGAGAGAATCGGGCCTTGAGGCTGGAGCTTTTTAATACCCGTGCTGATCATTGGGCCACATTGACTCGGTTTGCACCTGCAGTGCAAGCTGGATGTATGGATACAAGGGATCTGTATCCTGTGAGATCAGCTCTGCCAGACATGGTGGATTGGCGTGATGTGGGAGGCATCACCCCACCCCATGGTCCCCGCAGGCCACCGTTTGTTGGTCCAAGACCTCATCCCAGCCCCTATGGTCCACAGGCTCCTCAGGACCGTCTGTTTTCGGATGGTCACGTTGAACTTCCAGGTTATGGAGGTGACCTCTATGAGGACTACTACGGAGCTGTCTGAGTTAGTAGTAGTACTCCTAGTATTGTAGTAGTTGTATCTCCACGGTCCTGCATGATTTGTGGAATATGACTTTGCGTGTAATCGATCCTGGAGGTGTAAACAAATAATGTATAGGAGCTTGAAATGCCTCCGATGAGATGTAACGTCTATCATCATAGTTGTACTGTAGCCTGGGCTTGTACTAAACTATGTATGATGTGTATGACCGTTGGTATATATATGGCAGTTTTATATTACCATGACATACGGATGAACATCTCTGCATTCCATGTTATCCATTACATTCTGCACTTCCTTGCTAAGTTTGAGCCATCCTTATCTAAACCGTTGTCTTGTTTTCTCCTAGGATGGTCAACACCCGCGGCAACCCTGCTGCCCCGGAGCAGGGGGAAGCCAGTGCAGCTAGAGGTGAAAATCTGCCTCACCCGCCTTCTCTGGCCGAAGTAATGCTGGAGGCGGAAAGAAACAAGCGTGAGACTAACCGCCTACTGGAGCGGATTGAGCAGAACACAGCACGCCACCCACGAAATGACTTGGTGTTAATCAATGACTTTATCAAGCTGTACCCACCAAAGTTCAACCATTCCGTCGAACCCCTCGACGCGGATGACTGGCTTCGCAGCATCACTCACAAGCTACGTTCTGCCAACGTAGCCGAAGCCGACAAGGTTACTTATGCTGCCTATCACCTCGAAGGCCCTGCTAGCCTTTGGTGGGAAAACTTCGAAGCTATGCGCCCGGTCGGTCAAATCACTACTTGGGCTGAATTCAGTGAGGCTTTTCGTGAGCATCACATCCCGGAAGGTCTCATGGATCGCAAAAGGGAGGAGTTCTGCAACTTCACCCAAGAAAGACTGACTGTGGATGCATATAGTCATGAATTTGGGAATCTGGCACGCTATGCCCCTGAAGAGGTTTCTACTGACGCTAAGAAGCAGGCAAGGTTCCGCAAGGGACTTAGTCCTGAGCTTTGCCGCGATCTCCGTCTGCACGAGTGCACATCCTTTCATAAGCTGGTTATTAAAGCCATCAGTGCTGAGACAGGCCAGACTGATTATGACGCTTCACGCAAGCATTCCCGTGACTTTGGCTCTTCATCCGGCTCTGGAGCTCAGAAGCGCCGGGTGTGGATTCCAAGTACGGCACTCCCACCCAGGTTCATTCCGAGGCCATCCTTTGAGACGCCTCGTCCCAACCAACAATTTGCACCGCCCAAGCCCTATGGTGGCCCTGCTGCTAATGCTGCTCCACGGCCCAATGTGGTGACATGCTTCAAGTGTGGAGAGCCGGGTTACTATAGTCGAGAGTGTCCCCAGAACAACCCCAATCAAGCTGGAAAGTCCGTTGGCTGTGGTAAGCCAGCGGGGAAGACTTTCTACGCCAATCCGGCCACCACTGCATGTGGCCATGTCAATTATGTTTCAGCCGAGGGGGCTCATGAGGATCCTAACGTCGTCCTTGGTATGCTCCTTGTTAACTGCCATCCGACATCTGTTCTTTTCGATACTGGAGCATCTCATTCATTCATATCCGAGAATTATGCTCGATTGCATAACCCGACATTCTGCGACATGCCAACTTCTATGGTAATTCAAACTCCGGGTTCCAAATGGCAAACTTCTAGAGTAAGCCATGGGAACGAAATTCTTGTCGATAGACTCGTCTTCCTTGCATCCTTAATAGCTCTCAAGTCCTCCGACATAAATATCATCTTGGGTATGGACTGGATGTCAGCTCATTATGCTAAGATTGATTGTGCCACTAGGACCGTTCAACTTACTCTCCCGTCGGGCAAGACAGTTAATGTCTTAACTTGTGTGGCCAAGCGCCAACTTTACTCCCTAAATGCCAACCCGCTTCCAGACCTTGAGGATGTTCCGGTAGTCCGAGACTTTCCGGATGTCTTTCCAGAAGAACTGCCAGGTGTTCCACCTGACAGGGATGTTGAGTTTGTAATAGACCTTGTTCCAGGAACCGTTCCAATTTCTAGAAGACCCTATAAGATGGCACCCCTAGAACTAGCCGAGCTTAAGAACCAACTCGATGAGTCCTTGAACAAGGGTTTCATTCGTCCTAGTTCCTCTCCTTGGGCTTGCCCCGTCCTCTTCGTCAAGTAGAAGGATGGAACGGATCGAATGGTTGTGGATTACCGACCTGTCAATTTGGTCACCATCAAGAACAAATACCCGCTTCCCAGGATCAACGACCTGTATGATCAGCTCGCTGGATCCTCAGTCTTCTCCAAGATGGATTTGAGGTTGGGTTACCATCAAATCAAAATGAGAAATGGGGACATTCCCAAAACGGCCTTTGTTACTCGTTATGGCCAATACGAGTACACCGTCATGTGCTTCGGTTTAACCAATGCCCCGGCTACTTTTTCTCGGTTAATGAACTCAGTCTTCATGGAGTACTTGGATAAATTCGTCGTTGTATACCTCGATGACATACTCATCTACTCCAAGAATGAAGGGGATCATGCCGAACATCTAAGGCTAGTATTGATGAAACTTCGAGAGCATCGCCTTTATGCCAAATTCTCCAAGTGTGAATTTTGGTTGCCAGAAGTGACCTATCTAGGCCATGTAATCTTTGGTAAGGGTATTGCTGTCAATCCCGAGCGAGTTCAAGCCGTCCTTGATTGGACTCCACCTGAAACGGTCAAGCAAGTTCGGAGCTTCCTTGGCGTAGCGAGCTATTGCTGCCGCTTCATCGAGAATTTCTCCAAGGTTGCTAAACCTCTAACTGAACTCCTCAAGAAAGATAAAAAGTTTGAGTGGACCCCACAGTGTGAGTTCAGCTTTCAGGAACTGAAAAGATGCCTGACATCTGCTCCCGTACTGGTACCACTAGATTTCTCCAAGGACTTTATTATCTATTGCGACGCCTCGCGACAAGGACTAGGTTGCATACTCATGCAGGATCGTCAGGTAATTGCCTATGCTTCACGGAAATTACAACCACATGAGGAAAATTATCCTACACATGATCTAGAGCTTGTAGCTGTAGTCCATGCACTTAAAACCTGGCGACATTACCTTCTCGGTAATCGTTGCGAGATCTTCACCGATCACCAAAGTTTGAAATATATCTTCACCCAACCAGATTTGAATCTTAGGCAACAACATTGGGTCGAGTTGATCTCAGATTACGACTTAGGAATAACTTACACCCCCGGGCAAAGCCAATGTCATGGCTGATGCGCTAAGCCATAAGTCCTATTGTAACAACCTGATGTTACAACGATGTAAACCACTTCTCCATGAGGAATTTCGTAAGCTAAACCTTCACATTGTTCCTCGAGGATTTCTATCCACCCTGGTGGCGGAACCTACCCTTACGGATCAGATCATCAAGGCACAGAAAGTAGATCCGGGAATCTCCCGTATTAAGAGAAACATTAAGAAAGGAGTCGTGAATTGTTTCTCCATTGATGATCAAGGTGTCGTATACTTTGGGAATCGCCTAGTGGTTCCAAAGGCGCGAAACCTGAGGCGACTGATCCTTAAGGAAGCTCATGAATCCCCTCTCACCATTCATCCCAGTAGTACCAAAATGTATCAAGACCTACGCCAGAGGTTTTGGTGGACTAGGATGAAGAGAGAAATCGCTCAATACATTGCTAATTGCGACGTTTGTCGTCGTGTTAAAGCAGAGCATCAACGGCCTGCTGGCACCCTTCAACCTTTGGCTATTCCTGAATGGAAATGGGATAAAATCAGTATGGATTTCATCACTGGGTTTCCCAGGACCAAGAGAGGGAATAATGCCATCTTCGTTGTGATCGACCGACTTTCCAAAGTAGCCCACTTTCTACCTATTCATGAGAGTATCACCGCTAGCCAGCTATCTGATTTATACATCTCCTGAATAGTGTCTCTTCATGGTGTTCCTTTGGAAATTAACTTAGACCGTGGGAGTCTCTTCACCTCTCAATTTTGGGAAAGTTTCCAAAATGCTATGGGAACTCGTCTCTCCTTTAGTACCGCCTTCCATCCTCAATCAAGTGGTCAAGTAGAGCGAGTCAATCAAATTCGGGAAGATATGCTCCGAGCTTATATTATCTCGTTCGGAATGAGTTGGGAGAAATGCCTTCCATTCGCGGAGTTTGCTTATAACAATAGTTATCAAGCTAGTTTGGGCAAAGCTCCTTTCGAAGTTCTTTATGGACGAAAATGTCGAACGCCTCTTAACTGGTCGGAAACCGGGGAAAGACAACTCTTTGGCCCGGATATGATTCAGGAAGCAGAAGAGCAGGTTCGCGTTATGCGTGAGAAATTGAAAACAGCCCAATCCCGTCAAAAGAGTCAATATGATCGTAAACATAAGCCTATGACTTATGAAGTCAACGTGAAGGCCTACCTTCGGGTTACTCCGTTAAAGGGAACCCATCGTTTCGGTATCAAAGGAAAATTGGCTCCTCATTACATTGGACCCTTTCGCATTCTTGCCAAACGAGGAGAAGTTGCCTACCAGTTGGAACTACCTCCGCATCTTTCCAGAGTTCATGATGTCTTCCACGTTTCACAACTCAGGCGTTGCTTCGCGGATCCTATCCGTGGAGTGGACCACGAAACGCTTGATCTACAAGATAACCTCTCTTATCGGGAATATCCTATTTGTATCCTTGATCAAGCCGAGCGTACCACTCGACGTCATAATATCAAGTTTCTCAAGGTTCAATGGTCACATCATTCCAAGGAAGAAGCCACTTGGGAAAGGGAGGATCGTCTTCGACTCGAGTACCCGACCTTCTTTCCAGAGGATCCTAAATCTCGGGAAGAGATTCTTTTGAGTGGGGGTGAGTTGTCACACCCTAGCTAGTCCATGCATTAGAGTGTGCATCATGTTTACTTTTCATCAAAAACTTGAAATGGGGAAGGCAGAACTCCCAGCACCCCTCTCGAAATCAACTAGGGTTTACTAAAAATAATTTCAATGAACCTGAAATGCCCTTCTAAAATGTCCACCCTCTTTGTCTTAGGTTAGAACCTCTGGCAAAATTGGTGCACAATTTTCTAGGTCAACAGAAGGTCATTGATTTAAACCATAAATATTTGAATTTGGGCATTTAAATGCTATTAAATAATTTAAATGTTCAAATAATTCTGGAAGTAAATGTTTTCTGTTAGGAATAATCCCAACAGAGCCCACAATCATTTTCAGGATTTTAGAAAGTGCCTAGGTATTTTTAATAAAGCCCTAAAGCTACAGAAAAATAGAAAAACAGAAAAACTTACCTGGGGCCACCTACCAGGCCCACCTGCCGGCCCAGCCCAGCCACCGCGCCAGCGAGCAGCTTGGCTTGGCCAAGCAGGCAGGTGCTCGACGGCGAGCACCGCATGCGCGCCACGCAGCTACCGCCGCCTCGCCGCTCCCCTCGTCGACCTGTCGACATGGGATGAACTCCCCTGCATCCCCCGACCTTGTAGACACCGCACTTCCCCCCTGGTTCCTCTCTCACGCTTTTCTCCGCCATGGCCAACGCTGCCGAGCTCGCACCATTGTGAAATCGCGTCCACCGTCGTCCCCGTGTTGCACCACCGTGTCCATCCTCTTCGCCATCGTCGACTCCATCGAGCAGCCGGGCCCCGAGCACCCACACGCTCTGCAACGTCTTGTTCGACCTCATCTTCACCGAGCCTCGCCGGAGATCCCTTTCGACATCGCCGCCGCATCGACTCGTCCCCGACCGCGCCGTCTGCTTCTACGTGATCGCCGTGAGCTGCTACACCTCCCCATCCTCCCCGTTCTTCTTCTCGTGCACCACAACGAGCACACAAAGCTCACCCGCACGCACCGCCATGGAGCTCGTTGCTGACGTGTCTCTGGCCAAACTCCGGCCGCGCCGCCTAGTCTAACAGCTTCACCGCATCCCTAGGGGCACAACCCACCTCACCACGCGCCTCGACGTGCCCCGTAGCCTTGGGCTCACTTTCGCCCGACTCCGGCGACTGCAAGGCTCGTCGCCGGCGACGTTCCCGGCCACCCCGAGCCCAACTACCACCACCAAATGCCGCGGTTCATTCCCAGCTAACCGTAGCTGCTCTCCGCGCATCAATTGGTGCCCTGTGGGCGATTTCCGCAGTGCGCCACCGCGTCTAGCCTCGCCGGCGGCTAAATGCCGGCAGGTTTTGACCCGCTGACCGGTGAGGTTGACCTGTTGACGTGGGTTCACCTCCCCCCTCTCTCTCACTGACATGCGGGCCCCGCCCGACTAATTACCCTGTTAGTGCTAACTAAATAGGTTAGTTTAATTAGTATAGTCACTGACTAGTGGGCCCTGCCAGTTAATTAGGCTAACTAAGCGTGGTTAGTGCACAGAGACACTGACCAGGGGGCCCCAAGAGTCAGGTTTGACCTGGCTGGCGCCTTTGACCTGCTGACGTCACCCTGATGCATTGCTGAAGCAGTAATTGATTTTCTAGTTTTATTCTTATTCAGGAAATTCTAGAAAATAGTTCAAACTTCAAAAATTCATAGAAATTCAACCATAGCTCCAAATGAGATAAATTATATATGAAAAATTATCAGGAAAATTCAATCTATCCATCTGTAATGGTTTCATGCATGACAAAACAAGTTTACCTTGCTGTTTAAGCAGAATAAGGAAATGCACTATAAATGCCATGTTTAATGAGCTAATATTTGAATCTTTGATTCAAATGAGCTCATCCCTTTCTATTCTAGCTTGCATTAGGCCAAGACACCAACATATTGCCATGTCATAGCATGCATCATATTGTTGCATATCGTCATGTGTTGACTGTGTTCCGATGTGTTCTTCGTGGTAGGTTCTGCCTCCGAGGATATTCACGAGTATCCAACTGAAGGGCAGTATCCCACTACCACTCCATCAGGCAAGCAACCATTGATCATTACGATACAACCCGTGTTCTTGCTCCTGCTCTTGTTTACTACATTAAGACAACGCGATTCAAACTGCTGTGTGCTACGGTAGTTGAACCCTCATCCTCTGCATGACCTGTCATTGCCACAGTAACTAGATGAAACCCACTAGCATGTGTAGGTGTTGATTGAGCCATGTTTTGTGATTCCTACCTTGCTATGCCTGCTATGCTTAGAGTTGTGTCAGGTCTGGTCCGTCTGGGTGATGGGCTAGAGTGAAATGCTTATGCCGGTAATGTGAGGGATGTGTTGAACATGTTTTGGTAAAGGTATCGATGAGAGCCCATGTAGGAGTACATGGTGGGTTGTTTCATTGAGGCCGTCCATGAGAACTGAGATCTGTATGTGTGATTTAAGATGCAGTTACTACCGTACATTGGGCCCGAAACCAATGGACCGTCTTGGCTTCCTAATCACCCTAGTACTCTGTCCAGGAGTTGCAATTAGTTTCTGGTATTTGTAGGTTATGTGTTGGCGGCCGTGCGTTGCGCTGACCCTAGGGGTGGGCTATGTTGCGGTAGATACACCGTGGCACGGTGTACCGAGTCACCCGTTTGGTGTCTCGGGAACCCTGTTCACATCGTTCGGGGCCATATGTGGAAACCTCGGCCGGACTCCCTGCGGATGGAACCTGGATAGGCGATAAACCTGGACTAGAGACTTAAGTGTTTAGGTAGGCCGTGGCCGACACCCTCGCTGGGCTTCCGCTTGAAGGTTGCCGAGTACACGTCGTGTTAACGGCGGTAAGTGGTGAAAGCGTGTATGACGAAGTACACCCGTGCAGGGTATAAACTATTCGAATAGCCGCGTTCGCGGTAAAGGACTACTTGGTTGCCTATACAGTTCATAGACAAATTAATGGATACTACTAAAAGACTCAAGATAAGTGTGAGTACCGGGGATGGCCCTCTCATAGGATGACGAGGGAGGTTCCCCGGTGGAGTATTGTGTTGGTGAGTAGTGGACTCGTGTGCGAAAACTATTTTATTGGTGAAGCTCCGTAGGATAGCTTAGCCAAGAGTCAAAGCTGGCTTGCTGCATCAACCCCACTGCCTTCTTGAGAATAAGCATGTATAATAGGTTCTGATGTAAGACTTGCTGAGTACCTTTGTACTCATGTTTGTTTATTTATTGTTTTCAGACGACAACACTACCCCCTCCGATGGGTTTTATGTAGACCTTGACGTCGACGATTGACTAGCCACCCAGGCGGTGATCCCGGCCATGGAGGGCCCTATGTAGATAGACAGGCTTCGAGAAGCCTTCTTTCTTTTTAGAGTCTGTACTCGGACTAGTTGCTTCCGCATGTGCTTGTATGACTGTATGACTTGAGTGTCGGGTCATGTGACCCCTATCTGTATGATATGTTATGTATGGCTCTCTGGAGCCCCTTAAATAAAGTACTTGAGTTGTAGAGTTTTGTTGTGATGCCATGTTGTATCTACTCATATCGAGCATATTGTGTGTATGATTAAAATGCTTGGTATGAGTGGGATCTGACAACCTAATTGTTTATCCTTGACAGCCTTTCTTATGGGGAAATGTAGTCTAGTGTTCCTCGAGCCATAGTAGTCCGCTACAGCCCGGTTCACCGGAGTCCTGCTAGCCCAGCACTACTATTCAGGACGCTTGACTGGCCGGCATGTGTTTCACTTCGTCCCTATGTCTGTCCCTTCGGGGAAATGTCACGCGGTGATTTCCGGAGTCCTGCCTAGCCTGCTACAGCCCGGGGTTCCCCGGAGTCCTGTTAGCCCAGTCCTACAGCCCGGGTTCACTCGTTGAAGACCGACATGCTCGATGTGAATCATGTATGCCTGTCTCCATAGGTCTGTGCTGCTTTGGGTTCATGACTAGCCATGTCGGCCCGGGTTCTATGTCATATGGATGCTAGCGACACTATCATATACGTGAGCCAAAAGGTGCAAACGGTCCCGGGCCATGGTAAGGCGACACCCGTGGGTTACCGTGCGTGAGGCCACAAAGTGATATGAGGTGTTACCGGCTAGATCGATGTGACTTGGAATCGGGGTCCTGACAGGTTGAACCTATGCCTTCCTTAATCTGTGTGAACCCGAAAGTTTTCCAAGGTTTATACTCCTCTGGTAATTCACCAGGTAGATCTGTCGGATTCCAGGCGGAAGAGAGGCTCTGATGCACCCCTACCTGGTGCGCCAAATGTCAGATTCCGAGCTCCGTGGACCCTAGTGAGGTTCGAACACTTGGGTGCGTGAGAAGAACTCAACCTTCCAAACCGATCGATCCGCCGGGCTCGCGAACTAACTAGATGAACTCAAGCAAACACAACACAGCAATTTACCCAGGTTCGGACCACCTTGCGATGTAATACCTTACTCCTGCTTTGTGGTGGATTTGCCTCGAGGGGCTGAGGATGAACTAGTACAATGGTAGAAAAACCTCAGGGGGAGAGGTTTTCTTGTGCTCGATGAGCTAGTGAACTGGTTAGGGTGGAATGGATCCGTTCCCCCTATGGTGGTGGCTATGTCCTATTTATAGTGACATTGATCCTCTTCCCAAATGTAGGTGGGAAGGGATCCCACAACGGCCAAATTTGAAGGGGAACAACTAGTACAAGCTATCCTGACAAAAGTAGTCTTCGCCTGCAAAAGCCTCTGGTGGTGACACTACAGTGGGCTCCGCAATGACCTCCGTCCTGCTGTCCTGACGGTCCTGGTCTTGTTGCACCGGAATGGAAACCTTTGCTTGATTCCTCGGGACTTCGTGCCTGCGCTTGCCTCCTTAGCACCAAAGAGGAAACTGGTACACTACGCCTGTTGGCGCCCGCCTGGCTTTGGTCATCATGGCTCACGTCATATGAACCTCACGAGGTGCATCTTGCATAGATATCTCTGCTCCTCGGGAGCCAGCTTGAAGAGGCTGCCTCTCGAGGAGGTCTTGGTGTCGTCCGCCTCGCGAGGCTTGGCCCCTCGCGAGGGTCTTGAAGTGTCGATGTCGAAGCTGGGCCGTACCAGGCCGTTGATGGAGCCACGCCATGGGCCGCAGGCAAGCAAGTCTGGGCACCCACGGTCCCAGGACGCCGACAGTAGCCCTCGAGCCCAAGGCACGCTCGGACTTGGCTTCAGAGCGAAGCCAAAGGGAAAGTGCGGAGCGTCGTGGGCCCTAACCGCCTACGGCCACGGTCGACACATGGCGCCTTGATGGAACGTGGGCGTCTCCGCTTCCCCATGCTGCCTCGGCAACCGCTCGACTTGACGAGACTCTATTGCATGCAAAAGAAAACCATCATTGCGCGCAACCGTGGAGGCCGGTGGTTCGCCTCCCTTCGGCTATAAATGAGTGGAGGGGCAGAGCCCCCTTGCTCATCTCCATCTTCTCGTCACCCGCTCTTTCTTCTCATCTGCCTCGCCGTCTTGCTGTAGCATCCATGGCGCTGATTAGGAGATTCTCTCCAACGGGGAAAAGAAAACCCCCCAGGAGGGGCCCGAACTCCTTCCACCGAAGAAGAGACTTGGTCGCTCCCGCGATGTCGACTAAGGGCGAGAGGTGACCGGACCTTGGTACGAGTGGCCTCCTCCTGGCTTCCCGCTCCCCCTGCATGCTCGTGGGCCGACCTCCGAAGAAGGTGGCAGTATCCAGCACCGTGGGGGCCACGACCACCGCAGCTTGGCCGAAGCTGCTCGGCCTGCTAGCCCACGAACTCACGCCGAGGGCTCCTCGCGCGAGTTCGTGGTGTGGGAAGCAATGCCTTCGCGACATGGATCCGATTCCCGCGATTCTTCGCCGAGGAGATGCCGCCGAGGGGGTCGCTTGAACTGTGGCTGCAGCATGGCGGGTGCTGCAGTCTGGCCACGGGGGCGGAGGTCGAGGTTGTTCCCCCGGGCGACGTCTTCATGACCTGAGGATGGGGCGAGGTTGCCCACACCTGCCGTCCAGAGGGGCCCCTCGCCATCCACTTCGAGTACGATGGAGCTTCTACGTTGTTCTTCAAGGTCTTCAATGAGGAGGGCCGGCGTCTGGAGTGCTGCCCTCGGGAAGGCAGCCTTTACGGCGTGGCTGTGGGCGCTGGTCCCGCCTCCGGCTTTGCAGGCAGCTGCTCCAGCAGCAGCGACGACTCCTGGGAGTCTAGCAACTCTCCTGAGCCTAGCGATTTTCTGGAGACCAGTGATGACAGCTACGAGCCACCGAGCTCCCGCCGTGCCCGGAGCGCAGCGGTGGTGTCTGCTCAGCGCCGACGATGATCTGGATGTGGTTGGCGTCGGCCTCACGTGTCCCACTGTTGATGACAATGTCGACGGCGATGCCTGTAGCCAAGGCTTCTTGAGGTTTTTCTCCTTTTGTTCCCTGCGAGGAATCGAGAGAAACCCCATGGGGGTATGTAAAGAACTTGTAATGCTTTTGCTCCGATGTTATATAGTCCTTTATTCAGTGTGGTCGCATATCCCGCTCCAGCTCAGCGCTCCTTTTCGTTCTTCGCGGAAGCTTGGTGCTCTATGCTGACAGGTCCCAGCACTACAAAAAAAAGACACATCCGTGACATTTTGGGCCGAACGAATTTTTTTCTGTCATACTTATGACACTTCTATGACGATAATTGTGACAAAACCCGGTATCATCATAGAGGTGGTGGGGTCCTACTTCTATGACAAAAAATCATGACAGAAAACGGGCTTTTCGTCCTGGGCGGGCTGGAGACGCAGCTGCATGACATTCTTTGGGCCGTCCATGACGGAAAAAACCGTGGTAGAAGCGAGGGCGAGGAAAATATAGGGGTGCTCTCGGTTACGGTGGGTGGTCGGGGCCGAGCGATGCATGTTTCTCTTGTACACACATGCCCGTGGGTGTGAGGCGTTGGGCTCTAACTGAAACCGAGCGAGGTGTTGGGCTCTAACTAAACCCGAGCGATTGCACAGCAGGCTACGCGTTACTGAACCCGAGCGATCGATCGATGGCTGTTAACTGAACCCGATAGAGCGATTCCTTCTCTACTACTGCTAACTGAAGCTGATCGACGCTGCCTCTGGATGAATAGTGAGCGTTGCTGGGGGGGCTTTGGATGAACAGTTCTCGGTGGGGGTGGATGAACAGGACCCCGTGGTGTTGCCTCTGGATGAACAGGACCCCGATCGATCGAGCCGGTTGGGGTTTGATGAACAGGACCCCGTGGAGGGCAGGATGAATAGGACCACCCCGTGGAGGGCTGGATGAACAATAGACGGTGGAGGGCTGGATGAATAGTAGCCCGTGGAGAGGGCTGGTTGAACAGTAGCCAGTGGAGTAGCGCGCGGTGGAGGCTGGATGAACAGGAGCCCGTGGATGAACAGTAGTAGGTGGAGGCTGGAGGAGGTCAACGGTGGATGAATAGTAGCCCGTGGAGGCTGGAGAGCGTCGACGATGGAGATGAACAGTATCCCATGGAGTCCCGTTTTGCGGTATGCCACACCCCTCCTGATGAACAGGACCCCCGTTTCGACCGTAGCGCTCCAACACAAGTCCGTTTCCTCCATTTTGCGGTACGCCACATATCTCCCGATCAACAGGACCCCCGTGTCGACCGTAGGAGGTCTGTTTCCTCCGTTTTGCAGTACACCAGACCCCTCCCGATGAACAGGATTCCTTTTCGAACATGGCCGGTCGAACACAAGGTTTTTTCCTCCGTTCTGCAGTATGCCAGGCGTCGTTTCGATCGGCTGTTCCGTCCAAGCAGGTTGGCTCCCACGCGTTCCGTTGCCTCGCGATGAACACGATGCATTCCGTTGCCTCCCCATGAACACGATGATGACGCTGTGTCATGGTATTTCTCACGGGGGGTTGCGAGTCGACAGATGCCACAAGGGCTTAGTGTGAGGGTAAGACTACTGCTGATAGGCCCGGGAGCGGGTATGCGAGTAGCACGCGGTAGTTTACCCAGCTTCGGAGCTCTCCGTAGAGATAATACTCCTACTGCTGCATGTCTGAGTGTATCTGATATATCTAGTACAAAGTGCTCCTGGAGCTGTATCTGAGATCAGTACCATGGGTATCTAACTTGGCGTATGCCTGCGTGAGACATGCTCTAGTGGCCGGCTATGCCCATGGCCTATGGCCGAATGGGTGTGTGTGAGCCCATGCGTGAGTGAGTGTGGATGGATGGATGGATGTGTGCCTTATATAGGCATGGCTAGCTTAGCATGTAAGCTATGTGGTGGCATGGGAGCAAGGGGGTATGGTAGGGTGTCATGCTTGTCCCCTCGGTCACTTCATAAACAGTGCCAGGGGACAAGTGACACTATACATGATGGCATCGAGGTACAGCCGTCTCGTCCGCGGTATGGCCGCCATGTCGGGGTCTTGTCGGTGTCGGGCTGCAATCGGCAGCCGGCTGGTTGGCGCAGCCGGCAGCCGGCAGGTTGGCGCAGTCGGCAGGCGGTAGGTGTTGGGGAACGTAGCAGAAATTCAAAATTTTCCTACGTGTCACCAAGATATATCTATTGAGAGACCAACAATGAGGGGAAGGAGAGTGCATCTACATACCCTTGTAGATCGCTAAGCGGAAGCATTCAAGAGAACGGGGTTGAAGGAGTCGTACTCGTCGTGATTCAAATCACCGGAGATCCTAGTGCTGAACGGACGGCACCTCCGCGTTCAACACACGTACAGCCCGATGACGTCTCCCATGCCTTGATCCAGCAAGGAGAGAGGGACAGGTTGAGGAAGACTCCATCCAGCAGCAGCACAACGGCGGGGTGGTGGTGGAGGAGCGTGGCAATCCTGCAGGGCTTCGCCAAGCACCGCGGGAGAGGAGGAGGGAGAGAAGCAGGGCTGCACCATGGGGAGATCAGAACTCGTGTCTTGGCAGCCCCAAAAGCCTCAAGTATATATAGGGGAGAGGGAGGGGGGTGCGCCCCCTTTAGGGTTTCCACCCCAAGGGGTGCGGCCAGCCTAGATCCCATCTAAGGGGGCGGCCAAGGGGGAGGGGGAGAGGGAGGCGCACCAGGATGGTCCTTAGGGCCCATCTGCCCTAGGGTTTGCCCCCTTCTCCTCTCCCTTGCGCCTTGGGCCCTTGTGGGGGGGCGCACCAGCCCACCTAGGGCTGGTACCCTTCCACACTTGGCCCATGAAGCCCTCCGGGGCTGGTGCCCCACTTGGTGGACCCCCGGGACCCTCCCGGTGGTCCCGGTATGTTACCGATAAACCCCGAAACTTTTTCGGTGACCAAAACAGGACTTCCCATATATAAATCTTTACCTCCGGACCATTCTGGAACTCCTCGCGTCGTCTGGGATCTCATCCAGGACTCCGAACAACATTCGGTAACCACATACAAACTTCCTTTATAACCCTAGCATCATCGAACCTTAAGTGTGTAGACCCTACGGGTTCGGGAGACATGTAGACATGACCGAGACCTTCTCCGGTCAATAACCAACAACGGGATATGGATACCCATGTTGGCTCCCACATGTTCCACGATGATCTCATCGGATGAACCACGATGTCAAGGACTTAATCAATCCCGTATAAAATTCCCTTTGTCTATCGGTACGATACTTGCCCGAGATTTGATCGTCGGTATCCCGATACCTTGTTCAATCTCGTTACCGGCAAGTCTCTTTACTCGTTCCGTAACACATCATCCCGTGATCAACTCCTTGATCACATTGTGCACATTATGATGATGTCCTACCGAGTGGGCCCAGAGACACCTCTCCGTCACACGGAGTGACAAATCCCAGTCTCGATTCGTGCCAACCCAACAGACACTTTCGGAGATGCCCGTAGTGCACCTTTATAGCCACCCAGTTACGTTGTGACGTTTGGCACACCCAAAGCACTCCTACGGTATCCGGGAGTTGCACAATCTCATGGTCTAAGGAAATGATACTTGACATTAGAAAAGCTTTAGCATACGAACTACACGATCTAGTGCTATGCTTAGGATTGGGTCTTGTCCATCACATCATTCTCCTAATGATGTGATCCCGTTATCAACGACATCCAATGTCCATGGTCAGGAAACCGTAACCATCTATTGATCAACGAGCTAGTCAACTAGAGGCTTACTAGCGACATGGTGTTGTCTATGTATCCACACATGTATCTGAGTTTCCTATCAATACAATTATAGCATGGAAAATAAACGATTATCATGAACAAGGAAATATAATAATAACCAATTTATTATTGCCTCTAGGGCATATTTCCAACAGTCTCCCACTTGCACTAGAGTCAATAATCTAGTTCACATCGCCATGTGATTAACATTCATAGGTCACATTGCCATGTGACCAACATCCAAAGAGTTTACTAGAGTCAATAATCTAGTTCACATCACTATGTGATTAACACTCAATGAGTTCTGGGTTTGATCATGTTGCTTGTGAGAGAGGTTTTAGTCAACAGGTCTGCAACATTCAGATCCGTATGTACTTCGCAAATTTCTATGTCATCTTGTAGATGCAACTACTACGCTACATTTGGAGCCATTTCAAATAACTGTTCTACTTGGAGCTATTTTAATTGTTGCTCCATTATACGTATCCGGTATCTCTACTTAGAGCTATCCGGATAGGTGTTAAGCTTGCATCGACGTAACCCTTTACAACGAACTCTTTTACCACCTCCATAATCGAGAAAATTCCTTAGTCCACTAGTTACTAAGGATAACTTTGACCACTGTCCTGTGATCCATTCTTGGATCACTCTTGTACCCCTTGACTGACTCATGGCAAGGCACACTTCAGGTGCGGTACACAGCATAGCATACTATGGAGCCTATGTCTAAGCATAGGGGACGACCTTCGTCCTTTCTGTCTGTTCTGCCGTGGTCGAGCTTTAAGTCTTAACATCATACCTTACAACTCAGGCAAGAACTCCTTCTTTGACTGATCCATCTTGAACTCTTTCAAGATCATGTCAAGGAATGTGCTCATTTGAAAGTACCATTAAGCGTTTTGATCTATCCTTATAGATCTTAATGCTCAATACTCAAGTAGC
The DNA here is from genome assembly GCA_034509565.1 of Triticum monococcum. NCBI lineage: Eukaryota > Viridiplantae > Streptophyta > Magnoliopsida > Poales > Poaceae > Triticum > Triticum monococcum. The sequence goes on along the minus strand of CM067842.1, from coordinate 706,892,672 downwards.
CTAATCCAGGTTTTCCATTGAAAAAACACTTTCGAAATAACCCTATATGCTTTCCAGAAATTCTACATCATTCCTGATCAACAATATGTCAACAACATATACTCATCAGAAATTCTATAGTGCTCCCACTCACTTCTTTGGAAATACAAGTTTCTCATAAACTTTGTATACACCAAAATCTTTGATCATCTCATCAAAGCATACATTCCAACTCCGAGATGCTTACTCCAGTCCTTAGAAGGATTGCTGGAGCTTTGCATACTTATTAGCATATTTCAGGATTGACAAAACCTTCCGGTTGTATCACATACAACCTTTCCTCAAGAAAATCGTTGAGGAAACAATGTTTTGACATCCTATCTGCAAGATTTCATAAATGATGCAGTAATTGCTAATATAATTCCAACAGACTCTTAGCATCGCTACGATTGAGAAAGTCTCACCGCAGTCAACTCCTTGAACTTGTCGGGAAACTTCTTAACGACAAGTCGAGCTTTCTTAATCGTGACATTTACCATCATTGTCTGTCTTCCTTTTAAAATCCATCTGTACTCAACAACCTTACGACCATCAAGTAGTTCTTCCAAAGTCTACACTTTGTTTTCATATATGGATCCTCTCTCGGATTATATGGCCTCGAGCCATTTATCGGAATCCGGGCCCCCCATCGCTTCTCCATATCTCATAGGTTTATTGTTGTCTAGCAACATGTCTTCCAAGACAGGATTATGTACCACTCTGAAGTAGCACGCATCCTTGTCATCCCACGAGGTTTGGTAGTGACTTGATCTGAAGTTTCATGATCACTATCATAAGCTTCCACTTCAATTGGTGTAGGTGCCACAGGAACAACTCCCTGTGCCCTGCCACACACTAGTTGAAGAGACGGTTCAGTAACCTCATCAAGTCTCCACCATCCTCCCACTCAATTCTTTCGAGAGAAACTTTTCCTCGAGAAAGGACCCGATTCTAGAAACAATCCCTTATTGTTTTCGAATCTGAGACAGGAGGTATACCCAACTGTTTTGGGTGTCCTATGAAGATGCATTTATCCGCTTTGGGTTTGAGCTTATCATCCTGAAACTTTTTCACATAAGCGTCGCAGCCCCAAACTTTTAAGTAATGACAGCTTAGGTTTCTCTAAACCATAGTTCATACGGTGTCATCTCATCGGAATTACGTGGTGCCTATTTAAAGTGAATGTGGTTGTCTCTAATGCCTAACCCATAAACTATCGTGGTAATTCGATAAGAGACATCATGGTATGCATCATATCCAGTAGAGTGCAGTTATGATGTACGGACACACCATCACACCATGGTGTTCCTGGCTGTATTGGTTGTGAAACAATTTCCACAATGTCTTAATTCTGTGCCAAACTCGTAATTCACATATTCATCTCTATGATCATATCATAGATCTTTTATCCTCTTGTCACGACGATCTTTCAACTTCACCCTGAAATTACTTGAACCTTACAATAATTCAGACTCGTGATTCATTAAGTAAATATACTCAACATCTACTCAAATCATCTGTGAAGTAAGAACATGACGATATCCACTACACGCCTCAGCATTCATTGGACTGCACACATCAAAATGTATTACTTCCAACAAGTTGCCTTCTAGTTCCATTTTACTGAAAACGAGGCTTTTAGTCATCTTGCCCATGTGGTATGATTTGCATGTCTCAAGTGATTCAAAATCAAGTGAGTTCAAACAGTCCATTTGCATGGAGTTTCTTCATGCATATACACCAATAGACACGGTTCGCATGTTTTCAAACTTTTCAAAAACGAGTGAGCCCAAAGATCCATCAACATGGAGCTTCTTCATGTGTTTTATACCGATATGACTTACATGGTAGTGCCACAAGTAGGTGGTACTATCATTACTATATTATATCTTTTGGCATGAACATATGTATCACTACGATCGAGATTCAATTAACCATTCATTTTAGGCGTAAGGCCATTGAAGGTATTATTCAAATAAACAGAGTAACGATTATTCTCCTTAAACGAATAACCGTATTGCGATAGTCATAATCCAATCATGTCTATGCTCAATGCAAACACCAATCTCGATGGTAGAGGGAGCGTATGATACTTGATCATATGAATATTGGAAACACTTCCAACACATATCGTCAGCTCGCCTTTAGCTAGTCTCCGTTTATTCCGTAGCTTTTATTTCGAGTTACTAACACTTAGCAACCGAACCGGTATCTAATACCCTGGTGCTACTAGGAGTACTAGTAAAGTACACATCAACACAATGTATATCCAATATAGTTCTATCGACCTTGCCATCCTTCTAATCTACCAAGTATCTAGGGTAATTCTGCTCCAGTGGCTGTTCCCCTTATTACAGAAGCACTTAGTCTCGGGTTTGGGTTCAACCTTGGGTTTCTTCACTAGAGCAGCAGCTGAATTGCTGTTTCATGAAGTATCCCTTCTTGCCCTTGCCCTTCTTGAAACTAGTGGTTTCACCAACCATCAACAATTGATGCTCCTTCTTGATTTCTACTTTTGTGGTGTCAAACATCGCGAATATCTCAAAGATCATCATATATGTCCCTGATATATTATAGTTCATCACGAAGCTCTAGCAGCTTGGTGGTAATGACTTCGGAGAAACATCACTATTTCATCTAGAAGATCAACTCCCACTCGATTCAAATGATTGTTGTATTCAGACAATCTGAGCACAAGCTCAACAATTGAGCTTTTCTCCCTTAGTTTGTAGGCTAAGAAAATCGTCGGAGGTCTTATACCTCTTGACGTGGGCACGAGCCTGAAATTCCAATTTCAGCCCTCGAAACATCTCATATGTTTCGTGACGTTTCAAAAACGTCTTCGGTGCCTCAACTCCAAACCGTTTAACTGAACTATCATGTAGTTATCAAAACGTGTATGTCAGATGTTCGCAACATCCACAGACAACGTTCGAGGTTCAGCACACTGAGCGGTGCATTAAGGACATAAGCCTTCTAAGAAGCAAAGAGGACAATCCTCAGTTTACGGACCTAGTCCGCATAATTGCTACTATCAACTTTCAACTAATTTTTCTCTAGGAACATATCTAAACAGTAGAACTGAAGCGCGAGCAACAACATAATTTGTGAAGACCTTTTGACTATGTTCAGGATAATTAAGTTCATCTTATGAACTCCCACTCAGATAGACATCCCTCTTCTAGTCATCTAAGTATAACACAATCCGAGTCAACTAGGCCGTGTCCGATCATCACGTGAGACGGAATAGTCAACCTCCGTGAACATCTTCATGTTGATCGTATCTTCTATACGACTCATGCTCGACCTTTCGGTCTTCTGTGTTCCGAGGCCATGTCTGTACATGCTAGGCTCGTCAAGTCAACCTAAGTGTTTGCATGTGTAAATCTGTCTTACACCTGTTGTATGTGAACGTTGGAATCTATCACACCCGATCATCACGTGGTGCTTAGAAACGAACGAACTGTCGCAACGGTGCACAGTTAGGGGGAACACTTTCTGGAAATTTTAACGAGGGATCATCTTATTTACTACCGTCGTTCTAAGCAAATAAGATGTATAAACATGATAAACATCACATGCAATCAAATAGTGACATGATATGGCCAATATCATATAGCTCCTTTTGATCTCCATCTTCGGGGCTCCATGATCATCATCGTCACCGGCATGACACCATGATCTCCATCATCATGATCTCCATCATCGTGTCTTCATGAAGTTGTCTCGCCAACTATTACTTCTACTTCTATAGATAACGTTTAGCAATAAAGTAAAGTAATTACATGACGTTTAAGTTGACACGCAGGTCATAAATAAATAAAGACAACTCCTATGGCTCCTACCGGTTGTCATACTCATCGACATGCAAGTCGTGATTCCTATTACAAGAACATGATCAATCTCATACATCACATATATCATTCATCACATCCATTTGGCCATATCACATCACTTGGCATACCCTGCAAAAACAAGTTAGACATCCTCTAATTGTTGTTTGCATGTTTTACGTGGCTGCTATGGGTTTCTAGCAAGAACGTTTCTTACCTACGCAAAACCACAACGTGATATGTCAATTGCTATTTACCCTTCATAAGGACCCTTTTCATCGAATCCGATCCGACTAAAGTGGGAGAGACAGACACCCGCCAGCCACCTTATGCAACTAGTGCATGTCAGTCGGTGGAACCGGTCTCACGTAAGCGTACGTGTAAGGTTGGTCCGGGCCGCTTCATCCCACGATGCCGCCGAATCAAGATAAGACTAGTAACGGCAAGCATATTGAACAAAATCAACGCCCACAACTACTTTGTGTTCTACTCGTGCATAGAATCTACGCAATAGACCTAGCTCGTGATGCCACTGTTGGGGAACATAGCAGAAATTCAAAATTTTCCTACGTGTCACCAAGATCGATCTATGGCGAGACTAGCAACGAGGGGAAGGAGAGTGCATCTACATACCCTTGTAGATCGCTAAGCGAAAGCGTTCAAGAGAACGGGGTTGAAGGAGTCGTACTCATCGTGATTCAAATCACCGGAGATCCTAGTGCCGAACGGACGGCACCTCCGCGTTCAACACACGTACAACCCGGTGACTTCTCCCATGCCTTGATCCAGCAAGGAGAGAGGGAGAGGTTGAGGAAGACTCCATCCAGCAACAGCACAACGGCGTGGTGGTGGTGGAGGAGCGTGGCAATCCTGCAGGGCTTCGCCAAGCACCGCGGGAGAGGAGGAGGGAGAGAAGTAGGGCTGCGCCATGGAGAGATCAGAACTCGTGTCTTGGCAGCCCCAAAACCCTCAAGTATATATAGGGGAGAGGGAGGGGGGTGCGCCCCCTTTAGGATTTCCACCCCAAGGGGTGCGGCCAGCCTAGATCCCATCTAAGGGGGTGGCCAAGGGGGAGGGGGAGAGGGAGGCGCACCAGGATGGTCCTTAGGGCCCATCTGCCCTAGGGTTTGCCCCCTTCTCCTCTCCCTTGCGCCTTGGGCCCTTGTGGGGGGCGCACTAGCCCACCTGGGGCTGGTCCCCTTCCACACTTGGCCCATGAAGCCCTCCGGGGCTGGTGGCCCCACTTGGTGGACCCCCGAGACCCTCCCGGTGGTCCCGGTACGTTACCGATAAACCCCGAAACTTTTCCGGTGACCAAAACAGGACTTCCCATATATAAATCCTTACCTCCGGACCATTCCGGAACTCCTCGTGATGTCTGGGATCTCATCCGAGACTCCGAACAACATTCGGTAACCACATACAAACTTCCTTTATAACCCTAGCGTCATCGAACCTTAAGTGTGTAGACCCTTCAGGAGACATGCAGACATGACCGAGACGTTCTCCGGTCAATAACCAACAGCGGGATCTGGATACCCATGTTGGCTCCCACATGTTCCACGATGATCTCATCGGATGAACCACGATGTCAAGGACTTAATCAATCCCGTATACAATTCCCTTTGTCTATCGGTACGATACTTGCCCGAGATTCGATCGTCGGTATCCCAATACCTTGTTCAATCTCGTTACCAGCAAGTCTCTTTACTCGTTCCGTAACACATCATCCCGTGATCAACTCCTTGATCAAATTGTGCACATTATGATGATGTCCTATCGAGTGGGCCCAGAGATACCTCTCCGTCACACGAAGTGACAAATCCCAGTCTTGATTCGTGGCAACCCAACAAACACTTTCGGAGATGCCCGTAGTGCACCTTTATAGCCACCCAGTTACGTTGTGACGTTTGGCACACCCAAAGCACTCCTACGGTATCCGGGAGTTGCACAATCTCATGGTCTAAGGAAATGATACTTGACATTAGAAAAGCTTTAGCATACGAACTACGCGATCTAGTGCTATGCTTAGGATTGGGTCTTGTCCATCACATCATTCTCCTAATGATGTGATCCCGTTATCAACGACATCCAATGTCCATGGTCAGGAAACCGTAACCATCTATTGATCAACGAGCTAGTCAACTAGAGGCTTACTAGGGACATGGTGTTGTCTATGTATCCACACATGTATCTGAGTTTCCTATCAATACAATTATAGCATGGAAAATAAACGATTATCATGAACAAGGAAATATAATAATAACCAATTTATTATTGCCTCTAGGGCATATTTCCAACAGCAGGTTGGTGTAGCCGGCAGCCGGCTGGTTGGTTTAGTCGGTAGTCGGCAGTCGGACTAAGGGGCTTTGGTAGCCCCGATGTCTTGAAATATCATCTTGCCGTCTTCGGGGTATCCGTGTCCAATTACACCGACAGTAGCCCCCAAGCCTTCGGACAACTTGGCAAAGTTGGGCGGAGGTTTTTTGGCGAGTGTTCATGAAAATGATCATAAAAAAGACAAAGTTAGTCCTCGCAGATATATCAAATGTTTGGTTTTAGCATTGCAAGTTTTATGCGGAGGGTGCCGACTAGGTTTCGTTCGAGCCCCCTTCAATCTTTTTCATGTTCTCTCTGTTTTTGGCTTGTGCTCTCGCTCGCCGGACAGCCGCTCTGCGGTCTATGGCTGAGAGTGGGCCGTGAAGCGGAGTGTACAGTACTCAGAGTCTGGGAGCAGATTCAACCGAGTAGATATTTGTGAAGGAAACGACCGGGTCGCCTGATCCGTTTTTCTTCCCGGACGTTTTTCACGTGGGTGACCTCCAGCGCTCACTCTTGCTAGTCGGACAGCCGCTCTGCGGTCTGTGACTAAGAGTGGGCCTTTGGTACCGCGCACGGTACTAAGCCGTCTGTGAGAACTAACGTCTCAGGCCAAGCGGCCAGCCCCCGGGCCAACTCTGGCTGGCGCCGGGGCGAACAGTGATGCTACTGTAATAAAATGCGGAGGAAGCCCCCGAGCATCGCTCGGGGTTATCCGTGCTTGCGTAGTGCAAAAGTATGCAGGTGAAGAGCTCACATTGATTTTTTTGTAGTCGCGGTCGTCGAAGACAGCCGGCACGGCTCGACGCTCGCGAAGCGCGTCGGCGCACCCGCTGGGTGCAGCCTTCGAGCCCCCGGGTGGTCGAAGGAGGGTCCCGGCCGATCAGGCTCGACCGGCCAGGCGGTGAGGCGTCTTGCAACGCCGTTTATTCTTCTCTTCTGCCGGCTACTGGGAGTCGGACAAAACTCTTCTCTTGTCTACAATCTTTCGTGGGGGCGCGCCAGCGCACCCACTGGGTGTAGCCCCCGAGATTCGGGCCGACTGCTGAGCAGTCGGGCTGGATCTTCCGGCAGCTACTTTGTCTTCATCTTTGCGGGGGCGCGTCAGCGCACCCGCTGGGTGTAGCCCCCGAGATTCGGGCCGACTGCTGAGCAGTCGGGCCGGATCTTCCGGCAACTACTTTGTCTTCATCTTCGCGGGGGCGCGTCAGCGCACCCGCTGGGTGTAGCCCCCGAGATTCAGGCCGACTGCTGAGCAGTCGGGCCGGATCTTCCGGCAACTACTTTGTCTTTATTTCTCGTGGGGGCGCGTCAGCGCACCCGCTGGGTGTAGCCCCCGAGATTCGGGCCGACTGCTGAGCAGTCGGGCCGGATCTTTCGGCAACTACTTTGTCTTCTTTTCTTGCAGGAGCGCGTCAGCGCACCCGTTGGGTGTAGCCCCCGAGATTCGGGCCGACTGCTGAGCAGTCGGGCCGGATCTCCCGGCGACTACTTTGTCTTCTTTGTCCGCCCAGCCAGCCGGCAGTGTCTTTTCAGCTGGATTCTCTCCCTTTTTTTTCAGCCAGTCGGTTGTGTGCAGTCGGACACACTCCAGCCGGCCCGTAGAGATTTCTCCAGCCGGCTACTGGGCAGTCAGGTTTTTTTGGCCGGTTGACTTTTCTATTTTGCATGCAGCACCCGTCCGTGGCGGCCGAGCAGCGCGCATGCCAGAAAGCGACGCGTAAGGGGCCGGCAGGCGGCCGGGGGCCGGCCGGGCACGAAGGTGGCCGCGCGCGGGAGCCAACGCGGCCGGGCGCAGCGACCCGGCGAGAGGGCTGGACGCGGCGCAGGCGGCGGCGCGGAACCCGCGCGCGGGGTGGCGACGCGGCCAGTTGGGCGAGGCGGACCCGGCGGGGGCGCGTGAGCGAAGCCGACAGGGCATGCGGGGGCCGGCCGGAGGGGGGCCACGGGCGAGGGACGGGTGCGGTCGTGCACGGCGAGCTGCTGGGCGTGGGCACCGGGTCACAAGCGCGAGGCGGAGCAACGGGTAGCCGGCTCGAGGCGGGATGCGGGCGGAGCCGGCCTGCAGAGGAGGACGAGTCGGGGCGCGGCCGGGGTGGTGCACGGCAGAGAGGAGCCGGCCGAGCGCGAGCCGTCTGGCGACGCCGGCGACCCAGAGCCGGCCGCAGGGCGGGCATCGCAGGGCCAGCACGCGCGCGTATGTCGGGGGCGCTCGGGCGGGGCCGTAGCAGAGGACGGCGGAGGGAGCACGGGTGGAGCCGGAGGCCGGAGCGCGGGCGGAGCGGAGCCGTCCGGACGCAGGCCGGACGGCGAGGGTGGCCGGGTGCAACGCGGGAGCCGGACAGAGGCGCGGGATAGGACCCGGCTAGGCATGTGGCCGAGCAGCCGACACTGACGGCGCGGGCGGCAACTCGGCAGGGGCGACAAGGCGGGCGGGCGGCGAGCCGGCCAGCGTACGGGGCCGGACCCGGACCCATCGCTGTGGGCGAGGACGGCGACGAGCGGCGCGGCCCGCCGCTGCTGGAGTCGGGGACAAGTCGGTGCATGGAGGAGGAGCACGGCAGGGGAGGCCCTCGGGCGCACCGCGACGCAGCTTGAGCTCCAGCAGGCGAGACGACGAGCAGTGGCAGACAGTAAGGAGAGGCTCGTGGAGCTTGTGCGTCGGAGGCTGTGCTCATGCGCCGGCGAGCGCTTGGTCGCTCCTGCGTGCACGAACGCAAGGGAGCCACAGATGCGTGGGCGCGTCCAGGCATTGGAGAAGTTGTTGGTTAGATGGATCGATGGATTGGATGGTTGAAGGAGACTGGACCGGAGCGAAGCCTGAGCAGCGCGCGGAGGCGGTGCAGCCGGCCAGAGCAAAGTGGCGCGGCGGAGCGGGCGCACTGCCGTGGGCGGAGCTGGCCGAGTACGGACAGAGAGCCATTGCCTAGGAACCGTAGGAGTGGTGTACAAGTAGTGTACGACCATGGTCTGACTTGCATCTGAGAATTGCATGGCCAATATATGGGTTGTGTTTTACCATGCTTTGACTAGCGTCTAGCTAGCTTGTATAGGTGAAATATGGAGGAGCAAAAACGCATTCCGGCCAAAGAAAGACGCAGCACGGAGAGGAGCAAACGCGAGCGGCGCGGCACGGCGCGCGCACGGATGCGGCCGACCGAAGCGAGGCACCGCCGTGCGCGAACGGATGGCCGGCGTCGCAACGGCGGTGACGAAGATGCACCGCCCAGCACGGATGCGCCGAGGGCATGCCAATGTCGAGCCCTCAACAGGCGTCAGAGAGGTGGCGACGTCGCGGTGATGATGAAGATGGCGAGACCGACGGTAAGGACGCGCTGTCCCGCACGGCGCTCCGGGGACGGGTCGAAGACGAGCCCCCGAGCGCTACCGGAGAGACAACGCGACGCCGCGGTGGTGATGGCGAAGATGGTCCCGCCCGGACAGCGAAACCAGCAGCAGCGTGGTAGCGTAGTAGTAGTACCTCCCCACGGTGGGCGCCAACTGTCGTGGTATTTCTCACGGGGGGCTTGCGAGTCGACAGATGCCACAAGGGCTTAGTGTGTGGGTAAGACTGCTGCTGATAGGCCCGGGAGCGGGTATGCGAGTAGCACGCAGTGGTTTACCCAGCTTCGGAGCTCTCCGTAGAGATAATACTCCTACTGCTGCATGTCTGAGTGTATCTGATATATCTAGTACAAAGTGCTCCTGGAGCTGTATCTGAGATCAGTACCATGGGTATCTGACTTTGCATATGCCTCATATGTGTGTATGAGCTAGCTAGCTAGTGGGCATGAGAGAGCTCCACCGTGAATGAGCATGGATGCATGCGTGTGTCTCCCTAGTGGATGGATGGATGGATGGGTGGTATATATATATGGGCATGGCTAGCTTGTTTCCTAAGCTAGGTGAGTGGCGTGGGGGGCAAGTGGGCATGGGGCACCATGCCCATGAGAGGTGTGGTGCATGTCATGCTTGTCCCCTGGGCACTTTATAGAATAGTGCCAAGGGGACAGGTACACTGTAGACGATGGCGTCGCGGTACACCTGTCTCGTCTGCGGTATGGCCGTCCCGTCGGGGTCTTGTCGGTGTCGAGTCGGGCTGCAGTCGGCAGCCGGCTGGTAGGCGTAGTCGGCAGCCGGCTGGGGAGTCGGTGGAAGAGGCCGGGCAGTGGGACTGAGGGGCTTTGCCAGCCCCGATGTCTTGAAATGTCGTCTTGCCATCCTTGGGGTCGGACTGAGCAGTCGGGCCGAATCTCTCGGCAACTACTTTGTCTTCTTTGTCGAAGCTGATGCTTTTTTTCTTTTTCTCTTTGTCCGGCTGTTGGTAGCCGGACGCTTCTTTTTCTTGTGAGCCAGCTTTGGGCAGCCAGACACACGTCCCCTTTTTTTTCAACTGGCCCGAAGACTTTTCTTCAGCCGGCAAGCGGGCAGTCGGCCTATTTTCTCCAGTCGGCCCCTAGGCAATCGGCCTCTTCTTTCCTCTTTGCTGCAGCCGGCGTACTCTGCCAAACCAGCCGGCCTCTCTTTTCCCTCTTTTCTCTTTCTGGTAGTCGGCGACAGAGGGTGTGGGCGCAGCCGGCCACGGCGCTCGAGCCGGCTGACCATCCGGCCGGATGCGGGGGAGGCGGAGCCAGCTGGCGGCCGGCAAGCGGCGAGCCAGCCACGGGGCGTGCGGGTCATCCGGCAGGCGCGTCGGGAGGTGGCCTGGCGCGAACGGAGCCGCGCGCGGGACCGGAAGGGCCGGCAGCCGGCCAGGCCGGCCGTCCGGGCCGCAGCGGAGACGGTAGGCGGCAGGAGCCGGAGCCGGCGCGGCCGGGAGCTGGCAACCCGGACGGGCTCGGAGGAGGCCGGAGTCGGCGCAGAACAGGCGGGGCGACGTGGCCGAACCGTGGTGGAGCAGCGCGAGGGTGGGGGAGTCGGCCAGGCACGCGCACAGCCGGCCGCGCGAACAGCCGGAGACCCGACAGGTGGATCCGCAACAGGAGTCGGCCGCTGCGTGCGTGGCCGAGCAGGCAGCGTAGGCGGAGCCGGAGGCGGCCAAGTTGCGGAAGGCGGCTGGGCCGGGATGCGGCAGCAGCCGGTGCGGGAGGCTGGCTGAAGCCAGCAGGCGGACATGGGGCGGCCGGGCGAAGCCGGAGGAGGCCCAACGCGGGGCGGGGCCGGCGAGGGTGAAGGCGGAGCTGGTCGCAGGGGCCGCGGCCACACGGTCGCGAGGACGGGCGGAGCCGGACCCGGCAGTGGCCGGCACGCGCGAACCCGGCAGAGGACCAGCAATGGCGCGGGATGGTGCTGGCGGAGCTCAGCGGCCGTGGGGGGCCGGGGCCAAGGGCGGTAGCAGCTCGGGCGAGGAGGAGCGGCTAGAGGAAGCCGGCCCACTAACTGGATATGGAGAGGGGCGCGGTGATGCGGACGACTCGGCCAGCGCGGGCACGGGGCCGTGGGCAGAGGAGCGAGCGGAGGTGGGCGGCAAACCGGCTGCAGGCGGAGCCGCGTGGACGTGCCTGCTGGAGGTGCGGCGACGGACGGAGCAGCGCCGAGCTGGGGAGGCGACAAGGAGGAGCCCAAGCCTGCGGCTAGCAGCCGCGCCAGGAGGAGCGCGACAGCGGAGGGTCCGCACCGGCGCGCGGAGCGCCGTGAGGCGGGGGAGCGCCGGGCGAGGATGCATGCCCGCGCGGACGAAGAAGAGCCGAGGCGAGCAGCGTATGGACCGTTATCTGAACAATTGTCTGGATATCATCTGACCAATGTTCAGACTATCCAACTAGTATCTGACTTGCATCTGGACTATGCACGGGTGTATGGGGTAGTCTGGTAGTATATGGCCAATGGTTTGACCATACTTTGACTTGCATCTAGCTAGCTCGCAAAGATGGCATGCGGAGAAGTTAATGCGCGTTCCGGCCTGAGCAAAGTGTATCATGGAGAGGAGCAAATGCGAGCGGCGCGTGGGTGGCCACGGCCGACCGAAACGAGGCCTCGCGCACGGCACGCGCGCGGACGGACAGTCGGCATTGCGGTGGTGGTGAAGGAGGCAAGGCCGATGGCGAGGTCACGCCGCCCCTCACGGAAATTCCGGGGGCATGTCGATGTCGAGCCCCCGACCGCTATCGGAGAGGCGGCGTGACGCCGCGGTGGTGAAGACGAAGAAGCCGACGGCGAGGACGCGCCACCCCTCGTGGCTGCTCCGGGGGCGGGTCGATGTCGAGCCCCCGAGCGCTACCGGAGAGACGACACGACGCCGCGGCGGAGGCGATGAAGAAAAAAGGGTCCCGCCCGGACAGCGAAACCACCAGCAGCGTGGTAGCGTAGTAGTAGTACCGCCCCACGGTGGGCACCAACTGTCGTGGTATTTCTCACAGGGGGCTTGCGAGTCGACAGATGCCACAAGGGCTTAGTGTGAGGGTAAGACTGCTGCTGATAGGCCCGGGAGCGGGTATGCGAGTAGCACGCGGTAGTTTACCCAGCTTCGGGGCTCTCCATAGAGATAATGCTCCTACTGCTGCATGTCTGAGTGTATCTGATATATCTAGTACAAAGTGCTCCTGCAGGTGTATCTGAGATCAGTACCATGGGTATCTAACTTGGCGTATGCCTGCATGAGACATGCTCTAGTGGCCGGCTATGCCCATGGCCTATGGCCGAATGGGTGTGTGTGAGCCCATGCGTGAGTGAGTGTGGATGGATGGATGGATGTGTGCCTTATATAGGCATGGCTAGCTTAGCATGTAAGCTATGTGGTGGCATGGGAGCAAGGGAGTAGGGTGGGGTGTCATGCTTGTCCCCTGGGTCACTTCATAAATAGTGCCAGGGGACAAGTGACACTATACATGATGGCATTGAGGTACAGCCGTCTCGTCCGCGGTATGGCCGCCACGTCGGGGTCTTGTCAGTGTCGTGCTGCAGTTGGCAGCCGGCTAGTTGGCGCAGTCGGCAGCCGGCAGGTTGGCGCAGTCGGCAGCCGGCAGGTTGGTGTAGCCGGCAGTTGGCTGGTTGGTGTAGTCGTTAGTCGCCAGTCGGACTGAGGGGCTTTGCTAGCCCCGATGTCTTGAAATATCATCTTGCCGTCTTCGGGGTATCCGTGTCCAATTACTCCGACACGCTGTTTCTCCGTTCCGACCCAGCCATGTACACGAGCCCTGGTCGTACGTACGCGCGAGTAGGCGTTGGAGACCCCGCCCGTATGTACGTACATGACCGTATTTACTTTCTTGCACCCTGGCCACTGTACGTATGTGTACATGCTACGTGCACGCCTCTACTACGACACGTGCGCGCCTCTACATCGACCAGTATGTACGTACGCGTTCGCGACTAGAATGACAACGCTACGTATGCTTCGACCAGGTGGGTCCCGACTGTCAGGTACTTCCTTGCATGCGAAGATGTAGCTGGTGGGTCCCAGCAGTCAGGGAGGCGAATCGTTTTTTTGCCCGGACGCACTTCCTTGCGTGCGAAGATGTAGCTGGTGGGTCCCAGCAGTTAGGGGGAAATGTTTTTTTCATGAAATACGGTGGCCCGTCCGTTGGGTCCCTGCTGTCAGGTGGAGGAATAATTATTTTGCGCGTAATAAGGAGTCACTTCCTTGCTGCGGCCGTGGACCCAGCTGTCAGCCTCTCTGTCGGTGTCAAAACCGGCGGATCTCGGGTAGGGGGTCCCGAACTGTGCGTCTAGGCGGATGGTAACAGGAGACGAGGGACACAATGTTTTACCCTGGTTCGGGCCCTCTTGATGGAGGTAAAACCCTATGTCCTGCTTGATTAATATTGATGATATGGGTAGTGTTAGGGAACGTAGTAATTTCAAAAAATTTCCTACGCACACAAAAGATCATGGTGATGCATAGCAACGAGGGGGAGAGTCTGATCTACGTACCCTTGTAGATCGCAACGGAAGCGTTGACACAACGTAGAGGAAGTAGTCGTACGTCTTCTTCCCGATCCGACCGATCCAAGCACCGTTACTCCGGTACCTCCGAGTTCTTAGCACACGTTCAGCTTGATGACGATCCCCGGGCTCCGATCCAGCAAAGCTTCGGGGAGGAGTTCCGTCAGCACGACGGCGTGGTGACGATCTTGATGTACTACCGACGCAGGGCTTCGCCTAAGCACTACAACAGTATGATTGAGGTGGAATTTGGTGGCAGGGGGCACCGCACACGGCTAAGGAACGATCTCAAGGATCAACTTGTGTATCTAGAGGTGCCCCCTGCCCCCGTATATAAAGGATCCAAGGGGGAGGGGCTGGCCGGCCAAGGGGGGAGGCGCAGGAGAGTCCTACTCCCACTGGGAGTAGGATTCCCCCTCCAATCCTAGTCCAACTAGGATTCCTCGGAGGGGAAAAGAGGAGGAGGTGGCCGGCCACCCTTTCCTAGTCCTAATAGGACTAGGGGAAGGGGGAGGCGCGCAGCCCATCTAGGGCAGCCCCTTCTCTTTTCCACTAAGGCCCATTATGGCCCATTTAGCTCCCGGGGGGTTCCGGTAACCCTCCCGGTATTCCGGTAAAATCCCGATTTCACCCGGAACACTTCCGATGTCCAAACATAGGCTTCCAATATATCAATCTTTATGTCTCGACCATTTCGAGACTCCTCGTCATGTCCGTGATCACATCCGGGACTCCAAACAACCTTCGGTACATCAAAATGCATAAACTCATAACAACTGTCATCGTAACGTTAAGCGTGCGGACCCTACGGTTCGAGAACAATGTAGACATGACCGAGACACGTCTCCGGTCAATAACCAATAGCGGGACCTGGATGCCCATATTGGCTCCTACATATTCTACGAAGATCTTTATCGGTCAGACCGCATAACAACATACGTTGTTCCCTTTGTCATCGGTATGTTACTTGCCCGAGATTCGATCGTCGGTATCCAATACCTAGTTCAATCTCGTTACCGGCAAGTCTCTTTACTCGTTCCGTAATACATCATCTCACAACTAACATATTAGTTGCAGTGCTTGCAAGGCTTATGTGATGTGCATTACCGAGAGGGCCCAGAGATACCTCTCCGAAAATCAGAGTGACAAATCCTAATCTCGAAATACGCCAACCCAACATCTACCTTTGGAGACACCTGTAGTACTCCTTTATAATCACCCAGTTACATTGTGACGTTTGGTAGCACCCAAATTGTTCCTCCGGCAAACGGGAGTTGCATAATCTCATAGTCATAGGAACATGTATAAGTCATGAAGAAAGCAATAGCAACATACTAAACGATCGGGTGCTAAGCTAATGAAATGGGTCATGTCAATCAGATCATTCAACTAATGATGTGACCTCGTTAATCAAATAACAACTCCTTTTTCCATGGTTAGGAAACATAACCATCTTTGATTAATGAGCTAGTCAAGTAGAGGCATACTAGTGACACTCTGTTTGTCTATGTATTCACACATGTACTATGTTTCCGGTTAATACAATTCTAGCATGAATAATAAACATTTATCATGATATAAGGAAATAAATAATAACTTTATTATTGCCTCTAGGGCATATTTCCTTAAGTCTCCCACTTGCACTAGAGTCAATAATCTAGTTCACATCGCCATGTGATTTAACAGCAATAGTTCACATCACCATGTGATTAACACCCATAGTTCACATCGTCATGTGACCAACACTCAAAGGGTTTACTAGAGTCAGTAATCTAGTTCACATATCTATGTGATTAACACCCAAAGAGTACTAAGGTGTGATCATGTTTTGCTTGTGAGATAATTTTAGTCAACGGGTCTGTCACATTCAGATCCGTAAGTATTTTGCAAGTTCTATGTCTACAATGCTCTACACGGAGCTACTCTAGCTAATTGCTCCCACTTTCAATATGTATCCAGATTGAGACTTTATATTCATCTGGATCAGTGTCAAAAACTTGCATCGACGTAACCCTTTACGACGAACCTTTTTGTCACGTCCATAATCGAGAAACATATCCTTATTTCACTAAGGATAATTCTGACCGCTGTCCAGTGATCTACTCCTAGATCACTATTGTACTCCCTTGCCAAATCAATGCAGGGTATACAATAGATCTGGTATACAGCATGACATACTTTATAGAACCTATGGCCAAGGCATAGGGAATGACTTTCATTCTCTTTCTATCTTCTGCCGTGGTCGGGCTTTGAGTCTTACTCAAACTTCACACCTTGTAATACAGGCAAGAACTCTTTCTTTGACTGCTCCATTTTGAACTACTTCAAAATCTTGTCAAGGTATGTACTCATTGAAAAAACTTATCAAGCGTCTTGATCTATCTCTATAGATCTTGAAGCTCAATATGTAAGCAGCTTCACCGAAGTCTTTCTTTGAAAAACTCCTTTCATACACTCCTTTATGCTTTACAGAATAATTCTACATTACTTCTGATCAACAATATGTCATTCACATATACTTTATCAGAAATGTTGTAGTGCTCCCACTCACTTTCTTGTAAATACAGGCTTCACCGCAAGTCTGTATAAAACTATATGCTTTGATCAACTTATCAAAGCGTGTATTCCAACTCTGAGATGCTTGCACCAGTCCATAGATGGATCGCTGGAGCTTGCACATTTTGTTAGCACCTTTCGGATTGACAAAACCTTCTAGTTGCATCGTATACAACTCTTCTTTAGCAAATCCATGAAGGAATGCAGTTTTGTTTATCCATTTGCCAGATTTCATAAAATGCGGCAATTGCTAACATGATCGGACAGACTTAAGCATAGATACGAGTGAGAAAATCTCATCGTAGTCAACACCTTGAACTTGTCGAAAACCTTTTGCGACAATTCTAGCTTTGTAGATAGTAACACTACTATCAGCGTCCGTCTTCCTCTTGAAGATCCATTTTTCTATGGCTTGCCGATCATCGGGCAAGTCAACCAAAGTCCATACTTTGTTCTCATACATGGATCATATCTCAGATTTCATGGCTTCAAGCCACTTTGCGGAATCTGGGCTCACCATCGCTTCTTCATAGTTCGTAGGATCATCATGATCTAGTAGCATGACTTCCAGAACAGGATTACCGTACCACTCTGGCGCGGATCTTACTCTGGTTGATCTACGAGGTTCGGTAGTGTCTTGTTGTAAAGTTTCATGATCATCATCATTAGCTTCCTCACTAACTGGTGTGTAGGTGTCACAGAAACATTTTTCTGTGATGTACTACTTTCCAATAAGGGAGCAGGTACAGTTACCTCGTCAAGTTCTACTTTCCTCCCACTCACTTCTTTCGAGAGAAACTCCTTCTCTAGAAAGTTTCCGAATTTAGCAACAAAAGTCTTGCCTTCGGATCTGTGATAGAAGGTGTATCCGATAGTTTCCTTTGGATATCCTATGAAATGCACTTCTCCGATTTGAGTTTTGAGCTTATCAGGATGAAACTTTTTCATATAAGCATCGCAACCCCAAACTTTAAGAAACGACTACTTTGGTTTCTTGCTAAACCACAGTTCAGATTGTGTCGTCTCAACGGACTTAGATGGTGCCCTTTTTAACGTGAATGCAGCTGTCTCTAATGCATAACCCCAAAACGATAGTGGTAGATCGGTAAGAGACATCATAGATTGCACTATATCTAATAAAGTACGGTTATGACGTTCGGACACACCATTACACTATGGTGTTCCTTGTGGCGTGAGTAGTGAAACTATTTCACATTGTTTTTAACTGAAGGCCAAACTCGTAACTCAAATACTCTTCTCTATGATCAGATCATAGAAACTTTATTTTCTTGTTACGATGATTTTTCACTTCACTCTGAAATTCTTTGAACCTTTCAAATGTTTCAGACTTATGTTTCATCAAGTAGATATACTCATATCTGCTCAAATCATCTGTGAAGATCAGAAAATAATGATACCTGTCGCGAGCCTCAATATTCATCGGACCACATACATCAGTATGTATGATTTCCAACAAATCTTTTCTCGCTCCATTGTTCCAGAGAACGGCGTTTTAGTCATCTTGCCCAAAAGGCATGGTTCGCAAGCATCAAGTGATTCATAATCAAGTGATTCCGAAAGCCCATCAGCATGGTGTTTCTTCATGCGCTTTATACCAATATGACCTAAACGGCAGTGCTACAAATAAGTTGCACTATCATTATTAACTTTGCATCTTTTGGTTTCAATATTATGATTATGTGTATCACTACGATCGAGATCCAACGAACTATTTTCATTGGGTGTGTAACCATATAAGGTTTTATTCATGTAAACAGAACAACAATTTATTCTTTTACTTAAATGAATAACCGTATTACAATAAACATGATCAAATCATATTCATGCTCAACGCAAACACCAAATAACACTTATTTAGTTTCAACACTAATCCCGAAAGTATAGGGGAGTGTGCGATGATGATCATATCAATCTTGGAACTACTTCCAACACACATCGTCACTTCACCCTTAACTATTCTCTGTTTATTCTGCAACTCCCATTTCGAGTTACTAATCTTAGCAACTGAACTAGTATCAAATACTGAGGGTTTGCTATAAACACTAGTAAAGTACACATCAATAACATGTATATCAAATATACTTATGTTCACTTTGCCATCCTTCTTATCCGCCAATCACTTGGGGTAGTTCCGCTTCCAGTGACCAGTCCCTTTGCAGTAGAAGCACTTAGTCTCAGGCTTAGGACCAGACTTGGGCTTCTTCACTTGAGCAACTCGCTTGCCGTTCTTCTAGAAGTTCCCCTTCTTCCCTCTGCCCTTTTCTTGAAACTAGTGGTCTTGTCTACCATCAACACTTGATGTTTTTCTTGATTTCTACCTTCGTCGATTTCCGCATTACGAAGAGCTTGGGAGTCGTTTCCGTTATCCCTTGCATATCATAGTTCATCACGAAGTTCTACTAACTTGGTGATGGTGACTAGAGAATTCTGTCAATCACTATCTTATCTGGAAGATTAACTCCCACTTGATTCAAGTGATTGTAGTACTCAGACAATCTGGGCACATGCTCACTAGTTGAGCGATTCTCCTCCATCTTTTAGCTATAGAACTTGTTGGAGACTTCATATCTCTCAACTCGGGTATTTGCTTGAAATATTATCTTCAACTCTTGGAACATCTCATATGGTCCATGATGTTCAAAACGTCTTTGAAGTCCCGATTCTAAGCCATTAAGCATGGTGCACTAAACTATCAAGTAGTCATCATATTGAGCTAGCCAAACGTTCATAACGTCTGCATCTGCTCCTGCAATAGGTCTTTCACATAGCGGTGGATCAAGGACATAATTCTTCTGTGCAGCAATAAGGATAAACCTCTGATCACGGATCCAATCCGCATCTTTGCTACTAACATCTTTCAACACAATTTTCTCTAGGAACATATCAAAATAAACATAGGGAAGCAACATCGCGAGCTATTGATCTACAACATAATTTGCAAAATACTACCAGGACTAAGTTCATGATAAATTTAAGTTCAATTTAATCATATTACTTAAGAACTCCCACTTAGATAGACATCCCTCTAATCCTCTAAGTGATCACGTGATCCAAATAACCTAAATCATGACCGATCATCACGTGAGATGGAGTAGTTTTCAATGGTGAACATCGTTATGTTGATCATATCTAATATATGATTCACGCTCGACCTTTCGGTCTCCGTGTTTCGAGGCCATATCTGTATATGCTTGGCTCGTCAAGTATAACCTGAGTATTCCGCGTGTGCAACTGTTTTGCACCCGTTGTATTTGAACGTAGAGCCTATCACACCCGATCATCACGTGGTGTCTCAGCACGAAGAACTTTTGCAACGATGCATACTCAGGGAGAACACTTCTTGATAATTTAGTGAGAGATCATCTTATAATGCTACCGTCAATCAAAGCAAGATAAGATGCATAAAAGATAAACATCACATGCAATCAATATAAGTGATATGATATGGCCATCATCATCTTGTGCTTGTGATCTCCATCTCCGAAGCACCGTCATGATCACCATCGTCACCGGCGTGACACCTTGATCTCCATCGAAGCATCGTTGTCGTATCGCCAATCTTATGCTTCCAAGACTATCACTACCGCTTAGCGATAAAGTAAAGCATTACATCGCGATTGCATTGCATACAATAAAGCGACAACCATATGGCTCCTGCCAGTTGCCGATAACTCGGTTACAAAACATGATCATCTCATACAATAAAATTTGGCATCATGCCTTGACCATATCACATCACAACATGCCCTGCAAAAACAAGTTAGACGTCCTCTACTTTGTTGTTGCAAGTTTTACGTGGCTGCTACGGGCTTAAGTAAGAACTCATCTCACCTACGCATCAAAACCACAACGATAGTTTGTCAAATAGACTCCGTTTTAACCTTCTCAAGGACTGAGCATAGCCACACTTGGTTCAACTAAAGTTGGAGAGACAGTCGCCCGCAAGCCATCTATGTGCAAAGCACGTCGAGGGAACCGGTCTCGCGTAAGCGTACGCATAAGGTTGGTCCGGGTCGTCTCGTCCAACAATACCGCCGAACCAAAGTATGACATGCTGGTAGGCAGTATGACTTGTATCGCCCACAACTCACTTGTGTTCTACTTGTGCAAATAACATCAAACCATAAAACCAAGGCTCTGATACCACTGTTGGGGAACGTAGTAATTTCAAAAAATTTCCTACGCACACGCAAGATCATGGTGATGCATAGCAACGAGGGGGAGAGTCTGATCTACGTACCCTTGTAGATCGCAATGGTAGCGTTGACACAACATAGAGGAAGTAGTCGTACGTCTTCTTCCCGATCCGACCGATCCAAGCACTGTTACTCCGGTACCTCCGAGTTCTTAGCACACGTTCAGCTCGATGACGATCCCCGGGCTCCGATCCAGCAAAGCTTCGGGGAGGAGTTCCGTCAGCACGACGGCGTGGTGACGATCTCGATGTACTACCGACGCAGGGCTTCGCCTAAGCACTACAACGGTATGATTGAGGTGGAATTTGGTGGCAGGGGCACCGCACACGGCTAAGGAACGATCTCAAGGATCAACTTGTGTATCTAGAGGTCCCCCCTGCCCCCGTATATAAAGGATCCAAGGGGGAGGGGGCGGCCGGCCAAGGGGGGTGGCGCAGGAGAGTCCTACTCCCACTGGGAGTAGGATTCCCCCTCCAATCCTAGTCCAACTAGGATTCCTCGGAGGGGAAAAGAGGAGGAGGTGGCCGGCCACCCTTTCCTAGTCCTAATAGGACTAGGGGAAGGGGGAGGCGTGCAGCCCATCTAGGGCAGCCCCTTCTCTTTTCCACTAAGGCCCATTATGGCCCATTTAGCTCCCGGGGGGTTCCGGTAACCCTCCCGGTATTCCGGTAAAATCCCGATTTCACCCGGAACACTTCCGATGTCCAAACATAGGCTTCCAATATATCAATCTTTATGTCTCGACCATTTCGAGACTCCTCGTAATGTCCGTGATCACATCCGGGACTCCGAACAACCTTCGGTACATCAAAATGCATAAACTCATAACAACTGTCATCGTAACGTTAAGCGTGCGGACCCTACGGTTCGAGAACAATGTAGACATGACTGAGACACGTCTCCGGTCAATAACCAATAGCGGGACCTGGATGCCCATATTGGCTCCTACATATTCTACGAAGATCTTTATCGGTCAGACCGCATAACAACGTACGTTGTTCCCTTTGTCATCGGTATGTTACTTGCCCGAGATTCGATCGTCGGTATCCAATACCTAGTTCAATCTCGTTACCGGCAAGTCTCTTTACTCGTTCCATAATACATCATCTCACAACTAACATATTAGTTGCAGTGCTTGCAAGGCTTATGTGATGTGCATTACCGAGAGGGCCCAGAGATACCTCTCCGACAATCAGAGTGACAAATCCTAATCTCGAAATACGCCAACCCAACATCTACCTTTGGAGACACCTGCAGTACTCCTTTATAATCACCCAGTTACGTTGTGACATTTGGTAGCACCCAAAGTGTTCCTCCGGCAAACGGGAGTTGCATAATCTCATAGTCATAGGAACATGTATAAGTCATGAAGAAAGCAATAGCAACATACTAAACGATCAGGTGCTAAGCTAATGAAATGGGTCATGTCAATCAGATCATTCAACTAATGATGTGACCTTGTTAATCAAATAACAACTCCTTTGCCCATGGTTAGGAAACATAACCATCTTTGATTAATGAGCTAGTCAAGTAGAGGCATACTAGTGACACTCTGTTTGTCTATGTATTCACACATGTATTATGTTTCCGGTTAATACAATTCTAGCATGAATAATAAACATTTATCATGATATAAGGAACTAAATAATAACTTTATTATTGCCTCTAGGGCATATTTCCTTCAGGTAGTACAAGAGTAGATCTACCGCAAGATCAAGGAGGCTAAACCCTAGAAGCTAGCCTATGGTATGATTGTTGTATGTTGGGGTTGTCCTACGGACTATAACCCTCCGGTTTATATAGACAGCGGAGAGGGTTAGGGTTACACAAAGTCGGTTACAATCGTAGGAGATCTGAATATCCGCATCGCCAAGCTTGCCTTCCACGCCAAGCAAAGTCCCATCCGGACACGGGACGAAGTCTTCAATCTTGTATCTTCATAGTCCAGGAGTCCGTCTGAAGGTATAGTCCGGCTAACCGGACACCCCCTAATCCAGGACTGCCTCAGTAGCCCCTGAACCAGGCTTCAATGACGACGAGTTCGGCGCGCAGATTGTCTTCGGCATTGCAAGGCGGGTTCCTCCTCCAAGTTCTTCATAAAAGTTTGTAAACACTAAGGGTAGTATCCGGCTCTGCAAAATAAGTTTCCACATATTGCCATAGAGAGAATAATATTAACACAAATCTAATCTGTTGATGTATTCCGTACCGTGACATCATACTATGGCCAAGCCTTTATTCGAATCGTTTTTACCTCCCCACCTCAGCGCGTTTTGCGAGGCGGTTTCCTTGGCACGTCTTGTCAAAGCAGAGATCGTGTCCCCCATTTACGGGATTCTCATCAATACGGACGTGGGTAACCCAACCGCGCCATTTATCACGGCGCTTGGGAGATAAGGGAGTTTTACCCGGCTGGTGGGGACGCATAGCCGCATCCGCCCATATAAGGGGATAAGGATCCAATTTTTACCTACGCCTTCTTCCTCCTCTACTTATCCATCTTCTACGCACCCGAGCTCCAGCGCCCAAGCCCGCACTTCCCACCTCAATCTTCACCAGCCATGTCCGGAGCGGGAGGCAAGTGGATGGTCTGCTCCGTCACGGAGGGCCATGTCAAAAAGCTAAGGGAGGCCGGATACATGTCCAACAACATTGTCGGAGTAAATGACCACAGGTAGCCTAGCCGGCTCCCCCTGGCCCTTCTGGAAAAATTACGAGCCGATCCAGCCCTCAAGAATCCAAGACGTGGGGCCGCCTTCCCCCTACCGGCTGTCTCCCAGGCCGACTATCGGAAGGCGGCCCGACTTTAGCCCTCATGAAGAAAGCCGCGGGAGGGCCGGCTCCGAGAAGCCGGCCACGAGAAGGCCGACTCCAAGAGGCCGGCTCCCACCAAGAGGTCAAGATCATACCCTCGAAGTCTGCATCCACATAATGGCGATGTGACGGGGCGTGGCTACAGTAAAGCCTGCCACCCCCGAATCCCGGAGCACGCCTGGCACAGTGCGCCGTACGGGGTGGCCATGACCCGTCCGGCGCGACACTGTTGCCATGTTGACCCTGATGTCACCCGCGACGGGCCGCCAACATGGCCCATGGGCGGCGGGCCCCTTCAGGCAGAGAGACGCCCAAAGGCGGCCAGGCCTCCCCTAGTCGGCCCGAGACGGGGCCGGCTCCCCGCAGCCGGCTTGCCCCCTCCCTCCGGGCGGTGGGGCTACAGCGACCGCCCGCCGGGCGGCGGCGCTGTAGCCACGCTCACCTCAGCGAAGCCTTCGTCACCAGGTCGTGGCAACAGTAAGTAGCCATCAACAAGGCCCTGGACAATGGAGCCTGCCTGTCGACTAAGGAGCCGGCAGCCGGCGGGACCCACCAGCGGGCGGGCCCCAGCAGCCGGCGCAGAAGCCAGCGAGCGTAGACACAGACGGCTGGGGCCCACGCTCAGCCAGATTACCATTGTACCCCCAGGGGGTAAGCCTATATAAACCCCCCGGGGCACCCATGCAAAGGGTTGATCTATGCTAGTTTTAGACACCACATAGGGAGGAGAAGAGAGCGAGCCGTGCCCTTCTTCCTCCTCTCGCCAAATAGCTCAAGGAGCATCTTGTAGCCACTCTTTCATCTAGTGATCATGCGGAGACCCCGCAGAGCAGCAGTAGGGGTGTTATCTCCATGGAGAGCCCTGAAGCTGGGTAAGATTCGCCGGCGTGCATGTCTTCGCCTCATCCCGCTTCCAGGCACCGGCGACGTCTTACTGGCTCCCACAATGATAAGCCACCCGTTGGCATATGTCGCACCTACCACCCGACAAACATCGTACAAATTAGGTTTGGTACTGTTCTTCCCTAAACATAATTTTAGAGTTGTTTAACATGCAAAGTAAGGTCACCATGATAAACTCGGTAAAATTATACCCCATTTACATATAAAGTTTATTTAATTCGGAGCTACGGTTATTTAGTTATGAATAAAATCATTTTAGCATGGCATAGGGGCAAATTAATGCAAACAGCATTTTAAGCATTTCAAACATAGATGAAAGTTGGATATTATTAATCTACACAAAATTCTGAACAAGTTTCATATATAAATCATTTTAATCCGATGCACAAATTGTGAGTTATTAAATGCATGAACATGAGGGACTAAACTGCCAAAACTGCTGTCTCAGGAAAATAGCTAAAATCGCAACAGAGGGAAAAACATGCATCGGGCCGAATCTGGACAGCCCAACAACAGAAAAAAACACCAGAGACGGGGCGCTGGGGGCGGCTCACCCCTGGGCTGCGGCCCGTGAAGGAGGAGGAGGCAGGCCGGATGCGGCGCGCGAGCGAGCTGGGCCTTGGCGCCTGCGGCTGGATCCTGGGAAGCTGGGCCGGCCCAGGTCGCGGGAAGGCATGCCAGGCGGGGAGGCGGCACGCTGGGCCTCGCATCTGGGCCGCTGCGGAGGAGGTGGCCCACGCGGGAGGGATCTCGTCCCCGACCTCCACCCGAGGCCGAGGCGAGCCATGGTGGCGGCGGCAGGGTCCGGCGATGGCTGCGAAGTCCGGGAGCGCGCGGGATGCGCCGCTAATGGGCAGATCGGCGGCGGGGAAAACGGATCCGGAGCGGAGGACGCTCAAGGACGCAGGGGAGGCTGCGTTCGACGCAAGGGCGGCAGATCGGGACGGGCAAGGCGGCGCCGGCGATGGTGGCCCGCGACGGCGAGGCGCACGGCGGCGGAGAAAAAAAACGGTGGCGAAGGCGCGGATCGAGGGGCTCCTCCCCTCGACCGGCTGCGGGAGCGAGGAGGCGCGGGATGCCTGCGGGCGGCGGCGGAGATCCGGGCTCGCACGGGCCCCGGATGGGCTCCGCGGGCCGGCGGCGAAGCGGGGCGGCGCGGTGCCATGTGGCGCGCGGAGAGTGGAGGGGAAGCGGTGGCGGGGTGACGTGGCATGCTCTGATTGGGCGGAGTGAGGTGGCCGGCGGACGCGTCCGGCGCGGACGGACATGTCCGGCGGCACGAGGAAAGGGAAGGCTAGGGTTCATTCGCGAATTGATCCGAAATTTCGGGGAGGGGTGCTCTTTTATAGGTAGAGGGAGCTAGGAAGCTCCAAATGAGGTGCGGTTTTCGGCCACGCGATCGTGATCGAACGACCGAGATGATGGAGCAGAGTTAGGTGGGTTTTTGGGACACTTTGGAAGGGTGTTGGGCTGCAACACACACGAGGCCTTCTCGGTCCCTCGGTTAACCGTTGGAGTATCAAACGAAGTCCAAATGATACGAAACTTGACAGGCGGTCTACCGGTAGTAAACCAAGGCTGCTTGGCAAGTCTTGGTCCAATCCGGAAATGTTTAATCCCCACACACAAGAGGAAGGTAGAATTGACCACCGGAGGAGAACGGAACGCCGGAATGCAAAACGGACAACGGGGAAAATGCTCGGATGCATGAGACGAACACGTATGCAAATGCAATGCGCATGATGACATGATATGCAATGCATGACACGCAAGCAATGACGAGGCAACAACAGCGAATAACTGAATGACAGTTGGCACATCGGTCTCGGGGCGTTACATGAACCAAGGAGTTTGTAAGGGCAAGGAGATCACCTACTTCGTGAAGATCTACCCGAGTGAGGCAAGTCCTTCGTGGGCGACGGCCATGGTGGGATAGATAAGGTTGCTTCTTCGTGGACCCTTCGTGGGTGGAGCCCTCCGTGGACTCACGCAACCGTTACCCTTGGTGGGTTGAAGTCTCCATCAACGTGGATGTACGATAGCACCACCTATCGGGACCACGGATAAAAAATGTCCGTGTCTCCAAATTGTGTTTGCACACTCCAATCCCATCCGTTTACATTCTTGCAACTTGCATGCTTTACATTCCGCTGCTCATATACTCTTGTGATGCTTGCTTGATATGTATGGTGAACGTGTAAACTTGTGCCAAAACTCCACTTCAACTTAAAGATATTAAAAACTGTAACTTTTATCACTTAAAGTCTATTCACCCCCCTCTAGACTCCTCTTCTCAATCCTTTCACCTCTCCACGTACAGTCCACTTCAGATGCATGTCGGTCGTTGACCATGTTGACCAGGCTGCGCCGAGAGCACCAGGGCGGTGGACGATGGCGAGGCCTAGGAAGGGAACAACACGGAGGAAGGGAAGACTCGGCAGTTGTTTCCCACGCGGAGGGGAGTACGACTGTACGAGGGTTTACTGGTTCGTCTACCGTCACCGGAGAATAACAGCAGGTGTGGGTGAGTAGAGGGATGGCTAGGCCAGCAATGGGAGTATGGTGGGGCAATGAGGCCCGCGCGGTAGCACAGCCGGCCGCGGGGAGGAGGGAGCAGGCAGTCCCGCCGACGCTTGTTTGAGCGGCTGGAGCAGGAAGAGCAGAGATTGAAGAAGCACGACGGCCGTTGGATGGACATCCAACAGTCACTGTTTGTGCGTCAACCTTTTTTCTAGGAAAGCCTCAAATTTGTGGAAAACAGCATACAGCCTATCTGTCATTATTTCTAATAATTTATAGTCCATTTGCTAATTCTTTAGGTTTTTTGGAGCCCATATTCTTTTTGTTAGCATTACAGCCCATATTGTCGCCAGGGTTAAAAAATTATACGAAATTTTGCATATTTCGGTGCGGTCCAAACTGTTTTAAATCCAGAAATTTTGAGTCACATTCAAACTGATTTTAAAAATAAATGTATATCAATATAAAATCCAACAAATTGTCCACGCATAAAAATTAATGGAATTTAAAATGTTGAAATGAAAAAAAGAAATTTGAAACTAATTGCCGGTTTGATGTGTTTTAAAAATGTACAGCCCATTTCTCATTACTGATAGGCCATTTTCTCGTCCAGCCGAATGAAGCTCTCCTCGTCTTGACAAAGCGAATTACTTGGCAAATCACAAAAAAACTATGCTAGCCATTTTCGGAAAGAAAAAAACTACTGGGCTGGTCTATGGTAAACATAAAAGAGAAGTCTGTCTAGACATGCCAGAGTGCCCTGCATAGCCCAGTTGACACCCTGCTTCTGTCTCAAAAACAAATTATATAAATGCCACTCCAATTATGGTGATTCATAAGAATGCCATTGCAATTTCCAAACTTTGAAAAATGCCACTGCAATTTTTGCAAACTTTGGAAAACGCCACTGCAGACTTCGAATAATGCCACTGGAAATGGCATGAAATGGCATTATTCAAAGTTTGGAAATTGCAGTGGCATTTCTCAGAAACACCAGATTTGGAGTGGCATTTATCAAATTAACCCAAAACAAAAATAACTGGGTGAGCTGCTGGGTCCCTGGTGTCAGCCGCTCATTGTGCAATTCTCTGGTTTATTGACTACGTTGACAATCGCATGGGACCCAGATGTCAGAAATCCATTAGGGGGAGCCTTTTTTATTGGCTTGAAATAAGGAGGCACTTGCTTACGTACTGCCATGACCTTGGCGGGTCCCTGCTATGATCCTCTCCACGTACAATCATCTCCTGATTGTGTACGCGTCAACTTGGGAGGCCCACAAGTCAGCCTCTAAACCCATGGAGGACAAATACAACCCATTTAAAAAAATAACAGCCCATTCCATACGTTCAAACGGAAAGTGCAACATTCAGAGCAAAGTAACAGGTCTGATCCACATATAGAGTACTGAACTTCCACGTTGACAACCATCATAGCCGAGTTAACTATCTACTCCCACTAATACTCTAGTAGCGTACAAGTACTAACTTACTCTTAGCTAACTAGACGATGCCGGCCGCCATCTGCGGTACATGCTAAACTCCGGCACCGGCGTCCTCCGCGTTGCCTCGGACTTGCCAGAGGTGCGATAGGGCGTGTTGCTCATGCACATTGGCCCTT
Source organism: Triticum monococcum (assembly GCA_034509565.1). Classification (NCBI taxonomy): domain Eukaryota; kingdom Viridiplantae; phylum Streptophyta; class Magnoliopsida; order Poales; family Poaceae; genus Triticum; species Triticum monococcum. The sequence continues at coordinate 706,863,988 of CM067842.1, read as the reverse complement.
TCCATGCCGGCGTGGTCCAACAAAGCTTCGGCTTCTAAGCGGGAAACCCACTTGACGAGCTGGAAGTAAAAATCGGTGTCGCGAATGCGTGCGTGCCCGACAGCCTCCAGGGCTATTTGCCGGGCGCCGGCCTCCATGCAGTCGGCCCAGTTGCGGGCACTCTGCTCGTGACTCAAAGCGTTGGTGCGCTGCTGCTCCATGTCCCGCTAGCGGTGCAAATCGGTGATACGCTGCTCCTCCGCCAAGCGGTCGCGCTCCAACAACTCCCGCTCCTCCGCCAGGCGGTAGCGCTCCAACAAGTCCTCGATCTCCGCATTGCCATCTAAAGACCGATAGAATGCCTCCTTCCTCCGTCTGCCTTCCGGTGAAAAACCGAACACTAGTTCCGGCGGTGACCGCCTCTGGCCTCGCCTATCACGGACGGGCGTGGGTATGGCGGACGTGGAGAGAGCGAGGATAAGTGGCGAGCGATGTCGGGCCGGTGGGGGCTTATGAGGATAGGGCGAGTTGGGTCACGGTGCCACCATAGAAGGACAGGAAACAGTACTTATAGGTGGAAGGTCGCACGATGGTCATCGGAATTCAATGCATAATTAAGCAGGCATGGCTTAGCATGCTAGCTTGCCGTGGAAAACTAGAGAAACTAAAATTCTAACTGTGCCGTCCCGTCCCATCCGTGCTGGGTCGCACACCGGCATGACGGTCAAACGAGTGCACTCGAATCATCTCCCTCCTTGTCAATAATGATTCCACAGATTTAAAAGGCCCGCAACAATTAAAGCGCACCTTTTTCACATCAGTTAGCTGCCTTAATTACGGCCGCCTGCATGTAGGCACTCAAAATCGCTCGCAACCAGTACGTGGAGCAGCATGCAACGAGTCGTAGCCGAGGGCATTAGTTGATGAACTTTAGGTGGGAGATAAGGCATTTGCGAACGTTTTTGCAGGCAGTTTCTTCAGATTCGCATGGCATTTTCTTCAGAGGAGCTTGTCAGTTTCTTCAGAGGTAGGCATTCTTATTCAAAAACCTGCCACTTCGGATCATGCATCGCAACTATAACTGCCAAGAGCGCATTAGTAGGCTAGCTAGTGATCGATCAGTAACTTGTAAACACTGAGCGAACAGATATAAAGAACTGTTAATGCATCTCAATGATTCACAGATCATATACAAATATGTAGCTCCAAAAGCAAAGATCAGCCACAACTAAAACCAACTAGTACGATTCCCATACATAAGATCAACATGTTAATGCATCTCAATGATTCATAGATCATATACAAATATGTAGCTCCAAAAGCAAAGATCTAGAAAAAAACATATGTTCTTCCTACTAACATGGATGCTTCTCTTCGCCAACATTCAGTAAAGACTGAAAGACAAATTTGTTTGTGAAGTCTACAATCCCTCTTGCAAACGTAAGTGGTTTCACCAATAGCTGGAACCATGAAAATGAACCACGCATGATGGAGGAACATCCACTGCAATATGATTTGGTCTTCTCTCGATCACACGGCGAGACTATTTTTGGAATACAAACTTTAACTTAGGCAAAATGATGCCCATTGTATAATCAGACCAAAGCAATGAAGCACCTAGTGTTGGCCAATAAATAGTACAGTACTACTTTTCTGCAGTCCATGAAGTGACTATCCAATCTTTCTGTGTCTATTTTCAAATGGCACTACATGCAGTGACTACTATTCTCTTGTGCAGTTCAACCAAAATTGCAGTCACTTTGTGTGTTTGCCAAATGGCAAGGGGCAGACATCTCTGTCTGCACAAATATCAAGCAGCTAGTAAACATATACCCCACCTTGTATTTTCTGTTTAAACATGTCTCTTCCTCTTAGCATCTGTCATGTTTTGCACTGGACAATTTGATACAGTCATGTTTTGTCCTGGATAATTTCATACTGAATTGATTGGCTTGTTTAGAGCAGAAATATAGCGCTTATTCTTCATCAGACCAAGGATATCCATGTTCGCAGTGATGGAAGAGGTGAAATCCATACAACTGGAATTGAGCATCCATCATTGAATCCTGTCCTGCACCTCCAATGTAGGTCCACCCTGCCAATAAATTCACATGCAAACCACTAGTATTACTATCTAATGATAGTACAAAAAGAGTAGTAAGATAGTAGAAAACCATGTACCTTCTTAATGAACAGCTCATAGTGACACCAATTGGATATAAAGGTTTGGAAGAAAACATGCTCCTAATGTTGAACCAGTTGGACTTTTTGTGCAGTTCCACTAAAATCGAGCATCCCTGTTTGCATAGATATTGAAAGTGTGATTACTATAAAAGTGGCACTAGTTGAAGCATAGACTCACAAATATAAGCATTCCAATTTCTTAATGGGAAATGGTAGCAAGACTGTTTCTAACAACCTGTTTGAAGGAATAAATAAGGTAACAGCGGCTGGTGTCAGAAAGGCATATATAGTTCTTTATAAAAGAATGATCGATTCCCGACCTTTCCTCTTCTTTTAAGCATATTTTGTGCAGTTGAACTAAAATAAAATCCCATCACCGCCTTGACAATTCAGTGACACTGTACAAAAGGAAATGACTCAACATTACATCATGATGTCAGCTATGTAGTCGACAGACATTAGAGACAAACTTACAGACCTCCTCCGATTACATAATGAACATTAATTTTAACAAAGGTGTGACTAGCTTTACCGAGATAATTTGAGTGAACTCTACACCCTCTGTTCCTTAATATAAGATGTTTTCCTGGTTCAGTTTAAAGTACCCAAACGTCTAGTATTTAAAAAACAGGTAGTAGTTTTCTTGAGCACATATTTATGTCCATACGCTAATTAAACACCATTTGAAATTTTGAATACTAGAAATATACACTAATCTAGTGGCTAGTGCAACAATAGAGTAGTTATTTTATTACAGGGTACAGTACAATGGTTTTACTGAACAGATTTCAATAAACTCTGGCACTGGAAGATTTCTATAAGAATTAACAATACAAAATGTAAAGGTAACACATTTCAACATTAGTATACTAGTTGTGCATGAGCATTAAACCAAATACAAAAGTCTGAAGGTAACTGGCATTATTAACTAATGACAGTATAAAAAAATTCCAAACCATGTACCTCCAAGGCAAATATCATTTCGAACTCGGGGGACCTTAAAAATTGCTATCCCAATCTTGATAATCGATCAAACATAAAAACTTGATCGAACGAATCAAGAGAACAGCCGGAGGAGGAGGTGCCCACTCTTGACCTTTCCTCTTGTCTTCATAATTTTTTGTGCAGTTTAACCAAAATAAAATGACATCAGCGCCTTGGCATTTTGGTGATACTGTACAAAAAAATTAACTTATGTCATGAAAGTGAGGTATGTAATCTATAAGCATTAACAGTGCACAAATCTGAAGGTAGTAACAAGTTTCATCATTGGTATACTGGTTGTGCAATAGCATTACAATGTCTTAGCTGAAAAATCTTTACTACATCCACAATCAACAGCTAACCCTGAAATAATCCAGTGACATTAAATGGCATTGCTTAAATTTATCGGTGGCATTAGACTGAGTGTGGCATTAGTTAAATGTGGAATCACTTTAGTAGTAGCATTGCTTGGCTTGACTGTTGGTGTTATACTAACAGCAAAAAAGTGACAATAAGAGCATGGGAGGCCCATTCGGACAGTGGGCGCACTAGTACGATGTACCTCCACGGACGCATAGAGTGGTGAGGGAGGTATGGTTGCCCAGAGCAACAAATATCCAGGCAGCATATGTGGATTACGTCCCATTTTTGTTATGTTTACCACCTTTTTCCTATGTGAGCACAACAAACCGATCCACCTGGTCATTCTCTATTACGTTGTCATGCCTTTCTACCCTTCTTCAACCAAGAGACACGAGACTCGTTCCTTAGCTACTGATTTTCCCCTTTTCAACCTAGATGTGGGTTCAATGCCTACTCTCTTGGACAGTACAGTCTCCCTTCCTTTCCTTATTCAACCCAGACATGGATTAGTCTGCATGAAGTAGGGTTTCCTTTAATAGTGCAAATTAAGGTTTTCGTCTGCGTGACAAGCAGAGTAGAGGATAGAAAATTGGGAACATGGTGGAGTGGAAACAGATCCACATGCAACGACATGGCAGATGGGGCAATAGAACAAGGGTATGGTTCGAAAAGAGGTAGCATACCTAAGGGTTGGTGGGAAATGGCTTCGCTCGTGTTCTTCGTCCTCCGCATGCACTACGGCAGCGAGCTTGGGGGCGGAGGCTATCCCGCGCGGGTGCTAGGTCTGAGAGGACGGCCTTGTCGTCAGTGCGTGACCTCGCTCGTTGTCGGATTTCGGGTTCTGGCAGACCCTTGAGGTTCGAACACTGGGGTGCACACGGAGATTTCGCCTTCTACCTACCTGCACCCCACCGCCTCGCTAAGATCTAAGCTACGGAAAGAACATCACAAGAGACACAGGGTTTATACTAGTTCGGGCCACCATTGTGGTGTAATACCCTACTCTAGTTTGTGGTGTGGTGGATTGCCTCTTGGGGTGATGATGATGATCAATACAAGGAAGAACAACCTCGCGAGGGTCTGTTACTGGCTGGAGCGATGAACTGCTAGGAGCGATGAACCCAGCTCATTTCTGGATCTTGGCTTCTGGATTCTCTCTCCCCCTACCCTCGGGATGGCTAGTCCTATTTATAGGCAAAGGCCCTGGGCCTCTTCCCAAATATTGAGCGGAAAGGGCGCCAACAATTGGCCATTTTGAAGGGGAACATCTGGTACACTTATCCTAACTAAAGTTGGTCCTCGCCTGCCAAAGGCTCTGGTGGTGACGCTGGCTTGGGATCCACAATGACTTCCTCCCTGCCGTTGGGCTGGTAATGGTCTCGTTGCACCGAAACGGGTGCCTTTGCTTGATGCTCTCGCCTACGCTTGCTTCCTTTGCACCAAAGAGGAAAGTAGGACACTGCGCGGGCTGGCGCCCGCCCGACGCACTTGGTCTTCATGGCTTGCGTCATGGGCACCTCGTGAGGTACCCCACCTTGATCTCTCCGCCTCCTCGCGAGCCAGCCTGATGAGGCCGTGCCTGAGGAAGCTCCGTGTCGTCCACTCCGCGAGGCTTGGCCCCTCGCGAGGGTCTTGGGTTTGTGTTGATGAAGATGGGCCGTGCTGGGCCCCTCCCCGAGCCACGCCGCAGGCCGCTTGAAGGCAAGTCTGGGGACCCCCATTCCCAGAAGGCTGATAGTAGCCCCCGGGCCCAAGGCGCGCTCGGACTTGGTCGTGCAGGGAGGCGAAAGGGCAAGAGGGAAGCGTCGCGGGCCCTAACAGCCTGCGGCCTTGGGCGCCGTGTGGCGGTTGATTGGACGTGGGCGTCTCCACATCCCCACGGCGCCTCGGCAACTGCACGGATTTGACAAGTCCTTGCATGCAAAGCGGGTCATGATTAACTGCGATCATGGAGGCCGACGGTTGGCCCTCGCCGGCTATAAGTACGGAGCGGCGCGCGCCCTTCCAGTTCACCCCCTTGCTTCTCCTTCTTCTTCATGGCTCCGTCGAGGAGTTTCTCGGCCGCAGAGAAGGGGAAGGCTCGCCGGTTGAGCCTGCCTCTCCCCCGCCCAAGCGCGGCCGAGGGCGCCCTCGCAAACATCCTGTGGCCACCACGGCAGCTCCCCGCGGCCGTGGAGATGATTTCCAGCACAGTGACGGGCGGACAGTTGCGGCCGGGGGCGCACTTCAGTCGCGCGTTCCCCTAGGCCGCGTTTTCGCGCTGCAGAGGTGCTGCCGGAGTTTGTTGTGTGGTCGACGGAGCCGACTAGCACCCGCTTCAACTTCCTCGCTTCCTCCTCGGCGAGCTCCCGGCCGGTGCCTCGGGCGGCCTCTGGCTTCAGGCAGACGGATGCTGCAGCCGGGGCTCATGGGCTTCACTGGAGGTCTCCGCAACCGGGAGCCTAGCCTTGACCCACGGTTGGCAGACGTTCGCCCGCGCGCGTGGCCTGAGCCATCGATGCACCATGCACTTCAAGTTTGACGACGATGCCACCCTCTACGTGAGGGTGTTTGGGGAAGATGGTCACCGCGCAGGGTGCTGCCCTGAGGACGACGACCGCGGCCGGGGACCCAGCCTCGATGATGATGGAGATGACAACGCTCGCGTGATTGGCGGCCCTCAGGGTTCCCCAAGCTTCACCGGTTCTTCTTCTAGCGGTGACTCTTCTAGCAGTGGCCGCGGTCAGCCTCCACGCCATCGTACCTGCTTGGAAGGTGGTAGCGTGTCTGCCCGCCGTCGCGCCTCGGTGAAGCGCAAGAGGGAGTCTGCCTGAGCCCCGGAGGCAGCTCGAGTCTTCCCTGCAGGCCGGTGTGAGGCGAGCTGCGCCTGATTTGCTCTTTCTTTTCATTTTCCTGCGTAAAAAGACAGTAGTGTGGAGCCCCACGGGGGTGTGTTTGGGTTATTGCTGTTAATCATTGCTTTGCTTCCGTTATCATGCCTTCTGGCTACGTGCCCGCGCATGGATAGTTCCCGGCCCCAGCCGTGGGGGGGGGGGGGGCGACCGACCCAGGCCCTGTGTTCGTGTCGCGGTGCCCGTGGGGCACGGACTGGAGGGGTGCTCCTGTAATGGACCCAGGTCGCAAAGCCTTTCAACGACTAGGACAAAAACACTCATGAGGGCACTCGGCTACCCCCCTCGCGAGGCCTTGCATAAGAGAAATCGAGGCAGGAGAGTGAAAAGTCGAAGAACCACAAGTCAAAGACGGTAACAGCTTCAACAAAACTTCGAATGAGAATGAACAAGCCAACTACGGAAAGCAAATGAAAAAGCCACATCCGGCACCTAATCTAGTCTTCGACGTCTTCTCACCAGCGCGGAGCTAAGTGCCGCCACTGGGTGTGGGAGGGAGCCCCAGGGCCTAAGGCCGACGCTCCTGAGACTCCGGGGCGTGTACAACCCCAACTCATTATTACGTGAGAGTGTCACGGGCGGCGAGCTTCACAGGCGTTGGCCTTCTTCACAGGCTCCGGGCCTTTCTTGGGGGAAGCAAGCTTCACGGGCATTTGCCCTCTTCACAGGCTCTGGGCCTTTTCCAAAACGCGACAGCTTCATAGGCATTCGCCTTCTTCATAGGCTCTGGGCCTTTTCCAAAAAGGATAATCTTCACAGGCATTCGCCTTCTTCACAGGCTCTGGGCCTTTTCCAAAAAGGATAATCTTCATAGGCATTCGCCTTCTTCACAGGCTCTGGGCCTTTTCCAAAAAGGATAATCTTCACAGGCATTCGCCTTCTTCATAGGCTCTGGGCCTTTTCCAAAAAGGACAATCTTCACAGGCATTCGCCTTCTTCACAGGCTCTGGGCCTTTTCCAAAAAGGACAATCTTCACAGGCATTCCCCTTCTTCACAGGCTCTGGGCCTTTTTAGGGGTAGAACCTCCGGAGGTGCTGGATGTTCCATGCGTTCTGGACCAGCACCAATCCCGAGTCTCCAAGCGCGCGGAGCCGGGCCTGGAAACATGAACAACCTTGAACGGGCCCTCCCACATGGGAGAGAGCTTGTGCAATCCCTCCCTGGAGAGAACCCGCCTGAGCACGAGGTCTCCTACCTCGAGAGTTCTGGGGCGGATGTTGCGGCAGTGATATCGTCGCAGTGCTTGTTGGTACCTCGCCGCTTGCAGTGCGGCTTCTCGGCGACGTTCCTCCCCTAGCACGAGGTCCATCCCCCACATGGCGTCCTGCCGCACCTCGTCGAACGCCAGGACCCGTGCGGAGAGACGTCTGACCTCGTGAGGGAGGACCGCTTCGGCTCCGTAGACCAGGAAGAACGGGGTCTCTCAAGTCGGCTTGGTCGCGGTTGCGCGGATGGACCACAACACGGACTGAAGCTCATCGTACCAACCTCTGCCGCAGGCCTCCAGCTCTTCTTGAACGTCCTGGTCTTGAGGCCCCTCGGGACCTCTGCGTTGGCTCGCTCGGCTTGGCCGTTGCTTCGGGGGTGCGCCACCGAAGCGTAGCATATCTGCGTTCCAAGGTTAGCATAGTATGTTTTGAGGAGGTTACTGGTGAACTGTGAACCGTTGTCTGTGATGATGCAGTTCGGCAGCCTGAACCGGCTCACGATGCCCCTGATGAACTTGATCGCGGAACCCGCGGGGATGGTGCGGACAACCTCTACTTCAGCCCACTTGGTGAACTTGTCCACGGCGACGTAGAGGTAGCGGTAGCCCCCTGGCGCCCGAGGAAATGGGCCCAGGATGTCCAGCCCCCAGACTGCGAACGGCCACGAAAGGGGTATAGTCTGCAGGCCTCCTGCCGGCTGATGGATCTGCTTGGCGTGGAACTAGTAGGCCTCACAAGCCTTCACCAGTTCGACGGCGTCATTGAGTGCGGTGGGCCAATAAAACCCACTACGGAACGCCTTGCCGACGAGGGTCCGTGATGATGAATGATGTCCACAGTCTCCGCCGTGTATATCTTCCAGCAGCTCCCTTCCTCGCTCCCTGGAGATGCAGCGCAGGGATACATTGTTTGGTTGCTTTCGGTAGAGCTCTCCATCCTTGATGCAGTATGCCGTGGCCAGCCGTGCCACACGCTCCGCTTCTTCCTCCTTCTCCGGTAGGGTCCCTTGTGTTAAGTAACTCCGGAGGTCCGTGATCCAGTACCCCTCCTGAGGCTCCATCGGCAGGAGCAGGCGTGCTCCTGAGGCCGGGCCACAGACCGGGGCTCCTGAGGCAGGTGGCCGGGGGAGCTCCTCTCGAGGCTGAGCCGTGTTTGACAATGACGGCAGGGCTGAGGGCTTGAAGAGCCGCTCCTCGAAGACGCCAGGCTCCTGAGGTAACCGCATGGACGCCCGTTTGGCGATGTCGTCGGCCTCCTGATTGGTGCCACGGGGCACATGCTGCAACTCCAACCCTCAGAACTGCTTCATCATCCTGCGGACCTCCGCAAGGTAGGCTTCCATGTGCTCATCTTTCGGCTCGTACACCTTGTTGGAGAAATTGATAAGGAGCTGCGAATCGCCCTTGATGGTGAGGCGTTTCACCCCCAGGGCAGCTGCGGCCTTCAAGCCCGCTATTAGACCTTCATACTCCGCTATGTTGTTGGAGACCTTTTCACCTTGCTGGAAACAGAGCTGTACAGCATAGTAGAGCTTGTCCTGAGTGGGCGATATAAGCACCGGCCCAGCCCCACCACCATGCCTGGAGAACGCCCCATCGAAGTACATGAGCCAGCCTTCTGGCGCCTCGCTTCCCGGGGAGAGGGATCGATCCTCGTCGGCCTTGAGGCCTGGTGCCTCCGTCCATTCTGCCAAAAAATCCGCTAATGCTGCTCCCTTGATGACTCTGGTCATGCTGAATTTGAGCTAAAATGCTTGCAGTTCTATGTTCCACTCAGCGACCCTTTCGGCTGAGTTAGGGCTCCTGAGCACTCTCTCCAAGGGGTATGACAAGACGACCTTGATGGGGTGACCCTGAAAATAGTGCCGCAGCTTGCGCGAGGCCACCAGTAGCGCGAAGAGGAGCTTCTGAGGCATGGGGTACCATGCCTGTAGGATCAAAAGTATGTCTAGAGGGGGGTGATTAGACTACTTGACCAATTAAAAACTTAGCCTTTTCCCAATTTTAGTTCTTGGCAGATTTTAGCTATCTTAGAGCAAGTCAAGCAATCATCACACAATTCAAGCAAGCATGCAAAGAGTTTATTGGCAGCGGAAAGTAAAGCATGCAACTTGCAAGAATGTAAAGGTAAGGGTTTGGAGGATTCAAACGCAATTGGAGACACGGATGTTTTCCCGTGGTTCGGATAGGTGGTGCTATCCTACATCCACGTTGATGGAGACTTCAACCCACGGAGGGTAGCGGTTGCGCGAGTCCACGGAGGGCTCCACCCACGAAGGGTCCACGAAGAAGCAACCTTGTCTATTCCACCATGGCCATCGCCCACGAAGGACTTGCCTCACTAGTGGTAGATCTTCACGAAGTAGGCGATCTCCTTGCCCTTACAAACTCCTTGGTTCCACTCCACAATCTTGTCGGAGGCTCCCAAGTGACACCTAGCCCATCTAGGAGACACCACTCTCCAAGAAGTAACAAATGGTGTGTTGATGATGAACTCCTTGCTCTTGTGCTTCAAATGATAGTCTCCCCAACACTCAACTCTCTCTCATAGGATTTGGATCTGGTGGAAAGAAGATTTGAGTGGAAAGCAACTTGGGGAAGGCTAGAGATCAAGATTCATATGGTAGGAATGGAATATCTTGGTCTCAACACATGAGTAGGTGGTTCTTTCTCAGAACATATGAGTAGGAATGGTGTATGTGTTCGGATGGCTCTCTCTTCGAATGAAGAGGAGGTGGAGGGGTATTTATAGCCTCCACACAAAATCCAACCGTTACACACAATCTACCAATCTCGGTGGGTCCGAATCAGAAAACTCGGTTTGACCGAAATAGTAAACCTAGTGACCGTTAGGAATTTCGGTGGGACTGAGATGCAACTCGGTAGGACTGATTCGGTTAGGGTTTGGGCATAACGTAATCTCGGTGAGACCGATCGCACAAACTTGGTGAGACCGAGTTCGGCAATTAGCTAACCAGAGAGTTGGTCAGGCAAACTCGGTGGGACCGACTTGCTCTTTCAGTGAGACCGAAAAGTTACAAGAAGGAAACATAGAGTTTACCTTGCATTCTCGGTGGGACCGAAAAGTTACGAAAGGGAAACAGAGAGTTTGCAAGCCCATCTCGGTAGGACGGAATTGCTAGGGTTTGGCAATGGCAAATGACAAGTGAAACTCGGTGGCGCCGGATTGACAGAATCGGTATGACCGAGTTTGGCTTAGGGTTTAGGTCATTTGTGGATATGGAAAGGTGGTTGAGGATTTTGGAGCATATCACTAAGCACATAAAGCAAGAGGCTCATTAAGCAACACCTCATCCCTCCTTAATAGTATTGGCTTTTCCTAAAGACTCAATGTGATCTTGGATCACTAAAATATAAAATGAAGAGTCTTGAACTTTTGAGCTTGAGCCAATTCTTTGTGCTTAGCATTTTGAGGGTTCCACTTTCACATCCATGCCATGCCAATCATTGAGCTTTCCTGAAATAATCATCTTGAAATAGAATTAGCTCAATGAGCTATATGTTGTTATGAATTACCAAAACCACCTAGGGATAGTTGCACTTTCAATCTCCCCCTTTTTGGTAATTGATGACAACATATAGATCAAAGCTTCGACAAATGATTATAAGCATGAAATATATCGTCGCTTTGAGAAGTATGTGACAAGTAAGAGCTCCCCCTAAATTTGTGCATATTTAAAATTTGCTTTGGACTGCCAATGCACAAGGAGTTAGAATCATGGGTTACTCTTCCATGTCACATACATCTTTGTGGAGCGCTAAAAAATGATAAGATTGAAATACATGCATTCATCACCAAGAATAGTGAATGATCACAAAAGATAGATAAAATGATGATATTTAAGCAAGCATTAAGCAAAGATTAAGTGTAGCTTATGATCAAACACTTGATCATCGCTGTCTCATGAATAATGACATAGTATCGCACATGCAAGCAAACAAAGTTTGAAAAGCCACCAAATAAAAACAAGAGAGAATAAAAGCAACACTCTCTCTCGAAGCCTATGATCTATACATCTTCTCCCCCTTTGGCAACAAGTTACCAAAAAGTTCCTAGAGAATGTATAGTGCTAAGTCGACGCTCAGGCTTGATCTTCAGGTGGTGGTGGAGTCCGGAGCACGCCAAGGACGAAGCCTTCAGTAGAAGTGGTCGGAGTCGAGGCTGAAGTGGATGTTGGAGCTGGTGGAACTGAGGCTGTGGCTGGCGCAGACGTTGTGGCTCTGGTGTCAGCAACTGGCAGTGCAGACGACCTCGGACCTCGTGGCACCCTCGCAAACGCATCAGTTGTGGTCCTTCCTCTCCTCTCATTCATGTCCTCCTGAAGCTGCTCCACGGCAGTCTGTATTTCTGTCACCTTGATGTCCATGTCATAGAACCTCTGTTCCATGATCCTTTCTAGGCTCGCCTAGTTCTGAGTCAGGGTGGCAAGTCCTTGCTCAATACGCAGGGTGGACGCTATCAGGTAACCGAGCTGCTCTTGTTTGGTCTTCAAGAAGTAATCAGATGCCTCCGCTTGAGTAGGCATCCTAGCAGCTTTCTCCTTCTTCGCCTTCTCCTTCTGAGCTTGCGCATGGGCAGATGAGGGTTCATTCTCAGTCATAACCACTTGGTTATCCTCAAAATCTGGACGGATGGGCAGGTGTTCCTTATCCAATAAATACACGCACGTGCCCATCTTGGAGTTGATGAGCTCCTGAATCTGTGGGGCATACCCACAACTCCTCTTCTGGTCTGCAGCTGTCCTCTTGATTGTTTCCACAATGAGACTCATGACCTTGAATTTCTGAGGCACGTCAAAGACATGAAGCATGTTGATCGCGTGACCTCTGATCATCTTGTGATCTCCAGATTTGGGCAGAAGGGTGTGCCTAAGGATCCAGTTGATCGTAGGCAATCCTGAGAGCAGATAGTGCACAGAGCCAAACTTGAACGTGTCAAGCGCTTCATTCGGGATCTCCTTGTACATGTAGGACATGGAGTTTTGATCCATCTTTTTCTTGGCATAAATGTCCAAGTCATCAGCTTGCTCCTCTGGGGCATTGATCAACTTCACCCTCTGACATCCATGTGATCCTGCCATTCGGATAAAAGTGTGCTGTGGAGTAGGATTGCATGATCAGCTCCTCGTTCCACTTTGTGAGCTTCTGCCCAAGGAAGTCTGCAACTCCACAAGCACTAAAGCTGTCAAATACACCGGGGTAGTACTCTTCATTGTCCTTGATGTAGGTCCAGTCGACCCATCTCATGTCACAAACGATTGGCTCCTTGTCAAGCAAAACAGTCTCATAGAAATCTTGCTGCTCCTTTGTATGAAATCTGTAATCCATGGCAGTCCTTCTCCTAGAAGCATACGGATCTGCTTCTCTCCATTTCCTCAGCCCTGAATCTCTCCTGAGCTTCATATCCTCAGCCACAGGATGAGCATCATTGTGGTCTGGGATCTTGGGCTTGAGCTTCCTAAGGACACTCTCTTCCTCTTCTTCGATAGCTTCAGGCATTGGGGCCTTGTTCTTTTCTGCAGCTGGGATGCTTCGTGTGTTCCTCTTTGGTGCACTCTTAGGCTTAGATGCAGCCTTAGGTGCTTCCTTGGGCTTGGATGCAGCTGTTCCTGACCTTATAGCATCTCCCATGAGTTTGGCTGCGTTGGGTGCTGGTGCAGCAACCTCTTCTTCTTCTTCCTCCTCATCTCCCATGATGGAGGCCTTCCCAAGCACTCTTGCTACAGTCTTTTTGACCCTTTCCTTCCTCTTTTTTCCCTCAGCAGCAATGGGCTCAACGGGAGTAGGCTTCACAGTTGAAGCCCTAGCCTTTGACATGGGCTGCCTGCCTGGTGGCCTTTTGATTTTCAGCCCTGGCTTTGTGCCTGCTGCTGGCTCAGCTCTCTTTGATGTGGCCTCTTCCTCTGCCACATAGTGTTCATCCTCAGAATCAGACGTTCTCTTCTTCCTTTGACGTGTGGCAGCCTTGGGCAGATTGCTGGGGGTGCTCCTGCTACCATCATCAGAAGAACTTGAGGGGCTAGTGCCCTCACTCATCACAACTTGCTGCACAGACACATTCTGGCTGTCACTTTGATCAGACATGTTGCAAACTGACTGCTGATCCTGTGAATAGATTATGGATAAGATAGAGTGGATGAGCATCACAAAAGCAGAGATTTTTGCAAAAGATTAATTCAAAAACTTAGTTTTAGTTTTCCACAGAAAGCATCTCGGATCTACCGATTTTCAAACTCGGTGACACCGAAGCAGTTTTGGCACCAGAACTGGTGAACTCGGTCAGACCAAGTCACAGTTCGGTGGCATCGAGACTGCTAGGGTTTCACAGAATCCCAAAATCGGTCGCACCGATAAGTTATTCTCGATCAGACCGAGTTTCACTTGTGCAATGGCAAAAGCCAGATCGGCGGGACCGAGTTTTTCAACTCGGTGGGTCCGAGATGGTTTTGGCGGAAACCTAACCCTAAAATTTTCGAATTAAACCTATTCTACGAGATCATTGACTGGATAGGATTGTTTTAATCGTGGCAAGAATCATAATGATCACAATGTGCTAGGAATCGGAGTGGAGAATAGCACAAAGATCGAGTCCATAACCTAGTTCGGCGGAGACTCGCTACGGCGGCGACGGCGGGGCAGAATTCCATTGACAGCGGCGGAGACCAGCGACTGGAGGCTGCTGGCGGCGAGAAGACGATCCGGAGACCACGAAGGCAGAGCAGGCTATCGCGCGGGCGAAGAGGTTTCGGAGAAATTTCCAAAATTTTGCCCGTCACTACATATAGCCCGACCCTGTCGGTGTGACCAAGTGGAACAACTCGGTGGCACCGAGATGCAAAACTGTGTGCAGTTTTTGCAACTCGGTGTGACCGAAAAGATCAAATCGGTTGCACCGAGATCGAAAACCTAGATCAACTTAATGAACTCGGTAGGACCGAAAATGGAGTATCGGTCAGACCGAGATTCATAAAGAGGTTTTGGAAGTTTATGTCTATGACGAATCGGGGACTCCGAGCGCTCCTCACACAGAGTGGTTCGAATCTGACTTGATCAAGTTTTGTGATGCAGCATGAATAGAGTTTGAGACGAGAAAAGCATAGATAGCTAGAGGAGGTTCTTAGGCATTCTTGTCCATCCACTTGGCAAAAGAGGAAAGCCAAACAATCAAAACAACAAGTGGATGTCCTCGAATGAGTAAAATATGCAACGAACATGCTCACACAATAAGATGGCAAATGAAATATGTGGCAAAACATGCACAACCAATTCTAGCATCTATCAAGCAATTTGCGATGACTAGGTCATCTATATATGAGTATATCGACTTAGGAGTCAAGTGAGAACACTTGATCGTAGGTCATACTCATCGTTTAAGCTCAAGTGGGGTTACCACTTTTACATAAAGCATTGTTGTATTCACATCTTTAGAGATGCTTTAGCTCAAGTCTTAGAGTAAAGCTCCCCCTAGATGTGATATCCCCCCTAAGAGGGATGAACTAACCTTGGGTTTTGTCGATGATGACTTCATGTAGATGTTGAAGATGTGGATGCTCAATGTTGATGTAGATCACTTGGAGCTATCCATTTGAGTGAATTGCACTTTCAATACCTACATGGGTTAGTCCCACAAGGAACAAACAAGGATATCCATAGACATAGAGTGATGCACACACAAGATGATGTCCATGAAAACTTTAGGTTACCTTGTCCCTTGTCTTACCAACAAGAGGGTTTGTGACTCCTTGAACTAATGCAAGATGTGGAAGTTGATTGCACTTGTTCTTGCCAAAATGATAAGAGTGAAGTATGTTGGCGGATTCACCCTCAAGAACTCTCTAGTTCTTCTTCTTTTGGATCCACACCATCTTGATGGGAATCCTTGGAGTTGTAGTCGTACTTGATGTAGTGGAACTTGAAGTAGTCTTGGGAATCCACTTGACTAAGGTCTTAGGAGCTTCTTCAAATACATCAATCTCCTCTTGAAGCTTGTCCTTGCCTTTTTGTTTGTAGTCTTGTGGTGGAAGATCATCTTGAGTTTGTGTCCCCTTGAAAGAAGTGTCATACGTCTCTTGTTGAGGAACCAACTTTGTCTTGGGGTATTGATCTTCTTCCCATTCAACTCCATTGGCATTGAACTTTCGTTCAAAACCAACACCTTGATTCTTCCGGTGCATTCCTTGCTTGCGCACAATTTCCTCGAATGTCTTACTTCCGGCAAGGCTCTTGTAAACACCTTTCTCTATAATTCCCTTCAATAAGCTATTTTCTTGCTCAAGTGTAACTTGGCTAAGAGAATCATTAGTGGAATCAAGAGAACTACTAGAAGCAACAATATTGGATTTAGCATGATCATTGTTACTACTAGAGGAAGAATCTTTCTTATTCTTGTTACTAGTCTTGACTTGAGGCATGTAGGTGGATAAAAGTAAACGCTTGGCAATGTGAGAAGAACTTTTCTTGCGGAGATCATCATTGATTGCCTTTAAGAACTCATGCTCTTGCTCAAGATTGAGCTTTTCAAAGCGTAATTTCTCATGAGCTCTTAAAAGTTCTCGATGATCTTCGAAGATAGTTTCATGAGCTAACTTGAGAGTGTTTAGTTCTTTAGTTAAAGCCTCAATCTTCTCCTTATCATTGTCATTTGTTTTAGCATGATTAATTGATGTTTCATCATAGTACTCATCACTAGAGTTGTCAACAAGCAAATCATCATCACCTAACAAGTCATCTTCATCATTATTAAAATCAACATACTCGGGGTGTGTTACCTTAGGACCTTTGGCCATGAAGCATCTTACAATTCCTTCATTTGGTGAGTCAAATATGTCGTAGGAGTTGGTTGACACAAGTGCTAGACCGGCAACACCTTCATCTTGAGTATCTTCGGAGTCGGAGTGATAACTTCTCTCGGAGTGGCTGTCGGAGTCAGAGCCGGATACCCATTCACCAACATGAGCTTGATGTCTTCGTTTTGTATAGCTCCTTGATGATTTTTCCTTCCTTTCTGAATCCTTGCTTCTCGGTGAGTATCTTCGTTCATAACGATCATCTCTACTCCTTCTCTCTCTTGGTGGAGATTCTTTGCTTCTTCTTTTTGGAGAATCTTCTCTTCTCTTGTAGGGAGCCGTACACTCATTGGAATAGTGTCCGGGTCTTCCACAATTATAGCAGTTTCGCTCTCGACTAGAAGATCTTTTGTCATTGTAGGACCTTGACTTGAAGCTTCTATCTTTGTTTCTACTCTTGTAGAACTTGTTGAAGTTCTTCACCATTAAGCTCAATTCTTCATTGAAGTTTTGTTTCTCACTTGATGATGTGGGGACTTCACATGACGCTTTGTAGGCACCACTTGAGTGACATCTCATGAGCAACAATCCTTCCAATTACTTCTGTTGGCTTGAGATCTTTGTAGTTGGGCATCATTTGGATTAATGTGCACACGGTATCATATTTCCCATCCAAGGCTCTTAGGATCTTCTTGATGATGAATCTATCGGTCATCTCTTCACTTCCTAAGTCGGCAATCTCATTTGTGATGAGAGCAAGCCTAGAGTACATTTCAGCGACACCTTCACCATCCTTCATCTTGAACTTGTCAAGTTGACTTTGGAGCACATCCAACTTGGATTCCTTGACGGAGTCGGTACCTTCGTGCATATCAATCAAAGTATCCCAAATTTCCTTTGCATTCTCAAGGCGGCTGATTTTGTTGAATTCTTCCGGGCACAATCCGTTGAAGAGAATATCGCAAGCTTGAGCATTGTATTGCAACATCTTCAACTCATCCGCGGTAGCTTCACGGTTTGGTTCCCTCCCATCAAAGAACTCACCTTGCAAGTCAACACAAACAATAGCCCATACGGCGGAGTTATGTCCAAGAATATGCACTTTCATTTTATGCTTCCAACTAGCAGAATTAGTGCCATCAAAGTAAGGACCTCTACGGTGATAATTTCCCTCGCCATACTCAACTAGGTTGTGAAACCAAGACTATGACCACCAAAAGCTATGGAGATCAAGGCAAATGGAGACCACAGCTCTGATACCACTTGTAGGATCGAAAGTATGTCTAGAGGGGGGGGGGTGATTAGACTACTTGGCCAATTAAAAACTTAGCCTTTTCCCAATTTTAGTTCTTGGTAGATTTTAGTTATCTTAGAGCAAGTCAAGCAATCATCACACAATTCAAGCAAGCATGCAAAGAGTTTATTGGCAGCGGAAAATAAAGCATGCAACTTGCAAGAATGTAAAGGTAAGGGTTTGGAGGATTCAAACGCAATTGGAGACACGGATGTTTTCCCGTGGTTCAGATAGGTGGTGCTATCCTACATCCACGTTGATGGAGACTTCAACCCACGGAGGGTAATGGTTGCGCGAGTCCACGGAGGGCTCCACCCATGAAGGGTCCACGAAGAAGCAACCTTGTCTATTCCACCATGGCCATCGCCCACGAAGGACTTGCCTCACTAGCGGTAGATCTTCACGAAGTAGGTGATCTCCTTGCCCTTACAAACTCCTTGGTTGAACTCCACAATCTTGTCGGAGGCTCCCAAGTGACACCTAGCCAATCTAGGAGAGACCACTCTCTAAGAAGTAACAAATGGTGTGTTGATGATGAACTCCTTGCTCTTGTGCTTCAAATGATAGTCTCCCCAACACTCAACTCTCTCTCATAGGATTTGGATCTGGTGGAAAGAAGATTTGAGTGGAAAGAAACTTGGGGAAGGCTAGAGATCAAGATTCATATGGTAGGAATGGAATATCTTGGTCTCAACACATGAGTAGGCGGTTCTTTCTCAGAACATATGAGTAGGAATGGTGTATGTATTCTGATGGCTCTCTCTTCGAATGAAGAGGAGGTGGAGGGGTATTTATAGCCGCCACACAAAATCCAATCGTTACACACAATCTACCAATCTCGGTGGGACCGAATCAGAAAACTCGGTCTGACCGAAATAGTAAACCTAGTGACCGTTAGGAATTTCGGTGGGACTGAGATGCAACTCGGTAGGACCGATTCGGTTAGGGTTTGGGCATAACGTAATCTCGGTGAGACCGATCGCATAAACTCGGTGAGACCGAGTTCGTCAATTAGCTAACCAGAGAGTTGGTCAGGCAAACTCGGTGGGACCGACTTGCTCTTTCGGTGATAACGAAAAGTTACAAGAAGGAAACATAGAGTTTACCTTGCATTCTCGATGGGACCGATTCGCTCTTTTGGTGAGACCGAAGAGTTACGAAAGGGAAACAGAGAGTTTGCAAGCCCATCTCGGTGGGACCGAGATCCTAATCGGTAGGACCGAATTGCTAGGGTTTGGCAGTGGCAAATGACAAGTGAAACTCGGTGGCGCCGGATTGACAGAATTGGTATGAGCGAGTTTGGCTTAGGGTTTAGGTCATTTGTGGATATGGAAAGGTGGTTGAGGATTTTTGAGCATATCACTAAGCACATAAAGCAAGAGGCTCATTAAGCAACACCTCATCCCTCCTTAATAGTATTGGCTTTTCCTAAAGACTCAATGTGATCTTGGATCACTAAAATATAAAATGAAGGGTCTTGAACTTTTGAGCTTGAGCCAATTCTTTGTCCTAGCATTTTGAGGGTTCCACTTTCACATCCATGCCATGCCAATCATTGAGCTTTCCTGAAATAATCATCTTGAAATAGCATTAGCTCAATGAGCTATATGTTGTTATGAATTACCAAAACCACCTAGGGGTAGTTGCACTTTCAGTGCCCTCGCGTCCCGCAACACCGTGTTGACGAAGTACACTGGGTGCTCAACGAGGTTGGGTGCGTCAGTGCTGGTGGCGCCCTCCGGAGACCATGGCGCCTCCTGAGGCGATGAGGCCTCCAGAGGCTCGCCAGCTGGGAGAGGGGCCTCTTCCGCCTTCGGTGCACTCCTCTGCGGTGGCTGATCCTCCTCAGCCGCGGTGGAGGTTTTTGTGGGCCTTCCTTGTTCCTGTTTTGCCTTGTCCCGGGCTGCTGCTATGGTTTTGATTCAACGCTCCTCCCTAACCGCCACCAGAGCTGCGCTGGTGGAGTAGGGAGTGGCGGTGAGGTAAAGCACGAGGGGCTCTTGAGGGTGCGGAGCCACCATGACCGGAGGGCTGGTCAGGTATCTCTTGAGATCTTGGAACGCCTTGTCAGCCTCTTCAGTCCATTCAAAGGGCCCCTTTTTCTTCATTAGCTGGAAGAAGGGCAGCGCTTGCTCCCCCAACTTGGAGATGAAGCGCCCTAGCGCGGTCACGCGCCCAGTGAGCTTCTGCATTTCTCTGAGGGTCTTTGGCGGGCTCATGTCCTCGACCGCCCTGACCTTTTCCCGGTTAGCCTCGATGCCTCGGTGGGACACGAGGAAACCCAAGAGCTTGCCCGAGGGGACTCCGAACACACACTTCTCTGGGTTGAGCTGCAGGTTCACTGCGTTGAGGCTCGCGAAGGTTTCCTCCAGGTCTTGTATCAGGGTCCTGGCCTCCCGAGACTTCACCACAATGTCATCGACGTAAGCCTCAACATTCTTCCCGGGCTGCGGGCCCAAGGTGATGTGCATCAGCCGCTGAAAGGTCGCCCCTGCGTTACGCAGCCCAAATGGCATGCATGTGTAGCAGTACACCCCACACAGGGTTAGGAAGGCTGTCTTTTCGACGTCTTCTACCGCCATCTTGATCTAGTGATACCCAGAGAAGGCATCCAAGAAGCATAGCAGGTCGCATTCTGTAGTGGAATTGACGATCTGGTCGATGCGGGGGAGCAGGAACGGATCTTGCGGGCATGCCTTGTTGAGGTTGGTGAAGTCGACACACATGCGCTCCTTCCCTCCCTTCTTTGGCACAACGACAGGGTTGGCCAACCAATCCGGGCATCGGACCTCGCGAATGACCCCAGCGGCTTCTAGTTTGCGGGTCTTTTGGACGATGAAGGCCTGCTTTTCTGTGGACTGCCGCCTTGCCTTCTGCTTCACAGGGTGCACGTTGGGGCACACGTTGAGGTGATGCTCGATTACGCTCCTAGGGATCCCCGTCAACTGGTCAGGCTCCCAAGCAAATACCTTCTTGTTTGCACGCAGGAACTTGACTAGGGCCTCCTCCTGCTCGGGCTCGAGG
This sequence comes from Triticum monococcum, assembly GCA_034509565.1. Lineage (NCBI taxonomy): Eukaryota > Viridiplantae > Streptophyta > Magnoliopsida > Poales > Poaceae > Triticum > Triticum monococcum. The sequence goes on along the minus strand of CM067842.1, from coordinate 706,843,254 downwards.
TGGGCGCCTATGGTGAAAGTGGCGTTGGTGGACTCGTCCTCATCGATAGGTATCTGCTTGGTTTCTGCCTTGTCTTCGGTGAAAAACTGTTTCGTCTTGGCGGGTGCAGCCCCCTTGGGCTCGGGGGTCTCCGAGTCGGCGGGCTGTGCCAATGCCGCCGTCTTCAAGGCGAGCTTGAGCACTCACAGCGCGTCTCCAGTGTCCCCGTGCACGGTGAGGACACCGCTCCTCCCGGGCATCTTCATGAGGCTGTACGCCGGGTGCGTCGCGGCCATGAACTGGGCCAGCGCTAGATAGCCGAGGATGGCGTTGTAGGGGAGGACGATGGGGGCGATGTCGAAGTTGATCAGCTCCGTGCGGAAGTTGTCGTAGGTGCGGAAGGTTACTGGGAGCCGGATCTATCCCAAGGAGCTGGATGACCCGCCCCCAACGCCTGAGAAGGACCGGCTGGGTTGCAGCCGTTCCAGGGGTATGCAGAGGAGGTTGAAGGCCTCAACCGAGAGAACGCTGAGGCCCGCGCCGCCATCGATGAGAGTTCTGGTGACGGCCACCTGGCAGATGGTGGGGGTGCACAGCATGGGGAGCACACCCGAGCAGGCCGAGTTGGAGGGGTGGTCCTCCGAGCTGAAGGTCAGGCCGGCCTTGGGTGCCGCCTGGTCCGGGAGGGCCCCCTGCCGCGTGGAAGCGGCGCTGACCCGGCGGATGAACGGCTTGACGTGGTGACTTGTAGGCGGTGCCTGCGAGCCGCCCAGGAGGGCCGCGACGACCGGGGGTGTTGGTGTAGCATGGTGGGCGAGGAAGAGGCTGCGGAGCTCTTCCCAAGAGGCCACGGAGGCTGCCGACAGGTGGAGTAGCCATGCGCGCAGAGCGCCGGTGAGGGCCATGGGAAGCCAGTCGGCCATGACCCTATCATCAGCTCCAGCTTCGAGGATGGCCTCCTCGTATGCCAGCAAGAAGGCCAGCAGATCAGTCGCGCCGCTGTAGCACGGCGGCGTCGTTGGCTTGAACTTGTCCGGCCACCATACCCGTTGCAAGGCTCGGAGCCCCCAGGCCCCCGTCCTGGCGCCGGCAGCCGGAGCGGGCGACGCGCTACTCATCGCGAGGCAGGTCACGGCGGTGGCGAAAGGGAAAACTCCGGTGCGCCCCCTACCTGGCGCGCCAAATGTCGGATTTCGGGTTCCGGCAGACCCTTGAGGTTCGAACACAGGGGTGCGCGCGGAGATTTCGCCTTCTACCTACCTGCACCCCACCGCCTCCCTAAGATCTAAGCTATGGAAAGAATAGCACAAGAGACACAGGGTTTATACTAGTTCGGGCCACCATTGTGGTGTAATACCCTACTCTAGTTTGTGGTGTGGTGGATTGCCTCTTGGGCTGATGATGATGAGCAATACAAGGAAGAACATCCTCGCGAGGGTCTGTTCCTGGCTGGGGCGATGAACTGCTAGGAGGACTTCAGTCACCCTTCTCTCTCTCTGTGTGATGCTACTCAATCTGATCCCAGGTCATTTCTGGATCTTGGCTTCTGGATTCTCTCTCCCCCCTACCCTAGGGGTGGCTAGTCCTATTTATAGGCAAAGGCCCTGGGCCTCTTCCCAAATACTGAGCGGGAAGGGCGCCAACAATTGGCCATTTGGAAGGGGAACATCTGGTACACTTATCCTGACTAAAGTTGGTCCTCGCCTGCCAAAGGCTCTGGTGGTGATGCTGGCTTGGGCTCCACAATGACTTCCTCCCTGCCGTTGGGCTAGTCTTGGTCTCGTTGCACCGAAACGGGTGCCTTTGCTTGATGCTCTCGCCTGCGCTTGCTTCCTTTGCACCAAAGAGCAAAGGAGGACACTGCGCGGGCTGGTACCCGCCTGGCGCACTTGCTCGTCATGGCTTGCGTCACAGGCACCTCGTGAGGTACCCCACCTTGATCTCTCCGCCTCCTCGCAAGCCAGCCTGATGAGGCCATGCCTGAGGAAGCTCCGTGTCATCCACCCCACGAGGCTTGGCCCCTCGTGAGGGTCTTGGGTCTGTGTTGATGAAGATGGGCCGTGCTGGGCCCCTCCCCGAGCCACGCCACAGGCCGCAGACAGGCAAGTCTGGGGACCCCCGTTCCCAGAACACCGACACTCGCCGACGACGAGTGCGTCAACGCTGCACGTACTTTTCTTCCCCGGTGGATCTATGGACCACCGGTGAGGTGGGAGAGAGAGGCCGTCTTTTTTAGATCTGGAGAGAGGGTGATAGTGTGAAAAGCAAGTGCGCAACCCTTAGCAAGAAAGTTCTGAAGCTCCAGCCTATATATCTTTTTTATACTACTAGTACTAGAGGTGGAGTAGTGGTAGAGTAGTTTATATTTTCTCTACAAACAATACCAGTTAGTCAGGCTTCAAAACTGAATGGCACGCCATTAAAGAAATAAAGTCGAGAAATAATACGGCACTTCGGGCCAACGCGGCCAGATCGCATTTTGCACGAGAAATTACACACCATGTTTCGTTGACATGTGGTCCCATTCCAACATGTCAGTGAGACGATGACGAGTCCTTTTGTACAATTTCCGAAAGGACGTGTAGGCCGGGGTGCCTCTTCGTGTACCGTGGCAAACTGGCAACCGTCGACCGACTCTTCGCCTTTCCCTCTCGATTTGGAACTGCTGTCGTACGCTCTTCCTCCCTCCTCCATTTGCCTTCACCCTTCCTTCTGCCATTGCTCGATCGTCTTCTCCATGGAGGGAACAAGCCGGAAACAACCCTGTTATTCTTGCCCCGCTGAAAGATGACGTGGTGGGGGAACTCATTGATCGGTGCGATGTCATCACCTCGGCTAGCATGGCAGGTTCGTTCAAGAACATTCTTGACTCAACCAATAACATCATTAAAAGGAACCGAAGGGTCCAGGAGCGGTTTGATCTCCCTTATCTTCTTAGCTATAAGCCTGTTCGCATGGGCGCGGACGATGGAGCCCTCGCCTTGTGCAAGTTGATGCCGCTTGATAATGATATGTTTATATTGGGTACAATTGCAAGTTGATGCCATCGCTTAAGGGTAAGGCCTGGGCTGGCGCAAATGGAGATTGGGTTGTTTATATTGGGTACAATTGCGAGTGGGAACTTGTGAATGTGTATACTCGTCAGCGGATTCCACTTCCAAAAATCTCAGAGTGCCCTAAGGTTGAGCACACAGATGATCTACGTACGTTCAAATACGATCATGGTGGCTGTCGTCTACGGAAGATAGCAATTTGTCGGGTTCCCGACTGCTCTTGGAATTATGAGAACTACGAAGTTGTTGCTATATTCGACAAGCTTGTTGCCGTCGTTACTGATTCTACGGTTCGTCCATGGATATTGCTCAAAAATCAGTTTCTGTACACGGATGATGAGTACTATGATGCAATAAAATACGAGGATCTTGTGTTTGCTTCCACCACTCGTGGCATTGTTTTTGCATGGGATCCTCGTTGTTTCGGTACGTTTGTCTTCCATCATAATTATAATTGTTTCATCCACATGCATGCGGGTTAGCAAATTTCCCTTTACTAATTAACCTTCTTCCAGTGTTTCCAAGGTCCTGTGAATATTATACCACCTATGCTTGAAAAAATTTATAACCAAGGGGGAGATGACGATGGTGATGATCATGATCATGAGGACGAGTAGGACTTATATACTCAGTGGCGGCTGGCAACTAATTCCAATGGATCACCTCTTCTTGTCTGTATACAGTGCACTGAGATTGTTACTACTGAGGGAACACGTGTTGTCTCCCATGGTCTCCCTCTCCGGACCTATTCCAACACCCGTTGCAGGGTATTCGGGATGGATACTGGTGTGCTAGCGCCAACACCTTCTCCCTGGTACAATATTGATAGTCTTGGAGCAAACTCGCTCTTCCTTGGACCAAACTATCCAATGATGGTTAAAGGCGATCCAGCTACTGTTGACACAATGTTACTACCATTTATGAGAAGCAAATGTATATATACCTCAGACATTGCGGTGGTTCCCTACCCTGCTCCTGATATATGCTGCTTCAGCCTGGATGATCAGTCCTGCGTTGCTCTCGAGATTGACAATAGCTGGCCCTTACCAGAGCACCTATGGTTCAAAGAAAGCGTTTCCAACGCCAAGGATTGGTTGAGTTGAAGTTCATTTCATTGCTTGTTATTTGTTGTGTGATGAAAAATTCAGTATTTACTAGAATGTTTTATTGGAAATAATCTATAATCCAACATGTATCATTGTTGTCATTGTGTGTTGATGACTTGTTGTATGTAATGAATGGTACATTTGCAAATTCATGTCATAGACTCAATTTATGAATGTTTTTCGAGTCACTTCTTGGAGTGTGAGTACCGTAGTAGTATAGCCAACATCCGGTTACTATATGAAGTTGCCACATCATATAGAGCAAACCTAATATTGGAGTACCAGATCTAAGATGCCACGTGTACCGGATGAATGACTCCAAGTTCGACCACCGTTATGCTAGGTGCGAGCCGAGGAACACTGTTGGAGAGACCCCCCTCATAATTTTCCTACATTGGTCGTTTGATTCATAGGATAGAATGCTATAGGATTTTTTTCCTATGTAATCATGTTTTAATTGGCAATCTAGCATCCACTCGAACTTTTGTTTCACTTCCTTTGTACTTGCTCTAAATGATGTGCCGCTGCAAGAGCCGCCTATATTAATTAACCACGTTCTAAAAAGGTGGACCAACTTTGGCTATAGTAGTACTATACTAGGTTAGTAGGTGACCTTGCGCTTGGCTGTTCTCCTCTTCCGGAAGTCGAACAATAATGATAGTACTACTTCTGGCAATCTGACACCAAATGAACCGCCGCATGTCCACTGCTTGTAAGCAAAAGTTTCTTCTCGTGCTGCGAGCCACCGCGCACGCGTTGGCGAGGGAGAAGGCGTAGTAAGCAAGCTTCTCGTCATTCTGCGAGTTGACGGGGCACATCAAAGTTACGTATTTATTAGTACTCTCTTCAAAAAGGGCCAACCATGTCCATGGCTACCATCCCGTGCTCTGTCATTGAGTACATGCACTATTCACGTGCCATCAAGGAGAAAAAATATTGCATAGTACTAGGTGCTATCGAAGTGCACGGCTCACTTACGCACTGCATATCTCCATTTTCTTGCATGACACACCACCTTGATGCTAGATGTCCCGCGTGTCATGGAGGCACATAGTATGCTCTTGTAAAATGGAGGCATATAGATGTTCCGCGTGCCGGCAACAGGATGAACAAAGCTCATGTCTTAAATGAAAGAGTGGAAGAACATGGATTCCTGACGACCGAGAAGGAGCTACAAACCTCGGGGTGGAGCGTCTGCAGTCATAACATTTTATATTATTCAAAGATATAAAATCAACCAAATCTCTCCACGTTCCTATACCATTCTATAGTACTATGAGAATAACTTTGAACGTAAGCCATTGATTCACTCTATCCAATGGTCATAGTTGGAAAATCCAAACAAAACCAAGCATTGGATCAACTGTTTTTTCGAGATCAACTCTTTTAGCACTTAGATTGTTGCCGCCTGCCCACCTAGCCCACCTATATATCCGCTCATGTGTGATGACCACAGGAGCTATCCACTCAGATTGTATGTTAAAAAAATAAAGGTCGATAACTAATGTGGCACCTCGGGCCAACGCGACCAGATCGCATTTAGCACGAGAAAGTACACACCTTATTTCGTTGACATGTGGTCCCGTTCCAACGTGTCAATGAGACAACGGTGAGTCCTTTATACAATTTCCGAAAGGACGTGTTGGCCGGGGCGCCTCTTCGTGTACCGTGGCAAACTGGCAACCGTCCACCGAGTCTTCTCCTTTCCCTCTCGATTTGGAACTGTTGTCGCATGCTCTTCCTCCCTCCTCCATTTGCCATCACCCTTCCTTCTGCCATTGTTCGATCGTCTTCTCCATGGAGGGAACAAGCCAGAAATGACCTCGTTATTCTTGCCCCGATCTGAAAGATGACGTGGTGGGGGAACTCATTGATCAGTGCGACGTCATCACCTCGTCTAGCATGGCAGGTTCGTTCAAGAACATTCTTGACTCAACTAATAACATCATTACAAGGAACCCAAGGGTCCAGGAGTAGTTTGATCTCCCCTATCTTCTTCGCCGTGACCCTGCTGACTAGCGCGGGGACGAGGGAAGCCATGTCTTATGCAAGTTGATGCCGCTTGATAATGATACGTATGATGTTAAGATGCCATCGCTTGAGGGCAAGGCTTGGGCTGGGGCAAATAAGATTGTGTTATTTATATTGGGCACAATTGCGAGTGGGAACTTGTGAATGTGTACACTTGTCAGCGGATTCCACTTCCAAAAATCTCCGAGTTCCCTGAGGTTGAGCACACAGATTATCTACGTACATTCAAATATGATCATGGTGACTGTCGTCTACGGAGAGAGCAATTTCTCGAGTTCCCAACCGCTCTTGGAATTACAAGAACTATCAAGTTGTTGCTATCTTCGACAAGTTTTTTGCCATCCTTCGTGGTTCGACTGGATGGATATTGTTCAAAAATCAATTTCTATACACGGATGTGTACTGTGATGCAATTGAATATGAGGGTCTTGTGTTTGCTGCCACCACTCGTGGCACTGTTTTTGCATGGGATCCTCGTAGTTTCGGTATGTTTGTCTTCCACCGTAATTATAATTGCTTCATCCACATGCATGCGACTTAGCAAGTTTCCCTTCTCTACTAATTAACCTTCTTCTTGTGTTTCCAAGGCCCTGTGAACATTCCACCACCTATACTTGAAAATTTTTATAACCAAGGGGGAGATGACGATGGTGATGATCATGAGCATGAGGATGAGGAGGGCCCATATACTCAAGTGGCGCCTGACAACTTCCGATGGATCACCCCTTCTTGTTTGTATACAACCCACAGCTGATGTTACTACTAAGGAAGCAGGTGTTGTCTCCCATGGTCGCACTCTCCGGACCTATTCCAACACCCTTTGCATGGTATTCGGGATGGATACTACTGTGCTAGCGCCAACACCTTCTCCCTGGTACAGTATTGATAGTCTTGGAGCAAACTCGCTCTTCCTTGGACAAAACTATCCAATGATGGTGAAAGGCGATCCAACTGCTGTTGACTCAACGTTACTACCATTTATGAGAAGCAACTGTATCTATACGTTGGACATTGCGGTGGTTCCCTACCCTGGTCGTGATATAGTAGGTCGCTTCAGCCTGGATGATCAGTCCTGCGTTGGTCTCGAGATTGACAGTAGCTGGCCATTCCCAAAGAATCACTTGTGGTTCAAAGCAAGTGTTTCCAACGCCGAGGATTGGTTGAGTTGAAGTTCATTTCATTGCTTGTTATTTGTTGTGTGATGAAAACTTTAGTATTTATAATGTATCCTCGTTGTCGTTGTGGGTTGATGTCCTGTTGTATGTAATAAAATGATATGCCTGTGATAAACTTACTAAATTTATGAATGGCTTTTGAGTCGCTTCTCTGAGTGGGTGCTGCGACAAGGCAAAAAAATATTTTCCAAATACATAATTGTACGTGAATTGCAACAGGTTATTGGATGAGGCTAATCAACAATAGTACACTTTTTGTACTAGCTTCAAATGCTGCACTATCTCTACGTCTATGTATGTAATACAACAAGTTTTAAACTTGAGACCAGGCACCCATCCTCAGAAAGAACACTTTTTAACCTAGCACAGACTCCAGGAAATTTGGCCATAGTGTGAGGTGGACCATATGTTAATGTGTTCGTTGTACATAACCAGCACCTCGAATCCTCGATACTACTACTATAAGTAGTAGGAGTAGTAGGGTGGCATGGGCCAGAACAAGCTTTCATGTCCAGGAGTACGGCACACGCCACCAGCACGACTTCCATCTGACACCATATTTGTTAGAGTCCGTGCTACATGAATCTCTTCAACCTTGTCGTTTCTCTAACTCAGCCATCCCGCGGCGGGCGAGGTGGGGGTCTGTCGATAGTCGGTTTCCTCAACTGCGGTCCCACTTGTAAGGCCAACTCCAACGCACGACCCCAAACGGACCTCCTTTTTGCCCGGATTCTGTTCGTTTGGGTAGGGCAATGGGGTCGTGTCCGGGCCATTTCTCGGATGCAGTGGCCATGCGCCGAACGTGCGGACGCATCCCGTCCATGTACATTTTTCTTTGCAAACACATATCTTTTTTTCATCATTGATTTTTTGGTACATGGAAATACATCACCCAAATTTTGACTAGAAAAACAAGAACCACAAGAATACATTTTAAAAGATATCCAACTTCCATAACTGCTCCTGTAAGTTGGATTAGTGCCTTCTCGATGCATTCATTATTGATCTGCGGAGGCTCGATCCTGCGTGCTTCTTTCTTCTTCAAGTGTAAAGAAGTAGACGTGTCTAGCCTCTATTCTATCAACAAGTGCACTAGTCTCATCTCTAGCCTCTATGCTAGCAAAACGTGCTAGAACATCTACTAAATTGCGCTCTATCAATATATCATTGTACTCTTCTTCCCAATACCAAAACTTCCATCCATTCTACACAATAAAATTTTAAGTTAGCACAACTAGTCTAATCCGAGAGCACAACCGAAGATTTGGTCGAGTTCTTCCTCCTTTTGCCGACACGTGGGACATCCAGCATCCAGGTCGTGTCATGCAAGAAAATAGAGTGGTAGTTGAAGCCACGTGATGTGCATCTTGAGTTAAACTGTAAATAGAATATTACTACTCTTGAGTAACTCCAAAAGCGGCCACCGAAGATCTTTATTGGATTTGTTTTTCATCACCAGCACATCGAGGTGAAAGATGTGTAGGTTCAGTGGGTCCTCTTGCGTTTTCACTGACATGTGGGACCGCAGATGAGCAAACAGACGATGGGCTCCACGTGTCTGCTGGCTGGCTGAGAAGAGAGATAGAGGAGGTCTGAGCACAGACTCCAGGGAATTTGTTCTATGTAACCAGCACCACGATATAGTGGGGTGGCATGGGCCATAACTAGCATTCATGGCTAGCAGTACGGCACACGCCACCCACACGAGTCCCATCCGACACCAATTTTCTTGGAGTCCATGCTACAACCATCTCTTCTCCCTCCTGTTTTCTCGGCCATCTCGTGGTGGGCGGGGTGGGGGTTTGCCGATAGTCGGTTTGCTCAACTGCAGTCCCACTTGTAAGTGAAAATGCAACACAACACGCATTCCCCCTTGAGCGGCGTGCCAGACCAACCGTGTGGGGTGCAACACAAACACGGCAGGCTTTTCCTTTTAAACTTGTAACTTGTAAAATTTGGTTCTGCTCCATGGCGCGACCGATAGATACAAATAATTATTTTCCCAAGAGTATGAGAAGTTTGGTTCTGGCGCGGTTCATGCATGGAGTACGTAGGAAAATTATGAAGTTGATGCGAAAGGTAAGATAATTACTAGTAGTACCATATACTACTACATGGATTTGACGGAAAGATAAAGATACATACAGATCCATCAACGACATCCTCACGCCCTAGTGCACCGGGTCACGAACCGATGTGTGAGGAGCAGCGGCATTGGCGGCAAGCTCAACGTGCTTCTGAACAATGTCGTCCAAGGTTGCCATGCGGTCCAAGAAGGCCAGCGTCCTATCGTCCTCCTCTTGCATGTAGTAGTCCTTGTGGACAATTTTCGCGTAGACATGGGTGATTATGTCAACGGTGTCTTGCTGCACCAGACGCTGCGCGGCGAGCGCGACCTCGAGGTGGGCATCCTCCGGCGCGATGGCGGGTAGTCGCAGGGCCACCAGTGCGTCGAAGAGGTTGTCACCATAGAGGCCGTTGAGGGTGGCAGGCATCGTAGAGCCTGGGCACGTGGGCTGGAGGCGTACGTCAAGGTCATCTGCGAGCTTCTTGACGATGGTGAACTTGTCGAGGAAGCTGATGAGGACCTCGTCGAACAAGGAGACGAAGCTATCGTCCAAGCGGCCCCTCGCCCTGGCTACCTCAAGCACTACCTGGAGACGTTCCTCGGTGCCAGGCCGTAGGCCGGCATCGTGGACCATTTGGCACAACCTACTGATGCTCGCGCTCATCGACTCCATGGGTCTAGCTTCTAGTCAACTGATCTTGCGATTGGAGTGATCACTCTTGCCCTTGGGTGCGTAGGTGCGTAGGATTTCGTAGATTGGACTGGCGGGAGCCTTTATATGAGAAGTGCAGACTGCGTTGAATTCACGTGCGTGTTGGCCATCTACTCCTCGCCCCTCTACTGCACCTGCCTTTGGCTGTATGACAGGTTGGCCAGCCACCCGTTGGGCCCACGTGTCATACACCCAAAGGCAGATGCAGTAAGTCAATGAAGTTGCGTCCCCCTCCGTGCCCGTGCATCCTTTCAATGACTTGAGACTACCAAACATCACATGCAGTGGTTAGTTCATTGCATGTAATCCTATTAAGTAGCAAAAAGACATTAAGTTATATCGCCGATAGGAATAAAACAATACACCATGTATTTATTTATAGAGGGAGTAGTACATTTTTTGTGACATGCATTACTAGATATTGCTAGTAAAATACTAAATCCAGATGGACATGGTAGTACTACTAAATCCAGATGGTGGTGCTAGTACTAGTATTAGTAGTACTACCAATGTAGTAGCACTGTACTACCCGTTGGTCAAATTATTACGTGCTGCTCCTCACAGTGAAGGGACAAGACCCTACGCCCGAGATGACACCAGAGTATAGGCACCGTGTTCGGCATACCACAGTCAGCCTCATCGTTTGTAGTCACTATCATCATGGCTGTAGACCTAGCCTGCTTACAACTAGCCGTGTTCGACATAATTTCCCATGCGTAGATGCCCGTGCATTGAACGGAACACCAAGATTGGGGGATAGATGGCGTCGGCAGTAGCCATCGCGCCAGATTTTTCCATGGCCTTCTAGATGTGGTGGGGAGGAGATAAGGCTGATTGTGAGAGACAAGGAGTTGTTTGTAAATAGGGAACAAGTGCAGGCATCTTTATGCAAAAGTGGAGAAGTTTGGTTTGTATGCGTCAGATCTAGATCCGACGGCTATTGGTGAAAGATGACAGGCACAACATCATCACAAACTCAGGACCTGTTTGATTCGTAGGATTTTGAAAACGCAGGAATAGGACACGACAATATTAAAAGTTTCAAACTAATATTACAAATGTTAGGAGTAATGCTGCACCTACGAAGAGGGAATTACTAGGAAGTTTACGTAAGAACTTCCGTTACTTTAGGTGGATGCAGCATTATCGTACAAACTAAAATCCACCACCCTGAGAAGTCACTAATGGGCAAATAAGTTTTCGAGTCTCTGGCCACTTGATGTTTCAAAAACAAATTCAGCTTCTGTGGAGACTTTGTCATTTAGGCTTAGACACTTGCGGTGATCAGCACGCCATTCATTGTTGTGCCAGAGAACGCCAAACCTCATTTCCTTGAGCACACTTGCCTCCAAAACAAAGAACCTAGCCAATTTAATCTCAGATGTACTGCCTTGGTAGTCGATCAAATCAATTTCTGTAAGATGGAGATCAAGGCTTTCGATGAGATTGTTATAGTGCAACACATTTTTCACTTTCGTGTCTTTTTTTATCTGCAAAAGAAGAGAACATATTAGAGCAGCTGGCTGTATAAGATTGCCGTGTCATCAAGAGGTACCAATATCATTCGCTCATATGATAGGGTTGGCTGGCTAGTGATATTTTCTCTCTCTCTCTCTCTCTCTCTCTCTCTCTCTCTCTCTCTCTCTCTCTCTTTCCTCTCATTTACCTAGGTGTACGTGAAGAGCTTGGGCATTTGTTGCCTTCCACTATGTGGCCGATGCCATATTTCGCAAAAGTATGCCACATAATACGCATCGATGTCAACTCAAAAGATTTTGGTACCACTCTCGTGATGTGAGAGAGTTGGCACCGATGTGCACACAGACCCACATGTATAAACAAATCAATCAAACCAACTACACCAGCCTCTCACTCTCCCAAACAAGTGTTTTTTTATTGCCTCAGTCCTCTCTCTCTCTCTCCCACACAAGTGTTTTTTCATTGTGTGAGTTAATTTGGCACCGAAGCAAAGTAGGTGATCCAGATTGGGGCACCAGGTGAGCAATGGAGGGGCATCGATGCCAAATGCATCACAAGTGAATTTGGCACGTGTTTTGGCCTACATAGTGGAGGGCCGTTATAGCCCACTTTTGTATTACCTCTTATTTAGTATAAAACTTTGACCATAGATTTACGTAAGAAAATGCCAATGCATGTCACTAAAAATTACAGCATTTGAAATTATGTTCAAATACGAATCCAACGATATAGTTCTTAGTGACATGCATTAACATTTTCTTAGTTAAATCTATGGTCAAATTTTGATACTACAAAATAGGAAGAGTAAACCAGGACGGAGGTAGTACTTGCTCTTAGGGTAACCATAGAGTTACTAGAGTAGTCTAAGTTACTTTCCACTATGACTAGCCTAGGCTACTATAGTAGTACAACAAAAAAAGGATGCAGGTGATCACGTGAGAAAAAATACTAAAAACATTTCTTTCGGTGCAGTGCGTAGATGCAGTTTTGAACACTACACTTGTCATCGTAATTTGGGAAAATTACGAAAAATTTGAGCTACGTTGTGATTGCCGTTTACTAATAGGAAAGAAGTTTCACCTCGATGAGTAGCTTCTCCATGCACGGAAAGCATGTAAGGAATCCAACAACTTGATCTAGATTGGGGCCAATAGATTTTATTGCCAAGATCTTCACTGTGCGCATAGACTGGGTCAAGCTTGTGGGAATCATTTTCTGGAAGACGGTCGTAAATACATCAAGAAGAAATTTAAAAATGTGAATTTCAAGAAGACAGAGAAGAAGATGAGTGCTCTACCTGAACGATTACGGATCCAATAAAGAGTTTGGAGAATTTGGCAGACGAGTGCACCAACACTATCAATTTCGGCACGTCAATGACCCTGATTTTTGTTGGACCTTCTAGATCCAATACAAGCAATCTCTTAAGGAAAGGCGCATTCTCAATGACCATAACGTGGAACAACTGGAGTGATCTCTTCCCAATTGATGTCTTGTTGCGGGGCCAGCAAGACACATAAATCCATCGGAGATTCGTCGAGGCAATGTGGAGGCTAATGAACCGATGGATCTGCTCAAGACGAAGGTACTCGAGCGCAGTACAACTGTGGAGCAAGTGCTCCATAGCCTTCTTTGAGATGACAATGTCGAAGAGGTCGAGCTTCTTTAGTTGAGGAAGAAGAAGGGTGGGCACGGCATTAATCTGGGGAACATAGCAGGAGCGGAAGCTGGCGTGGCGCAGCGTTGGCGCGAGGCAGAGCGCGGACGGCGGCAGAGAGCGACATCGTCCAGCTTCAAAGCTGAGCTCCTCGAGCTGATCTAGGGCGGGGGATAAGGACCACTCGTCAAACTTGGGTTGGACCTTGCAGTTGGTACTGAACATGCGGATGTCAAGGCGTCTGGCTGGCCCACGGTGCGATGAAAGGATCTTGGAGACTGCGGCCATGTGTTTGCAATCCCCGTCACAGAGGCAGCGGTCAACGGTGAGGTTGAGGGGGACGCGGCGCCAGAGGGGGCGCCACTGCCGGGAGAGCAGGGCAGTCCACACGGCAGATTTGGTGGGGAGGAGGCCGATGATGACGAGCAGCATGTCGTTGGGGAGGCTGCTGATGAAGTCCAGGCTCGCCGAATGCGGTTTTGGCTCGAGCCATCTCCGCTTGTTGGCTGCCTTGCCGTCCATCTCAACCGGCGGCGACGCCGAAGTACACGTGGGCTGGTGCGTGTTATGTGTTGGGTGTGCGCGAGTGCGTCCTTCTATGCAGGGGATCGCAACAGCTTTCGAGGGTAGACTATTCAACGCAAATTTATTGATTCAACACAAGGGGCGCCAAAGAATATTCTCAAGTATTAGCAGCTGAGTTGTCAATTCAACCACACCTGGAAACTTAATATCTGCAGCAAACTGTTTAGTAGCAAAGTAATATGATAGTAGTGGTAACGATAGCGAAAGTAATATTTTTGGGTTTTTGTAATGATTGTAACAGTAGCAACGGAAAAGTAAATAAGCGAAGAACAATATGTGAAAAGCTCGTAGGCATTGGATCGGTGATGGAGAATTATGCCGGATGCGGTTCATCATGTAACAGTCATTACATAGGGTGACACAGAACTAGCTCCAATTCATCAATGTAATGTAGGCATGTATTCCGAATATAGTCATACATGCTTATGGAAAAGAACTTGCATGACAACTTTTGTCCTACCCTCCCGTGGCAGCGGGGTCCTATTGGAAACTAAGGGATATTAAGGCCTCCTTTTAATAGAGTACCGGAACAAAGCATTAGCACATAGTGAATACATGAACTCCTCAAACCACGGTCATCACCGGGAGTGGTCCCGATTATTGTCACTTTGGGGTTGCCGGATCATAACACATAGTAGGTGACTATAGACTTGCAAGATAGGATCAAGAACTCACATATATTCATGGAAACATAATAGGTTCATATCTGAAATCATGGCACTCGGGCCCTAGCGACAAGCATAGCAAAGTCAGAGCAACATCAATCTCAGAACATAGTGGATACTAGGGATCAAACCCTAACAAAACTAACTTGATTACATGATAAATCTCATCCAACCCGTCACCGTCCAGCAAGCCTACGATGTAATTACTCACGCACGGCGGTGAGCATCATGAAATTGGTGATGGAGGATGGTTGATGATGACGACGGCGACCAATCCCCCTCTCCAGAGCCCCGAACGGACTCCAAATCAGCCCTCCGAGAGAGTTTAGGGCTTGGCGGTGGCTCCGTATCGTAAAACATGATGATTCCTTCTCTTTGATTTTCTTCTCCCCGAACACGAATATATGGAGTTGGAGTTGAGGTCGATGGAGCATCAGGGGGGCCACGAGGCAGGGGCGCACCCAGGGGGGAGGCACACACCCACCCTCGTGAACAGGGTGTGGGCCCCTGGCCTTGATTCTTTCGCCAGTATTTTTCTTATTTTCCAAAAATAAGTTCCATGGAGTTTCAGGTCATTCCGAGAACGTTTCTTTCGGCACATAAATAACACCATGGAAAGTCTGTTGAAAACAACGTCAGTCCGGGTTAGTTCCATTCAAATCATGCAAGTTAGAGTCCAAAACAAGGGCAAAAGTGTTTGGAAAAGTAGATACGATGGAGACGTATCAACTCCCCCAAGCTTAAACCTTTGCTTGTCCTCAAGCAATTCAGTTGATAAACTGAAAGTGATAAAGAAAAACTTTTACAAACTTTGTTTGCTCTTGTTGTTGTAAATATGTAATGCCAGCATTCAACTTTTCAGCAAAGATTATGACTAACCATATTCACAATAACACTTAGGTCTCATGTTTACTCATATCAATGGCATAATCAACCAGCAAGCAATAATAATAAATCTCGGATGACAACACTTTCTCAAGACAGTCATAATATGATATAACAGAATGGTATCTCGCTAGCCCTTTCTGAGACCGCAAAACATAAATGCAGAGCACCTTTAAAGATCAAGGACTAACTAGACATTGTAACTCATGGTAAAAGAGATCCAGTCATAGTCATACCCAATATGAATTAATTGTAATGGATGCAAATGACAACATTGCTCTCTAACTGGTGCTTTTTAATAAGAGGGTGATGACTCAACATAAAAGTAAATAGATAGGCCCTTCGCAGAGGGAAGCAGGGATTTGTAGAGGTGCTAGAGCTCGATTTTGAAATAGAGATAAATAATATTTTGAGCGGCATACTTTCATTCTCAACATAACAACCAAGAGATGGCGATATCTTCCATGCTACACACATTATAAGCGGTTCCCAAACAGAATGGTAAAGTTTATACTCCCGCTCCACCAACAAGCATCAATCCATGGCTTGCTCGAAACAACGAGTGCCTCCAACTAGCAACAGCCCTGGGGGAGTTTTGTTTGCAATTATTTTGATTTAGTTTGCCTAAAGCATGGGACTGGGCATCCCGGTGACCAGCCATGTTCTCGTAAATGAGGAGCGGAGTCCACTCCTCTTGAGAATAACCCACCTAGCATGGAAGATATGGACAAGCCTAGTTGATACATGAGCTATTCGAGCATACAAAACAGAATTTCATTTGAAGGTTTAGAGGTTGGCACATACAAATTTACTTGGAACGACAGGTAAATACCGCATATAGGAAGGTATGGTGGACTCATATGGAATAACTTTGGGGTTTAAGGGATTGGATGCACAAGCAGTATTCCCGCTTAGTACAAGTGAAGGCTAGCAAAAGATTGGGAAGCGACCAACTAGAGAGCGACAACAGTCATGAACATGCATTAAAATTAATAAACATTGAATGCAAGCATGAGTAGGATATAATCCACCATGAACATAAATATCATGAAGGCTATGTTGACTTAGTTTCAACTACATGCGGGAACATGTGCCAAGTCAAATCACTTAAATCATTCAAAGGAGGATACCACCCCACTATACCACATCACAACCATTTTAATAGCATGTTGGCACGCAAGGTAAACCATTATAACTCATAGCTAATTAAGCATGACATAAGTAACTATAACCTCTAATTGTCATTGCAAACATGTTTATTCATAATAGGCTGAATCCGAAACGATGAACTAATCATATTTACAAAAACAAGAGAGGTCGAGTTCATACCAGCTTCTCTTATCTCAATCAGTCCATCATATATCGTCATTATTGCCTTTCACTTGCATGACCGAACGGTGTGTAAAATGATAATAGTGCATGTGCATTGGACTAAGCTGGAATCTGCGAGCATTCAATAAGCAGGAGAAGACAAGGCAATATGGGCTCTTGGTTAAATCAACAATAATGCATATAAGAGCCACTTCAACAATTTAATTATGGTCTTCTCCTATCGACCCCCAAAGAAAAGAAAAGAAATAAAACTATTTACACGGGAAAGATCCCAACAAGCAAAAAGAAGAACGGGAAATCTTTTTGGGTTTTTTTTCTTTTAATTATTACTACTACGAGCATGAAACTGAACTAGCTAAAAGCTACTACTAATTTTTTTGGTTTTTCTTAAGGTTTTTCTAACACACAAGAAGAAAGCGTAAAAAGAAAATAAACTAGCATGGATAGTACATTGAAAAAGTATGAGCACCGACAACTAGCAATGAGTGTGTGAACATGAATGTAATGTCGGTGAGAAATACGTACTCCCCCAAGCTTAGGCTTTTGGCCTAAGTTGGTTCATGGCCATGGATGGCCTGGCGGATATCCATAGTTGTAATTGGGTCGTACTGAGATGCAACAGTCATTGCCTCGTGGGCTGCAGCTTGGAGGCGAGCTATCTTAGCTCTCCTCTTATACTCTTTCGGCTCCTCTCTGGTTATAAAATTTCTCCCCTTTGCCTAAAAGTCGAAGAAAGTAGAAGCAGGGAGAGCGACGTGATAGGTGCGTCATCTGTCAAAGATTAGTTGGTACTGGAAGGGAGGTCCATCCCTCTCAACAAACTGATGAAGAACCATAGCATCATAATCTATATAAGTAGGAGGCGATTCAATATCATCATCGCGTATGGTTACACCAAGAAAATCAGCTAAGTGGGTTGCATAAATTCCACCAAAGAAATCTCCATTAAATCTATTATGATGCAACCTACGTGCAACAATGGCTCCCAAATTATAAGATTTATCTCCTAGTACAGCACTCCTAAGAACACTGAGGTCGGGGACACACATGTGACATGCTTCATCCTTACCATTTATGCACCTACCTATAAAGAGAGCAAAATAATGTATACCAGGAAAATGAATGCTCCCTATAGTAGCTTGTGTTATATCTCTAAATTCCCCCACAGTTATACTAGCAAGAAATGAAGGAAATATGCCCTAGAGGCAATAATAAAGTTATTATTTATTTCCTTATATCATGATAAATGTTTATTATTCATGCTAGAATTGTATTAACCGGAAACATAATACATGTGTGAATACATAGACAAACAGAGTGTCACTAGTATGCCTCTACTTGACTAGCCCGTTGATCAAAGATGGCTATGTTTCCTAGCCATAGACATGAGTTGTCATTTGATTAACAGGATCATATCATTAGGAGAATGATGTGATTGACATGACCCATTCCGTTAGCTTAGCACACGATCGTTTAGTATGTTGCTATTGCTTTCTTCATGACTTATACATGTTCCTATGACTATGAGATTATGCAACTCCCGTTTACCGAAGGAACACTTTGTGTGCTACCAAACGTCACAACGTAACTGGGTGATTATAAAGGTGCTCCACAGTTGTCTCCAAAGGTACTTGTTGGGTTGGCGCATTTCGAGATTAGGATTTGTCATCCGATTGTCGGAGAGGTATCTCTAGGCCCTCTCGGTAATGCACACCACTTAAGCCTTGCAAGCATTGCAACTAATGAGTTAGTTGCGGGATGACGTATTATGGAACAAGTAAAGAGACTTGCCGATAATGAGATTGAACTAGGTATTGAGATACCGACGATCGAATCTTGGGCAAGTAACATACCGATGACAAAGGGAACAACATATGTTGTTATGCGGTCTGATCGATAAAGATCTTCATAGAATATGTGGGAGCCAATATGAGCATCCAGGTTCCGCTATTGTTTATTGATCGGAGATGTTTCTCGGTCATGTCTACATAGTTCTCGAACCCGTAGGGTCCGCACGCTTAACGTTTCGATGACTGTTATATTATGTGTTTATATGTTTTGATGTACCGAAGGTTGTTCGGAGTCCAGGATGTGATCACGGACATGACGAGGAGTCTCAAAATGGTCGAGACATGAATATTGATATATTGGAAGCCTATGTTTGGATATCTAAAGTGTTTCGAGTGAAATCAGGATTTTACCGGAGTACCGGAGGGGTTACCGGAACCCCCGGGGGTTAATGGGCCTTAGTGGGCCTGTGCGGAGAAGAGGAGAGGCGGCCAGGGCTGGGTCGCGCGCCCCTCCCCCCTAGTTTGAATAGGACAAGGAGAGGGGGGCGGCGCCCCCCCTTCCTTCTTCTCCTCCACCTCTCCCCCCCAATCCTAATCCAACTAGGAAAGGGGGGGAGTACTACTCCCGGTGGGAGTAGGACTCCTCCTGGCGCGCCCCCTCTAGGCCGGCCGCAACTTCCCACTTGCTCCTTTATATACGGGGGCAGGGGGGCACCCTAGAGACACAACAATTGATTGTTTGATCTTTTAGCCGTGTGCGGTGCCCCCCTCCACCAGAGTCCACCTCGATAATACTGTAGCGGTGCTTAGGCTAAGCCCTGTGTCGGTAGAACATCATCATCGTCACCACGCCATCGTGCTGACGAAACTCTCCCTCAACACTAGGCTGGATCGGAGTTCGAGGGACGTCATCGGGCTGAACGTGTGCTTAACTCGGAGGTGCCGTACATTCGGTACTTGATCGGTCGGATCGTGAAGACGTACGACTACATCAACCGCGTTGTGCTAGCACGTCCGCTTTCGGTCTATGAGGATACGTGGACACACTCTCCCCTCTCATTGCTATGCATCACCATGATCTTGCATGTGCGTAGGAGTTTTTTTTTGAAATTACTATGTTCCCCAACAGTGGCATCCGAGCCAGGTTTTATGCGTAGATGTCATATGCACGAGTAGAACACAAGTGAGTTGTGGGCGATATAAGTCATACTGCTTACCAGCATGTCATAGTTTGGTTCGGCGGTATTGTTGGATGACGCGGCCCGGACCGACATTATGCATATGCTTACGCGAGACTGGTTTTACCGACGTGCTTTGCACATAGGTGGCTGGCGGGTGTCAGTTTCTCCAACTTTAGTTGAACCGAGTGTGGCTACGACCGGTACTTGCGAAGGTTAAAACAGCACCAACTTGACAAACTATCGTTGTGGTTTTGATGCGTAGGTAAGAATGGTTCTTGCTAAGCCCGTAGCAGCCACGTAAAATTTGCAACAACCAAGTAGAGGACGTCTAACTTGTTTTTGCAGGGCATGTTGTGATGTGCTATGGTCAAGACATGATGCTAAATTTTAATGTATGAGATGATCATGTTTTGTAACCGAGTTATCGGCAACTGGCAGGAGCCATATGGTTGTCGCTTTATGGTATGCAATGCAATCGCCCTGTAATGCTTTACTTTATCACTAAGCGGCAGGGATAGTCGTAGAAGCATAAGATTGGCGAGAAGACAACGATGCTACGATGGAGATCAAGGTGTCGCGCCGGTGACGATGGTGATCATGACAGTGCTTCGGAGATAGAGATCACAAGCACAAGATGATGATGGCCATATCATATCACTTATATTGATTGCATGTGATGTTTATCTTTTATGCATCTTATCTTGCTTTGATTGACGGAAGCATTATAAGATGATCCCTCACTAAATTATCAAAGTATAAGTGTTCTCCCTGAGTATGCACTGTTGCGAAAGTTCTTCGTGCTGAGACACCACCTAATGATCGGGTGTGATAGGCTCTACGTTCAAATACAATGGGTGCAAAACAGTTGCACACGCGGAATACTCAGGTTAAACTTGACGAGCCTAGCATATAACAGATATGGCCTCGGAACACGGAGACCGAAAGGTCGAGCGTGAATCATATAGTAGATATGATCAACATAGTGATGTTCACCGTTGAAACTACTCTATCTCACGTGATGATCAGACATGGTTTAGTTGATATGGATCACGTAATCACTTAGAGGATTAGAGGGATATCTATCTAAGTGGGAGTTCTTAGGTAATATGATTAAATTGAACTTAAATTTACCATGAACTTACTACCCGATAGTATCTTGCTTGTCTATGTTAATTGTAGATAGATGGCCCCTGCTGTTGTTCCGTTGAATTTTAATGCGTTCCTTGAGAAAGCAAGGTTGAAAGATGATGGTAGCAATTACACGGACTGGGTCCATAACTTGAGGATTATCCTCATTGCTGCACAGAAGAATTACGTCCTGGAAGCACCGCTGGGTGCCAGGCCTGCTGCTGATGCAACTGACGACGTTAAGAATGTCTAGCAGCGCAAAGCTGATGACTACTCGATAGTTCAATGTGCCATGCTTTACGGCTTGGAACAGGGATTTCAACGACGTTTTGAATGTCATGGAGCATATGAGATGTTCCAGGAGTTGAAGTTAATATTTCAAGCAAATGCCCAGATTGAGAGATATGAAGTCTCCAATAAGTTCTACAGCTGCAAGATGGAGGAGAATAGTTTTGTCAGTGAGCATATACTCAAAATGTCTGGGTATAATAATCACTTGATTCAACCGGGAGTTAATCTTTCGGATGATAGCGTCATTGACAGAATTCTCCAATCACTGCCACCAAATTACAAGAGCTTTGTGATGAACTATAACATGCAAGGGATGGATAAGACAATTCCCGAGCTCTTCGCAATGCTAAAGGCTGCGGAGGTAGAAATCAAAAAGGAGCATCGAGTGTTGATGGTCAATAAGACCACCAGTTTCAAGAAAAAAGGGCAAAGGGAAGAAGAAGGGGAACTTCAAGAAGAATAGCAAGCAAGTTACTGCTCAGGAGAAGAAACCCAAGTCTGGACCTAAGCCTGAGACTGAGTGCTTCTACTGCAAGCAGACTAGTCACTGGAAGCAGAACTGCCCCAAGTATTTGGCTGATAAGAAGGATGGCAAGGTGAACAAAGGTATATGTGATATACATGTTATTGATGTGTACCTTACTAATGCTCGCAGTAGCACCTGGGTATTTGATACTGGTTCTGTTGCTATATTTGCAACTCGAAACAGGGGCTACAGATTAAGCGAAGATTGGCTAAGGACGAGGTAACGATGCGCGTGGGAAATGGTTCCAAAGTCGATGTGTTCGCGGTCGGCACACTACCTCTACATCTACCTTCGGGATTAGTTTTAGACCTAAATAATTGTTATTTGGTGCCAGCGTTGAGCATGAACATTATATCTGGATCTTGTTTGATGCGAGACGTTTATTCATTTCAATCAGAGAATAATGGTTGTTCTATTTATATGAGTAATATCTTTTATGGTCATGCACCCTTGAAGAGTGGTCTATTTTTGATGAATCTCGATAGTAGTGATACACATATTCATAATGTTGAAGCCAAAAGATGCAGAGTTGATAATGATAGTGCAACTTATTTGTGGCACTGCCGTTTAGGTCATATCGGTGTAAAGCGCATGAAGAAACTCCATACTGATGGACTTTTGGAACCACTTGATTATGAATCACTTGGTACTTGCGAACCATGCCTCATGGGCAAGATGATTAAAACGCCGTTCTCCGGTACTATGGAGAGAGCAACAGATTTGTTGGAAATCATCCATACAGATGTATGTGGTCCAATGAATGTTGAGACTCATGGCGGATATTGTTATTTTCTCATCTTCACAGATGATTTAAGAAGATATGGGTATATCTACTTAATGAAACATAAGTCTAAAACGTTTGAAAAGTTCAAAGAATTTCAGAGTGAAGTTGAAAATCATCGTAACAAGAAAATAAAGTTTCTACGATCTGATCGTGGAGGAGAATAGTTGGTCTACATTTGAAACAATGCGGAATAGTTTCGCAACTCACGTCACCCAGAACACCACAACGTAATGGTGTGTCCGAACGTCGTAATTGTACTCTACTAGATATAGTGCAATCTATGATGTCTCATCCTGATTTACCGCTATCGTTTTGGGGTTATGCTTTAGAGACGGCGACATTCACGTTAAATAGGGCACCATCAAAATCCATTGAGACGACTCCTTATGAACTGTGGTTTGGCAAGAAACCAAAGTTGTCGTTTCTTAAAGTTTGGGGCTGCGATGCTTATGTGAAAAAGCATCAACCTGATAAGCTCGAACCCAAATCGGAGAAATGTGTCTTCATAGGATACCCAAAGGAGACTGTTGGGTACACCTTCTATCACAAATCCGAAGGCAAGACTTTTGTTGCTAAATTCAGAATCTTTCTGGAGAAGGAGTTTCTCTCAAAAGAAGTGAGTGGGAGGAAAGTAGAACTTGATGAGGTAACTATACCTACTCCCTTACTGGAAAGTAGTTCATCGCAGAAAATGGTTTCTGCGACACCTACACCAATTAGTGAGGAAGTCAATGATGATGATCGTGAAACTTTAGATGAAGTTGTTACTGAACCTCGTAGGTCAACCAGAGTAAGATCTACACCAGAGTGGTATGGTAATCCTGTTCTGGAGGTTATGTTACTAGACCATGACGAACCTACGAACTATGAAGAAGCGATGGTGAGCCCAGATTCCACAAAATGGCTTGAGGCCATGAAATCTGTGATGGGATCCATGTATGAGAACAAAGTGTGGACTTTGGTTAACTTGCCCGATGACCGGCAAGCAATTGAGAATAAATGGATCTTCAAGAAGAAGACTGACGCTGATGGTAATGTTACTGTCGACAAAGCTCGACTTGTTGCGAAGGGTTTTCGACAAGTTCAAGGGATTGACTACAATGAGACCTTCTCACCCGTAGCGATGCTTAAGTCTGTACGAATCATGTTAGCAATTGCCACATTTTATGATTATGAAATTTGGCAAATGGATGTCAAAACTACATTCCTGAATGGATTTCTAGAAGAAGTGTTGTATATGATGCAGTCGGAAGGTTTTGTTGATCCAAAGGGAGCTAACAAAGTGTGCAAGCTCCAGCGATCCATTTATGGACTGGTGCAAGCCTCTCGGAGTTGGAATAAACGCTTTGATAGTGTGATCAAAGCATTTGGTTTTGTACAGACTTTTGGAGAAGCCTGTATTTACAAGAAAGTGAGTGGGAGCTCTGTAGCATTTTTGATATTATATGTGGATGACATATTGCTGATAAGAAATGATATAGAATTTCTGGATAGCATAAAGGGATACTTGAATAAGAGTTTTTCAATGAAAGACCTCGGTGAAGCTGCTTATATATTGGGCATTAAGATCTATAGAGATAGATCAAGACGCTTAATTGGACTTTCACAAAGCACATACCTTGACAAAGTTTTGAAGAAGTTCAAAATGGATCAAGCAAAGAAAGGGTTCTTGCCTGTGTTACAAGGTGTGAAGTTGAGTAAGACACAATGCCCGACCACTGCAGAAGATAGAGAGAAGATGAAAGATGTTCCCTATGCTTCAACCATTGGCTCTATCATGTATGCAATGCTGTGTACCAGACCTGATGTGTGCCTTGCTATAAGTTTAGCAGGGACGTACCAAAGTAATCCAGGAGTGGATCACTGGACAGCGGTTAAGAACATCCTGAAATACCTGAAAAGGACTAAGGATATGTTTCTCGTTTATGGAGGTGACAAAGAGCTCATCGTAAATGGTTACATTGATGCAAGCTTTGACACTGATCCAGACGATTCTAAATCGCAAACCGGATAAGTGTTTACATTAAACGGTGGAGCTGTCAGTTGGTGCAGTTCTAAACAAAGCGTCGTGGCGGGATCTACGTGTCAAGCGGAGTACATAGCTGCTTCAGAAGCAGCAAATGAAGGAGTTCATATCCGATCTAGGTGTCATACCTAGTGCATCGGGTCCAATGAAAATCTTTTGTGACAATACTGGTGTAATTGCCTTGGCGAAGGAATCCAGATTTCACAAGAGAACCAAGCACATCAAGAGACGCTTCAATTCCATCCGGGATCTAGTCCAGGTGGGAGACATAGATATTTGCAAGATACATACGGATCTAAATGTTGCAGACCCGTTGACTAAGGCTCTTCCACGAGCAAAACATGATCAACACCAAGACTCCATGGGTGTTAGGATCATTACTATGTAATCTAGATTATTCACTCTAGTGCAAGTGGGAGACTGAAGGAAATATGCCCTAGAGGCAATAATAATAAAGTTACTATTTATTTCCTTATATCATGATAAATGTTTATTATTCATGCTAGAATTGTATTAACCGGAAACATAATACATGTGCGAATACATAGACAAACAGAGTGTCACTAGTATGCCTCTACTTGACTAGCTCGTTTATCAAAGATGGCTATGTTTCCTAGCCATAGACATGAGTTGTCATTTGATTAACGGGATCACATCATTAGGAGAATGATGTGATTGACATGACCCATTCCGTTAGCTTAGCACATGATCGTTTAGTATGTTGCTATTGCTTTCTTCATGACTTATACATGTTCCTATGACTATGAGATTATGCAACTCCCGTTTACCGGAGGAACACTTTGTGTTCTACCAAACATCACAACGTAACTGGGTGATTATAAAGGTGCTCTACAGGTGTCTCCACAGGTACTTGTTGGGTTGGCATATTTCGAGATTAGGATTTGTCACTCTGATTCTCGGAGAGGTATCTCTGGGCCCTCTCGGTAATGCACATCACTTAAGCCTTGCAAGCATTGCAACTAATGAGTTAGTTGCGGGATGATGTATTATGGAATGAGTAAAGGGACTTGCCGGTAACGAGATTGAACTAGGTATTGAGATACCGACGATCGAATCTCGGGCAAGTAAGATACCGATGACAAAGGGAACAACGTATGTTGTTATGTAGTCTGACCGATAAAGATCTTCGTAGAATATACGGGAGCCAATATGAGCATCCAGGTTCCAATATTGGTTATTGACCGGAGACGTGTCTTGGTCATGTCTAAATAGTTCTCGAACCCGTAGGGTCCGCACGCTTAACGTTTCGATGACAGTTATATTATGAGTTTATATGTTTTGATGTACCGAAGGTTGTTCAGAGTCCCGGATGTGATCACGGACATGACGAGGAGTCTCGAAATGGTCGAGACATGAAGATTGATATATTGGAAGCCTATGTTTGGATATCGGAAGTGTTCTGGGTGAAATCAGGATTTTACCCGAGTACCGGAGGGGTTACGGGAACCCCCCGGGGGTTAATGGGCCTTAGTGGGCCTGTGCGGAGAAGAGGGGAGGCGGCCAGGGCTGGGCCACGCGCCCCTCCCCCTAGTCCGAATAGGACAAGGAGAGGGGGCGGCGCCCCCCTTCCTTCTTCTCCTCCACCTCTTTCCCCCCCAATCCTAATCCAACTAGGAAAGGGGGGAGTCCTACTCCCGGTGGGAGTAGGACTCCTCCTGGTGCGCCCCCTCTAGGCCGGCCGCACCTCCCGCCTTGCTCCTTTATATACAGGGGCAGGGGGGCACCCTAGAGACACAACAATTGATCGTTTGATCTTTTAGCCGTGTGCGGTGCCCCCTCCACCATAGTTCACCTCGATAATATTGTAGCGGTGCTTAGGCGAAGCCCTGCGTCGGTAGAACATCATCATCGTCACCACGCCGTCGTGCTGACGAAACTCTCCCTCAACACTCGGCTGGATCGGAGTTCGAGGGACGTCATCGGGCTGAACGTGTGCTGAACTCGGAGGTGCCGTACATTTGGTACATGATCAGTCGGATCGTGAAGACGTACGACTACATCAACCGCGTTGTGCTAACGCTTCCGCTTTCGGTCTACGAGGGTACGTGGGCACACTCTCCCCTCTCGTTGCTATGCATCACTATGATCTTGCGTGTGCGTAGGATTTTTTTTGTATTTACTACGTTCCCCAGCAAGAAATTCTCTAAATTCAGATTTCCGGGGTTCAAGAGGACTACCCCATTGTGGAAGTCTGCAAGCAATGGTAAAATCCTCTAAGTCCATGTTTCATAATTTTCATAAAGATCAAACAGGACAGTTTGAGAATTACTGAAGATGAATATTTAAACCTCCTCACAAAGGAACTAGTGAGATAGTGGTACTGACGACATTTTTCTGCCTCGAAGCTCACAAGATCAAGGTTACGCAAATATGCGTTAAATTCTTCCTTAATTTCTGCTTGATTCATGAAATCCTCTGAAGGCCATTCACAAGGCCGCACTGGAGCGTCCCTTGGTGGTTCATTGTCAGCATCACGCATTGCAAGCCTGGGTCCTTGTTTCCTTGAAGAACCACCTTGGTACATTTTCCTAAACATATTTCTTCCTCTGCAAAATTTCTGAAATTTTTAGTAACTTCAAATAAAAAATAACCAAGCTCAACAAAATTGATAGCAACTACTCCTACAAGTGCCTAGAGCCTATACCATGCATTAAAACTACTTGGAACTATATAAATTTGACATGCAAGCTCAAGAACTTGGTCACCTAAGCAGCAAAAATATGCAATGAATAAAGCGCTAGAACAAAAACTAATTGGACCATTGGAGGATTCACATACCAAGGAACAATCCCCCAAAGCAGTTTTGTGAGAGGTGCTTTGACCAAGGAGATCGAAAATCGCAGCAAAATGAGCTAGAACTCGTGCTTGAGCTGGATGGTGATTGTTTTAGGAGGAAGAAGAAGTGTGTGGGTGCAGGAATAAGTGGAGGGGAGCCACCGTGGGCCCACGAGGCAGGGGGGCGCGCCCTGGAACCTCGTGGCCAGGTGCCAGCTCCCCTTGATGTGTTCTCAGTGCCAGATATTCTCAAATATTCTGGAAAAAAATCATATTTCATTTTCAGGGCATTTGGAGAACTTATATTTTCGGGGTATTTTTATATTGCACGGATAAATCAGAAACAGACAGAAAATACTATTTTTACTTTATTTCTTCTAAATAACAGAAAGTAAAAGGAGGGTACAGAAAGTTGTGCTTTCTAACTTCATCCATCTCATACTCATCAAAAGGAATCCACTAACAAGGTTGATCAGGTCTTGTTAACAAACTCATTCCGAATCACATGAAACCGGAGAAATTTCGAATAACACTATGTTACCTCAACGGGGATATGCACATCCCCAACAATAAGAATATCATATTTCTTCTTGACAGTAGGAAGAGGAAATTCAAAACCTCCAATAATAATAGTTGGAATTTTTCCAATAGAATTGATACTGCGGACTTGAGGTAGTTTCCTCGGAAATTGTACCGTATGCTCAGTACCATTAACATGAAAAGTGGCATTGCCTTTGTTGCAATCAATAACAGCACCTGCAGTATTCAAAAAGGGTCTTCCAAGAATAATAGACATACTATCGTCCCCGGGAATATCAAGAAGAACAAAGTTCGTTAAAATAGTAACGTTTGCAACCACAACAGGCACATCCTCACAAATACCGACAGGTATAGCAATTGATTTATCAGCCATTTGCAAGGATATTCCAGTAGGTGTCAACTTATTCAAATCAAGTCTACGATATAAAGAGAGAGGCATAACACTAACACCGGCTCCAAGATCACATAAAGAAGTTTTAACATAGTTTCTTTTAATGGAGCATGGTATAGTTGGTACTCCTGGATCTCCTAGTTTCTTAGGCATTCCACCCTTAAATGTATTTTTTTTTTGACTGTACATAGTAGGGCAAAACCCCACTGCAATTTTCATATTATTAAATAAAAAGAGAGTTCAAACATACAAGGCTTGAGATAAGCCCCAAAGAAGGAAAACTAGCCTAAAAACGGCCAACAACTAGAAAAGAACTACAGAAACTAAAAAACTACAAAAAATTACAGGACAAGGGTGTCCAGCCAGGAAGAGAAAGAAGCTGAAAACTTCTCCTTAATTCTGAATTTGAGCAGGTGCAGTTCTGAGAGGAAGATGAATTTCCATCTGTCAATTCTGGTTGGAATGTTATTGAAAATCTTATCATTCCTGACTATCCAAATCGCCCAATATGCAATGATAATGATCTCCATTGAAAAAGGTTGATGTATGTTGCTCCTTAAGTCTGGAATGGCTTCCATGATGGAGAGGTTCCTTTGTCTGTTAGGGCAGATAATATCCCAGCAAGCAGAAGCAAAAGGGCAGGTCCAAAAAAGGTGTTGAAGTGTTTCTTCCTGCTGGCAGTTGAGAGTAGCACAATTATAGTTGTCAAGATGAAAAGTTTTCCTTCGTAGCAGATTTTGGTATTGAGTCTATCATGAAGAAGTATCCAAAAAAGACCTTGTGTTTTGGCTGGGCAGAACATTTCCAAATCCAGTTGAACTGTGCTGGTACAATTTTTACACCTATCAAAATTTTGTATGCTTTAGCCACTGAAAAAATATTATTACCCCACATATAACTCCAAGTATCCAAGTGCTCATTGGATGCAGAACTTCTGAGGGTATCACAAATCTCTTCCATCAGCTCAAATTCCAGAAAAGCCTCCTGAGTCAGTGGTAGGTGAAATAAATCTTCCAAATATTCAAACATAAAAACATTTTGCACTAAAAGATTCTGATCTCTGACAAAGGAGTAAAGATGAGGGAATAATTGGTTCAGGCAAGTAGTGTGCCAGAGGTCAGACCAAAATAGAGAAGATTTCCCATCACCTATTGTGCATGCTTCCATGGATTTGTAACTATCAATGAGCCTCAGGTTACATTTCCACCAGAAAGACTCTTCCCATTTTTGTCCTGGTAAGATGCCATTGTCATAATAAGCCTCCCAAATGAGATTGACCCATGGGATGTTTTCTCTATTGTAGAATTTGTGGAGGTTTTTGAGCAGAAGGGCTTGGTTTTGAACAAAGATATTCATAACTCCAAGGCCACCCTGAATTTTGGGCCTACAAACAGTGGACCAAGGTACCAAAGCTGGTCTGTGATCCTCCAAATCTGGTCCCCTCCAAAGACAATGTCTCAAGTATTTGTTAACCTGGTTTTTGATAGTTTTAGGAACATCCAGACAGCCCATGAAGTATATAAGAAGTGAATTTAGCACTGACTTGACCAGCAATAACCTTCTAGCAAGAGTCATAAAAGAAGATAGTCCCACCAGTTTTTTTGCAATTCGGCTCACTAAAGGCAAACACTGTTCCACTGTTGGTTTTTGAAGCCCTAAAGGCATGCCCAGGTAAGTGAAGGGGAAGGATCCTTTCAAACAGTTCAATATACCAGTCAAAATTTCCATTTTTTCATCACTCACATTGATTGGTATCAGGTTTGATTTGCTATAGTTGACCTTTAATCCAGTAGCATCTGCAAATGTGTGAAGTAGGGCTTTAAGACAATGGAGTTGTGGGGCATCAGCTTGCATGAGAATCAGGGTATCATCTGTATACTGAACTATGGGAAAATCTGGACATGACTGTACTTGCAAAGGTGGGGTGAGAAGACCCAAGTTCATTGCTCTATTCATGATTGACTAAAGGAAGTCTACAGCCAACACAAAAAGAAGGGGAGAGAGAGGATCCCCTTGTCTTACAGCTCTCAGGCAATAAAACTTTTTCCCAGGAATGCCATTGAGAATCACTTGTGATGAAGCAGAAGTAAATAGCATTTTACTCCATCCAATACATCTGTCTCCAAAACCCTTTGCTCTGAGGATATCAATGATTGTAGAATGTTCAATGAGATCAAATGCCTTTTCAAAATCAAGTTTCAGCACAACTATTTCCTCCTTTGACTTGTGGCATTGATGAAGGTACTCATAAGCCCAACCAAGACAGTCATGAATAGCTCTTTCTTTAAGGAAGCCATACTGATTTATATGAACCATTTTGAGGATTACTTTCTGTAACCTGTTTGCAAGCAATTTGGTGATGAGTTTGAGGCAGCAATTGAGTAAGTATATAGGTCTGAAATCATTAGCAGTACTAGGAGAAGGCCCCTTGGGAACTAGAGTTATGAAAGAAGTGTTGATGCTCTCTAGAGAAATTTGCCCAGCATAGAACTCATGTGTCAATCTAGTGACATCAGGTTTTATAATATCCCAGCAGCTCTTAAAAAACTCATTGTTAAATCCATCAGGTCCAGGATACTTGTATGGAGGCAATTGCTTGACAACTTCATTGATTTCTTCCTCAGTGAAAGGAATCTCCAGCTGTTCAAAATCTGAAGGACTAGCTTGATGTTGCAGCAGAGAAGGCAGATGAAAGTGCATGGTGGTTTGCCGTGACCTTCCTAATCTGCTCTTGAAGGCATTCCACAGTAGGGCGGCTTTCCCTGCATGGTCTGTTATTTCCACTTGGTCCTCATTTTCTAGCATAGCAATGTGATTATGCCTGTGATTTATAGAGGCCTTTGTATGAATTTTTTTTGTGTTTTCATCACCAAGCTTAGCACCCTTGATCTTACCTCTCTGCTTCCAATAAATTTTTTGGTTCCTCAGTAATATGAGCAAATGTTCTTTTAGAATCACCCTGCAATTCCACTCAAAATCTCCCAAGTCTCTGAATTCTTCCAACAAGTCAAACAAGAAAATAGCCTCATTAATTGCAGCAATTTTGGATTTCAGGCAAGACAGATTTTTGGCCCAAAGTTAAGAGCCCTTCTAAGGTTTTTGAACATGGCATTTAGGCTTTTTGCTGCATCAAGATTACCCATAGGAATATTCCAGGCTGCAGATACAACCTCTTTAAAGTCTGAGTGCTTTAACCAGTAATTTTCAAATCTGAAGACCCTGGCCTTAGGAATAGAAGTCCCAATTTTGATTACACATGGAAGATGATCTGAGATAAGCCTAGAAAGAGGCATAGCAACTGTATCAGGATAAGCTGTCATCCAAGAGGCAGAGGTGAAGAACCAATATAGCTTTTCCAGCAAAGGAATTTGCTGCATGTTACTCCAGTTGTATTTTCTGCCATGTAGAGGGAGCTCAATTAAACCCAGATTACTGATGGCTTCATTAAAGAGAAGCATTTCATTCACATCCCCACCAGGTCTGTTTCTATCAGTAGGAGCCCTAATAAAGTTGAAATCTCCAACTAGAATTCAATTTGTGTCCAGAGGCATATGTATGCTGGAAAACCAATTTATAAATTCAATTTTGTCTGCTTGCTCACAAGGCCAATATATGTTGGTGAGGACCCAAGTTTGATTGCACAAAAGACTAGTGAAACTAATTGAGAGAGAGAATCTATTCTGGAAGATAACCTCTCCCTCAAATAGTGATCCATTCCATGTGATTAGAAGCCCTCTAGAGGCACCAATTGAGGGCAGGAAGGCAAATTTATTGAGCCTATTGGGACAAAAGTTCTTAATGTAAGCAGCATCAAAATGCTCCCTCTTGGTTTCTTGAAGACACAGAATAGCACATGCACTTTCTTCAATTTTTTGCCCTAGAGCAAGCCAT
This sequence comes from Triticum monococcum, assembly GCA_034509565.1. Classification (NCBI taxonomy): domain Eukaryota; kingdom Viridiplantae; phylum Streptophyta; class Magnoliopsida; order Poales; family Poaceae; genus Triticum; species Triticum monococcum. The sequence goes on along the minus strand of CM067842.1, from coordinate 706,811,183 downwards.
TTATCAGGTGAGTTAACCCCTCTAATGTTCTAGTTTAGAATATTCCAGCATCTGTTATGACTATTCATGGAAACAGTTTAAGAGAGAACCCAGGGACCAAGCACCACCACTTGGCCAGCACCCATGGAAATCAGTCCAACAAGGCATCAGTGAAAGCAACCACATCATCCACAGCATATCATGATAGGTAACTACCCAGGAGTAGTAAAAGTAGCAAAGTGCATTGACAGAAGAACATGAACTATTACAGCAAGTCCATAGGGCCCATAAGGTGCAGTTACAACCAAAAGGAACATTCATACAGTTCATGACTTTAATCCCTTGTCTCTCCTCAACAAAAGCACCTAATGTGATCATCTAGACACTTTTGGGGTTGTCTTGCCTGTCCTCATTGGATGGGAGCATCCTAGCCAAGTCCTCTCCCACCCTTTTCTTGGGCTTCTTAGAGAGCTTTCCCTCCAACTCCTGATCAGCCACCTTGCAAAATGAGGTTGTGAGATTCTTAACCACTGATTTCTGAACAACTGGTGGAGCAGCATTACATGGCAGACACTTATTATTAGAGCAAGAACCTCTTTTAAACCCAGCATTATCTTTTTTAATTCTATCACTCCTCCTTACACTACTAGAAAAAGGGCTATAGATGGGATTGACACTAATGGCGCACCAGACAAGCGGTGCGCCATTAGTATATACTAATGGCGCACCACCTTCTGATACGCCATTAGAGTTGAAACTACTAATGGCGCACCTTGGCCATTAGTATCAATTTTTTTTCGAACTAGTGCGCCTGTCCAAACATACTAATGGCGCACCTGTTGGAAAGTACGCCACTAATGTTGTTTTTTTATTATATTTTTTATTCCTGTTTTTGCAAAACTACTAATGGCGCACTGTTCCACCGTGCGCCATTACTAGTTTAAACTAGTAATGGCGCACTGCGGGACAGTGCGCCATTAGTATTTTTTTTGCAAAACTACTAATGGCGCACCACTAAAAGGTGTGCCATTAGTAAACTAGTAATGGCGCACTGCGGGACAGTGCGCCATTAGTATTTTTTTTGCAAAACTACTAATGGCGCACCACTAGAAGGTGCGCCATTAGTAACCTGGATTACTAATGGCGCATTTGGAGTTGGTGCGCCATTAGTAATCCCTCCCCTGCCTCGTCTCACCCGCGCCTGACCACCACCGCCCACCACTTCCCCGGCCGTGCTCGCTTCCCCCGCCGCACCCGACCACCTCCCTCACCGTCCCCGGCCGTGCTCGCTTCCCCCGTCGCACCCGAAGAACTCATATTTGCCTTGTCACAGGGCGCCGAGCACAACCTGATGACCTATGGGGCGTACGATATCAACGGCTACACATTCTACACTGAGGCCAAGGACATGAAGAGCGATGGTTATCAGAACTCCATGGTAATGAAGGAATCCTACACAGGTAACGACAAGGACATATACTACGGAAGGATCGAGGAGATCTGGGAGCTGAGCTACGCTGGAGAGAAGGTCTCGATGTTCCGTGTCAGATGGGCCAAGAGCGTCCTAAAAGAAGACCGGTATTTCACCACCATGGTTATACCCGAAGCCAAATCCAAGACCACAGGCGCAAACGTCTCCGCGAAAAATGAGCCATGGGTACTGGCTTCCCAAGTTGACCAATGCTTCTTCATTATCGACCCATCAAAGCCCAGTCGTGTTGTCGTGAGGAGAGGCAAAAGGAAGATCATCAGAATGGATGGAGTAGCCAATGAGCAAGACTTCGACAAGTACGGCGACCCGAGGATGGAACATGACGACGATGATGAAGTAGCAGCATACACCACAAGAAGAAGCAGGACCACCCTACCTAAAGGATGTCCATTCCACAGAAGAACTCCATTTGCGAAAAAGAAGGGCAAGAAGATTGTGAACAGATAGCTAGCTAAGATCGATTGTATTTAAATCGTAGCCTAAATTTCTCGATTGTATTTCATGGGCACTTTTTGAACTATCATGAATATTTTTAAATTTCATGGACACACGATCTCGATCCCCCTCCATCTCGATCGCTATCCCACCTTGCCAGATCCGGTCCCCCTCGCCGCCGAGCACCCCCCGGTCCACCGGCCGCCGCCGCCGACCCCCCGCACCCTCGCTTCCCCTACTCAACCGCCGCCGCCGACCCCCCGCACCCCTCCCCTACTCAACCGCCGCCGCCGACCCCCCACACCCCGCGCACCCACCCCCGCTCCACAGGCATTACTATTTGATGATATTTTTTAAAAAATTATTACTGTCTTATAAAAAAAATATTACTATTATGATTTAAACAAGTTTGAACATATTTAAACACAAATAAGTATCAAACAGCATTTTAAATGCATAAAAAAATTGTGGAGCCTGGGAATCAAACCTAGGACCTCCTGGTGTGAGAAGTGGCTGCTGACCAGTCGAGCTAGTAGAGGGATCTTGGTGTGGATCAGGTCAGGTGGAAGATAACCTGTTGGCTCGAGCAGAAATAAAAAAAAATACTAATGGCGCACCACGGTATTAGCTCAGGTGCGCCATTAGTATGGATGTACTTATGGCGCACCGAGGGGTGGTGCGCCATTAGTATTGTGCCGCCCCCATCCATATTTCCTCCCCGGCCCCTCCCTATCCCCTCTCTCTCCCTCGCCCTCGCCCTCGATCCCCTTCCCCTCTCCTCTCCTGACGCCGCCCTCTCCTCTCCCGACGCCGTCGCCCCGCCGCCCCGTCGTCCTCGTCTCCCCGCCGCCCCGTCGTCCTCGTCTCCTTAGCACCGTTCTCCCCGTCGCCCCACCTCATTGGACGCCATCGCCCCGCCGCCCTCGTCGCCGGTGGCCCGGAGGCTGCCTCGTCCACACCACCGTCGCCGGAGCACCACCACCACCCGGACCTCGTTGCCTCCCGGACCTCGTCGCCCCGTCCACACCACCGCCCCCGTGAGCTCCCCCTCCTCCTCTCCCCCTCTCCCCCTCTCCCCCTGTGGATTACCAGAAGTTTATTAGTACGTGGTAAAACTTGTTCTTTGGATATAATTAGTGCTCCATTCGTATGGTAGGATAGCATGCGGTTAAGGAGAAGACCAAGTGATTTTGAGATGGCAACAGATTTATGTTTGCGAATCCGTGCATTTAAGGTGTCTTCGTGATAGGAACTTTCTGCAATAAATGGACCATGTCTCAAGAGAAATGCTGAATTAGCTAGTGTCACATCTACATCATTCTAACATGATATTTGACAACCAAGTTTAGCACAGCACAAGCTTCTACTCCCTCTGTTTCTAAATATAACTCTTGATGTCATATAGTTCTAATTTAAACACTTACAGTCTTTCTACTGCTGCTTGATCAACTAGAGTACTCTGGTACTTGATCAGTAGCTGTTTTGGTGTAGCAAGTGCAGCAGCTATAGTACTCCATTTGGTACTCCATCTGGAGACTTTAACTGGATCAGATTAAGTACTCCATTTGCTGTAGTACTCTAGTTAACTGAAACTAGTGACATCACTTGAAGCAACTTAAGTCTGAATAATCAAATTCATCATACACTATTACTTGAATAAAAGATTATGTGCTTGCAATGGAGTGCATGCGTTTTGGAGTAGCATCAGTAGCTACTGTTACTTTTCCACATGAAGTACAGTACTGGAGTAGCAAGTGTACCATTATTATTGGAGTAAAAAATTCAGTTAAGTTGTGCAGTAGTGTGCTCCTGCTTGCTCTTCTCTGAATCTTTTAAGTTAAATGAAACCTTTTTACTCCAGTAGAATTAGATGAATTTTGTCGGTACTGTGTATTTAAATGAATCTTTTGCTGTGTATTTAAATGAAAGGGGAGTATAAATACTATTTGGTTAAAACCAAGATTCAGTATCTTGAACTACTCCAGTTGTTTAAATTTGACTTGGTGTAGTAATCCAATACTCCAAACTATTGATGGACAGATGGCCATTAGTTGGTGTAGTACTTCTTCGAGTAGCTTGCTGTAGAGATTTGTGTATTCTGCAGTTGAGTGCCAAAATAAACCTTGCTAGGTGAATCTTGTTTGCATTAGGAGTAATCGCTGGAAATTTACTGAATTTTGTTTCCAGTAGATGCACTATTGGAGTATTGGATTACTGCCTCTGTTTTTAATTAACAGTAATCCATGATCAGCAACAGTTTCTTTCACTAATTTTCAGTTAACAACAATCCATGATTTTTTCAGCTAAAACTATTGATGATTTTTTGTTGGGTGACCTATTAGATCTGGAATGGAAGCTCACATAAGTTGAGCTGATTTTTGTCCATATGAAAGCAGAGGACCATATGGTCTGTGGCCTTTTCATCCATATGAAAGTAGAGGCACATTGTGGTGCTAGTTTGCTGGCTTTTGTCTCCGACCGTCGTGTCGTGATGATTTTGCAGGTACCCCGAGAGGCCCTTGAGTTTGCCAGAATGTCGATTAACTTCCGTTCTGGCAAATTCGGGTACTCGATATGTCCTATTTTCAGCAAAGGTCATGCTGAAATTTTCCGTGAATTTTAGCATGACTTTGCTAAAAATAGGACATATGGGGTACTTGCGACTAATGCATGGGCCGGGGTATCTTAGTACTTAGTTAAGTAGGATCAACTTCCTCGCCATTCTTGCTGCATTAAACCATAGGTGGCAATAGAGCCAAGTGATTAGTGCCAAGTGATTAGGCCCAACCTAGGGTGCCTCGGCATCGATAAACCCTACATGATGAAAACTTAACTTGGCTGCCCCGGATGCCTCGGTGTCGATGAGAACCTAAATGATGTACGCTTAGGCTTTTAGGTTGCCTCGGCGTCGAAACCCTAAATGATGAAAGCTTAGGCTTTTAGGGTGCCTCGGTGTCGACAAACCCTAAATGATGAGGCCATGATCTTGTTCCTTGACAATAACCAACTTTTTGACCAAACTTTTTTCCTATTTAGAGCGAAACATGGCCCACAACAATGAGGCCGGTGGTTCGGGCGGCAAGCAATTCTGGGAGCTGTCCCAGGATATGTCGTCATCATCATCGGACGACGAAAGTCTCTCGGCGGAGTGCTACTGGTGCCACGACAATCGAGGTCTGTGCGACATGCCTCACCTGGATGATGATCGGTGCTTCAGCATTAAGCTCGAGGAGACCGTCGAAGTCGAAACGATACACAACGACGACAAGTGTTATTTTCATAATTAAGCATTACTTCAACTATTTCAATGTGTAATTTTCATCTTTTACAATTCGAGTATAGCTTATCCCATGCCATGCAAGACACTAAGTCTTGGAGAGGATGGATTTTGAAGACCATGAAATTTCTGAAACAAAGAAAATTCACCTAAGGACTCATCACGATGTGGACTTTGAAGTAAATCTATATAATTCTGAGAGCGTAACCCATTTTGGTTGCAAAAATTGGGAAGCATTTTGCAAGATGTATGGTTTTGATGAGGGTATGCTTATCACCATGGATCTTGGTAATCCTGACATCAACCAAGACAATATGGACATTTGGGTCCTTGTTGATACGCCTCCAGTTCTACCGCTATGTGAGTTTGTCAAACATAGTTATTAGCTAATTTATATTGTTTATTTAAAAATAGTTGACAACTTATTTCCATTGACAGCTTATTTTTATTGTTTAAAGAATGTGCGGGAGATGGTAGACAAAACCCACTACACCGATGGCTCCGAATTAACAACTTACAAGGAGAAAAATCATTTGGTCGGATTTTGTACTGACGTTGAAAATTACATTATCCACAAACAAATTCCTCAACATTATGGTAAATACGTGCCACTAGTGCATGTGTTCAACTATGGTAACTACCATGGAGATTCCCTGGTAAGATTTTTACTATGATGACATCTGTGCATCTTTTGCATACTTCTAAAACTAGTACATCATTGCTAACTATGAAGTTATTACTATGTTTTTCAACAGATAATCCCAGAGAATTGTGTGCCTCATATGATGTATCTTAAAGGTAGTGTTAATGTTTTGAACATACAGCCAGGTCATCCTACGAATCTCAACTGTCCATACGAGATTTCTAAAAGAAGTGGAGACATGAAAATCAAAGGATGGAAAAAATGTATGGACAGTCGTAAGGAGCTTCTTGGAAGCAAAAGGAAGCGAAGCGCAAGATTGGAGACAGGATGTTCTCCATTCTCCATAATGGAGAGTCAGGGTCTATATTGTTTTATGCTATTTTAGCTTAAATAGGGTATTTAGGTCCTGCCTAATACTGATGATCATGTGCTGATGAACAATTAAGTAGGGTTGGTTCGAAGACTATCAAGATGATGATCGTATGACTTGTTATGAATAACGAGTAGAAGTTGTATGATGATGATTAGTAGGACTTGTTAGGATTAGTATTACTTTCAACAAACTCGATACTCGCGGTCTTGAGACTTGTAATGTTTTATCTTTGTTTGGTCTTTTCAATTCGGAGACTAATATGATGAATTGTATTCGGAGACTAATACGATGAATTGTATTCAGAGACTAATCTTCTATTGTATTCGATGAATCTGTTGTTGATGTGTGCTGTCTATATTTTGTCCAATTATACATTTTGTAACCTGTGCAAAAAACAGAAAATTAAAAAATAAAAAACCTAATATTCATACTAATGGCGCATCACATCACAGTGCGCCATTAGTATGCCAAAGGATACTAATGGCGCATCATTAAACAGTGCGCCATTAGTATGCCGAAGTTACTAATGGCGCATCTTGTTGTTGTGCGCCATTAGTATGCCAAAGCACCTGGGTTTACATGGCCCCCTGGGAGGCATACTAATGGCGCACTATTGTATATACTAATGGCGCATCTGAGGTGCGCCATTAGTAAAATATACTAATGGCGTGGTACTAATGGCGCACCACTAATGCGCCATTAATGGCCAAATTAGGTGCGCCATTAGTAGGCCTTTTCCTAGTAGTGTTACCTCTGTTTCTACAAGAGGTGTCTTTCCTCCCCTTCTTTACTTAGAATTTTCAACCCCAAAAGGTTGAAGAAGGGCCAAGGAGTCCAAGTCCTGCTGGTTGGAGGAATCTCCTTCATTTTCCTTATTTGTATCTTGCTGATGAGTTTGAGGCATGAGCTGCTTGCAAGTAGGAGCCTTAGTAGCAACACATTTATCAGGAATGTGAAAGATATAAGAATTTTCAGAGCCCTCTACTTCAGCAAGTAATTCCCACAAAGGAGATTTAAGCATGTTGAGTGTCCAGTTAAACTTGTCTGGTGTCATTAGAAGCTGCACAATAAAATTGAACTAACTTACTGGGACTTGAACAGAAAGTGAAGGAACATCCTCCAAAGGTTTTTGAGAAAAATTCTCCTTCCAAATCTCCAGACCTTCTTCTGACAGAATAGTATGTTTATTAGCTAGTGCCTTTAGCTAAATAGATTTCAAACCAAGTAGGGAGGGTGCAAACTCAAAGTGTTCCTCAATTTGGGCAATCCAGTTACCTTTTTTGCTAGTGTTTTGAACCCCAGTAGGATCCAAAAGGTGTGGGTTCACTGAAGGAGAACTAGCACCTACTTCCCCATCCAAATTAACAGCTTTTAACTGAAAGTGCTCCTTGTCATGGCCTGCTGCTTCCTTGTCAACAGGTAATCCTCTGCTAGGGTCGAGAGACAGGTCCTGAAGCACAGCAGGGCTCAGACCAATAACTGGCTCAGAAAGTTGATTCACTTCCTCCAAGATTGGTTGAATCTGAGGGTCCACCTCTGGAACTGCAGGTATTAAATCTTCCCGAGGATCTGCTAAAGCAAGAGGGGCCTGAGGAACTGGGATTGCAGAAACATCTTGCTCCTCCTCTTGGTAGTCCATCATCAGAAGCTCAATACCATTGCCCTGAATTTTCTGCACAGGTGGAAGTTGATTCACTTCCTCGCTTGCATGAGAAGAAAAACCTTCAGACAATGAGACAGTTGTTGTGATGCTGCTGTGACCCTCCAAGGGAGGAGGGAGCTCCTCCCCATCAGCCCAAGCAATTTCTTCTTGCTGAACACCTTGCAGAAAATCAAATTCATCCTGAACCTCAACATTATTAACAACTGGAGGCTGCAGAGCCCAGTGCCCTTCATCTACATCCATATCATCTTGCTGAACAGGCTGTGGATTAATATGAAAAACAGGGAAAGCATTGTTGTTGCCTGGCAGAGGATGAGGGTCCACATTGTCAGGTGGGATTGGGTCCTCATCAGCGGGGGGCCCCACCCATCATCTGCTACAGAAGAATTTCCACTGAAGAGGACCAGGCATCTTCATCCAAAACTTCACCTTCAGACCATCTGACACTTTTAGGGATGGAGTCTAGATCTCTGACTTTACCTTTTGCAATAACTCTACCCATATGGAGAGGATCATTCTCCCAAGTAACTAGCCGCCCAAAATGACTGATGGCCCTGGCAATATCTTCAGAATTGCGAAAATCAAACGGGACCGCAAGGATGAGTAGCCAAACTATTCTATTAAACTGGGTTCTTCTGCAGTTGTGGCCATTATCATGGTTGTGGAAAGAGATAAAAACATCTCCAAACTGGTAAGGACTCTGAAGCACTAACCTATCTCTGTCTCTAGGATTGACCAAACGCACATATGCTTCCCCCAACGGACAGCGCTGCATTTCTCTGATTTGTAGTTGCTGAACATCCGCAAAGAACTCATCTAGAACTTCTTGCACATTCAGGAAAAGCACCTCATCCGGAAGCGGCTCAATGGTGACGATGGCCCAATCCTCGCGTCGCTTCTGATGGTGAGGGAGAAACACTCTTGCCACTCCATTACGGCCTTCGACGTTGAGGATATTGAAACCATGGGGGACAAAAGGCTGACGATCAAACAGAATGTTGGCCATGGCTGGCTCAATGCCGGTAGCGGCTTCCGCAGACTGCGAGGTGGAAGAATGATGAGCCCAAGGTTGAACAGTGGAAGGCAGGGGAGGAGGCGAAGAGGCAAGTGGGAATCTAGGCTGAAAGTTCAGGAACATGCCCTCACAGAGCTTTCTAAAAGAGCAATTTCGAATCGCCGGTTGGGCTGGGCCAACGGCCGAAAACCAGTCATCCACCACCCCAGGGGCCCAGGCCTCAGCAGGGGGGGAAGGGAAATGTAGCCACCCTAAAGAATGGCCAAAGGCCAGTGAGGCGGGGCTCAGGGCAGGCCCAAGCCATGTGGCCCAGATTGCCACAGCCGTAGCATGTAATAGCCAAATTTGAAGATCCAGAATTCGCGCCCTCCTTCCCCTGAACCACGCTATCATTGATCAGAGGTGTAATATTACACTCAATGCGCCCTTCATCAATAGCAGGGACATGCAAATCCGAAGATGTTGGGGAACGTAGCAATAATTCAAAATTTTCCTATGTGTCACCAAGATCAATCTATGGAGTCATCTAGCAACGAGGGAGGAATGGATCTACATACCCTTGTAGATCGCGCGCGGAAGCGTTCAAGAGAACGGGGTTGATAGAGTCGTACTCGTCGTGATCCAAATCACCGGAGATCCTAGTGCCGAACGGACGGCACCTCCGCGTTCAACACACGTACAGCCCAGTGACGTCTCCCATGCCTTGATCCAGCAAGGAGAGAGGGAGAGGTTGAGGAAGACTCCATCCAGCAGTAGCATAACGGCGTGGTGGTGGTGGAGGAGCGTGGCAATCCTGCAGGGCTTCGCCAAGCACTATGGGAGAGGAGAAGGACTTGGAGAGGGGAGAGGGCTGCGCTAGAACTCAGGTATGGCTGCCCTCCCAACCCCCACATATATATAGGGGCAAGGGAGATGGGGGGGCGCAGCCTTGGCCCTTCCTCTAAGGAAGGGTGCGGCTAGGGAGGAGTCCCTCCTCCCCAAGGCACCTAGGAGGTGCCTTCCCCCTTTAGGACTCTTCCTTTCCTTATCTCTTGGCGCATGGGCCTCTTGGGGCTGGTGCCCTTGGCCCATATAGGCAAAGGTGCACACCCCTACAGCCCATGTGGCCCCCCGGGGCAGGTGGCCCCACCCGGTGGACCCCCGGGACCCTTCCAGTGGTCCCGGTACAATACCGGTGACCCCGAAACTTGTCCGGCGACCAAAACAAGACTTTCCATATATAAATCTTTACCTCCGGACCATTCCGGAACTCCTCGTGACGTCCGGGATCTCATCCGGGACTCCGAACAACATTTTGTAACCACATACACACTTCCTTTATAACCCTAGCGTCATCGAACCTTGAGTGTGTAGACCCTACGGGTTCGGGAGACATGCAGAGATGACCGAGACGTTCTCCGGTCAATAACCAACAGCGGGATCTGGATACCCATGTTGGCTCCCACATGTTCCACGATGATCTCATTGGATGAACCACGATGTCAAGGACTTAATCAATCCCGTATACAATTCCCTTTGTCTATCGGTACGATACTTGCCCGAGATTCGATCGTCGGTATCCCGATACCTTGTTCAATCTCGTTACCGGCAAGTCTCTTTACTCGTTCCGTAACACATCATCCCGTGCACATTATGATGATGTCCTACCGAGTGGGCCCAGAGATACCTCTGCGTCACACGGAGTGACAAATCCCAGTCTCGATTCGTGCCAACCCAACAGACACTTTCGGAGATACCCGTAGTGCACCTTTATAGTGACCCAGTTACGTTGTGACGTTTGGCACACGCAAAGTATTCCTACGGTATCCGGGAGTTGCACAATCTCATGGTCTAAGGAAATGATACTTGACATTAGAAAAGCTTTAGCATACGAACTACACGATCTTGCGCTATGCTTAGGATTGGGTCTTGTCCATCACATCATTCTCCTAATGATGTGATCCCGTTATCAACGACATCCAATGTCCATGGTTAGGAAACCGTAACCATCTATTGATCAACGAGCTATTCAACTAGAGGCTTACTAGGGACACGGTGTTGTCTATGTATCCACACATGTATCTGAGTTTCCTATCAATACAATTCTAGCATGGACAATAAACGATTATCATGAACAAGGAAATATAATAATAATCAATTTATTATTGCCTCTAGGGCATATTTCCAACAGTCTCCCACTTACACTAGAGTCAACAATCTAGTTCACATCGATATGTGATTAACATTCAAGGTCACATCCCCATGTGACTAACACCCAAAGAGTTTACTAGAGTCAATAATCTAGTTCACATTTACCATGTGATTAACACTCGATGAGTTCTGGGTTTGATCATGTTATGCTTGTGAGAGAGGTTATAGTCAACGGGTCTGAACCTTTTAGATCCGTGTGTGCTTTACAAATCTCTATGTCATCTCCTAGATGCAGCTACCACGCTCTATTTGGAGCTATTCCAAATAACTGTTCTACTATACGAATCCAGTTTACTACCCGAATAATCTGGATTAGTGTCAAAGTTTGCATTGGCGTAACCCTTTACGACGAACTCTTTTACCACCTCCATAATCAAGAAAATTCCTTAGTCCACTAGTTACTAAGGATAACTTTGACCGCTGTCATGTGATCCATTCTTGGATCACTCTTGTGCCCCTTGACTGACTCATGGCAAGGCACACTTCAGGTGCCGTACATAGCATAGCATACTGTAGAGCCTATGTCTTAAGCATAGGGGATGACCTTTGTCCTTTCTCTCTATTCTGCCGCGGTCAGGTTTCAAGTCTTACTCAATGTTCACACCTTATAACACAGCCAAGAACTCCTTCTTTGCCGATCCATTTTGAACTCCTTCAAAATCTTGTCAAGGTATGTGCTCATTTGAAAGTACCATTAAGCGTTTTGATCTATCCTTATAGATCTTGATGCTCAATGTTCAAGTAGCTTAATCCAGGCTTTCCATTGAAAACACTTTCCAAATAACCCTATATGCTTTCTAGAAATTCTACGTCATTTCTGATCAACAATATGTTAACAACATATACTCATCAAAAATTCTATAGTGCTCCCACTCACTTCTTTGGAAATACAAGTTTCTCATAAACTTTGTATACACCCAAAATCTTTGATCATCTCATCAAAGCATACATTCCAACTCCGAGATGCTTACTCCAGTCCTCAGAAGGATTGCTGGAGCTTTGCATACTTGTTAGCATCTTTCAAGATTGACAAAACCTTCCGGTTGTATCACATACAACCTTTCCTCAAAAATCGTCGAGGAAACAATGATTTGAAATCCTATCTGCAAGATTTCATAAACGATGTAGTAATTGCTAATATAATTCCAACAGACTCTTAGCATCGCTGCGAGTGAGAAAGTCTCATCGTAGTCAACTCCTTGAACTTGTCGGAAAACATCTTAATGACAAGTCGAGCTTTCTTAATGGTGATACTTACCATCATTGTTCGTCTTCCTTTTAAAATCCATATGTACCTAACAGCCTTACGACCATCAAGTAGTTCTTCCAAAGTCTACACTTTGTTTTCACATATGGATCCTCTCTCAGATTATATGGCCTTGAGCCATTTATCGGAATCCGGGCCCACCATCGCTTCTCCATAGCTCGTAAGTTCATTGTTGTCTAGCAATATGACTTCCAAGACAGGATTACGTACCACTCTGAAGTAGTACGCATCCTTGTCATCCCACGAGGTTTGGTAGTGACTTGATCTGAAGTTTCATGATCACTATCATAAGCTTCCACTTCAATTGGTGTAGGTGCCAGAGGAACAACTTCCTGTGCCCTGTCACACACTAGTTGAAGAGACGGTTCAATAACCTCATCAAGTCTCCACCATCCTCCCACTCAATTCTTTCGAGAGAAACTTTTCCTCGAGAAAGGACCTGATTCTAGAAACAATCCCTTATTGCTTTCGGATCTGAGATAGGAGGTATACCCAACTGTTTTGGGTGTCCTATGAAGATGCATTTATCCGCTTTGGGTTCGAGCTTATCAGCCTGAAACTTTTTCACATAAGCGTCGCAGCCCCAAACCTTTAAGAAATGACAGCTTAGGTTTCTCTAAACCATAGTTCATACGGTGTCATCTCATCGGAATTACGTGGTGCCCTATTTAAAGTGAATGTGGTTGTCTCTAATGCCTAACCCATAAACTATCGTGGTAATTCGATAAGAGACATCATGGTATGCATCATATCCAATAGGGTGCAGTTATGATGTTCGGACACACCATCACACTATGGTGTTCCAGGCTGTATTAGTCGTGAAATAATGTCTTAATTCTGTGCCAAACTCGTAATTCAGATATTCATCTCTACGATCATATCATAAATATTTTATGCTCTTGTCACGACGATCTTTCAACTTCACCCTGAAATTACTTGAACCTTTCAATAATTCAGACTCGTGATTCATCAAGTAAATATACTCAACATCTACTCAAATCATCTGTGAACTAAGAACATAACGATATCCACTACACGCCTCAACACTCATTGGACTGCACACATCGAAATGTATTACTTCCAACAAGTTGCTTTCTAGTTCCATTTTACTAAAAACGAGGCTTTCAGTCATCTTGCCCATGTGGTATGATTTGCATGTCTCAAGTGATTCAAAATCAAGTGAGTCCAAACGGTCCATTTGCATGGAGTTTCTTCATGCATATATACCAATAGGCATGGTTCGCATGTCTCAAGTGATTCGAAATCAAGTGAGTCCAAAGATCCATCAACATGGAGCTTCTTCATGCGTTTTATACCAATATGACTCAAATTGTAGTGCCACAAGTATGTGGTACTATCATTACTATCTTATATCTTTTGGCATGAACATGTGTATCACTACGATCGAGATTCAATAAACCATTTTAGGTGCAAGACCATTGAAGGTATTATTCAAATAAACAGAGTAACTATTATTCTCTTTAAATGAATAACGGTATTGCGATAGTCATAATCCAATCATGTCTACGCTCAACGCAAACACCAAATAACAATTATTTAGGTTTAACACCAATCTCGATGGTAGAGGGAGCGTGCGATGCTTGATCATATCAACATTGGAAACACTTCCAACACATATCGTCAGCTCACCTTTAGCTAGTCTTTGTTTATTCCGTAGCTTTTATTTCGAGTTACTAACACTTGCAACCGAACCGGTATCTAATACCCTGGTGCTACTAGGAGTACTAGTAAAGTACCCAATGTATATCCAATATACTTCTATCGACCTTGCCAGCCTTCTCATCTACCAAGTATCTAGGGTGGTTCTGCTTCAGTGACTGTTCCCCTTATTACAAAAGCACTTAGTCTCGGGCTTGGGTTCAACTTTGGGTTTCTTCACTAGAGCAGCAGCTGAATTGCCGTTTCATGAAGTATCCCTTCTTGCCCTTGCCCTTCTTGAAACTAGTGGTTTCACCAACCATCAACAATTGATGCTCCTTCTTGATTTCTACTTTTGTGGTGTCAAACATCATGAATATCTCAAGGATCATCATATATGTCCCTGATATATTATAGTTCATCACAAAGCTCTGTCAGCTTGGTGGTAATGACTTCGGAGAAACATCACTATCTCATCTGGAGGATCAACTCCCACTTGATTCAAATGATTGTTGTACTCAGACAATCTGAGCACAATCTCAACAATTGAGCTTTTCTCCTTAGTTTGCAGGCTAAGAAAATCGTCGGAGGTCTTATACCTCTTGATGTGGGCATGAGCCTGAAATTCCAATTTCAGCCCTCGAAACATCTCATATGTTTCGTGACGTTTCAAAAACGTCTTCGGTGCCTCAACTCTAAACCGTTTAACTGAACTATCATGTAGTTATCAAAACGTGTATGTTAGATGTTCGCAACATCCACAGACAACGTTCGAGGTTCAGGACACTGAGCGGTGCATTAAGGACATAAGCCTTCTATGAAGCAATGAGGACAATCCTCAGTTTACGGAACTAGTCCGCATAATTGCTACTATCAACTTTCAACTAAATTTTCTCTAGGAACATATCTAAACAGTAGAACTGAAGCGCGAGCTACGACATAATTTGCAAAATCCTTTTTGACTATGTTCAGGATAAACAAGTTCATCTTATGATCTCCCACTCAGATAGACATCCCTCTAGTCATCTAAGTGATTACATGATCCGAGTCAACTAGGCCGTGTCCGATCATCACGTGAGACGGACTAGTCATCATCGGTGAACATCTTCATGTTGATCGTATCTACCATACGACTCATGCTCGACCTTTCGGTCTGTTGTGTTCCGAGGCCATGTCTGTACATGCTAGGCTCGTCAAGTCACCCTAAGTGTTTCGCGTGTGTAAATCTGTCTTACACCCGTTGTATGTGAACGTTAGAATCTATCACACCCGATCATCACGTGGTGCTTCGAAACAACGGACTGTCGCAACTGTGCACAGTTAGGGGGAACACTTTCTTGAAATTTTAATGAGGGATCATCTTATTTACTACCGTCGTTCTAAGCAAATAAGATTTATAAACATGATAAACATCACATGCAATCAAATAATAGTGACATGATATGGCCAATATCATATAGCTCCTTTGATCTCCATCTTGGGGCTCCATGATCATCTTGTCACCGGCATGACACCATGATCTCCATCATCATGATCTCCATCATCGTGTCTTCATGAAGTTGTCTCACCAACTATTACTTCTACTACTACAGCTAACGGTTAGCAATACAGTAAAGTAATTACATGACGTTTAAGTTGACACGCAGGTCATAAATAAATTAAGACAACTCCTATGGCTCCTGCCGTTGTCATACTCATCGACATGCAAGTCGTGATTCCTATTACAAGAACATGATCATCTCATACATCACATATATCATTCATCACATTCTTCTTGGCCATATCACATCACATAGCATACCCTGCAAAAACAAGTTAGACGTCCTCTAATTGTTGTTTGCATGTTTTACGTGGCTGCTATGGGTTTCTAGCAAGAACGTTTCGTACCTACGCAAATACCACAACGTGATATGACAATTGCTATTTACCCTTCATAAGGACCCTGTTCATCGAATCCGATCCGACTAAAGTGGGAGAGACAGGCACCCGCTAGCCACCTTATGCAACTAGTTCATGTCAGTCGGTGGAACCAGTCTCACGTAAGAGTACGTGTAAGGTCGGTCCGGGCCGCTTCATCCCACAATGCCGCCGAATCAAGATTGGACTAGTAACGGTAAGCATATTGAACAAAATCAACGCCCACAACTACTTTGTGTTCTACTCGTGCATAGAATCTACGCAATAAACCTGGCTCTGATACCACTGTTGGGGAACGTAGCAATAATTCAAAATTTTCCTACGTGTCACCAAGAACAATCTATGGAGTCATCTAGCAACGAGGGAGGAGTGGATCTACATACCCTTGTAGATAGCGCGCAGAAGCGTTCAAGAGAACGGGGTTGATAGAGTCGTACTCGTCGTGATCCAAATCACCGGAGATCCTAGTGCCGAACGGACGGCACCTCTGCGTTCAACACACGTACAGCCCGGTGACGTCTCCCATACCTTGATCCAGCAAGGAGAGAGGGAGAGGTTGAGGAAGACTCCATCCAGCAGCAGCACAACGACGTAGTGGTGGTGGAGGAGTGTGGCAATCCTGCAGGGCTTCGCCAAGCACCACCGGAGAGGAGAAGGACTTGGAGAGGGGAGAGGGCTGTGCCAGAACTCAGGTATGGCTGCCCTCGCAACCCCCACATATATATAGGGGCAAGGGAGAGGGGGGGCGTAGCCTTGGCCCTTCCTCCAAGGAAGGGTGCGGCTAGGGAGGAGTCCCTCCTCCCCAAGGCACCTAGGAGGTGCCTTCCCCCTTTAGGACTCTTCCTTTCCTTATCTCTTGGCGCATGGGCCTCTTGGGGCTGGTGCCCTTGGCCCATATAGGCCAAGGCGCACACCCCTACAGCCCATGTGGCCCCCCGGGGCAGGTGGCCCCACCCAGTGGACCCCCGGGACCCTTCCGGTGGTCCCGGTACAATACCGGTGACCCCGAAACTTGTCCGGTGACCAATACAGGACTTCCCATATATAAATCTTTATCTCCGGACCATTCCGGAACTCCTCGTGACGTCCGGGATCTCATCCGGGACTCCGAACAACATTCGGTAACCACATACACACTTCCTTTATAACCCTAGCGTCATCGAACCTTAAGTGTGTAGACCCTACGGGTTCGGGAGACATGCAGACATGACCGAGACGTTCTCCGGTCAATAACCAACAGCGGGATCTGGATACCCATGTTGGCTCCCACATGTTCCACGATGATCTCATCGGATGAACCACGATGTCAAGGACTTAATCAATCCCGTATACAATTCCCTTTGTCTATCGGTACGATACTTGCCCGAGATTCGATCATCGGTATCCCGATACCTTGTTCAATCTCGTTACCGGCAAGTCTCTTTACTCGTTCCATAACACATCATCCCGTGATCAACTCCTTGGTCACATTGTGCACATTATGATGATTTCCTACCGAGTGGGCCCAGAGATACCTCTCCGTCACACGGAGTGACAAATCCCAGTCTCGATTCGTGCCAACCCAACAGACACTTTCGGAGATACCCGTAGTGCACCTTTATGGTCACCCAGTTACGTTGTGACGTTTGGCACACCCAAAGTATTCATACGGTATCCGGGAGTTGCACTATCTCATGGTCTAAGGAAATGATACTTGACATTAGAAAAGCTTTAGCATATGAACTACACGATCTTGCGCTATGCTTAGGATTGGGTCTTGTCCATCACATCATTCTCCTAATGATGTGATCCCATTATCAACGACATCCAATGTCCATGGTTAGGAAACCGTAACCACCTATTGATCAACGAGCTAGTCAACTAGAGGCTTACTAGGGACACGGTGTTGTCTATGTATCCACACATGTATCTGAGTTTCCTATCAATACAATTCTAGCATGGACAATAAACGATTATCATGAACAAGGAAATATAATAATAATCAATTTATTATTGCCTCTAGGGCATATTTCCAACATAATATGCGTCCGGTAATCCCGCCAACCATTGGAAAACTGAAACGCGGTGGGGCAGCTCCTCCGATGATCGCAGGAGCCGCTCTGGGAGGAAGAACGGGAAGGCCCTCGTGTGACTAATGACCATGAATTTTGCTCTTCTTGGTAAAACAGACGCTCCTCTCGGCGCCAATTGGGACCTCCTTCACCCCAGAGGCTAAAAACCAACTCAAAATCCCTCTCAGAAATACAACCACCATTGTAGAGTTCAAACCCCACAGATTTTGAGGCAACCGAAAACTGAAAAGAATGGTCCCGTAGAAACTTAACCCTAAAACCTTGAGGGTATCCACCAAAGCAAGATTGTAGCACAATGCTCACAGTGTGACAATCCAGACGAAAGCACGCCCGACCAAAAGAAACCACAAGCTTGAACTCACGTTGGCGAAAACCAGGAGAGAAAACCACCGGATGTCCAAACTTTTGGCGCATGCCAAGTTGAAAGGCCTTACCTCTAGCAAAGTCAAGGAGAGGGGGCGCCATTGGATGGCCAGAGAGGTGGACGCCGGGGCCGGAGTGGCCACCGGCGATGGAGTCGCCTAGGAGTCACCTCATGGAAATGGCCGAACTCCCACAACCTCATGGAAATGTATAGTTAGCAAGCATGGTGGAAATTTCAGCTTCTGGTATCTTTCTCTTATTAGTGATAATATCCTTCATATACTTAGCATAAGGATTCGTTTTGAGCATATCAATTAATTGCATATGCAAGAAGATAGGTCTAATCATTTAAGCAAAGTGCTCAAAATTCTCATCATCCTTTTTCTTGGATGGTTTAGGAGGGAAAGGCATGGTTTCTGAACCCATGGTTCTCTTTCTTTACCTTGCTTCCTAGCAACAAAATCTCTCTTATCATAACATTGATTCTTTGATTGTGGGTTATCAAGATCAACAAGAGGTTCAATTTCTACATCATTATCATTGCTAAGTTGAGCATCAACATGAACATCATCATTAACATTATCACTAGGTTCATGTTCATTACCAGATTGTGTTCCAGCATTAGAGATAGAAATATCATTAGGATTCTCAGGTTTGTCTATAACAGGTTCACTAGAAGCATGCAAAGTCCTATCATTTTTCTTTTTCTTTTTCTTAGAAGGACTAGGTGCATCTATATTATTTCTCTGAGAATCTTGCAAAATTCTCTTAGGATGGCCTTCAGGATACAAAGGTTCCTGAGTCATTTTACCAGTTCTAGTAGCCACTCTAACAACATAATCATTATTCTTACTATTTAATTCATTGAGCAAATCATTTTGAGCTTTAAGTACTTGTTCTAGTTGAGTGGTAACCATAGAAGCATGTTTACTAATGAGTTTAAGTTCAGCTTTAACTCTAGACATATAATCACTCAAGTGCTCAATCATGTAAGCATTGCGTTTTAATTCTCTACCAACATAAGCATTGAACTTTTCTTGTTTGACAATAAAATTATCAAACTCATCTAAGCATTGGCTAGCAGAGTTATAATGAGGAATATCACCTTCATCAAATCTAAAGAGAGAATTTAGCTTTACTACCTGTGTCGGGTTAACAAGACCATGTGTTTCTTCAATAGGTGATCGATTAAAACAATGTATTTCTTCAACAGGCGGCAAATTAAGACCATGTAGTTCTTCAATAGGAGGTAAATTCTTAACATCTTCAGCTTTAATACCTTTTTCTTTCATAGATTTCTTTGCCTCTTGCATATCTTCAGGACTGAGAAATAGAACACCCCTCTTCTTCGGAGTTGGTTTAGGAATTGGCTCAGGAGTTGACTCAGGAAGTGTCCAATTATTTTCATTAGTCAACATATTATTCAATAGAATTTCAGCTTCATCCGGTGTTTTTCACTGAAAACACAGCCAACACACCTATCCAAGTGGTCCTTGGAAGCATCGGTTAGTCCATTATAAAAGATATCAAGTATTTCATTTTTCTTGAGAGGATGATCAGGCAAAGCATTAAATAATTGGAGAAGCCTCCCCCAAGCTTGTGGGAGACTCTCTTCTTCAATTTGCACAAAATTATATATATATCCCTTAAAGCAGCTTGTTTCTTATGAGCAGGGAAATATTTAGCAAAGAAGTAATAAATCATATCCTGGCGACTACGCACACAACCAAGAGCAAGAGAATTAAACCATATCTTAGCACCACCCTTTAGTGAGAATGGAAATATTTTAAGGATATAAAAGTAGCGAGTTCTCTCATCATTAGTGAATAGGGTGGCTATATCATTTAATTTAGTAAGATGTGCCACAACAGTTTCAGATTCATAGCCATAGAAAGGATCAGATTCAACCAAAGTAATTATCTCAGGATCAACAGAGAATTCATAGTCCTTATCAGTAACAAAGATAGGTGAAGTAGCATAAGCAGGATCATATTTCATTCTAGCATTAAGAGATTTTTGTTTCAGCTTAGCTACTAATTTCTTAAGATCGCTTCTATCATTGCAAGCAAGAAAGTCTCTTCTAGTTTCTTCATCCATAATATAGCCCTCAGGCACAACATGTAATTCATATTTATTAGGGGTAGAGCCTTCATCATTACTTTCATCAATATTATCAATTTCAATAATTTCATTCTCTCTAGCCCTAGCAAGTTGTTCATCAAAAATTCACCAAGTGGCACAGTAGTATCAAGCATAGAAGTAGTTTCATCATAAGTATCATGCATCGCAGAAGTGGCATCATCAATAACATGCGACATATCAGAATTAATAGCAGTAGCAGGTTTAGGTGTCGCAAGCTTACTCAAAACAGAAGGAGAATCAAGTGCAGAGCTAGATGGCAGTTCCTTACCTCCCCTCGTAGTTGAGGGATAAATTTTTGTTTTCTCATCTTTCAAGTTCTTCATAGTGACCAGCAGATATAAATCCCAAGTGACTCAAAGAATAGAGCTATGCTCCCCGGCAACGGCGCCAAAAACTAGTCTTGATAACCCACAAGTGTAGGGGATCGCAATAGCTTTCGAGGGTAGAGTATTCAACCCAAATTTATTGATTCGACACAAGGGGAGCCAAAGAATATTCTCAAGTATTAGCAGCTGAGTTGTCAATTCAACCACACCTGGAAACTTAATATCTGCAGCAAAGTGTTTAGTAGCAAAGTAATATGATAGTAGTGGTAACGGTAGCAAAGGTAACGGTAGCGAAAGTAACATTTTTGGGTTTTTGTAATGATTGTAACAGTAGCAATGGAAAAGTAAATAAGCAAAGAACAATATGTGAAAAGCTCGTAGGCATTGGATCGGTGATGGAGAATTATGCCAGATGCGGTTCATCATGTAACAGTCATAACATAGGGTGACACAGAACTAGCTCCAATTCATCAATGTAATGTAGGCATGTATTCTGAATATAGTCATGCGTGCTTATGGAAAAGAACTTGCATGACATCTTTTCTCCTGCCCTCCCGTGGCAGCGGGGTCCTATTGGAAACTAAGGGATATTAAGGCCTCCATTTAATAGAGTACCGGAACAAAGCATTAATACATAGTGAATACATGAACTCCTCAAACTACGGTCATCACCGGGAGTGGTCCCGATTATTGTCACTTCAGGGTTGCCGGATCATAACACATAGTAGGTGACTATAGACTTGCAAGATAGGATCAAGAACTCACATATATTCATGGAAACATAATAGGTTCAGATCTAAAATCATGGCACTCGGGCCCTAGTGACAAGCATTATGCATAGCAAAGTCATAGCAACATCAATCTCAAAACATAGTGGATACTAGGGATCAAACCCTAACAAAACTAACTCGATTACATGATAAATCTCATCCAACCCATCACCGTCCAGCAAGCCTATGATGGAATTACTCATGCACAGCTGTGAGCATCATGAAATTGGTGATGGAGGATGGTTGATGATGACGACGGCGACGAATCCCCCTCTCCGGAGCCCCGAATGGACTCCAGATCAGCCCTCCCGAGAGAGTATAGGGCTTGGCGGTGGCCCTGTATCATAAAACACAATGATTCCTTCTCTCTAATTTTTTCTCTCCGAACACGAATATATGGAGTTGGAGTTGAGGTCGGTGGAGCGTTAGGGGGTCCACAAGGCAGGGGGCGCGCCCAGGAGGGAGGCGCGGCCCCCAGCCTCGTGGACAGGGTGTGGCCCCGTGGCCTTGATTCTTTCGCCAGTATTTTTGTTATTTTCCAAAAATAAGTTCCGTGGAGTTTCAGGTCATTCCGAGAATGTTTGTTTCTGCACATAAATAACACCATGGAAAGTCTGCTAAAAACAGCGTCAGTCCGGGTTAGTTCCATTCAAATCATGCAAGTTCGAGTCCAAAACAAGGGCAAAAGTGTTTGGAAAAGTAGATATGATGGAGACATATCAGCATGCCGCCGCGCAGTGGTGAATTGTGCGCGAGTGGGTCCTCCACGCTGAAGAAGTGTGTCCTCAATGCGCCCTCAATTTACTAGCGTGCGGGGTGGTACCCCGAGTGGTTTCAACTTTGTTTACTTCACCGCGTGTTAGATGGGCCTCTTGTTTACTTATTTTCACCCACTGCCACATGGGCCTGCACACGAAGATACAGAACACGAGCTGACAAGGCAGCATGTGGACTGGTTGACCGGTCAACTAAACAATATACGGAGCTATACGCTGACACAGTGAGCGTATAATCCATCGGTATAGAGTGTTCGTGTGAGAGGGGAGGCCCGTGAGAGATAGCAAAGAGAGAGAGAGAGAAAGAGCTACTCCCTCCATTCAATAATGTAGTTCCAACATTTTTTTTAAAGTCAAACTTTTGAAACTTTGACCAAGTTTATAAAGAAATTACTTATATCTACAATACCAAAGATAAATGATAGTATGAAGTAAGTACATGTTGTGATGAATCTCATGATCTTTCCAGATGTAAATGTTTTTCTCCACATATACCTGGTCAAACTTTTCAGAGGTTTGACTTTTCAAAACATCCATATGCTTATGGACGTGAGAGAGTCCCTAATTAGAGAGAGAGAGAGAGTGAAATAGAAAGAGTGAGTGAAAAAAGTGTGTGTGCGTGTGTGAAAGAGACATGGACAACACTCGATAAAAGTCGAGAAAAAACGTGTGTGTCTTATGCAAACATATCACACATGCATCTTCGACAACGGAAGCAAGGTGAGGAGATAGTGCGTGGTTGTTTGCAACCGAGAGAGCAAGACCCCTAGCACGTGGCCCAGAGGGGTCTGACAAACAAGTGAGAGAGGTCAAGAGAGACGTACGGAGAAAATGCAGACATGGGGAGGAGAGAGTGTATGTTTGTCATAGAGAGATCCCCTGGAGATCGTGATGGGACTACATGGGTGGGAGATCGAGTGACAAGGTGTGTGCGCGATAGAAGATACCCCGAGAGATATCGGGATAGACGTATGGATGGAAGGAGACAATATGTGTGTTCCTGATGGCTAGTGAGAGATAATCATACTTAGGGGGGGAGTGCTTGCGCCTATGATGGAGTGAGGGATTATGGTACTTATTAGGGGGGTGCGTGTCACATAGAGAGAGAACAAGGGCGGAGAGTGTTGGATGGGTCTATATGTATAGCGCGAGCGAGACATGTGTATGTGTGAACCAGGGAGATATAAAGTTTGAGGGAGATTGAGGAGCCCCGATAAGGATGAGTGGTGCATCAGATAGCTGAGAGGGGGAAAGAGATATTCCATCCGCTCGATAATGTAGTGCATGTAATTTTTTCAGAAGTCAAACTTTGGAAACTTTGATCAGGTTTACACAAGTGTTATTTATATCTTCAATACCAAAGATACATCATACGAAACTACATCTCATGGTGAATCTAATGGTATATGTTTGCCATTCCAGATGTAATTGTTTTTCTCCATGTACATGGTCAAACTTTGTGATGTTTGACTTTTCAATAAATCAATATGCTATGGACCGAGGAGAGTGCCTAAGTCAAGAGGGATCAAGTGCGTGTGAAGGAGAATGAGTAAGTGTGCAAAAAGAGTATGTGTGTGAAAGAGAAAGTGACAACAAACAATAAATTAGAGAGAGTGTGTGTTTTTTCGTTTCTTAGGCGAACATATCACGCATGCATCTCCGAGATAGAAAAGAAAGGCGAGTAGATACACAAAGATAGCTAGTGTGTGATTGTTTGCAACGGAGAGAGACACCCCTATAGCACATGTCCAATAGAGGTCTGGCCAACAAGGAACAAAGGTCGAGAGGGACACATGGAGAACATGGACGCATGGGGAGGGCGAGAGGGTGTGTTTGTGATAGAGAGACCCCCTCGAGATCGTGAGGGGACTATACGGGTGGGAGATCAAGGGAGGTGCGTGCGCGATAGAAAGATGCCCCGAGAGAAATCGAGATAGACCATGCACATGTTTGTGATGGAGACTAAGATTAGCTAGTCATATACATATAGGGGGGATTGCGTGTGCCTACAATTGAGTGAGAGACCATCATACTTGGCTAGCTAGGCATGAGATTGTGTGTGTGTGCGTGTGAGATGGAGAGAGAACGAGGGAGAGAGATAGAGTTTTAGATGGGACTATCGAGTGCGAGTGAGATGTGCATGTGTATGTGTGACCCAGGTAGATGGAGAGTTTGAGAGAGAGGGGGAGGAGCTCCGAGACGACAGAGTGGTGCGTGAGAGAGTTACGGGCAACGAGCCAACGAATTTGTGTGCGTACGATGAGTGCACCCAAGATATCTAGCTTGGACTAGAGAATCATACATAGTGTGCGAGAGAGACCTATAAATGGAGTATATATGCATGCGAACTAGAAAGCCCCCCCCCCCACGCACACACACAAAAGAGAGAGAGAGATGGAGAGAAAGAGAGAGGGCCAACAAGGTTTGTGTGTTGGATGCGTGCGACAGAATTGAAGATTGTCGGCGAGTGAGAGAGAGAGAGTAGGAGTCCGGGAGAGGGGAGGTCGCGTTTTATGCATCAAAGACTGATATAAACCATGTTTCGATATAAACTTGCATTCAAATATTTAAATTGGAGAACATGTTGTCTGCAATCCACACATGAACAGATATATGCGTATATCAAACAAGTTCATTAATTTGACTTTCAACATGTTCATGGAGTACTATAATACTGTACAACATGCTATTCGATTGAGGTGTTCAATTTTGGATTTAGTTCACTATTTTGACCTGGTGAACGAGCTATTTCATTGAATTGTGATATTTCATTTTGGGTTTGATTCCCGTTTTTGAGTGGGTCAACTATTTGTCATATAGTAAATCGCTAGCAACGAGCATGTAAAAACACATTACTCCCGAGCATCATCTCTCCATCTAAAAAAAGTGGCAAGCTAATATTTCTAAATTTGATTCGAATCGACTTGGTAAGGTAGACGTGGATGCTCGTTCTCCCAAATTTTAAACGAACCATTAAACATCCTCTGCTCGGTGGAATTCGCCCGAGAAAATAAATGGGAGACGCGAAATTACCGTCCTATGTGGGAGACGCATTAATTGGCCCGTTGTGCATCGAGGGTAGGTTCGTAACTTCATCCAAGCGCGCCTTCTCCTTGGCCGAAATGACATGTGCCGAATAATTCATAAACCATGGTCGGCAAAACATGCTCTCCTCGCCCGAAATAGCTCGCGCCCACTGATACGTCTCCGTCGTATCTACTATTCCAAACACTTTTGCCCTTGATTTGGACTCTAACTTGCATGATTTGAATGGAACTAACCCGGATTGACGCTATTTTCAGCATGGTGTTATTTATGTGCAGAAACAAACGTTCTCGGAATGACCTGAAACTCCACGGAACTTATTTTTGGAAAATAAGAAAAATACTGGCAAAGGAATCAAGGCCAGGGGGCCCACACCCTGTCCACGAGGGTGGGGGCGCGCCTCCTCCCTGGGCGCGCCCCCTGCCTCGTGGGCCCCTTTGTGCTCCACCGACCTCAACTCCAACTCCTTACATTCGTGTTCGGGGAGAAAAAAATCCGAGAGAAGGAATCATCCCGTTTTACGATACGGAGCCGCCGCCAAGCCCTAAACTCTCTCGGGAGGGCTGATCTGGAGTCCGTTCGGGGCTCCGGAGAGGGGGATTCGTCGCCGTCGTCATCATCAACCATCCTCCATCACCAATTTCATAATGCTCACCATCGTGCGTGAGTAATTCCATCATAGGCTTGCTGGATGGTAATGGGTTGGATGAGATTTATCATGTAATCGAGTTAGTTTTGTTATGGTTTGATCCCTAGTATCCACTATGTTCTGAGATTGATGTTGGTATGACTTTGCTATGCTTAAATGTTGTCACTAGGGCCCGAGTGCCATGATTTCAGAGATAAACCTATTATGTTTTCATGAATATATGTGAGTTCTTGATCCTATCTTGCAAGTCTATAGTCACCTACTATGTGTTATGATCCGGCAACCCCGAAGTGAAAATAATCGGGACCACTCCCAGTGATGACCATAGTTTGAGGAGTTCATGTATTCACTATGTGCTAATGCTTTGTTCCGGCACTCTATTAAAAGGAGGCCTTAATATCCCTTAGTTTCCAGTAGGACCCTGCTGCCATGGGAGGGTAGGACAAAAGATGTCATGCAAGTTCTTTCCATAAGCACGTATGACTATATTCGTAATACATGCCTACATTACATTGATGAATTGGAGCTAGCTCTGTGTCACCCTATGTTATGACTGTTACATGATGAACCGCATCCGACATAATCACCGATCCAATGCGTACGAGCTTTTCACATATTGTTCTCCGCTTATTTACATTTCCATTGCTACTGTTACAATCATTACAAAAACACAAAAATCTTACTTTTGCTGCCGTTACCACTACTATCATATTACTTTGCTACTAAACACTTTGCTGCAGATATTAAGTTTCCAGGTGTGGTTGAATTAACAACTCAGCTGCTAATACTTGAGAATATTCTTTGGCTCCCCTTGTGTCGAATCAATAAATTTGGGTTGAATACTCTACCCTCAAAAGCTGTTGCGATCCCCTACACTTGTGGGTTATCAAGACTAATTTCTGGCGCCGTTGCCGAGGAGCATAGCTCTATTCTTTAAGTCACTTGGGATTTATATCTGCTGGTCATTATGAAGAACTTGAAAGATGAGAACAAAAATTTATCCCTCAACTACGAGGGGAGGTAAGGAACTGCCATCTAGTTCTGCACTTGATTCTCCTTCTGTTTTGAGTAAGCTTGCGACACCTAAACCTGCTACTGCTATTAATTCTGATATGTCGCATGTTATTGATGATGCCACTTCTGCTATGCATGATACTTATGATGAAACTACTTCTATGCTTGATACTACTGTGCCACTTGGTGAATTTCTTGATGAACAACTTGCTAGGGCTAGAGAGAATGAAATTATTGAAACTGATAATATTGATGAAAGTAATGATGAAGGCTCTACCCCTAATAAATATGAATTACCTGTTGTGCCTGAGGGCTATATTATGGATGAATAAACTAAAAGAGACTTTCTTGCTTGCAATGATAGAAGTGATCTTAAGAAATTAGTAGCTAAGCTGAAACAAAAATCTCTTAATGCTAGAATGAAATATGATCCTGCTTATGCTACTTCACCTATCTTTGTTACTGACAAGGACTATTAATTCTCTGTTGATCCTGAGATACTTACTTTGGTTGAATTTGATCCTTTCTATGGCTATGAATCTAAAACTGTTGTGGCACATCTTACTACACTAAATGATATAGCCACCCTATTCACTAATGATGAGAGAACGATGTATATTCATGCTGATCTCTTACGGGTCTTGTTCAGGAGTTAATGCTGTTCCATAGTTCAGCTATGATACTTGTTTTTTAGGTAACGTTGTACCATAGTTATCATCCATCAGCCAATGCTATCCCACAGGCTGGTGATTATAGTATTATAACACTTCTAGTATTACCTATGTTGTTCTTTAATACTTTTGTGTGCCATCTAGTTAATCTCGAGTACAAATGATCCATATTCTCTAGCTTTCATCTGTGTTCTCCCTTTAGTTTTTGAGACCTATTGCTGCTAGTTAACCCCCGTCCTACTATTTATGTCGTCTCCTACAGGCACTCATTACATAAATCTAACTACTAGTTGTCTTCCATGCATGTCAGATATAATTGCACACACTGATATATGCACAAGAACCTCACGGAGCAATGTAAAGGCCAATAAACTTGATGTCAATGATACCCAATATGATGGGACATGTAAAGGCCGTTCTTCAGAAGACTTGTAGAAAGATGTTGAATCCTCTTCACCCCACAAGGTCCTTGCTCTAACTTGGCCAGTGATATGGGTAGAACATGCATATAATGTCCTAGAGTGTATCTACTCTGTTGCAATGCCATGTGCTTAGCATGCTGATCATGCATGTAAATATGTCATGCCTTCCTGTTTTTCAGTACCTATTCCATTCATGATAACATGTTTTCAAATTCAAGTACTGTCATTCTACTCTATCGCAATGCCATCTTCTTAATTTGGACATCATGCTTCTGAATATCTTATGCACTGTTATTCATCAGTATGTACTTCATCTGTCTACCGTACCATGTTTCTTTACATTGAAGTATTGTTCTAGTGCTCTGTTGCAATGCCGGCCATCTTAGTTTCCCAATCATGCACGTGTATGTTGCCTTAGTTTTTTCTATACGTATTCCGCTAGCATACAGTCTTACATTCAACTAGTGTTGTTTTACTGTGTTGTCCTGTCGTATCCCTAGCTCTTACACCATACTCCCTCCGTCCGGATTACATGTTGCCGAAATGGATAAAAAAGGACGTATCTAGAACTGAAATACGCCTAGACCCATCCATTTTTTCCGGATGGAGGGAATACATGTCAATATGTCATGCATTTCTATTCTTCAGTACCTATTCCATCTCTCTGTTGTAGCATATTTTATAATTGAAGCACCATTCTTCTATACAAGGCATGCAAGGGGAAGACGACTATGTTAGAATGTGAAGGGTTACAAACCAGGTCTTTGCAAAAGATCCAAACGCCAGGAGATAATAAACCAACTCCAGTTTTTATAGATACTGCTCCAGCACAGAGAAACCCAACTCCTAGTGGTAATAAGGAGATTCTAGTGGCCGAAGAACTAGTCCGCTCTAGTCCAGCAAAAATATGTCAACTGCATTATAAGAAGCGTGTGCGTATCCTTGCATCATGAAATTTTATAGCATGCTGATCATATTTTCTACATGTTTCTTACCCATCTGTCTTTTAGAAAATAAGCTTAACAGATAGAAGAATTTCTGCACTGCTATCGTCTGCGAGGAAAGATTCTTGTAGGAATTCTCTGTACTCCAATGCAGATGTAAGTACCTGTTGTATATCACTATATTTTTACATCCGCATGTATTTTGTTAATTGGCGTGAATCCAACCTTTATCTGATCTAAAGTTAGTTGTAGAAAAATTTATGATTAAAGGCCACATTGTTGATTTTTGTAAGGAAAACTGCCTGGTAGTTTTGCATCCTGAGCTGCATGAGCGTACTATCTCATATCAGTGGGTTTGATTACTTTGGTTCTGCAGTGGGTTTTCAGTGTTTTTTTACTGTGTTGTCCTGTCGTATCTCTAGCTCTTACACCATACTCCCTCCGTCCGGATTACATGTTGCCGAAATGGATAAAAAAGGACATATCTAGAACTGAAATACGCCTAGACCCATCCATTTTTTCCGGATGGAGGGAATACATGTCAATATGTCATGCATTTCTATTCTTCAGTACCTATTCCATCTCTCTGTTGTAGCATATTTTATAATTGAAGCACCATTCTTCTATACAAGGCATGCAAGGGGAAGACGACTATGTTAGAATGTGAAGGGTTACAAACCAGGTCTTTGCAAAAGATCCAAACGCCAGGAGATAATAAACCAACTCCAGTTTTTATAGATACTGCTCCAGCACAGAGAAACCCAACTCCTAGTGGTAATAAGGAGATTCCAGTGGCCGAAGAACTAGTTCGCTCTAGTCCAGCAAAAATATGTCAACTGCATTATAAGAAGCGTGTGCGTATCCTTGCATCATGAAATTTTATAGCATGCTGATCATATTTTCTACATGTTTCTTACCCATCTGTCTTTTAGAAAATAAGGTTAAATGATAGAAGATTTCCTTCATTGGGATTGTATTCGAGGAAAATATCTTGCGGGAATTCTCTATGCTCCAATGCTGATGTAAGTACCTGTTGTATATCACTATATTTTTTACATCAGCATGTATTTTGTTAATCAATGTGAATCCAACCTTTGTCTGATCTAAAATTAGTTGTAGCAAAATGTTAAAGGCGCCAATGTTGATTTTTGTAAAGAAAACCGCCTAGTAGTTTTCCATACTGAGCTGCATGAGTGTACTATATCATATCATGCACATTACTGATTTGTAGTGCTGCTCTGGTTGCCCATTCATTCATTGTGTCAATGTTGCTTTCGTATTACCATATCTAGCTGATGATAGCTGTGCCATATTGTGTTAATTTGATGTTGGCTAGTTGCCCAAACGTTCGTTGTGCCAATGTTGCTTTCCTATTATCTGACTTGGCCAATGATAGCAATGCTAGTGCCTTAATTTGGTGCAGGCTGCTGAAGATAAGAAGACAAACTCTGAAAACAGCAAGGCAACCCCATTGTTTCTTTCCAATAAATCTAGGCTAGGTAATATGCCAATAACTCATGAAATATGTTTGGTTCCCCTCCTAGTTTATGTTATGATGCAATGGTCGATACACTCTCCACTATCAATAATACAAGCCTGCCAAAATCGCCATCTGAATCTATTCAGTATCCTTTGTCTCGAATGCAACGGAAAAAATGTATGTTTGTGAACCAATTAATGGCTGAAGGAATGATGGAAATGGTGGAGGAATCAGAGGTGTAGAGTCGTCCGACACAACAACTGATCAATGTTTTCAGAGACAGTGTAGAAAAGCAGCAAGAACTTGCCCACATGCTTATGGGCGTCATCCGTGCTGAGGTTGCAGATTGTGACGTTGTAGATCGTTAGGTTCTATTCATTTATTTGCACTGGCATCAATCTTTGATTGCCTAGTGGATGTAATTTCCTGTAATATATGCTGGATGTGCAACATTTTTCCCTACATGTCGTACCTTTGCTTGATAAGTTTTGGTCCTATGCATAATTGCTCGTCGTAATGGGCTCAAATTATCTAATTTGGCCTAAAGACATGGACAAACTTTAGTGGGCCCATTAAGTTAATGGGCCGTTACCAGGCTGAAAGTTAATGGTCGGCCCTCTTAACTCCCGGGTCGTTAACAGGCTGACATCAAAGCGGGCAACAGGTGGGCCCAATTGATTTCACGGGCCGTTAACAGGCCGTTACTAAGTTCGGGCTACATATGGCCCAACTATAATGTGGGCCTTTAGCAGGCCGAAAGAGACAACGGGCTTGTACTGGATCATGAAGAGCACGGGCCGCTAAGAGGCCGAAAGTCAGGTCGTATTGTAAATGGCCCAACTGTGTTGTGGGCCTTTAGCAGACGGAAAGAGAAACCGGGCTGGTATTGGACCATGAAGGGCATGGGCCGTTAAAAGGCCAAAACTCAGGTCCTACTACAAATGGCCCAACTCATTTATGGTCCGTTAACAGGCTGAAAGACACAGGGCCGGGAATTGTTCCAACACTTAAATGGGTCGCTAAAAGGCCAAAACTCAGGTCCGACTACAAATGGCCCAACAGATATATGGGCCGTCACCAGGCTGAAAGACACACCAGGCCAGAAATTGGCCCAACACTTAAATGGGTCGCTAAAAGGCCGAAACTCAGGTCCGACTACAAATGGCCCAACTGATTTATGGGCCGTCAACAGGCTGAAAGACACACCGGGCCGGAAATTAGCCCAAGATTTAAATGGGTCGTGAAAAGGCTGAAAGATGTACATCGTGAAAATTGACCCATCCACTGAATGGGCCGTTAACAGGTCGAAATCTCATCGGGCCGATATTGAGCCCAAATATATAGCGGGTTGTTAAACGGCTCGAACTGACGATGGGCTGCAATGGTGTCAAATCTTTAACGGGCCGTTGACGGGCCAAATTGGCACATCTCGTATGGGCCGTGGGCTTAAATGGACCTGACACAAGTTGGCCTTATATGGGCCGACCTGCTATTTTTTACTGGGCTGGCCTTTTTCACCAAAATGGGCCACTGTTGGGCCGTGCCATGTGTCAACCTATCATAGGCGCCTCCTATCCAATGAGTGGATGACATCTGTCCCAACGGTGAGGCAACACGTGTTTCCTCCAGCCAATGATGATTTTACATGTGGAAAATCCCCATTGGTCCGGGATATTAACGGGTTATCGGATCCAAAACCGGACCAGATAGCTTAATAGCGTTGCGTTACGGTGGATGCCATGTGTCAGTCACCCTTGACGAAAGCACTTCTGTGATGCTCGATTTATCGTCATGGAAGTGGACACTTCCGTGATGATAATTTTGGTAATGTCATGGAACACTTCTACGACAGCACAGGTACGACTATCTTGATTCTGTCATAAATTTGTCATGGATGTACAAGCATGACAGAAAACGTGACCTACTGTGACAAACACGTATCATCATGGAAGTGTATTTTTTTTGTAGTGCAGTCCCCAGGCAGGCTGAAGTCGTCGCTGGTATGCCAGGTCACGATATCGTGGTCAAGCCCAGGAGGTGAGCGGCCCGAGGTCCGGTAAGAGCTCCCGAGGCGCGATGCTCGGGGGGTCCCCTTTAGCGCGCAAGTAGCTTCCCGAAGGCCGAAAAGGAAACCGTGTTGCCCAAGCGAGATCGCGTTGGGTGGTGAGGGTTGTAGTTGTGTATCTTGCTTTGGTACTGCCCCCTTTTTGTTCTCAGGGTAGCTTGGTGCTCTACGCTGATGGGACCCAGTCCCCAGGAAGGCTTCAGCCGTCGCTGGTATGCCAGGTCGCGATGCCGAGGTCAAGGCTAGGAGGTGAGCGGCCCGAGGTCCGGTGAGAGCTCCCGAGGCGCGATGCTCAGGAGGTCCCCCTAAGCGTGCAAGCAGCTTCCCTAAGGCCAAAAAGGAGTGGGCATCACCTAAGCGAGGTCACAAGGCCAAACATTACACGGCATTGTTTGCGCTAACAAGAGCGCGGTGACTTATCTTGACGGGCCGCGGTGATCTCCTTGCGTTTTTCCTGGCCGAGTCCTGGTGATGACACTTCTAGACAAGGCTCATGCCCACTCCCCTCCTTCTCATTTGTTCAGGTGCTCTACGTCCTCGGGTCCCGGCACTCGAGTGAGCCTCGGCCGCCGCTGGTATGCCAGGTCGCGATGCCATGTTCAAGGCTAGGGGGTGTGGGCTCGAGGGCCGGTAGGAACTCCTAAGGCACGATGCTCAGGGGTCCCCCCTTTAACGCGCGAGCGACTAGCGGGACGAGGGGTGGCTGGCAAGGTGACCCATGGCCTTGGCTCCTGAGGTTCCTGCGTAGTGGTCAGAGAAGAGGGTCAGAGCGCACAGTCGTGCCTGCGGTCCTGCCATCTGATCTTTCCACAAGGGGATGGGGGCACCGAGGACCTGGTGAGGTGACGTGCGCAGGGCCGGCCGCGAGTCAGAGCTCAATCTCTCAGATTTATCAGCGCTTCTTGGACAGAGTGGAGCACAGGCGCCGTGCCAGCAATCTCGTGGCGGAACGAGCGAAAGGTAGGTTAGCAACGCGCGGGGGCCGTGCGAGGCGCCGAAGCACTGAACAACATGTAATGATCATAATCAACTCCTTGATAAGGTAGAGCTAGCTCTGATAGATGCAAAAAGATGCATGTCGCAGGGACGGACCCACGCGGCCTGGGGATGATGCAGCCCGAGGGGCGCCCCCAACAGAGCGAATCAAAGATGCAAAAGGATACATGTCGCAGGGACATGCCCATGCGATCTAGCGATAATGCAGCCCGAGGGGAACCCCCAACTGAATAAACCAAAAAATGTCACCTGGCACCATTGCTGAAGAGGTGTTGGAGTAGCTGAAGACGCGTTCTGAAGAAGTCGCTGCTCACGAGCCGCCTGGGTCCTGAACCTCAGGAGGCTCTGGGTGCTCAGGGGGCTCACGAAGATCCGTCGCTGTCTCCGCCAGGACCGCCTAGTGCCCGACCCTGCCAGGATGCTCCGTAGGTGGTGCTGGAAGGTAGCAGCCGCATTCGGCAAGCCGAGAGGCATGCAGACGTAGCTGTGTGGTGGTCCTTCGCACCGGCCAACGTGCGATGGCTAGAGGCACTCCTCGGAAGCGGCCCTGTTGAGTCCTGGGATGTTGACGCAGACGCGCAACTTGCTGGCCTCGTCAGCAGCAGCTGCGTCGGGGGGCGCCCGACAACATTCGCCACGCATGGCTTGAGCCTCCTGAAGTTCCTTGATTTCTTGGGTGATGAAGTTCCGGGCGCCCAACGCCTTGTTCCGTGCGCCCTCCTGGCGGAAGCACGCCTCAGTGTGGTGCCCGAGCGCCTCCCTCGTGAGGTTGGTGTAGGATCAGAAGTATGTCTAGAGGGGGGTGATTAGACTACTTGACCAAATAAAAATCTAGCCTTTTCCCAATTTTAAGTCTTGGTAGATTTTAGCACATTAACACAAGTCAAGCAATCAACCTACACATGCAATTCGAAGAGTATAGCAGCGGAATATAAATCATTGCATATGAAGGTAAAAAGGAGGAGTTTGGAGGGAGCAAACACAATGTAGACACGAAGATTTTTCGCGTGGTTCCGATAGGTGGTGCTATCGTACATCCACGTTGATGGATACTTCAACCCACGAAGGGTAAGGTTGCGCGAGTTCATGGAGGGCTCCACCCACAAAGGGTCCATAAAGAAGCAACCTTGTCTATCCCACCATGGCCATCGCCCACGAAGGACTTGCCTCACTAGGGTAGATCTTCATGAAGTAGGCGATCTCCTTGCCCGTACAAACTCCTTGGTTCAACTCCACAATCTTGACGGAGGCTCCCAAGTAACACCTAACCAATCTAGGAGACAACACTCTCCAAAAGGTAATAGACGGTGTGTTGATGATGAACTCCTTGCTCTTGTGCTTCAAATGATAGTCTCCCCAACACTCAACTCTCTCTCACATATTTGGATTTGGTGGAAAGATGATTTGAGTGGAAAGCAACTTGGGGAAGGCTAGAGATCAAGATTCTTGTGGTAGAAAAGGAATATCTTGGTCTCAACACATGAGTAGGTGGTTCTCTCTCATAAAATGTATGGTAGAAGTGTAGGCACGTTCTGATGGCTCTCTCCACGAATGAAGAGTGGGTGGAGGGGTATATATAGCCTCCACACAAAATCTAACCGTTACACACAATTTACCAAACTCAGTGGGACCGAATAGTGAAACTCCGTCAGACCGATTTAGTTCAAAATGTGAATGTTAGGATTTTCGGTGGGACCGACATGTCAACTCGATGGGACCGATTCTGTTAGGGTTAGGGCATAACGTAATCTCGGTGAGACCAATTTCTGTAATAGGCAAACAGAGAGTTGGTCAGGCAAACTCGGTGGGACCAATTCGCTCATTTCGGTGAGACCGAAACGTTACAAAGAGGAAATAGAGAATTTGCATTGCGAACTTGGTGGGACCGATCGCTCATCTCGGTTAGACCGAAACGTTACAAAGGGAAACAGAGAGTTTGCAATCCCATATCGGTGATACCGAGATCCCTATTGGTGAGACCGAACTGATTAGGGTTTCTGGCAGTGGCTATGTCAAATGAACTCGGTGGCGCCGGATAGATCAAATCGGTGGGGACGAGTCTGACTTTTGGTTTGGGACATATGTGGATCTGAGAAAGTGGTTGAGGGCTTTTGGAGCATATCACTAAGCATTTTGAGCAAGCAAGTTATTAAGCAACACCTCATCCTCTTTTAATAGTATTGGCTTTTCCTATGGACTAAATGTGATCTTGGATCACTAAATGAAAAATGTGGAGTCTTAAGCTTGAGCCAATATGTGTCCTTAGCATTTTGAGGGGTCCACATTCCTAGTCCATGCCATGCCAGTCATTGAACTTTCTGAAATGATCATCTTGAAAAAGTATTACTTCAATGAGCTATATGTTGTTAGGAATTACCAAAACCACCCAGGGATAGTTGCACTTTCAATCTCCCCCTTTTTGGTAATTGATGACAACATATAGATCAAAGCTTCGACAAATGATAATAAGAATATAATACATCGTCGCTTTGAGAAGTATGTGATAAGCAAGAGCTCCCCCTAAATTTCTGCATTATTTAAAAATTTTCTTTTGAATGAAAATGCACAATCGATTAGGATCATGGGTTACTCTTCCATGTCACATACATCTTGGTGGAGCGTTCAAAATGATAGAATATGAAATATGCACTCATCACCAAGGCAAAGTGAATGATCATAAGATAGATAAATCATAGCATCATTCAAGCACAAGCATCTCAAATAAGTAGCAAATAAATTATCTCACACACACATAAAGTATCATCCAAACAAGCACACAAATAAGTAGCAAATAAGAGGCAACATAAGCAAAGATCTCTCTCGAAGCCTATGATCTATACACTTTCTCCCCCTTTGGCAACAAGTTACCAAAAAGCTTGAAAATGCATAGTGCTATGCATCTCTCTAGCTTGATCTTCAGGAGGTGGTGTTGAGAGGACTCCAAGGACAAATGCATCTGTAGAGGTTGATGGAGCTGGTGGAGTGGCAACTGTAGGAGTTACTGATGCTGTGGCACATTGGTGGTGTTCTTGTCACTCTTGTCCTCAAGTTCTTCTTGGATCTTCTCAACTGCTTTTTGCATCTCTGTCACCTTTAAATAAAGATCATAGAATTTTGTTTCAATAATCCTCTCGGGGCTCTCTTGGTTCTGAGTCAGGGTGGCCAATCCTTTCTCAATCCTCAAGGTTGCTTGAATCATATATCGAAGTTGATCTTGCTTTGACTTGAGAAATACTTGAGAAGCCTCTTCAGCACTTGGCATCTTGGCTGCCTTCTCTGCCTTTGCTTTCTCCCTCTTCTCTTGAGTTTCTACAGATGTGGGATCTTCAGCATCCATGACAACTATGTTGTCCTCAAAGTCAGGCCTCAAGGGAAGACGTTCCTTGTCCAATAAGTATGTGTCTGTGCCCATCTTGGAGTTGATGAGCATCTGAATGTGTGGAGCATACCCACATGATCTCTTCTGATATGCAGTTGTCCTCTTGATTGTCTCAACAATCAGACTCATCACCTTAAACTTTTGTGGCACATCAAACAACTGCAGTAAATTGATGGAATGGCCTCTGATCATCCTGTGATCTCCTGATTTGGGCAGCAAGGTGTGCCTCAAGATGGTGTTGATGGTGGCCAATCCAGACAACAAATAATACACAAAGCCTAGCTTGTGAGTCTCCAAGGCTTTGTCAGGAATCTCCTTATACATGTTAGCCATGGAGTTGTGATCTTTCTTCTTCTTGGCATAGACATCAAGATCATTCTCATGCTCTTCAGGGGCATTGATAAGCTTGTTCCATTTAGCAATAGTTGATTGGTACCTTGTACCTTCAGACATCCATACAATCCTTCCATCTGGATAGAAATGAGCTGTAGAATAGAATTGCATAATGAGCTCATCATTCCACTTGGTGAGTTTCTGACCCACAAATTCATCAACTCCGGTGAGTCTGAAGCTCTCATGTACTCCTGGAAAGTGGTCTTCATTGTTGTCGATGTATTTCCAGTCAACCCACTTCATAGCAAAGACAATTGGCTTCTTATCTAGCAGGATTGTCTCATAGAAGTTTGCTGCTCCTTGGTGTGAAATATGTAATCCACAACAGTTTTATCCTCACAGCATATGGATCTGATTCTCTCCATAATCTGAGACTTGTTGGAGCACGCGGTACGCTATGCTAGCGCCAAATAAAAAATTTCTACCGCGCACCCAAGATCATGTTGCTGGAAATAGATTACGAGATCGGGTTTACCACTAGATGCCCATTCACTGCAGCGGAAGTAGAGTTGGTGATGCATGTAGTCGATCTCTCATCCCGTCTCCTCCTCGCATTGCCGATCTCCCGCGAATAGAGAAGACCCGTGAAAGGTGATCTCCCGCGAACGGCACCTCGCAGTTCCCTTGAACGGTCCGTCCAAGAAGCGCAGATGCGATGCCTCCAAGGTATCCACACGTATGGGGGGCAGCGTCCAGCGGCGGACTGCTAGGTCCATTCGCGCAACATGGGCGTGGGGAGTGGCGGTGGCTAACCAGGGTTCAAAAGATTAACCCTAAGTGGTGCACCACTCCCCTTTATATAGACCTCCGAGGTGGGCTCAACACTTGAGCCCACTAGGAGTCCACATCCATTTTCTACTCGGATCCAATCCGAATGGCTACAGCCCCTTAAGTGTGAGACCCTATAGGTTCACGTACGCATGGACACGACCAAGTCGATAGTTGGTAGCGGCTCCTAGCAGAACGTGCCAACTCCCATGTGTGTGTAAATTCGTTTGACGAACCTCGACAATGTGTCATATGCAACATTCCTTTTGCCTCACGATATATGTTGTCGATCTCAAGGCGAGTACTTGTCACCCTTGTGATAGCTCGACCTCTCTTGTCGAAACCGTGATACAGATTCCTGAACTAGGTTAACACTTAACCCAAGTCGCATGGCCATGCTTTCTGAATCTGATCACTCGAGAGGGCCCAAAGAATATCTCTACAAATAGGAGGGGCAAATCCCATCTTGGTCAACCATGTGTCGCGGCATGTCTCACGACTCACCCGAAAGCTACC
Source organism: Triticum monococcum (assembly GCA_034509565.1). NCBI lineage: Eukaryota > Viridiplantae > Streptophyta > Magnoliopsida > Poales > Poaceae > Triticum > Triticum monococcum. The sequence goes on along the minus strand of CM067842.1, from coordinate 706,772,482 downwards.
TTTTTAACTACCCAGTTACGGAGTAGCGTTTGATAGACCCTAAGTGAGTCGATCCTCATCCCGAGAACATGTGAGGACCTCAGGTCTAGGACATGGCATAGACATTGTACTTGAGACTAACATATGACAATCTCTCGCTGCGTCTCAAAGTGGGTCTGTCCGACTCGGTGATCTCCATCCCCGAGTCCATACAATCGGTTTAGCATCTCCATGCACATGACTTGTGAAACATAGTCATCAACCGAGTCGTATACTAGTCAAGGATATGTGTCCACATAACCTTATCAACTAGGGACTATTAGAACAATCATCATACAATACATAGTTCCACAAACAAGTCACATACTTATTGATACATATCATTGATGATGTTCAAGGACAATACAAAGGACTCATGAATACATATGGAAATATCATCATCACATGTTGCCTCTAGGGCATATCTCCAAGAGTCTCCCACTTGCTCTAGAGTCAATCATTTAGGCATCTTATGCCCATGAAGCTCATGTGCGCCTCATGCTTCGGCCGTGAGAGAGGTTCCGTCAATAGATCAGCAACATTTGCATCCATGTGTACCTTGCATATGTTTACATCACCTCTTTCGACAATGTCGCGAATAAGGTTAAAACGCCTGAGTATGTGCTGGGTTTTATGATGGTTTTATGGTTCCTTGACTTGCGCAATGGCACCACTATTATCACAATAGAGGCCCAATGGCTTAGACGTGCCCTCAATCACACCAAGATCAGAAATGAAATTCTTCACCCAAACACCTTCTTTTGCAGCTTCAGAAGCCGCAATGTACTCAGCCTCTGTTGTAGAATCAGCTACCATATCTTTCTTGGAGCTCCTCCAGCTGACTGCTCCTCAGTTTAGAATGAACACAAACCCAGATTGCGATCGACTATCATCTCTATCGGTTTGGAAACTAGCATCGGTGTAACTCTTTACAACGAGCTCATCCTCACCTCCATAAACCAGGAACATATCCTTCGTCCTTCTCAAATACTTAAGGATATTCTTAACCGCTGTCCAGTGACTCTCACCTGGATCAGCCTGGTATCTGCCCACCATGCTAAGAGCAAATCTAACATCGGGACGAGTACATACCATAGCATACGTGATGGACCCAACAGCCGAAGCATACGGAATCCCATCCATGCGTCTTCGCTCATCAGGAGTCGTAGGACTCTGAGTCTTGCTAAGACTAATGCCATGTGACATGGGCAAGAATCATTTCTTGGCATCTTGTATGTTGAACTACTTCAACACCTTGTCAATATACACACTCTGGCTTAATCCAATAGGCCTTCTTGATCTATCTCTATAAATCTTGATTCCCAAAATATAAGCTGCTTCTCCCAAGTCCTTCATAGAAAAACTATTTTTCAATGAGTCCTTGACAGATTCAAGCATTTGAACATCATTTCCAATCAATAATATGTCATCCACATACAAGATCAGAAATGCGACTGAACTCCCACTGAACGTTTTTAATACACAATGATCACAGTCATTCCTGACGAAGCGAAACTCTTTGACTGCTTCATTAAAACGAATATTCCAATTCCGAGATGGTTGCCTCAATCCATAAATGGATTCGTGAAGCTTGCATACCATGCTAGACTTTTTTGGATCGATAAAACCCTCTGGTTGTGTCATATACACATCCTCGGTTAAATTTCAATGAAGGAAAGCCGTTTTGACATCCATCTGCCATATCTCATAGTCGAAATATGCTGCTATAGCAAGAATGATCCGAATTGATTTAGGCATCGCTACCAGTGAGTACGTCTCATCGTAGTCAACTCCTTGAACTTGTCGATAACCTTTAGCGACAAGTCGAGCCTTATGGATTGTGACATTTCCGTACATATCAGTTTTCTTCTTAAAGATCCACTTGCACTCAATGGCTCGAACGCCATCTGGCAGATCGACCAAGTCCCAAACTTGATTGTCATCCATGGACTTTAATTCGGATCTCATGGCCTCAAGCCATAACTCAGAATCAGGGCTCTCCATCGCTTCTGCATACGTAGTCGGCTCGTTGTTCTCCAAGAACAACACATTGCAGTCATGCAAATTGCGCAACCTTTCCGACCTTTGTGGAACCGGTGTCGACTCCACTACGGGTTCCCTGACTAACTCCGGTGTGACAGTATCACCTACCAGAACGTCCCCGTGTGGTTCTCGAATTTCTTCCAGTCGGACCGTCCTCCCACTAGCCTTCTGATTGAGAAACTCTTTCTCAAGGAAAACTCCATGTCGAGCGACAAACGCTTTGCCCTCTTCACGGTTGTAGAAGTAATATCCCAAGGTTTCCCTTGGATATCCCACAAATATGCACTTGTCCGATTTGGGTGTGAGTTTATCCGACTGGAGTCGCTTGACATATGCTTCACATCCCCAAACTTTCAGAAAAGATGAACTATGACTCTTCGCAGTCCATATCTCATATGGTGTCTTATCTACGGACTTAGATGGTACCCTGTTTAGTGTGAAAGCTGCAGTTTCTAGAGCGTACCCCCAAAATGACAAGGGTAAATCCGACTGACTCATCATCGATCGGACCATGTCTAACAGGATTCAATTCCTCCATTCCGACACACCATTTCTCTGTGGCGTACCCAGAGGAGTCAGTTGTGCAACTATTCCACGACTCTTCAGATGATCATCAAACTCCTGGATCATATACTCATCGCCACGATCAGATCGTAGAAGTTTGATTCTCTTGTCAAGTTGATTTTCCACTTCATTCTGAAACTCCTTGAACTTTTCAAAATTTTCTGACTTGCCTCATCAAGTAAACGTATCCATATCTACTCAAGTCGTCGGTGAAAGTCATGAAGTATTGGAAACCACCTCTGGCTATCGTGCTCATTGGTCCACATACATCACTATGTATAAGTTCCAACAGCTCGGACGCCCTCTCGCACCTCTTTGCAAAAGGAGTCTTAGTCATGTTAACAAGTAGGCAAGACCTGCATGTCTCGAAGGATTCAAAATCAAACGAAGTTAGAATTCCATCATCATGGAGCTTCTTCATGCACTTTTGACTAATGTGTCCTAGTCAACAATGCCAGATGTAAGTCAGATTTATCTCATTAGGCTTATGCCTCTTGACATTTATGTTATAGACTGATTCACCTTCAAGGTCTAGGATAAATAACCCATTCACAATGGGTGCAAAGCCATGAAACATATTATTCAAGTAAATAGAACAACCATTTTCCTCAATACTGAATTCATAACCTTGCCTCATCAAACATGAGGAAGAAATAATGTTTCGACTCAAAGCAGGAACATAGTAACAATTATCAAGTTCCATTACAAATCCTGAAGGTAAATTAAGTTGCATAGTGTGAACGGCCAATGCAGCAACTCTTGCTTTATTTCCGACACGAATGTCAACTTCTCCTCTTGCGACATTCCTAGTGTTCGGGATCGTAGCAGAAATTCAAAATTTTCTACGCATCACCAAGATCAATCTATGGAGTAATCTAGCAACGAGGGGAAGGAGAGTGCATCTACATACCCTTGTAGATCGCTAAGCGGAAGCGTTCAAGTGAACGAGGTTGATGGAGTCGTACTCGTCGTGATCCAAATCACCGATGATCCTAGCGCTGAACGGACGGCACCTCCGCGTTCAACACATGTATGGTTGGGAGACGTCTCCTCCTTCTTGATCCAGCAAGGGGAGAGGAAAAGTTGAGGGAGAACTCCAGCAGCACGACGGCATGGTGGCTATGGAGCTCGTGGTTCTCCAGCAGGGCTTCGCCAAGCACTATGGAGGAGGAGGAGGTGTAGGAGGAGGGAGGGCTGCGCTAGGGAAGAGGTGCGGCTGCCCTATCTCTCCCTCACTATATATAGGGGGAAGGGAGGAGGGGGAGGCGCCCTAGGGTTCCCTAGGGGAGGGGCGGCGGCCACAGGGGAAACCCTAGATGGGTTTGGGTGCCCCCACCCCCTAGGAAACTTGCCCCCCAAGCTGGGAGGGGCGGCTGCCCTAGGGGTGGCGCCCCACCTCTCCTGGTTACGTGAGATGGGGTGGGAGGAGCGCTCAGCCCCTTAGTGGGCTGATGTTCCCTCTCCCCTTGGCCCATAAGGCCCCCCAACGCTTGCCGGGGCCTCCGAAACCCCTTTCGGACACGCTGGTCATCACCTGGTAGCCCCGGAACAATTCCGAACTCCAATACCCTTCGTCCAATATACCGATCTTCACCTCCGGAAAATTCCAGAGCTCCTCGTCATGTACGGGATCTCATCCGGGACTCTGAACAACCTTCGGTAACCACATACTATTTCCCATAACAACTCTAGCGTCACCGAACCTTAAGTGTGTAGACCCTACGGACTCGGGAACCATGCAGACATGACCGAGACAACTCTCCGGCCAATAACCAACAGCGGGATCTGGATACCCATGTTGGCTCCCACATGTTCCACGATGATCTCATCGGATGAACCACGATGTCGAGGATTCAATCAATCCCGTATACAATTCCCTTTGTTCAGCGGTATTGTACTTGCCCGAGATTCGATCGTCGGTATCCGATACCTTGTTCAATCTCATTACCGGCATGTCTCTTTACTCGTTCCGTAACACATCATCCCATGATCAACTCCTTGGTCACATTGTGCACATTATGATGATGTCCTACCGAGTGGGCCCAGAGATACCTCTCCGTTTACACGGAGTGACAAATCCCAGTCTCGATTCATGCCAACCCAACAGACACTTTCGGAGATACCTGTAGTGTACCTTTATAGCCACCCAGTTACGTTGTGACGTTTGGGAGTTGCACAATCTCATGGTCTAAGGAAATGATACTTGACATTAGAAAAGCTTTAGCATACGAACTACACGATCTTTGTGCTAGGCTTAGGATTGGGTCTTGTCCATCACATCATTCTCCTAATGATGTGATCCCGTTATCAATGACATCCAATGTCCATGGTCAGGAAACCGTAACCATCCATTGATCAATGAGCTAGTCAACTAGAGGCTTACCAGGGACATGGTGTTGTCTATGTATCCACACATGTATCTGAGTTTCCTATCAATAAAATTCTAGCATGGATAATAAACTATTATCATGAACAAGGAAATATAATAATAACCAATTTATTATTGCCTCTAGGGCATATTTCCAACAGTCTCCCACTTGCACTAGAGTCAATAATCTAGTTCACATCGCCATGTGATTAACACTCATAGGTCACATCGCCATGTGACCAACATCCAAGAGTCTACTAGACTCAATGATCTAGTTCACATCACTATGTGATAAACACTCAAAGAGTTCTGGGTTTGATCATGTTATGCTTGTGAGAAAGGTTGTAGTCAACGGGTCATGCCATATTCAGATCCCTATGTATCTCGCAAAACTTTATATCGTAGATGCTGCTACCACGTTCCACTTGGAGCTATTCCAAATTATTGCTCCATTATACGTATCCGGTATCTCTACTCAGAGCTATCCGGATAGGTGTTAAGCTTGCATCGACGTAACTCTTTATGTCGAACTCTTTATCACCTCCATAACCGAGAAACATTTCCTTATTCCTCTAAGGATAATTTTAACCACTATCTGGTGATCTACTCCTAGATCACCTTTGTACCCTCTTGCCAGACGTGTGGCAAGGCACACATCTGGTGCGGTACTCAGCATGGCATACCGTATAGAGCCTATGACAAAAGCATAGGGGACGACCTTCGTCCTTCGTCTTTCTTCTGCCGTGGTCAATCTTCGAATCTTACTCAACTTCACACTTTACAATTCAGGTAAGAAACCCTTCTTTGACTGATCTATTTTGAACTCCTTCAGAAACATGTCAAGGTGTGCGTTCTTTGAAAGTATCATCAGGCGTCTTGATCTATTTCTATAGATCTTGATGCCCAATATGTAAGCAGCTTTATCCATGTCTTCCTTTGAAAAACACTCTTCAAACAACCGTTTATGCTTTCCAGAAATTCTACATTATTTCGGATCAACAATATGTCATCCACATATACTTATCAGAAATGTTGTAGTGCTCCCACTCACTTTCTTGTAAATACAAGTGTCTAGCAAACATTGTATAAACCTAAAAGCTTTGATCACTCCATCAAAGCATATATTCCGACTCCGAGATTCTTGCTCTAGTCCATAGAAGGATTGCTGGAGCCAGCATACCTTTTAGCATCCTTAGGATCGACAAAACTTTGATTGTATCACATACAACTTTTCTTACGAAAACTGGTAAGAAAACTTGTTTTGACATTCATCTGTAAGATTTCATAATCGAAAAATATAGCTAATGCTAACATGATTCCGACGGACATAAGCATCGCTACGGGTGAGAAATTCTCATCGTAGTCAACTCCTTGAACTTGTGAAAAACTCTTTGCCACAAGTCGAGCTTCATAGACGGTAACATTACCGCCCACGTCCGTCTTCTTCTTAAAGATCCATTTATCTCAATGGCTTGCCGAGCACCGGGCAAGTCCAGGAAAGTCCATACTTTGTTCTAATATATGGATCCTATCTCGGATTTCATGGCTTCTAACCATTTGTCGGAATACGGGCCCACCATCGCTTCTCCATAGCTCGTAGGTTCATTGTTGTCTAACAACATGATATCTAAGACAGGATTACCGTACCACTTAGGAGTAGTATATTTCCTTGTCGACCTATGAGGTTCGATAGCAACTTGATCCGAAGCTTCATCATCACTATCATTAACTTCCTATTCAACAGACGTAGGCGCCACAGAAAACATCTTTCTGTGTTGCATCACTCTCTGGTTGAAGTAAAGGTTCGACAACCTCATCAAGTTTTATTTTCCTCCCACTCAATTCTTTTGAGAGAAACTCCTTCTCGAGAAAGGACCCATTCTTAGCGACAAACAATTTGCCTTTGGATCTGAGATAGAAGGTATACCCTGCTGTCACCTTTGTGTATCCTATGAAGATGTGTTTGTCCGCTTTGGGTTCGAGCTTCTCCGGCTGAAGCCTTAAGCATCACAGCCCCAAACATTAAGAAACGACAACTTTGGTTTCTTGCCAAACCAATGTTCATATGACGTTGTCTCAACGGACTTAGATGGTGTCCTATCTAAAGTGAATGCAGCTGTCTCTAATGCATAACCTCAAATGAAAAGAGTAGATTGGTAAGAGACATCATAGATCGCACCATATCTCATAGGGTTCGATTACGACGTCCGGACACACCATTACCTTGTGGTGTTCCAGGTGGCTTCAACTGTGAAACAATTCCACAATGTCTTAAGTGATTGCCAAACTCATAACTCAGAAAATCCCCTTTTGATCAGATCGTAGGAACATGATCTTATTGTTATGATGATTCTTAACTTCACTCTAAAATTGCTTGAACTTTTCAAACGTTTCAGACTTGTGCTTCATTAAGTAGATATACTTATATCTACCCAAATCGTCAGTGAAGGCGAGAAAATAGCGATATCCACCGCACGCTTCAATTCTCAATGGATCACACGCATCGGCATGCATGATTTCCAACAAGTCACTTGCCCGTTTCATTGTACCTGAAAACGGGGTCATAGTCATCCTGCCCATGAGGCATGGCTCGCATGTGTCAAGTGATTCAAAATCAAGTGACTCCAAACATCCATCGACATGGAGTTTCTTCATGCATCTTATGCCAATATGACCTAAGCAGTAGTGCCACGAGAAAGTGGTACTATCATTATTAACTCTACATCTTTTGGCGTGAACATGTGTATTACCACGACCGAGATTCAATGAACCATTCACATTGGGTGCATGACCATGAAAGGTATCATTCATGTAAACAGAATAACCATTATTCTCTAACTTAAATGAATGACCGTATTGCACTGAACATGATCTAATCATATTCATGCTCAACGTAGACACTTGACAACATTTATCTAGGTTCGATACTAATCCCGAAGGTAGATGGAGCGTGCGATGGTGATCTCATCAACTTTGGAAACACTTCCAACTCACATCGTCACCTCGCCCTCAGCCAGTCTCCGTTTAGTCCGTAGCTTTTGCTTCAAGTCACCAATAATAGCAACTGAACTGGTATCCAATACCCAGGTGCTACCAGGAGTACTAGTGAGGTACACATTAATAACACGTATATACTTTGTTGAAGTTGCCAGCCTTCTTATCTACCAAGCATTTGGGGTAATTCCGCTACCAGTGACGGTTCCCCTTACAATAGAAGCACTTAGTCTCGGGTTTGGGTTCAACCTTGGGTTCCTTCACTGGAGCGACAACTGGTTTGCCATGCATGAAGTTTCCCTTCTAGCCCTTCCCCTTCTTGAAACCAGTGGTCTTGTTAAACCATCAACACTTGATGCTCCTTCTTGATTTCTACCTTTTGCGGTCTTAAGCACCGCTAACAGCTCCGGGATCAACTCCATCCCTTGCATGTCATAGTTCATCACGAAGATCTAGTAGCTTAGCGATAGTGGCTAGAGAACTCTATCAATCACTATCTTATCTGGAAGTTTAACTCCCACTTGATTTAAGTGATTGTAGCACCAGACATTCTGAGCACATGCTCACTAGCTGAGCTATTCTCCTCCATCTTGTTGGCAAAAGAACTTGTCAGAGGTCTCATACCTCTCAACACGGGCATGAGCCTGAAATCCAAATTTCAGCTCTTGGAACATCTCATATGTCTTATGGCGTTCAAAATGTCATTGGAATCCCAATTCTAAGCCGTAAAGTATGCTGCACTAAACTATCAAGTAGTCATCAGGATGTGTCTGTCAGGTGTTCACAACATCCACAGACGATGTTGTAGGGGTTTGCACATCGAGCGGTGCTTCAAAGACGTAAGCCTTCTGTGTAGCAGTGAGGACACTCCTCGGACTACGAACCTAGTCCGCATCATTGCTTACAATATCTTTCAACTTAATCTTTCTCTAGGAACGTATTGAAACAGGGAGCTACAACGTGAGTTATTTATCTACAACATATTTGCAAAGACAATTTAGACTATGTTCATGATAATTGAGTTCATCTAATCAAATTATTTAATGAACTCCCACTCAGATAGACATCCCTCTAGTCATCTAAGTGAAGAATGATCCGAGTCAACTAGGCCATGTCCGATCATCACGTGAGACGGACTAGTCAACATTGGTGAACATCTTCATGTTGATCGTATCTTCTATACGACTCATGCTCGACCTTTCGGTCTTCCGTGTTCCGAGGCCATATCTGTACATGCTAGGCTCGTCAAGTCAACCTAAGTGTTTTTGTTGTGTAAATCTGGCTTACACCTGTTGTATTCGAACGTTAGAATCTATCACACTCGATCATCACGTGGTGCTTCGAAACAACGAACCTTCGCAACGGTGCACAGTTAGGGGGAACACCTTTCTTGAAATTTTAGTGAGGGATCATCTTATTTAAGCTACCGTCGTTCTTAGCAAATAAGACGTAAAACATGATAAACATCACATGCAATCAAATAGTGACATGATATGGCCAATATCATTTTTGCTCCTCTTGATCTCCATCTTCAGGGCTCCATGATCATCGTTGTCACCGGCATGACACCATGATCTCCATCATCGTGTCTTCTTGAAGTTGTCTCGTCATCTATTACTTCTACTACTATGGCTAACGCTTTAGCAATAAAGTAAAGTAATTACATGACGTTTATGTTGACACGCAGGTCATAAAAAAATTAAGACAACTCCTATGGCTCCTGCCGGTTGTCATACTCATCGACATGCAAGTCGTGATTCCTATTACAAGAACATGATCAATCTCATACATCACATACATGATTCATCACATCCTTTTGGCCATATCACATCACAAGGCATATGCTGCAAAAACAAGTTAGACGTCCTCTAATTGTTGTTGCAAGTTTTTTACGTGGCTGCTATTGGTTTCTAGCAAGAACGTTTCTTACCTACGTGAAAAACCACAACGTGATATGCTAATTTCTATTTACCCTTCATAAGGACCCTTTTCATCGAATCGGATCCGACTAAAGTGGGAAAGACAGACACCCGCTAGCCACCTTATGCAACTAGTGCATGTCAGTCGGTGGAACCAGTCTCACGTAAGAGTACGTGTAAGGTCGGTCCGGGCCGCTTCATCCCATGATGCCGCTGAATAAAGATAAGACTAGTAACGGTAAGTAAATTGACAAAATCGACACCCACAACAACTTGTGTTCTACTCGTGCATAGAAACTATGCATAGACCTAGCTCATGATGCCACTGTTGGGGATCGTGGCAGAAATTCAAAATTTTCTACGCATCACCAAGATCAATCTATGGAGTAATCTAGCAACGAGGGGAAGGAGAGTGCATCTACATACCCTTGTAGATCGCTAAGCGGAAGCGTTCAAGTGAATGGGGTTGATGGAGTCGTACTCGTCGTGATCCAAATCACCGATGATCCTAGCGCCGAACGGACGGCACCTCCACGTTCAACACACGTACGGTTGGGAGACGTCTCCTCCTTCTTGATCCAGCAAGGGGAGAGGAGAAGTTGAGGGAGAACTCCAGCAGCACGACGACATGGTGGCTATGGAGCTCGTGGTTCTCCAGCAGGGCTTCGCCAAGCACTATGGAGGAGGAGGAGGTGTAGGAGGAGGGAGGGCTGCGCCAGGGAAGAGGTGCGGCTGCCCTCTCTCTCCCTCACTATATATAGGGGGAATGGAGGAGGGGGAGGCGCCCTAGGGTTCCCTAGGGGAGGGGCGGCAGCCACAAGGGAAACCCTAGATGGGTTTGGGCACCCCCACCCCCTAGTAAACCTGCCCTCCAAGCCGGGAGGGGCGGCCGCCCTAGGGGTGGCGCCCCCACCTCTCCTGGTTACGTGAGATGGGGTGGGAGGGGCGCTCAGCCCCTTCGTGGTCTGATGTGCCCTCTCCCTTTGGCCGATAAGGCCCCCCAACGCTTGCCGGGGCCTTCGAAACCCCTTTCGGACACGCTGGTCATCACCTGGTACCCCGGAACAATTCCAGACTCCAATAACCTTCGTCCAATATACCGATCTTCACCTCTGGACCATTCCGGAGCTCCTCGTCATGTCCGGGATCTCATCTGGGACTCCGAACAACCTTCGGTAACCACATACTATTTCCCATAACAACTCTAGCGTCACCGAACCTTAAGTGTGTAGACCCTACGGGTTCAAGAACCATGCAGACATGACCGAGACAACTCTCCGGCCAATAACCAACAGCGGGATCTGGATACCCATGTTGGCTCCCACATGTTCCACGATGATCTCATCGGATGAACCACGATGTCGAGGATTCAATCTATCCCGTATAAGATTCCCTTTGTCCAGCGGTATTGTACTTGCCTGAGATTCGATCATCGGTATCAGATAACTTGTTCAATCTCGTTACCGGCAAGTCTCTTTACTCGTTCCGTAACACATCATCCCATGATAAAGTCCTTGGTCACATTGTGCACATTATGATGATGTCCTACCGAGTGGGCCCAGAGATACCTCTCCGTTTACACGGAGTGACAAATCCCAGTCTCGGTTCGTGCCAACCCAACAGACACTTTCGAAGATACCTGTAGTGTACCTTTATAGCCACCCAGTTACGTTGTGACGTTTGGCACACCCAAAGCACTCCTACGGTATCCGGGAGTTGCACAATCTCATGGTCTAAGGAAATGATACTTGACATTAGAAAAGCTTTAGTATACGAACTACACGATCTTTGTGCTAGGCTTAGGATTGGGTCTTGTCCATCACATCATTCTCCTAATGATGTGATCCCGTTATCAACGACATCCAATGTCCATGGTCAGGAAACTGTAACCATCTATTGATCAATGAGCTAGTCAACTAGAGGCTTACTAGGGACATGGTGTTGTTTATGTATCCACACATGTATCTGAGTTTCCTATCAATACAATTCTAGCATGGATAATAAACTATTATCATGAACAAGGAAATATAATAATAACCAATTTATTATTGCCTCTAGGGCATATTTCCAACACCTAGTTCTGCTTAGGCCCTGTGTCGGTGTTCTGCGAATGGGGGTCCCCAGATTTGCCTGCCTGCGGCCCATGGCATGGCTCCACCAACGGGCCCGTACATCCCATCTTCACCAGCAAGCACTCAAGACCCTCGCGAGGGGCCGAGCCTCGTGAGGAGGATGACACAAGACCTCCTCGGGAGTGGCCTCACCAGGCTGGCTCGCGATGAGTGGAGAGATGAAGGCAAGGCGAACCTTGTGAGGTTCCAATGACGCAAGCAATGACGACCGCAACCAGCCGGGCGCCACGCGGGCGCTCGCTTGCGCAGTGTCCTTGTTTCCTCTTTGGTGCTAAAGAGGCAAGCACAAGCGCAAAGTCCCAAGGCATCAGGCAAAGGTTTCCTTATCAGTGCAACGAGACTAAGACCAGCAGGATGGCAGGGCGGAGGTCACCGTGGAGCCTAAGACGGCGTCACCACCAGAGCCTTTGGCAGGCGAAGACCGCTTTTGTCAGGATAATATGTACTAGTTGTTCCCCTTCAAATTTGGCCGTTGTGGGATCCCTTCCCGCTCAATATTTGGGAAGAGGACCCGGGCCTCTATAAATAGGACTAGCCACCACCATAGGAAGGGGGACACATGAGAGCGGGGACGAAACTCCTCTCCAGCTCACCATCACAAGAACACCTCACCTCAGGAGGTTGTTCTTCCCCTTGTACTGTTCATCCCCAGCCCAAGAGGCAATCCACCACACCACACTGGAGTAGGGTATTACACCGCATCGGTGGCCCGAACCAGTATAAATATTGTGTCTCTGTGTTCTTTGGGTTTGGCGAGTTAGTCCGCTAGATCCTGGAGTGCGAGAGCTTGGGAGAGGAGAGATCTTCGTGCGCACCCCAGAGTTTGAACCTTGAGGGTTTTGCCAGAACCCGTGATCTGACATTTGGCGCACCAGGTAGGGGTGCGCCGGAGCTTCGCTCCCTCGACGGCTTCGCATCCCCGACCGGCTCTCATGGACGGCGCCGCTTCTCCAGCTGGATCGATGAGCGCCCCAAGCAGCCCCATGGGGCTCCGGGTCCTCACTCCCGCCTTGAGGCGGGTACAGTGGCCGACCAAGTTCAGGCTGGAGATGCCGCCATGCTATGACGGTGCGGCAGATCCGGTGGCCTTCCTGCTGGCGTACGAGCAGGCCGTTCTGGAGGCCGGTGGCGACGACAAGGTCATGGCCAACTGGCTCCCCATGGCCCTCACCGGCGTGCCACGCACTTGTCTTCTCCATCTGCCGGGATCTTCTGTGGCCTCCTGGGAGGGACTGCGCGACCTCTTCATCACGCACCTCGGGGGACCAGCACCCCAGTTCGTCGCGACCCTCCTCGGCAGCTCGCAAGCGCCGCCCTCGGATCGTCACGCCAAGCCGTTCTTTCGCCATATCGGCACCGCCTCCACGCGGCAGGGGCCCCCCTGGGTTGGGCAGCGCCCAAGGCCAACCTTATCTTTGACTCGGGGGATCACCCTGCCACCACCATCGGTTCGGGCGTCCTCCCGATGCTTTGCACCCCCACCATCTGCAGCGTAGCCGTCACCAAGATCCTCATCAACGACGGCGCCGGCCTCAACATGCTCTTTGTGGAGGCTTTTAGCCTCCTCCACGTACCGCTCGAGCGGCTCCGCCCCAGCAAGCCCTTCTCGGGGGTCGGCGACGGCTCCTCCCACCCCATGGGGCAGATCCGTCTTCCAGTAACCTTTGGCACGTGCGACAACTACCGCACCGAGCTAATCGACTTCGACATCGCCTGCATCGACCTCCCATACAACACCATCCTCGGGTACCCGGCGCTGGCCCAGTTCATGGCAGCTACTCATCCTGCCTACGACCTCATGAAGATGCCGGGGAGCAGGGGTGTCCTCACTGTGGCCGGGGACACCAAGGAAGCCTTGGCGGCCCTCAAACTTGCTTTCAAGACCACTGCGTCAGCTTGCCCGGCCAGCAAGGTCGAACCCGGAGCCAAGGGGGCTGTGCCAACCAAGAAGAAACAACTATTCACTCAAGGCAAAGCCAAGACGAAGGAGATACCGGTCGACGAGGATGGGGCCTCCGGCGCCACCTTTACCATCGGCACCGACCTCGCCCCAGATCAAGAAAAGGCGCTGGTAGACTTACTGAGGGCAAACAAGGAAGTGTTCGCCTGGGAGCCCAAGCAGCTAGTTGGGGTCCCGAGAGGAGTAATTGAGCACCATCTGAAGGTATGCCCCAACGTGTGCCCTGTAAAGCAGTGAGCACAGCGGCAGTCCACGGAGAAGCAGGCTTTCATCGTCTAGGAAACCCACAAGCTGGAGGCAGCGGGAGTCATTCACGAGGTTCGGTACCCAGAATGGCTGGCGAACCCTATTGTCGTGCCAAAGAAAGGAGGCAAGGAGCGTATGTGCATCGACTTCACCAACCTCAACAAGGCCTGTCCTCAAGACCCGTTCCCGCTGTCGTGCATTGACCAGATTGTTGACTCCACCGCAAAGTGCGACCTGCTTTGTTTCCTGGATGCGTTCTCAGGGTATCACCAGATCAAGATGGCAGTGGAAGACATGGAGAAGATGGCCTTCCTGACCCCGTGTGGGGTGTACTGCTACACTTGCATGCCGTTTGGACTACGCAACGCAGGAGCAACCTTCCAGCGGCTGATGCACATCGCCTTGGGGAGGCAGCTCGGGAGAAACACTGAGGCTTGTGTCGAGGACATCATGGTGAAATCCCGAGAGGCGAGTACTTTGATGTAGGACCAGGAGGAGACCTACGCAAATCTGCGTCAGGTGGACTTACGGCTCAACCCAGAGAAGTGTGTGTTTGGTGTCCCTTTAGGCAAGCTATTGGGTTTCCTCGTGTCACATCGAGGGATCGAGGCCAACCCGGAGAAGATCAAGGCAATTGAAGACATGAGCCCACTGCAAACCCATAAGGAGATGCAGAAGCTAGTCGGCTGCGTGACTTCGCAGGGGCACTTCATCTCCAAGTTGGGAGAGTGCGCCCTACCATTCTTCAAGCTGATAAAGAAGAAAGGCCCATTCGAATGGACCCTTGAGGTCGACCTAGCATTTCAGGACCTCAAGAGATACCTGACCAGCCCGCCGATGATGGTAGCACCTCGCCCTCTCGAGCCTTTGGTGCTCTACCTGTCTGCCACACCCCACTCTGCCAGCGCAGCGCTGGTGGCCATCAGAGAGGAGCGTCAAGTCAAGGGCCCACCAAGTGGAGCTGCCGAGCCAAGTAAGGCCGCGCAATGCCAAGGTGACGCTCCTAAAGAAGTGGCTGCTCCGGCAGATTGTCAAGCTCTTCAAGCTGAAGATCCGCGAGAAATGGTACTAGGAAAACGGTTTTTAACGATGTTATATGCGGTCGTTAAAAGTCGGATCGTGGTCGTTAAGTTCATTAACGACCACAGTCTACTGGTCGTAGTAGGCTCCGTCGTTAAAAGTACAACGACCACATAGCTTTCGTGGTCGTTATTCTCGTAACGACGGGATGATGTGTTCTCGTAAATCCCAAGTCAATAACGACCACAATTGTAGTATTAACACCATTTTTTTCATCGCTAATATTGTTCGAATGGTGATCGCTAATTTTTCATGGTGATCAAAGCATCATACCACGTTATATACCATTTCCGATCAACCACCTTGGAATCGCAAACGATCACATTATACGACATCCAAGATTTGAATTAACAAAAGCCTCTTTTATTAATAGACAAGAGAGAAATTGACAAAATTCCACCATACAATTCTACAATTAGTATACCATTTAAGAAATTTGGGTGAAAATCACTCTTTACATGACCATGGTACTACCTCATTTGTAATTGGAAAATGTGATAATATTTCTAAATCTTCAATCGAGAGGCACTGTCCTTGTTTGAATGGATATAATTCTTCAGCAGCGATTACAATGCCTCCTCGTTCTTCTATATATTATAAAAGCTTGATCATTAGTCCTAAAAAATGTTGGGAAATTTATGAAAGTCAGTCAATGTAAATAAGTTGGCACAAAGTATAATACCTAATAAAATCAGTGTACGAAAGCAACTAATTGATCGTAATTAGAAGGCATCAATGGTTATAGGCATAGAGAGCATCAATATGTACTAATATGAATGATCATAATAGAATTCAAATGCAAACATCCACAGCTCTTATTCAAATCAGACAATAGCACCTACCGTCGGGAGCAGCTGGAAACACAATATATAATGAAACAAGAAACCACGGTGGTGCCAAAAACGTTTTGTTTTGTTTTTTGTTTTGCTAAAGCTAATTAAAGTACACAAAGAGTATGCTGGAAATACAGAACAATGAGCTAGTATTTTAGGATTAGAACTTGTAACCAATTAGGTTAGCTTGTGTTAATCCTAGCTGCTACATATACGTATGTATATCCATTTGTAAACATTTAATAGTGAGAGGAAATAAACGAAAAGAACCTGGCTTGATACAAGCATGTGGCAATATGCCGGTTTGTGTGTGCACGTGTACTAGTAAGTTTTCAGCCGTGAGGATCGATCAACGCAAAGATACATCAGGAGCTTTGTATGTGTGTGTTTCGTCAGGCTAGAATCAATTAACTTGATGCTAGCTTTGTACTTTATTTCTTCAGACAGTCTGGGGCAGGAATCAAGCTGCTTGTTCGCTTATACCAACTCATCTGCATATAAGTACATCCTATTGCCTACACCCGGCAATGTAAACTTAACTTTCCATGGATCACCATACTATCTTATGTATCCTATAAACCAATTTGGGCATAGATGATACCTCGCGTATTGGCAGACGACCTGTAGGAAACAAACACCATCTTCTCTGAAGATAAAGTTCAGATTGAACTTAATACATTTTTCGAGACCAAAAAAAACTGTGATTCTCAAATAGATTTTTCTGATGGTAGTATTTGAACCTGTAGAAACAAAAAGAACAAAATCAGCACCATCTTTGTTGGAACAGATTCAAGAGCAAACAGGCAAATGCGGAACCATCTTCTCTAAAGAAAACAACTTAAGCGATTTTTACCTTCCTAAAATACCTTAATTGGAGAAAGATCATAAAAGAAAAACATGTAAAGAAGAGCTTGTACTCACCGCTCTCCCTAATTCACGTCTATCCATAAATCTGCAGCAAGGAACATCTTCAGGGTGGGGACTTCCTTCCTGCTGCGGCGACACATGCGCATCCTCCTCCCCGCGCACATCCTAGGGAAGACCAATCGTCCCCTCCACCCGCCACCTCTCCATCCTCCTTACCTCAGCCCCTACACCATGGTGGAGGCCGGTCGAGGGTTAGCTATTACCTCTCCGACTCTCCGATGGCCGTGGATGGGGGAGGACATGGATGTGTCGCATCTTGATGAGGCTGGATGGATGAGGCGCAACACGGAAGGTGCAGGTCATGCTCGCGGCGGCGGATCAGGTGGAAGAGGAAACGAGAGAGAGGCGGCGGGTCATGTGGGAGATGAAACGAGAGAAGGTCACGTTAGGAAGGAGAGATAATTAAAGCAGAGGTGATTGAGTCAATAACGACCACACTCATGAGATTTTTAAGCCACGAGTAGTTCGGTGGCTGTTACGAGTATATTTGGTAGCCTGATTTTATCATGCGGGGTTTGCTTTAGTTCTTTTAACGACCAATAGTTTTTTTCCATCATCGTTAATAATTGTTTCTCTAGTAGTGACCTCAGTCTCCCGAGGCCAACGACTCCACCAACTCCCCCGCCCTTGTTGAGCACCCGGTCTACTTTGTCAGCACCGTGCTGCGAGATGCAACAGCGCGATACCCCATGCCTCAGAAGCTCTTGCTCGTGCTCCTGGTGGCCTCGCACAAGCTGTGCCACTATTTCCAGGGTCACCCAATCAAAGTCGTCTAGGCTTTCCCGCTGGAGAGGGTGCTCAAGAGTCCCAACGCTGCTGGGCGAGTTGCTGAATGGAACATCGAGCTGCAAGCATTTGACTTGGAGTTCAGCACGACCAGGGTCATTAAGGGGGCTGCGCTCGCAGATTTTGTGGCAAAATGGACCGACGCCCCGGAGACCGACAAAGGCGAGAGCCAATCCCTCTCACTAGGGAGTGAAGTGCCAGACGGCTGGGTCATGTACTTCAACATCGTGTTCTCACGCCAGGGCGCGGGGGCTGGTGCAGTGCTTATTTCGCCCACCTAGGACAAGCTCTACTACGACATGCAGCTCTGCTTCCAGTAGGGTGAGAAGGTCTCCAACAATATTGCTGAGTATGAGGGGTTGATCGCTGGCATCAAGGCAGCGGTGGCCTTAGGATTGAAGTGCCTCACCATCAAGGGGGACTCTCAGCTCCTCGTCAACTTCTCCAACAAGGTGTACGAGCCAAGGGACGAGCACTTGGAGGCGTACCTCGTGGAGGTACGCAAAATGGAGAAGCAGTTCCTGGGACTGGAGTTGCAGCATGTGCCCTACGACACAAACATGGAGGCCGACGAGATCGCCAAGAGGGCATCCAACCATCAGTCCCAAGAACCAGGAGTCTTCGAGGAGCGTCTCTTCAAGCCCTCAGCAGCCCCACCAACCGCTAAGCCCACGCCACCTCGGGAGGAGCTTCCCTAGCCACCATCTTCAGGAGCCCCCGCCTGCGGCCCGACCTCGGGAGTGTGTGTGCTCTTGGGGCTCGAGTCTTAGGAGGGGTGCTGGACCAGGGAATTCAATGAGTACCTGATGCAGGGGACACTGCCAGAGAAGGAGGAGGATGCGGAGTGTGTGGCCCAGCAGGCCACTGTGTACTGTATCCAGGACGGTGAGTTGTACAGGAGACGCCCGAATGACGTTTCCCCGTGTTGCATCTCTAGGGAGCAGGGGACAGAGCTGCTTGCCGACATACACGGCCGGGACTTCGGGCACCACTCCTCGTCACGAACCCTCGTCGGCAAGGTGTTTCGTAGCGGATTCTACTGGCCCACGGCACTCAACGACGTGCCCAAGCTGGTGAAGTCCTGCGAGGCCTACCAATTCCACGCCAAGCAGATCCATCAGCCAGCTCAGGGCCTCCAGACCATCCCGATCTCGTGGCCATTTTTGGTCTGGGGGCTTGGTATCTTAGGCCCATTCCCTCGAGCACCAGGGGGCTACCGCTACCTCTACATCGCCATCGACAAGCTCACCAAATGGGCAAAAGTGGAGGCAGTCCGCACCATCCCAGCTGGGTCAGTGGTCAAGTTCATCAAGGGCCTTGTAAGCCTCTTTGGAATCCCCAACCGCATCATCACCGACAATGGCTCACAGTTCACTAGCAATCTCTTCAAAACATATTGTGCTAACCTTGGAACGCAGATCTGCTACGCTTCCGTGGCACACCCCAAGAGCAATGGCCAAGCCGAGCGCGCCAACACGGAAGTCTTGAGGGGCCTCAAGACCAGGACCTTCAAGAAGAAGCCCGAGGCCTGCGGCAGGGCTGGCATGACGAGCTCCAGTCCGTGCTTTGGTCCATCTACACCACTGCCACCAAGCCTACAGGCGAGACACCGTTCTTCCTCGTCTACGGAGTGGAAGCGGTTCTCCCACACGAGGTCAGGCATCGCTCCGCGCGAGTCCTGGCATTTGATGAAACGCAGCAGGACACCATGCGGGGGATGGATCTCGTGCTGGGAGAGGAACGCCGCCGTGAAGCCTCGCTCTGAGCTGCGAGGTACCAGCAGGCGCTGCGGTGGTACCACTGCCGCAGCATCCGCTCCAGGATGCTCGAGGTGAGTGATCTTGTCCTGAGGCGGGTGCTCTCTAGGGAAGGGCTACACAAGCTCTCACCCATGTGGGAGGGCCCGTTTTTCGGGTCACCCATGTCTCTAGGCCTGGCGCCGCGCGCCTGGATACGCAGGACGGGATATCCATCCAGAACACCTGGAACATCCAGCACCTCCGGAAGTTCTACCCATGAAGAAAGGCCCAACGCCTGTGAAGAAGGCCCAGTGCCTGTGAAGGTCTCCACTCCTGACACTCTCACGTAATAATGAGTGGGGCTGTACAAGCCCCGGAGTCTCAGGAGAGCCGCCCTCGGGCCTCTGGGGCTCCCTCCCACGTCCTAGTGGCAGCACTTAGCTCTGCGCTGGTGAGAAGACAAGAAGACTAGACTAGGTGCCGGACACGGCTTTTTCATTTGCTTTCCGTAGTTGGTTGCTCTTGTTTAATCGAAATTTGCCTTCTGATGTTGACTTGCCGATTCGATTCTATTGCCTTGAGCCTCCTTTTTCCTTCCTCGGTTCCTCGTTTTGGCCCATACTCTCCCTTGCATGCCTCGCGAGGGGGCTGAATGGGCGCCCTCATGAGCGTTTTCCCTGTTCTTCGCAAGGCACCCTCACTCGAGCTCGCAAACTAACGCACCTCTCTCAAGTCCGTACCCCTCGGGTACCGCAATGCAGAGCGCCGGGCCATGGCCGGCTGCGCCTACAACCAGGACTCGGCGAATAAGAATTTCCTAACGAATTTTTGCAGTCCCCAGATGCCTCCCGAGCCACGGAAGCCTCGTGAGGCACGTAGCTACTACTTCAAGCGCGTTAAGCTAAGTTATTCCTACATACCTATATAAAATATTGATATTGCTACACAACTCAGGAACAATAAGCATAGGATAACAACTGCGAAATCATAGTCTGTTGCACACCCCCACGGGGCTCCATACTTGTCTCTCTCTCAATATAGGAAGGAAAGGAAGGACGAAACAAAAGCAACACTTGCACCCGCAGCAACTCGCGAGGACGGGCCCATGGCGCTTTGCCGGGCTCAGCCAGATCCCTCCTCGTGCTTCACTAAGGCACGGCGACGAGACGACCTGCTGCCGCCCTCGAGGCGGGCGCGCCGGCGAGGAGGCTGGTCATAGCCGCCGCTGCTAGGGCCATCACCGGAGGAGGAGCCGCCGTAGCTAGACGAACTGCGATGGGCACCAAGGGCGAGCTCGCCCTCATCCTCGTCACGGTCTTCGCCAAGGCCAAGCACCTCATCGTCGTCGTTGACCTCGGGGCAGCACTCGGCGTGGCGACCATCTTCCCCAAACACCCTCACGAAGAGGGTTGCGTCGCCGTCGTACTTGAAGTGGAGGGTGCACTGCCTGCCTAGACTGTGGGCGCGGGCGAACGTCTGCCAACCGTGGGCCAAGGCCACATTCCCCGCGGTGGAGGTCTCCATTGCAACCCACGAAGGCCTACTGCAGTAGCCGTCCGCCTGCAGCCAGAGCCCGCCTGGACCCTTGGCTGGCAGCTCGTCAGCAAAGAAGCACGGAAGCTGAAGCCAGGGGCCGGCTGGGTTCTCTGACCACACGACGAACTCCGGCAATGCTTCCGACGAGTGGAAGCGCGGTTGTGGAGGCCGCGCAACCACTGCGCGCCTCCCTCCATCGACAGGGCTGCCCCGACGCGGGAGAGCCCCACCGTGCAAAGAGGTAATGCCGCGGCCGCGGGCGGCCACAGCGGGGGCCGTGGTATGCTTGCGGGGACGGCCGCGCCCCCGCTTGGGCGGCGGGGAGCCGGGCTCCTCTCGGTGAGCCTTCCCCTTCTCCACGTCCGAGAACCTCTTTCCAGGCGCCATGAATGTACCTACTGGCAATGGAGCAAGGAAGAAGAAGCGAGCGGGCAGGAAGGGATGAGCGACGGGGGCTCTACCCCCCTCCTCATTTATAGCAATAGAATGCCAACCGGCGACCCCAACGATCATAGGTAATGATTATTTTTCTCTGCATGCAGCAGGGACTCGTCGAGTCAGGCAGTTGCCGAGGCAGCGTGGGGAAGCAGAGACGCCCACGTCCAATCAATCGCCACGCGTCGACCAAGGCCGCAGGCTGTTGGGGCCCACGGCGCTCCGTACTTGTCCTTTGGCTTCGCCTCGAAGCCAAGCCCGAGCGCGCCTTGGGCCCGGGGGCTACTGTCGGCATTCTAGGAACGGGGGTCCCCAGACATGCCTCCCTGCAGCCCACGATGTGGCTCCACCAGCGGGCCCGTATGGCCCATCTTCACCAGCAAGAACTCAAGACCCTCGCGAGGGGCTGAGCCTTGCGAGGAGGACGACACAAGACCTCCTCAGGAGCGGCCTCACCAGGCTTTCTCGCGAGGAGCGGAGAGATCAAGGGAAGGCGAACCTCACGAGGTTCCAATGACGCAAGCAATGACGACCGCAAGGAGGCGGGCGCCCGTGCGCGTAGTGTCCTTGTTTCCCCTTTGGTGCTAAAGAGGCAAGCACAAGCGCGGAGTCCCGAGGCATTAGGAAAAGGTTTCCTTATCGGTGCAACGAGACCAAGACCAGCGGGACGACAGGACGGAGTTCACCGTGGAGCCCAAGACGGCGTCACCACCAGAGCCTTTGGCAGGCAAAGACCGCTTTTGTCAGGATAAGCTGTACTAGTTGTTCCCCTTCAAATTTGGCTATTGTGGGATCCCTTCCCGCTCAATATTTGGGAAGAGGACCCGGGCCTCTATAAATAGGACTAGCCACCACCATAGGAAGGGGGACACATGAGAGCGGGGACGAAACTCCTCTCCAGCTCACCAGCACAAGAACACCTCACCTCAGGAGGTTGTTCTTCCCCTTGTACTATTCATCCCCAGCCCAAGAGGCAATCCACCACACCACACTCGAGTAGGGTATTACACCGCATCGGTGGCCCGAACCAGTATAAATTTGTGTCTCTATTTTCTCTGGGTTCGGCGAGTTAGTCCGCTAGATCGTGGAGTGCGAGAGCTTGGGAGAGGAGAGATCTTCGTGCGCACCCCAGAGTTCGAACCATGAGGGTTTTGCCAGAACCCGTGATCCGACATCCTGCATCGAGTTGCATATGTCAACAACTGATCCGGTATCATATACCCAAGAGCTACTAGAAACATCAGCAAGATAAATGTCTATAACATATACAACAAGTGTACCTAAAGAAGAAGTCATACTTCTAGTCTTCTTGCCCTTCTCGGCAAGCCACTTGCTGCAGTTCCTTTTCCAGTGACCGGGTTCCTTGCAATGAAATCAAATACTCCCCGAAGATGTCCCTGACTTAGGTGCAGCGGCTACAGTTGGAGTTGCCTCCTTCTCCTTGCCCTTTGCCTTAGCCTTTTTCTTGGACCAGCTCTTCTCGAACTTAGCCGAGTTCTGCACCATCAACACTTGACGATGCGTCCCTTTCTTGATATCCTGCTCTGCCGCTTTGAGCATCCCATGCAATTCAGTGAGCTTCTTTTCCATCCCATGCATATGGTAATTCGAGATGAACGGCCCATAGCTATTCGGAAGAGAACGCAGAATTGTATCTGTGGACAACTCGTCCCCAAGTGGGAAGCCCAACTGATCCAGAGCTTGCATGTACTCGATCATCTTGATCACATGTGGGCTCAGTGGTTCACCCTCTTTCAGCTTACAATCCATCAATGATCGCCAGATGTTAAACCTTTCGGTCCTAGCCTGTATTTGAAACATGCTCTTGAGGTTCTCGATCATATCGAAAGCCTCAATATTCTGGAACTGCTGCTGCAGATCGGGCTCCATAGAAGCCAGCATGAGACAGCTGATCTCGTTTGATTCATCAATGAGTTGCTGGTAGGCATTTCTGGTTGTGGCATTAGCATTATCGGCAGGTTCTTCTGGAAGTGGATTCTCTAGAACTTGTTCCTTTTTCTCATGCCTAACAACAATTCTTAGGTAAATACCATGTGGTAAAGTTTGTTCCATTCAATTTATCTTTTTCCATGATTGATTTCAACGCAAAAGGGGTAACTTGATCAGGTGGTGCCATTGATCTACAACAGAAATATGCAAAAACACTAAGACATGTATTCATGAAGAGTAATTCATTTTAAACATTTTATACTCCCACTAAAATCAACATCCCTCGGTTGATACTTAGTGATTCAAGATCCAAGATCAACATGTCAACTAGTGAGCTTTTGCATCACCGCTAGAGGACAAGATCACCCGATAAACAACTCTTGCTAATATTATCTCTATACGACTCTTGTTGTTGGGGACATCTCATGCCGCGCCAACTCCTATGCCTCGTGGCCCAAAACTATTTTGATATCCATGACAAGTCAACCAATGCTTCGTGTGTAAGTTTCTGACACAAACCCATCACTTCAAGGAGATCTAGTGGCACCCTAATTTTATAGGCCCGCCACTAAATATATTGACATGTGAAGGTGCAACAATTGGGGAGGCATTTATACTTGACATTCTTTGAGGGATCACCCTACCCTAAACATATACCATCCAAAAGAAGGGTGCATGAAAGGGATAAACTTTCACAGGCAGTTTATATATGTGTGATATGGTATAGCCCCTTTTCACAGCGCATGGTGATATCCATCTCCACGTGCGCGGTCTACCCATGGCGATCTCCATCTCCATGCATGGTTGTCCTTGTGGTGATTTCTGTCTCCATGCCATGGTGTCAACTGCCAAGTGTTACATAAGATACTATGCTATTACAAACTAATAGCTACTGAAAGTAAAATTACATTACATGGCTTCTCATGTTGACACACAGGTCATTAATACAATAATGGGACAACCATATGGCTCCTGCCGGTTGCCGCACTCATGACTCGCAGGTCATGAAACAATAATGTACAAACAACATTCATGAGCAATACCAAATCACAGTCATTCCCTGCAAAAACGAGTCAGACGTTCTACCGCCGAATATAAAACCTCCTGAAACTCTATTTTCCAAGCGGATTTTGGCCTAGCCAGGAGTGCCAAAATCCCCTTCCAAAGCTTTGCCGCTAAGCCAATTTTTCATTAGCTTCAGTTTGATAGGTCATGGAGCAAAATCGGAGTTCGTATGCATACGTTACAACCGTTTTATCGAGACCGCTCCAACAGATTTCAGCACTGCGGAAATCACATTTCCACAGTGTTGATCTATGTTTCGATTCGATCAATCTCATTGATCTTCGTGTGCTGCATGCGGATTTACGTTCCACTGTCTACCCCAATGGTGGAAAACCGACCCGTAGGGGTAACTCATGTCACGACCTCTGCGTCACGATCAGGGAAACAAGATCCCGAATCAATACTGACGTGCGCGGCCGATCTCATCGACCCGCACATGAACTGATCTACATATCTCATATGCATATCATCAAATCTATCACCACACAGCGGAGGCTCTGATACCACCATTGGAACACGCGATATGCTACGCTAGTGCCAAATAAATTTTTTCTACCGCGCACCCAAGATCATGCTACTGGAAATAGATTACGAGATCGGGTTTACCACTAGATGCGCAGTCACCGCAACGGAAGTAGAGTTAGTGATGTGTGTAGTCGATCTCTCAGCCCGTCTCCTCCTCGCGTTGCCGATCTCCCACGAACAGCGAAGACCCGTGAACGGTGATCTCCCACGAACGGCACCTCGCGGTTCCCTCGAACGGTTCGTCCAAGCACTGCAGATGCGATGCCTCCAAGGTATCTACACATGCGCGCGGGGGCGGGGGGGGGGGGGGGGGCAGCGTCGAGCGGCAGACTGCTAAGTCCGGTCGCGCGACATGGTGATACGTCTCCAACGTATCTATAGTTTATGAAGTATTCATGCTATTATATTATCTGTTTTGGACGTTTACGGGCTTTACTAAACACTTGTACATTATTTTTGGGACTAACCTATTAACCGGAGGCCCATCCCAAATTGTTGTTTTCTTGCCTATTTCAGCGTTTCGAAGAAAAGGAATATCAAACAAAGTCCAAACGGAATGAAACCCCCCTGGGCGCGCCCCCCACCCTCGTGGGCCCCTCGTGGCTCCCCTGACCGACTTCTTTCGCCTATATATGTCCATATACTCTAAAAACATTGGAGAACACAATAGATCGAGAGTTCCGCTGCCGCAAGCCTCTATAGCCACCAAAAACTAATCGGGACCCTGTTCCGGCACCCTGCTGGAGGGGGGATCCATCACCGGTGGCCATCTTCATCATCCCAGCACTCTCCATGATGAGGAGGGAGTAGTTCACCCTCGGGGTTGAGGGTATGTACATGTAGCTATGTATTTGATCTCTCTCTCTCTCTCTCGTGTTCTTGAGATGGTACGATATTGATGTATCACGAGCTTTGCTATTGTAGTTGGATCTTATGATGTTTCTCCCCCTCTACTCTCTTGTAATGGATTGAGTTTTCCCTTTGAAGTTATCTTATCAGATTGAGTCTTTAAGGATTTGAGAACACTTGATGTATGTCTTGCATGTGCTTATCTGTGGTGACAATGGGATATTCATGTGATCCACTTGATGTATGTTTTGGTGATCAACTTGCGGGTTCCGTTTGTGAACTTATGCATAGGGTTTGGCACATGTTTTCGTCTTGACTCTTCGGTAGAAACTTTGGGGCACTCTTTGAAGTTCTTTGTGTTGGTTGAATAGATGAATCTGAGATTGTGTGATGCATATCGTATAATCATACCCACGGATACTTGAGGTGACATTGGAGTATCTAGGTGACATTAGGGTTTTGGTTGATTTGTGTCTTAAGGTGTTATTCTAGTACGAACTCTATGATAGATTGAACGGAAAGAATAGCTTTGTGTTATTTTACTACGGACTCTTGAATAGATCGATCAGAAATAATAACTTTGAGGTGGTTTCGTACCCTACAATAATGTCTTCGTTTGTTCTCCGCTATTAGTGACTTTTGAGTGACTCTTTGTTGCATGTTGAGGGATAGATATATGATCCAATTATGTTATTATTGCTGAGAGAACTTGCACTAGTGAAAGTATGAACGTTAGGCCTTGTTTCAACGCATTGCAATACTGTTTACGCTCACTTTTATCGCTTCTTACCTTGCTGTTTTTATATTTTCAGATTACAAAAACCTATATGTACCATCCATATTGCACTTGTATCACCATCTCTTCGCCGAACTAGTGCACCTATACAATTTACCATTGTATTGGGTGTGTTGGGGACACAAGAGACTCTTTGTGATTTGGTTGCAGGGTAGCTTGAGAGAGACCATCTTCATCCTACGCCTCCCACGGATTGATAAACCTTAGGTCATCCACTTGAGGGAAATTTGCTACTGTCCTACAAACCTCTGCACTTGGAGGCCCAACAACGTCTATAAGAAGAAGGTTGTGTAGTAGACATCACATGGGCATGGGGAGATGTGGTGGCTAACCAGGGTTCAAAAGATTAACCCTGAGTGGTGCGCCCACTCCCCTTTATATAGACCTCCGAGGTGTGCTCAACACTTGAGCCCACTAGGAGTCCGCATCCATTTTCCTCTCGGAGCCAATCCGAATGGGCTGCAGCCCCTTAAGTATGCGACCCTATAGGTTCACGTACGCATGGACACGACCAAGTCAATAGTTGGTAGCGGCTCCTACCAATATTTGTGCGTAAAGTCGTTTGACGAACCTCGACAATGTGTCATATGCAACATTCCTTTTGCCTCACAATATTTGTTGTCGATCTCAAGGCGAGTACTTGTCACCCTTGTGATAGCTCGACCTCTCTTCTCGAAACCGTGATACAGATTCTCGAACTAGGTTGACACTTAACCCAAGTCGCATGGCCATGCTTTCTGAATCTGGTCACTCGAGAGGGCCCAGAGAATATCTCTCCAAATAGGAGGGGCAAATCCCATCTTGGTCAACCATGTGTTGCGGCATGTCTCACGATTCACCCGAAAGCTACCTTTTTAACTACCCAGTTACAGAGTAGCGTTTGATAGACCCTAAGTGAGTCGATCCTCATCCCGAGAACATGTGAGGACCTCAAGTCTAGGACATGGCATAGACATTGTACTTGAGACTAACAGATGGCAATCTCTCGCTGCGTCTCAAAGTGGGTCTGTCCGACTCGGTGATCTCCATCCCCGAGTCCATACTATCGATTTAGCATCTCCATGCACATGACTTGTGAAACATAGTCATCAACTGAGTCGTATACTAGTCAAGGATATGTGTCCGCATAACCTTATCAACTAGGGACCATTAGAACAATCATCATACAATACATAGTTCCACAAACAAGTCACATACTTATTGATACATATCATTGATGATGTTCAAGGACAATACAAAGGACTCATGAATACATATGGAAATATCATCATCACATGATTGCCTCTAGGGCATATCTCCAACAAGACTTGAATCATTTCTGATTTTCATATTTTCTGCCACTGGATGATTGTCATCATGGTCAGGGATCTTGGGCTTTAGCTTTCTGAGCACTTGGGCTTCCTCATCTTCTTCAATCTCAGGCACAGGGGCCTTGTTCTTTTCAGCAGCTGGAATGTTCCTAGTGCTTCTCTTTGGTGCTGACTTAGAAGTTTGAGCTTGCTTTGGGGCTTGAGATGAAGGCTTTGGTGCTGCCTTGGGCTTTGAAGGGGCTGCCCCAGACCTTATTGCATCACCCATAAGTTTTTGAGATTTGGGAGGGGGTGCAACATCTTCTTCTTTAGCTTCATCATCACTTCTTCTCATAGAAGGATGTCCAAGAATTTTGGCAGTGGTGGTTCTGACCTTCTTACTCTTCTTCCCATCTCCAACTGCCTCATAATCATTAGTTTGTTCCATAGTGAACTTCATTGTTTCTCCTGTTGCAACTTTCCTTGGCTTGGATGTTGGGACTCTCTTGGCAGGAACTTTTCTATTCAAACTAGGATTTGTTGAAGCAGTTGTGCCAAATTCCTTCTTATCAACTTTCTTCCTTGAGGTGGCCTCATCCTCAACAGCAACATAGCAATACAAAAAAAGACGCATCCGTGACATTTTGGGCCGAACGAATTTTTTTTCTGTCATACATATGACACTTCTATGACGATAATTGTGACAAAACCCGGTATCATCATAGATGTGGTGGGCTCCTACTTCTATGACAAAAAATCATGACAGAAAATGGTCTTTTCATCCTGGGCGGGCCGGAGACGCAGCTGCATGACATTCTTTGGGCCGTCCATGACGGAAAAAACCATGGTAGAAGCGAGGGGGAGGAAAATTTTGGGGAGTTCCCGGTTACGGTGGGAGGTCGGGGGCCGAGCGATGCGCGTTTCTCTCGTACACGTACGCGCGTGTGTGCGAGGCGTTGGCTCTAACTGAACCCGAGCGAGGCGTTGGGCTCTAACTGAACCCGAGCGATTGCACTGCAGGCTACGCGTTACTGAACCCGAGCGATCGATCGATTGCTGTTAACTGAACATGATTGAGCGATTCCTTCGCTACTGCTGCTAACTGAAGCCGATCGATGGTGCCTCTGGGATGAACAGTGAGCATTGCGGGGGGGGGGGGGCTCTGGATGAACAGGACCCCGTGGTGTGGTGGAGGGCTGGATGAACTGTAGACGGTGGAGTGGTGCCCGTGGAGGGGTGGTTGAACAGGACCCCATGGTGTGGAGGGCTGGATGAACAGTAGACGGTGGAGGGGTGGTTGAACAGTAGCCGGTGGAGTACCGCGTGGTGGAGGCTGGATGAACAGGAGCCTGTGGAGGCTGGAGGAGGTCGACGGTAGCCCGTGGAGGCTCGAGGAGGTCGACGGTGGAGATGAATAGTATCCCGTGGAGGCTCGAGGAGGTCGACGGTGGAGATGAATAGTATCCCGTGGAGTCCCGTTTTGTGGTACGCCACACCCCTCCCGATGAACAAGACCCCCGTTTCGACCGTAGGAGGTCTGTTTCATCCGTTTTGCGGTACGCCACACCCTCCCGATCAACAGGACCCCCGTTTCGACCGTAGGAGGTCCGTTTCGTCCGTTTTGCGGTACGCCACACCCCTCCTGATCAACAGGACCCCCGTTTCGATCGTAGGAGGTCCGTTTCGTCCATTTTGCAGTACGCCAGACCCCTCCTGATGAACAGGATCCCGTTTCGAATGTGGCCGGTCGAACAGAAGGCCGTTTCCTCCGTTCCGCGGTAGGCTAGGCCTCGTTTCCATCGCGTGCTCCGTCCAAGCCCTCCTGATGAACATGACCACGCATTCCGTTCCGACCCAGCCGGTTGGCTCCCACGCATTCCATTGCCTCCCGATGAACACGACGCATTCCGTTACCTCCCCATGAACACGACGCATTCCGTTGGCTCCCCATGAACACGACGCATTCCGTTGCCTCCCCATGAACACGACGACGCTGTTTCTCCGTTCTGACCCAGCCATGTACACGAGCCCTGGCCGTACGTATGCGCGAGTAG
The DNA here is from genome assembly GCA_034509565.1 of Triticum monococcum. Lineage (NCBI taxonomy): Eukaryota > Viridiplantae > Streptophyta > Magnoliopsida > Poales > Poaceae > Triticum > Triticum monococcum. The sequence continues at coordinate 706,742,374 of CM067842.1, read as the reverse complement.
GCGTTCGAGACCTCGCTCGTATATACACATACGTGGCCATATTTTCTTTCTTGCACCCTGGCCGCTATACATATGTGTACATGCTATGTGCGCGCCTCTACTACGACACGTGCGCGCCTCTACATTGACTAGTATGTACGTACATGTTCATGACCAGAATGAAAACGCTACGTACGCTTCGACCAGGTGGGTCCCGACTGTCAGGCACTTCCTTGCCTGCGAAGATGTAGCTGGTGGGTCCCAACAGTCAGGGGGCGAATCGTTTTTTTGCACGGACGCACTTCCTTGTGTGCGAAGATGTAGCCGGTGGGTCCCAGCAGTCAGGGGGCGAATCGTTTTTTTGCCCGAACGAACTTCCTTGCGTGCGAAGGTGTAGCTGGTGGTCCCAGTAGTCAGGGGGGCTAATTGTTTTTTTTGCCCGAACGCACTTCCTTGCGTGCGAAGATGAAGCTGGTGGGTCCCAGCAGTCAGGGGGAAACGTTTTTTCCTTGAAATACAGTGGCCCGTCCGGTGGGTCCCAGCTGTCAGGTGGAGGAATCATTATTTTCCGCGTAATGAGGAGGCACTTCCTTGCTGCGGCCGTGGACCCAGCTGTCAGCCTCTCCACGTACAGTCCACGTCCGATGGAAGTCGTTCCTTGACCATGTAGCCCAGGCCGCGCTGAGAGCACCACGGCGGTGGACGACGACGAGGCCAAGGAATGGGACGACGCAGAGCCGGGGAAGACACGGCAGTGGAAGCCCGCGCGGAGAGGAGTACGAGGGTTCACTGGTTTGGCAGCGCTGTGAGGCTACCGTTGCCACAGGGCCTAGCCAGCGGTGGGAATAGTAGGGGGCGGTAAGGCCTCCGCGGAAGCACAGCCGGCCACGGGAGGCAGGAGCATGCGGCACGACAGATGCTGCTTTGGGCGGCTGGATCAAGAAGACCAGAGGTTGAAGAAGCACTACGGCTATTGGATGGACATCATACGGTCACTAGAGCTAGAATCGTTCATATTGACTAAGTTGACAAAGCCCTCCATCCCCATCAACTTAGTTGGCCCATAAGTCATCCTCCCACTATGGTGGGTCCCAGCTAGCAGGGGGGTATTCATTTTTTTGTGCGTAATAAGGAGGCACTTCCTTGCGTGCGAAGAGATAGCTGGTGGGTCCGACATGTCAGCGGGGGGAACGTTTTTTTTGCGAAATACAGAGGCCCTTCCGGTGGGTCCCAGCTGTCAGGTGGAGGAATCATTATTTTGTGCGTACAGTCCACGGCCGATGGATGTCGTTCGTTGACCACGTTGACCAGACCGCGCCGAGAGCACCATGGCGGTGGACAACGGTGAGGCCTAGGAAGGGAATGACACGGAGCCGGGGAAGACTCGGCAATGGTTGCCCACGCGGTGGGTAGTACGAGGGTTTACTGGTCTGGCTGCCGTCGCCGGAAAATAACAAGAGGTGTGGGTGAGTAGAGGAATGGCCTGGCCAACAATGAAGTAGGGTGGGGCGGTGTGGCCTGTGCAGTAGCACAGCCGGCCACGGGAGGCGGGAGCTGGCAGTCCCACCCGAGCTGGTTTGGGCGGCTGTAGCAAGAAGATCAGATATTGAAGAAGCAGCACGGTCGTTGGATTAACATCCAACGGTCACTGCTGCTAGAATCATTTGTGGACTAAGTTGACAAAGCCAAAGTACACGTCAACCTAGTAGACCCACAAGTCAGCCTCCAAATCTGTCCCAAACAGCATACAACCCGAAATTTCTAGCCAGATTCAAATTAATTTTATATCTAAATATACCTTAATTTAAATTCAATGAAATTTTACCCGCACAAAAACAATGAAATTTAAAATATCAAAATCCGAAAGAAAACAGTATTTTGGAACTAATTAATTGCCTGTTTGTTGTATTTTTTTTCATTTTACAGCCCATTTATTATTACTTATAGCCCATTTCTTATTACTTATAGCCCATTTTCTGGGCAAAAATGCATCCCTCCTCGGCATGAAAGATTTCCGGCCCAGCAGGGCGTAGAAAAGCAAGTAGGCCTACGTTGGTTATTCTGCAAAAAACAAAATAGTTGGCTAGCCATTTTCAGAAAGGAAAAAAACAAACTGGGCTGGTCATGTACTAAACATATGAAATAAAAGCCTGGGCTAGACGGGCCATATGTCCCGCACAACCCAGTTGATACCCTTCTCCTTCCCGAAAAAACAAAATTAGCGCGATGCTGGGTCCCTACTGTCATCCTCACCATGTACAGTCATCTCCTTATTCCTCTCGGTTGTTGACCATGTTGACAACACCGAAGGGCGGCGCCGCAGCGAGCGAACCTAGGCGGAGGACGATGGTGAGGCCTCGGACGGGAACGAATAGGAGCCGGAGAAGATCACAGCCAGCCGTGGGAGGCGGGAGCAGGCGGTCCCGCCGGCGCTGGTTTGGCGTTGGCGGCTCGAGGAAGAAGAGACTGAATAAACGCGACAGACGTTGAATGTCAATCCAACAGTCAAGGTTGGCAGAATCCTTTGTTGACTAAGCGGACACCAAGTAGCATACTTTTTTATATATAGGAAGAAAACTGCGAGGAAAATGTGTTCTTCTGTCGTGCTCCTCACAGGGAAAGTTCGCCACATAAGTGACTAGCACCCTTGGTTTTCAAATGAGAGGTCTTGGGTTCGAGTCCCAGGAACTCTCAGTTTTGTCCTCCTTCCTTCCTCGCAAAAAAAGGGAAAGAAAATCAAAGACTTGGGAAGGCATACAGAACAAGCTAGTGTACCAGTAAAGAGACGTTGTCGAGTTTTAGAAAAAAGAATGATGTGCTCCTGTAGCTGGTTCGAATCCAAACCTAGACTATGACTATATATGGTGCTATTCTACTCTGCAAGTAATGAAACTGACATATCCAACGTTTGCTTCTCCTCTTCTCTACTTACTCTGCCTAGCATCAGAACCTCTGGCCGCAGCAACCATATCCCCTGGCTGCTCGCCCACCTGCTCTTCAGCAGGCAACAACCAGATATGCGCCAAGTCGCCACCCATACCATCGCCTGTGGGTCTCACCACACCCCCGCCGGCACGCGCACCGCAGCCGATTGCTCATCGCAACCCGCTTCCATTGGTGTGGTGTCACTGCTGCAAATCACGCAGAGTCATCCGTCGCGTCTCAACCACAATCCGCAACCCTTGCCGAGTCTTCTACAAATGCTCGAATCATGGGGTAATAATATGTTTAAGTGTTGTTCTGCTGTTTTCAGTTGCTAATTTTTTTAATAGTTTGGTTGATGATCTTCCAATTTGATTCGTGCAGAAAAGGGAAGATTTGTGTGAGATGTATTTCTCGGAAGTTGCTGATGTGGGGGAATGCAACTACGCTGATTATTTGGTTAGCCGAGGAATCCCAATACCAATAGGTTGGGGTGTTGGACAAGTAACTGAAGGAACAACACAAGAGGAAGATGCAGAGCAGAAGGTTAAAGATGCAGTTCCTCTGATCATGGCCAAGCAACAGCTGCTGAACAGCCTTGACAGCAATGAGGAGATGAAAGAGCTTGTGAAGATAATGGGCAAAATTGATGTGCTCTGTAGGATGATTGTCTCTTTATTTGCAGTGTAGGTAGCACTCGTGATGTATTCAGTGGCTACGACATGAGCACTTTGCTGAAACTAGTAATGAATGAAACCTGTGTAGCAGGCTGGCGTAGTGTTGTGAACATCTAATGATTTCTATTAACGGAAATTAGGGGGTATCCCCTTTTGCTCATATAAATAAATAAATAGCAGAGGCCCTGTCGGGTCAGCTTTGTTCTTATTCGAAGACGTCGAGCAAATTGCATTCCAACAGCAAACTATGTCATCAAATTCAAGTTTCACAGCCAAATATGAGTACAACTAAACAACAATGTCATCATGTTTTAGTTGTCATACAATCACCAAACACAAATCAGCATACATAACAAGTGATGTTCTCACAACAAAATACTAAACAACATGTTCATCAGGTTTCAGTTGTCATTGCAAACACAATTTCACATAGTAGATAAAAAAACATCTTCTGACAGGCAAATATGACAAAAGCAATGTAATCATCATCCGCAGTAGCAGCCCTTGTTCAAGAATTCATCCGATTAACCAGTTAACTTGCCGATTAATCCCTACTCAAAGGGTCCCCGAGTTGCCGATTACCCAATAAATCATCCAATTAATTTATTAAATGGCCGATTAACTTGTCGATTAGCCTATTAATCCCCTACTCACCAGCCCACCGAGCAGCTACCAGTTAACAATTTCCTCAACAATGGTAGCAGCATCAACATCTTCGCCATGTGTATCAGTCTGAATCGTAATTCCCCACAGTGTCATCTTCTTCTTCGTCCTCAACATCCTCGAACGTTCGCTTCTTCTTGATCAACTCTTGTATGTCCATAGCACAACATGCAATCTTTTCGCCGGCGTCATTGATGTGATGGTTCTCAAAGATAGGAACATCTGTGTTATCTTGTACATCAGGAGCACTGTAAGAATCATCTTGTTGTGCAACTTCATTAAACGAATTCCTCTGCTCAAACCTTTGCAATAGTCTCCAGTCATCGCTAAGTGCAAATGTGTCTTCCAAGAAATTATCTGTGTTGCTTGATTTGCCAAAATAAAAGGCTCGTTGTTCTGGTACGCCGCCTTGACATTGATGGATTTGAAATAATCATCAGCTCTTGGTTTTGCGATCCTGGAAAACAGGTTATACCAACGATAGCGCAACAGAACCACACACCGATGATCCTCAAAACTGGAGATATACTACAACTGAACAATGTCTGTTATGTTAGCATACATTTCAGTTGTCTCTTTGTCATACGTATCCGTGCTCATGATGGCACTGTTTGTGTCTTCCTGCCTTCGTCTCGTGCAAGGGTGTTCTAGGGCACATCTCCAACAACGCAAGATTCATAATGTCTTACCCGAGTATCAGGACCCATTGCTAGTGAGTAAAGGTCATCATCAACCACCTGCCCATCCTCCCGCATCTTCTTAACCTATGGTTAGAAAATAGACAAGCTGATCATCTTATGTAGTCAATATATTAAAAAAACTGATAGTGCACTTCAAAAGCTTACATGGTTCTTGAACCATTTCACAAATACAGCCATAACCAGTTTGTCAATGTTTCTTGGATTTTGCGGCAGTAAATCCTCTTTGTAGATGCTGCACAACATAGTGATCGCGTCAAACATCTAAATATATAAGAATGTGCTGCAAGTTTAGTAGATTACGATGTATAAGCTGCAGTACTGCACTTACTTGATATAAGGTAGTATCTCAGGAAATTTATTCAACACATACCAAACCATTTTGTCCAAATCTTTAGGTTTGTCCTCTTGTCGACTCTTCCCTGTAACTCGAACAGAATAGTCGAAAACATTGAGCCCGGGATTGTCTTCACCCACCTCTTTGCTAAGCTGATCAGCTATTTCAATGTATTTTGAGCAGAATGTCAACGCTTCTGTAGCAATGTAGGCCTCTGCAATGGAACCCTCGGGTCTAGCTGTGTTCCTAACATAGCCCTTGAAAGTGCCTAGCCGCCTTTCAATAGGGTACATCTAGCCATACTGTACTGGACCTCTAAGTAGTGCCTCATCAGGTAGATGAACAGCCAAATGCACCATCACATCAAAGAAGGCTGGACGATATATCTTCTCAAGGTCGCATAGGATAGATGGTATCTTGTCTCTAAGACGCTCCAAAGCATCTATCCTGATATTCCTACTGCAGAGTTCCCTGAAGAATTGTCCCAACTCTGCAACTACTCTGTATAAGTCAGGGCGGCCCAATCCTCTAAGGATAACATGTAAAACCCTTTGATGTAGGACGGGGCAGTCATGAGTTTTCAACCCTTGTACCTTGTTTCCATCTGCACTGACTCTTCTTTCAGGGTTGGAAGGAAATCCATGTGGGAATCTCACACATGATAGGACCTCGCAGAATTCTTTTCTTTTTACCTTGTCCAAGACGTACACACCTGGTGCCATATCCCGTGGTTTACCTTCATCTTGCACCTGCAAATCCTTTCTGATACCCAAGTGTGTCAAATCAATCCTAGATTTTAAGGTATCTTTCGTCTTGCCTTCAATATTAAGAAGTGTGCTGATAATGCTGTCACATATATTTTTCTCGATGTGCATCACATCAAGATTATGCCGTAGATCTAAATCTTTCCCATACTCCAAGTCCCACAAAGTGGACCTACAGGTAAACAATAATCTCTCTTCTACCCTACCATGCTTCCTTTTCCCGCTACCATTACCAGGATGGTTTCCTAGTGTAATATGCCTGACCTTCTCTAATTCCACTTGCAACTCATCGGCGGTGAGCCTCTTTGGCGCATCACGGTTTTCATGCCTTGCATTGAACACATGTCTTTGGTATTTTCTAGGATGCGGCTTGTCCTTGGCAAGGAAACGGCGGTGTCCAATGTAACATATCTTGCTAAGTCTTGTGTATGACAGCGAAATCCTGTCACAGCGAACACATGCATTGTAACCATGTGTCGTCCGCCCTGACATAGTGCCCAAAGCCGGATAATCATGGATGCACCAGATCATAACAGCACGCAGAAAGAAATCAGCTGGTGGGCTGCTATATAGGTCTCAAGTGAGAACACCCTTCCATAGCTGTTGAAGTTCCTCCGCAAGAGGCTCCATGAACAAATCAAAATCCTTTCCAGGACTTTTTGGACCTGGGATGAGCAAGGCCATCATGTAGTTTGATTCTTTGGTGCAGACATTTGGAGGCATGTTGTAAGGGATAACAAGAACTTGCCACATGCTATATGTGGCGTCTGGTGGCCAAATGGGTTAAATCCATCTGAAGCTAAGCCAAGTCTAATGTTTCTCGGGTCAGCAGCAAACTCTTTGTGTTTATCATTGAAGCTTTTCCACTCACTACCATGAGATGGATGGCTCATTACATTCTGATCTCTGTACTCCTGGTTCCTAGAATGCCACAGTACATCCTCTCTTGTTTCAGCATCATGAAACAACCTCTGCAATCTTGGTGTAATTTGAAAATGTCTCAGAACATTATGATGAATCCTCTTCACAGCATTGCCATCTTTCCATCTTGATGATTTGCATTTCGGGCATTCACTTAAGTTGGCATAATCCTTCCGGAACATAACTCAATTATTCTTACAAACATGGATCATATCATATCCAATTCCAACTGCACGAAGGAAATTCTTCATTTTACTGTAGGTGTGTGCCAGCTTAGACACATCTGGGAAAGATATGCGAAAAGCAGCCAACATCGCATCGAATGATTTGTTGGTCATCCGCTCAGATGTCTTCACCTGAAGAAAGGTGACCATAGCTGAGAATACTGACAGCTTATTTCCTGGGTTGACAGCAATGTTGCATTGTTCCAACATGCGGGCCCACCGTTTTTCTTCTGCAGGTGAAAGTTCATGGAATGCACGAGCATTTCGTAGCATTGTTTCAATATTGGTCAAACTCACTGGCTCCACCACCACCACCTGCTCCCCCTCTTCCACCTGAGCATCAGGCAGATTGAGATGGTGATCTGCTGCTTCCACGTAGTCAATAACATTGACGTTCACAGCTTCACCATGATGAAACCACCTAGTATATGTGACCGACATCCCATAGAAGTGTAGATGATTTTGCACAGTTGACTAGGGTCTTGTAACTGAATTCATACAACTGCTACACGGGCAAAGCACATCTGATTTCGGACCACCGTACTCAGCTCTGATAAAGTTCATGAAGTTTTCAACCCCCTCGACATATGTAGCGGAGAATTTTCGAGCAGAAGTTATCCAAGTCCTGTCCATCTGTTAGACATACAAATTAGTTCTTCTACTAGATATTACAGTCAAAACATATATGCTTTTTTATGTAGTCCAGAAAAAATTACCTAGATCGATGTCTAAAGCTATGGCAAGATATTTGGACAAGCAGATCTAAGTAACGACATATATGTAAAGCTAATTCAGCAAACAGATTTGAGTGCCAAATTATGGCAGGCTGTTTTAGCAGTCAATGAGGCCGAGCACATAGCCATCGAACTATCGAAGGCCATCGCAGCAACAAAGATCGAGTATAAAATGGTGTAGAGCTATTTCACCTAACAGATTGGCTACTAGACCATGGCAATCTACGTCACAATAAATATATGGCAGGATATTTTAGCAACTAATCGGCCTTGGCATGCCATCTCAGCTAATCAGATTGAGTGCAGAATAGGGCAAGGAAGCTTCTTAAGCAGAGCATATTGACAGTAAACTACTTCGGCAAATAGTGAGATTAACAGCGTCTATCAGCTAACATTCAGCGCTACACCGACATGAACGGGGCCTCGGTCTAGAATGCGCGTACCGTGGGAGAAGCTGACCGCCCGGCGTCTCCACACAAACGTCACCAGCGGTGGCGGCGCTGACCGCCATGCATCTCCACAAGAACGTAGCCAGAGGTGGCGGCGCGGCTAGAGGATGGTAGTCTACGAGAGCGTACTGTGGGAGCGAGAGGATCGCCGAACCACGGCGCCGACGTATCGGCGCAGCGGGGAGGGCGGCTTTGGCAGAGCAAATGGAGTGGAGGGGGACAGGGGGGAGGGAGGTTTGGGGAATATTATTGGCTAGTTGGCCGAAGAGCGGTTGAATCGGATTTGGGGGGAATTTTTGGGTGTGTGTGGGGGGGGGGGGAGGATTTTCGCGCGGTGGGCGGGGGGAGTTTGGCGCATGGTCGGTTTCTCCAAGTGCTGTCCCACGTGTCAGTGAAGAGGCAAGCCGAAGCGCGTTCCGTTTGCGTGAGACGTGTGCAGGACCGAACGTGTGTGGGGTGCAATGCGACCGCGACAGGAGTGCTATGAGTGTACCGCCTTTTTTCCTTTTAAACTAGGTGCTTCGCCCCCTCAAAAAAATTTGTTGCTTCGTGCGATCCATCGATACTACTACTAGTAATCCGGTAATCCTGACTAAAACGGCGCGGCCGGGTCTTTTCCTGCGTGATATGCTGGGAGGTTGGCTTAGTTGGGTTTTTTAGGACGAGTAATGCTACACCTACGTAATCCCAGTGACGTAATTAACGTAATGTGAAACGTGTGAGCTGTTGATTGTAGATTGGGGGGAGGGAGGGGCCCACCACCATGAAAATCTGGGGAGGAGAGAGAGAGGCAATTTACGTTAACCCTTTCGTAGGTTCTCGTAGATGTAGAAAGATGTGAAATGCGTGAATGTGTAGTGGACGTACTATTGGAGTGCCTAAGATAATTTGTGTATGTATAGACCCTATGTGTTTGTTTTACTTCGCATGTTAGATTTGTCTCGGTTCAATAAAAAGCAGAGTTGGTGATGATGGTGTGCCTGTCATCCTGCAATATAGGCCGTCCGATCTATATCTAACGGATAGGAAGGAAACTATGACCATTTACCCGCACTCCTCTCCACGTTTGCGGATAAGGCTTTCCCTCTTTCATCCTTTTCTCCCACAAGATCTTGATTTTCTGTGCAACGCACGGGCATCTTGCTAGTACTCCTACAATATGTATATTATTGTGAAAGTTCGTATACAGCAGCCGAGATTAATGCAAACATGGCAGATTTTCATTACATTTCGAACTTTTATAGGACATAAAAATAAAAGAAACCCGACCCTAAACCGATTCTACGGCGGCGACCGACGTCCTCCATCTGCGATCTCTATGTACGGGGGCGGGGTTCAAGACCCATGAAGTGAAGGTGCGGTCTCCGGCGAGGAAGAGTAGAACACGGGATACGGACCGGCCAGTTGGCACACCATGCCCTGCCGCCTCCCATGCCCTACTCATCCTCGGAGGACTCCCCGACCTCGGCGGTGCCGGACGTTGGACGGCGGCAAGTAGGACGCGTGGCTGACGGTGCTCCCGTCGTCGGCCACCAGCGTGGCCAACGCTTGTGCGGTCGCGTCCGTGTCCGGCTACATCACTATTGCGTCAAGAGAGGCGACTTGAGCGAGGGCGGCGACCTCGAGCTTCATCCCCGAAGACAAGCTCTCCCGCAGAGTGTTTGCACTTGCGGTCATGGCGGATGTGGTGCCAGGTAGGAGGATGATGCGCTATGGTGTGGAGGTTAGCTCGGCGTTGCCGCTTTAAGTAGCGCATTCCGGTGAGGCCAAGCATCCGGGTGCGTCATTAAGTCGCCGGAGTTGGTTCCTCGGGCACTGAGCCTCTTAAAGACAACATACGAACGAACGACATGAATGCGGGTAGCTGGCACCGGCTGGGAACGCACCGCGCGACGGCGCGAGGGACGAGGGTTTTGGTGTGCCAGGGTAGTCAGCTGCGGTCGTGGCAACGTTGGAGATGCCCTTTGCTCACATGCAATCCCCACATGTCATAGAAAAAGCAAGACGACCCGGCATGGTCTCAGGTCCAGAGGATGCAGTTGGCCGCGCTACACCACTCCGCGGACACGTCGCGGCGCCCCGTGCATCCTCGACGAGCCGGCTGTTGGGGTGTGTTTGGATTGTGGCCAAAGTGCACCTTACCAAAATTTTGGTCATGACCCAAAGATTGGTCTTTGTTTGGATGGTTGCCATTTTTTGGCATGCCAATGAACTCTAGCCAACTCTAGTTCATTTTTCTTGCCAATGTCGGCCAAATCATGGGCAACCAATACCTCAACCAAAATTTTGGTCATGACCCAAACATTGGTCTTTGTTTGGATGGTTGCCATTTCTTTGGCATGCCAATGAACTCTAGCCAACTCTAGTTCATTTTTCTTGCCAATGTCGGCCAAATCATGGGCAACCAATACCTCAACCAAAATTTTGGCTACCCAATGCTTTGATGGGGCAACCTCGGGCACAAACCAAACATATCGTTGGTCGTGCCACAACACTAACGCCACCCTCAGCACACTGAAACCGACCGTGTCTAGCGACGATATGAGTGTGTCGCTCACCGCGGTCGCCGTGTCCAGAGGCGGTGTTGGAGCTGCTCCCCGTTGTTGGCCCCAACGACCCACATGAATGGTTGTCGGTGGCGAGGAGGTCGTGGGCCAGCTCCTCCATTGGACTAGTCTGTGCTACGTCGTCCCGATGGGTGTGCCCCACGTGTCGGTTTCCCTGTTTTCCTGACCATATTTGAGCGTTAGTGCTCCGCATTGTGCATTAGGCCTTTCACTATGTAGGCCAAGCGAGACAACTTATTGTTTATTTGAGCCGTTCAAGTATAATCATGTGGCATTTGCTTATTTCTCATTCCTCTCCAACCCTCTTCTCCATCGATCATGTCGCTCTCCAGTCGAGTCCATCCTCCCGCATGCCTCATTTGAACATTCCGCCGAGTATCATTCGCATGTACCCACCCTAGTCCTCTTTCAATAGATCTCTGGACCCCGAGGTGAAATCTAGAGGGAACGAGTGGGGGCACGTGATACCTTAGGCGGATTCAAAATTTTAAACCGGTGATCATAGCATCCGCAAATCATATATAAAGGGTATTCAATGTTCGTTTCATTTTTGAAAGTACAATATACTCCCTCCTATCCTTTCTACTTTACATATAAGTTTTATATGTAGTCAAAGTATCTCTACTTTTATCAAAACGGTATCAACATTCAACAATGCCCAATCAATATTGTTAGATTCGTACGTACTCCTAGATTTGTACTCGAGATGGTTTCCAATTTGACTATTGACAAGATTAATAGTACATGAGATGTATAATGTGAAAATTATATCATTGGAAACTCCTTTCACATATGAATTTGACCGTATGCTTTGTGTAAGTTGCATGTCATATATTATTACTCTAACATTTGGTCAAAGTTAGCCTCGAAAAATGCGTTAGACCCTGTATGCTTTGTGTAAGTTGCATGTCATATATTATTACTCTAAAATTTGTGTAAGTTGCATGTCATATATTATTACTCTAACATTTGGTTAAAGTAGTATAGTGGAAGTGGATCCTCTGACGTAGGTATCCCTACCTTACCCTCCCTTTCGGTCACTTACTAGCGGACCCCATGCTTGCTAGGCCCCGCATGTCAGTTACTCAATGGGTTCGGCCACGTTAGGGGATCCTCATCCATACTATACCCCCTCTGTTTTTATTTACTCTGCATAAAATGGAGGGAGTGGTGGTATAATAAATGACGCGGGCGGGGGAGGGGGAGGGACGTCAGTTTGCTCTCAACTGCGGTCCCACAAGCGAGCGAAAACGCAAGACGAAGCGCGTTCCATTCGGTGAGTGACGTGGAGGGTCCAGCGTGCCGGGCTGCAACGTGAACGCGACAAGAGCGATGTACAGTCAAAACCGATTGACTGGTCGTCACCGGAACCACTATTCACACCAGAACCTTCGCTGCTCGGCCTACGCCAGCCACTGCCCTAAAACCACACCAAATCTCCATCCCATTCCCCCACCTATCGATCCCCTAGCCCGCATCAAGCGTCCCCTAGTTCACCGGAAAGCCATGGTGCGCCGCAAGATCACTTACTACAAGATGTTGACGCCGGAGCGCCGCGCAGAAATCGCGGCGGCGGTCGGCACCACAGACCTCCGTTCCCAAGCTCGCTTTGTGGCGGGCCAATCCCCGAGTTCTCTGGAGCCAAGCTATGAGGAGGAAGCCGATCCAATGTTCATGGCGGAGGTCGCGGCGCAGAAGGCCCCTGATGGGTATGAGACGATGGACATCGACTTCGTGCCGGCGTCCGAGTCCCCCATGGTGCAGGTGGACCAGCGGTTCAACATGGCGATACTAAAGGAGGACCGGGAGGCAGAGGCTCAACTCGACGCAGAGCGCGCGCATGCCGCTGCCATCGAGGCTCTCCTGCAGGTGGAACCGGATGTCGTAGATGTGAACCGGGCGGCGGAGGCTCAACTTGAGGTGGAGCGCGTGCATGCCGCTTCCATTGAGGCCCTCCTGCAGGCGGAACCGGACGTGCTGGACTTGAACCAAGCGGTAGAGGCTCGACTCAATGCAGAGCGCGTGGATGCCGCTCTCATCGACGCCCTCCTGCAGGCGGAACCGGATGTCCTGGACTTGAACCAGGCGGCGCAGGCTCGACTCGACGCGGAGCGCACGGATGACGCTGCCATCGAGGCCCTCCTGCAGGCGGAATCGGACGTCCTTGACTTGAACCGGGCTGTGCTCTCGTCCGTGCAGAGCGCCCGCACGCTCCGCTTGAATGAGTAGCCGGAGGCCGAGGACAACCACGGTGCGGAGACACACATCGGCAGCGACAGCTGGTTCGAGCCAGCAGCCAAAGACAACGAGGTCGTCTCTTTTCGTGAGCAGTGATAGTTTTTCTTTATGTTGTTGTTTTTATGGATCTTTTGCTGTGTAAAAACATATATTTGTTATGCAAGTCACCTAACTTGGGTCAGTCTACCATTTCAGGCGGTTGGATGAATATCCTATGTCTCCTAACCCTTCTTTCCTTCTTCCTCACCTCTTCTTCTTCTCCAATAGACCACCGCACGGGCTGCACGGATACTCCCCAACATGCGGTTGGATAAACATACTCTATGAACGAAAATTATGTGTCAGCGATAGGATGGCTGAGTTTGGTTTGTTCACATTTGACAACACGTGTCAGTGAGGGTGCGTTCCCTTGGTTGGGTTTGCAGCGTGCAGGAGCGACAGTGTGAGGGTGCGGTGCGACCGCGGCATGCAGGAGCGACCGTGTGAGGGTGCGGTGCGACCGCGACAGCCGTGCGCAAGTGTACCTCCTTCTCGTTTTGAAAACTTTAGGCAAGCTTGGCAAAAATGTGTGGCGAAGTTTGGCAATGCAAGGCCTAGACCCAAACAGGAAAAGTACATACGTACTAGGAGTACTAGTGTTAAAAAAGAAAGGCGGGGTTTTCCTTCGCGGGATTTAATCGATACAAATCCTCGTTTCACATGTCGATTAATGCGTATTTTTTTCTCCAAAGACCAAAGAGCTAACCATCTCACTCCTCATCGCTTGATTAATGCAGTGCCATGCAAACCAACCTTCTCACTTCCGCATGTATGCAGGGGATATTAATGTCCTTGGTTGCTACCCCATCAATTTTGCCTCGATTAGTGTTAGTGGCCCTTTGCAAATTTTAATTTCGATATACTGGCCTTGTTTACAAAAAAATGGAGGTAGTAACTATATTTGACTTCCTTCCCCATTGCGGTGACGTCGACGATATCTTTTTTGGGTGGTTTGGCGAAGTGCGTTCGACGGAGAACACCATTGAGGGAGACCACGATAAGTCGTTCGCAAGTGCTGCGTGCAAGCCGAGACAACCGCCTTATTTGCATCCAGGAAGTCCTTTACTAGTACTACTAGGAGTACTAGTACGGTGAGATGGTTTCTCGAAGAAGACGATGGAGAAGCGGAGTCAGCGAAGAGTGAAATGATGGTTGCTTCATCCGTGCTTTTGTGATTTGACGCCTCACTGCTTTGTGATTTGTGATAGAAGGGACAGGGGAGTAGACTCTATGCTCTATACTGTACTACATGCATCCAAGCATGGGAGAAAGAGGAGAGACGACGCATTTTTCTATTCCTTCAATCAATCAATCAGGGAGCTTCGGTTCCATCTTTTTGGCTTTGGCAACACCGTCCACAATGGTTCCCACGATGCCAAAAGCTATTTTCACATTTGGCTACACATTGTGGATGCCCTTAACCGTACCACTTGGTTTTGCTCCTGTGTGCTATCTATACAAATCTGAATTATATTGATCTAAAAAATTATAGAATCAAGATTAGTAAAAAGGAGGTGATTTTGCCGCACGGATGGCGGGGGAGGTTTCCTATTTGAGCAATGCTACATCCACGTAATGGTTTGCGTAAAGGAGAGGATTAGGCCCACCCCACCGGAAAATCAGGGGGCATATATAGATTAGATGAAAGTATACATAGCAGCTACGTAGCCCTTTGTAAGTCTAGGATTAGGCTTCTTATTTTTGGAGGACGTTGTCTTGGCGGTTTGCTAACATGCGGTCCCACGTGTCAATGCTTTACCAAGCCGATCTGCGTCCCACATGAGGCAGAACAACGGTAGAAGCAACACGTGGTTAAGTTGAAGAAGATGAGGGAGAAGCGGATTCAGCAACGAGTGAAATGATGGTTGCTTCGTCCCTCCAACTTAACTGCGGGAAAGGTGCAGCTTTGTGATTTGACGCCTCATTGCTCATTACTACGCCGGCGCCATGACTGGGGTGCTTCACCCCGGCTGCTCTGCACTGTATTCCGGTATGGCACGTGGACCCGATAGCTTGATGTCCCACATGTCGGTGAAAGGGACTAGAAGATTTATGAAAGCGAGCACTCCACTCTTACGACGTAGGAGTAGACGACACGACGGCCCAGTGAACTGTCACTTGTACTGTATAGTACTATAGTTTTGCTGTTTCGCACGATCCATCGATACAAACCCGATTAAACAGGAAAGTGCGGGATTTTTCTCGCACGGTAGATGATACTGGCCATAGATTTCAAAGGCAATTTTAATGTATGCAAACTGAATAATTATAAGTAACAATATGATATCTAGTAAAACTAAAAACACACATGATTTATTGTGTTAGAGTGTAGTACTAGTGCTGTATTGCATAGTTGTTAGATGTAACATGGGAGAACGTCTAGAGATGTAGTTTTGGAGGGCCTACACAAAGAAAAGCGTAATACGGTCACTGAACATCGGAAGAAGCTGATTACGGTCACTATATACGTTCTGCGGTGATTATACGGTCACTTGCTCATAGTTCAACATCGGATTGCACTCTGTTGACCAGCCAAATAGTCTGCGTGGCGCCATGTTGGCTAGTTAAATTGACCACGTTCCTTGTGGGTCCCACGTGTCAGTTTGCATAGGCAAAAGGTCAGATAAACACAAATTTATGCAGGCGCGACAAGGCTCCAACCCGTGCGCGGGAATCACCTGGTTGTGTATGTGTCTGTCAGGGCCTGATGTGTGTGCATGCACGTGTAGGTTGAGCACTTGAGCGTGAGAGTGTGTGTTGGTCGTGTGGTGTACTGGTGTGTGCATGCATGTGTGCATGTGTGCGTGTGAGTGTTGCATGCGTGCGTTTGAGTGTTGCATGCGTGCGTGGCTGCGTGTGTACGTGTGAGTGTTGCATGCGTGCGTGGGTGCATGTGTTTGTGTGAGTGTTGTGTGGATGCAGTTCGTGTGCATGCGTGCGTGTGTGTATAATCACCACACCAGCTCCTGTGTGTTAAAACAGACGGCTCAGCATACCAATACAAGGCCACCTTGTCCGCTGTGCCCGCGGTCATGACTTCGAACCACCGTCCAAATATTTTTTTTGTCGTTTGTTTTCATTCTTACTAGCAAGATACCCGTGCGTTGCATGCAACATCAAGATGCATTTGTATGACTTGTTTATCTTGTGAGAGAAAGGGATGAACGAGGGAAGGCCTTATTTGCAAATGTGGAGAGGTTTGTGGGTACCTTTTTGCAAAATTGCCATAGTTTCCTTCCTACCCGTCAGATATAAATCGGACGGCCTATATTGCAGGATGGCAGGCACACCATCATCACCAACTCTGTTTTTTATAAGAGTGTAGATGTAGAGTAGACACAAGTCGACAGGTGGGCACGATGGCAGTGAGATAATGTGATGCAACACTAGAGGTGCCACGTGGAGCGTTTAACTGGTCAACTAGTCATGTCATGAGCAAATAAAGAGTTGTAAGGTGAGCCCGTGACTCTATAATAACCACCAAACGTAAATGGTGACCGTAATGAGTGGATTCTTAAGTTCAATGTACGTATCGTGCTTTCGCTTCAAATACAATGATCATCATTGCATATATCGCGAGAGAAAGATGAAACATGGGTGAATTTTCTGGGGGCTTACTTTTAGAGGACCTGGAGATAGTTTTGTGTGCATACGTGAAAGGGACGTACAGGGGGGGTATGCGATGGAGAGAGAGATTCTCTTCGTTTCTCTTTATTATGACTAACTTTGTATATAGTATAAAAATATACAAATTCATAGTGCGGAATAAATATCATTGTGGGCACCATGCAATGCAAATTAGCGTTCATACTCCTCCATATAACTTTGTAATGTTGTATATAGGCAAAAAGTCTAAAATAATTTTTTGGCCACACTTTATTCAAAAGGAATGTTGTATGCGAAATAAATGTGAAGAGAGGGCTTTTTAGATCAATGGGGTACGTGTTGTAACATGTGTGAATGTGTAGTTGATGCATTTGGCGGGGCCTAGAGAGGTATGTGTGTGTATTACGTATTCGAGAGAGGCATGGATAGAGGGGCCAATGGGGGGCGTGGGAGAGATAGCATGAGAAATGAGAGTGGTCTAGATATAGAGACGAATATGACATCACGACAAGAGATTCCATTCCCTTGAGTGTGTATATGCAAGGGGGAGGGAATAGAGGCACCAGGAGAAATTTTCTGTGTGTGTTGTGTTTGTGTTGGTATGTGTGGGTGTGAGAAGATAATGAGACGTGGGGGTAGAGGGTGTGTCACCGCGTGAGGTCCGGCGGGTCGAGGTGAGGCCCTTCGTTCGGTTCCGTCCTGCACCACATTGGTCGGCCCGTGACGCACTTAGGAAGACCCATGGATGACTAGTCGTACAAGACAAATATAGCAAAATTGTGAAGGACTCTGTGTCCACTGACAAAGCCGGCTAGGATTTGTAACCCTAGGTTCTCGGACTAAGGTAACCCCTTTATCTCTGATATTACTATTCATCCAACCTAACTTTAAGGGGCATCCTACAGAATGCTCTACTAGAATCTGCTCGTCGATTAGGAAGAGAGGTGTGAGACAATGCGTGAGAGACCAGCGTAAAGATAATTTGCGTACATGAGACACGTCGTCAGCTCCATGTATATAGAAAGGGTTGGTGAGGATTGTGCGTGTGTATGTTTGCGAGAGGAATAGTGCTTGTGATAAAGGTTAGTGAAAACAGTTGTAAATGGTTACCAGAGGGAGGGAGGGTTATATCTAGAGCATGTGTGCGAGAAAGACACCTCGGGAGAGAGTGTGTGAGCATGTGTGAGAGACCACCGATGGAGAGTGAAACTACACGTAATAGACTGCTCTACACATTGATTAAAGATATAAATTGTATCCAAATATTAGGATGGGATCATGATATTTGCAATTCGCGTAAGGAGCGGTCATTGATCCATCAGATATCTAGATTCGATCGAATATGAGCATGTCTATGTTATTATTCGACACAATTGATCCACATAGTTAGTATTTTGAACTCCAGACAATGCATCGCTTTAGCAATCGAATATAAACGTGATGATAGTTCATGATGTGTGTGTAAAGCACATTATACATACGAAAGTTACACAATGGACATTATAAATAGCTACCTATGAACTAGCATACATTTGAATTCAACTTAAGGTGGTTTAAAAAAATCGAATTCAACATGAAGTCCATTCAATTATTTGAATTTGATATCATGGCATTTGTAAACCATACCTAAATTATGGGGGCACCAATCTTTGCTCTGATTTTGTACAAAATAGCGTATGTAGTCGTGTACAAAATAGATTCAAATTTAGCTCCTCCATTCCAAAGTAATCGTAGTTATAGGATTTTCAAGTGTCAAAATTCCAAAAAGAAGCGGATAATTTAATGAGGTTTTCAAACATACAAGGTCAAATATAACGTTGTCTATTTAGGTCAATCCTCATAGTTCAAGAGTACTCTAAACGTCAATGCTTGTGTTTCAAAATTTCGAACGAAGCGCCAACAGAGCCTCTACTCGCCCGAAACCGCGTGAGACCAATGTTTGGTAGTACAAGGAAATTACTTTTCTAATAACTCTGACCCGTGAAACCTACCGGCCCGACGTCCAAAGGTCTAAACCGGGGTAGGTTTGTAGCTTCATCTAGACGCCACGCAACCGCATCCAAAAAACATTCATACACAATGGCCGCCTAAGCACACATGCGCGGAGCCGAAATCGCTCCCGCCCACTATTTGGGACACCTGGGATTGCCATCCTACCCCTGACCCGCAGTAGGTCCGAAATTTAAGAGGGGGGCAAAGTTTGTACTTTCCCCAAATTTAAAACAAGCGCGTCCCATCTTCTGTTCAAAAAAGTCAAAAACAAGCACGTCCTAGACCGAAACATGGTCCCCCCCACCCATGTACTCCGTGGGCGCCAAAACTACCTCTCCACCAGCCGCGAAACCCCGGCGCCCTCCGTCCGCCACCCCATCCCACCCATCAACCACCGCCCTCCTCCATCATGCTGAGCCGATACCCCGACGTCGTCGTCCACCGCAACCTCAACCGCAACTCCCTCCATGGCTAGGAGTTGAAGCCGAGGCCAAGCCGTCCGTACCCGAGCCAGTTCAACCACGCCGTCCTACGCCTCACCGCTGTCGGTCCAACTTCGCCACCCTCCACCGCACCGGAGCTGTTCCTGCTACGCCGTCCTTCGACACCTCGGATCTGCTTCCCCTCCGCCGACATACGGCCATGGCAACACAGTCAACAATTCGGCCATGGGTTCGTCGAAGCCTGCACCCTCCAAAACATCGGTTTCCCTGGTAAAAAGAAGAAGATCGCCGCGACATGTGGAGGTGACCACACCGGCAACCGAAAAAGGTACTCCTCTTCCCTTATTTGAGCAAATCTTACGTCTCTGCTTGCATGGTATTCATCCCACAGAATACAGTAGTTGACTGCTTCTTCTTGATACTAGATGTTCCTAGTAACTCGTGATGCAAAAGGTTTCTCCTCATATACTATTTCACCTTAGCTAGAGGTCCGTCGCCCCCTTGAATTTCAATTTCTGGCCAGTTGATTCCCAATTAATGGAAGCATTCTCCGCCTATTACGCCGGGGAAGCAGCGCCTTGGTGTTTATCTTAGGGGCATGTGTGGCCTAGAGCTACTGGCGCCCGATCTGGAGGTCAGTCGGGATTAAAGAGATGACCTGGGGGCGCTGCCAAGCACGGCGGTGGTGTGAGGTCGACGGGAGGGCGGGGCGGCGGAGGCAAGGGTCTGGGCCGGTGGTCACTGGCGGTTCGAGAAAGATCGTCAACAGTGACTGGCGGGAGGTAGATGAAGGCCATCTGCCCATTCCTTATAGATCGGACGGTTCATTAAAAAAACGACTGGCCTATTTATTTTCAGTCGACTGTTATCTTAGATATGACCACATGTGGTGGTGTGCTGGAGGAGTACATGCATTTCCTGTGCTCATATATTACAAAATCATACGGAGTAGAATCTAATTTTGTTTGCCATGCAATGTTGTAGAGCTATCATATGTCTCCTGTCATTTATTTTTCAGCCACCTGCTATCTGCTACTTTTACAGTGCACTAGTTCTGCACACACGTCACCCTTACTCTCACTATTGTGTTTTTATGCAATGGTTTTTCAGACTCTGCTGCCATGAGAGAAGCCAAAAAGAAAAGAGAGAAGTCGCTCCAGCTTCGTATGCTGGTAGGCAAGACACGTTACAACGCTATAAAGGGTGCAGTGTCAGCAGATGGAGACGGTAAACGTAGCTCTGGAGTTGATGACCTCGCTCGCAATGAACCACCATCCCAGGTGCTTGTTTTAATTTCGCGGTGTCATATCTGGTTGCATGTTCCATATGGTGTCTAGATTGTATTCGAAAGGCCGAAGTCGGTAAGATAAGGAAAGATATTTTTTACATGAACCACCACCCCGTGAGCACCAGAAGAAAAATAGCTAGTCAAGGCACTGGCCGAGCCAGTGACAAGCCCAGCAAAGATAGGCATCACCTGGAAGCCAACTAATAAGCTGCGATGGTGGCGAAGCAGCCCGCCTCCCACCAGGCTCTCAGGTCCTAGATGATCATGCTCACCACTCCTGCCGGATGTCTAGCTTGTATTGCTTCCAATTTGGTTAAATTGCATCTGCTTAGCTTACACATTATACCTTTGAGTATGACATGCCTTTTTGTTTTTGGTACATACTAGTACATCTGTGTATTAACCATGTTCTTACATCAAACTAATGTTCTTGTGTATCCCTCATCAATCACTTATGATGAGGCAGGCAGGCAAGGGGACTACTCCTCATTTAAAGAATGCAGTGTCAGCCTCCCGACATGATTCTCAAGAAACAGAAATGCTAGATGAAGATAGTGAACGTAGTTCTGTAGTTGATTACAGCATTTCCCCTACACTAGCATCGCAGGTGCTTGATCTAACTTGGCAGTGTGATATGTGGTTGCATGTTGCATATGGTGTCTAGATTGTAATTCTTCCAATCAGGTTAAACTGCATGTGCTAGTCTGCTTAGCTTATACATTATACATGTTAATGTGACATGCCTTCCTGTATTTAGTACATAGTACATCTGTCTATTAAGCATGTCCTTACATAAAACTATTGTTTTTTGTATCCCGCATCAATCAACATGAGGAGACACCTTTAGTATATGCAGTGCGATATTAGTTGCATCTTTCATATGATTTATAGCATGCGCTGCTTCTAATTTGTTGAAATTCCATTTATGATGGGACGCTTTTAACTTGGCAGAGTCATATTGGTTGCATCTTTCATGTGGTGTCTAGCTTGCATTGCTTCTTATTTGCTGGAATGGTTTCTGCTTAGTTTACACAAACAGTTGTGAACATGCCATGCCGTCCTGTTTTTCGTTCATATTCCATCCTGGTATCATGTGTTTGCCATACATCAAAGTAGTGATTGTTAGTATCATGCATGAATGAGTTCTGGAGAGAGAATTTTATTTCTTTTTCTTGTCGGTTTTACTTGACAATTCAAAATCAATAAAGCGGAAGGAAGTTAGCAAGGCAGTGGATAAAGGTGCTCCTTCCGAACGGAGGGCCTCTACAGTTTCTACTCCTCCACACCCCAGGATGATTTCCAAGACAACACATGCATAGACACTCAACAAAGCTGTGTTTACGATGAGCACGTCTCCCCTAGTGTAGCATCACCGGTGCTCCCTCTAACTTGGCACTGTTATATGTGGTTGCATGTTATGTGTGATGTCTAGCTTGTATTGCTTCTAATTTTGTTGAATTCCATCTGCTTACTTTACACATTATACTTGAATAAGACACGTGTTCCTGTTTCTAGAACATACAATATCTGTCTATCACACCATGTTCTTACATCAAATTACTAATGTTGTGTAACCTGCAATAATCACTTATCATAGGACATGTTTGATTTCGGAGTGTGATATAGGTTACATCTCACATTCTTTTCTAGCTTGTAGTACTAATTTGTTGAAATGGCACTTATGACGAAATAGTTTTAACTTGGTACACTAGTAGAAAAAGGGTCAAATGTGAAGCACATTAGTGCTGGTTCGAACGAATTTGCATTAATGCCGGTTCGTGTTGAACCTTTAGTACCGGTTCGTGGCACGAACCGGTACTAAAGGGGTGGTGGCAGGCTGGCGTCAGGCCGGGGCCCCATGATCACCTTAATACCGGTTTGTGGCACAAACCGGTACTAAAGGTCTAATCTTTAGTACCGGTTCGTGCCATGAACCGGTACTAAAGGGGTCTAACCTATAGTACTGGTTTGTGACACAAACCGGCACTATAGGGCAATTTTCAAACTCTACTCCCCCCCCCCCCCCGTGTGTCGCCATTTCAGTTCTAAAAAAATCAAAAGAAAATGATAAAAACTTCAAAAAATAAAATCCTTCTAGAGGTAGTTATATTACTACATCTACTAGTTAGGAAAATTTGAAAACTACAATTTGGACATGTTTTGCAAAAAGTGTAGGGAAAATGTAAAACGGCTATAACTTTTGCATACGATGTCGGAAAAAAACGTATAATATATCAAAAAATTCAGCACGAAAATCCGCATCCGATGGAGACCGCCTATGGCCTGTTTGGAATTTTTTAGAATCCTCAAATTCCAAAAGGAAAAAAATATGGTCAAATTTCAGTTTTTTTTAAAAAAAATTTGGTTAAATCTGGTCAAACTACTTATTCAAAAAGTATTAATGTTACTACATAATTATTCAAGAATATTAGTGTTACTAAATAATTATTTCAATTTTTTGAATTTTGGTCAAATCTAGTCAAACTGTGGTCAAACTTATTCAAGAAATTTTAGCGTTACCAAATAATTACTGTTTTTTAGAATAATAGTTTCAAACTCAAACGGTGAAATGTGTGACTTCATGCTCAAGCTAAACTCCCGAGGGTTAATAGGATTTACATCTTACTATTGTCAGGAAAACAACAAGTGCAGACTTGAAAACGAAGGATAATAGAACCCGAAAGTTAAGCGTGCTCGGGCTAGAGTAGTGAGAGGGATGGGTGACCGGTCGGGAAGTTAGATGATTTGGAATGAGTGATCCACACTTCAGCAGTTAAGAGAGGTGATTAGAGACTAAATCATCAAATAATTTAGAAAAATTAAAAAAAATTCCAAAATTTTCATAAAAGAATTCAAAAAAAACCTTTAGTACCGGTTGGTAACACCAACCAGTAGTAAAGGTCCCCCATACCAGGGCGCAAGCTCACGCCACGTGGTGGCACTTTAGCGTCGGTTCGTGCCGAACCGGTACTAAAGGGGGGGCCTTTAGTGCCCACCCTTTAGTGCCGGTTATGGAACCGACACTAAAGGCCCTTACGAACCGGCGCTAAAGCTCTGTTTTCTACTAGTGGTAGAGTGATATTCGTTGCATCTTTCATATGGTGTCTAGCTTTCATTGCTTCTAATTTGTTGAAATGCCTTCTCCTTAGTTTACACATCATAAGCTGTGAATACGCAATGCTGTGAATATGCAATGGCACTAATGACGCGAGACCTCTAACATGGTAGTGTGATGTTGTTTGCATCTTGCATATGATTTATTTCTTGTACTGCTTCACATTTGTTTAAACGCCATTTATGATGAGACACTGTTAACTTAGCAGAGCGATATTTGTAGCATCTTTCATATGGTGTCTACCTTCCATTGCATTGCTTCTAACTTGGTGAAATGTCTTCTTCTTAGTTTACACATCATAGTTTTGGTTATCTCTTCTGTCCTATTTTTCATACATATCACATCCTCCTATCATGTGGTTGTCTAACATCAAAGTTCAGTTCGTCTGCATCACGCATCAATTTGTTCTGAAGAACTAAATTGTTATTCGTTTTTCTTGTCGGCTTGACTTAACATGGCACAGAGAAAGAGGAAGAAACACAGAATGGCAGGAATGAGAAGCGGATGAATCCTACAGATTCTGCTGGTACTGATGGTGCAATAGAAGGTAAAAGTCTAGCGGAAAAATCTACAAACACGGCATCCCATGCTACACGAGTTGCAAAAAAAGCCAAATAGAAACAAATAGCTGCCACCAAACAAGCACAGACAGCCCTAGTTCTTGCAACACCTACCATAGTGAAAGTGCAACTATCCCTAGGTGGTTTTGGTAATTCATAACAACATATAGCTCATTGAGCTAATGCTATTCCAAGATGATTATTTCAGGAAAGCTCAATGATTGGCATGGCATGGATGTGAAAGTGGAACCCTCAAAATGCTAAGGACAAAGAACTGGCTCAAGCTCAAAAGATCAAGACTCTTTATTTTATATTTTAGTGATCCAAGATCACATTGCGTCCATAGGAAAAGCCAATACTATCAAGGAGGGATGAGGTATTGCTTAATGAGCCTCTTGCTTTATGTGCTTGGTGATATGCTCCAAAATCCTCAACCACTTTTCCATAGCCACAAATGACCTAAACCCTAAGCGAAACTCGGTCATACCGATTCTTTCAATCCGGCGCCACCAAGTTTCACTTGTCATTTGCCACAGCCAAACGCTAGCAATTCGGTCCTACCGATAGGGATCTCGGTCTCACCGAGATGGGGTTGCAAACTCTCTGTTTCCCTTTCGTAACTTTTCGGTCTCACCGAAAGAGCGAATCGGTCCCACCGAGATTGCAATGTAAACTCTCTGTTTCCTTTTTGCAACATTTCGGTCTCACCGAAAGAGTGAGTCGGTCCCACCAAGTTTGCCTGACCAACTTTCTGGTTAGCTTATTGCCAAACTCGGTCTCACCGAGTTTGTGCAATCGGTCTCACCGAGATTACGTTATGCCCAAACCCTAACCGAATCGGTCCTACCGAGTTGCATGTCAGTCCCACCCAAATTCCTAACGGTCACTAGGTTTACTATTTCGGTCCGACCGAGTTTTCTTATTCGGTCCCACCGAGATTGGTAAATTGTGTGTAATGGTTGGATTTTGTTTGGAGGCTATAAATACCCCTCCACCTCCTCTTCACTCGTGGGAGAGAGCCATCAGAACACATACTCCATTGAAGGAAATATGCCCTAGAGGCAATAATAAAGTTATTATTTATTTCCTTATATCATGATAAATGTTTATTATTCATGCTAGAATTGTATTAACCGGAAACATAATACATGTGTGAATACATAGACAAACAGAGTGTCACTAGTATGCCTCTACTTGACTAGCTCGTTAATCAAAGATGGTTATGTTTCCTAACCATGAAAAAAGAGTTGTTATTTGATTAACGAGGTCACATCATTAGTTGAATGATCTGATTGACATGACCCATTTCATTAGCTTAGCACCCGATCGTTTAGTATGTTGCTATTGCTTTCTTCATGACTTATACATGTTCCTATGACTATGAGATTATGCAACTCCCGTTTACCGGAGGAACACTTTGGGTACTACCAAACGTCACAACATAACTGGGTGATTATAAAGGAGTACTACAGGTGGCTCCAAAGGTAGATGTTGGGTTGGCGTATTTCTAGATTAGGATTTGTCACTCCGATTGTCGGAGAGGTATCTCTGGGCCCTCTCGGTGATGCACATCACTTAAAGCCTTGCAAGCATTGCAACTAATGAGTTAGTTGCGGGATGATGTATTACGGAACGAGTAAAGAGACTTGCCGGTAACGAGATTGAACTAGGTATTGGATATCGACGATCGAATCTCGGGCAAGTAACATACCGATTACAAAGGGAACAACGTATGTTGTTATGCGGTCTGACCAATAAAGATCTTCGTAGAATATGTAGGAGCCAATATGGGCATCCAGGTCCCGCTATTGGTTATTGACCGGAGACGTGTCTCGGTCATGTCTACATTGTTCTCGAACCGTAGGGTCCGCACGCTTAACGTTACGATGACAGTTATTATGAGTTTATGCATTTTGAAGTACCGAAGGTTGTTCGGAGTCTCGGATGTGATCACGGACATGACGAGGAGTCTCGAAATGGTCGAGATGTCAAGATTGATATATTGGAATCCTATGTTTGGACATCGGAAGTGTTCCAGGTAAAATCAGGATTTTACCGGATTACCGGGAGGGTTACCGGAACCCCCCGGGAGCCAAATGGGCCAACATGGGCCTTAGTGGAAAGTTGAAAGGGCAGCCCACATAGGGTTGTGCGCCTCCCCCCTCTCTCTAGTCTTATTAGGACTAGGAGAAGGTGGCCGGCCCCCCTCTCTCCCTTTCCCACTTGGGAATCCTAGTTGGACTAGGATTGGAGGGGGAATCCTACTCCCAGTGGGAGTAGGACTCTCCTGCACCTCCTCTCCTGCCGGCCAGCCCTCCCCCTCTCATCCTTTATATACGGGGGCAGGGGACACCTCTAGACACACAAGTTGATCCTTGAGATCGTTCCTTAGCCGTGTGCGGTGAACCCTGCCACCAAATTCCACCTCGATCATACCGTTACAGTGCTTAGACGAAGCCCTGCGTCGGTAGTACATCAAGATCGTCACCACGCCATCGTGCTGACGGAACTCTTCCTCGACGCTTTGCTGGATCGGAGCCCGAGGATCGTCATCGAGCTGAACGTGTGCTAAGAACTCGGAGGTGCCGGAGTAACGGTGCTTGGATCGGTCGGATCGGGAAGAAGACGTACGACTACTTCCTCTATGTTGTGTGATCGCTTCCGCAGTCGGTCTGCGTTGGTACGTAGACAACACTCTCCCCCTCGTTGCTATGCATCACCATGATCTTGTGTGTGCGTAGGAAAATTTTGAAATTACTATGTTCCCCAACAGTGGCATCCGAGCCTAGGTTTTATGGTTTGATGTTATTTGCACGAGTAGAACACAAGTGAGTTGTGGGCGATACAAGTCATACTGCCTACCAGCATGTCATACTTTGGTTCGGCAGTATTGTTGGACGAGACGACCCGGACCAACCATACGCGTACGCTTACGCGAGACCGGTTCCCTCGATGTGCCTTGCACATAGATGGTTTGCGGGCGACTGTCTCTCCAACTTTAGTTCAACCAAGTGTGGCTACGCCCGGTCCTTGAGAAGGTTAAAACGGAGTCTATTTGACAAACTATCGTTCTGGTTTTGATGCGTAGGTGAGATGAGTTCTTACTTAAGCCCGTAGCAGCCACGTAAAACTTGCAACAACAAAGTAGAGGACGTCTAACTTGTTTTTGCAGGGCATGTTGTGATGTGATATGGTCAAGGCATGATGCCAAATTTTATTGTATGAGATGATCATGTTTTGTAACCGAGTTATCGGCAACTGGCAGGAGCCATATGGTTGTCGCTTTATTGTATGCAATGCAATCGTGATGTAATGCTTTACTTTATCGCTAAGCGGTAGTGATAGTCGTGGAAGCATATGATTGGCGAGACGACAACGATGCTGCGATGGAGATCAAGGTGTCACGCCGGTGACGATGGTGATCATGACGGTGCTTCGGAGATGGAGATCACAAGCACAAGATGATGATGGCCATATCATATCACTTATATTGATTGCATGTGATGTTTATCCTTTTATGCATCTTATCTTGCTTTGATTGACGGTAGCATTATAAGATGATCTCTCACTAAATTATCAAGAAGTGTTCTCCCTGAGTATGCACCGTTGCGAAAGTTCTTCGTGCTGAGACACCACGTGATGATCGGGTGTGATAGGCTCTACGTTCAAATACAACGGGTGCAAAACAGTTGCACACACGGAATACTCAGGTTATACTTGACGAGCCAAGCATATACAGATATGGCCTCGGAACACGGAGACCGAAAGGTCGAGCGTGAATCATATAGTAGATATGATCAACATAACGATGTTCACCATTGAAAACTACTCCATCTCACGTGATGATCGGTCATGGTTTAGTTGATTTGGATCACGTGATCACTTAGAGGATTAGAGGGATGTCTATCTAAGTGGGAGTTCTTAAGTAATATGATTAAATTGAACTTAAATTTATCATGAACTTAGTCTTGGTAGTATTTTGCAAATTATGTTGTAGATCAATAGCTCGCGTTGTTGCTTCCCTATGTTTATTTTGATATGTTCCTAGAGAAAATTGTGTTGAAAGATGTTAGTAGCAAAGATGCCGATTGGATCTGTGATCAGAGGTTTATCCTCATTGCTGCACAGAAGAATTATGTCCTTGATGCACCGCTAGGTGAAAGACCTATTGCAGGAGCAGATGCAGACGTGATGAACGTTTGGCTAGCTCAATATGATGACTACTTGATAGTTTAGTGCACCATGCTTAATGGCTTAGAATCGGGACTTCAAAGACGTTTTGAACGTCATGGACCATATGAGATGTTCCAAGAGTTGAAGATAATATTTCAAGCAAATACCCGAGTTGAGAGATATGAAGTCTCCAACAAGTTTTATAGCTAAAAGATGGAGGAGAATCGCTCAACTAGTGAGCATGTGCCCAGATTGTCTGAGTACTACAATCACTTGAATCAAGTGGGAGTTAATCTTCCAGATAAGATAGTGATTGACAGAATTCTCTAGTCACCATCACCAAGTTAGTAGAACTTCGTGATGAACTATGATATGCAAGGGATAACGGAAACGACTCCCAAGCTCTTCGTAATGCGGAAATCGACGAAGGTAGAAATCAAGAAAAACATCAAGTGTTGATGGTAGACAAGACCACTAGTTTCAAGAAAAGGGCAGAGGGAAGAAGGGGAACTTCAAGAAGAACGGCAAGCGAGTTGCTCAAGTGAAGAAGCCCAAGTCTGGTCCTAAGCCTGAGACTAAGTGCTTCTACTGCAAAGGGACTGGTCACTGGAAGCGGAACTACCCCAAGTGATTGGCGGATAAGAAGGATGGCAAAGTGAACATAAGTATATTTGATATACATGTTATTGATGTGTACTTTACTAGTGTTTATAGCAAACCCTCAATATTTGATACTAGTTCAGTTGCTAAGATTAGTAACTCGAAACAGGAGTTGCAGAATAAATAGAGACTAGTTAAGGGTGAAGTGACGATGTGTGTTGGAAGTAGTTCCAAGATTGATATGATCATCATCGCACACTCCCCTATACTTTCGGGATTAGTGTTGAAACTAAATAAGTGTTATTTGGTGTTTGTGTTGAGCATGAATATGATTTGATCATGTTTATTGTAATACGGTTATTCATTTAAGTAAAAGAATAAATTGTTGTTCTGTTTACATGAATAAAACCTTATATGGTTACACACCCAATGAAAATAGTTCATTGGATCTCGATCTTAATAATACACATATTCATAATATTGAAACCAAAAGATGCAAAGTTAATAATCATAGTGCAACTTATTTGTGGCACTGATGTTTAGGTCATATTGGTATAAAGCGCATGAAGAAACTCCATGCTGATGGGCTTTCGGAATCACTTGATTATGAATCACTTGATGCTTGCGAACCATGCCTTTTGGGCAAGATGACTAAAACGCCGTTCTCCGGAACAATGGAGCGAGAAAAGATTTTGTTGGAAATCATACATACTGATGTATGTGGTCCGATGAATGTTGAGGCTCGCGATAGGTATCATTATTTTCTGATCTTCACAAATGATTTGAGCAGATATGAGTATATCTACTTGATGAAACATAAGTTTGAAACATTTGAAAAGTTCAAAGAATTTCAGAGTGAAGTGAAAAACATCGTGACAAGAAAATAAAGTTTCTACGATCTGATCGCGGAGACAAATATTTGAGTTACGAGTTTGGTCTTCAGTTAAAACAATGTGAAATAGTTTCACTACTCACGCCACCTGGAACAGCACATCATAATGGTGTGTCCGAACATCATAACCGTACTTTATTGGATATAGTGCAATCTATGATGTCTCTTACCGATTTACCACTATTGTTTTTGGGGTCATGCATTAGAGACAGCTGCATTCACGTTAAAAAGGGGCACCATCTATATCCGTCGAGACGATGCCTTATGAACTATGGTTTGGCAAGAAACCAAAGTTGTCGTTTCTTAATGTTTGGGGTTGCGATGCTTATATGAAAAAGTTTCATCCTGATAAGCTCAAAACTCAAATCGGAGAAGTGCATCTTCATAGGATATCCAAAGGAAACTATTGGATACACCTTCTATCACAGATCCGAGGGCAAGACTTTTGTTGCTAAATTCGGAAACTTTCTGGAGAAGGAGTTTCTCTCAGAAGAAGTGAGTGGGAGGAAAGTAGAACTTGACCAGGTAACTGTACCTGCTCCCTTGTTGGAAAGTAGTACATCACAGAAAAATGTTTCTGTGACACCTACACCAGTTAGTGAGGAAGCTAATGATGATGATCATGAAACTTCAGAACAAGACACTACTGAACCTCGTAGATCAACCAGAGTAAGATCCGCGCCAGAGTGGTACGGTAATCCTGTTCTGGAAGTCATGCTAATAGATCATGATGATCCTATGAACTATGAAGAAGCGATGGTGACCCCAGATTCCGCAAAGTGGCTTGAAGCCATGAAATCTGAGATATGATCCATGTATGAGAACAAAGTATGGACTTTGGTTGACTTGCCCGATGATCGGCAAGCCATAGAAAAATGGATCTTCAAGAGGAAGACGGACGCTGATAGTAGTGTTACTATCCACAAAGCTAGAATTGTCGCAAAAGGTTTTCGACAAGTTCAAGGTGTTGACTACGATGAGATTTTCTCACTCGTATCTATGCTTAAGTCTGTCCGAATCATGTTAGCAATTGTCGCATTTTATGAAATCTGGCAAATGGATAAACAAAACTGCATTCCTTAATGGATTTGCTAAAGAAGAGTTGTATACGATGCAACAAGAAGGTTTTGTCGATCCTAAAGGTGTTAACTAAATATGCAAGCTCCAGCGATCTATCTGTGGACTGGTGCAAGCATCTCGGAGTTGGAATATACGCTTTGATGAGTTGATCAAAGCATATAGTTTTATACAGACTTGCGGTGAAGCCTGTATTTACGAGAAAGTGAGTGGGGGCACTACAGCGTTTCTGACAAGTATATGTGAATGACATATTGTTGATCGGAAATAATGTAGAATTATTCTATAAAAGCATAAAAGGAGTGTTTGAAAGGAGTTTTTCAAAGAAAGACTTCGGTAAAGCTGCTTACATATTGAGCTTCAAGATCTATAGAGATAGATCAAGACGCTTGATAAGTTTTTCAATAAGTACATACCTTGACAAGATTTTGAAGTAGTTCAAAATGGAACAGTCAAAGAAAAGGTTTCTTGCCTGTGTTACAAGGTGTGAAGTTGAGTAAAGACTCAAAGCCCGACCACGGCAGAAGATAGAAAGAGAATGAAAGTCATTCCCTATGCCTCATTCATAGGTTCTATAAAGTATGCCATGCTATGTACCAGATCTATTGTATACCCTGCACTGATTTGGCAAGGGAGTACAATAGTGATCTAGGAGTAGATCACTAGACAGCGGTCAGAATTATCCTTAGTGAAATAAGGATATGTTTCTCGATTATGGACGTGACAAAAAGGTTCGTCGTAAAGGGTTACGTCGATGCAAGTTTTTGACACTGATCCAGATGAATCTAAAAGTCTCAATCTGGATACATATTGAAAGTGGGAGCAATTAGCTAGAGTAGCTCCTTGCAGAGCATTATAGACAAAGAATTTGCAAAATACTTACGGATCTGAATGTGACAGACCCGTTGACTAAAATTATCTCACAAGCAAAACATGATCACACCTTAGTACTCTTTGGGTGTTAATCACATAGAGATGTGAACTAGATTACTGACTCTAGTAAACCCTTTGAGTGTTGGTCACATGACGATGTGAACTATGGGTGTTAATCACATGGTGATGTGAACTATTGCTGCTAAATCACATGGCGATGTGAACTAGATTATTGACTCTAGTGCAAGTGGGAGACTGAAGGAAATATGCCCTAGAGGCAATAATAAAGTTATTATTTATTTCCTTATATCATGATAAATGTTTATTATTCATGCTAGAATTGTATTAACCGGAAACATAATACATGTGTGAATACATAGACAAACAGAGTGTCACTAGTATGCCTCTACTTGACTAGCTCGTTAATCAAAGATGGTTATGTTTCCTAACCATGAACAAAGAGTTGTTATTTGATTAACGAGGTCACATCATTAGTTGAATGATCTGATTGACATGACCCATTTCATTAGCTTAGCACCCGATCGTTTAGTATGTTGCTATTGCTTTGTTCATGACTTATACATGTTCCTATGACTATGAGATTATGCAACTCCCATTTACCGGAGGAACACTTTGGGTACTACCAAACGTCACAACATAACTGGGTGATTATAAAGGAGTACTACAGGTGGCTCCAAAGGTAGATGTTGGGTTGGCGTATTTCGAGATTAGGATTTGTCACTCCGATTGTCGGAGAGGTATCTTTGGGCCCTCTCGGTAATGCACATCACTTAAAGCCTTGCAAGCATTGCAACTAATGAGTTAGTTGTGGGATGATGTATTACGGAACGAGTAAAGAGACTTGCCGGTAACGAGATTGAACTAGGTATTGGATACCGACGATCGAATCTCGGGCAAGTAACATACCGATGACAAAGGGAACAACGTATGTTGTCATGCGGTCTGACCGATAAAGATCTTCGTAGAATATGTAGGAGCCAATATGGGCATCCAGGACCCGCTATTGGTTATTGACCGGAGACGTGTCTCGGTCATGTCTACATTGTTCTCGAACCGTAGGGTCCGCACGCTTAACGTTACGATGACAGTTATTATGAGTTTATGCATTTTGATGCACCGAAGGTTGTTCGGAGTCCCGGATGTGATCACGGACATGATGAGGAGTCTCGAAATGGTCGAGACGTAAAGATTGATATATTGGAAGCCTATGTTTGGACATCGGAAGTGTTCCGGGTAAAATCGGGATTTTACCGGATTACCGGGAGGGTTACCGGAACCCCCCGGGAGCCAAATGGGCCAACATGGGCCTTAGTGGAAAGTTGAAAGGGCATCCCACATTGGGCTATGCACCTCCCCCCTCTCTCTAGTCCTATTAGGACTAGGAGAAGGTGGCTGGCCCCCCTCTCTCCCTTTCCCACTTGGGAATCCTAGTTGGACTTGGATTGGAGGGGGAATCCTACTCCCAGTGGGAGTAGGACTCTCCTGCGCCTCCTCTCCTGGCCGGCCAGCCCTCCCCCTCTCATCCTTTATATACGGGGGCAGGGGACACCTCTAGACACACAAGTTGATCCTTGAGATCGTTCCTTAGCCGTGTGCGGTGCCCCCTGCCACCAAATTCCACCTCGATCATACCGTTACAGTGCTTACGCGAAGCCCTGTGTCGGTAGTACATCAAGATCGTCACCACGCCGTCGTGCTGACGGAACTCTTCCTCGACGCTTTGCTGGATCGGAGCCCGAGGATCGTCATCGAGCTGAACGTGTGCTAAGAACTCGGAGGTGCCGAAGTAATGGTGCTTGGATCGGTCGGATCGGGAAGAAGACGTACGACTACTTCCTCTATGTTGTGTGATCGCTTCCGCAGTCGGTCTGCGTTGGTACGTAGACAACACTCTCCCCCTCGTTGCTATGCATCACCATGATCTTGTGTGTGCGTAGGAAAATTTTGAAATTACTACGTTCCCCAACATCCATTCCATCTCATATGTTCTGAGAGAGAACCACCTACTCATGTGTTGAGACCAAGATATTCCATTCCAACCATATGAATCTTGATCTCTAGCCTTCCCTAAGTTGCTTTCCACTCAAATCCTCTTTCCACCAGATCCAAATCCTATGAGAGAGAGAGTTGAGTGTTGGGGAGACTATCATTTGAGGCACAAGAGCAAGGAGTTCATCATCAACACACCATTTGTTACTTCTTGGAGAGTGGTGTCTCCTAGATTGGCTAGGTGTCACTTGGGAGCCTCCGACAAGATTGTGGAGTTGAACCAAGGAGTTTGTAAGGGCAAGGAGATCGCCTACTTCGTGAAGATCTACCGCTAGTGAGGCAAGTCCTTCGTGGGCGATGGCCATGGTGGGATAGACAAGGTTGCTTCTTCGTGGACCCTTCGTGGGCTGAGCCCTGCGTGGACTCGCGCGACCGTTACCCTCCGTGGGTTGAAGTCTCCATCAACGTGGATGTAGGATAGCACCACCTATCCGAACCACGGGAAAACATCCGTGTCTCCAATAGCGTTTGAATTCTCCAAACCCTTCCCTTTATATTCTTGCAAGTTGCATGCTTTACTTTCTGCTGCCAATATACTCTTTGCATGCTTGCTTGAATAGTGTGATGATTGCTTGACTTGTCCTAAGATAGCTAAAATCTGCCAAGAACTAAAATTGGGGAAAAGGTAAGTTTTTATTTGGTCAAGTAGTCTAATCACCCCCCCTCTAGGCATACTTTCGATCCTACAAGTGGTATCAGAGCCTTGGTCTCCATTTGCCTTGATCCCCATAGCCTTTGTTGATCATAGCCTTGGTTTCACAACCTAGGAGAGTATGGCGTCTAGCGAGGGAAATTACCACCGTAGAGGTCCTTACTTTGATGGCACTAATTTTGCTAGTTGGAAGCATAAAATGAAAATGCATATTCTTGGACATAACCCCGCTGTATGGGCTATTGTTTGTGTTGGTTTGCAAGGTGACTTCTTTGATGGGAGAGAACCAAACCGTGAAGCTACAGCGGATGAGTTGAAGATGTTGCAATACAACGCTCAAGCTTGTGATATTCTCTTCAACGGATTGTGCCCCAAAGAATTCAACAAAATCAGCCGTCTTGAGAATGCAAAGGAAATTTGGGACACTTTGATTGATATGCACGAAGGTACCGACTCTGTCAAGGAATCCAAGTTGGATGTGCTCCAAAGTTAACTTGAAAAGTTCAAGATGAAGGATGGTGAAGGTGTCGCTGAAATGTACTCTAGGCTTGCTCTCATCACAAATGAGATTGCCGGCTTAGGAAGTGAAGAGATGACCGATAAATTCATCATCAAGAAGATCCTAAGAGCCTTGGATGGAAAATATGATACCGTGTGCACATTGATCCAAATGATGCCCAATTACAAAGATCTCAAACCAACGGAAGTGATTGGGAGGATTGTTGCTCATGAGATGTCACTCAAGGATAAAGAGGAACTTCACAACAAATCAAGTGGTGCCTACAAAGCCTCAAGTGAAGTCCCCACATCATCAAGTGAGAAACAAAACTTCAATGAAGAATTGAGCTTAATGGTGAAGAACTTCAACAAGTTCTACAAGAGTAGAAGCAAAGATAGAAGCTTCAAGTCAAGGTCCAACAACGACAAAAGATCTTCTAGTCGAGAGCAAAACTGCTACAATTGTGGAAGACCCGGACACTATTCCAATGAGTGTACGGCTCCCCACAAGAGAAGATAAGATTCTCCAAAAAGAAGAAGCAAAGAATCACCACCAAGAGAGAGAAGGAGTAGAGATGATCGTTATGAACGAAGATACTCACGGAGAAGCAAGGATTCGGAAAGGAAGGAAAAATCATCAAGGAGCTACACAAAACGAAGACATCAAGCTCATGTTGGTGAATGGGTATCTGGCTCCGACTCCGACAGCCACTCCGAGAGCAGTTATCACTCCGACTCCGAAGATACTCAAGATGAAGGTGTTTCCGGTCTAGCACTTGTGTCAACAAACTCCTACGACATATTTGACTCACCAAATGAAGGAATTGGAAGATGCTTCATGGCCAAAGGTCCTAAGGTAACACACCCCGAGTATGTTGATTTTAATAGTGATGAAGATGACTTGTTAGGTGATGATGACTTGCTTGTTGACAACTCTAGTGATGAGTACTATCATGAAACATCAATTAATCGTGCTAATCAAGCTAAAACGGATGACAATGATAAGGAGAAAATTGAGGCTCTAACTAAAGAACTAAACACTCTTAAGTTAGCTCATGAAACTATCTTCGAAGATCATTGAGAACTTTTAAGAGCTCATGAGAAGTTACACTTTGAAAAGCTCAATCTTGAGCAAGAGCATGAGTTCTTAAAAGCAATCAATGATGATCTCCGCAAGAAAAGTTCTTCTCACATTGCCAAGCGTTTACTTTTATCCACTTACATGCCTCAAGTCAAGTCTAGTAACAAGAACAAGAAAGATTCTTCCTCTAGTTGTAACAATGATCATGCTAAATCCAATATTGTTGCCTCTAGTAGTTATCTTGATTCCACTAATGATTCTCTTAGCCAAGTTATACTTGAGTAAGAAAATAGCTTATTGAAGGGAATTATAGAGAAAGGAGTGTACAAAAGCCTTGCCGGGAGTAAGCAATTCGAGGAAATTGTGCGCAAGCAAGGAATGCACCGGAAGAATCAAGGTGTTGGTTTTGAACGAAAGTTCAATGCCAATGGAGTTGAGTGGGAAGAAGATCAATACCCCAAGACAAAGTTTGTTCCTCAACAAGAGAAGTATGACACTTCCTTCAAGGGGACACAAGCTCAAGATGATCTTCCACCACAAGACTACAAGCAAAAAGGCAAGGACAAGCTTCAAGAGGAGATTGATGCATTTGAAGAAGCTCCTAAGACCTTAGTCAAGTGGATTCCCAAGACTACTTCAAGTTCCACTATATCAAGTACGACTACAACTCCAAGGATTCCCATCAAGATGGTGTGGATCCAAAAGAAGAAGAACTAGAGAGTTCTTGAGGGTGACTCCGCCAAAATACTTCACTCTTATCATTTTGTCAAGAACAAGTGCAATCAACTTCCACATCATGCACTAGTTCAAGGAGTCACAAACCCTCTTGTTGGTAAGACAAGGGACAAGGTAACCTAAAGTTTTCATGGACATCATCTTGTGTGTGCATCACTCTATGTCTATGGACATCCTTGTTTGTTCCTTGTGGGACTAACCCATGTAGGTATTGAAAGTGCAATTCACTCAAATGGATAGCTCCAAGTGATATACATCAACATTGAGCATCCACATCTTCAACATCTACCTGAAGTCATCATCGACAAATCCCAAGATTAGTTCATCCCTCTTAGGGGGGATATCACATCTAGGGGGAGCTTTACTCTAAAACTTGAGCTAAAGCAACTCTAAAGATGTGAATACAACAATGCTTTATGTAAAAGTGGTAACACCACTTGAGCTTAGACGATGAGTATGACCTACGATCAAGTGTTCTCACTTGACTCCTAAGTCAATATACTCATATATAGATGACCTAGTCATCGCAAATTGCTTGATAGATGCTAGAATTGGTTGTGCATGCTTTGCCACATATTTCATTTGCCTTCTTATTGTGTGAGCATGTTGGTTGCATATTTCACTCATTCGAGGACATCCACTTGTTGTTTTGATTGTTTGGCTTTATCTTATTTTGCCAAGTGGATGGACAAGAATGCCTAAGTACCTCCTCTAGCTATCTATGCTTTTCTCGTCTCAAACTCTATTCATGCTGCATCACAAAACTTGATCAAGTCAGATTCGAACCACTCTGTGTGAGGAGCGCTCGGAGTCCCCGATTCGTCATAGACTTAAACTTCCAAAACCTCTTTGTCATTCTCGGTCTGACCGATTCCATACTTTCGGTCCTACCGAGTTCATTAAGTTGATCTAGGTTTTCGATCTTGGTGCAACCGATTTGAACTTTTTGGTCACACCGAGTTGCAATAACTGTATACAGTTTTGCATCTCGGTGCCACTGAGTTGTTCCACTCGGTCACACCGACAGGGTCGGGCTATATATAGTGACGGGCAAAATTTTGGAAATTTCTCCAAAACCTCTTCGCCCGTGCATAGCTCGCTCTGCCCCCTGGGTCTCCGGATCGTCCTCCTCGCCGCCAGCTG
This sequence comes from Triticum monococcum, assembly GCA_034509565.1. Lineage (NCBI taxonomy): Eukaryota > Viridiplantae > Streptophyta > Magnoliopsida > Poales > Poaceae > Triticum > Triticum monococcum. Next base: position 706,704,364 of record CM067842.1, on the reverse strand, counting down.
CCTCCAGTCGCTGGTCTCCGTCGCCGTCAACGGAAATTCTGCCCCGCCGTTGCCGCCGTAGCGAGTCTCCGCCGAACTAGGGTATGGACTCGATCTTTGTGCTATTCTCCAATCCGATTCCTAGCACATTGTGATCATCATGATTCTTGCCACGTTTGATAAACTCCTATCTAGTCAATGAACTCGTAGATTAGGTTTAATTCGAAAATTTTAGGGTTAGGTTTCCGCCGAAACCATCTCGGACCCACTGAGTTGAAAAACTCGGTCCCACCGATTTGGCTTATGCCATTGCACAAGTAAAACTAGGTCTGATCGAGAATTACTTATCGGTGTGACCGATTTTGGAACTCTGTGAAACCCTAGCAGCATCGGTGCCACCGAACTATGACGCGGTCTGACCGAGTTCACTAGTTCTGGTGCCAAAACTGCTTCGGTGTCACCGAGTTTGAAAATCGGTAGATCCGAGATGATTTCAGTGGGAAACTAAAACTAAGTTTTTGAGTTAATCTTTTGCAAAAATCTCTGCATTTTGTGATGCTCATCCACTCTATCTCATCTATAATCTATTCACGGGGTCAGCAGTCAGATTTGCATCATGTTAGACCAAAGTGACAGCCAGAACCTCTTAGAGCAGCAAGTGGTGATGAGTGAGGGCACTAGTCCCTCAAGCTCTTCAGATGATGGCAGCAGGAGCACCCCCAGCAATCTGCCCAAAGCTGCTACACGTCAGAGAAAGAAGAGAACTTCTGATTCTGAAGATGAAGACTTTGTGGCAGAGGAAGAGGCCACATCAAAGAGAGTTGAGGCAGCTCAAGGCACAAAGCCAGGGCTAAGGATCATAAGGCCAGCAGGCAGGCAGCCCATGTCTAAGGCAAGAGTTCCCACTTCCAAACCTAGGAAGGCTGCAACGGAAGAAACCATGAAGTTCACCATGGAATCTGAAGAGGAAGCAAGTGGCCAAGATAAGAAGAAGAAGAGAGCCAGAACTACCACTGCCAGAGTTATTGGCAAACCCTCCATGAGGAGAGACTCTGAGGGAGAGGAAGAACAAGAGGTTGCTGCACCAGCACCCAAGGCACCCAAACTTATGGGAGATGCCATAAGGTCAGGGGCTACTGCATCCAAGCCCAAGGAAGAACCCAAGGCTGCATCTAAGCCAAAGAGTGCACCAAAGAGAAACACAAGAAGTATTCCAGCCACTGAAAAGAACAAGGCCCCAGTGCCTGAAGCTCCAGAGGAAGAGGAAGAGCATGTCCTTAGGAAGCTCAAGCCCAAGATCCCAGACCACAATGATGCTCATCCTGTGGCTGAAAATATGAAGCTCAGGAAAGACTCAGGGCTGAGGAAGTGGAGAGAGACAGATCCTTATGCTACCAGAAGAAGGACTGCAGTGGACTACAGGTTTCACACCAAAGAGCAGTAGGATTTCTATGAGAACGTTTTGCTTGACAAGAAGCCAATAGTATGTGACATGAGATGGGTCGACTGGACCTACATGAAGGAAAATGAGGAACACTACCCTGGAGTGTACGACAGCTTTAGTGCGTGTGGAGTTGCAGACTTTGTTGGGCAGAAGCTCACAAAGTGGAACGAGGAGCTAATCATGCAATTCTACTCCACATCACACTTCTACCCAGATGGGAGGATCACTTGGATGTCAGAGGGTACAAGGTACCAGTCCACTGTTGAGGAATGGGCAAAGTTGATCAATGCCCCAGAGGAGCAAACAGATGACCTGGACGTTTATGCCAAGAAGAAGATGGATCACAACTCCATGGCAAATATGTACAAGGAGATTCCCACAGATGATCTTGACACTCACCAGTTTGGGTCGGTGAAGCACTTGCTATCAGGACTGCCTACGATAAACTGGATCCTTAGGCACACCCTTTTGCCCAAGTCTAGAGATCACCGGATGATCAGAGGTCATGCCATTAACCTGCTACATATCTTTGATGTACCTTAGAAGTTCAAAGTCATGAGCCTCATAGTGGAAACAGTCAAGAGGACAGCTGCAGACCAAAAGAGGAGTTGTGGGTATGCCCCACAGATTCAGGAGCTCATCAACTCAAAGATGGGCACGGGCACATACTTGTTGGATAAAGAACACCTGCCCATCCGTCCAGACTTCAAAGATAATCAAGTGATTATGACTGAGAATGAGGCCTCATCTGCCCATGGACAAGCTAAGAAGGAGAAGGCGAAGAAGGAGAAAGCTGCCAGGATGCCTACTCAAGAGGAGGCATCTGAATACTTTCTGAAAACCAAACAAGAGCAGCTTGGTTACCTGATTGCGTCCACCCTGCGGATTGAGCAAGGATTAGCCACCTTGACTCAGAACCAGGCAAGCTTAGAAAGGATCATGGAACAGAGGTTCTATGATTTGGACATCAAGGTGACAGAGATACAGACTACCGTGGAGCAGCTTCAGGATGACATGAATGAGAGGAGAGGCAGGACTACGACTGATGCTTTTGCCAGGGTGCCATGGGGTCCGAGGTCGTCTGCGATGCCAGTTGCTGACACCAGAGCTACCACGTCTGCGCCAGCCACAGCCTCAGTTCCACCAGCTCCAGCGTCCACTTCAGCCTTAACTCCGACCACGTCTACAGAAGGCTTCGTCCTTGGAGTGCTCCGGACTCCACCACCACCTGAAGATCAAGCCTGAGCGTCCACTTAGCACTATGCATTTTCTAGGAACTTTTTGGTAACTTGTTGCCAAAGGGGGAGAAAATGTATAGATCATAGGCTTCGAGAGAGAGTGTTGCTTTTATTCTCTCTTGCTTTATTTGGTGGTTTTTCGAACTTTATTTGCTTGTGTGTGAGATACTACGTCCTTATGCCTGTGAGACATCGATGATCATGTGTTTGATCATAAGCTACACGTAATATTTGCTTAATATTATTATTCTATCTATCCTATGTGATCATTCACTATTCTTGGTGATGAGTGCATGTATTTCTTTCTTATCATTTTTGAGCGCTCCACCAAGATGTATGTGACTTGGAAGAGTAACCCATGACTCTAACTCCTTGTGCATTTGCAGTCCAAAGCAAATTCTAAATATGCACAAATTTAGGGGGAGCTCTTACTTGTCACATACTTCTCAAAGCGACGATATATTTCATGCTTATTATCATTTGTTGAAGCTTTGATCTATATGTTGTCATCAATTAACAAAAAGGGGGAGATTGAAAGTGCAACTATCCCTAGGTGGTTTTGGTAATTCATAACAACATATAGCTCATTGAGCTAATGCTATTCCAAGATGATTATTTCAGGAAAGCTCAATGATTGGCATGGCATGGATGTGAAAGTGGAACCCTCAAAATGCTAAGGACAAAGAATTGGCTCAAGCTCAAAAGATCAAGACTCTTCATTTTATATTTTAGTGATCCAAGATCACATTGAGTCCATAGGAAAAGCCAATACTATCAAGGAGGGATGAGGTGTTGCTTAATGAGCCTCTTGCTTTATGTGCTTGGTGATATGCTCCAAAATCCTCAACCACTTTTCCATAGCCACAAATGACCTAAACCCTAAGCCAAACTCGGTCATACCGATTCTTTCAATCCGGCGCCACTGAGTTTCACTTGTCATTTGCCACTGCCAAACCCTAGCAATTCGGTCCTACCGATAGGGATCTTGGTCTCACCGAGATGGGGTTGCAAACTCTCTATTTCCCTTTCGTAACTTTTTGGTCTCACCGAAAGAGTGAATCAGTCCCACCGAGATTGCAATGTAAACTCTTTGTTTCTTTTTTGTAACATTTCGGTCTCACCGAAAGAGCGAGTCGGTCCCACCGAGTTTGCCTGACCAACTCTCTGGTTAGCTTATTGCCAAACTCGGTCTCACCGAGTGTGTGCAATCGGTCTCATCGAGATTACGTTATGCCCAAACCCTAACCGAATCGGTCCTACCGAGTTGCATGTCAGTCCCACCGAAATTCCTAACGGTCACTAGGTTTACTATTTCGGTCCGACCGAGTTTTCTTATTCGGTCCCACCGAGATTGGTAAATCGTGTGTAACGGTTGGATTTTGTGTGGAGGCTATAAATACCCCTCCACCTCCTCTTCACTCGTGGGAGAGAGCCATCAGAACACATACTCCATTCCATCTCATATGTTCTGAGAGAGAACCACCTACTCATGTGTTGAGACCAAGATATTCCATTCCAACCATATGAATCTTGATCTCTAGCCTTACCCAAGTTGCTTTCCACTCAAATCCTCTTTCCACCAGATCCAAATCCTATGAGAGAGAGTTGAGTGTTAGGGAGACTATCATTTGAAGCACAAGAGCAAGGAGTTCATCATCAACACACCATTTGTTACTTCTTGGAGAGTGGTGTCTCCTAGATTGGCTAGGTGTCACTTGGGAGTCTCCGACAAGATTGTGGAGTTGAAGGAGTTTGTAAGGGCAAGGAGATCGCCTACTTCGTGAAGATCTACTGCTAGTGAGGCAAGTCCTTCGTGGGCGATGGCCATGGTGGGATAGACAAGGTTGCTTCTTCGTGGACCCTTCGTGGGTTGAGCCCTCCGTGGACTCGCGCCAAGAACTAAAATTGGGGAAAAGGTTAAGTTTTTATTTGGTCAAGTAGTCTAATCACCCCCCCTCTAGACATACTTTCGATCCTACACATAGTACTACCAGCTGCACGACTTACTCATGCGTCAACTGAGCTAGCAGCATGTTCCCAAGCTCCCTTGCCACCTGACACTACTTCCCAACCACTATTGACACAAGACGATTTGGCAATATCAGATGAACCTTGTGAGCTTCAACAGCAAGAAGGTAGTTGTTGCAGTCAATTTACAGTTGCATGCTTCTTTATATGTAGTCTCACAGTTTGATGTACACTAACACTTCCTATGTTCGTTGTTCGACTAGCACATAGGCTCAAGAGGAAACAAACATCAGGTATAATGCTCGATAGGTTAACTAAATCTAGAGGAGGAAGAATGGAGATCTGTTTTGAGGCAGGTTTAAAAAGGCCACGTGATGCTACAAAGTCAGCCAAGTTAGTATCAGAGGCAGCTGTTGCTGTTAGGTGTCATGTACGTATCCTCCGAACTTGGATTCAGTACAGGAATGACAAAGACGAAACCCAGTTCAACACCTTCCTCGACCATTTATCTATAAGTATGGTTATGTATGGAAACTAGTAATATCGTCTTGCTATGTCCCATACTTTCTAGGTTGCTGATAATGAGACTCCCATAATTTTCAACAGATGAGGTTCAAGTTGGATAGCCAAGATGATGCAACCAGACAAGCTTCCACCCATGTTTTCAAGTCTTCTCTGCGATAGTATCGGTATAACTTGAGGAAAACTCACTTTGAAGGCAAGGCTAACAGTGAACTTTCCCAAACATCTCCAGTGGAAAATATATCGGATGAAGACTGGAGGGGCCTTGTTAAACACTCGTTTGATCCGAACTATCAGGTACATTATATATATGTGATCAGATCACATGTTGAAGTCCTATTTACGCATGTGCCGCACAAATCTATCTTCTTTTAGGTGAACTGTTCAAAGAACAAGGCCAACCGTACGAAAGTGAAATTCCAACAGACGATAGGATCTCGTAGCTATATTGCACACTGCGAGGCTCTTGTAATTAGCCGCTGTTTCACTCTTTTCGCGGTACCATATTATCAGATCTATATTGACTTGTTCGAAATGCAGAGGAAAGCCCGCAAGGACCAAAAAGTACCTGAACCAAATGCTGTGGAAATCTTCAAGGACTGTCACACCAGCAAGAAGAAGGGCATGACTACACCAGTCAAAGCCGCTGTTGTAAGTACTTAATCCTCATGCCTTTTAACTACTACTTACTCTGACTTGTGCCTTGAACTGCATGGTTTGCAGCCAATGTCTATTACTATTTTTCAATTTTATACACAATTGTCTCAGCGTATCATTGCACCTTACAAGGTTTAAAAGAGATGACTGATGTTCCTTTGATCTTAACCCGTAATCTAGTTCCGTGCTGGACTTGCCCACACAATGTTACAATTGTCTGTTTGTCTGTTCTCAGTTGTTTTGTGATATGAATGATGTCGTACTATGCTTACCGTATTATAAACTTCGTCTCTTTATCCTTAGCCCTCAACAATGTGAAGAAATAGACAATACATTAGCGATGGTACATGGTCATATGTTTGGAACCTGGTTTTATTATGTACTTTGCAATAAAATACAACTAATATTTTACATGGGTTCACCAGAATAAGTTCTATATATAGACCAAAGCTATTTTGTTTGGTTTTGCTGCCTCCTTAATATCTTCTGTTCTGGTACTACTAATGTAAAACCTCAACTTTTCAGCGAGCTATGGAAAAAATGGTGGAACCGCCACCTTCTGAAGGTGGCGAGGCAACTATAACCGCAATGTCAGCTCTTGCTGCAGTGGGTCAGTACCTGTCCACTAACAGTGCCAAAAGCACATTCCTGTGTAATACTGGGTTGGTTGTTAAGGCAATATCGTCCAAACTGCCTCATGATCAAGATATGCAAGCTCAAAGCAATGTTGTATCTGCGCTCCAGACACAAGTCCATTCCCTAACAGAGACCCTTTGTGAAACAAGGAGAAACATTGCTCAATGTCGTCAAGATATGCCTAGTTTTGAAACCAGACTATCAGACATTTGCTATGTTGTTCAGGAGCCTAGGAGAAATGAAGGCGAGGGTTATGGTGCTCCAATAGACAATACAACATGAAAACATAACAGTCACGTCAAATGAACTGAGCTTCTAAACTTCTGGTGGTGCATTTATCTCCTAAACTGTTAAGTTTTATGCCAACCTTCCTTTTGTTATATAGATGCAATTTGTTTTGGTGTGATACAAAATTTATTCTTAACGTGCAGCCACTGGCTGAAGAAAACAAAAAGCCATTTTTGTATAGTGTAGGGTGTTCCCTATATTTGCACTGGTGGCGATCTTTGATGCCGAGTGGATGTATGCTATGCAATCGCCTTAATAGCCTAGCATTAGTTTCGGCCTTATTTATTTCCTAGTCTTCTTTTTCCCTGGTTTGCTAGTGGCCGCAACTACCATGGGCCATATACTGGCCGTAGGATCCATGGGTCTCCTATGGGCCGTTGATAAATGGGCCTGTAATCGGTGGGCTTCGAGCCATCAGATAAATGGGTCTACATGGGCCGTAATCGGGCGTAATTGGTATCGGCCTAGCACGGTAACAGGACATTAACAGGCCGTAGGATAGCAAAGGCTTAATTCTATCACAGGCATAACGGGTCATTAATGGGCCAGAATATAGGACGGGCTGGAAACGGCGCAACGAGTTAACAGGCCAGAAACGGGCCGACTCTTGCCATGGGCCGAATTTGGCCCATTAGGGTAACATGCCAGTAACGGGTCGATTCTTGCCATGGGCCGAATTTGGCCCATTAGGGGAACAGGGCAGTAACGGGCCGACTCTTGCCATGGGCCGAATTTGGCCCATTAGGGGAACAGGCCAGTAACGGGCCGGAAGTAATCGAGGGCCGAAAAGGAGCCCAAGAACGTATGGGCCATCAATAGGCCGAAAGCTAACATGGGCTGGAAACAGCCCATGTAAATCATGGGCCGTTAACGGGTATAAATAAAAACACTGTTCATTACGGGACAGTTTCACCACGGGACGTTAATGGGTGTAAAGTGATACACTGTTCATTACGGGCCAGTTTCACCACGGGCCGTTAATAGGCCAAGAGTTACATAGGGCCTCATATGGGCTGAAAGACGTCATGGGCCATACATGGGCCAGAAGTGGAAACGGGCTGGAATCATATTGGGTGGCCCAGATGACGCTACTAGGCCTAATTCGGATAGGGCGTAACGGGCCTTGGGTTAGCGGGCTGTAAATGGGCTATATGCGAACAGGCTGTTAACAGGCTTTACATGGGCCGGCCCGCCACCTTTTGACCAAGTCAAACGGCCGGCCTTTTCACAGGAATGGGCCTCTGTTGGGCCGTGCCACATGTCGACGTATCATAGGCGCCTTCTGTCCAATGAGTGGATGACATCTGTCCCAACAATGAGCCGACACGTGTTTCCTCCGGCCAATAAGAATTTTACACGTGGAAAATCCCCATTGGTCGGGGCTGTTAACGGGTTATCAAATCCAAAACCCGACCCGATAGCTTAACGGCGTTCCGTTACGATGGATGCGACGTGTCGGTCACCCTTGACGAAAGCACTTCTGTGACGCGGGATTTATCGTCATGGAAGTGGACACTTCCATGATTATAATTGTGGTAATGTCATGGAACACTTGTACGATAGCACAGGTATGACTATCTTGATTCTGTCATAAAATCTTCATGGATGTACATGCATGACAAAAAACGCGACCTACTGTGACAAACACGTATCATCACAGAAGTGTATTTTTTTGTAGTGTAGTCTTCATCCTCTGAATCTGAATTCCTCTTCCTCCTCTGCCTAGTAGCAGCCTTAGGCAGGTTGCTAGGAGTACTTCTGCTGCCATTATCATAACTGCTAGAGGGACTAGTGCCCTCACTCATGTTAACTTGTTCCTCAAACTTGTTCTGGCTATCACTCTGATCTGACATGACTGAAACTGCAAACTAACAGCTGGCCCTGTAAATAGATGTAGATGAGATAGAGTGGATGAGCATCACAAAGTGGAGAGGTTTTGCAAAAGAAATGAGTCAAAACTTACTTTTTGTTTTCCATAGAAAGAATTTCAGAGCTACCAATTTGCTAAACTCGGTGACACCGAAGCAACTTTGGAGTCTAAACTAGTGGAATTGGTCAGACCGAGACAAAGTTTGGTGACTCCAAGATTGCTAGGGTTTCACTGAGAGTTGAACTCGGTCACACCGATTTGCAAGTTTCGGTCAGACCAAAAATTACAAGTGCAATGGCCTAAGCCAAATCGGTGAGACCAATTTCCACAACTCGGTCTGTCCGAGATGAGTTCGACAGAAACCTAACCCTAAATTTTCAAATCAAAACTAATCTAAAGGAAGTTTTTGCTGGATAGGATGATCTCATACTTGGTAAGAATCATGGCATTGTCCTAAGTGCAAAGAATCGGAGGTAAAGATGCATATAGGGGTCGAACGCATACCCTAGTTCGGCGATGAGCTCGCTACGGCGGCAACGGCGGTGTAGATTTCTGATGACAGTGACGGAGACCAGCGGCGGGAGGTCGCTGGTGACGAGAGGACGATCCTGAGACCCGAGACAGCAGAGCAGGACACGCGCGGGCGAAGAGGTTTTGGAGAAATTTCCAAATTTTGACCCGTCGGTATATATATCCTGACCCTGTCGGTGTGACCGAGTGGAATAACTCGGTGGCACCGAGATGCAGAATAGCTCGGTGTGACCGAATAGTTCTAATTGGTTGCACCGAGATTGAAAACCTAGATCAACTCAGTGAACTCGGTATGACCGAGAAGGATGAATCGGTCAGATCGAAATGCACATAGAGGTTTTGGAAGTTTAAGTCTATGACGAATCGGTGACTCCGGTGCTCCTCGCCAAGAGGGTTCGAATCTGACTTAATCAAACTTTGTGATGTGGCATGAATAGAGTTTGAGACGAGAAAAGCATAGATAGGAGAAGCAACAAATGGATGTCCTCGAATGAGTAAAATATGCAATCAACATGCTCACACAATAAAATTGTCGGGGGTTGGGTGCGACATATGCCAAAGGATGGCTTATCATGGTGGGAGCGAGTAGAACGTTGCCAGTGCCTGGAAGCGGGATAAGGCGTAGACATGAACGCCGGCGAAATTTACCCAGGTTTGGGGCTCTCCGTGGAGATAACACCCCTAGTCCTGCTATGTGGGGTCTCCGCATGACCACTAAAGGCACTAGTGAATACAAGGATGCTCCTTGAGCTGTACGCTAGAGGTAGGAGAAGGCAGGGCTAGCTCTCTCCATTCTCTATGATCTGGTATAGTTCTAACAGGTTGGGAACCCTTTGCATGGGTGCCCTGGGGGGTTTATATAGGCCTACCCCCAGGGATACATTGGTAATCTTGCCTAGTGTGGGACCCGGCTGTCAGTGTCTCCAACCTCTGGCTTCTCCACTGGCTTCTGGGGCCCGCCGACTGGTGGGCCCCGCCACCTGGTCTGGTACGGAGCCGACAGGCCATCTCCGCCGCTCGCCGGTCTTGTCGGCTGCTGATCACTGTAGCCGTGTCTCTAATGACGCAGGCTTGGTCAAGGGGTCATGGCTACAGCCCGCCGCCTGGCGGGCGATCTCTGTAGCCACGCCGGGTCTCGTCTGATTAATGGCGCGTAGGACCCGAGGAAGGGGTTGGCCGACTCCTGGGGGCCGATCTCCCTCGGGGCCGACTGGTGGAGCGGTCGCCGCCTTCTGGGCTCTCGCTGATTGGTGGGGCCCACCGTCCTTGGGCCGTACTGACAGGCCGCCGTGGGAACAGCACTCCGCCTGCCCGTGATGATGTTAAGGGGGGATGTGGCATAAGTGCCACGCCGTGCGGGGATCTCCACCCGTACGGGGCACTGTGGCCATGCCTGGCCCTAGATTCGGGGGGGGGGGGGGGGATGGGCTACTCTGTAGCCCCTCCCTGTCTTGTCCTTCCTTTATGAGGGTGCAGACTCCGAGAGCGCCATGGGCCGACTGCTAGTGGCCGACTTCTCTGGAAGTCGCCCGCTAGGAGTCGGCTTGTCTTCAAGGGCGCCATGGGCTGACTACTAGCGGCCGGCTTCTCTAGAAGTCGCCCGCTAGGAGTCAGCTTGTTTGCAAGGGGGGAGTCGGCCGTCCGTCAGGGCTAGGCCGTCTCTGAACAGCCGGCCATTCCACCAGCTGGCCGCCAGAAGGCGGCACTTTGCCTTGAGGTCTTGAGGGGCGTAGCCTGCCCCGATGTCTTGAAAGGTTCTGGGCATCGGGTTAGCCTACCCGTGGCCCATTACTCCGACAGTAGTCCCCAAAGTTGGTGAGGCGCCGTGGATGATCAGCGGTGGAACCTCAGCAGTTTCTCTCTCCGGGTGCTTGAGGTGAAAACCTTGTTCGACTTCTGCCGAGCCGGTTGGTAGGAGTCGGACTCGCCCAATTTGACTTGTCCAAAACTTTCGAACGTCTCGGCGGGATTCAGGTGGCGTGCAAGCTAAGCTTCCTGGCCACCGCCCTCCTCGAGCCCGCCATGTGGCAGCGAGCGGCCGGGCCAGTCTGCCCACCCACGCGCGCGATGGGACGCGCCTGCAGGCGGGGCCCACCACTACCATGCCTCGGCACGCGAGCGGATGCGCTGCAGCCGAGGCGGGCAGTTGAGATTCCTGCGGAATTACTGCGCGCAGTAACTTTGCACGATAAACGTGGGGGGCATGGGGTAGTGGGCGGCGTAAATCCCACGCCCGCCCCCCGGCTTTGCAGCCCATAGGCTTATAAGTGGGCAGGGGAGGGGGAGCGGCGGGGCACGCGCGCCCCCTTCCTCCGCACTGCATCCTTTTTCTTCTTCCCCTCGTCGTCCCGCCTCATTGCCGCGCAGAGCACCGCAGCGCTTCATCCCTGATGAGCTCTTCTTCCGCCTCCGCGCCTCCCACGGTGCACTCCGGCACCTGGGACGGTTCAGAGGTCCACAACGATCACGTGGATTTCCTCCGCCAGACGCGCCGGTTGCCCGGCAAGGACTACACGCGGGTCTGCCTCGCGCCGAGTGGGGAAATCTCGCCGGCGCCGCAGGAGGGCGAGCGGGTCGTCTTCCGCTCGCACTGCCTGTGCGGCCTCGGCCTGCCGGCGAGCGGCTTCTTCCGCTCCTTTCTTGAATTCTACGGTCTTCAGCCGCACCACCTCACCCCCAACACGGTGGTGCTGCTGTCCACCTTCGTCGCCTTGTGCGAAGGCTTCCTCGGTGTTCTCCCCACCCTCGAGCTCTGGGGGAGTTCTTCTACTCCAAGCTCGGCACCCAAGCCATGGGCGTGCTGGCTCAATGCGGCTCGTTCATCGCCGTGCGGTGGTCGGGGTCCGACAACCCGTTTCCCTCCATCAAGCTGATAAAGTCGATGAAGATGTGGCAGCGGTCGTACTTCTACGTGAAGAGCCTCTTCGCAGAGGGCGACTGGGACAATCCGCCGGCCTATGTGGCCGGCCCGCCGGCAGGGAGTCAGCCCAACTAGTCGTATCGGGCCAGGACGCTGACGCCCGCAGGAGCCAGCGCCGTCGCGCGACTCCGAGTGCTGACGCTGTCGGACGGTCTGACCGGGCGAGATTTGCTGGCCGCCTTCATGGCGCGCCGAGTGCTCCCACTCCAAAGCCGCCGCCATTTGATTTGCCAAATGAGCAGGCATCGGGACCCATGTTGGATGTGTACCAAGGAGATGCCTCATGAGGAGGTGGCCTATATGGTGAACTACCTCGTGAACTGCAACCTCACGGAAGAGTGGTAGTTCGGCAAGGAGCCGTATTCTCGTGCCAACCCCCCTCCCATGGGGAGTTGTTTCTTTTTCTCTCTTGACTTCTTTGTCGCCGAGTCCGTCTTGTCGGCTCTGACTAGTCCGCTTTGGTCAGAACCCTCCTCCATCCAGCAGCCGGCACCGCGGGGCCGACCTGTGAATTCCTCGCCGACCGGGCGGAGAGCGACATTGATGACCCCGACTTGGGGGCAACGGCCTTGGAAGACGACACCGAGGGAGGAGGCGGCGAACAGGGTGGCCCACCGCTCGGGACCAACCTCGAGGACTGGCCTGATGATGACGAGGAGGTCGCCCCGGGCCACCAGCCAGGAGTCGGCCAGCCCAGCGTGAGCTCTTCTGTCGCGCCGGACGCTCAAGGCGGCGCGAGGAAGCGCAGGGCCGCGCCGAATATGTTCGGCAGCCGGCCGAAGAAATCCAAGGGCTCGGCCGCGGCGACCAGGTGGGACGAGGCGGCCGCGAAGGCCAACCGCTTCCGCAAGGAGGTCAAGAGGCTGCCGCTGGTCTCTACGTGAGTGCTACCTTCCTTCGTGTCTTCGTTTTTTCCTTCGTTGATCTTGTCTGAGCTCTTTGCTTGTTTCTTTTGGTTCAGGGCTCCCCTCTCTCTTGAGAAGGTCGCTGCCGCCTCCATCGTGGGGTCGGCGGAGACTTCCGCCACCACTCGGTCGATTGACCCAGCCGTTGACATCCGGGAGGCGACAGAGCGGAACACACAAGAAGTGCATGAAGAGCAGGAAGTCGTCCGCCTGGAGAAGGCGGAGTCTAAGAGGGCGGAGGCCGGCGCCAAGAAGAAACTGGCGGATGCCGAGGCCGCCGTCGCGGCGAAGAAGCCGCACACCACCAGTCGGCGGTTTTTGTCACTCCACTGAACTCCACACCGCCACCTCCGGAGTTCACGGTGCAGACTAGGGAAGCCGGCAATGAGAACCCGGTCATGGAGAGGGAGGGCGGCGATGCCCCTGTGCCGATTGTGATTGTGCCGCCACCGCCGCCATCCAGGAGCGTGCAAGGCGAGCAGCCGGTGGACCCGCCGGTGACGCCGACTAAAGACGAGGTGGTGGCAGGCTTGATTCTCCAGGTCGGCACGCCGACACGTCGCCGTCTTGCGAAGGCAGCTTCGGCACCGTGCCCTCTGGAGCCGGCGCCACAAGCTCCTCGATCCCGGACGCGGAGGCGACGAGCGCCGCGCCCATTGGGTGGGTGCGAGGAGGCGGGACGGGCCTGTTGAACCAGGCGCTTCTGGACGTCCAAGCCAAGATCCGGGCCGAAGGCGAGGCCACTCGGAACTGCAACAAGGTGCACATGGCGTCACGGGAAGCCATCAGAGTATGTTTCCTTCTTCTCTGTTTCTGTTCTTGTTCTTCTTTGTGGGGGCGCGCCAGCGCACCCACTGGGTGTAGTCCCCGAGTTTCGGGGCGGCTGCTGAGCAGGCAGCTCGGAACTCTAATCGGAGAGTTCCAAGCACTAATACTCGTCTGGAATTTTGGTTGCAGGACTACCACAATCTTCGCGTGACCGCTTTCAACACCAATGTCGAGGAGTTGGCCAAGCGGACCGCCGACTTGACGGAAAGCCGCAGTAAGTCCTCTTCTTCTCTGCGGGGGCGCGCTGGCGCACCCGTGGGCTGTAGTCCCTGAGATTCAGGCTGACTGCTGAGCAGTTGGACCGGATCTCCCCGGCAACCTTTCTTCCTTGTTGACGACTGATGCCTTTTTTCTTCTTCTTTTTGAAGAAGCCAACGCCGCCTTGCGGCAGCAGCTGGGCGAGGCCAACACCGCGCTGCATACCCAGGAGGAGGAGTGCAACAGGCTAGCCGTGGAGCATGATCTGCTTGTCACGCAACTAGCAGAGCAGAAGGAGCTGCTCAAGAAGACCCAGAAGGAGGTGGAGGACAAGGAGACCGCCCTCCTTGATGAGTTCGCGAGCAAGCGCTCCTCCTGGACTGACAGGGAGGCAATGTTGACTTCCGGCTTCCATGAGATCGAGGATCTCGTCGACGGTGAGCTTCTCCTCATTTTGCTTTCCTAAGCTGCCGACTGGTAGCCGAGCCGACCTCTTAGTCTTTTAATCTTTGTTCTTCGTTCTTCTGTCTTGGCAGACTTCTTCCCTGGCCACTCGAACGCTGCCAACCAAGCCATCGAAGCCGATCGCGAAGGGCGGAGGGCGGATGACGTGATGATCGCCGCCGATGCCCCCCGAAACCTTGACGAACAGATCCTAAGCATCGAGGCTCGCCTTCAGCCAGCTCACGGATGCTGCGCCGGCTTCAGCGTGCCGGCGCCCAGGTGATTGCCGCCCTGTGGCCGGATATGCAGGCGCCGTGCACCCCCAGTCGGACTGCCGACTGGTTGGAGGTTGGGGCTGGCCGTATTGAGGCCTGGAAGGGATCTTCGGCCCGAGCTGGAGCGCACCGGGCCTTGGAGTTTGTCAAGGCGTGGTATCCTGGGCTGAATCTAGCCCATCTAGCCATGTTCCGGCTAGAAGCTCAGGAGGAGTTGGTGGCCGTGGAAGACGATCTTGTCAAGCGCGCGGCGTCGATCTCCGAGTACACCGACACCAGCATCTTCGTCCCAAAGCAGGCTGAGAACGGCGATGAGGCACCGCCGGAATGGTTCGGGATGAATCCGGACATCGGCGAGGACTCGGCGGAGGTTATCAATTCCAGTGGCGAGGAAGAAGGCGAGGCGGAAGAGGGAGGCAAAGAGGAGGAGCCAGAAGGCAGAGCGGACGGCCAGCCTCAGCCCGACCGTGCCTCCAGCAATGAGCCGTGCCCGACTGAGCCAGCTGCTACCGGAGCGACCAAGCCGAGACCAACCAGCCGGCCGCTCCAGCAACTGGCACCGCCGACTCCTCCGATCCTCCGAACCCTTCTGCCGCTTCCTAGGCTGCCGCTTTATCTTTGTTTTATCTGCTTAACAGTTTCGATGAACTTGTTAATTTTGCACAATTCCACCCGCGGGGTGTATCTTGAACTCTGTTGAAGTTTGTCCAAGGGCCTTTGCTATGTAAATATTCTTCTGAATTCTATCTCTTCTTGCTTGTTGCTCTTTTGGCTTTTTTCTTTTGCCGCCTTCCCTTGGTTGCCATCTTGCCAGCCAAACAGCCGCTCCGCGGACTGTTGCTGGGTCAAGTACTTAGCTACTTTGGGAAGGCAAGTACTTAGCCGTTCTAGAGTTTCTTAGCAAGTTGAGTAGAAAACGGCGAGCCGGCTGCTCAAGAGTCGGTTGTAACAGGCTAGAAGTCGGCTTAAACTATGTACACGCCTTGTGTCCCTAGCCATTTTTCACATGGGCACCCATTCGACTTTGCTCCTGCCCACCATACAGTTGCTCTACGAGCTGCGGCTTCTGACAGGAGACGGCTTAGGTGCCACACACTACTTGCCTGGCTGCAGGAGGCATTTCATAGTACAAGACGGCCAGTCCCCGGGCCAACTAGTCGAACCCGATGCCAAGCGGCGTAACGAAGAGTAACATACTCATAGGCATAATTCTTATCATATAGATAAAAGAGGGCAGTCCCCGAGCTCTTCTCGGGGGGCCCGAAGTCTTCGTACTTAAACATAAAAGGTAGCGTGGTACATACTGCATTTAACTGTAAAATCTTAGGAGGAGGTTTGCATTCCATGGCCGCTCCATCTCCTTGCCGGAGTCATCTCTCTTGCGTGCTCGGGGCTTCTGAGCGTCGATCAGGTAGTAGGAGTCATTGCCCAACACCTTGCTGATGATGAAAGGGCCTTCCCAAGGTGCTGACAGCTTGTGCTGGCCGGCTGTTCGCTGGATTAGCCAGAGCACGAGGTCTCCTTCTTGGAAAGATCTCGGCTTGACCTTCCGGTTGTAGGATCGGCGCAGGCTCTGCTGGTAGATGCTGGACCGGCTGAGTGCCAACAGCTGGCCTTCTTCCAGTAGATCGACGCCATCTCGGCGTGCTTCTTCTGCTTCCTCCTCGGTGTACATGGTGACTCGATGGGAGTCGAACTCTATATCATTGGGATGACGGCTTCGGCACCGTAGACGAGGAAGAAAGGCGTGAAGCCGGTTGACTTGTTTGGAGTTGTGCGCAGGCTCCAGAGGATATCCGGCAGCTCATCAAGCCAGCAGCCGGTCGAACGCTCCAGAGGCTCAACCAGTCGAGGCCTGATGCCGGACAAGATGAGGCCGTTTGCTCGCTCCACCTGGTCATTTGACTGCGGATGGGCAACAGATGCTAAGTCCAGTCGGATGCCCTGCGTCGCGCAGAAACGGGCCAAGGCGCCTTAGGCGAAGTTTGTGCCGTTATCGGTGATGATGCTGTGTGGTATGCTATACCGAATTGTGATGTCGGAGATGAAAGTCACAGCAGTCGGGTCGTTCAGCTTCTTGATTGGTTTGGCTTCTATCCACTTGGTGAACTTGTCCACCACGACAAGCAGATGAGTCATGCCGCCTCACGCCGTCTTGAATGGCCCCACCATGTCCTGGCCCCAAACGGCAAAGGGCCAGGCGATGGGAATAGTCTTGAGTGCAGAAGCCGGCTGATGTGGCTTGGAGCTGAATTTCTGGCATGCTCTACATTTTTGACCAAGTCCTTGGCGTCTTCCAAAGCAATCGGCCAGAAAAAACCGTGGCGGAAGGCTTTGGCGACGAGTGCTCTTGAAGCCGCATGGTGTCCACACTCCCCTTGATGGATATCTTTGATAATTGCTTGGCCTTGCTCTGGCTCCACACAGCGTTGGTAGACACCAGTGACACTGCGCCTCACAAGCTCTCTGTTGACTATGGTGTAGGCTGCTGCCCGGCATTGCACTTGCCGAGCTAAGATCTCATCGACTGGCAGCTCTTTGTTCACTAGGAATCTGAGGATGGGCTGGGCCCATGAAGGTGTTGCAATTTCTTGGACTGTCAGGACTGCAACTTCAACGAGGGCGGTTGGGCTAGGAGGCGGCTGGTTGGAGTCAGCTTGTCTTCAAGGGGGGGGGAGTCGGCCGTCCGTCAGGGCTAGGCCATCTCTGAACAGCTGGCCATTCCGCCAGCCGGCCGCGAGAAGGCGGCACTTTGCCTTGAGGTCTTGAGGGGCACAGCCTGCCCCGATGTCTTGAAAGGTTCTGGGCATCGGGTTAGCCTACCTGTGGCCCATTACTCCGACAAAAATGGCAAATGAAATATGTGGCAAAGCATGCACAAACACTCTGGCATCTATCAAGCAATTGGCGATGACTATGTCATCTATATATGACTATATTGACTAAGGAGTCAAATGGGAACATTTGATCATAGGTCATACTCATCGTTTAAGCACAAGTGGGGTTACCACTTTTACATAAAGCATTGTTGTGTTCACACCATTAGAGTTGCTTTAGCTCAATTCTTAGAGTAAAGCTCCCCCAAGATGATATCCCCCCTAAGAGGGATGAACTAACCTTGGGTTTTGTCGATGATGACTTCATGTAGATGTTGAAGATGTGGATGCACATTGTTGATGTAGATCATTTGGAGCAATCCATTGGAGTGAGTTGCACTTTCAATACCTACATGGGTTAGTACCACAAGGAACAAACAAGGATATCCATAGACATAGAGTGAAGTACACATAAGATGATGTCCATGAAAGCATTAGGTTACCTTGTCCATTGTCTTACCAACAAGAGGGTTTGTGACTCCTTGAACTAGTGCAGGATGTGGAAGTTGATTGCACTTGTTCTTGCCAAAATGATATGAGTGAAGTATGTTGGCGGAGTCACCCTCAAGAACTCTCTAGTTCTTCTTCTTCGGGATCCACATCAACCTGATGGGAATCCTTGGAGTTGTAGTCATACTTTATGAAGTAGAACTTGATGTAGTCTTGGGAACCCACTTGACAAAGGCCTTGGGAGCTTCTTCGAATGCATCAATATCCTCTTAAAGCTTGTCTTTCCCTTTTTGCTTGTGGTCTTGTGGTGGAAGATCATCTTGAGCTTGTGTCCCCTTGAAGGAAGTAGGATCATACTTCTCTTGTTGAGGAACAAACTTCGTCTTGGGGTATTGATCTTCTTCCCACTCAACTCCATCGGCATTGACTTTCGTTCAAAACCAACACCTTGATTCTTCCGGTGCTTTCCTTGCTCGCGTACAATTTCCTCAAATTTCTTACTTCCGGCAAGGCTCTTGTAAACACCTTTCTCTATAATTCCCTTCAATAAGCTATTTTCTTGCTCAAGTGTAACTTGGCTAAGAGAATCATTAGTGGAATCAAGAGAAGCACTAGAAGCAACAACATTGGATTTAACATGTTATTGTTACTACTAGAAGAAGAATCTTTCTTGTTCTTGTTGCTAGATTTTACTTGTGGGATGTAAGTAGACAAGAGTAAATGCTTGGCTATGTAAGAAGAACTTTTCTTACGAAGATCATCATTGATTGCTTTTAAGAACCCATGTTCCTTGCTCAAGGTTGAGCTTTTCAAAGCGTAGCTTCTCATGAGTTTTTAAAAGTTCTCGATGATCTTCTAAGGTAGTTTCATGAGCTAGCTTAATAGTGTTTAGTTCTTTAGCTAGATGCTCAATCTCCTTCTTATCATTGTCATTTGTTTTATCTTGAATATCATGATTAATAGCAAGTTCATCATAGTTTTCATCACTATAGTTGTCAACAAGTAAATCATCATCACCTAGCAAGTCATCTTCATCACTATTGAAATCAAAATACTCGGGGTGTGATACCTTTGGGCCTTTAGCCATGAAGCATCTTCCAATTCCTTCATTTGGTGAGTCAGATATGTCATAGAGTTGGTTGACACAAGTGGTAGAATGGCAACACCTTCATCTTGAGTATATTCGGAGTCGGAGTGATAACTTCTCTTAGAGTGGTGGTTGGAGTCGGAGTCAGAGCCGGATACCCATTCATCAGCTTGAGCTTGATGTCTTCATTTTATGTTGCTCCTTGATGACTTGTCCTTCCTTTCCGAATCCTTGCTTCTGTGAGAGGTTCTTCGTTCATAACGATCATCTCTACTCCTTCTCTCTCTTGGAGGTGATTCTTCTCTTTTCCTTCTCCTTTTAGTTGAGTCTTCTCTTCTTTTGAGGGAGCCATACACTCATTGGAGTAGTGTCCGGGTCTTCCACAATTGTAGCAATTACACTCACGACTAGAAGACCTTTTGTCATTGTAGGACCTTGACTTGGAACTTCTTTCCTTGCTTCTACTCTTGTAGAACTTGTTGAAGTTCTTCACCATTAGGCTCAATTCCTCATTGAAGGTTTGTTTCTCACTTGATGATGTAGGCGCATCACATGAGGCTTTGTAAGCACCACTAGACTTGTTGTGAAGCTCTTCTTTGTCCTTGAGTGACATCTCATGAGCAACAATTCTACAATTGACTTCGGTTGGCTTGAGATCTTTGTAATTGGGCATCATTTGGATCAATGTGCACACGGTGCCATATTTTCCATCCAAGGCTCTTAGGATCTTCTTGATGATGAATCTGTCGGTCATCTCTTCACTTCCTAAGCCGGCAATCTCATTTGTGATGAGAGCAAGCCTAGAGTACATTTCTGCAACACCTTTTTGAACTTGTCAAGCTGACTTTGAAGCACATCCAATTTGGATTCCTTGACGGAGTCGGTACCTTCGTGCATATTAATCAAAGTATCCCAAATTTCCTTTGTATTCTCAAGACAGTGATTTTTTTTGAATTCTTCGGGGCACAATCCGTTGAAGAGGATATCGGAAGCTTGAGCATTGTATTGCAGCATCTTCAACTCTTCCACGGTAGCTTCACGGTTCGATTCTCTCCCATCAAAGAATTCACCTTTCAAGCCAATACACACAATAGCCCAAACGGCAGGGTTATGTCCAAGAATATGCATTTTCATATTATGCTTCCAACTAGCAAAATTAGTACCATCAAAGTAAGGACCTCTACGGTGGTAATTTCCCTCGCTAGATGCCATACTCTCCTAGGATGTGAAATCAAGGCTATGATCACCAAAGCTATGGAAATCAAGGCAAATGGAGACCAAAGCTCTGATACCAATTGTAGGATCGAAAGTATGTCTAGAGGGGAGGGGGTTGATTAGACTACTTGACCAAATAAAAATCTAGCCTTTTCCCAATTTTAAGTCTTGGCAGATTTTAGCACATTAACACAAGTCAAGCAATCAACCTACACTTGCAATTCTAAGAGTATATCAGCGGAATATAAATCATTGCATATGAAGGTAAAGGAGAGGAGTTTGGAGGGAGCAAATGCAATGTAGACATGGAGATTCTTGGCGTGGTTCCGATAGGTGGTGCTATCGTACATCCACGTTGATGGAGACTTCAACCCATGAAGGGTAACGGTTGCGCGTGTCCATGGAGGGCTGCACCCACAAAGGGTCCATGAAGCAACCTTGTCTATCCCACCATGGCCATCGCCCACAAAGGACATGCCTCACTAGGGTAGATCTTCACGAAGTAGGCGATCTCCTTGCCCGTACAAACTCCTTGGTTCAACTCCACAATCTTGTCGGAGGCTCCCAAGTGACACCTAACCAATCTAGGAGACACCACTCTCCAAAAGGTAATAGATGGTGTGTTGATGATGAACTCCATGCTCTTGTGCTTCAAATGATAGTCTCCCCAACACTCAACTCTCTCTCACATATTTGGATTGGGTGGAAAGATGATTTGAGTGAAAAGCAACACTCAACACTCAACTCCCCAGTGATGTCTGCCTACAACATACACACGCACCTTCCATCTCCTCCTTTCTGTGTCCATGCCTCGTGTTTCTCATATGGTCCCACACACGTGTAAACTCTCGCCCCTCTTTTCATCGATCTCACAACCGCACACTCCTCCCCCTATCTAGTTAGTAGCACGGTCTCTCGCACACCCTCCTAGCTCCTTTCTCTCTGTCTATTCGTCTCGCTGGGCCTTATTTGCCTCTAACAAATGGATGTACACCGACCGATCTCCCTCTATAAATATAGCTAGCTAGGTCCTTATAACTCGTTTTCCCCATGCGTCGATCGATCTACCTCATTAGTTATGTCTCTCCCTTCGTTCGACAAACAACAATTGATCTACCGATCTAGTTAGTTTTGCTTACCAAACACATGGTTCCCCTTCTTCATCCATGCATGCGTCCTGATAGATCTATCACGCACAGGCACGCACAGAAACACATCGCCACACTTACTGATAATATTGCAGTTCTACCCTTAGTTTGTCTAGTAGGCCTATCCACCATCTTCGAGAAGCAACTCCATCACCCATCCAGCATTCTACCCCTCTCCCTCTCTTTGTCTCTCCTCTCTCTCTTTGACTGCTCTCCCTCAAGACATAGCTGGGTCTCTCCTTCTCAACACATATAGGAGTCATTCTACCTCTCTAGTTAGGCCTCTGCCTCCCCCCCCACACACACACCGATACATCGAGTGCTCTAGTCATGTCTCCCTGCCACACACAAACATGCCATGTGCCCTCTGACGTTCCGGTAGGTCAGTCTCCCTATATCTTTGACTTGCACACATAAAATTTCGATGGCTCTCTTCATCGATCTTGCACCCACCCACTTGATCCTCTCTTCGACTCTATCGATATCTATGACCCCTCCCTCTCTTCTCGTGGATCTCCCCATCTATATATGATATGGATGGGCCTCTATTTCACACACATTGAATGCAAAATTTTGTTTGAGATGTCATCGACACATATTCCCACAGATACATTCACGAAATCACCCCCAAACAAAAAAGACTCATGAACGCACACGCCATCTGTCTAGGTTTGTATCTCTCTCTCTCACACACACGTAGGTGGGGGACATGCGCGAAGAGAAGAGGTGCACGCACAGCACACGTACTCCCGTCTCTTTCCCAACCACACCCGCGCGGGTACACGGTGGAGCTCATTTCTTTACGAAAAGGCAACCCACGTGGTAATTTGACACGTGTACTGGTTGTCCACTTGATGGAGGATCGTCTACCACGGGTGGACAAACAAATTGCGACTTGACGTTATGTTAAAAAAGAGGCAAACCATGTGGCGCCAACCTTAGAGGCAAGGTTCTATAGACTCGAGATGCTCTATACGTATTACTTTTGATGTGTCCCGTCAACTCGCAGAACGAGGAGAAGCTTTCTTACTACGCCTTCTCCCCCGTCCACGGGCGCGGTGGCTCGCAGGACGATGTGAAGCTTGCTTACTACTTGTATATTGGTTTATTGGTTCCCATTGTATATCGTGTCAAATTTTGACTATAGATTGAACTAACAAAATGTTCGTGCATGTTACCAAAAATTATATCATTAAAAACTATGTTGAAATACGAATCCAATGATATATTTTTTGTTGACATGCATTAACATTTTGTTAGCTAAATATTTGGTAAAAATTTGGCACGAACTACAAAGGTGACCTATAAATCAGGACGGAGGTAGTAGTACTACGCCTTACGCCCGCTCCCTCGCCCACGCGCGTGGTGGCTCACAGGATGAGGAGAAAATTTTACTACTCCCTCCGTTTACTCCTCGTCCCTACCTTGGTTAGAGAGATTATCATATTGTTTGGAATATATGTCCTTTAGTAGATTTCAATATGAACTACTAGTACATTCTCCAAACACTGATGTATATAGACGTATTTTAGTGTAGATTCACTGATTTTGCTCCGTATGTAGTCCATATTGAAACGGACGTAATAGTACACACTCTCCCTCGCCCCTCGACCCTCGCCCACGTGGTGGACGTGCAACAATTCATTCGGTCTCATATAGCCAGAACGATATATACTACAGTACCATTATTGCTCGACTTCCCGAAGAGGCGAAGAGCCAATCGCAAGGTTAATATTTTGGAGATGCCAAGCGTAAGGTTTATAGGAGAACGAGTAGTAGGTGTCGTGTCATTTATAAATAAAGTTTTTTTCTTCAGTGGCACGTACGCAATATAAATATGTTCATATGGAGAGAAAAGGAAACCTCTCCACTATATACATAGGCAGGACGAGCCTACACGGTTGCTTGCTGCGGTTGCTCTCTTCACACTCTCTCACACAAAACAACTGTGGACACATCTCTAACATCCCGGTGGATCATGTCCGCCGGGGGAAGGGGTGGATTCTTAGTGTAGATGCGGTCGCCGTTGCCGACGGCGAAAACCCACTGTCGGCACGTCCCGATCAGGGGTCCCCGCCATTCTCTCTCACAAAGCCGGTGAGGTGGCCTTCGTCCCTTGCTCACTACCACGACGTGGGCAGTTGCCGCCTCCCGCCACCCTCGTCCATGTTGAGCTACGTCCCGACATCCCTCAGGTACAACTCCCTTTACAGCCGTCTTGCACCACTACTCCAGCTGCCCACATCACTCCATGCGGATATTTCTCTACTTCTTTGCCCCGCACATACCTCTACTGGCTTCTACGTACTGTATTTGTGATGAGTTTATGTCTCATCAACTAGTCCCAGTAATCTTATTCTAGTTGTGCTTCTTCAATTTCTTTGCCACAGGGATGCTCATCTCGATTTTGGTGAAACTGCACAAAATGATCTGATGATCAAAGGTTTGCAAACTTCATT
The DNA here is from genome assembly GCA_034509565.1 of Triticum monococcum. Classification (NCBI taxonomy): domain Eukaryota; kingdom Viridiplantae; phylum Streptophyta; class Magnoliopsida; order Poales; family Poaceae; genus Triticum; species Triticum monococcum. The sequence goes on along the minus strand of CM067842.1, from coordinate 706,680,426 downwards.
TCTTCGGAAGCTCCAACGCTGCCAGCAAATTAAATCCTGGTTAGGGTTTACAGTTCAAGGGCTAGGGACTGCATGGAGTGTTTTTTCTTTAGCTGTCTCTGTTCCAAAATAAGTGTCAACTTTAGTAGTAGTACAACTTTGTACTAAAGTTTTCATAAAGTTGAGACACTTATTTTGGAACGAAGGGAGTACATATTGGCTGTGATCTGTCAATCATTGAGATGCAATAGCATGCATGTTAGTCTCCTTTGTATTTGATGGAATGTTGCAACGGGCAACGTTGGACGCAAGACAGATGAAACAGAAGCTAGAAGCTTCATAGCATTGTACAAATTTATCTAGCTGATAAATTACAGTACGTACTATACTAGTAGTACTATGTAAAGAGTTAGGTGTCGCACGGTGTCCAGAGAATATGGTGATAATGTGCGGTGGTCCATGTAATCACTAAGCCTGCATGTTTTCACTACTCTCGCACTCCTCCGCTGTAAGAATGGAGAAAATTGTAATCTAGTACTCCCTCTCTCTCAGTTTACAGGGCATGCGCATACCCCTAGGTCGTCAATTTGACCAACCTAATACAAGTCATATATTACATAAAATATTCCAATATAACCTCCAGATGTTCTATTTTCAAAGGTATAATTTTTGTGTTATATAGTTTATATTTGAGTGATAAAATTGGAAACCTAGGTATACGCGCAGGACTTGTAAACTGAAACGGAGGGAGTAGTGCCTCCTTTCGCCGAAAGCGTGGGACATCCAGCAGTCCTACCACCTCAGTAATAATGACTAATGAGCCGTCAAATCACATAGACCCAGCAGTAAGTTGGATGGACGAAGCAACCATCACTCTTGAATCTGCTTCTCTCTTCAACGCAGGCGCTAGTGAGAGGTCGTGTCCGCTCTTCCCGGGCATGAATGCGGCACTGATTCTTTGGAGCGGCGTTGACCATTTCGGGTGGGAAGCGCGTGCGGGCGATGGAGGGGCTTTGGGTGGGCCAGGCTGGTCAGGAGCGGGCGTGGCAGCGGTCCGCCTGTCCCGACCGGACGCCCGAAAGAGGATGCACCAACTCTCGTGGCTAAATCGTACACTACACACCATCTCTTTGTAGGAGTAGGTCGATGTGTCGCTCTCTCTAACACACACATGCTGTTAACACACGCGCGCGCGCGCGCGCACACACACACACACACACACGCCGAGGTAAAATAAGTCTATATCTCAATTGATGAAGACTTGCATGTTACCATCAATATGTTACTACCTACTATGAAAGTAGTAACATAGACTAGTAACATATGCTTCTTACTAGTCCAAGTTACTCACCACTATGACCAGCGTAGCAATGTAACCAAACGCTCCTTACTCTGCCTTGTTATCTCCCTCAGAAACCCAATGCATGGAGCGCAACTATGCGTTGATGCATGCGAAGTAATACGTGGCCTTGCATGGTAGCTAAAACATCATCTCTTAGTTGTTCTGATTAATTCTTGCATTGATAGAAATCAGGGCTTTGATTGGAGGAAGGACCAGTCAAGTTTCTCCTTCTCCTCCAATCTTCTTGCACCTCGTTTCGAAAAAAATGTGCTTGCACCTTGGTCCCGCTGCACCTTCTAATGTGACTTATTACACCTAGACGAAGGGAGTAGTACGGGATACGGTGGCACACTGACTTAGGTCAAATACACGTTCCCAAAATTGTGTGCATGTTAAAATAAGGATTCACTTAAAATAGTACATGAGCGAACAGAGGGATAAATTGGACAGTGTTCACGAGTAGTAGCGAGATGTGTGAGGTAAGATACACCGCTGGCGCTTTTAATTTTTCTTATTAATTTGTTTGTTTCACCCTCTGACTGGTGGGACCCAACGTACTATGTGGAGAAAAGTAAGGTGACTAAGGCTGCATTATTTCTGTACTACCAACACTGCTTTAAATCCCCAAAGACCTTACCACCAAAGCCACATGACACGATTATATTTTAATCCCAATGACTCCCATGCAAAGAAAAAAACACGGCATGCTTGTCACATGAATGCAGAAATGTATTAAAGGTTATTTTCCTCTCGTTAAACATAACGTGGGGGTGGTGTAGCTGGTTAGCCTATTCGCTCATCAAACTTGAGGTCTCGGGTTCGATAACTACACTTGAGCATAATTTTGTTTTTGTTCGACTTCTTTCTTCCACCCAATGATAGGTAGGCCCCGCATGACAGAGAGAGAAAGTGATCTGGGGTGGTGCCCGGACGATTCTTTGACTGGTCAAAATGGATGGATATAGAGCTATACAATCTCATAGTGACCGTATAATCACCTCATCACGTTACACTGCAGCCTCGGCGCTTGTTTTCTAGGGTTTGCACTCTTCACACTCTCTCTCTAGTATATATATACACGCTGGAGCCTCAGTGCTTGTAGTTTCTCTCTTCACACTCTCTCACCTATCCAGATCTAAACAAGACTTTGTTGGCCTCTCTCTCTCTCCCCTCACAGCTGGTCAAAGAGCCGGCAGGAGCTATCCACCGGGAAGTGAAGGAAGGAGGCTTAACATTGTCGCCGCCGTCGGCAAGGGAGGGAATCCACTACCGGCGCAGGTGTTCTCTTTCACCCAGCGGCGGTGCGGGAGGGCCTCCGACACCTTCTTTCTCGCAGCCGAACATAGTATGGGTCGAACAGCCTCCGGTCGCCCACCGAACCACACCCCAAGAACCTTAAGGTATAATTTACTTATTCCACATGCATTGCTCTAGCTGCATGTGGGCTTTTTTCGCTTCTGCACTCGAATCTAGGTGTTGGATTAAACAGGAAAGTAGTGGGGAAAGTTGTATAGCATGAATCTAGGACGTGGTTCAAAGAGGAAAGGAAGGCGGGAAAGTACTACTACGTACTGGCTATCCTACACCTACATTTGTCGAAAAGGGGAAACAATGACAAGGCTGTAGAGTTTGCTGTGCTCACATAGGGAAAGGTGTCTAAAGATAACAAAACTAGGACCAACCCAAATATGCTCCTTGGTTGTTTTTGTTCTTTGTTGCAATAGACTGTGCATCACCCCTTCATACATCGGTAGATGCACATGTGCTGGTGCGTCCACTGTCCCGTGCAACTCTTTAGCTGTTATTAATCTAAGGCCCTGTTTGGTTAAAAACTCCCTAGTCCCTACCTGCTTGGTTCCAGGGACTAAACATGCACTAGAGGTTATTAAATGACATGCTAAAAGACCATGTTACCCCTAGTAATGAACTAATAAAGACAAGCTGCGATGCGGGTAGGGGCAACTGTTGGAAAAATCCCAAAAAGACTCTCCCTCGGGGTCTTCTTTCTTTAGTCCCTAAAAGTCCCTCCTGTTTGGTTTAGATGGGACTGACACGGACTTTTTTGTCCCTACACCAAAATGTCCCTGTAAACAAACACCCTCTAATAATGCCGCTGGAAAATTGATGCAATGCCATAATTAAAAGCAAATTACATGTTTAACGAATTTTATTGTTAATATAATCTCTCTGCTAATATTAATCAATGCCACCGTTTGAGAAATGCTACTGTCTTGCTTTCATTCCCATTTAGATAAGTTAGATGCTTCTTTTTGTTGGCTTCTGTGTCATCCACCGTTATTGACCACTAGTTGTTTCCTTTGCACCTCTGTGTAAACAGGGTTATCTACTTCACCTCGTTGCTATTGTGACCTTTTGTTGCACCGCACAAATCACTTTTGTTTTAAGAGTGTTTTGTGCAGTTCAACCAAAATGTCACACCGACAACGTTGCTTGATTTCTTGGTCTTAGGGGAACTGCACAAGAGGAGATCTTACTTCCTATCCGTGTTGGCAAATTTGGTTCAGATCTTCTTCTTGTGAGTTGTTTGAATTCCGCGTCATGATAGGTCAATACTAGCCTTCTTTCACATGATTGTGCAGTGTGCTTTCATATGTTGTGCTACTTGTACGCTAATGTTGCTTGATTTTAGGGGACTGCACAAATGGAGACAAGACTTCCAATCTGTATGTGCGCCGTAATATCCCATTGAGGTAAGATAAGGACATTTCACAACTATTGGCCTGTATTTTTCCACTTTCATCTAAAAATTAACGTTGTTGTTTAGTGCTATACTTGTGCTCCCTAATTGACATGCCAAATCTTACATTGAAGGTGAAGCTTGTCTGTTATTGAACCAAGTGATGAAGGGGAAGAACAAGCATAAGAAAAACAAAAATCAACTCCCAGTGTTGTAATGAAGCATTGGAATTGTGATGAGACAACTAACTATATAGTTTTGCATCTTAATTTATTGCTATGGCTGGAACGAGCAATTCTTTTGCTATTGATTTGATGCCACTCTTAATGTAATATGTAATTATCTCTACTTGTGCAAACAGGGATCTTCTTTGAAGATACCATATATTTTAGTGGAACTGCACAAGAAGATCTTGGAAACATTAAACTAATCGAGGAGTATATAGTAAGCATGGCAACCACAGGAGATAACAACAGATGGTTCCGGAGAAGTGCTTGATATGTATGCTCTACACAATAAGCCTCCTGACAAAGGTTGGTACTCGCCCAGGGATTTCATCCATATGATTGAGCTTTGTCATCTCTATTGGTGTTGTGCTACTGTTTAGATACTATCATGAGAAAGTGGTATTGTCTTTGAGAAGTGCTTCATCTGTGTTGTTTTAAATATTTCCTTTCCTTTTTTCGAGCAAACAAGGATGCTAGCATTTAGTTGTCCTCTTGTCTTTGCACAATAGGATCATCCGCCTCTGAAGAAGAATATGGAGTACGTGAAGTGCCTAGTTCCGATTATGCCAGGATAAAGAAGCCAAGCCTCTCTTCTTCAGAAGTGAGCAGTTGAAGGATGGTTACATTATTGCCCACAAGAACAAACTAACTTCAGCTCAGAAGGACTCACGAATCTCCATCTTTGTTGTTGTGATTGCCAGTACAATGTTGTTTTACAATTCCTTTTGGTGAGTTCCATTTTTTAAAATGTGTGCTCTGCATGGATCATGTAGGTTGACTATTTAAACTGTCAATTCATAGTACATTTTGCTTTATACTAATCACTTTTTTTGTATTTATGCAAACAGGGGTGCTCAGCCTGATTTCAATGGGACTACACAAAATGTTCACGAATACATCGAATATTCTCGAATCATTCATTTCCACCACAAGAAAGGAGGTGCCTGTCAGATTTCGGGTTCCGGCAGACCCTTGAGGTTCGAACACTGGGGTGCGCGTGGAGATTTCACCTCCTACCTACCTGCACCCCTCCACCATGCTAGGATCTGAAACTAAAGAAAGAACAACACAAGAGACACAGGGTTTATACTGGTTCGGGCCACCGTTGTGGTGTAATACCCTACTCCAGTGTGTGGTGTGGTGGATTGCCTCTTGGGCTGATGATGATGAACCATACAAGGAAGAACAGCCTTGCGAGTGTCTATTCTTAGTCGGGGCGATGAACTGCTGGGAGGAGTTCAGTCACCTTTCTCTCTCTCTGCTTCCAACCTCTCTACCCCTAGAGACCCTTGGATCCCCAGCTATGTGGGTGGCTGGTCCTATTTATAGAGGCCCTGGTCCTCTTCCTAAATATCGAGCGGGAAGGGAGCCAACAATGGCGGGCTAATTTGAAGGGGGACAACAAGTATCAGCTATCCTGACAAAAGTAGTCTTCGCCTGCGCAAAGCTCTGGTGATGAGGCCATCTTGGGCTCCACGGTGACCTCCGTCTCGTAGTCCTCCTGGTCTTGGTCTCGTTGCACCGAAATGGCAACCTTTGCCTGATGCCTCAGTACTCCGCGGCTGCGCTTGCCCCCTTTGCACAAAAGAGGAAAGGAGGACGCTGCGTGGCTGGCACCCGCCTGGCACCAAGAGTCGTCATGGCTTGCGTCACGGGCACCTCACGAGGTACCCCGCCTTGATCTCTCCGCCTCCTCATGAGCCTGCCTGGCGAGGCCGTGCCTGAGGAAGCTTCGCGTCGTCCGCCCCACGAGGCTTGGCCCCTCGCGAGGGTCTTGGGTCTGTGTTGGTGAAGATGGGTCGTGCTGGGCCCCCCTTTGAGCCACGCCGCAGGCCGCAGGCAGGCAAGTCTAGGGACCCCCATTCCCAGAACGCCGACAGTAGCCCCCGGGCCCAAGGCGCGCCCGGACTTGGCCGTGCAGGGAGGCGGAAGGGCAATAGCGAAGCACCGAGGGCCCTAACAGCCTGCGGCCTTGGGCACCGCGTGGCGGTTAACTGGACGTGGGCGTCTCCACTTCCCGACGATGCCTCGGCAACTGCACAGATGGGACAAGTCCCTGCATGCAAAAACGGGTCATGATTACCTGCGATCGTGGAGGTCGGCGGTTGGCCTTCACCGGCTATAAGTACGGAATGGTGCACGCCATTCCAGTCCATCCCTCCTCGCTTCTCCTTCTTCCCGATTCTTGCTCCGTCTTGCCGCGATGGCTCCGATCTGCCGGTTCTCGGCGACAGAGAAGGGAAAGGCTCCCCAAGAGGGGTCAGACCCACTCCCGCCGAAGAAACGGCTCATCCCCCGTGGCCCAGACAAGGGGGCCCTTCAGGTGGTGTCGAGGCCTTTGTGCGAGCGGGGGCCACCGGGGTTCCCGCTTCCATTGTACGCCCACGTCGAGGGCCCCGGAGGAGCTGATGCTGACCGCCATGGGCGGCGCGGCCGTCGGCGCCGACGGGTCACGAAGGTGTGGGTCGTCCCCCTGGGGTCCACACCGAGGGCTCCTCCCAAGAGTTCGTGCTCCATGTCGCCATTACTTTCAGTCTTGGATCCGCCTGCCTCCCTTCTTCGCCTCCATCATCCCGCGGGGGGAGCCCCTGGAGCTCTGGATGCAGCACGCCGGCTGCAGCACCCTCGCGACTGAGGCAGAGGTCGCGGTCGTCGCCCCGGGCGAGGTCTACATGACTCGGGGCTAGAGAGAGATCGCCCGGGTTTGCAGGACAAGGGGCGTCTTCGCGATCCACTTGGACCACGACAGTGCTTCGGTGATGCTCTTCAAGGTCTTCGATGCGAGCGGGCACCGGCTGGAGTGCTGCCCCAGGGAAGGCGGCCAGGGCCCTGCTGCGACGAGGACTGGGCTCGCCACCCGCTCCCTTGGAGGCTCCTCAGGCGGTGGAGACGCCCGAGGTTCCAGCGACTCCAGCGAGTTCTTCGTGACTCCGGAGACGAGCGACGACAGCTATGAGCCTGTGCCGCTCCAGGAGCAGGGCGGGCTCGTCAGGCTGCCGCCGACTCTTTTCTGGATGGGGTTGGCGTCGGTGCTTGACGACCCACTGTTGATGATGGCGTCTTTTGCAGGGACGCGCGTAGTTTGTGTCCCTTTAGGATCCGTTTCCTGCGAGGAATCAAAAACGCGTCCCGTAGGGGCTTGTAAGGTGCCTGTGATCCTGTTTTGTTAATATAACCCTTGTCGTAAATTTGCGCGAGTTTCTCATTCCGTCTTAGCTCGGTCCTCCCTTTCGAACCTCACGAGGGCTTGGTGCTCTGCGCCGACAGGTCCCAGTCTCAAGGCGGCTTTAGCCGTCGCTGGTATGCCAGGTCGCGATCCCGTGGTCAAGGCCAGGAGGTGAGCGACCCGAAGTCCGGTAAGAGCCCCTGAGGCGCGATGCTCAAGAGGTCCCCTTTGGCGCCCAAGCAGCCGTTGTTTGGTGAGAAAGGAGAATGGCATCGCTAACACGGGATGGCATTAGGTGCGGGGATGGTGCCATGGCAGCTGGCGCTTCCGGGCGATGACTTATCTCGAGGATCAGGGGCCGCTCTCTGGTGTGTCGCCGGGCCCGTGCTTCGGCAGGCACGAGGTTGCTCGGCGAGGTCCTCGTGTGTCTCTCCGCCCTCGCCTTTGCTCCCCTTTCTGCTCTAGGTCCTCGGGTCCCGGCCCTCGAGTGAGTCTCAGCCGTCGCTGGTATGCTAGGCGCAATGCCGTGGTCAAGGCCAGAGGGTGAGGGCTGGAGAGCCAGTAGGAGCCCTGAGTTGCGATGCTCAGGCACCCCCCCTTTAACGTGCAAGCGGTTCGCGTGGACGAGAGCGAAGGAGACACAGCAATAGCCTCTCCTGACGCAGCTCCTTCAAGAGGTCCTGCAGGTCCAGCATAGAGAAAACAAGGGGTTGCCATGACAATCGATAGTCAGCCGTTGGTTGCTTCCGAGGAGTAGCGAGGCACTGAAGGCTTGAAGAGGTGACGCTATGTGGGGCTGCCGCGGCCAGAGCTCAGCCGTCTAGGTTTTTCGGCGTTGCAGGGACGGACCCATGCGCAAGCGTCGTGCCGTTTGGGAGCAGCTTCGTTAGTTGGCGTCAGCTGAGGAGGCAACTGGGTAAAACACATTAGCTACGGAGGAGTGGATTCGTTCAAATAGATGCTGGGAATGTGCGCATCACTGGGTCTGGCCCGAGCGACTTGGGGGGTCATGCAGCCCGAGGGGCGCCCCCAACAAGGTAAGCTAATGACGCGAAATAAAAAGGGATACACGCCGCAGGGATGGACCCATGCGGCCTGGGAATAATGCAGCCCTGGGGGGGCGCTCCCAGTTGGAAGTGAAACTAGAGAGATGTCACCTGATGATGTTGAGGACGAAGGGGTGTTGGTGTAGCCGGCTCGGTGGGCTGCGGAAGCCGATCCTCATGAGCCCCCAGGCCTAGGGGCCTCGGGAGGCTCCGGAGGCGCTGGCGGCTCCTCGCGGGCCATCTCCATCTCTGCCAGGGCTACGGAACGCCTAGCCTCTCGTGCCTCCGCGATGCCCCTCATGAGGCGCTGGTACATGTCAGCCGCGCTCGGCAAGCCGTAAGGCATGCGAACGTAGCTGTGGGGTGGACCTCCGCAGCGCCCCACTCGCAAGGCCAGAGGTGCTCCAGGGAGGTGACTTGGTTGAGCCCCGGTACATCGATGCAGACACGCAGCCCGCCATCCTCGCCTGGATGGGGGGCCACTGCTGGTAGGCGACGGCCGCCTCTCATGACTCTTGACTCCTGTAGCTCCTGAATGGCCTTGCTGACGAATTCCTGAGGGTCTGGATCTCCTTGCCTTGCTCCTTCTTGAGGGAAATGTGCTTCGAAACACGCCTCCAGGTGGTGCCCAAGCGCCTTCCTCGTGACCCTAGCTAGGTCGGCGGCCCTCTAGGGGAGACCCCCGTGCCCTGCCTGAGGAGGGCGCTGGGCGCGCTTTCCTATGCGATGGAGGGAGGTTCCCCTGGGCAGGCGCGGGCCCAGAGGGGCCTGCCTCCTGAGGGGCCGGGCCGAATGATGTCTTCTTCTTCTTGGGGGCGGCCTCGGGAAGCTTCATGCTTCCGCGATCCGGGTCTTCCAGTGATGCGGCCTGAAAGGCTCATTCCAGGGAACACACCGCGTCCTTCTCTTCACATGGACCGTGATGACTCCGCCGCTTCCTGGCATCTCGAGGACGTTGTAGCCGTGGTGAGTTACGGCCATGAGCTTGGCCAGCGCTGGGTACCCAAGGATGGCGTTTTACGGTAGGCGAATGTGGGCAACGTCGAAGTCGATGAGCTCGGTGCGGTAGTTGTCGCCTGCCCCGAAGGTGACAGGGAGGCGGACCTGCCCAATCGGGACCGTGGAGCCATCGGTGATACCGGAGAAGGGCTTGGTTGGCTGAAGCTTGCTGTAGGGCACTTGGAGGTTGTTGAATGTTTCCACGGACAGGACGTTGAGCCCTGCCCCGCCATAGATGAGGGTCTTGGTGACCAGCATGTTGCTGATGATTGGGGAGCAAAGCATCAGGAGAACTCCGTCTGTAGCCGCACACTTGAGCTGATCTGCTGAGCTGAACATGATGGCGCACGCCGACCACCTAAGAGGGCACGTGCCTTCGAGCCTGGGGAGGACTGCATTCACTTCGCGGGCAAACTGCTTGAAGATGCGTTGAGAGGCGGGGGCTTGTGCTTCGCCCAAGATGCAGGCGATCACGCATGGCTCCTAGAAGCCCCCAGCCTCCTCGTCCTGGTGACGGTCCTCGTTTTTCCTTGGTTGTGGCGGCAGCGGTGGCAGGCCTGCCTTGCCTTGCGGGCAATCCTCGCGAGGCTGGTCGTGCCACCCCTGGCGCGGGCCACGGTCTTCCCTGCGTCCTGCGTTCCTTCCTCCTCCTCAGCCGTAGCCCCGGTCACCGCCATGACCTTCTCGTGTCCGTTGGAAGCTTCGATGCCCAGCTCGTAGAGCTGGAGGAACTCCGCAGGGTGGGCCGTGCCGTCATAGCGAGGAGGCAGGTCTGGCTTGAACTTGCCGGGCCACACGACGCTGCGTAGTTCGGTGGTGTAGGCGCGGCAGCCTGCTGTGGCCATGGGAGGCCTTGGGTGACGGAGAGCCTGGTCTTGCATGTCCCCACATGCTGCAGCTGAGAGCAGCGCGGGGTCCTGACGCGCGGGAGCAGGAGCATGGTCGCGACGTGCTGGAGCAGGGAGTGCCCGGGCAGCTTCTTGCGGGCGAGGGACTTCTTGGCAGCTCTGTTTTTGCTGCGCTGGCACCTGACGGAGCAGGCTCCGCCCAGGGGCCACGCGCCTTGGATCCATGGCATCTTCTTGAGGAGGAGGCGGCCGGGGCGCCACCGGAGCCTCATCGCCCGCGCGGGGCGGGGTGCGGTGCAGCAGAACGGACGGCGCAGGAGAGCCCCCTGCGGCGCGGGCGAGCTCGGCGACGCAGTCGATCCATTCGTCGTAGACGTCGTCGACGGGACGATAGCGCAGGAGCTCGTTTGCCGTGATGAGCGCGACCCGAGCCTCCATGGGCGCGCGGAGCGCGCGAGACAAAGAACGAGCTAGGGTGAGGGAGGGAGTTGCGGTGCGGCCGTCTTGGCGCACGGATGGATGCTGAGACGATGCTTGCTGTTCGTTCCCCGCCGGGCCGGTGGCGGCATTGACGGCAAGTGATGAGGAACGGCGAAGACGCTCGCCGACAGGGGCCGTCTAGGCGACGCGGTAAGCGAGGGCGGCCCGGCGATCTGCGCGGGCCCGACGAGCGTCAGACATGGGCGCGATGGTCGGAGGAGAACGGGGTGATGGAAGACGAATTCTAGCGCACCCCTACCTGGCGCGCCAAATGTCGGATTTCGGGTTCCGGCAGACCCTTGAGGTTCGAACACTGGGGTGCGCACGGAGATTTTCCCTCCTACCTACCTGCACCCCTCCGCCATGCTAGGATCTGAACTATGGGAAGAACAGCACAAGAGACACAGGGTTTATACTGGTTCGGGCCACCGTTGTGGTGTAATACCCTACTCTAGTGTGTGGTGTTGTGGATTGCCTCTTGGGCTGATGATGATGAACCATACAAGGAAGAACAGCCTCGCGAGGGTCTGTTCTTGGCCGGGGCGATGAACTGCTGGGAGGAGTTCAATCACCTTTCTCTCTCCCTCTCTCTCTCTGCTTCCAACCTCTCTACCCCCAGAGTCCCTTCGATCCCCAGCTATGTGGGTGGCTGGTCCTATTTATAGAGGCCCTGGTCCTCTTCCCAAATATCGAGCGGGAAGGGAGCCAACAATGGCGAGCTAATTTGATGGGGGACAGCAAGTATCAGCTATCCTGACAAAAGTAGTCTTCGCCTGCGCAAAGCTCTGGTGATGACGCCGTCTTGGGCTCCACGGTGACCTCCGTCTCGTAGTCCTCCTTGTCTTGGTCTCGTTGCACCGAAATGGAACCTTTGTCTGATGCCTCGGTACTCCGCGGCTGCGCTTGCCCCCTTTGCACCAAAGAAGAAAGGAGGACGCTGCGCGGCTGGCACCCGCCTGGCGCCCTGAGTCTTCATGGCTTGCGTCACGGGCACCTCACGAGGTACCCCGCCTTAATCTCTCCGCCTCCTCCTGAGCCTGCCTGGCGAGGCCGTGCCTGAGGAAGCTCCGCGTCACCCACCCCGCGAGGCTTGGCCCCTCGCGAGGGTCTTGGGTTTGTGTTGGTGAAGATGGACCGTGCTGGGCCCCCCTTTGAGCCACGCCACAGGCCGCAGGTACGCAAGTCTGGGGACCCCCGTTCCCAGAACGCCGACAGTGCCAATATGTTCAAGGCGTTGCACATATGAAGGCGAAATCATAGAAGCTACGCACGAATTTGGTTGATTTTAGTGCAACTGCACAAAAAGAACAACTGGTTTATTTAGCATGAGATGCCATGTCAATGTCCGAACTAATGTCAAACCCTGCCCATTCCACATTCGTAGTCATTTGATATTTTGGAATGGGAAAACCTTGTCAAAGTTTGCTAGTTGATGTACGCAAAACAAGACACATTTGACATTTTGGAATGGGACAACCTTGTCAAATTTTGCTCATTGATGTTAGCAAGAAGACACGCGTTTGATATTTTCGAACGGGACGCTCTTGCTGTCAGCAGCGTCAAGCTATTTTTCTTTATTCTTTAGTTGTGATGTAAATATTGGCTCTGACATCTGAATCGCTGAGATGCATAATCATCGATTGTTTTGAATGTTCTCTATGAATTGCTAAGCCTGTTTGTTTGATTGCAATGTACAGGAACGCTAAAAAGCTACTCAAACTCTTTATACTCCGGTCAAAGTAGAGATACTTTGAATGCAGACAAAACTTGTATGTAGACTAAAAAGGACCGGAGGGAGTACATGTGAAACTGCTGCAAACGAGGTGATCACCCTGGGAAGAATGCTAGTACGTTTTGTTTTGCATGTTCATCCAATGCCAGTGATACAAGAATTCAAACTAATCGAACTAAATTCATTCATGCACGGTCGGATTTCATATAAACATGCCGGATTTCATTACATTTCATACATTCTTCAACTAAAAAGGGGTGCGCTAGAGGTATAATTAATTAACCGAAGCTACCCACCTGTGTCCGGCTGAGCCGAACAGAAGCTTATTCTCTAGCGGACTGAGCTTCAGTGACTTAACTGCAGGTGCAGTTGCATAACTGACATGTGGCCCAGATGCTTGTTGGGCCTACGTGTTAGTGAGCCAACTATACCAGCAGTTAAGTAGAAGCAGCGTCCTTCTCCAACATAGCTCTCCGACTCCACGTTACTGCCAAGAAGCTAATCGGCCGTCAATGGTCAACCCGCCTAGCTTGGGTTCAACCGTAGGGTAGCAGCGGTGGCCTTACTTGGACCCGAGCTGCGGTGACCTACCATGTTATACTCTTCCTCGTTTTCTGTGTGGCATGGCCTTATTGGCAGCGGGGCGGGGCCTTGACGGAGCCGGCGATGTCCTCGGTCTCGTTGTTGGCGGGGCGGGGCCTCGGCGGAGTAGGGCCTCCACCTCAGTGCCGGCGGGGCGGGGCCTCGGCGGAGCCGGCGGTGTCCTCTGCCTTGTTGTTGGCACCGCGGGGCCTCGGCGGAGTAGGGCCTCCGCCTCGGTGCCGGTGGGGCTGGGCCTCGGCGGAGCCGGCGGTGTCCTCTGCCACGTTGTTGGCGCCACGGGGCCTCGGCGGAGCAGGGCCTCGTCAACGCCAGTGGAGCGGGGACTCGTCGGAGCCGGCATTGTCCTCTGCCTCTTCCTCGGTCTCGCCAAACAGCGCCTTGCCTACTTCATCGCCCTCTGTGTAGGCGGCCGCAGCCTCCACCACCGGCATGCGGTACCGCCAGCGCTCGAGGCGGCCCTCGCAGGCGGAGCGGTACGAGTCAAGCAGCGCCTCCTGTTCCGCCCGCTCTGCGGCGATCTGCTCCTCCGCGTGCAGGTGCTCCTGGAGGAGATGGTGGTTCTAGGCGGCGTCGGCCTGCGCCTCCCGGAACTGCTCCTCACGCTTCTGCCTCACCGTGTCAATGTATTGGGCACGGGCCTCACCGATGGTCATGGTGCAATGCACCGGCGAGGATGGCGTGGAGGAGGGGGTTGGCGCCGGATCGTCGACTACCATGTTCTCCATTGGGATGTCGTCATCGTCCAGTTGCCTGCCGGCCAGGCAGTCGACAGCAATGGCTGCCATCTCCTTGTGGTCCGTCGTCCGCCCGTCTCGAAGAGCGCTGGAGCACGAGGAAGCCATGGTGGGCAGTAGTGGTGTGGACAGGAGAAAGGGAACGGAGGCGGATGACTGCGGATATGGCCGGCGCAACAGTTTATATAGCAATGGTGGGCGGCGGAGGGATGAACATGTGGCACCGGAGTAGCCGCCTCGGCAACCATGTATCATTCATGTGGGCGGCAGACGGACGGACGACACTTGTGTCGTTTGAAGGCGGAGCAATCGCCTGCACCGGGAAGCGGGGCGGGCGGCGCTGACCGTTTCGGGTGTAAAGCGTGCGCGGGCGAGGGAGGCGGTCTGGGTGGGCGAGGGCAGTCAGACTCGTGCTTGGTATCGGGTTGGTCCAGCAGCCGGACATGCTGGCTCGCCAGTGAGCTCGCCGAGCTGAGCGAAGACAATCAGACGATGGACGTAGCTTCCGACCAGGAGCCGGCGCCACTGTCCAAGCCGGTTCATGCCGTGTTCACCATAGAGCAGGTGCGGCCGCACTTCGACGCCCTAATGGCGGAAGAGCTACCAGCACAGGAGGACCTGTGCTGCAAGCTCCGCCTCGTCAACGAGCACCGGTGAACAAGCGAATGATAATGCCGTCGTGGACATGTGGCCCTATGATCCTGGCTTCCCGAATGAGCAGCGGGCGCTGTATCAGACCATCCGTAGGGCCCGCGAGGCCCTCTCTGTCCTCCTTCCAGTCGTTGCGCTCGCTGTGCCGTCTCGTGTTGTCAACATGGTCAACAAACATGACGAATGAGGAGATGACTTTACTTGGAGAGGATGACAGTGGGGACCCACCAGGGCCATAGCCACACGTACGCAAGTGCCTCCTTATTATATACAAAAACTGTGATTTTTTTGCTTCCTCCTGGTTTCCTGACATCACGGTCCCACACCATTGTCAACCTATGTAGTCAATAAACGGGAGAATTGCGCAAAGAGCGGCCGACAGCTGGGACCAAGCAGCTCTAGCAGTATTTGTGTTTTTGAGGTGTGAGCACTGCAAAATTTTTCTTGAGCGGTGTTTTTGTTTTTTTAGACAAGAGCGATGTTTTTGTTGTTGTTCAGAGAAGAGCAGGGTATTAACTGGGCGGGTTGTGGCCTGTCTAGCCCAGGCCAGATATCCAGCCCAGATATACTTTTTTGGAGGAATACCTAGGCAAGGTCAACTTGTTATTCTCCGCCCCGCTGGGCTGCAAATCTTTCCTAGGAGGGATGCATTAGGCTTAATAAGAAAATGGGCTTTAAGAAATAATAAATGAGATGTACTTATAAAAACTGGGCTGTAACTATAAAAAATGCACCAAACACATAATTAGTTTATAAAATATTATTTTTTGGATTTTGAAAATTTTAATTTCATTAATTGTTGTGCGCACAATGTTTCGTTGGATTTTTATGTAAGACAAATTTATATTGAAATTGTATTTAATCTGACAAGAAATTTCGGGACAAAAATATTTCAGATCCCATCAAAATGTGGGAAATTTTGTTGAATTCTGTTTTGAACGTTTGGTTGAAATTATTAATCGTTGTCCTACTAGAAAATGGGTTGTACTTTTAACAAACTGTAAATGGGCTATAGTAAATTCCATTAGAATTCAAAAATGGGCTATACATTCTTACAAATCTCAAATGGGCTATAAGTTCTCTGCCACACACTTGTGGGCCTACTAAGTTGAGGCGTCCCCTAAATAATAAGTTGACACCTATGCAAGGCTTTATCAACTTATAGTCAACACACGGGTCTAGCAACAGTGGCCGTTGGATGTCCATCCAACGGATGTCGTGCTTCTTCTTCAATCTCGGATATTCTAGCTTCACCCGCCCAAAAAATGATTCCTCCCCATGACATCTGGGGCGCACCATTTCGGAGGCTGACCTGTGGGCCTACTAAGTTGACGCGTACGCAGGGCTTGTCAACTTAGTGAACAAACGATTCTAGCAGCGGTGACCGTTGGATTTGAATCGAACGGTCCTGCTGCTTCTTCAATCGCTGCTCTTCTTGCACCAGCTGCCCAAACCAGCGCCGGCGAGACTGCCTGCTCCTGCCTCCCGTGGCCGACTGTGTTGCCGCGGAAGCCTCACCGCCCCCTACTACTCCCACCGCTGGCCAGGCCCTGCTGCGACAGCAACCTCACACCGTAGCCGAACCAGTGAACCCTCGTAGTCCTCTCCGCGTGGGCATCCACGTCGTCCCCATCCTAGGCCTCGCTGTCGTCCACCGCCGTGGTGCTCTCGGCGCGGCGTGGTCAACATGGTCAAGGAACGACTTCCATCGGAAGATTACTGTACGTGGAGAAGCTGACAGCTGGGTCCACGACCGCAGCAAGGAAGTGCCTCCTTATTACGCGGAAAATAATGATTCCTCCACCTGACATCGGGGACCCACCGGACGGCCACCGTATTTCGTGAAAAAAAATGTTTCCACCCTAACTGCTGGGACCCACCAGCTACATCTTCGCATGCAAGGAAGTGCATCCATAT
This sequence comes from Triticum monococcum, assembly GCA_034509565.1. Taxonomy (NCBI): domain Eukaryota; kingdom Viridiplantae; phylum Streptophyta; class Magnoliopsida; order Poales; family Poaceae; genus Triticum; species Triticum monococcum. Next base: position 706,664,004 of record CM067842.1, on the reverse strand, counting down.
TATGGTCAAAAAAATGATTCACCTCCTGACTGCTGGGACCCACCAGCTACATCTTCGCAAGCAAGGAAGTGCCTGATAGCCGGGACCCATGTGGTCGAAGCGTACGTAGCGTTGCCATTCTGGTCACGAATGTGTATGTACATACTGGTCGATTGGTCTGTCTGCAGGCTACAGTGATGAACCGTGGTCGTGCAAGGAAGGGCACGTGTTGTAGTAAAGGCGCGCACGTGTCGTAGTACAGGCGCACACGTAGCATGTACACGTACAAAGGCGAGGGTGCAAGAAAGAAAATAAGGCCACGTACGTACATACGGGCGGGGTCTCGAACGCCTACTCGCGCATACTTACGGCCAGGGCTCGTGCACATGGCTGGGTCGGAACGGAGAAACTGTGTCGTCGTCGTGTTCATGGGGAGGCAATGGAATGCGTCGTGTTCATCGGGAGGCAGCAGAACGCGTGTTGTTCATCGGGAGCCAACCGGCTTGGACGGAATGGAAACGAGGCCTGGCGTACCGCAGAACGGAGGAAATGGCCTCGTGTTCGACCGGCCACAGTCGAAATGGGATCCTGTTCATCAGGAGGGGTCTGGCGTACCGCAAAATGAAGGAAACGGACTTCTGTTGGACCTCCTACGTTGGAAACGGGGTCCTGTTGAACAGGAGGAGTGTGGCGTACCGCAAAACAGAGGAAACGAACTTGTGTTGGAGCGCTACGATCGAAACGGGGGTCATGTTCATCGGGAGGGGTGTGGCGTACCGCAAAACGGGACTCCACGGGATACTGTTCATCTCCACCGTCGACCTCCTGCAGCCTCCACTAGCTACTGTTCATCCACCATCGACCTCCTCCAGCCTCCACCAGTGACTGTTCATCCACGGGCTCCTGTTCATCCAGCCTCCACCGCTCCTCCATCGGCTACTATTCAACCAGCCCTCTCCATGGGGTCCTGTTCAACCACCCCTCCACGGGCTACTGTTCATGTAGCCCTCCACCGACTACTGTTCAACCAGCCCTCCACGGGGTCGTCCTGTTCATCCAGCCCTCCACGGGGTCCTGTTCATCCACCCCTCCACCGGCTCGATCGATCGGGGTACTGTTCACCTAGCGGCAACGGCCGCTACTACCACAAGGTCCTGTTCATCCAAACCCCCACCGGGAACTGTTCATCCAAAGCCCCCAACAACGCTCACTGTTCATCCAGAGGCAGCATCGATCGGCTTCAGTTAGCAACAGTAGCGAAGGAATCACTCGGGTTTAGTTAACAGCAAGGGATCGATCGATCGCTCGGGTTTAGTAACGCGTAGCCTGAAGTGCAATCACTCCGGTTCAGTAGGCGAACGCCTCGCTCGGGTTCAGTTAGAGCGTAACGCCTCGCACCCACGCGCGTACGTGTACAAGATAAACGCACAACGCTCAGCCCCCGACCACCCACCGTAACCGGGAACTCCCCGATATATTCTCTGTGCCCTCGCTTCTACCACGGTTTTTTCCGTCATGGACGGCGCAAAGAATGTCATGCAGCTGCGTCTCCGGCCCGCCTAGGATGAAAAGCCCATTTTCTGTCTTGATTTTTTGTCATAGAAGTAGGAGCCCACCACATCTATGATGATACCGGGTTTCGTCACAATTATCATCATAGAAGTGTCATAAGTATGACCGAATTATTTTTCGTTCGGCCCAAAATGTCACGGATGTGTCTTTTTTTGTAGTGCCAAAAGGTAATAGACGGTGTGTTGATGATGAACTCCTTGCTCTTGTGCTTCAAATGATAGTCTCCCCAACACTCAACTCTCTCTCACAGATTTTGATTTGGTGGAAAGATGATTTGAGTGGAAAGCAACTTGGGGAAGGCTAGAGCTCAAGATACTTGTGGTAGGAATGGAATATCTTGGTCTAACACATGAGTAGGTGGTTCTCTCTCAGAAAATGTATGTTGGAAGTGTAGGCACGTTCTGATGGCTCTCTCCATGAATGAAGAGTGGGTGGAGGGGTATATATAGCCTCCACGCAAAATCTAACCGTTACACACAATTTACCAAACTCGGTGGGACCAAATAGTGAAACTCGGTCAGACCGATTTAGTTCAAATTGTGAACGTTATGGTTTTCGATGGGACCGACATGTCAACTCGGTGGGACCGATTCTGTTAGGTTTAGGGCATAACATAATCTCAGTGAGACCGATTTCTGTAATAGGCAAACAGAGAGTTGGTCAGGCAAACTCGGTGGAACCAATTCGCTCATTTCAGTGAAACTGAAATGTTACAAAGAGGAAACAGAGAATTTGCATTGCGAACTCGATGGGACCGATCGCTCATCTCGGTTAGATCGAAACATTATGAAGGAAGTAGAGAGTTTGCAATCCCATCTCGGTGAGACCGAGATCCCTATCGGTGAGGCTGAACTGATTAGGGTTTCGGGCAGTGGCTATGTCAAATGAACTTGGTGGCACCGGTTAGATCAAATCGGTGGGGCCGAGTTTGACTTTTGGTTTGGGACATATGTGGATATGAGAAAGTGGATGAGGGCTTTTGGAGCATATCACTAAGAATTTTGAGCAAGCAAGCCATTAAGCAACACCTCATCCCCTTTTAATACTATTGGCTTTTCCTATGGACTCGGTGTGATCTTGGATCACTAAACGAAAAATGTAGAGTCTTGAGCTTGAGCCAATATGTGTCCTTAGCATTTTGAGGGGTCCACATTCCTAGTCCATGCCATGCCAATCATTGAACTTTCTGAAATGATCATCTTGAAAAAGTATTAGTTCAATGAGCTATATGTTGTTAGGAATTACCAAAACCAACCACGGATAGTTGCACTTTCAGTCGGCTAGGTCAGAGGCCCTCTAGAGGAGAACCCCCGAGCCCAGTCTGAGAGGGGTGCCGGGCGCGCCTCCCTATGCGAGGAGGAAGGGCGTGCCATCGGTGAGCGCGGATCCTGAGGACGGGCCGCCAGCCGCCCCATCGTCCCGAGGGCCTTGGCGGAACAACCGCTTCTTCTTCTTGGGGATGGCCTCAGCAGGATGGACTGGATCATTGTCATCTGGGTTCTTGATCGCCGCAGCTTGGTTGGCGCGCTCGAGGGAGCACACCGCATCCTTTTGGTCGCAGGCAACTGTGATGATGCCGCTGCTACCTGGCATCTTTAAGGCGTTGTAGCCGTGGAGCGTTACTGCCATTAACTTGTCCAGAGCCGGATACCCGAGGATGGCATTGTATGGGAGCCTGATGTGGGTGACATCGAAGTCGATGAGCTCGGTGTGGTAGTTGTCGCGCTGGCCGAAGGTGACAGGGAGGCGGATCTGCCCTATTGGGGTGGTGGAGCCGTCGGTTACTCCTGAGAAAGGCTTGGTGGGCTGCAACAGATCATAGGGCACTTGGAGGCGGTCGAACGTCTTGATGGAAAGAACATTGAGCCCCGCACCACCATCGATGAGGGTCTTGGTGACAAGGACATTGCTGATGATGGTCGAGCAAAGCATCGGGAGGGCGTCGGCAGTTGCCGCACACTTGAGATGGTCGGACGAGCTGAAGGTGATGGTGCACTTTGACCACCTGAGCGGATGCATGGCCTCAAGCCTGGGGAGGGCCGCGTTCACCTCACGGGCGAACTGCTTGAAGATGCATTGAGAGGCTGGGGCCTGAGCACTGCCTAGGATGCAGGCGATGGCGCAAGGCTCTTGGAAGCCCCTAGCCCACTCGTCCTGGTGGTGGTCGTCGTTCCTTCTTGGTGATGGTGGCAGCGGAGGGAGGCCGCCGTTGCCCTGAGGTCGGTCCTCATGAGGATGATCTCTCCAGGCGACCTCGCGAGGCTGGCCCTGCCATCGGTCCTCATGAGGCTGGTCGCGCCACCCCTGACGGGGGCCGCGACTATCCCAGCGTCCTCCGCCTCGGCCTCCTCCACGGCCATAGCTGTGGTCGCCGCGCTCAGGCTGTCGACCAAAGCGTCCGTCACGGAGGGCCCTTAGCTCATGGCAGTTGCTGGTGTTGTGGCTGTGCACATTGTGGAGGATGCAGAACGGGTGGCCGCTCTTGGATGACTCCGGGTGGTCGCAGTCGCACTTCATCTCAGGCTCGGCAGCGAGCATGGTCGGGCCCTTGCGCTTCACGTCCTTGGCCTTGGCCTACTTGTCTTCTGGGTCGGTGTCTTGGAGCTCCAAGAGGGAGAGGCGGCCTTCCTCGGCCCTCGCACACTTGTTCGCCATATTGAACATCTCCAGCGCCGTGCATAGGTCCTTATTGATGGCAAGCTCCTCCTTCATCCTGACGTCGCGAACGCCGTCGCTGAACACCGAGATGATGGCCTCATTTGTCACCTTAGGGATCTTCAGACGAATGCCATTGAAGCGCTAGATGTACTTCTGCAGGGTTTTCCCTGGCTGCTGCTTGATGTGCCGCAGGTCACCCGCGGTAGGCGGGCGGTCGCAAGTGCCCTAGAAGATGTCAATGAAGTGCTCCTTCATCTCATCCCAGGAGGAGACCGACCCAACAGGAAGATTTAAGAGCCACGAGCGCGCGCCGTCCTTGAGGGCCATGGGGAACCAGTTTGCCATGACCTTCTCGTCGCCGCTGGCCACCTCGATGCTCACCTCGTAGAGCTGCAGGAACTCAGCAGGGTCGATGGTGCCGTCATAACATGGAGGCAGGTCCAACTTGAACTTCCCGGGCCAGACAACACGACGCAGCTCCGGAGCAAACGCACGGCAGCCTGTCGAGGCCATAGGAGCTCATCGTGGGGGTGGAGCTTGATCCAGGTGCTCGTGCGCCACCGCCCATGGCGGCGCGCGGTCTTGGCCCTGCGGAGCTAGGAGCACACGCGCCTCTCCTGGGGGGCGATGCACTTATTGGCAGCTCTCCTCGCCGCGGGGCGGCGCCTCGTGCAGCGGACCGCACCGGGGAGCTTCACGCCTTGGCACAGGGACGACGTCTTGTCTGGGGGCGGAGGAGGTGCGTTGTGGGCTACGTCCAGAGGCAGAGCCAGGATTTGAACATGAGGGGGGCGAGAAACCAATTCTTAGAATAGAGGAAATATCATGACATATTAAGTCTCACAATAACATTGAGGACAAAGCATAAGAAACATTCATAGAACTATAAAATAAGGTTACATATCTATTAGCTTAAAATGAGCTCTACGACCACCAGTGTCAAACAAATTGATTATTTCATCAGATGTGATCTTTGCAGCTATTTCCTTCCCAATATAGACGACCATGTAATGCCGAAGAAAGTCGTCTCCCATTCTGTTTCGAAGACGTGTCTTGACTGGTTTCATAGCTGAAAAAGCTCGCTCAGTTGTCGCGGTTGACACCGGAAGAGTTATGACCAACTGTAGTAATCTATCAACCATTGAGTATGTAGCAACTTTACCTGTATTTAATAATCAAGCAGTCAAATAAGCAAGAGTTATGAACAACTGCAGTAATTTATCAATCATTCAACCATCAAGTATGTAGCAACTTTACCTATTTTAAATAATCCAATAGTCCAATCAGCAAGTGAGGTCGAACTCTTTAGCTCCGAATGGTTGCAAACATCAAGCTGGAAATGGGGAAGTTGGGACTCCAAGTGAGCTCGTTCTTGACTAGAAAAGTCGGCAGGATAAATTTTTTCCACTAATGTGCATATATTAGACAAGTCAAATGAGTCATGCCATGGATCCAAAGATGCACAAAGTGTCAAAAGCTCTATGTTTTGAACACTGAAACAATCATTTAGCTCAACCAATTGCTAATCTATGGCAACATTAAACACATTTGCTTTCTAGTGATGTAATGTAGTAGTGTTATCATGTTTGTTGCGAGACTTTGTTACATCTACGTACCTACAAATCACATCATATATTAGTAAATTTGATAAATAATATTCTAAATTTTATGTACAAGAAAATATATGTTACCTTCTATTCAGACCAGGAATGTCAATCTGATGCTTCAAACAAAAAGATTGAACCTCCTTTAGAAGGGGATCCCAACCATCTTCTCTCAGCCTACCAAATCTAATGCATTCATAATGTCTAGTGACTTCTTGTGCAGTGTTTGACATAAAACATCAATGATTTTCTCCATTAGATGTAAAATAAACACAAAGTCAAATGAAATAATTATTTTTAGGGCTCCTACGACATCTCCTCTAGAATATTTCGAGGCTGCAAGGTCATTTGCTGTACTCCTTAGGACGTCAACTGTAGCGCGAAACATCTTCTGTAAACTCTGAATCGACTTGAAGTGGAGCTCCATCTAGTGTCGCCAGGTCTCTGTAAAGTTCCTATCTGATTTTGCCCTTTGCCTATATCGAGTTCTCCCAATTCAATTTCACGTGCAATCTCCGCACCTTTATTTGCTAACAACTCATCATTACGTTTAGTCGATGCGCTCACAACATTAATAATGAAATTTGCATTTTGGAAAAAGTTATGCACAAAATGTACCTCCCTTGACGCCGCAACAAGCGCCAACTGTAACTGATGAGCCATGCAATGCACATAGTATGCATAAGGGAAGTCATTCAGAATTAGAGCCTTCAATCCATTCCATTCACCTCTCATATTACTTGCCCCGTCATAGCATTGTTCTCTAATGTCTTGGACATTTAAATTATTATCACAATGGACTTTACAAATTGCCTTCTTGAGAGTCAAAGCAGTAGTGTCAGTGACATGAATTACATCAAGAAAACGCTCCTGTATGAACCCCTCGGTGCTCGGGAATCGAAGAACCAATGCCATTTTCTCTTTTTTAGACTCATCTCGTGCTTCGTCTACCATTATGCAGAACTTGCTAGTACCAATTTCATCTCTAATTTTTCTCTTAACCCTACTAGAAAGTAATGTGAGGATTTCTAGTTGCACTGTATGGGAGGTGTACTTCGCATTCTTTGGAGCATTTTCCAAAACAACCTCATTCACCTCTTTGCTATAAGAAGCCAAGAACCTCACCAGGTGAAGAAAATTACCCTGATTACTTGATCCCGGAGATTCATCATGGCCTCTATAAGCACAAGCTTGGAATGTTAACCACCTGATGAAAACAACAAGAAAAAAGGTTATAACTTGCTTTATTGTACATTATAGAATATTTGAATTCTCAAAATAGAAAATGTTGCTTACTTGATGCAATCAATTTTAACTTTAAGCCTTAGCCTTGCATCTGCAACTTTTTTGTCAGACACTTTCACCATTGCCTTGTCGATGTGAGTCACACTATTTTTCAGATTATCATGACACCGCTGAGAAAAGTTATGAGCAGAGTTGGAATCTTTGCCCATGTGAGTTAAGAAAGAACATTCATTTCCATCATTCACCTTCCAATTATTAAATCCCTTGACTGTGAATGCATCAGAGCCACACCTTCCACTTGGCCTTTTTGTGAAGAGAAAATAGGGTAGGCAGTACGCATGATGTGTTTCCATCGAATACTCAAGCCAAGGAAAAGAATTGAAATAACTGTATTGAAATCGGCGATGATTTTTTCCTGTTTTATTATATGGATATTCTCTCATGTATCATTGATAAGCTCCCTTCAAAATATAGAAGCGGCGTGCTTCTTCTTTCTCATCATGAGGGATTTCCCATATTTGCTGGCCTATACCGGGGTCCCTTACATATTTTGTGCTTTCAATTGTACCTTCTTCTACTGCAACTTCTTCCGGTGCCACAACCTGTTGCTCATCAGTTTGCGTATCAACAGGAATATCATTTGTTTGGTTATCTGCAACAGGTTGCTCCTCAGATGAAATCACATTTTCGTCACCAGTAATGTTGGAGCTTGAAGTTGACCCGATTGGCGTGAAAAAGGAATTTATCCCCCTAGTTGTTGGTGCTTTTCGCTTCCTCATTGACTACTATATAAAGGAAAACCATGATTAATAGATTAATTAACTATTTTGTAGACAACACTAACACACCAGATTAGGATAGTAGGATTTTTATTGATAATAACTGATAGCTACAAGTACGTACTGGTACCTTCCTCTGTCTGATCTTCCTTTCTCACTTTAAACTCTGATGTAATGAAGCCTCCTGCTCTCCTCCAGTACTCCCTCCTTAGTCCTTACAGACTAGACACACAACGGATAAAGACGACAAATCAGCGTAGCCGATATGATAGGGGCGGAGGCGGTGTGGTGAGCGCCTTACCTGAGCGGGAGCGGCAGCCGGCCAGCCTGCGGCTCCGTGGCAGTGGCAAACAATGCGGCAATGCCCTAGTCCATTGACACGATCAATGGATGGATTGATCGCATGGGGCAAACGACAAAAAGCAGCCACAACCACATGACAATGACATGGGCTATTGGGCTTTCGGTCTAGGATAGTTATTATATTAGTACTCATATGGGCTAATTTCCCTAAAAAACCTTATATGGGCTAATGATGTGATTATCTCTAGCCAATTAGCGCATATACAGTATACTACGTATACTACTACCTACTAGAAATCGTTGGGGGTGAACGATTGGCAGGGGTCTAGCCCTTGCTCGTCCCTTGTCTCCGCACCTGGCTACGTCGCCCGCAGGAGGCTGCAGGGGAGGCAGCGAACGGGACGGGCAGGGGCCTCCCTAGTGGTGTTGACGAGCTCAGCGATGTGGTACAGCCAGTCCTTGGAGTAGTAGTCGACCGGGCGGTAGCGCCGGAGCTCGCGCTCTGCAAGCAACGCGGCCTGCGCGTTCGCCGGGCCGCGACGAGCATGGGATGAAGAGCCAGCCGGAGCCAGCAACGGGGTGGCCGTGCGTCCATCACGCCGTACTGATGACCCGCAAGTATAGGGTATCAATTGTAGCTCTATTCGATAAGTAAGAGTGTCAAACCCAATGAGGAGCAGAAGGAAATGACAAGCGGTTTTCAGCAAGGTATCGTCTGCAAGTGCTGAAATTGTAAGTAGCAAGTAGTTTGATAGCAAGGTAATTTGTAACGAGCAAGTAACGGTAATGGTAGCAAAAGTGCAGCAAGGTAGCCCAATCCTTTTGAGGCAAAGGACAGGCCAAGACGATCTCTTATAATAAGCAAAGCGTTCTTGAGGGTACACGGGAATTTCATCTAGTCACTTTCATCATGTTGGTTCAATTTGTGTTCGCTACTTTGATAATTTGATATGTGGGTGGACCAGTGCTTAGGTGTTGTTCTTACTTGAACAAGCCTCCTACTTATGAGTAACCCTCCCGCAAGCATCTACAACTACGAGAATAGTATTAAGAATAAATTCTAACCATAGCATTAAACTTTTGGATCCAATCTGTCCCTTACGGAATAACGCATAAATTGGGGTTTAAGCTTCTGTCACTCTCGCAACCCATCATCTATTTGCTTCTCCACAATGCATTCCCTTAGGCCCAAATATGGTGATGTGTCATGTAGTCGACGTTCACATGACACCACTAAGGGAATCACAACATACATACTATCAAAATATCGAACACATATCAAGTTCACATGATTACTTGCAACATGATTTCTCCCGTGACCTCAAGAACAAAAGTAACTACTCACAAGTGATGAACATGCTCAAGATCAGAGGGGTATTAAATAGCATATTGGAACATATAATCTTCCACCAAATAAACCATATAGTGATCAACTACAAGATGTAATCAACACTACTAGTCACCCACAAGCACCAATCTATAGTTTCGGTAACAAGATTGAACACAAGAGATGAACTAGGGTTTGAGAGGAGATGGTGCTGTTGAAGATGTTGATGGAGATTGCCCTCCCCAAGATGGGAGAGTTGTTGGTGATGATGATGACGATGATTTCCCCCTCTGGGAGGGAAGTTCCCCCGGCGGAATAGCTCCGCCGGAGGGCAAAAGTGCTCCTGCCCAAGTTCCGCCTCGAGGCGGCGGTGCTTCGTCCCGAAAGTCCTCATATTATTTTTTTCTAGGTCAAAATGACTTATATATCAGAAGATGGGCGCCAGAGGTGAGACTGGGTGAGCATAACCCACCAGGGCGCGCCTGGGCTCCCTGGCGCACCCAGGTGGGTTGTGCCCACCTGGTGGGCCCCTCTGGTACTTATTTGCTCCAGTATTTATCATATATTCCATAAAAAATCTCCATGAAGTTTCAGCTCATTTGTAGTTGTGAAGAATAGGTAGCTTGATGTAGCTTTTTCAGGTCCAGATTTCCAGCTGCCGGAATTCTCCCTCTTTTTGTATTCCCTTCATATTATGAGAGAAAAGGCATTAGAATTACTCCAAAAAGCATTATTATGCAATAAAACAATGTAAATAACAGTAGGAAAACATGATGCAAAATGGATATATCAACTCCCCCAAGCTTAGACCTCACTTGTCCTCAAGCGAAAACCGAAATCGAAAAACATGTCCACATGCTTAGAGAGGGAGAAGTGTCGATAAAAACAAAACACGGACATAGAAGCATCGTGTAAATTAGTATAAGAGCAACAATTTTAAACATAAGACTCTTATCATAGAACTTTTATCATAGGCCTCCCATGAATAAGTGACAATTCATCACACAATCGAAGTATAAAGCATAAACTCTATTAGAAACCAACAAACTATGTTCTCAGTCAACTTTGCAACTACAATTCATCATATTTTCAGGAAGGGTCACTGTCACAACCCTAGATTAGTATTTGTTTGTCTTTTCTTGATCATCATGTCATCATGTTTAAATTCAAAAGAATTTGAAATGGAGACTGATAAACCCTAGCAGCAAATGAAATACAACTAGGGTCAAATTAAATCTTTTCCATCTACCCAAAATGGCCTTTAGAAAAGTTCATCAATTTTGGAATGGGTGAAAACTTCTTCCAAAAATGATGCACACATTGCTAGGTCATTTCTGGATTTTGGAGTTAATTCTTACGTATTTGAATTTGGACAATTAAATGCTATATAATATTTTAAATGTCCAAATAATTCTGAACTTAAGTGAGGGCTGTTGGAAATATTCCAAACGGAGCCCACAATTATTTTCAGGGTTCTTGAAAATGCCTTAGCATTTTAATTAAGTCAAAACAATTTTAGAAAAATAGAAAACCAGAAGAGAGAGAACAGAAACTTACCTGGGCTAACTTACCTGTGCAGCCCACCTGGCCCAGCACTGTGGCTGACGCTCAGCCCAACTCCCACCGTCTTCAACCTCTGCCAGTAGGCAGAGGCGTGTCGATGCGCGCGCGCCCAAGCTCCACCTCCTGTTTCCACCTGGGGGCCCGATCCTTCCCTCGTTGCCGCTCTGGACCCCTCTCTCCTCTCCCTCACTCGTTGCTCTCCCTCCTCTCCTCTGCTCCCTCTCTCCCGCCCGGGCCGAGCGCGTCCGTCGCTGCCGTTCACTGCCTGCGTAGCCACCACCGCTCATGTGTCGCCCCGAGCAGCCCAAAAGGCTCCGCCTAGTCCCCCTCTTCCTCCTCGCCAAGCCATGCAAGCCGAGGATCACCATGCCGTCGTCTTCGAGGTCGTCACCACCGCATCTGCTCGCCGGACTTCGCTAGTCAATTCGCCGCCTCTGACGCTTCCCCGAGCACGCTGGCCATCCCTACGTTACCGCAGTGATCCCCCGAGTCGTTTCCCCCTTCTCCCTAGTCGCTTTCGACCTCTAGGCCATAGCCCCGTCTTGGCCGAGAACTCCACGCCGCCGGCGATGTCACCGACGTCACCGCGGCCACTGAGGCCCGAAACCAAGCGTGGCACCGTGCTCCTAGTATCTTCAGGATCTTGGTGAGCCCCTTAGCCAGCCCTGTCGTCATCTGTGGCCTCGCCCCGCTCGAACCCATAGCTCCGGCCGCCGCCGTTGATCCTAGCCACCGCAGCTCTGGCCACCACCACTGGTCGACGCAGCTCGCTCCCAGGAGCACGTATGAGCAAACCCCGCCTCAAACCATGGGCTGTAGCGGAGTCCCGACGATCTCCGCCGCACGAAATGGTCATCACCGGCGAAACTCCGGCGACTGATGATGTGGACGTCATTAGGCGCTAACCCAACCAACTAACCACCCTAACAGCCACTAACAACGGGCCGTACCGCTGGCTCAAACCCAGTCGACATCAGGTTTGGCTGGGTTTAGCCCCTGTGTCACTGACGTGTGGACCCCACACGTTAGGTTTGACCTAGAACAGTCCCGCTGACCTGCTGACATCACAATGACATCATGCTGACGCAGTAAATGTTTTCTAGAGTTTTAAATAAATCAGTAATGATTTATTTATTTCGGAAAATTGCATAAACTTCTCTAATTCATAGAAATTAAACCGTAACTCCAAATAAAACAAATTCTATATGAAAAATGATTAGAAAAATCCAATCTAGGCATCTGTACCCTTTTCATGCATGCTAGAACAACTTATTGCTTCTATTTAGGACAAATCAAATAAATGGCATTTGAATAATCACATATGGAGTTGAATTTGAATCTTTGGTTCAAACCAACTTCATTTAATCTGGCTACTAGCTGCATTAGCCCAAACCATAGCATATTGCCATGTCATGGTCATGCATCATATTGTTGCATTGCATTGATTGTGTTTCTCCTCTGTTGCCGGTATTTGTTCCCTCTCGATAGACGTGGTTTCGACGATGAGTTCGATAACACCAATGAAGAACTATACTATCTTCAGAAGTGCCAGGCAAGCAAAACCCCCTTGTTCATTCCGATATAACCCCACTCTCTCGCTCCTTCTCTCTTTTACAGAATTAGGACAACAACGATTCATCTGCTACTTGTTGCGGTAGTTGAACCCCTTATCCTCTGCATGACCTATCATTGCCACAGTAAATAGATGAAACCCACTAGCATGAGTAGGAGTTGTTTGAGCCCTGATGTGCCTACTCATTCATGCTGGTTTGTCGTGCCTGCTATTGCTTAGAGTTGTGTCAGGTCTGATTCATCGGGGATGAATCAGAGGTGTGTGAACATGTCCTATTGTTGAGAGCTAAGTGTGTGAACACGATTTGGTAAAGGTATCGGTGAGAGGCCATGTAGGAGTACATGGTGGGTTGTCTCATTGAAGCCGTCCTCAGGAACTGAGTTCTGTGTTTGTGATCCATGAAACAGCTACTACCATGCATTGGGAAATATGAACCCGCTCGACTTCTTAACCACCCTAGTTCTTTGTCCAGGAGTTGCAAGTAGTTTCTCGTGTTTGTAGTATGCTGGAGGCCGTGCGCAGCGCTGACCCGAGGGGTGGGCTGTGATGTGGTAGGCACGTGGCCGGGTATACCGGGCACCCGTTTGGTGTCGCGGAACCCTGTACACATTGTTCGGGGTCGTATGTGGAAACCTAGGCCGGACTCCCTACGGATGGAACCTGAATAGGCTTTAAACCTGGACTAGAGACTAGAGTGTTCAGATAGGTCGTGGTCTACACCCACGTCGGCTTTCGCTTGAAGTCTGCCGAGCACATGTCGTGTGCAGACACTAAGTGGTGGAAACATGTATGAAGAAGTACAGCCCTGCAGGGTTATAAATGATCTATTCGAATAGCCGCGTCCACGGTAAAGGACTTCCGGGTTGCCTACAACAGTTCACAGACAAGTGAAAGTGGATACTCTAAAATGTGCAACATAAGCGTGAGTGCTATGGATGGCCTTCTCATAGGGTGATGGGAGCGGATCCATAGTGGTGTATTGATATGGTGAATATGTGGACTCGTGTGCGCCACCTCAAAAGAGTTACTTGTAGTCATACTTCAGGATAGCCACCGAGTCAAAGCTGGCTTGCTGCAGTTAAACTCCACCACCCCCTTTGTTGATACCGATGCATATGTAGCTAGTTCTGATGTAAGTCTTGCTGGGTACATTTGTACTCACGTTTGCCTATTTTATGTTTTGCAGAGAGACGTTAGTCTCGCTAGTAGTTCCGTGTGGACTTCGACGTTTAGCTTGATACCTCAGCTACGATCTTGTGCCCTCGGCAGGATCTGGTAGATATTCAGGCTTCTCAGCCTTTTTCATTTGTAGATGTCTGTACTCAGACATGTTAAGCTTCCGCATGTGCTTGACTTGTATGCTCTGAATGTTGGGTCATGAGACCCATGTTTGTAATATCTCGCTCCTCGGAGCCTATTGAATAAATACTTGAGTCGTAGAGTTATGTTGTGATGCCATGTTTTATTTACACATATCGAGCATATTTTGTGTATGATTGAAATGCTTGGTATGTGTGGGATCTGAGAACCTAGTTGTTTATCCTTGGTAGCCTCTCTTATGGGGAAATGTAGTCTTGTGCTTCCATGAGCCATAGTAGTCCGCTACAGCCCGGTTCACCGGAGTCCTGCTAGCCCAGCACTACTACTTCGGAACACTTGACTGGCCGGCATGTGATTCACTTCGTTCCTGTGTCTGTCGCTTCAGGGAAATGTCACGTGGTGACATCCGGAGTCCTGCCTAGCCTGCTACAGCCCGGGTTCTCGGAGTCCTGTTAGCCCAGTGCTACATCCCAGATTCACACGCTGCTAACCGACATGCTCGATGTTGATTCATGTATGCTTGTCCCCATAAATTAGTGCCACTTTGGGTTCACGACTAGTCATGTCAGCCCGGGTTCTCTGTCATATGGATGCTAGCGACACTATCATATATGTGAGCCAAAAGGCGCAAACGGCCCCGGGCCATGGTAAGGCGACACCCGTGGGAATACTGTGCGTGAGGCCGCAAAGTGATATGAGGTGTTACGGGCTAGATCGGTGTGACTTAGAATCAGGGTCCTACAGCTTTGGTATCAGAGCCTGATTGCCTGTAGGATTATGAAGCCACACTGGTCAATGTTTTGTCTAGAAATGCTTTAGTTATATAAGGGAATTGATTGTGGGATGGAACGTAAGGCTCTTTTACTCCTTATACCTCATGCCCTCTAATCTGAGTCATCCTCTTCCTTTCTACGGGGATGAAGAACTAGGCCTTCTCATCTATCTATCAGGATGACGAGTTACTATGTTAGAGACTTATAGAATTGATGGATTTAAGCCCCAGTTCAGTTCCTACTACTTCTGTGTGTTGACAGTTCATCTCAGAACTTTGATATTGTGATGTTAAGTGGTTATGCCACCATTTTGTAGGATGTCTCAAATCATTTTGAGCATTTACAGCTGTTATGCTGTCCGGGTCATCCCAGGTTCCTAAATAGTCTGATGCAGTTGCAAATCCCTTCTTACCGTTCCGAAGTTCCTTTATGCCAGATCAACCACACTAACTAGTGTGTTGAGGTACTTCTTTGCCTCGCCATTTATGTTGGAGCTATTATTATGACCCTAGGTGTCTAGAGTATCACCTAGTATTCTAGCCATGTTTTTGTTCCCAGTGTGATCATTCTGGCAATCATTCTCGAAAGCATCCCGTGATGCTACTTAGTAGTAGGTATTCTATTCCTGGGTTTTTGAACCCGAGATTCACCCTACCTACTTCATGTTGTTAGTGTTTGCTCGTTCCTTTAGGTTATTAGTAACCTTTGCATTAGCCCTCGAGGTCCGTGGTATTCCCTTCTTCCAAATACTATGAACCACTTATGGCATAAGTTTGTTGGATCAAAAGATCACAACAGGAGTGCTCTCGATGAGTTCTCGATTCTATATTGTGACTCTGCCAATTCAACTTTTCTGCATGGGTTATCCAGAAGAAATGTGTTGAACTCGTTCGACATGCTAGGCCATGCATTTACAACTTAGAAATGTTGGGAAACGTAGTAATTTCAAAAAAATTCCTACGCACACGCAAGATCATGGTGATGCATAGCAACGAGGGGGAGAGTGTTGTCTACGTACCAACGCAGACCGACTACAGAAGCGATCACACAACATAGAGGAAGTAGTCGTACGTCTTCTTCCCGATCCGACCGATCCAAGCACCGTTACTCCGGCACCTCCGAGTTCTTAGCACACGTTCAGCTCGATGACGATCCTCTGGCTCTGTTCCAGCAAAGCGTCGAGGAAGAGTTCCGTCAGCACGACGGCATGGTGACGATCTTGATGTACTACCGACGCAGGGCTTCGCCTAAGCACTGTAACGATATGATCGAGGTGGAATTTGCTGGCAGGGGGCACCACCCACGGCTAAGAAACGATCTCAAGGATCAACTTGTGTGTCTATGGGGTGCCCCCTGCCCCTGCATATAAAGGATGGAGGAGGAGGAGGCCGGCCAAGGCAAAGGTGCGGCCAGGATAGGGAGTCCTACTAGGACTCCAAGTCCTAGTAGGAGTCCACCAAAAGGGGAGGAAGGGAGAAGGAATAGGAGGAGAAGGAGAGGTGGCCGGCCCCCTTTTTCCTAGTCCAATTCGGACCAAAGGGGAGGGGGGGCGCAGCAGCCTTTTCCTCTTCCCACTAAAGCCCATCAAGGCCCATTACTTCTCCCGTAACTACCCGGTACTCCGAAAAATACCCGAATCACTCGGAACCTTTCCAATGTCCGAATATAGTCGTCCAATATATCGATCTTTACGTCTCGACCATTTCGAGACTCCTCGTCATGTCCCCGATCTCATCCGGGACTCCGAACTCCTTCGGTACATCAATACTCATAAACTCATAATATAACTGTCATCGAAACCTTAAGCGTGCGGACCCTACGGTTCGAGAACAATGTAGACATGACCGACACACGTCTCCGGTCAATAACCAATAGTGGGACCTGGATGCCCATATTGGCTCCTACATATTCTACGAAGATCTTTATCGGTCAGACCGCATAACAACATACGTTGTTCCCTTTGTCATCGGTATGTTACTTGCCCGAGATTCGATCGTCGGTATCCAATACCTAGTTCAATCTCGTTACTGGCAAGTCTCTTTACTCGTTCCGTAATACATCATCTCACAACTAACATATTAGTTGCAGTGCTTGCAAGGCTTATGTGATGTGCATTACCGAGAGGGCCCAGAGATAACTCTCCGACATTCGGAGTGACAAATCCTAATCTCGAAATACGCCAACCCAACATCTACCTTTGGAGACACCTGTAGTACTCCTTTATAATCACCCAGTTACGTTGTGATGTTTGGTAGCACCCAAAGTGTTCCTTCGGTAAACGGGAGTTGCATAATCTCATAGTCATAGGAACATGTATAAGTCATGAAGAATAGCAACAGCAACATACTAAACGATCGGGTGCTAAGCTAATGAAATGGGTCATGTCAATTAGATCATTCAACTAATGATGTGACCTCGTTAATCAAATAACAACTCTTTGTTCATGGTTAGGAAGCATAACCATCTTTGATTAACGAGCTAGTCAAGTAGAGGCATACTAGTGACACTCTGTTTGTCTATGTATTCACACATGTATTATGTTTCCGGTTAATACAATTCTAGCATGAATAATAAACATTTATCATGATATAAGGAAATAAATAATAACTTTATTATTGCCTCTAGGGCATATTTCCTTCAGTCTCCCACTTGTCCTAGAGTCAATAATCTAGTTCACATCCCCATGTGATTTAGCAGCAATAGTTCACATCACCATGTGATTAACACCCATAGTTCACATCGTCATGTGACCAACACTCAGAGGGTTTACTAGAGTCAGTAATCTAGTTCACATCTCTATGTGATTAACACCCAAAGAGTATTAAGGTGTGATCATGTTTTGCTTGTGAGATAATTTTAGTCAACGGGTCTGTCACATTCAGATCCGTAAGTATTTTGCAAAATTCTTTGTCTATAATGCTCTGCACGGAGCTACTCTAGCTAATTGCTCCCACTTTCAATATGTATCCAGATTGAGACTTTTAGATTCATCTGGATCAGTGTCAAAAACTTGCATCGACATAACCCTTTACGATGAACCTTTTTTTCACGTCCATAATCGAGAAACATATCCTAATTTCACTAAGGATAATTCTGACCGCTGTCCAGTGATCTACTCCTAGATCACTATTGTACTCCCTTGCCAAATCAGTGGAGGGTATACAATAGATCTGGTACATAGCATGGCATACTTTATAGAACCTATGAATGAGGCATAGGGAATGACTTTCATTCTCTTTCTATCTTCTGCCGTGGTCGGGCTTTGAGTCTTTACTCAACTTCACACCTTGTAACACAGGCAAGAAACTTTTTCTTTGACTGTTCCATTTTGAACTACTTCAAAATCTTGTCAAGGTATGTACTTATTGAAAAACTTATCAAGCGTCTTGATTTATCTCTATAGATCTTGAAGCTCAATATGTAAGCAGCTTTACCGAAGTCTTTCTTTGAAAAACTCCTTTCAAACACTCCTTTTATGCTTTACAGAATAATTCTACATTATTTCCGATCAACAATATGTCATTCACATATACTTGTCAGAAACGCTGTAGTGCTCCCACTCACTTTCTCGTAAATACAGGCTTCACCGCAAGTCTGTATAAAACTATATGCTTTGATCAACTCATCAAAGCGTATATTCCAACTCCGAGATGCTTGCACCAGTCCACAGATAGATCGCTGGAGCTTGCATATTTAGTTAACACCTTTAGGATCGACAAAACCTTCTAGTTGGATCATATACAACTCTTCTTTAGCAAATCCATTAAGGAATGCAGTTTTGTTTATCCATTTGCCAGATTTCATAAAATGCGGCAATTGCTAACATGATTCGGACAGACTTAAGCATAGATACGAGTGAGAAAATCTCATCGTAGTCAACACCTTGAACTTGTTGAAAGCCTTTTGCGACAATTCTAGCTTTGTAGATAGTAACACTACTATCAGCGTCCGTCTTCCTCTTGAAGATCCATTTTTCTATGGCTTGCCGATCATCGGGCAAGTCAACCAAAGTCCATACTTTGTTCTCATACATGGATCATATCTCAGATTTCATGGCTTCAAGCCACTTTGCGGAATCTGGGCTCACCATCGCTTCTTCATAGTTCGTAGGATCATCATGATCTAGTAGCATGACTTCCAAAACAGGATTACCGTACCACTTTGGCGCGGATCTTACTCTGGTTGATCTACGAGGTTCAGTAGTGTCTTGTTCTGAAGTTTCATGATCATCATCATTAGCTTCCTCACTAACTGGTGTAGGTGTCACAGAAACATTTTTCTGTGATGTACTACTTTCCAATAAGGGAGCAGGTACAGTTACCTCGTCAAGTTCTACTTTCCTCCCACTCACTTCTTTCAAGAGAAACTCCTTCTCCAGAAAATTTCCGAATTTAGCAACAAAAGTCTTGCCTTCGGATCTGTGATAGAAGGTGTATCCAATAGTTTCCTTTGGATATCCTATGAAGATGCACTTCTCCGATTTGAGTTTTGAGCTTATCAAGATGAAACTTTTTCATATAAGCATCGCAACCCCAAACTTTAAGAAACGACAACTTTGGTTTCTTGCCAAACCATAGTTCATAAGGCGTCGTCTCGATGGATATAGATGGTGCCCCTTTTTAACGTGAATGCAGCTGTCTCTAATGCATGACCCCAAAAACAATAGTGGTAAATCGGTAAGAGAAATCATAGATTGCACTATATCCAATAAAGTACGGTTATGACGTTCGGACACACCATTATGATGTGGTGTTCCAGGTGGCGTGAGTAGTGAAACTATTTCACATTGTTTTAACTGAAGACCAAACTCGTAACTCAAATATTTGTCTCCGCGATCAGATCGTAGAAACTTTATTTTCTTGTCACGATGTTTTTCACTTCACTCTGAAATTCTTTGAACTTTTCAAATGTTTCAGACTTATGTTTCATCAAGTAGATATACTCATATCTGCTCAAATCATTTGTGAAGATCAGAAAATAATGATACCTGTCGCGAGCCTCAATATTCATCGGACCACATACATCAGTATGTATGATTTCCAACAAATCTTTTCTCGCTCCATTGTTCCGGAGAACGGCGTTTTAGTCATCTTGCCCAAAAGGCATGGTTCGCAAGCATCAAGTGATTCATAATCAAGTGATTCCGAAAGCCCATCAGCATGGAGTTTCTTCATGCGCTTTATACCAATATGACCTAAATAGCAGTGCCACAAATAAGTTGCACTATCATTATTAACTTTGCATCTTTTGGTTTCAATATTATGAATATGTGTATTATTAAGATCGAGATCCAATGAACTATTTTCATTGGGTGTGTAACCATATAAGGTTTTATTCATGTAAACAGAACAACAATTTATTCTTTTACTTAAATGAATAACCGTATTACAATAAACATGATCAAATCATATTCATGCTCAACACAAACACCAAATAACACTTATTTAGTTTCAACACTAATCCTGAAAGTATAGGGGAGTGTGCGATGATGATCATATCAATCTTGGAACTATTTCCAACACACATCGTCACTTCACCCTTAACTAGTCTCTGTTTATTCTGCAACTCCCGTTTCGAGTTACTAATCTTAGCAACTGAACTAGTATCAAATACTGAAGGTTTGCTATAAACACTAGTAAAGTACACATCAATAACATGTATATCAGATATACTTATGTTCACTTTGCCATCCTTCTTATCCGCCAATCACTTGGGGTAGTTCTGCTTCTAGTGACCAGTCCCTTTGCAGTAGAAGCACTTAGTCTCAGGCTTAGGACCAGACTTGGGCTTCTTCACTTGAGCAACTCGCTTGCCGTTCTTCTTGAAGTTCCCCTTCTTCCCTCTGCCCTTTTCTTGAAACTAGTGGTCTTGTCTACCATCAACACTTGATGTTTTTCTTGATTTCTACCTTCGTCGATTTCCGCATTACGAAGAGCTTGGGAGTCGTTTCCGTTATCCCTTGCATATCATAGTTCATCACGAAGTTCTACTAACTTGGTGATGGTGACTAGAGAATTCTGTCAATCACTATCTTATCTGGAAGATTAACTCCCACTTGATTCAAGTGATTGTAGTACTCACACAATCTGGGCACATGCTCACTAGTTGAGCGATTCTCCTCCATCTTTTAGCTATAGAACTTGTTGGAGACTTCATATCTCTCAACTCAGGTATTTGCTTGAACTATTATCTTCAACTCTTGGAACATCTCATATGGTCCATGACGTTCAAAACGTCTTTGAAGTCCCGATTCTAAGCCATTAAGCATTGTGCACTAAACTATCAAGTAGTCATCATATTGAGCTAGCCAAACGTTCATAACGTCTGCATCGGCTCCTGCAATAGGTCTTTCACCTAGCGGTGCATCAAGGACATAATTCTTCTGTGCAGCAATGAGGATAAACCTCTGATCACGGATCCAATCCGCATCTTTGCTACTAACATCTTTCAACACAATTTTCTCTAGGAACATATCAAAATAAACATAGGGAAGCAACAACGCGAGCTATTGATCTACAACATAATTTGCAAAATACTACCAGGACTAAGTTCATGATAAATTTAAGTTCAATTTAATCATATTACTTAAGAACTCCCACTTAGATAGACATCCCTCTAATCCTCTAAGTGATCACGTGATCCAAATCAACTAAACCATGACCGATCATCACGTGAGATGGAGTAGTTTTCAATGGTGAACATCGTTATGTTGATCATATCTACTATATGATTCACGCTCGACCTTTCGGTCTCCGTGTTCCGAGGCCATATCTGTATATGCTTGGCTCGTCAAGTATAACCTGAGTATTCCGCGTGTGCAACTGTTTTGCACCCATTGTATTTGAACGTAGAGCCTATCACACCCGATCATCACGTGGTGTCTCAGCACGAAGAACTTTCGCAACGGTGCATACTCAGGGAGAACACTTCTTGATAATTTAGTGAGAGATCATCTTATAATGCTACTGTCAATCAAAGCAAGATAAGATGCATAAAAGGATAAACATCACATGCAATCAATATAAGTGATATGATATGGCCATCATCATCTTGTGCTTGTGATCTCCATCTCCGAAGCACCGTCATGATCACCATCGTCACCGGCGTGACACCTTGATCTCCATCGCAGCATCGTTGTCGTCTCGCCAATCTTATGCTTCCACGACTATCACTACGGCTTAGCGATAAAGTAAAGCATTACATCGCGATTGCATTGCATACAATAAAGCGACAACCATATGGCTCCTGCCAGTTGCCGATAACTCGGTTACAAAACATGATCATCTCATACAATAAAATTTGGCATCATGCCTTGACCATATCACATCACAACATGCCCTGCAAAAACAAGTTAGACGTCCTCTACTTTGTTGTTGCAAGTTTTACGTGGCTGCTACGGGCTTAAGTAAGAACTCATCTCACCTACGCATCAAAACCACAACGATAGTTTGTCAAATAGACTCCGTTTTAACCTTCTCAAGGACCGGGCGTAGCCACACTTGGTTCAACTAAAGTTGGAGAGACAGTCGCCCGCAAGCCATCTATGTGCAAAGCACGTCGAGGGAACCGGTCTCGCGTAAGCGTACGCGTAAGGTTGGTCCGGGTCGTCTCGTCCAACAATACTGCCGAACCAAAGTATGACATGCTGGTAGGCAGTATGACTTGTATCGCCCACAACTCACTTGTGTTCTACTCGTGCAAATAACATCAAACCATAAAACCTAGGCTCGGATGCCACTGTTGGGAAACGTAGTAATTTCAAAAAAATTCCTACGCACACGCAAGATCATGGTGATGCATAGCAACGAGGGGGAGAGTGTTGTCTACGTACCAACACAGACCGACTATGGAAGCGATCACACAACGTAGAGGAAGTAGTCGTACGTCTTCCCGATCCGACCGATCCAAGCACCGTTACTCCGGCACCTCCGAGTTCTTAGCACACGTTCAGCTCGATGATGATCCTCTGGCTCCGATCCAGCAAAGCGTCGAGGAAGAGTTCCGTCAGCACGACGGCGTGGTGACGATCTTGATGTACTACCGACGCAGGGCTTCACCTAAGCACTGTAACGGTATGATCGAGGTGGAATTTGGTGGCAGGGGGCACCGCCCACGGCTAAGGAACGATCTCAAGGATCAACTTGTGTGTCTATGGGGTGCCCCCTGCCCCTGTATATAAAGGATGGAGGAGGAGGAGGCCGGCCAAGGCAAAGGTGCGGCCAGGATAGGGAGTCCTACTAGGACTCCAAGTCCTAGTAGGAGTCCACCAAAAGGGGAGGAAGGGAGAAGGAATAGGAGGAGAAGGAGAGGTGGCCGGCCCCCTTTTCCCTAGTCCAATTCGGACCAAAGGGGAGGGGGGCGCAGCAGCCTTTTCCTCTTCCCACTAAAGCCCATCAAGGCCCATTACTTCTCCCGTAACTACCCGGTACTCCGAAAAATACCCGAATCATTCGAAACCTTTCCGATGTCCGAATATAGTCGTCCAATATATCGATCTTTACGTCTCGACCATTTCGAGACTCCTCGTCATGTCCCCGATCTCATCCGGGACTCCGAACTCCTTCGGTACACCAATACTCATAAACTCATAATATAACTGTCATCGAAACCTTAAGCGTGCGGACCCTACGGTTCGAGAACAATGTAGACATGACGGAGACACGTCTCCGGTCAATAACCAATAGCGGGACCAGGATGCCCATATTGGCTCCTACATATTCTACGAAGATCTTTATCGGTCAGACCGCATAACAACATACGTTGTTCCCTTTGTCATCGGTATGTTACTTGCCCGAGATTCGATCGTCGGTATCCAATACCTAGTTCAATCTCGTTACCGGCAAGTCTCTTTACTCGTTCCGTAATACATCATCTCACAACTAACATATTAGTTGCAGTGCTTGCAAGGCTTATGTGATGTGCATTACCAAGAGGGCCCAGAGATACCTCTCCGACATTCGGAGTGACAAATCCTAATCCCGAAATACGCCAACCCAACATCTACCTTTGGAGACACCTGTAGTACTCCTTTATAATCACCCAGTTACATTGTGATGTTTGGTAGCACCCAAAGTGTTCGTTCGGTAAACGGGAGTTGCATAATCTCATAGTCATAGGAACATGTATAAGTCATGAAGAAGAGCAACAGCAACATACTAAACGATCGGGTGCTAAGCTAATGAAATGGGTCATGTCAATCAGATCATTCAACTAATGATGTGACCTCGTTAATCAAATAACAACTCTTTGTTCATGGTTAGGAAACATAACCATCTTTGATTAACGAGCTAGTCAAGTAGAGGCATACTAGTGACACTCTGTTTGTCTATGTATTCACACATGTATTATGTTTCCGGTTAATACAATTCTAGCATGAATAATAAACATTTATCATGATATAAGGAAATAAATAATAACTTTATTATTGCCTCTAGGGCATATTTCCTTCAAGAAAATCATATGCTCTTTTGGGTTGTCTCTCTTTAGTTGTTTCCTGGCCCGCATCTATCAATTGACAGTCAAGAGTATGTGTGCATTCATCATCGGTGCCTGTCATTCTTGTGGTTCGTCAAGCCATTCTAGTTCAGAATGACTAGGAGAAACAAACTCCAGTACCTTATTCATTTCTAGGGTTGGGTCAAAGTAGTTGTATTCCGCAAATCAAATGCCAAAGCAGCTTTTGTTCTGTTCTACCTTGGAGTATTACCCTATTTATGTCAAGAATATCATAGGAGTTGCACCAATTCTTATGAATTCTTGATGCAGTGATACTTCTCGCCATCATCATTCGCTCCTTGGTTCCGTGTTGTTGCAACTGGAATACCGACAAGTGAACCGTGACGTGTGAAATCAATAGTCCTAGAAACTAGTTGCTTGGTAGTAAATGGACAATATTCTCATTCTTAGTGTGTTGGTTATTGAATCATCATTCTACGATAGATTGTGCTACCTAGTCCTTATTTCTGGTGCACTCTTCGATCAATGAGTTAGGAGTATTCAATCCCTTGCTTATTTGATCATATCGTCTTGCCTTGAAAAGCAAGATTGTTCTCGAGCTTAGGAACATATCGGTGGTTCGTGATTTTCCGGATATCTTCTCAGAAGTGTTACCAGGTTGTCACCTGACCGATATGTTGAGTTCGTGATCAA
This sequence comes from Triticum monococcum, assembly GCA_034509565.1. Taxonomy (NCBI): domain Eukaryota; kingdom Viridiplantae; phylum Streptophyta; class Magnoliopsida; order Poales; family Poaceae; genus Triticum; species Triticum monococcum. The sequence goes on along the minus strand of CM067842.1, from coordinate 706,639,159 downwards.
GTTGGTTTTCCAATAAACCACTCTTTTCCAAGAATCTGTGTTGGATACCCCTGAGCTAGTTGGTTAAGCTAAACAACAACCTGTTTCTGTGACACCTACACCAATTAGTGAGGAAGCTAATGATAATGATCATGAAACTTCAGAACAAGATACTGAACCTCATAGATCAACCAGAGTAAGATCCGCGCCAGAGTGGTACGGTAATCCTGTTCTGGAAATCATGCTACTAGATCATGATGAACCTACGAATTATGAAGAAGCGATGGTGAGCCCAGATTCCGTAAAATGGCTTGAAGCCATGAAATCTGAGATGGGATCCATGTATGAGAACAAAGTATGGACTTTGGTTGACTTGCCCAATGATCGGCAAGCAATTGAGAATAAATGGATCTTCAAGAAGAAGACTGACGCTGACGGTAATATTACTGTCTACAAAGCTCGACTTGTCGCAAAAGGTTTTTGGGAAGTTCAAGGGATTGACTACGATGAGACCTTCTCACCCGTAGCGATGCTTAAGTTTGTCCGAATCATGTTAGCAATTGCCGCATTTTATGATTATGAAATTTGGCAAATGGATGTCAAAACAGCATTCCTGAATGGATTTCTGCAAGAAGAGTTGTATATGATGCAGCCGGAAGGTTTTGTCGATCCAAAGGGAGCTAACAAAGTGTGCAAGCTCCAGCGATCCATTTATGGACTGGTGCAAGCCTCTCGGAGTTGGAATAAACCCTTTCATAGTGTGATCAAAGCATTTGGTTTTGTACAGACTTTGGAGAAGCCTGTATTTACAAGAAAGTGAGTGGGAGCTCTGTAGCATTTCTGATATTATATGTAGATGACATATTGCTAATCCGAAATGATATAGAATTTCTGGATAGCATAAAAGGATACTTGAATAAGAGTTTTTCAATGAAAGACCTCGGTGAAGCTGCTTACATATTGGGCATGAAGATCTATAGAGATAGATCAAGACGCTTAATTGGACTTTCACAAAGCACATACCTTGACAAAATTTTGAAGAAGTTCAAAATGGATCAAGCAAAGAAAGGATTCTTGCCTGTGTTACAAGGTGTGAAATTGAGTAAGACTCAATCCCCGACCAATGCAGAAGATAGAGAGAAAATGAAAGATGTTTCCTATGCTTCAGCCATAGGCTCTATCATGTATGCAATGCTGTGTACCAGACCTGATGTGTGTCTTGCTATAAGTCTAGCAGGGAGGTACCAAAGTAATCCAGGAATGGATCACTGGACAGCGGTCAAAAACATCCTGAAATACCTGAAAAGGACTAAGGATATGTTTCTTATATATGGAGGTGACAAAGAGCTCATCGTAAATGGTTACGTTGATGCAAGCTTTGACACTGATCCAAACGATTCTAAATCGCAAACCGGATACGTGTTTACATTAAACGGTGGAGCTGTCAGTTGGTGCAGTTCTAAACAAAGCGTTGTGGCGGTATCTACATGTGAAGCGGAGTACATAGCTGCTTCGGAAGCAGGAAACGAAGGAGTCTGGATGAAGGAGTTCATATCCGATCTAGGTGTCATACCTAGTGCATCGGGTCCAATGAAAATCTTTTGTGACAATACTGGTGCAATTGCCTTGGCAAAGGAATCCAGATTTCACAAGAGAACCAAGCACATCAAGAGACACTTCAATTCCATCCGGGATCTAGTCCTGGTGGGAGACATAGAGATTTGCAAGATACATACGGATCTGAATATAGCAGACCCGTTGACTAAGCCTCTTCCACGAGCAAAACATGATCAGCACCAAAGCTCCATGGGTGTTAGAATCATTACTGTGTAATCTAGATTATTGACTCTAGTGCAAGTGGGATACTGAAGGAAATATGCCCTAGAGGCAATAATAATGTTATTATTTTATTTCCTTATATCATGATAAATGTTTATTATTCATGCTAGAATTGTATTATCCGGAAACATAATACTTGTGTGAATACATGGACAAACCAAACGTCACTAGTATGACTCTACTTTACTAGCTCATTAATCGAAGACGGTTATGTTTCCTAACCATAGACATGTGTTGTCATTTTATTAATGGGATCACATCATTAGGAGAATGATGTGATTGACATGACCCATTCCATTAGCTTAGCACCCGATCATTTAGTATGTTGCTATTGCTTTCTTAATGACTTATACATGTTCCTATGACTATGAGAGTATGCAACTCCCGTTTGCCAGAGGAACACTTTGTGTTCTACCAAATGTCACAACATAACTGACTGATTATAAAGCAGCTCTACAGGTGTCTCCAAAGGTAAATGTTGGGTTGGCGTATTTCGAGATTAGGATTTGTCACTCCGATTGTCGGAGAGGTATCTCTGGGACCTCTCAGTAATGCACATCACATAATCCTTGCAAACATTACAACTAATGAGTTAGATGCAATATGATGTATTATGAAACGAGTAAAGAGACTTGCCGGTAACGAGATTGAACTAGGTATTGAGATACCGACGATCGAATCTCGGGCAAGTAACATACCGATGACAAAGGGAACAACGTATGTTATTATGCGGTCTGACCGATAAAGATCTTCATAGAATATGTGGGAGCCAATATGAGCATCCAGGTTCCACTATTGGTTATTGATCGGAGACGTGTCTCGGTCATGTCTACATTGTTCTCAACCCGTAGGGTCCGCACGCTTAAGGTTTTGATGACAGTTGCATTTTGATGTACCGAAGTTTGTTCGGAGTCCCGGATGTGATCACGGACATGACAAGGAGTCTCGAAATGGTCGAGACATAAAGATTGATATATTGGAAGCCTATATTTGGATATCGGAAGTGTTCCGAGTGAAATCGGGATTTTACCGGAGTACCGGGAGGTTACCGGAACCCCCCGGGAGGTATATGGGCCTTAGTGGGCTTTAGTGGAAGAGAGGAGAGGTGGCCATGGCTGGGCCGCGCGCCCCTCCCCCCTAGTCCGAATAGGACAAGGAGAGGGGGGCGGCGGCCCCTCCTTCCTTCTCTCTCTCCTCTTTCACCCTTGTCGGTGTCAAAACCGGCGGATCTCGGGTAGGGGGTCCCGAACTATGCGTCAAGGCCAGATGGTAACAGGAGACAAGGGACACGATGTTTTTACCCAGGTTCGGGCCCTCTCGGTGGAGGTAATACCCTACTCCTGCTTGATTAATATTGACGATATGGGTATTACAAGAGTAGATCTACCACGAGATCAAGGAGGCTAAACCCTAGAAGCTAGCCTATGGTATGATTGTTGTATATATCGTATATCTATTGACTAGCCTGGCCTCGGTTTATATAATGCACCGAAGGCCTAGGATAACAAGAGTCCTAGCCAAATACGCCGGTGGGGAGAAGTCCTTGTCTTGATTGCCAAGTCTTGTGGAATCTTCCTTGTATGCGGCAGCCGTCCGAACTGGCCCATGAGTATACGGCCACGGGGGTCCTCGGGCCAATCTAATAGATCGGGAGACGACGTGGTGAGTACCCCCTAGTCCAGGACACCGTTAGTAGCACCCTGAATCGGTCTTCAAGTTAGGGACGCTCCTCGATTCTTCCGAACTGTTCTTCATCTTCGGTTGCCGGTCTTGAAAACTGGTTCAACAAATCTTCTCATCTTCGATCTTGAGGATCGCCGAAATGCATTCGGCGAGTCTACACATCGGGTATCCGAGGATCCCCTTTAAGTTTCCGGCCTTTATCAATGCCTTGTTATTTTTATGCCACACCTCGGGTTTGAAGTTGTTCCCGGGAGGCAGTGTCCTCTTGCGTCCGAGCTCTAACGCCGGACTACATTCGAGGTATCTTTTTCGGCCGAGCACCAATGCCGGACCGCTTCCGAGATCCAACGCTGGAATGTGTCCAAGCTCCAACGTCGGACAGTGTCCCAGCTCCAATGTCGTACTATATCCGAGGTTTTATATCACCTTGGTTCAAAAAAGTTGAAGGAGTTTAGCCGAGCTTTAATGCCGGAAATGCCCTCTATGGAGCCAGCCACTAGCGCCCGAGCTTTATGCCGGACTCCTTCCGAGGTGGTGCACCACCCCGACTGTGGGCCGATTTTTTGTCAATATTTTTTATTATTGCAATTTATTCTCTGCCGAGATATAAAGCCAGTAGCCCTCAAGTTGTGTATTGGTATAAAACCCGAGATGCACCTGAAGGATGACGTAAGACCGCTGATCCCAGTAGCCGCTGAGACTCAGGTTGATTTGCAAAATCGGCCTGAGGATCAAGTCCAAGCTCGGTAGAATACTTCGGGACACTAAAAGCGGCGTGCTCAGTCCTCGAGACTCAGGTTGGGTGCGGCCGACCAACCTAAGGATCAAAATCTCCTCGGAAACTATATTGCACATAAAATTTTCTGCATTGGACAAGCAATGCAGTAGCCCCCGAGACACTGGTCGGGTGGCAACACCAGATCAGGGGATCAATGTGCCCCTTTAATATTTGTAAATAATAAGCCCGAAGCCCAGTAGCCCCCGAGCCTTAATGCGGGCACGGGTGGCCGAATTAAGGATCAATACCCATAGTAAAATCACAAATTATGTGTGATGATTCTATGTATCCAAGTACTTTACGTCATTAATGCTCGGATCCGCATTGTACAAAACTTTGTTGAACGACCATCGGCTTCCACCTCCTCGGCCAGTAGCCGAGGAGTGCTTTTCCTACTTTATAAAGCCTTTATGAGGGCAAAGATTTACAACAAACAAGGCAATCTGGCCATATGGTTTTATAAACAAAGGTACACAGAGAGTTATATCACTGTTTAACAGAAGAAATGTCTTCCAAAGAAATAGTCCCGCTATCGGTTCCTTTCTTTGGGTTGTCATGCTAAGCATGATCATTAAACCTCAGCTCTAATGTAAGAGCAAAATATTGAGGATTAATTTGGGAGGCCAGTTAATAGCCCCGGTAGTGTTCGGCGACAGTCGGGGCCAAGCCGTAAACACTTCGGCCAATGTTATGAACGACACATCATTTAACATAGTCATCGGATCGCTGACCAGTTTACGCTTATTGTGAAAGTCAGTTTTTGGCTTTCTCCACTGAGGTGCTTAACCATGTGAGCTGGAAGCACAATCGCAGTGGTTCTCCCTTTGCACGCCTAGCCGAACAAAACGGAACGTAGGAAGCAAGTATAGGAGCCGGGCAACCCAACTATTGACCGAAGACACAATTCGAAACCGATGTATATGTAGCAATATCTGAGAATTTTTTTGCCGAACACCTAAAGGTGTCCGGCGTTGCACTGCGACACTAATGCTGGAATAGCATAAATAGTTTAAAAGTGCCAAAAAGCTTGGAAAACCAATAAACGTCAGTAAAAACATGACGTCCGAACAATATCAAGTTTTTGGTGCCAATCCGAAAGTTGGTCTTAGAAGAAAGAAGTGCTTCTATCGTGCTTTAACATCATACATCCTATCTCAAGACTTCGAGAGGGTCAGCCTATGGCTTCAACCTCCTATCCCGAGGGCGGAGTACTTCTCATCAGGCCAGTTTAGCAAACTAAACTCTAGCGGCTTTGAGAGAGAAATTAGGCTCCCCGGCTAGTGACCGCACACTCGTGTCGAAAAAAGGAGTGATAAATAATAATAAAACTTTGCAATGACTAAGAAGAATAACACTTATTATAAAATGGCTCAAATAAACTTAAGATCCCCCAAGTGACTTGGGTAGAAGAATGATTGCATGTACCGAAGTACTTATATCATATTTATGTTCAACCGAACTTTAAACGCGTCTTAACCGACCGTCAGCTTCTCCCTCTTCGGTCAAGGACCGAAAAGTGTTATGTACTCCATAGGTCGAGAATATCGACGGTGTTTTCAATAACCAGGCAATCAGGACATAAGGCTGTAACAGACAAAGCGCGCTCAGGGAACTTATGCTATATTACCATGAAGTGTAAGAAGCATCTTCGAAGAAAATAGTACCCCCACCGATACCTTTCTTCGGTGCTCATTGTTATTATGAGACTTGTGCAATAGATTTTTTGTACTCATGAGTTTCGTTGTGTGCCGGCCATCATTGAATAACTATAAGAGCACTAGCTTTCAGGTTCACCCAGTCTGAGGTCCGGCTCGGGTGACCCAATCATGACAATCGCAGAGGTGCTCCCTTTACTCCCTAGCTGAACAATCGGGAACGGAGGGGTAAACACAGGAGCGAGGCAACCCAGCTTGCAAATCGCTTAAGTCAATATGGTGCATATTGTGGCGTAATACACGAACAAGGGACGAAGCCGTACAAGTATAATCATATGCAACAGGAAAAGCTTCATAAAGGAAGCCCCCAAGTAAACGGGGTATTTGAATTTATGTGTCACAAACAAAGTTTGGAAAAGGAAATTTTTTAGAAGCAACTTTTTTCCAAAAAAGTATAATGCTTGGTCGAACCGAACGCAAGTTAGAAATTAAAGCTTTGAGCATGAAAGCGACTTAGCTGGTTAATGTGTCCGGTATTGATGACGCGGTCCGAGCTTGATGCGGGGCAAGGTTTCATCCCTCAAGCCGGTCCCGAGGTGGCAGAGCGGAGAGCTTGACACGCCGAAGTGGTGACATAGCACGATCAATGCAGACCAGCAGAGTGACGCCGAAGTCCCCGGATCATTTTCCTGTGCACAAAAAATAGTGCAAACCGGAGATAATAGTAATAATGATAATTAAAAAAATCATTGCATAATAAATAATTTATGCAAAGTGAGTAATAAAAGAAATATGGCCTGGCGCCGAAGTCAATGTCGATGCAGGGCATCGGCGTGATGCGGTAAAGGCGTGGCACAGCCTGAATTCGCAGGTCGGTCCGAGCTCCGGATGCGGCGTTCGCCGGACTATGTACGGAAACTGACCGAACCACCATGCGACTGTGGTCAATGCGGCCACCATTTGATAGACATGTGTACATATGATGGACAAACCAGAGTAATAATTCTTTGGGAAAAATGAACCCAAACAAGCAAAAAATACCGAGGTTAATAGCACCTGGTTTATTTGTTGTAGCAATCCGAAGAAAGATGATTCCCAAAATTGGGACTCGCTCCGCACACCCATTGCCTGATGGGCGATAAAACAACGGCATGGCAATGCTGTTAAAGGTTGACTCGCCGAGGCAAAGCCCTCGGCCCAGCTAACGTGACGGAGCTGGTCGACTAGTGACGGCGAAGCGTCCGGAGTAGTTTGATGAAGAGATTGCGAAGCCCCCGGTCCAGCCGAGATGTCGAAGCCTCAATGTCAGCCGATGAGTCGAAGTAGGTCGGCGTGACAGACACCAGCTTGAAGAAGCAATAGTGCGGCCCTGTCGATGCAGGTCGTGACGTGGTCGATGCCGGCTTGATGAAACGACCGTGCGGCGATGCCGGTATGCCCGCTCCGTGTAATCCGTGGGGCGGCAATGTTGATGATGATTTATCCTTCGCGATGCCGGACTCTTGTTCGGCTTGCCGAGATGATGATCCGAAGAAGTTGAGCTCGGCTAAAGTGACGACGTGTCTAGCGCAGGTCGGCAGCCATGGAGTAATATTGCCGGGCTGGTTTGACACCAGCATGATGTTGAAGATCATGTTCAAAAGATCTTAAAGTTAGTGGGGTGTGTTCGGGAACAAAACACAATACCCCATACAAAACCTCCTTCAAAAGGATGTCTGAAATCCCGTTCATAAAAAAGATGAACTCGGGTCGGATTCGTTTTCGCGCAAAAAATAGATCCGAAAAGTGATGCACTAATCGGAAGGTTCCCGGAGTTTGGACGGTCGGATGGAGCTGAAATTTTGAGAGGTGGTAGATATAGGAATTCCGCAGCCGATCAACGGTTGGATCTTCCAAAGGACGTCCGACCTAGAAGCTGGACACCACGCCCTAAACTCATCCAAATTCCCATCCAGATTTGACAGGGCTCTGGTATATCGTGGATTGCCAGAGATTGCTCCATTGGAACTCGATGAAATTTTCCAGGGTTGTTATAGACCCAATTCTGCACAATTCCACCAAAGCGATCGTCAAAGCCATACTCGAGGAGGTGGTGGCGGTAGATACGAGTTCGCTGTCCAAAAAAACAGCACGGTCGCTTGATGGCAATGTTGACGTTGAGCCCCCGAGCTCCATAGATAATTCCTCCGTGATCTTGATAGAGATCAGGGTTGATGTTTGACGAAGGCCCTCGTCCGAACATGGTGATCCGAACACGGGGTGCAATTCTTGGTCGAACCAAGGTGACTAGTCAAACTGGTGACGAAGACTCCGGAGTCACAGTTGATCTGCAAGCGAGCCATCAATCCTTTTGTCGATCACACATCAGAACTCTCAATTAAAGCACCAATGTCGGTGTCAAAATCGGCGGATCTCGGGTAGGGGGTCCCAAACTGTGCGTCAAGGCCGGATGGTAACAGGAGACAAGGGACATAATGTTTTTACCCAGGTTCGGGCCCTCTCGATGGAGGTAATACCCTACTCCTGCTTGATTAATATTGATGATATTGGTAGTACAAGAGTAGATCTACCATGAGATCAAGGAGGCTAAACCCTAGAAGCTAGCCTATGGTATGATTGTTGTATATATTGTGTATCTATCGACTAGCCTGGCCTCGGTTTATATAATGCACTGGAGGCCTAGGATAACAAGAGTCCTAGCCGGATACGCCGGTGGGGGGAAGTCCTTGTCTTGATCGCCAAGTCTTGTGGAATCTTCCTTGTATGCGGCAGCCGTCCGAACTGGGCCATGAGTATATGGCCACGGGGGTCCTCGGCCCAATCTAATAGATCGGGAGATGACGTGGTGAGTACCCCCTAGTCCAGGACACCGTCACCCCTCCCGAATCCTATTCCAACTAGGAAAGGGGGGAATCCTACTCCTGGTGGGAGTAGGACTCCTCCTGGCGCGCCCTCCACCTGGCCGGCCACACCTCCCCCTGTTCCTTTATATACGGGGGCAGGGGGCACCCCTAGACACACAAGTTGATCCATGTGATCATATTCTTAGCCGTGTGCGGTGCCCCCTTCCACCATAATCCTCGATAATATTGTAGCGGTGCTTAGGCGAAGCCCTGCGACGGTAGTACATCAAGATCGTCACCACGCCGTCGCGCTGACGGAACTCTTCCCCGACACTTTGCTGGATCGGAGTCCAGGGATCGTCATCGAGCTGAACGTGTGCTAGAACTCGGAGGTGCCGTAATTTCGGTGCTTGATCGGTCGGGCCATGAAGACGTACGACTACATTAACCGCGTTGTGCTAACGCTTCCGCTGTCGGTCTACAAGGGTACGTAGATCACACTCTCCCCTCTCGTTGCTATGCATCACCATCACTACTAGGAAAAGGCCTACTAATGGCGCACCTAATTTGGCCATTAATGGTGCATTAGTGGTGCGCCATTAGTACCACGCCATTAGTATATTTTACTAATGGCGCACCACTGGTGCGCCATTAGTATCTGGTATACTAATGGCGCACCTCAGATGCACCATTAGTATATACAATAGTGCGCCATTAGTATGCCTCCCAGGGGGACATGTATATCCAGGTGCTTTGGCATACTAATGACGCACAACAACAAGATGTGCCATTAGTAACTTCGGCATACTAATGGCGCACTGTTCAATGATGCGCCATTAGTATCCTTTGGCATACTAATGGCGCACTGTGATGTGATGCGCCATTAGTATGAATATTAGGTTTTTTTATTTTTTTATTTTCTGTTTTTTGCACAGGTTACAAAATGTATAATTGGACAAAATATAGACAGCACACATCAACAACAGATTCATCGAATACAATAGAAGATTAGTCTCTGAATACAATTCATCATATTAGTCTCCGAATACAATTCATCATATTAGTCTCCGAATTGAAAAGACCGAACAAAGATAAAACATTACAAGTCTCAAGACCACGAGTATCGAGTTTGTCGAAAGTAATACTAATCCTAACAAGTCCTACTAATCATCATCATACAACTTCTACTCGTTATTCATAACAAGTCATACGATCATCATCTTGATAGTCTTCGAACCAACCCTACTTAATTGTACATCAGCACATGATCATCAGTATTAGGCAGGACCTAAATACCCTATTTAAGCTAAAATAGCATAAAACAATATAGACCCTGACTCTCCATTATGGAGAATGGAGAACATCCTGTCTCCAATTATTGTGCTTCGCTTCCTTTTGCTTCCAAGAAGCTCCTTACGACTGTCCATACATTTTTTCCATCCTTTGATTTTCATGTCTCCACTTCTTTTAGAAATCTCGTATGGACAGTTGAGATTCGTAGAATGACCTGGCTGTATGTTCAAAACATTAACACTAACTTTCAGATACATCATATGAGGCACACAATTCTCTGGGATTATCTGTTGAAAAACATAGTAATAACTTCATAGTTAGCAATGATGTACTAGTTTTAGAAGTATGCAAAAGACGCACGGATGTCGTAATAGTAAAAATCTTACCAGGGTATCTCCATGGTAGTTACCGTAGTTGAACACATGCACTAGTGGCACGTATTTACCATAATGTTGAGGAATTTGTTTGTGGATAATGTAATTTTCAATGTTAGTACAAAATCCGACCAGATGATTTTTCTCCTTGTAAGTTGCTAATTCAGAGCCACCGGTGTAGTGGGTTTTGTCTACCATCTCCCGCACATTCTTTGAACAATAAAAATAAGCTGTTAATGGAAATAAGCTGTCAACTATTTTGAAATAAACAATATAAATTAGCTAATAACTATGTTTGAGAAACTCACATAGTGGTAGAACTGGAGGCGTATCAACAAGGACCCAAATGTCCATATTGTCTTGGTTGATGTCAGGATTACCAAGATCCATGGTGATAAGCATACCCTCATCAAAACCATACATCTTGCAAAATGCTTCCCAATTTTTGCAACCAAAATGGGTTACGCTCTCAGAATTATATAGATTTACTTCAAAGTCCACATCGTGATGAGTCCTTAGGTGAATTTTCTTTGTTTCAGAAATTTCATGGTCTTCAAAATCCATCCTCTCCAAGACATAGCGTCTTGCATGGCATGGGATAAACTATACTCGAATTGTAAAAGATGAAAACTACACGTTGAAATAGTTGAAGTAATGCTTAATTATGAAAATAACACTTGTTGTCATTGTGTACTATTTTGACTTCGAAGGTCTCCTCGAGCTTAATGCGGAAGCACCGATCATCATCCAGGTGAGGCATGTCGCACAGACCTCGATTGTCGTGGCACCAGTAGCACTCCGCCGGGAGACTTTTGTCGTCCGATGATGATGACGCCATATCCTGGGACAGCTCCCAGAATTGCTTGCCGCCCGAACCACCGGCCTCATCGTTGTGGGCCATGTTTCGCTCTAAATAGGAAAAAAGTTTGGTCAAAAAGTTGGTTATTGTCAAGGAACAAGATCATGGTCTCATCATTTAGGGTTTGTCGACACCAAGGCACCCTAAAAGCCTAAGCTTTCATCATTTAGGGTTTCGACGCCGAGGCACCCTAAAAGCCTAAGCGTACATCATTTAGGTTCTCATCGACACCGAGGCATCCGGGGCAGCCAAGTTAAGTTTTCACCATTTAGGGTTTATCGATGCCGAGGCACCCTAGGTTGGGCCTAATCACTTGGCACTAATCACTTGGCTCTATTGCCCCCTATGGTTTAATGCAGCAAGAATGGCAGGGCAGTTGATCCTACTTAACTAAGTACTAAGATACCCCGGCCCATGCATTAGTCGCAAGTACCCCATATGTCCTATTTTTAGCAAAGTCATGCTAAAATTCACGGAAAATTTCAGCGTGACCTTTGCTGAAAATAGGACATATGGAGTACCCGAATTTGCCGGAACGGAAGTTAATCAACATTCCGGCAAACTCAAGGGCCTCTCGGGGTACCTACAAAATCATCACAACACGACGGTCGGATACAAAAGCCAGCAAACTAGCACCACAATGTGCCTCTACTTTCATATGGATGAAAAGGCCACAGACCATATGGTCCTCTGCTTTCATATGGACAAAAATCAGCTCAACTTATGTGAGCTTCCATTCCAGATCAAATAGGTCACCCAACAAAAAATCATCAATAGTTTTAGCTGAAAAAAATCATGGATTGTTGTTAACTGAAAATTAGTGAAAGGAACTGTTGCTGATCATGGATTATTATTAATTTAAAACAGAGGCAGTAATCCAATAATGCAATAGTGCATCTACTGGAAACAAAATTTAGTAAATTTCCAGCGATTACTCCTAATGCAAACAAGATTCACCTAGCAAGGTTTATGTTGGCACTCAACTGCAGAATACACAAATCTCTACAGCAAGCTACTCCAAGCAGTACTACACCAACTAATGGCCATCTGTCCATCAACAGTTTGGAGTATTGGATTACTACACCAAGTCAAATTTAAACAACTGGAGTAGTTCAAGATACTGAATCTTGGTTTTAACCAAAAAGTATTTATACTCCCCTTTCATTTAAATACACAGCAAAAGATTCATTTAAATACACAGTACTGACAAAATTCATCTAATTCTACTTGAGTAAAAAGGTTTCATTTAACTTAAAAGATTCAGAAAAGAGCAAGCAGGAGCACACTACTGCACAACTTCACTGAATTTTTTACTCCAATAATAATGGTACACTTGCTACTCCAGTACTGTACTTCATGTGGAGAAGTAACAGTAGCTACTGATGCTACTCCAAAACGCATGCACTCCACTGCAAGCACATAATCTTTTATTCAAGTAATAGTGTATGATGAATTTGATTATTCAGACTTAAGGTGCTTCAAGTGATGTCACTAGTTTCAGTTAACTAGAGTACTACAGCAAATGGAGTACCTAATCTGATCCAGTTAAAGTCTCCAGATGGAGTACCAAATGGAGTACTACAGCTGCTGCACTTGCTACACCAAAACAGCTACTAATCAAGTACCAGAGTACTCCAGTTGATCAAGCAGCGGTAGAAAGACTATAAGTGTTTAAATTAGAACTATATGACATCAAGAGTTATATTTAGAAACAGAGGGAGTAGAAGCTTGTGCTGTGCTAAACTTGGTTGTCAAATATCATGTTAGAATGATGTAGATGTGACACTAGCTAATTCAGCATTTGTCCCGAGACATGGTCCATTTATTGCAGAAAGTTCCTATCACGACGACACCTTAAACGCACGAGTCCGCAAACATAAATCTGTTGCCATCTCAAAATCACTTGGTCTTCTCCTTAACCGTATGCTATCCTACCATACGAATGGAGCACTAACTATATCCGAAGAACAAGTTTTACCACGTACTAATAAACTTCTGGTAATCCACGGGGGGAGAGGGGGAGAGGGGGAGAGGAGGAGGGGGAGCTCACGGGGGCGGTGGTGTGGACGGGGCGACGAGGTCCGGGTGGTGGTGGTGCGACGAGGTCCGGGTGGTGGTGGTGCTCCGGCGATGGTGGTGTGGACGGGGCGGTGTCCGGGCCACCGGCGACGAGGGCGGCGGGGCGATGGCGTCCAACGAGGTGGGGCGACGGGGAGAGCGGCGCCAAGGAGACAAGGACGACGGGGCGGCGGGGCGGTGGCGTCGGGAGAGGAGAGGGCGGCGTCGGGAGAGGAGAGGGGAAGGGGATCAAGGGCGAGGGAGAGAGAGGGGATAGGGAGGGGCTGGGGAGGAAATATGGATGGGGGCGGCACAATACTAATGGTGCACCACCCCTCGGTGCGCCATAAGTACATCCATACTAATGGCGCACCTGACCTAATACCGTGGTGCGCCATTAGTATTTTTTTTATTTCTGCTCGAGCCAACAGGTTATCTTCCACCTGACCTGATCCACACCAAGATCCCTCTATTAGCACGACTAGTCAGCAGCCAGTTCTCACACTAGGAGGTCTTGGGTTCGATTCCCAGTCTCCACAAAAAAATTTATGCATTTAAAATGTTGTTTGATACTTATTTGTGTTTAAATATGTTCAAAGTTGTTTAAATCATAACAGTAATATTTTTTTATAAGACAGTAATAATTTTTTAAAAAATATCATCAAACAGTAATGCCTGTGGAGCGGGGGAGGGTGCGCGGGGTGCGGGGGGTCGGCGGCGGCGGCCGGTGGACCGGGGGGTGCTCGGCGGCGAGGGGGACCGGATCTGGCGAGGTGGGATAGCGATCGAGATGGAGGGGGATCGAGATCGAGTGTCCATGAAATTTAAAAATATTCATGATAGTTCAAAAAGTGCCCATGAAATACAATTGAGAAATGAAGGCTACGATTTAAATACAATCAATCTTAGCTAGCTATCTATTCACAATCTTCTTGCCCTTCTTTTTCGCAAATGGAGTTCTTCTGTGGAACGGACGTCCTTTAGGTAGGGTGGTCCTGCTTCTTCTTGTGGTGTATGCTGCTACTTCATCATCATCGTCATGTTCGATCCTCGGGTCGCCGTACTTGTCGAAGTCTTGCTCATTGGCTACTCCATCCATTCCGATGATCTTCCTTTTGCCTCTCCTCACGACAACACGACTGGGCTTTGACGGGTCGGTAATGAAGAAGCATTGCTCCACTTGGGAAGCCAGTACCCATGGCTCATTTTTCGCGGTGACATTTGCGCCCGCGGTCATGGATTTGGCTTTGGGTATAACCATGGTGGTGAAATACCGGTCTTCTTTTAGGACGCTCTTGGCCCATCTGACACGGAACATCGGGACCTTCTCTCCAGCGTAGCTCAGCTCCTAGATCTCCTCCATCCTTCCGTAGTATCTGTCCTTGTCGGTACCGGTGCAGGATTCCATTGTTACCCCATAGTATCTGTCCTTGTCGTCCTTGGCCTCGGTGTAGAATGTGTAGCCGTTGATATCGTACGCCTCATAGGTCATCAGGTTGTGCTCGGCGCCCTGTGACAAGGCGAATATGAGTTGTTCGGGTGCGGCGGGGGAAGCGAGCACGGCCGGGGACAGCGAGGGAGGTGGTCGGGTGCGGCGGGGGAAGCGAGCACGGCCGGGGAAGTGGTGGGCGGTGGTGGTCAGGCACGGGTGAGACGAGGCAGGGGAGGGATTACTAATGGCGCACCAACTCCAAATGCGCCGTTAGTAATCCAGGTTACTAATGGCGCACCTTCTGGTGGTGCGCCATTAGTAGTTTTGCAAAAAAATACTAATGGCGCACTGTCCCGCAGTGCGCCATTACTAGTTTAAACTAGTAATGGCGCACGGTGGAACAATGCGCCATTAGTAGTTTTGCAAAAAAAGGAATAAAAAATATAATAAAAAAACAACATTAGTGGCGCACTTTCCGACAGGTGCGCCATTACTAGTTACAACTAGTAATGGCGCACTGTGTGTGGATGCGCCATTAGTATGTTTGGACAGGCGCACTAGTTCAAAAAAAATTTGATACTAATGGCGCACCCTGGGCCAGGTGCGTCATTAGTAGTTTCAACTCTAATGGCATATCAGAAGGTGGTGCGCCATTAGTATATACTAATGGCGCACCGCTTGTCTGGTGCGCCATTTGTGTCAATCCCATCTATAGCCCTTTTTCTAGTAGTGCATGATCTTGCGTGTGCGTAGGAATTTTTTTGAAATTACTACGTTCCCCAACAAGAACAACCTATTGCTTCTATTTAGGAAAAATCAAATAAATGGCATTTGAATAATCACATATGGAGTTGAATTTGAATCTTCGGTTCAAACCAACTTCATTTAATCTGGCTGCTAGCTGCATTAGCCCAAACTACAGCATATTGCCATGTCATGATCATGCATCATATTGTTTCATTGCATTGATTGTGTTTCTCCTCTGTTGCCAGTATTTGTTCCCTCTCGATAGACGTGGTTTCGACGATGAGTTCGATGACACCGATGAAGAACTTTACTATCTTCAGAAGTGCTAGACAAGCAAAACCCCCTTGTTCATTCCGATACAACCC
Source organism: Triticum monococcum (assembly GCA_034509565.1). Lineage (NCBI taxonomy): Eukaryota > Viridiplantae > Streptophyta > Magnoliopsida > Poales > Poaceae > Triticum > Triticum monococcum. The sequence goes on along the minus strand of CM067842.1, from coordinate 706,623,254 downwards.
CACTCTCTCGCTCCTGCTCTCTTTTATTGCATTCGGACAACAACGATTCATCTGCTACTTGCTGCGGTAGTTGAACCCCTTATCCTCTGCATGACCTGTCATTGCCACAGTAAGTAGATGAAACCCACTAGCATGAGTAGGAGTTGTTTGAGCCCTGATGTGCCTACTCATTCATGCTTGTTTGTCATGCTTGCTATTGCTTAGAGTTGTGTCAAGTCTGATTCATCGGGCATGAATCGGAGGTGTGTGAACATGTCCTACCATTGAGAGCTAAGTGTGTGAACACGATTTGGTAAAGGTATAGGTGAGAGGCCATGTAGGAGTACATGGTGGGTTGTCTCATTGAAGCCGTCCTCAGGAACTGAGTTCTGTGTTTGTGATCCATGAAACAGCTACTACCATGCATTGGGACCTGAAATATGACCCCGCTCGACTTCTTAACCACCCTAGTTCTCTGTCCAGGAGATGCAAGTAGTTTCTGGTGTTTGTAGTATGCTGGAGGCCGTGTGCAGCGCTGACCCGAGGGGTGGGCTGTGATGTGGTAGGCACGTGGCCGGGTATACCGGGCGCCCGTTTGGTGTCACGGAACCCTGTACACATCATTCGGTGCCTTATGTGGAAACCTCGGCCGGACTCCCTGCGGATGGAACCTGAATAGGCGATAAACCTGGACTAGAGACTTGAGTGTTTAGGTAGGTCGTGGTCTACACCCACATCGGCTTTCGCTTGAAGTCTGCCGAGCACATGTCGTGTGCACACGCTAAGTGGTGGAAACATGTATGAAGAAGTACACCCATGTAGGGTTATAAATGATCTATTCGAATAGCCGCGTCCATGGTAAAGGACTTCTGGGTTGCCTATAACAGTTCATAGACAAGTGAAAGTGGATACTCTAAAATGCGCAAGATAAGCGTGAGTGCTATGGATGGCCTTCTCGTAGGGTGACGGGAGCGGATCCATAGTGGTGTATTGATATGGTGAATATGTGGACTCGTGTGCGCCACCTCAAAAGAGTTACTTGTAGTCGTAGTTCAGGATAGCCACCGAGTCAAAGCTGGCTTGCTGCAGTTAAACTCCACCACCCCTTTGTTGATACTGATGCATATGTAGCTAGTTCTGATGTAAGTCTTGCTGGGTACATTTGTACTCACGTTTGCCTATTTTATGTTTTGCAGAGAGACGCCAGTCTCGCTAGTAGTTCCGTGTGGACTTCGACGTTTAGCTTGATACCTCAGCTACGATCTTGTGCCCTCGGCAGGATCTGGTAGATAGTCAGGCTTCTCAGCCTTTTCATTTGTAGATGTTTGTACTCAGACATGTTAAGCTTCCGCATGTGCTTGACTTGTATGCTCTGAATGTTGGGTCATGAGACCCATGTTTGCAATATCTCGCTCCTCGGAGCCTATTGAATAAATACTTGAGTCGTAGAGTTATCTTGTGATGCCATGTTGTATTTACACATATCGAGCATATTGTGTGTATGATTGAAATGCTTGGTATGTGTGGGATCCGACAACCTAGTTGTTTATCCTTGGTAGCCTCTCTTATGGGGAAATGTAGTCTTGTGCTTCCATGAGCCATAGTAGTCTGCTACAGCCTGGTTCACCGGAGTCCTGCTAGCCCAGCACTACTGCTCCGGAACACTTGACTGGCCGGCATGTGATTCACTTCTTTCTTGTGTCTGTCCCTTCGGGGAAATGTCATGCAGTGACATCCGGAGTCCTGCCTAGCCTGCTACAGCCCGGGTTCCCAGAGTCCTGTTAGCCCAGTGCTACAGCTCGGATTCGCACGCTGCTGACCGACATGCTCGATGTTGATTCATGTATGCCTGTCCCCGTAAGTTAGTGCCACTTTTGGTTCACGACTAGTCATGTCGGCCCGGGTTCTCTGTCATATGGATGCTAGCGACACTATCATATACGTGAGCCAAAAGGCGCAAATGGCCCCGGGCCATGGTAAGGCGACACCCGTGGGAATACTGTGCATGAGGCCGCAAAGTGATATGAGGTGTTACAGGCTAGATCAGTGTGACTTAGAATCGGGGTCCTAATAGTCACGTATCGGAGCCTTTAGGCAAGTCCACATACTCAACCATCATATAGTCTTCTATAATTGCTAACACTCACCGTATACACATGAGCAAAATGTTTCAACCGGGCAGATAGAAAGATAGGGGCTTATAGTTTCACCTCCCAACATACTCACCTCAAGGGTGATGTCATCAATATAACTCATGCCACCCATATTCAACTAGATATATGTGCCTAGATCTTTGCTCACCACATGATGCTTACCAAAGGAGAAAAATAAAAGGAATAGAGAGAAAAACTTTGGCTCTTGCATAAAATTAAAAGATAGGCCCTTCGCAGTGGGAAGCAGAGGTTGTCATGCGCTTATTTGTTTGTATGCTTAATCCCTTAGTGCAAAAGAACGTCACATTGTATTTCCCCTTAAGATGGCAACCTTCAGTATGCAGTCTGCCACTTTTATTCTTTGCCATCCAAGTTCGTACAATACTCAATTTTCTCTTAGACTAAATGATCTCACACTTTTAGAAGAAATTTTTATTGCCTTTTTGCACCGATGACAACTTACTTGAATGATCTTGCTCAATCCATAGGTAGGTATGGTGGACTCTTGAAAATAAGATTTGGGTTTAAGGGTTTTTGGATGCACAAGTAGTATCTCTACTTAATGCAGAATTTTTGGCTAGCAAAGATAGGGGGCAAGCACCACATGTCGAAGGATCTATGACAATATACTTCTATGTGAATATGAACAAACATAAATCATTATGTTGTCTTCCTTGTCCAACGTCAACAATTTTGGCATATAATATTTTGATGGGGGCTCACAATCACAAAAGATTTCTAGGATAGCATATTTATATGTAAATCTTCTCTTCCCTTATTAATTCTTTCATGAGTTGCATCATTGAGTAATGCTATGTTTGTCAATCTCTAATAAAATTTTCTACCTATACTTTTCTTTATGTGGTGTCATCACCTACCATAAGATTAGTATATGATCTTTTTCATTTATTTCCTTTCTTTTTGTTTATAACTTTTCCTTTTATTTGCAACAAGAAAGTAAAGAATGCAAAAACTAACACTAAACTTTATTATATAACTTGCACAGGATTACAAGGATAGATCACTAAGCAAACTCCTGAAAAGAAATGAATGAACTGAACTTTTATTCATCTAAAGCAAAAGACCGAACTAAGATAAGTAAAGGCAAAAGTGAGCTGATACGATACCGGGGAACCTCCCCCAATCTTGGCGAAAGCCAAGGGGAGTGCCCATACCCGATACTCAATTTTCTTTTGGTGGTGAAGAAGATGGTGGTGGTGATGAAGAAGAGATATTGTCCTCGGGTTTCCATGGCAGTGGTTCACCATCATAGGAGGAGGAGTGAGTCTTACGGGTCCTGCAACTAGTACCCAAACTCATACCTTTAAACCTTGCCTCGTATTCAAAGACTTGGTTTTGGAGATCGTAGATCTGGCTTTGGAGGAAGTTAATTTGCTCGTTGAGGGTGAAGACGATGTCCTTCATGGGCTTGCCATCCACCTTGATATCATGGGAGAGGTCCGTATGAGGTGATTGGTATGGAATCCACTCTCCACCATCCCCTTGCACTGGAAGACATCTTGCTCCAAAGCTTCGAGCCTGGCCTTCGCGGTTCCCTTCCCCTTGGGACAAGGCACATCGCGAAGGTGAAGCACCCACTCATGCATTTGAATGACCTGAGGGTGCTACACCACCTCCCACAGATATGGGTTGATGACGTTCTTGAAGAACTTGTCCTTGGAGGAGCTTGAAGCAGCCATGGCAGATGGGATTTGACAGAAAAATAGCAAGGAATAGAAAATAGAAGATTTCTCTATGATACGATGATCAACAGGTTCGGGGAGTATATATAGATTTTTTATCTTGGGAAACAAGCAAGCTATAGAAAAACGGAGTCCGGTAGGTGTCCCAGGTGGGCACAACCCACCTGGGCGCGCCTGGCAAGCCAGGCGCGCCCTGGTGTCTTGTGCCCACCAGGGTTCGCTTCCTGGAAGTTTCTTATTTCATATTTTTCTAAATATTCCAAAACTGAAAAAAATATTTTTGCGTATTGTTCGGAGTCCGTTTACTTACCGTATGACGTACCTCCTTATTTTCACGATTCTGGGGTGTTCCGGAAGGACTCTTTTATGTGTTCCTCCGGTGTCAAAGTTTGGATAATATTGCTTTCAACATTAATGGACATACCCGAGATATAAGTTTTATTCGTTGCCCATTGACAACCATCGGGTTAGTACCTTCGGAATTATTTATTTTGATGGCTCCAGACCGATAAACCTCCTCGATGACATAAGGGCCTTCCCATTTTGAGAGGAGTTTTCCTGCAAAGAATCTGAAACGAGAGTTGTACAAAAGAACATATTCTCCAACTTTAAACTCACGCTTTTGGATTCTTTTGTCATGCCATCTTTTAACTTTTTCTTTGAATAATTTTGCATTTTCATAAGCTTGGGTTCTCCATTCATCTAAATAACTAATATCAAATAACCTCTTTTCACCAGCAAGTTTGAAATCATAATTGAGCTCTTTGATGGCCCTATAAGCTTTATGTTCTAACTCAAGAGGCAAGTGACAAGCTTTTCCATAAACCATTTCATAAGGAGACATACCCATAGGATTTTTATATGCTGTTCTATAAGCCCAAAGTGCATCATCTAATTTCTTAGACCAATTCTTCCTGGACCTATTAACAGTCTTTTGCAAAATTAATTTTATTTCTCTATTGCTAAGCTCAACTTGACCACTAGATTGAGGATGATAAGGTGATGCAATTCTATGGTTAACATCATACTTGGCAAGCATTTTACAGAAAGCACCATGAATAAAGTGTGAACCACCATCAGTCATTAAATATCTAGGGACTCCAAACCTTGGGAAAATAACTTCCTTAAGCATTTTAATAAAGGTGTTGTGATCAGCACTACTGGTTGGAATAGCTTCTACCACTTAGTAACATAATCAACAGCAACCAAAATATGTGTATACCCGTTAGAGGAAGGAAAAGGTCCCATGTAGTCAAATCCCCAAACATCAAATGGTTCAACAGCTAGTGAATAATTCATAGGCATTTCATGACGCTTACCGATATTACCTATTCTTTGACATTTCAACACAAGATGAGACAAACTTACGGGCATCCTTGAAGAGAGTAGGCCAATAAAATCCAGACTGCAATACCTTGTGAGCAGTTCTATCTCCAGCATGATGCCCTCCATAAGCTTCGGAGTGACATTTCCGTAGGATTTGCCCCTGTTCATGCTCAGGTACACAACGTCTAATAATACCATCTACTCCTTCTTTATAAAGATGTGGGTCATCCCAAAAGTAATGTCTTCAATCATAGAAGAATTTTTTCTTTTGTTGGTATGTGAAGCTAGGTGGTATGTATTTGGCAACAATATAATTAGCATAGTCAGCATACCAAGGAGTACTATGAGCAACATTTATTGCAGCTAACTGCTCATCAGGAAAACTATCATCAATAGGTAGTGGGTCATCAAGCACATTTTCAAGCCTAGACAAGTTATCAGCTACTGGGTTCTTAGCTCCTTTTCTATCAATGATATGTAAATCAAATCCTATATACCTAAGAAGTTCATCCCCACTAAATGATTTATCTTAACATGCAGCATGTATGCATCAGCTGCCACGTCACAGCCGATGCATTCCCCACCAACGCCCAAGCCCACCTACTTGAATGTGAAACCATTTACTCCCCTAAAAATAAGGACAACCTTCCCTATCTTTTCATCTCACCATGCATGCGACCTCTTTTGCAATCTTTTCATCTCACCATCCATGCGACCTCAGCAATTAAGTTTTTTCTAATCGAATATATTGATTCAGTTTTTTTTATTTAGTATACGCAATCTCCCTCGTCATCGAAGTGACCGGTTGTCTATTCACGCATTGTTCAACGCGGCCACCAGGTAACCTAAGCCTGCGTCTTCTCCAATTCCTTTTAATTCCCCATTATCCATCGGATCTCACCAGCAAAATCTAAGCATGCGTCTTCTCCGATTCCTTTTAACTCCCCATTATCCATCTGATCTCACCAGCAAAATCTAAATGGACTTCCATTGTTGCAGGGCTCTCCGGTGGCTGCAGTGAGCAACCCATGAGGCAATCACCCTCTCAAGGAATTGGTCTTCCCCGGCCCCAATTCGTTGGACACGCTGATCTGAGGTGGAGATTAGGGGGTGCCAGAGATGATGACGGTCTCCGGTCATCCTCATAAGTGGAGGGGTACACACACGGAGGATGAGGCAATGGGTGTACTATCGTCTGTGGATGAGGTTTGCACTATGTGCACTATGTCCTCGACCAAGTGCAGGTGCTGCTGGTGCACTATGTCATGCTTGCGACGGCTATCCCAAGAAGGCCGCGCAATACAACCGCCAGCTCTCTTGCGCGTGTGGCCTCTACAGATCCTCGCCTCCACCGCCTTTCTCTCCTGATCCCGACGATGCATCCATCGGCTGCGGCATAGCCACACCACATGTTGACGCATCCCCTTCATGCTCTGGCTCCTATAGTTCTGTCCAGATTTAGGCCTTGCCTCGAGACCCAGTGTGCGTACATACTACATGACAAACAGCACCACTCATATGATTAGGTACACTTTTGAAACTAACGTTTCAGTTTCAGTACTTCGTTTGTACATGTTGTCTGACACTGACCTCTATTAGGGGATCAGATCCTATTCTTTCCAAAAGATTAGATCCAACAGATCTGATTCCATTGTCTTTTGAAACTAATGTTTAAGTTTCAGTATTCAGTTTGTAGATGTTATCTGACATTGACCTCACTGCTTTCCACACCTTAGTTTCAATTTCAGTTTCGTTACAACTTCTCTGTAGATACTTCTCAGGGGATTTATTGGAGTTTATTTTGCCTCCAAGACAGTGCAATAACTAAGACTGAGTTGACACATGAAGTCTACCATCTCATGCTCAGTTCTCGCTAGTGAGGATAGTGTTACAACAGGTGATGTTTACTACTCACGGATGGTCATCAATGCCGTTCATAGAGAGTAAGGTGCCCGGAAGTACGTGATACACTGATATAGGAAGTTTTTCTCGCAAAAAAAATGTATGACCGCTTACCATATTTCTGATAAAATTGACAAATGGAAATATGGAATACACATCATTGTATCATGTTTGTATCAATTTTCATAATATGCTCTTTTCATGGCTGCAGGGAACTCCATTATGGAATGCTCTGTGCCCCTTGGTAGCTTCATATGAAAAATCTGCCGCTTAACAAAAAGTATGTCAAATGAATACCTTATGATTATTGATTTGTTGCTTGCATGTGATTTTATTTTTTAATTACATGGATAATTTGCTTCTTAATTAGTGCTTATTGATGTATGAGACCTCATCCTCTTCCCATCTCATGGCTTTGGGACAAAAGGAATCGGTACTTGCTCCCACAAAAGAATTCAGAAGGAATTCATACTCATTTCTTCTGACATGATGATCATTACTGAATTTTTTTCCTCATTGTTGATTTCAAGCTCCATCACTCACCCACTACCAAGTATAGCAAGCCACTACAATGACCATATTTGTAAGTATGTAGATGTGAAGATTGATTTACAAGAAAAGTCACACATAATATACAATAAGGATCTCAAATGGCAGTTTGTACAAAACCACTCATAGGCCTCCATTTTGAAAACACTCATGTTCTTAGTGTGTTCATGTAAATTAATATTTATGTAATTCATACGTGATAACTTATGTCATATCACTATATTTAGTAAAAAAACTTGATCGCATAACTAACATTTTTCTATCTTGATAATTATACTCCAAGTACTATGTCCATTATTTGACTTATTTATTATCTCACATACAGGGCTAAGAGTTCCCGCAGCAACGCGCGAGGTATCATCTAGTTCTTGTAACAAGAGAACCCATCGAATAAGTCTAGGTTTAGCATCTTTCTTTTCATAAGATATTTAATAGCAGCATGATCGGTGTGAATAGTCACTTTAGAATCAACAATGTAAGATCTAAACTTATCACAAGCAAACACCACTGCTGGAAATTCTTTTTCAGTAGTAACATAATTTCGTTGAGCACTGTCTAGAGTTTTACTATCATAATGAATAACATTCAGTTTCTTATCGACTCTTTGTCCTAGAACAGCACCAACAACACAATCACTAGCATCGCACATAATTTCAAAAGGTAGGCTCGAATCAGGTGGTTGAACAATAGGTGCAGAAATTAAGGTTTTCTTAAGTGTTTCAAAGGCTTCAAAACAATCATAATCAAAAACGAAAGGAATATCCTTTTGCGAAAGATTTGTAAGAGGCCTAGAAATTTTAGAAAAGTCTTTGATAAATCTCCTATAGAAACCAGCATGACCTAGGAAACTACGAATACCTTTTATATCTTTAGGACATGGCATTTTCTCGATTGCATCAACCTTAGCTTTGTCCACTTCAATACCCTTTTCAGAAATTTTATGGCCCAAGACAATGCCTTCATTAACCATAAAGTGGCACTTCTCCCAATTCAAGACAAGATTTGTTTGTTCACATCTCTACAAAACTTGATCACGATTGCTTAAACAATCATCAAAAGACTTCCCATAAACAGAGAAATCATCCATGAAAACCTCAACAATCTTTTCACAGAAGTTCGAGAATATAGCAGTCATACATCTTTGAAAGGTAGTAGGTGTATTGCATAAACCGAAAGGCATACGTCTGTAAGCGTTCCAAAGGGACAAGTGAAAGTGGTCTTTTCTTGATCAGGTTGAAATACAAGTATTTGTGAAAAACTAGAGTATCCATCAAGGAAGCAAAAATGTGTGTTCTTAGATAATCTTTCAAGCATTTGATTAATAAAAGGCAGAGGGTAATGATCTTTTCTAGTTGCTTTGTTTAATTTTCTAAAATCAATTACCATTCTATAGCTTGTAACAATTCTTTGTGGAATAAGTTCATTCTTATCATTAGGAACAACAGTTATACCTCCATTCTTAGGGACACAATGAAAATGACTTCCCCATCTACTATCAGCTATAGGATAGATTATACCTGCTTCCAGAAGTTTTAATATTTCCGTTCTTACCACTTCTTTCATCTTCGGGTTTAACCGACGTTGGTGATCAACAACGAGTTTAGCATCAGATTCCATATTAATTTTGTGCTGACATAGAGTGGGACTAATGCCCTTTAAATCATCAAGAGTATATCCAATAGCAGCTCGGTGCTTCCTTAGAACTTTCAATAATCTTTCTTCCTTATGTTCCGAAAGGTTAGCACTAATAATAAAAGGATATATCTTATTTTCATCAACATAAGCATATTTCAAAGTGTCTGGTAATTGTTTTAATTCAAACACAGGATCACCTTTAGGTGGAGGAGGACCTCCTAAAGTTTCAATAGGCAAATTGTGTTTAAGCAGAGGACGTTGTTCAGAGAAAATAGCATCTATCTCGTTTCTTTCTTGCATATGTAAATCATTTTCATGGTCTAGCAAATATTGTTCTAAAGGATCAGTAGGAGGTGCAGGAATAGAAGAAAGACCAATTAATTTATCTTTACTAAGCAATTCTTTTTCATGAAGCTTTCTACTAAACTTGTAAAGATTAAACTCATGAGACTCACCCCCAAAACTAACACCGACAGTTTGTTTCTTGCAATCCATTTGAACATTAACGGTCTTCAAGAAAGGTCTACAAAATATAATGGGACAAAAGTCATCTTGTGGGGAACCAAGAACAAGAAAATCAGTAGGGTATTTTATTTTCCCACACAAGACTTCAACGTCTCTAACAATCCCAATAGGTGATATAGTGTCTCTATTAGCAAGTTTAATAGTAACATCTATGTCTTCTATTTCTGTAGGTGCTATGTCTTTCATAATTTCTTGATATAAGGTGTAAGGAATAGCACTCTGATATGTCTCCGTCGTATCTATAATTTTTGATAGTTCCATGCCAATATTCTACAACTTTCATATACTTTTGGCAACTTTTATACTATTTTTGGGACTAACATATTGATCTAGTGCCCAGTGCCAGTTCCTATTTGTTGCATGTTCTATGTTTCGCAGAAAACCCATATCAAACGGAGTCCAAACGGGATAAAAACTGATGAAGATTTTTTTGGAATATTCATAATTTTTGGGAAGAAGAATCAACGCGAGACAATGCCCGAGGGGGCCACGAGGCAGGGGGCGCGCCTCAGGGGGTCAGGCGCGCCCTGGGCCTTCGTGGCCACACCGTAAGGCGGTTGGAGACTTTCTTTCACCACAAGAAAGCTAATATCCAGATAGAGATCGTATCCAAAATTCAGCCCAATCGGAGTTACGAATCTCCGGGAATTTAAGAAATGGTGAAGGGCCAGAATCGGGGAACGCAGAAACAGAGAGAGACAGAGAGACAGATCCAATCTCGGAGGGGCTCTCGCCCCTCCCACACCATGGAGACCATGGACCAGAGGGGAAACTCTTCTCCCATCTAGGGAGGAGGTCAAGGAAGAAGGAGAAGGAGGGGGGCTCTCTCCCCCTCGCTTCCGGTGGCGCCGGAACACCGCCAGGGCCATCATCATCACCGCAATCTACACCAACAACTTCACCGCCGTCATCACCAACTCTTCCCCCTCTATGCAGCGGTGTATCCCCTCTTTTACCGGCTGCAATCTATACTTAAAGATGGTGCTCAACACTATATATTATTTCCCAATGATGTATGGCTATCCTATGATGTTTGAGTAGATCTGTTTTGTCCTATGGGTTAATTGATGATCGTGATTGCTTTGAGTTGCATTTTTTATTATTGATGTTGTCCTACGGTGCTCTCCGTGTGGCGCAAGCGTGAGGGATCCCCGCTGTATGGTTTGCAATATGTTCATGATTTGCTTATGGTGGGTGGCGTGAGTGACAGAAGCACATACTCGAGTAAGTGGTTGTTTGCGTATGGGAGTAAAGAGGACTTGATGCCTTATAATGCTATGGTTGGGTTTTACCTTAATGATCTTTAGTAGTTGCGTACGCTTGCTAGAGTTCCAATCATAAGTGCATATGCTCCAAGCATAGAAAGTATGTTAGCTTATGCCTCTCCCTGAAATAAAATTGCAGTAACGATTACCGGTCTAGTTATCGATTGCCTAGGGACAAATAACTTTCTCGTGACAAAAAGCTCTCTACTAAAACTAATTTAGTTGTGTCTTTATCTAAACAGCCCCTACTTTTTATTTACGTGCTCTTTATTATCTTGCAAGCCTATCCAAAAACACCTACAAAGTACTTCTAGTTTCATACTTGTTCTAGTTAAAGCGAACGTTAAGCGTGCATAGAGTTGTATTGGTGGTCGGTAGAACTTGAGGAAATATTTGTTCTACCTTTAGCTCCTTGTTGTGTTCGACACTCTTACTTATCGAAAGAGGCTACAATTGGTCCCCTATATTTGTGGGTTATCAAGACCTTTTTGTGGCGCCGTTGCCGGGGAGTCATAGCGTGGGGTGAATATTCTCGTGTGTGCTTGTTTGCTTTATCACTAAGTAATTTTTATTTGTTGTTCTTAGTTGTTCTTTATCTTTAGTTATGGATATGGAACACGAAATACCAAAAAAATTAGGTGTACTTGCTGCTCATGGAGATGGGGAACCTCCTAAAACCCTCGATGCTGGTTATGTGAAAAATATTATGTACTACTTTGATAATGTTGAGAAAACCCCCATACCATTATGTTATGGGAGACACGTTGGATCAACGTGAGTACTTTAGGGATTATTGCTTGACAAGGGAAACAATTATGGGATGAAATTCATATGTTCCATTGGTATGCTCGCGAACTATGCTTGAGATATGATTATACTTGTTGCTCTAGGATGAAGGTTCCACACCTTCCCTTTCCATGCAAATTTAATAATAATGAAACCTTAGCTTCTTATGCTAATGGTATATATGACTATTATGATGTGGAACAAATAGAAGAATTTGTTGCTTTTATGGGTGCTTGTGAAATTGAATCTGTGTTTAAAGAGTGTGAAAATCTTGATGATGCTGTTTACAGACCTGAAAATTTTGCTATACTTAAATATTGTCATGAGAATTATGAATACAATTCCAATATTGATGCATTTATTGGGAAAGTCTCCGCTGTCCAAGAAGATACTAATGTTTTGCAGGAGTCTATGGAAGAAGAAATTGATGAAACTGTGAGCTCATTGGATGAAAACGATGATGAGGAGAGCGAAGAACAAAAGGAGGAAGAGTGGATTAGCTACCCGTGCCCACCTTCTAATGGGAGTAACTCTTCAACTCATACATTGTTTAATTTCCCTTCGTGCTTACCGAAGGATTATTGCTATGATGATTGTTATGATCCCGTTGATTCTCTTGAAATACCCATTTTTGATGATGCTAGCTATGCTTGTGGCCAAGATGCCAATATGAATTATGCTTATGGAGATGAATTTGCTATAGTTCCTTATGTTAAACATGAAACTGTTGCTATTGCACCCACGCATGATAGTCCTATTATCTTTTTGAATTCTCCCTACTACACTATATCGGAGAAGTTTGTGCTTATTAAGGATTATATTGATGGGTTGCATTTTACTACTACACATGATAATTTTAATAGATATAATATGCATGTGCTTGCTGCTCCAACTTGCAATTATTATGAGAGAGGCACTATATCTCCACCTCTCTATGTTTCCAATATGATAGAATTGCAAGAAACTGCTTATACTATGCATTGGCCTTTACTTGCCGTGCATGAATTGTTCTTTTATGACATGCCGATGCATAGGAAGAGAGTTAGACTTCATTGTTGAATGATATATGTTACTTTGTGCTCACTACTAAATTACAAATCATTGTTAATTAAAATTGGCTTTGATATACCTTGGGATCTGGGTGGATCCATTACTTGAGCACCATATGCCTAGCTTAATGGCTTTAAAGAAAGTGCTGCCGGGGAGACAACCCGGAAGTTTTAGAGAGTCATTTATTTCTGTTGAGTGCTTTTATAAAGTTTAAAAACAAAAAAAAATAAAGAGGGGAACCCAAAACTTTTCAAAAAGGAAAGTGAAAGTGAGACAGACAAGAATTGTTGAAGTGGGAGAGCTCCTTGAACTTTGTTCATGCTCATGGAAACTTTGTGAATCTTGATTACAGAAACTTTTCAATAAAAATAATTATCCCCTTGTACAATTCCATTGTATTATAAAAATAATGTGCCAAGGTTTGCCTTTAGGATGTTTACAGTGCTTGTTGGTTGGTACAGTGCAGGACAGAAACTTTGGCTGTAGTGCGCAATTTTTCATTTTTTACTGGAACGTCAAACGGTTCTGAAACTTTCTGAACTGTCTTGCTGTACAAATATTTTATTTTTCCTAATTTTGGTAGAATTTTTGGGGTACCAGAAGTATGGTGAATGTTTAGATTTCTACAGACTGTTCTGTTTTTGATAGATTCTGTTTTTGATGCATAGTTTGCTTGTTTTGATGAAACTATCAATTTCTATCAGTGGATTAAGCCATGGAAAAGTTATATTACAGTAGCTATAATGCAAAAAAAATATGAATTGGTTTGCAACAGTACTTAGAGTAGTGATTTGCTTTATTATACTAACGGATCTTACCCAGTTTTCTGTTGAAGTTTTGTGTGGATGAAGTGTTCGATGATCGAGAAGGTCTCGATATGAGGAAAAGGAGAGGCAAGAGCTCAAGCTTGGGGATGCCCAAGGCACCCCAAGTAAATATTCAAGGATACTCAAGTTTCTAAGCTTGGGGATGCCCCGGAAGGCATCCCCTCTTTCTTCAACAAGTATCGGTATGTTTTCGGATTCATTTCGTTCATGCGATATGTCACTAGTAGAAAAAGGGTCAAACGTGAAGCACATTAGTGCCGGTTTGTATTTGAGCCGGAACTAATGTGCACATTAGTGCCGGTTCGTGGCGGCGATCAATAGTATCGGTTCATGGCGAACCTTTAGTACCGGTTCGTGGCTTGAACCGGTACTAAAGAGGTTGTGTCATCCTGCGGTCAGGCTATGGCCCCACCATCACCATTTAGTGCCGGTTCGTACCACGAACCAGTACTAATGAGCGGTGCCGGTTACGGCAAGCTGTTTTTAGTCCCACCTCGCCAAGAGAGAGGCAGTATGAGCGGTTTATAAGCCGTGAGTGCACAGACAATGACGAAGAGTTGCAATGCTCACCTACATGTTGATTTGCTTCAAGCCTTGCGGAATAGCATAGATTGCACTGAGCTATGTGCAGTGGCTTAGTGCAATCTACACTATTCCGAATGGCTTGAAGCAAATTAACCAGCATTGCACCTCTTTTTTATTTTTAATAACTTATTTAAACTCCGGACTTCTTTTGTGTTCAGTATGCAGCATTTAAAGCTTGTTATGCCTCAAGGTTGTTGTGGTTTGGAAATTATGGATTTGACAACCATGAATCATAGCTTTTTGTGTAAGTGACTTGGGAAACTCAAGTTTGGCAAACTCTATTGACTAGTAGAAAAACGGTCAAATGTGAAGCACATTATAGTGCCGGTTTGAATTTGAGCCGGCACGAATGTGACCATTAGTGCCGATTCCAATGGCTAGGCGGGCTGCTACCATTAGTACCCGTTCGTTGCCAATCTTTAGCACCGGTTCGTGGCACGAACCGATACTAATGTGCATCCCACCAATCAGGAAGAATCACACGGATCGTGTGTTTCTTTCTAGCTCTTGCGAGTCGTTGGATCAAGGGTGTGTTTCTTAATAGCTCATGTGAGTCGTTGGATCGAAACTACCACAATCACTTTGTGAGCCAGACGACCCTATATATAGCCCATCTCTCGCCTTCCCTGCATAAGTCTTTCAGTTCATCGACTACATACATCTACCAGTTCATCGACTGCATACATCTACCAGTTCATCGACTGAATACAAATCATTCGGATTCGCCATCATACGCCCAACCGTGCATTTGATATGCATATATATGCATCACGAGCCACGGTAGGGCTGTATGATGGCGATACCGATTGGTTTGTTCTAGATCCGACATAAAAGGTTTGGTACAGCTTATTTTTTGTGACATAAGATCTAACATTGTTGCTTCTAGTAGTTCTCTTGATTCCACTAATGATTCTCTTAGCCAAGTTACACTTGAGCAAGAAAATAGCTTATTGAAGGGAAGAATCAAGGTGTTGGTTTTGAAAGAAAGTTCAATGCCAATGGAGTTGAGTGGGAAGAAGATCAATACCCCAAGACAAAGTTTGTTCCTCAACAAGAGAAGTATCCTACTTCCTTCAAGGGGACACAAGGTCAAGATGATCTTCTACATGTTGATTAGCTTCAAGCCTTGCGGAATAGCATAGATTGCACTGAGCTATGTGCAGTACAGTCTACACTATTCCGAATGGCTTGAAGCAAATTAACCAGCATTGCACCTCTGTTACATGGCCACTTCAATGTTTTTTTAAACTTATTTGAACTCCGGACTTCTTTTGTGTTTAGTATGCAGCATTTAAAGCGACGTCATCAATATCCAACATGTTCTGACATCATTTGTTGTTTTTCGGTCATTTACCTAATTGTTTAGAGAGCTAAATGACCGTGAAATTGAAAATCACTACAAAATGAATCCTGAAAATGTTGAAACTTGGCATGGTATCATCATATCACCCGCATAGCATGCGCGAAAGAGTAGAGAGGGTCACGGCAAAAACTGTACACACTTCGTGTACAAACTGGACCTACTCTTTCCGAGTATCAGGGTTTCGGACGAGAACTCATCTGTTACATGGCCACTTCAATGTTTTTTAAACTTATTTGAACTCCGAACTTCTTTTGTGTTCAGTATGCAGCATTTAAAGCAACGTCATCAATTTTCAACATGTTCTGACATCATTTGTTGTTTTTCGGTCATTTACCTAATTGTTTAGAGAGCTAAATGACCGTGAAATTGAAAATCACTACAAAATGAATCCTGAAAATGTTGAAACTTGGCATGGTATCATCGTATCACCCGCATAGCATGCGCGAAAGAGTAGAGAGGGTCACGGCAAAAACTGGACGCACTTCGTGTACAAACTGAACAAACTCTTTCTGAGTATCAGGGTTTCAGACTATGCAAAAATAAGTAATGCCGAAAATAAAAGAACTATACAAAAAAATTACTCAAAAATAAATAGAAGAAAATAAATAATGCAGAAAAAAACTATATAAAAAACTACTCAAAAATAAATAAATAAAAATAAGTAATGCAGAAAAGAAAAAACTATATAAAAAATTTGTTGGCGCACTGCCCTGTGGGTCTACCAGACCTAAGGTGTGCAAATGCAGGCCCAGAAGGGCCAGCAGACTCACAGGGCAGCGCGCCCTAATTAATTAGGCCTAGTAGCCTGCTATATAGAGGAGTTCGAAGAGGTAGCCGCGGCTGGGTTTATAAACCAGTGCGACTGCCCTTCGCCGGGCGAGGTGGGACTAAATTTTGGGGTGGCAGCGCAAACTCTAAATACAGCAAAAAACAACTAAAAATAAATAAAACAAAATAAATAAAGCAGAAAAGAAAAAACTAAATGAAAAAGCCCACCTACTGGGCCACAGCGGCCTGCATACGACTAGAAACCCAACCTGTTGTTGGGCCAGGATGCAGGTCCGCAAGCCCAATAGGCCCCACAGGGCAGAGCAGCAAAGGTAGGCCCAGAAGGCCTGCTTTAGAGAGGAGCTCGAGACAGCAGCGGCGGCGGGGCTTATAAGCAGGTGTGTGCGCCCTTCGGCTAGCGAGGTGGGACTAAACTTCTGCGCCCCTTGCCTGGCAGCGCACCCCACTTTAGTACCGGTTCATGGCTCCAACCGGTACTAAAGGGGGGGGTCTTTAGTACCGGTTCGTGGCACGAACCGGTACTAAAGGGGTCGTTTCCCGCCGCTTGGCCTGGGGAAAATAGGCCTTTAGTACCGGTTGGAGCCAAGAACCGGTACTAAAGGCCAATCCTATATATACAGCACTTACGAAAATTTCAGTTTCAACTCGCCACTTCGTCTCCAACCTCCGCCGCGCGCGCCGCCTGATCCCGTCGTCGCCGTCCGTCGTCATCATCGCTGTCCCCGCCGCCGCCCGTCGTCGTCGTCTCGCGCTGCCGCCCTGAACGCCGCCGCCGTCCGTCGTCATCGCCGCGGTCGTACGTCTCTCTCTCGCTCCCGCACACACATACACACACATACACACACACCGGCGCCCCCGCCCCGTACGCCGGCGCCCCCGCTCGTACGTACGGGGCGGCGGCATATGGGGCCGCACACACACACACACATATACTACACATGCACACACACGCATACACACACATACACACATACGTACACACATATACGTATATATACACACACATGCATACACACACACATACACACACACAATTTTTTTACTTATTTACTATTTTTTAGAAAAGTTAATTAGATGATCGAATGTTAGACTAATGTCGAATGTTAGATGAATTAGCTAGCTAGATAGAAAAATTGTCGAACTAGAGATTAGAACTAGTTGAATAATTAGTATAACTAGTTTATTTTTAATAAGAAAATTTAGGTATATGAGATTAGAACTAGTTGAATAATTAATATAACTAGTTTATTTTTAATAAGGAAATTTAGGTATATGAGATTAGAACTAGTTGAATAATTAATATAACTAGTTTATTCTTAGTAAGAAAATTTAGGTATATGAGATTAGAACTAGTTGAATAATTAATATAACTAGTTTATTTTTAGTAAGAAAATTTAGGTATATGAGATTAGAACTAGTTGAATAATTAATATAACTAGTTTATTTTTAGTAAGAAAATTTAGGTGTTTAATATATAGTAATGTTAATTGAATATATAGTTAGATATATTAATGTCAAATGTTAGATGAATATATATTTGGCTAGATATAGGTGTTTAATGTTTCACCTATATGAACATAGGAAATGTCATCTGACGACGAAAAAGATTTTATTATGTGCGAACACTGTGAAGACCAGCGCGGCCTGTGCGACCAAAATTTCCTTGTTGATGGTAGGCGCTTCAGCATCAAGCTGGATGAGACATTCGAAGTTGATACAGTAAGTCACTTTGTCAATTATTATTTGAATGCAAAACTTATGCTTCATTTGCTTCAACTTATAATTTTAAATTTTCACTATTCTACTAGCGCATCCCCTGCCATGCAAGAATTTTTGTCTTGGATAAGATAGGTTTTAGTGCTATAGATGATATGGAGGTATAGAGAGTTTACTTGAAGACACAGCATGGGTATACTTTCAACGTCAAATTATATAATGGAGACACATACACCCAATTTGAATGCAAAACTTGGCAAGCACTATGCAAGGCTTATGCATTTGAGCCTGATATGGTTATCACCTTTGATATTCATCCGGAAGATGATATTGAAGGTAATATAGACATCTGGGTCGATGTGCAAACGCCTCCAGTTCTACCATTTGGTGAGTTTTTCTCAACCATGCATGCATATGTTTATGTCTTTCGTACAGTTTATTCAAAAATAGTTGACAACTATTTTGTATTGTCAGCTTATTTCGGTTCAAGCAAACATGTCCGGCGCTTGGTAGACAGGACCTACTACTGCCCCGGGGCTCAACTAAACTGCGAGGAGATAAGTCGTTATGTTTCATGGCTTAAGGATCTTAATACTGTCAAGACAAATTTTTTCCCTACACTTAGAAATGTTAGTACTCAAAACGTGCGACCAATGGTGATCGTATTGAACTACGGTCACATCTATAATCAAAAGATGGTAAGATTTTAAATATTTGTCCTTAATTAGTGCATCTTTTGCATACATTATTTTTGAAGCTAAACTTTCATTGCTTAGTATATTAATTACTATAAGATGTTGTTCAACAGGGACTTCCGATGATAGTTGTGCCTCAGTGGATCGAGACAAAAGGTCGCATGTCAATGGTTAGCTTACGACCAAGATTTCCTACATTGCACATGAGTGCATTCAGGATTTCTAAAAGCGAAGAATGCTTAATAGTGAAAGATTGGAGCAAAATTGTTAACGATCGCAGAGAAGTACTAGGGGGCAGTAAGGAGAAGCGCAACCCAAGATTAGGAGACAGATTCATCTGCATGCTCCAGTATGATGAATCAGGAGAGCTATACATGTTCTATGCTATTCTACCTGAGAGGGAGCAGCAGGATCAGTAGCTACTCTTCATGCTCTTAATTAGTACTTGTCTCATGGATCCGTGTCCTGAACTTCGATGTTGGTGATGATTATGTTGAACTTGATGATATCTCTTTGCTTCTGTTACAAAGTGAATGTTTCCTCTTTAAGCTAGCCAACGTTGATGATGAATTACATAGCTAGCGGTAATGACTATGATGATTAAATAGTGGTAATTAGACGACCATGATGATTTTTAGCTAGCTAGAGTTTATTTATTTATTAATATGCGATGATGATGATGATGACGACTACAACTCATTATAACGTAAAACAATCCTAAATTAAATTGATAACACAAATTTAATTGAAAAATACAAAATAAAACAAAAACCCACAACCATTTAGTACCGGTTGGTTTTACCAACCGGTACTAAAGGGCTCCCGGCCCCCGGAGCTGGCTCGTGCCACGTGGTACCCCTTTAGCACCGGTTCGTGCTGAACCGGTACTAAAGGGGGGGGCTTTAGTGCCGAAATAATAGTGCCGGTTCCTAAACCGGCACTAAAGGGCCTTACGAACCGGTGCTATTGCCCGGTTTTCTACTAGTGTGTGCAAATCTTGGAGGGTCTTTTGCATTTAGTTTTCACTTTTCTTTTATGCACCATGCTGGTATGAGATAGTCCCTGGTTGATTTATAGAATGCTCATTGCACTTCACTTAAATCTTTTGAGTATGGCTTTATAGAATGCTTCATGTGCTTCACTTATATCATTTGAAGTTTGGATTGCCTGTTTTTCTTCATATAGAAAACCGCCATTTGTAGAATGCTCTTTTGCTTCACTTATATTTGTTAGAGCGTGGGCATATCTTTTGTAGAAAGAATTAAACTCTCTTGCTTCACTTACATCTATTTAGAGAGATGACAGGAATTGGTCATTCACATGGTTAGTCATAAAATCCTACATAAAACTTGTAGATCACTGAATATGTTATGTTTGATTCCTTGCAATAGTTTTGCGATATAGAGATGATAATATGTGGGAGTTTCTAGTAGATGGTTGTGTTTAGTAAGGATATTTGTGTTAAGGTTTGTGATTCCCGAAGCATGCACATATGGTCTACTAACTATGTAACCAAATTGGCACGCATTGTGTTTTGATTGTTTATCTTTGCGTGAAGGTCGAGGGCGCGAGTTAACTCCTACCAACCTCCCCCCTAGGAGCATGCGTAGTAGTACTTTGCTTCGAGGGCTAATAAACTTTTGCAATAAGTATATGAGTTCTTTATGACTAATGTGAGTCCATGGATTATACGAACTCTCACCCTTCCATCATTGCTAGCCTCTTCGGTACCATGCATTGCCCTTTCTCACCTCGAGAGTTGGTGCAAACTTCACTGGTGCATCCAAACCCCGTGATACGATACGCTCTATCACACATAAGCCTCCTTTTATCTTCCTCAAAACAGCCACAATACCTACCTATCATGGCATTTCCATAGCCATTCTGTGATATATTGCCATGCAACTTCCATCATCATCATATACATGACTTGAGCATTCATCGTCATATTGCTTTGCATGATCGTAAGATAGCTAGCATCATGTTTTCATGGCTTGTCCATTTTTTTGATGTCATCGCTATGCTAGATCATTGCACATCCCGGTACACCGCCGGAGGCATTCATATGAAGTCATATCTTTGTTCTAGATATCGAGTTGTAATATTGAGTTGTAAGTAAATAAAAGTGTGATGATCATCATTATTAGAGCATTGCCCTAGTGAGGAAAGGATGATGGAAACTATGATTCCCCCACAAGTCGGGATGAGTCTCTGGACTTTGTGAAAAATAAAAGAGGCCAAAGAAGCCCAGATAAAAAAATAGGCCAAAGAAGCCCACAAAAATAAATAAAAAATAAAAATGAGAAAAAAATGAGAGAAAAAGAGAGAAGGGGCAATGTTACTATCCTTTTACCACACTTGTGCTTCAAATAGGACCATGTTCTTCATATAGAGAGTCTCTTGAGTTATCACTTTCATATACTAGTGGGAATTTCTTTATAGAACTTGGCTTGTATATTCCGATGATGGGCTTTCTCAAATGCCCGAGGTCTTCATGAGCAAGCAAGTTAGATGCACACCCACTTAGTTTCAGTTTGAGCTTTCGTACACTTATAGCTCTAGTGCATCCGTTGCGTGGCAATCCCTACTCCTCGCATTGACATCAATTGATGGGCATCTCCATAGCACGTTGATTAGCCGCGTCGGTGTGAGACTTTCTCCCTTTTTGTCTTCTCCACACAACCTCCACCATCATACTCGATTCCACCTATAGTGCTATATCCATGGCTTGCGCTCATGTATTGCGCAAAGGTTGAAAAAGTTGAAGCGCATTAAAAAGTATGAACCAATTGCTTGGCTGACACCGGGATGGGCATGAGGGGTACCTTCTGTTAAGAAAAGGAAGCATAAAAGACTATATGATTTTGTAGGGATAGCGTTCTTTAGCATTGATATTTTGAAAGACATGGTTGTTTGTTGGGATGCATGACTATTATTTTTTTATGTCAAATGATAGACTATTGCTTTGAATCACTCGTGTCTTAATATTCATGCCATGACTAGATATATGATCAAGATTATGCTAGGTAGCATTCCACATCAAAAATTATTTTTTTATCATTTACCTACTCAAGGACGAGCAGGAATTAAGCTTGGGGATGCTGATACATCTCCGTCGTATCTATAGTTTTTGATTGTTCCATGCCAATATTCTACAACTTTCATATACTTTTGGCAACTTTTTATACTATTTTTGGGACTAACATATTGATCCAGTGCCCAGTGCAAGTTCCTGTTTGTTGCATGTTTTATGTTTTGTAGAAAACCCATATCAAACGGAGTCCCAACGGGATAAAAACTGACAGATATTTTTTTGGAATATTTATGATTTTTGAGAAGAAGAATCAACATGAGACGATGCCCGAGGGGGCCACGAGGCAGGGGGCGCCCCCCAGGGGGTCAGGCGCGCCCTGGCCCTTGTGACCACCCCGTAAGGCGTTTGGAGCCCTTCTTTCGCTGCAAGAAAGCTAATATCCAGATAGAGATCATGTCCAAAATTCAGCCCAATCGGAGTTACGCATATCCAGGAATTTAAGAAATGGTGAAGGGCCAGAATCGGGGAACGCGGAAACAGAGAGACAGAGAGACAGATCCAATCTCGAAGGGGCTCTCGCCCCTCCCACGCCATGGAGACCATGGACCAGAGGGGAAACCCTTCTCCCATCTAGGGAGAAGGTCAAGGAAGAAGGAGAAGGAGGGGGGCTCTCTTCCCCTCTCTTCCGGTGGCACCGGAACACTGCCGGGGCCATCATCATCACCGCAATCTACACCAACAACTTCACCGCCGTCATCACCAACTCTTCCCCCCACTATGCAATGGTGTATCCCCTCTTTTACCGACTGTAATCTCTACTTAAACATGGTGCTCAATGCTATATATTATTTCCCAATGATGTATGGCTATCCTATGATGTTTGAGTAGATCTGTTTTGTCCTATGGGTTAATTGATGATCGTGATTGGTTGAGTTGCATGTTTTATTATTGGTGCTGTCCTATGGTGCTCTCCGTGTCACGCAAGCATGAGGGATCCCCGCTGTAGGGCTTGCAATATGTTCATGATTTTCTTATGGTGGGTGGCGTGAGTGACAGAAGCACATACCTGAGTAAGTAGGTTGTTTGCGTATGGGAGTAAAGAGGACTTGATGCCTTATAATGCTATGGTTGGGTTTTACCTTAATGATCTTTAGTAGTTGCGGACGCTTGCTAGAGTTCCAATCATAAGTGCATATGATCCAAGCAGGGAAAGTATGTTAGCTTATGCCTCTCCCTCAAATAAAATTGCAGTAACGATTACCGGTCTAGTTTTCGATTGCCTAGGGACAAATAAATTTCTCGTGACAAAAAGCTCTCTACTAAAACTAATTTAGTTGTGTATTTATCTAAACGGCCCCTACTTTTTATTTACGTTCTCTTTATTATCTTACAAGCCTATCCAAAAACACCTACAAAGTACTTCTAGTTTCATACTTGTTCTAGTTAAAGCGATCGTTAAGCGTGCGTAGAGTTGTATCGGTGGTCGATAGAACTTGAGGGACTACTTGTTCTACCTTTGGCTCCTCATTGGGTTCGACACTCTTACTTATCGAAAGAGGCTACAATTGATCCCCTATACTTGTGGGTTATCACACTCACACTAGCACCTATGTTACACAAACCATGATAACAGTGATCTCCTATTTTAACTGAGATAACGGGCATGCCAACAACAGGTCTATGTTTATCTTTTTATCAGGTTTGGCAATTCTAGCAGGTTCTTCAAAGAAGTAAATAACATGCCCATCTATATCTTCTTCCAAGAGATCTTTAACCATAGCAATAATAGGTTCTATCCCGATTTGTTCATCAAGTTTAGATGTTCTAACATAGCTTTTGTTAACCATAGTTGAAACTTTAGCACGTTCCTTTATCCTAACAGGGAAAAGTGGTTTCTCAATATAAGCAGAAGGAACAACTGGATCAACATTATAAATTATAGTTTCCTCTTTAGGTGGTACTGGTTCTTTCATTTCTTATTTAATATGTGGGTGATATTTAAACCACTTCTATTTAGGGAGATCAACATGAGTAGCAAATGATTCATAGAAGGAAGCTACCATCTCAGAGTCAAGTCCATATTTAGTGCTAAACTTTTGAAAAGCATCGGTATCCATAAAAGATTTAACACAATCATACTTAAGCTTAATACCTGACTCTTTACCTTCGTCGAGTTCCAATCTTTAGAGTTGTGTTTAATTCTTTCTAAAAGATCCCACCGGAATTCAATAGTCTTCTTCATAAAGGAACCAGTACAAGAAGTATCAAGCATGGATTGATCATTAGGAGAAAGCCGAGCATAAAAGTTCTGGATAATAATTTCTCTCGAGACTCATGATTGGGGCATGAATATATGACTTAAGCCTCCCCCAATCTAGAGCGATACTTTCTCCTTCACGAGGCCAAAAATTATATATATATATATATATATATATATATATATATAATTCCGATCACGATGAACTAGATGCATAGGATAATTTTCTTGGTGGAACTCCAATTTCAAACAATTCCAATTCCAAGATCCAATATCATTGCATAGCCTATACCATGCCAATGCTTTTCCCTTCAAAGATAAAGGGAAAACCTTCTTCATAACTTCATTCCCGGGTAAACCTGCAAGCTGGAGCAACCCACAAATTTGTTCTACATATATCAAGTGCATATCAGGATGTTCGGTTCCATCTCCTGCATAAGGATTAGCTAGCAGTTGTTCTATCATACCCGAAGGAATTTCACATTCAATATTTTCAGTAGGTGCAGTAGATTGAGGGGTAACTAATCGTGGTTCCGGTCGAGGTGAAGATACCCTGAACAAACCCCTCAAAGGATTGTTCTTCATAGTAACAAGTGACAATAAATTTCAGCACACTATATAAATGTTTCCTTATCAAATTCCACTTGCCAAAGGCGCTTCACTCCCCGGCAACGGCTCCACAAAATAGCCTTGATGACCCGCAAGTATAGGGGATCAATTGTAGCTCTTTTCGATAAGTAAGAGTGTCGAACCCAACGAGGAGCAGAAGGAAATGACAAGCGGTTTTCAGCAAGTTATTGCCTGCAAGTGCTGAAATTGTAAGTAGCTAGTAGTTTGATAGCAATGTAATTTGTAACGATCAAGTAACGGTATGGTAACAAAAGTGGAGCAAGGTAGCCCAATCCTTTTGAGGCAAAGGACAGGCCAAAACGATCTCTTATAATAAGCAAAGCGTTCTTGAGGGTACACGGGAATTATCTAGTCACTTTCATCATGTTGGTTCAATTTGTGTTCGCTACTTTGATAATTTGATATCTGGGTGGACCGATGCTTAGGTGCTATTCTTACTTGGACAAGCCTCCTACTTATGATTAACCCTCCCGCAAGCATCCGCAACTACGAGTAAAGTATTAAGAATAAATTCTAACCATAGCATTAAACTTTTGGATCCAATCGGTCCCTTATGGAATAGTGCATAAACTAGGGTTTAAGCTTCTATCACTCTCGCAACCCATCATATAATTGCTACTCTACAATGCATTCCCTTACGCCCAAATATGGTGAAGTGTCATGTAGTCGACGTTCAAATGACACCACTAAGGGAATCACAACATACATACTATCAAAATATCGAACACATATCAAGTTCACATGATTACTTGCAACATGATTTCTCCCGTTGCCTCAAGAACAAAAGTAACTACTCACAAGTGATAAACATGCTCAAGATCAGAGGGGTATTGTATAGCATATTGGATCTGAACATATAATCTTCCACCAAATAAACCATAGAGTGATCAACTACAAGATGTAATCAACACTACTAGTCACCCACAAGCACCAATCTATAGTTCCGGTAACAAGATTGAACACAAGAGATGAACTCGGGTTTGAGAGGAGATGGTGTTGTTGAAGATGTTGATGGATATTGCCCTCCCCAAGATGGGAGAGTTGTTGGTGATGATGATGATGATGATTTCCCCCTTCGGGAGGGAAGTTCCCTTGGTGGAATAGCTCCGCCGGAGGGCAAAAGTGCTCCTGCCCAAGTTCCGCCTCGAGGCGGCTGCGCTTCGTCCTGAAAGTCCTCCCCTTATTTTTTCTAGGTCAAAATGACTTATATATCAGAAGATGAGCACCGGAGGTGGGCCTGGGTGAGCACAACCCACCAGGGCGCGCCTGGGCTCCCTCACACGCCCAGGTGGGTTGTGCCCACTTGGTGGGCCCCCTCTGGTACTTATTTGCTTCAGTATTTATCATATATTCCATAAAAAAATCTCCGCGAAGTCTCAGCTCATTTGGAGTTGTGCAGAATAGGTAGCCTGACATAGCTTTTTCAGGTCCAGATTTTCAAATGCCGGAATTCTCCCTCTTTGTGTATTCCTTGCATATTATGAGAGAAAAGGCATTATAATTACTCCAAAAAGAATAATTATGCAATAAAACAATGTAAATAACAGTAGAAAAACATGATGCAAAATGGATGTATCACGCACGGAAGGGTGCTGCGACGAAGCTTGCTACTCATTCCCCGACGGGCCGGTGGCGGCGTTGGCGGCAGGCGACTGGGAATGACGGGGAGGCCCGCCGGCGGGCGTAGTATGGGCGACACGAGCGGCGGGGGTGGCCCGATGCTCGGCACGAGCGCGACGGGCGTCAGCCATGGAGGCCACGGAGCAGTGGTGGATCGACCGACGGAAGAGAGGCTCCGACGCACCCTACTTGGCACGCCAAATGTCAGATTCCGAGCTCCGCGGACCCTAGTGAGGTTTGAACACTGGGGTGCGTGCGAAGAACTCAACCTTCCAAACCGATTAACCCGCCGTGCTCGCAAACTAACTAGATGAACTCAAGCAAACACAACACATCAATTTACCCAGGTTCGGGCCACCTTGCGGTGTAATACCCTACTCCTGCTTTGTGGTGGATTTGCCTTGATGTGCTGAGGATGAACTAGTACAGTGGTGGAACAACCTCAGGGGGAGAGGTGTTCTTGTGCTCGATGAGCTAGTGAATTGGTCAAGGTGGAATGAATCCGTCCCCCCTATGGTGGTGGCTAAGTCCTATTTATAGTGGCCTTGGTGCTCTTCCCAAATGTAGGTGGGAAGGGATCCCACAATGGCCAAATTTGAAGGGGAACAACTAGTACAAGCTATCCTGACAAAAGAAGTCTTCGCCTGTAAAAGCCTCTGGTGGTGATGCTGCAGTGGGCTCCGTGATGACCTCCGTCCTGCCGTCCTGACGGTCCTGGTCTTGTTGCACCAGAATGGAAACCTTTGCTTGATTCCTCAGGACTCCGCGCATGCGCTTGCCTCCTTAGCAACAAAGAGTAAACTGGTACACTGCGCCCGCTGGCGCCCGCATGGTCTTGGTTGTCATGGCTCACATTATATGAACCTCACGAGGTGCAGCTTGCATAGATATCTCCGCTCCTCGGGAGCCAACCTGAAGAGGCCGCCTCTCGAGGAGGTCTTGGTGGCGTCCACCTCGTGAGGCTTGGTTCCTCGCAAGGGTCTTGAAGTGTCGATTAAGCCACGCCATGGGCCGCAGGCAGGCAAGTCTGGGCACCCCCGGTCACAGGATGCCGACAAGATCTTCGCACTCAAATCATTTTTAGTAGAGTAGTGAATGAAAGGTTATGCATTGAAGAAGTGGGAGTCGACCTTGAACTTTGTGTTCATGCCCATGGACACGATGTAGATCTTATCAGTAAAGCTTGTCTTAAATTAATTATTCCCTTGGTATAAGTCCATCTTATATCTGGGATCTAGCCTTTTGCCATCGTGGTTCCGACCCTATTCTTCTTTAAATACCATTTCTCGTGCAAGTTTAAGCACTTGTCTTCTGCGGAGCAATACCACAGTCCAACCTCTACTTTGATCTATCGTCGGCTATATCATTATTGTCTAATTTTAATTGTGCTACCTGGTCCTTATTCCTGGAGCACAACTTTTGGCGATGAGCCAAGCTTACGTCGATCTTCCTCATCTTATTGTTTCACCTTGAACCTCAAGCTTGATTCCGAGTCTATGTCGTATCCGTGGTTCCAATGACCCTGCGCTTCACAATTGCTTTTGCTTGATGTCGTCGTTGTTCGATTGCTTCTTCGTGAAGCCTCTCGACAAAGTTTTTCGTGATCATCATAATCAATATTTTGACTCCTTCCAATAGATTAATTGAACTCATGATGAGAAATACCATCCTTGCCCCTCAATGGCTTGTGTTAACATCGACAATGTTCTTGCATCCCCCCTAACACAAAACTTGTTCGTGTTGTGGCTGTACCTTGAGTTCCTGGCAATCCAACTTATCTTATGTCCTACCTTGGAGTATTACCATCTTATATATCAAGAATGTTGTGAGAATTTCACCACCTCTTAAGAATTCTTGATACAAGTGATGCTTATCACCATCACCATTCTTTTCCTGGTCACCGTGTTCTTCTAACCGGAATACCAACAAATGGAATGTGATGTGTAATTCCAAAACTTCTAGCAACCCTATTACTTGAAGTTAATGGTTGATAGCTTGATTCTTAGTCTATTGGTTATTGAATCACCTTTCTAACATCGATCGTGGTACTTAGTCCATCCTTCTGGGCGCACCTTTCAACCAATGTTTAATTGTGTATGTTATCTCCTTGTTCACATAATTGTGGAAATCCATCTTGTTGGAATTCTCGATAAATTGTCACTGAGTCCATCAGCCACATCCTCTTCTTCTCCTTGGTTAATGATGAACTCTTGTTTTGGAACTTGCTTCCATAGTTCATTTCTCTAGAATCTTGCAACGCCATCTCGTCAAATTGTGTGGCACCCCTTTCTTCTCAGGCATCCTGAGTCTGAGGTATCCTGACACCAATCAGATCTGAATCTCGGTCCGCTATGATGGTTGGAACAAATTTCCAAGAGTTATAGTGTTGGTCTTTATATGACCCGGTAAGGTGATGTCATGCCTAGCACACCTGGCCGAAGGACCTATTGCTACAGTATACTTTTAGCAAGGATATCCATTCTTCCATAAGGAAATTGTAAGACTTATTCTACAAGTTGTTCCCGATGGATCCTTCGTGTATCCGAAGTCTGACCTTTGCTTGAAGACCATGTCAATGCTATCTCGAAGCATGTCTGTGGTACTCGGATATCCAATAAGACCATTTGAAGCACAATGCTAAAATTTCCTTATCAATTATCCAAACACCATTGTATGGGTAATGTCATGAAATTTCTCTCTCCTCACCTAAAGGGTTTTCTACTTTATATCCTAATCATGATTATCATGCCCTGCTTGTCCTTGGGAAGGAGATACCCCTGAAATATGTGTATAAACACATTTTTCCTTTCCATTGTTCTGTTTAATCTGATAATCATATTTTCCTTTCCATTGTTTTGTTTACCCTTTCTTGTGATCTATATGACTTAAGCAGTAATATTTCCGTGCTTATGTAAACACCTCTGTGTACAACTCTATCAGTAAGACCCTGTTACTACTGTTGATGACATTCCGGTAACCACCGATGGACGAGAACTTTGCCTATAGGTCCGCTTCATTTCAACGAGCAGGAAAATGGTTCTCTTCGTCCCACACCCTTGGTGCCAACAATTGTTTCCAACATGATTGACAGGCTAGCCTCTGACATACATTGCTATCCTGATCGTGCAAGAAGTCGGCGCCCTTTCTAATTTTAACCCGCATGGTGGGCTCATAATCCACCGTTCCACAGGATCGAAACCTGACTGTCCTGTACAACCTTGATTCTGAGGTATACTTTGCACTTGGCTTTGTATGTATTTTACGAGCCACCTTCCCTCACTTATTCTATTCCGGTGTTAGACGTGATACTTATTTCGTTGCTCTGAACCCCTCTCACCCTCTGTTTCAGGCATTGAACATTTGCCTACCGCTTGAAAATTCTCGTGCCTACTTTAATTCTCTCGATGTATTTCCTGAGTTCCAACTCAAGAGATACTCATATGTTCATTCATGGGTTAACCCTAGATGATTACCCTCATAGGACTCTATCGTTGCCGAGCTCCCCCTTACCTATTCGTAAGTATGATGAAGACCCCGAAGTAAGGGTGATGACTTCATCATGATGACCTGGAGCGGAGAAATAAAGATGTCAACGCAGAGGACCAATTACTTTGGGAAGAGCAACCAAAATCGAGAAGATCTGTAGAATTTCGTAACCAGAACTTTTCCCCTTACTCCACCTCTTAAATCTCAGGACAAGATTTCTTGTAGTGGAGGAGATTTGTAACACCCCGGTAGTTCAACTACAGTAATCTCCCCCTAATGGTGGCCATGTTATCATAGTTACTTTGCAAGTTACCACTTGTCAAAAATCAAATTCAAAATTCACTTTGTAATGCAAGTCAAATTTTACATTTTCAAAAGTGCAAACAAAATAGTTCATATTTGCAACTAATCCCTAAGTATTTATCATCTAGAAGCCAACCTCATTTGTATTCCCAAAATGCCCCTGAGAATTATTTAAGTGGATAAACAACAAATCACTTGAACTTTTCATTTTCTAAAAATGTTTGAAATTTTCCAAATGTCCCAAAACTTTGCGAGCCACCGCAGAATATGTCGTTGAATTATTTGCCAACTATCATGGGCAAAAGAAATGTTTTCCTGTCTAATTTAAAATGCAAACAAGGAGAAAAACAAAAGCAGAAAAGACAAAAGGGAAAATACTAATAAAAAGAAAAGAGAACCTAATCTACCAGGCTTTCGCCCAAGTGGCTGGGGAGGCCCAGCCCACCCCCTGCCATCCCTTTCCTCTCGCTACAGGAATAGGAGGGGGGCCGTGGCAGCCATCCACGGTGCCATGGCCGCGGTGGCAGCCATCCCCGGCTCCCCCTCCCTTACAAGTCCCCGGTGCCCCTCCCCCTTGAACGCTAGGGCGCCATAACCTTATCACTCCCCCTCGCGCCGCCATCTTATTCCTCGTGCACTGTCGAGCCATCGACGCCATGGATCCCCTCGCCCACGTGCTCCCCATCGTCCCCGCCGACCGAGACTGGGTATGACACCTCCGACAAGCTCCCCTGCTTTGTCTACGCTCAAGAACGCGTGCCGGAATCCTCAACATCACTTGTTCGGCCCCGTCTTCCTCGTCTTCGTCTGCTAGCCGTCGTCGTCGATCGCTCCAGCAAGTCCTCCCCAGGCCTTCTCAGCAACGTTGGTGAGGTTCCGCCCCTCCTCCGCCTCTCCGATAGATCGCGTACTCCTCGCTAGTATTCCCCTTCTTCCTTTATCAGTCATCTCCGTAGTCGCGACCGCCGTCCCCGAGTTCTTCCTTGGCCACGTCGATGCACGCACGCCTGCTCTCTGCTGCAGCTGCTACCTAGTGCCTCTGCACGCCGCGTCCACCCGAGCCTCACCCCTGCTGCAGCCCGCGCTAGGCTGCGCCCCATCCACTGCCCGGGGCTCCGCCCGCTAGTGCCTTGCTGCGACCAGGCGCGCCCCAACGCCAGCTCTGCTACAGCTACAACTTTCCCGCCTGCGCCGGCTCGCCGGCCACGCCCCGCTGCCGCCATGACCAGGCTCCGCCCCGAGCCCCCCCTGCCACCTCTCGCTGCTCGTGTCGTCCCCACACCAGGCTGCGCCCACCTCCATGCGGCGGGCACCGCCGTCGCGCCCCTGCGGGCCGCTGCCAGCTCATCCCGCTGCGCTGGTCACGCCCCACCACGTCGAACACGCCCTGTCGGCCACGCTCCACCGGGCTGAGCCTGTGCCATGCGCGTGTGTATGCATGCGTGCACACCACAACCACGTGGGCCACTGCCCAGTGGGTCCCCTCTGTGTAATTAGGGGCTAAACCCCCACTAAACTAATCCCCCTCCTAATAGACGCTAATAGTCGGGCCCCACCGCCTAATTAAATTAAATAAAAAAATGTTATAGCTATAGTCAATGACAAACGGGCCCACTATTACTGTCAACTTTGACCAGTCAAAGCTGACCGGGCAGTTGACCAAGTCAACTGGCCCCACCTGCCATATGTTGGCTGGGTACACTTCTGGGTGTACCTAGCCTTTTGTTATTTAATATTTTTTATATAAATATAAATCCAGGAAATAAGAAAATCATTTAAAACTTTGAAAATTAATGTAAAATAAACCATAGCTCGGATGAAAATACTTTATACATGAAAGTTGCTCAGACGAGACAATCCGAATACGCAGTCCATTTGTCTGCCAGACATCCCTAGCATAGCGAACATGCAACCGTCCCCCTCTGTTTCATCTGTCCGAAAATGCGTAACACCGGGAATACTTTCCCGGATGTGTCCCCCCTTCGTCGGTAGCACCCAGTACTGTGTTAGGTCACCCCTAGCACCGCGTATTGCCATGTTATGTTTTATGATGCTTTGATTGCTCTATTAATTACTGTGTTCCCCCTCTGTTACTTCTTTTCGGTAGATCCCGAGACCGCTGCTGATACCCCTGTGATCGACTACATCGACGACGACCCCTCCTTCTTGCTAGAGCAACCAGGCAAGCAAACCCCCTTTGATCAACCAGATATCGCCCACTCTCTTCTCCCTTATTCTTGCATTAGGTTTGCTACTGTTGTTGATTCGATAGCTCCTATTGTGTTGCATAGCCTATCATTGTTGCTACAATTGTTGATACCTTTACCTGTTATCCTAATGCTTAGTATAGGATGCTAGTACTTCATCAGTGGCCCTACATTCTTGTCCATCTGCCATGCTATACTACTCGGCCGTGATCACTTCGGGAGGTGATCATGGATATATACTATATATACTACTATACTGCTACATCACTTGTGATACTGTTCAGATGTGGGGGCTGAAGGGACAGGTGGTTCCACCCAGGTAGTGGTGGGACTGGGTTCCCAACGGACCCCGACTTTTACTTTGTTTCGCCCACAAGGGGACACATTTCCCTATCGAAACCATGAGGGTTCCTGCGACAGGCTCCGGTTTGTAAGAGGTTTGTAATAAAGTTTGGCCCAAATTGGCAATGTTTTTACCATGACATATATGTGCCATAATGTGACACCATGTCACCTTTGATAAATTTCTGGTGAGTTTTGGATTTATGGGGATTTAAAAACTGATATTCAAAATATTTGAGGACAAGCCCGGACGTTGGTACGGTTGTAATTCATTCCCATTCTTGGCATGGCACCTAAACATGCACCCAAGGACACATGTATAATTTTTCTAGCCATTTTGATGAACTGGAGCATGTATTTGAAGTTCATATTTGAGTTATGGACATTAAATGCCTAGGAAATTCAATTAGTGTATAAAAAGGCCAAACAAACCCTGAATAAGTTTAAATTTCAGCATGAATATCCTGTCGTTCCATGTTGCCCATAGAAGAAAATACAAGGCAAAAAGAGGCAGTGATTGCGTTTTGCCCACAAGGGGAACACGTTTCCCTATCAGAACCTAAAATCTTCTTTGAGAGAAGCTCCGGTTTGGAAGAGGTTTGTAATAAAGCTTGGCCCAAATTGGACAATGTTTTTACCACGACATATATGTGCCATGACGTGTCACCATGCTAACTTTCATGACTTTCTGGTCAGTTTAGGATTTACAGGGATTTAAAAACCGAGATTCCAAATGTTTGAGGATGAGCAAGGATGCCAGTACGGTTGTAATTCGTCTGCATTCCTTGCATGGGACTAAACATGCACCCAAGGACCCATGTATAATTTTTCTAGCCATTTTGGTCAACTGGAGCATGTATTTGAAGTTCATATTTGAATTGTGGACATTAAATGCCTAGGAAAGTCAATTAGTGTATAAAAAGGCCAAAGGAACCCTGAATAAGTTTAAATTTCAGAACGGATATCCTGTCGTCCCATCATCACCATGTCGTCGTGTTGGTTGTGATCCCATCTACTTCTCATCTCTCGCTTGCTGGATCAAGAAGGAGGAGACATCAACGAGCCGCATGCATGCTAAACTCGGAGGTGTCATATGTTCGGCACTAGATCGGTTGGATCGTGATCGGATCGCGAAGAGTACGACTACATCAACCGCGTTGTCAAACGCTTCTGCTTTCGGTCTACGAGGGTACGTAGACACACTCTCCCCCTCTGGTTGCTATGGATCTTCTAGATAGATCTTGCGTGGTCGTAGGAAAATTTTGAAATTGCATGCTACGTTCCCAATAGTGGTATCAAAGCCAGGTCTATGCGTAGATGATATGCACGAGTAGAACAAAAAGAGTTGTGGGTGGTGATAGTCATACTGCTTACCACCAACGTCTTATTTTGATTCAGCGGTATTGTTGGATGAAGCGGCTCGGACCAACATTACATGACCACGTTTGTGAGACCGGCTCTACAGTCGTGCTTTGCACAAAGGTGGCTGGCGGGTGTCTGTTTCTCCAACTTTAGTTGAATTGAATTTGACTGCAGTCAGTCCTTTTTGAAGGTTAAAACAGCAAACTTGATGAAACACCGTTGTGTTTTTTATGCGTAGTTAAGAATGGTTCTTGCTAGTAACCCGTAGCAGCCACGTAAAACTTGCAACAACAAAGTAGAGGATGTCTAACTTGTTTTTGCAGGGTATGTTGTGATATGATATGGTAAAGACATGATGTGATATATGTTGTTGTATGAGATGATCATGTTTTGTAAGTTATCGGCAATCGGCAGGATCCATATGGTTGTGTTCTTATTGTATGAATTACGATCGCCATGTAATTGCTTTACTTTATCACTATGCGTTAGCGATAGTCGTAGAAGCAATAGTTGGTGAGATGACCACGATGCTACGATGGAGATCAAGGTGTCAAGCCGGTGACAATGTTAATCATGACGATGCTTTGGAGATGGAGATCAAAAGCACAAGATGTTGATGGCCATATGATGTCACATATTTTGATTGCATGTGATGTTTATCTTTTATGCATCTTATTTTGCTTAGATTGACGGTAGCATTATAAGATGATCCCTTACTAAATTTCAAGGTAGAAGTGTTCTCCCAAGTATGCACCGTTGCAAAAGTTCGTCATTTTGAGACACCACATGATGATCGGGTATGATAGACTCTACGTTCACATACAACGGGTGTAAGACAGTTTTACACATGCAGAATACTTGGGTTAAACTTGACGATCCTAGCATGTACAGACATGGCCTCGGAACACTGGAGACCGAAAGGTCTAACGTGAATCATATAGTAGATATGATCAACATAGAGATGTTCACCATTGATGACTACTCCATCTCACGTGATGATCGGACATGGTTTAGTTGATTTGTATCACGTATCATTTAGATGACTCGAGGGATGCCTATCTAAGTGGGAGTTCTTAAGTAATTTGATTAATTGAACTTAATTTATCATGAACTTAGTCATGATAGTATTTGCAAATTTGTTGTAGATCAATAGCTCGCGTAGTAGCTCCCCGTTTACTTTTGATATGTTCCTAAGAGAAAAATAAGTTGAAGGATGATAGTAGTAATGATGCGGACTGGGTCCATGATCTTAAGATTATCTTCATTGTTGTACAGAAGAATTATGTCCTTGATGCACCGCTATGTGACAGACCTATTGCAGGAGCAGATACAGATGTTATGAATGTTTGGCAAGCTCGTTATGCTGACTACTTGATAGTTTAGTGCTCCATGCTTTATGGCTTAGAACTGGGACTTCAAAAATGTTTTGAATGCCACAGAGCATATGAGATGTTCCAAGAGTTGAAAATGGTATTTCAGACTCATGCCCGTGTCGAGAGGTATGAGACCTCTGATCAGTGCTTTGCCTACAAGATGGAGGAGAATAGCTCAGCCAGTGAGCATGTATTCAGAATGTGTGGGTACTGCAATCGCTCGAATCAAGTGGGAGTTAATCTTCCAGATAATATAGTGATTTACAGAGTTCTCTAGTCACTATCACCAAGCTACTACAACTTCGTGATGAACTATAATATGCAAGGGATGACAAAAATGATTCCCAAGATCTTCGCGATGCTGAAATCGGCGAAGGTAGAAATCAAGAAAGAGCATAAAGTGTTGATGGTTAACAAGACCACTAATTTCAAGAAAAAGGGCAAGGGAAGGAAAGGGAACTTCAAGAAGAATGGCAAGCAAGTTGCCACTCCCATGAACAAGCCCAAAGTCGGACCCAAGCCTAAAACTGAGTGCTTCTACTGCAAATGATATGGTCACTAGAAGCGGAAGTTCCCCGAATATTTGGCGGATAAGAAGGATGGCAAAGTGAACAAAGGTATATTTGATATACATATTATTTATGTGTACTTTACTAGTGTTCGTAGCAACCCCTGGGTATTTGATACCAGTTCAATTGCTAAGATTAGTAACTCGAAACAGGAGTTGCAGAATGAACAGACACTAGTTAAGGACGAGGTGACGATGTGTGTTGGAGGTAATTCCAAGGTTGATACGATCACCATCGCACACTCCCTCTACCTTTAGGATTAGTGTTGAACCTAAATAAATGTTATTTGGTGTTTGCGTTGAGCATGAATATGATTGGATCATGTTTATTGCGATACGGTTATTCATTTAAGTCAGAGAATAATTGTTGTTCCGTTTAGATGAATAAAACCTTCTATGGTCATACATCCAATGTAAATGGTTTATTAAATCTTGATCATAGTGATACACATATTCATAATATTGATGACAAAAGATGCAAAGTTAATAATGATAGTGCAACATATTTGTGGCACTGCCGTTTAGGTCATATTGGTGTAAAGCGCATGAAGAAACTCCATGCAGATGGATTTTTGGAATCACTTGATTATGAATCATTTGATACTTGCGAAACATGCCTCATGGGCAAGATGACTAAAACTCCGTTCTTTGGAACAATGGAGCGAGCTAATGACTTATTGGAAATAATACATACCGATGTATGCGGTTCGACGAGTGTTGAAGCACGCGGCGGGTGTAAGATCGAAAGTATGTCTAGAGGGGGGATTAGACTACTTGACCAAATAAAAATCTATCTTTTTCCCAATTTTAAGATGTGGCAGATTTTAGCAACTTAGCACAAGTCAAGCAATCAACCTACACATGCAAGTCTAAGAGTATAGCAGCGGAATGTGAAACTTGGCATATATATGAAGGTAAAGGGAGGAGTTTGGAGGGAGCAAATGCAATGTAGACACGGAGATTTTTGGCGTGGTTCCGATAGGTGGTGCTATCGTACATCCACGTTGATGGAGACTTCAACCCACGAAGGGTAACGGCCGCGCGAGTCCACGGAGGGCTCCACCCACGAAGGGTCAACGAAGAAGCAACCTTGTCTATCCCACCATGGCCATCGCCCATGAAGGACTTGCCTCGCTAGGGTAGATCTTCACAAAGTAGGCGATCTCCTTGCCCGTACAAACTCCTTGGTTCAACTCCACAATCTTGTCGGAGGCTCCAAGTTACACCTAACCAATCTAGGAGACACCACTCTCCAAAAGGTAATAGATGGTGTGTTGATGATGAGTAGGTGGTTCTCTCTCAGAAAATGAATGCTGAAAGTGTAGGCACGTTCTGCTGGCTCTCTCCACAAATGTAGAGGGGTGGAGGGGTATATATAGCCTCCACACAAAATCTAACTGTTACACACAATTTACCAAACTTGGTGGGACCGAATCATGAAACTCGGCCATACCGATTTAGTTCAAAATGTGAACGTTAGGCTTTTCGGTGGGACCGACATGTCAACTCAGTGGGACCGACTTCATTAGGGTTAGGGCATAACGTAATCTCGGTGAGACCGATCACATAAGCTTGGTAGGACCTATTTCTGTAATAGGCACACAGAGAGTTGGTCAGGCAAACTCGGTGGGACCGATTCGCTCATTTCGGTGAGACCAAAACGTTGCAAAAGGGAAACATAGAGTTTGAATTGCGAACTCGGTGGGATCGATCGCTCATCTCGGTTGGACTGAAATGTTACGAAGGGAAACAGAGAGTTTGCAATCCCATCTGGGTGAGACCGAAGTGACTAGGGTTTCTGGCCGTGGCTATGTCAAATAAACTCGGTGGCGCCGGATAGATCAAATTGGTAGGGCCGAGTTTGACTTTTGGTTTGGGACATATGTGGATATGAGAAAGTGACTGAGGTCTTTTGGAGCATATCACTAAGTATTTTGAGCAAGCAAGCCATTAAGCAACACCTCATCCCCTTTTAATAGTATTGGCTTTTCCTATGGACTCAATGTGATCTTGGATCACTAAAATGAAAATGTAGAGCCTTGAGCTTGAGCCAATATGTGTCCTTAGCATTTTGAGGGGTCCACATTCCTGATCCATGCCATGCCAACCATTGAACTTTCTGAAATGATCATCTTGAAATAGTATTAGTTCAATAAGCTATATGTTGTTAGTAATTACCAAAACCACCCAAGGATAGTTGTACTTTCAATCTCCCCCTTTTTGGTAATTGATGACAACATATAGATCAAAGCTTCGACAAATGATAATAAGATTGAAATACATCATCGCTTTGAGAAGTATGTGATAAGCAAGAGCTCCCCCTAAATTTGTGCATTATTTAAAATTTGCTTTTGAATGCAAATGCACAATCGATTAGGATCATGGGTCACTCTTCCATGTCACATACATCTTGGTGGAGCGCTCAAAATGATAGGAATTAGAACATGCACTCATCACCAAGCAAAGTGAATGATCATATAAGAGATATAGAAGATAGTAGCATCCAAGCAAACATTAAAGTTGAATATGATCAAACACATGATCATACAAGTATCTCACACACAGACATAAAGAGTATCAAACGAGCACACACAAAAGTATCAAGGAAATAGCAAGAGAGACAAAGAAGCAAAACACACTCTCTCGAAGCCTATGATCTATACATTTCTCCCCCTTTGGCAACAAGTTACCAAAAAGTTTGAAAATGCATAGTGCTATACGTCTCTCTAGGCTTGGTCTTCGGGAGGTGGTGTAGAGAGGACTCCAAGGACGAAGGCATCAGTAGATGTTGTTGGAGCTAGTGGAGTAGCAACTAGAGGTGGCACTAAAGCTGTCGCTGCTGGTGCTGAAGTAGTTGCTCTAGTGTCAACCATGGGTACTGTAGCAGAACTCTGACCTCTAGGCACTCTCTGAAAAGCATCTGTAGTAGCCTTCCCTTTCTTCTCATCTGCTTCATCCTGGAGCTGCTCAACAGCTGTCTATATCTCTGTTACTTTCAGATCAAGATCATAGAACTTGATCTCAATGATCCTCTCCAAGCTCTCCTGATTCCGAGTCAGGGTGGCCAAGCCCTTCTCAATCCTCAAAGTTGCTTGAATCAGATAAGCTAGATGATCTTGGTTTGACTTTAGAAAAATTTGAGATGCCTCCTCAACACTTGGCATCCTTGCAGCCTTTTCAGCCTTTGCTTTTTCTCTCTTCTCTTGTGCATGCACAGATGTAGGATCATCCTCATTCATCACAACTGTGTTATCTTCAAATTCAGGTCTTAAAGGTAAATTCTCCTTGTCCAACAAATAAGTGACTCTGCCCATCTTGGAGTTGATGAGCACCTGAATGTGTGGAGCATACCCACGGGATCTCTTCTGATCTGCAGTTGTCCTCTTGATTGTCTCAACAATCAGACTCATGACCTTGAATTTTTGAGGAACTTCAAATATCTGCAGCAAGTTGATTTAATGTCCTTTGATCATCTTATTATCTCTAGATTTGGGCAACAAAGTATGCCTCAAGATTGTGTTGATTGTAGCTAGACCAGACAGCAAGTAATGTACAGATCGAAATCGATGTGTATGCAATACTTTGTCTGGGATCTCTTTGTACATGTTTGACATAGAGTTGTGTTCTTTCTTTTTCTTGGCATAGACATCCAAATCATCCTCATGCTCTTCAGGGGCTTTGATCAACTTGGCCCACTAATCAACAATTGACGGGTACCTTGTTGAAGGAAATATGCCCTAGAGGCAATAATAAAGTTATTATTTATTTCCTTATATCATGATAAAAGTTTATTATTCATGCTAGAATTGTATTAACCGGAAACATAATACATGTGTGAATACATAGACAAACAGAGTGTCACTAGTATGCCTCTACTTGACTAGCTCGTTAATCAAAGATGGTTATGTTTCCTGACCATGGACAAAAGAGTTGTTATTTGATTAATGGGATCACATCATTAGTTGAATGATCTGATTGACATGACCCATTCCATTAGCTTAGCACCCGATCGTTTAGTATGTTGCTATTGCTTTCTTCATGACTTATACATGTTCCTATGACTATGAGATTATGCAACTCCCGTTTGCCAGAGGAACACTTTGTGTGCTACCAAACGTCACAACGTAACTGGGTGATTATAAAGGAGCTCTACAGGTGTCTCCAAAGGTACGTGTTGGGTTGGCATATTTCGAGATTAGGATTTGTCACTCCGAATGTCGGAGAGGTATCTCTGGGCCCTCTCGGTAATGCACATCACTTAAGCCTTGCAAGCATTGCAACTAATGAGTTAGGGATGATGTATTACGGAACGAGTAAAGAGACTTGCCGGTAACGAGATTGAACTACGTATCGAATACCGACGATCAAATCTCGGGCAAGTAACATACCGATGACAAAGGGAACAACGTATGTTGTTATGCGTTCTGACCGATAAAGATCTTCGTAGAATATGTAGGAGCCAATATGGGCATCCAGGTCCCGCTATTGTTTATTGACTGGAGACATGTCTTGGTCATGTCTACATTGTTCTCGAACCCGTAGGGTCCGCACGCTCAAGGTTTCGATGACAGTTATATTATGAGTTTATACGTTTTGACATACCGAAGGTTGTTGGGAGTCCCGGATGTGATCATGGACATGACAAGGAGTCTCGAAATGGTCGAGACATAAAGATTGATATATTGGAAGCCTATGTTTGGACATCGGAAGTGTTCCGGGTGAAATCGGGATTTTACCGGAGTACGAGGAGGTTACCTGAACCCCCCGGGAGCTATATGGGCCTTAGTGGGCCTTGGTGGAAGAAGAGGAGAGGCAGCCAGGGCTAGGCCGCGCGCCCCTCCCCCCTAGTCCGAATAGGACAAGGAGAGAGGGGGCCGGCGCCCCCCTCCTTCTCTCTCTCTCTTTTCCACCTCGCGAATCCTATTCCAACTAGGATTGGGGGGGGAATCCTACTCTCGGAGGGAGTAGGACTCCTCCTGGCGCGCCACCTCTAGGCCGGCCGCACCCCCCCCCCCCCCCCCTTGAGCCTTTATATACGGAGGCAGGGGCACCCCAGAGACACACAAGTTGATCCACATGATCATATTCTTAGCCGTGTGCGGCGCCCCCTGCCACCATAGTCCTCGATAATATTGTAACGGTGCTTAGGTGAAGCCCTATGACAGTAGTACATCAAGATCGTCACCACGCCGTCGTGCTGACGGAACTCTTCCCCGACACTTTGCTGGATCGGAGTCCGGGGATCGTCATCGAACTGAACATGTGCTAAAACTCAGAGGTGTCGTCGTTTCGGTGCTTGATCGGTCGGGCCATGGAGACGTACGACTACATCAACCAAACGCTTCCGTTGTTGATCTACAAGGGTATGTAGATCACACTCTTCCCTCTCGTTGCTATGCATCACCATGATCTTGCGTGTGCGTAGGAATTTTTTTGAAATTACTACGTTCCCCAACAGTGGCATCCGAGCCTAGGTATTATGTGTTGATGTTATATGCACGAGTAGAACACAAGTGAGTTGTGGGCGATATAAGTCATACTGCTTACCATCATGTCATACTTTGGTTCGGCGGTATTGTTGGACGAAGCGGCCCGGACCGACATTACGCGTACGCTTATGCGAGACCGCTTCTCCCGACGTGCTTTCCACATAGGTGGCTTGCGGGTGACAGTTTCTCCAACTTTAGTTGATCAAGTGTGGCTACGCTCGGTCCTTGCGAAGGTTAAAATAGCACCAACTTGACAAACTATCGTTGTGGTTTTGATGTGTAGGTAAGATTAGTTCTTACTTAAGCCCGTAGTAGCCACGTAAAACATGCAACAACAAAGTAGAGGACGTCTAACTTGTTTTTGCAGGGCATGTTGTGATGTGATATGGTCAAGATATGATGCTGAATTTTATTGTATGAGATGATCATGTTTTGTAACCGACTTATCGGCAACTGGCAGGAGCCATATGGTTGTCGCTTTATTGTATGCAATGCAATCGCGCTGTAATGCTTTACTTTATCACTAAGCGGTAGCGATTGTCGTCGAAGCATAAGATTGGCGAGACGACAACGATGCTACGATGGAGATCAAGGTGTCGCGCCGGTGACGATGGTGATCATGACGGTGCTTCGGAGATGGAGATCACAGGCACAAGATGATGATGGCCAAATCATATCACTTATATTGATTGCATGTGATGTTTATCTTTTATGCATCTTATCTTGCTTTGATTGACGGTAGCATTATAAGATGATCTCTCACTAAATTATCAAGAAGTGTTCTCCCTGAGTATGCACCGTTGCAAAAGTTCTTCGTGCTGAGACACCACATGATGATCGGGTGTGATAGGCTCTATGTTCAAATACAACAGGTGCAAAACAGTTGCACACGCGGAATACTTAGGTTATACTTGACAAGCCAAGCATAGGCAGATATGGCCTCGGAACACGGAGACCGAAAGGTCGAGCGTGAATCATATAGTAGATATGATCAACATAGTGATGTTCACCAATGAAACTACTCCATCTCACGTGATGATCGGACATGGTTTAGTTGATTTGGATCACGTGATCACTTAGAGGATTAGAGGGATGTCTATCTAAGTGGGAGTTCTTTAAGTAATTTGATTAATTGAACTTAAATTTATCATGAACTTAGTACCTGATAGTATCTTGCTTATGTATGTTTGATTGTAGATAGATGGCCCGTGCTGTTGTTCCGTTGAATTTTAATGCGTTCCTTGAGAAAGCAAAGTTGAAAGATGATGGTAGCAATTACACGGACTGGGTCCATAACTTGAGGATTATCCTCATTGCTGCACAGAAGAATTACGTCCTGGAAGCACCGCTGGGTGCCAGGCCTGTTACTGGAGCAACACCAGATGTTATGAACGTCTGGCAGAGCAAAGCTGATGACTACTCGATAGTTCAGTGTGCCATGCTTTACGGCTTAGAATCGGGACTTCAATGACGTTTTGAACGTCATGGAGCATATGAGATGTTCCAGGAGTTGAAGTTAATATTTCAAGCAAATGCCCGAATTGAGAGATATGAAGTCTCCAATAAGTTCTATAGTTGCAAGATGGAGGAGAACAGTTCTGTCAGTGAGCATATACTCAAAATGTCTGGGTATAATAAATCACTTGATTCATATGGGAGTTAATCTTCCAGATGATTGCGTCATTGACAGAATTCTCCAATCACTACCACCAAGCTACAAGAGCTTCGTGATGAACTATAATATGCAAGGGATGAATAAGACTATTCCCGAGCTCTTCGCAATGCTGAAAGCAGCGGAGGTAGAAATCAAAAAGGAGCATCAAGTGTTGATGGTCAACAAGACCACTAGTTTCAAGAAAAAAGGCAAAGGGAAGAAGAAGGGGAACTTCAA
Source organism: Triticum monococcum (assembly GCA_034509565.1). Classification (NCBI taxonomy): domain Eukaryota; kingdom Viridiplantae; phylum Streptophyta; class Magnoliopsida; order Poales; family Poaceae; genus Triticum; species Triticum monococcum. The sequence continues at coordinate 706,579,844 of CM067842.1, read as the reverse complement.
GAAGAACAGCAAGCAAGTTGCTGCTCAAGAGAGGAAACCCAAGTCTGGACCTAAGCCTGAAACTGAGTGCTTCTACTGCAAGCAGACTGGTCATTGGAAGCGGAACTGCCCCAAGTATTTGGCGGATAAGAAGGATGGCAAGGTGAACAAAGGTATATGTGATATACATGTTATTGATGTGTACCTTACTAATGCTCGCAGTAGCACCTGGGTATTTGATACTGGTTCTGTTGCTAATATTTGCAGCTCGAAACAGGGACTACGGATTAAGCGAAGATTGGCTAAGGACGAGGTGACGATGCGCGTGGGAAACGGTTCCAAAGTCGATGTGATCGTGGTCAGCACGCTACCTCTACATCTACCTTCGGGATTAGTATTAGACCTAAATAATTGTTATTTGGTGCCAGCGTTTAGCGTGAACATTATATCTGGATCTTGTTTAATGCGAGACGGTTATTCATTTAAATTAGAGAATAATGGTTGGTCTATTTATATGACTAATATCTTTTATGGTCATGCAGCCTTGAAGAGTGGTCTATTCTTATTGAATCTCGATAGTAGTGACACACATATTCATAATGTTGAAGCCAAAAGATGCAGAGTAGATAATGATGGTGCAACTTATTTGTGGCACTGCCGTTTAGGTCATATCGGTGTAAAGCGCATGAAGAAACTCCATACTGATGGACTTTTGGAACCACTTGATTATGAATCACTTGGTACTTGCGAACCGTGCCTCATGGGCAAGATGACTAAAACACCGTTCTCCGGTACTATGGAGAGAGCAAATGATTTGTTGGAAATCATACATACAGATGTATGTGGTCCGATGAATATTGAGGCTCGTGGCGGATATCGTTATTTTCTCACCTTCACAGATGACTTAAGCAGATATGGGTATATTTACTTAATGAAACATAAGTATAAAACATTTGAAAAGTTCAAAGAATTTCAGAGTGAAGTTGAAAATCATCGTAACAAGAAAATAAAGTTTCTATGATCTGATCGTGGAGGAGAATATTTGAGTTATGAGTTTGGTGTACATTTGAAACAATGCGGGATAGTTTCGCAACTCACGCCACCCGGAACACCACAGCGTAATGGTGTATCCGAACGTCGTAATCGTACTTTACTAGATATGGTGCGATCTATGATGTCTCTTACTGATTTACCGCTATCGTTTTGGGGTTATGCTTTAGAGACGGCCGCATTCACGTTAAATAGGGCACCATCAAAATCCGTTGAGACGACGCCTTATGAACTATGGTTTGGCAAGAAACCAAAGTTGTCGTTTATGAAAGTTTGGGGCTGCGATGCTTATGTGAAAAAGCTTCAACCTGATAAGCTCGAACCCAAATCAGAGAAATGTGTCTTCATAGGATATCCAAAGGAAACTATTGGATACACCTTCTATCACAGATCCGAAGGCAAGACTTTTGTTGCTAAATTCAAAAAACTTTCTGGAGAAGGAGTTTCTCTCGAAAGATGTGAGTGGGAGGAAAGTAGAACTTGATGAGGTAACTGTACCTCCTCCCTTATTGGAAAGTAGTACATCACAGAAAACTGTTTCTGCGGCACCTACACCAATTAGTGAGGAAGCTAATGATAATGATCATGAAACTTCAGGACAAGATACTACTAAACCTCGTAGATCAACCAGAGTGAGATCCGCGCCAGAGTGGTATGGTAATCCTGTTCTGGAAATCATGCTGCTAGATCATGATGAACCTACGAACTATGAAGAAGCGATGGTGAGCCCAGATTCCGCAAAATGGCTTGAAGCCATGAAATCTGAGATGGGATCCATGTATGAGAACAAAGTATGGACTTTGGTTGACTTGCCCGATGATCGGCAAGCAATTGAGAATAAATGGATCTTCAAGAAGAAGACTGACGCTGAAGGTAATATTACTGTCCACAAAGCTCGACTTGTCGCAAAAGGTTTTCGACAAGTTCAAGGGGTTGACTACGATGAGACCTTCTCACCCGTTGCGATGCTTAAGTCTGTCCGAATCATGTTAGCAATTGCTGCATTTTATGATTATGAAATTTGGCAGATGGATGTCAAAACTGCATTCCTGAATGGATTTCTGGAAGAAGAGTTGTATATGATGCAACCAGAAGGTTTTGTCGATCCAAAGGGAGCTAACAAAGTGTGCAAGCTCCAGCGATCCATTTATGGACTGGTGCAAGCCTCTCAGAGTTGGAATAAACGCTTTGATAGTGTGATCAAAGCATTTGGTTTTATACAGACTTTTGGAGAAGCCTGTATTTACAAGAAAGTGAGTGGGAGCTCTGTAGCATTTCTGATATTATATGTGGATGCCATATTACTGATTGGAAATGATATAGAATTTCTGGATAGCATAAAGGGGTACTTGAATAAGAGTTTTTCAATGAAAGACCTCGGTGAAGCTGTTTACATATTAGGCATAAACATCTATAGAGATAGATCAAGACGCTTAATTGGACTTTCACAAAGCACATACCTTGACAAGATTTTGAAGAAGTTCAAAATGGATCAAGCAAAGAAAGGGTTCTTGCCTATGTTACAAGGTGTGAAGTTGAGTCAGACTCAATGCCCGACCACTGCAGAAGATAGAGAGAAAATGAAAGATGTTCATATGCTTCAGCCATAGGCTCTATCATGTATGCAATGTTGTGTACCAGACCTGATGTGTGCCTTGCTATAAGTTTAGCAGGGAGGTACCAAAGTAATCCAGGAGTGGATCATTGGACAGCGGTCAAGAACGTCCTGAAGTACCTGAAAAGGACTAAGGATATGTTTCTCGTATATGGAGGTGACAAAGAGCTCATTGTAAACGGTTACGTTGATGCAAGCTTTGACACTGATCCGGACGATTCTAAATCGCAAACCGAATACATGTTTACATTAAACGGTGGAGCTGTCAGTTGGTGCAGTTCTAAACAAACGACGTGGCGGGATCTACATGTGAAGTGGAGTACATAGCTGCTTCGGAAGCAGAAAACGAAGGAGTCTGGATGAAGGAGTTCATATCCGATCTAGGTGTCATACCTAGTGCATCGGGTCCAATGAAAATCTCTTGTGACAATACTGGTGCAATTGCCTTGGCAAAGGAATCCAGATTTCACAAGAGAACCAAGCACATCAAGAGACGCTTCAATTCCATCCGGGATCTAGTCCAGGTGGGAGACATAGAGATTTGCAAGATACATATGGAGCTGAATGTAGCAGACCCGTTGACTAAGCCTCTTCCACGAGCAAAACACGATCAACACCAAAGCTCCATGGGTGTTAGAATCATTACTGTGTAATCTAGATTATTGACTCTAGTGCAAGTGGTAGACTGAAGGAAATATGCCCTAGAGGCAATAATAAAGTTATTATTTATTTCCTTATATCATGATAAAAGTTTATTATTCATGCTAGAATTGTATTAACCGGAAACATAATACATGTGTGAATACATAGACAAATAGAGTGTCACTATATGCCTCTACTTGACTAGCTCGTTAATCAAAGATGGTTATGTTTCCTGACCATGGACAAAAGAGTTGTTATTTGATTAACGGGATCACATCATTAGTTGAATGATCTGATTGACATGACCCATTCCATTAGCTTAGCACCCGATCGTTTAGTATGTTGCTATTGCTTTCTTCATGACTTATACATGTTCCAATGACTATGAGATTATGCAACTCCCGTTTGCCAGAGGAACACTTTGTGTGTGCTACCAAACGTCACAACGTAACTGGGTGATTATAAAGGAGCTCTACAGGTGTCTCCAAAGGTACATGTTGGGTTGGCGTATTTCGAGATTAGGATTTGTCACTCCGAATCTTGGAGAGGTATCTCTGGGCCCTCTCGGTAATGCACATCACTTAAGTCTTGCAAGCATTGCAACTAATGAGTTAGTTGTGGGATGATGTATTATGGAACGAGTAAAGAGACTTGCCGGTAATGAGATTGAACTAGGTATTGAATACCGACGATCAAATCTCGGGCAAGTAACATACCGATGACAAAGGGAACAACGTATGTTGTTATGCGGTCTGACCCATAAAGATCTTCGTAGAATATGTAGGAGCCAATATGGGCATCCAGGTCCCGCTATTGGTTATTGACCGGAGACATGTCTCGGTCATGTCTACATTGTTCTTGAACCCGTAGGGTCCGCACGCTTAAGGTTTCAATGACAGTTATATTATGAGTTTATACGTTTTGATAAACCGAAGGTTGTTCAGAGTCCCGGATGTGATCACGGACATGACGAGGAGTCTCGAAATGGTCGAGACATAAAGATTGATATATTGGAAGCCTATGTTTGGATATCGGAAGTGTTCCGGGTGAAATCGGGATTTTACCGGAGTACCGGGAGGTTACCGGAACCCCCCGGGAGCTATATGGGCCTTAGTGGGCCTTAGTGGAAGAAGAGGAGAGGCGGCCAGGGCTGGGCTGCGCGCCCCTCCCCCCTAGTCCGAATAGGACAAGGAGAGAGGGGGCTGGTGCCCCCTCCTTCTCTCTCTCTCTCTCTTTTCCACCTCACGAATCCTATTCCAACTAGGATTGGGGGGGATTCCTACTCCCGGAGGGAGTAGGACTCCTCCTGGCACGCCACCTCTAGGCCGGCCGCACCCCCCCTGAGCCTTTACATACGGAGGCAGGGGCACCCTAGAGACACACAAGTTGATCCACGTGATCATATTCTTAGCCGTGTGCGGCGCCCCCTACCACCATAGTCCTCGATAATATTGTAACGGTGCTTAGGCGAAGCCCTGCGACAGTAGTTCATCAAGATCGTCACCACGCCGTCATGCTGACGGAACTCTTCCCCGACACTTTGCTGGATCGGAGTCCGGGGATCGTCATCGAGCTGAATGTGTGCTAAAACTCGGAGGTGCCGTAGTTTCGGTGCTTGATCAGTCGGGCCGTGGAGACGTACGACTACATCAACCAAACACTTCCGTTGTCGATCTACAAGGGTACATAGATCACACTCTTCCCTCTCGTTGCTATGCATCACCATGATCTTGCGTGTGCGTAGGAAATTTTTTGAAATTACTACGTTCCCCAACACTTGTACCCTCAGACATCCATACAATTCTACCATCTGGATAGAAATGAGCTGTAGAATAGGACTGCATAATGAGCTCATCATTCCATTTGGTAAGCTTCTGTCCCACAAACTTGTCAACACCACATGCTTTGAAGCTTTCATGAACAGTTGTAATGGGAAGTAATGTTCATTCTCATCAATGAATTCCCAGTCGACCCACTTCATATCACAAACTATAGGCTTCTTGTCAAGCAGAATGGTTTCATAGAAATCTTGTTGTTCTTTGGTGTAGAACCTATAGTCCACAGCAGTCTTCCTTCTCATAGCATATGGATCAGACTGTCTCCAAAGTCTCAGACTTGCATCCTTCCTGATGCTCATATCTTTTGCCACTGGATGGTTGTCATTGTGATCTGGAATCTTTCGCTTAAGCTTCCTTAACACTTGAGCTTCAGCATCTTCTTCTTCCATCTCAGGCACTTGGGCCTTGTTCTTCTTTTCAGCTTGGATGTTCCTAGTGCTCCTCTTGGGCTTAGAAGTCTTTTGAGCTTGAGCAGTAGCTTTGGGGGCAGTCTTGGGCTTTGAAGGAGCATCCCCTGATTTAATAGCATCCCCCAAAAGCTTTTGGGACTTGGGTGTTGGTGCAGCATCCTCTTCTTCTTCTTGACCCTCTGACAGTGGTCTTCTTGACCCTCTCTTTCCTCTTTTTGCTCTCACCAACCTCCTTTGGTTCAAGAGTGAACTCCATGGTTTCCTGAGTGGAGGCCCTAGCCTTAGACATTGGAACTCTCTTAGCTGGTGCCTTCTTGTGCAAACCAGGCTTTGTTGCAGCAGCAGTACCATATTCCTTCTTTAGGACTTTCTTCTTGGAGCTAACTTCCTCCTTTATAGCCACATAGTCCTCATCCTCAGAATCTGAGGTTCTCTTCTTCCTTGATCTGGTGGCTGCCTTGGGCAAATTGCTTGGAGTGCTCTTGCTGCCCTCATCATAGCTGCTTGAGGGACTAGTGCCCTCACTCATGTGCACTTGCTCTTCTGATTTGTTCTGGCTATCACTCTAGTCAGACATTCTGGCAAGCAAACTGACAGCAGACCCTGTGAATAGATATGGACGAGGTAGAGTAGATGAGCATCACAAAGAGCAGAGGTTTTGCAAAACAAATGAGTCAAACACTTACTTTTAGTTCTCCACAGAAAGCATTTCGGAGCTACCGATTTGTTAAACTCGGTGACACTGAAGCAACTTTTGGAGTCTAAACTAGTGAACTCGGTCAGACCGAGTCACAGTTCGGTGGCTCCGAGATTGCTAAGGTTTCATAGAGAATTGAATTCGGTCGCACCGATTTGCAGCTTTTGGTCAGACCAAAAAGTGCAAGTGCAATGGCCTAAGCCAAATCGGTGAGACCGATTTCCATAGCTCGGTAGGTTCGAGATGAGTTCGGTGGAAACCTAACCCTAAATTTTCAAATCAAACCTAAAGGAGGTTTTCTCTAGATAGATTGACCTCATATGTGGTAAAGAACATGGCATTGCATTATGCTAAGCATCAGAGTAAGGAATTAGCACAAAAGATCGAACTCATACCCTAGTTCGGCAGTGAGTTCGCTACGGCGGCAACGGTGGGGTTGAATCCCGTTGACGGTGATGGTACCAGCGGGAGGAGGTCACTAGCGACAAGAAGACGATCTGGAGACCCGAGGCAGCAGAGCAGGACACGCGCAAGCTGAGGAGTTTTGAAGAAATTTCCAAAATCTCACCCGTGAGTTTATATATCCTGAGCCTGTCGATGTGACCGAGTGGAACAACTTTGTGGCAGCTGTCGGCGTTCTGGGAATGGGGGTCCCCAGACTTTCCTGCCTGCGGCCTGCGGCGTGGCTCAAAGGGGGGCCCAGCACGGCCCATCTTCGCCAACACAAACCCAAGATCCTCGCGAGGGGCCAAGCCTCGCGGGGCGGACGACACAGAGCTTCCTCAGGCACGGCCTCGTCAGGCTGGCTCACAAGGAGGCGGAGAGATCAAGGCGGGGTACCTCGCGAGGTGCCCGTGACGCAAGCTGTGACGACTCAGGGTGCCAGGCGGGCGCCAGCCCGCGCAGCGTCCTCCTTTCCTCTTTGGTGCAAAGGGGGCAAGCGCAGCCGCGGAGTACCGAGGCATCAGGCAAAGGTTGCCATTTCGGTGCAACGAGACCAGGACCAGGAGGACTATGAGATGGAGGTCACCGTGGTGCCCAAGACGGCGTCATCACCAGAGCTTTGTGGAGGCAAAGACTACTTTTGTCATGATAGCTGATACTTGCTGTCCCCCTTCAAATTAGCCCGCCATTGTTGGCTCCCTTCCCGCTCAATATTTGGGAAGAGGACCAGGGCCTCTATAAATAGGACCAGCCACCCACATAGCAGGGGAGGTCGATTAGATGAGGGTAGAGGGAGTTCGGTCGATTGGTTGAGAGAGAGAGAGAGAGTGAGAGAAGAGAAAGGTGACTGAACTCCTCCCAGCAGTTCATCGCCCCAGCCAAGAACAGACCCTCACGAGGCTGTTCTTCCTTGTATCGTTCATCATCATCAGCCCAAGAGGCAATCCACACACCACACACTGGAGTAGGGTATTACACCACAACGGTGGCCCGAACCAGTATAAACCCTGTGTCTCTTGTGTTGTTCTTTCGATAGTTTAGATCCTAGCGAGGCGGAGGGGTGCAGGTAGGTAGGAGGCAAAATCTCCACGCACCCCAGTGTTCGAATCTCAAGGATCTGCCGGAACCTGAAATCCGACATTTGGCGCGCCAGGTAGGGGTGCACCGGAATCCACCTTCTACCGCTTCATGCCCCGTCGCGTCATCATCGCCATGTCCGGTGACCCGGCGGGCTACCCAGATCCGTGGGTGGCGTGGCCCGCCCGCGTAGAGCTGCTAGCCTCGGGCGACCCCGTGCCCCAGGAAGCTCGCGGTCCGCAGGGCGCTGCGGGCCGCGGGCGACGCGGACAGGCTTCGACGGCTCTCACACCGCGGCAGGCGCGGTCGGCAGCAAGGGCCTCCAATCACACCGCGACCACGACACCGTACACCCGTCGCGAGCAGGCGAACTCGAGGGCCGCGCTCACGGTGGCCTGGGAGCTGCTGCAGTGCAGACTGCTGGAGGGCGGCCGCGACATGTTGCTGGAGCGGGTGGCAGAGCTCCTGGGCTTTGCCGCCTCGGGGGCTCACCCCTTCTGCACCCAGCTCCCATCTCAAGGCCAGGGCGGCCCGCGCAGGGGCTCCGCGCGTGCCCGTGGGCTCCAGGGCTACTCCAACACCAGCAAGGCTGTCAGCAACAGACCGGCGGCGGCGTGCCCTCGCTCCCGGTCCGCGAAGAAGAAGGACTCAACGCGACCCGCGGCCCCGGTGGACAGCTGTGCTGCCACCCCACGGTAGGCGCATCAGGCAGGACCGCGTGGCACGCAGAGCGATACGGCGTGGCCTTCGGGATGACGGCGCCAGAGGAGTACGTGCCCCTCATGATGGACCAAGGACACCCGCACGAGGGCGAACAAGGCTCGCTCCTCAGCTCAAGCTGGGCGGACGAGGCACCAGAAGCTGAGCCCCTCCAGGAGTCCCATGACAGTCCCACCGGGTGCGCTGGAGGCAACGAATATTGGGTACCGCTAATCCTTCAGCAGGCATACGCTAACCATGGATCGCAGGAGGTGCAGGTTGCCACAACGAGCAGCTGCCCCGCTCCTACAGTCTCCTACCCCTCGGGAGGAGGGCGCAGGGGGCTGCAGGAGAGGGGCAGGGATCCGACATCACTACCGCGGCATTCGGAGCAAGGCATTCTCAGGAGGTAGGCCCTCCGCTGGGGAGGTGCCCCCGGGCCTGCCCCCGGCGGAGGACCCGTGGTCGTCGGGGGAACCGCTGGCGACCGCTCTACCCCATCGGCGGCGTCCTCGTTTCCGGTCGTCGTTGATGGCACTAGAGTGTGGCGCAAGGCGGGGCCCTCATCTGGCGATATGAAGCAAGGTCGGTACCTGTGAAGAAGGCCCAGTGCCTGTGAAGCTCGCCGCCCCGTGACACTCTCACGTAATAATGAGTGGGGCTGTACACGCCCCGGAGTCTCAAGGGTGCCGGCCTCAGGCCCTGGGGCTCCCTCCCACGCCCAGTGGCAGCACTTAGCTCCACACTAGTGAGAAGACGTCCAAGACTAGACTAGGTGCCGGACGCAGCCTTTTGTTTGCTTTCGTTGCTCTTCCCGTTGGTTGCCGCTTTCCCCCACTGGATTCAAGTTGGACTCGAATTTGAGATTTGCGTGTGTTCGGGGAAGGGGTGCTTAGTCTCGTTTGAGCAATTTCTCGCGTTTCGGTTACCACTTCGCCTCAGCTGCCTCTCCTCGCGAGCCCCTCACGAGCCGGGTCAGGCCTAGCTTGCGCGCAGCCCAGACTGCCGCCGCCGCGTCCTCTCAGGAGGGTGTTTTACTGCAGATCCTACGGATTCAATCAGGGGACGCTCAGGACACCACAACTCCCCGCGGGCTGCCTCAGGGTCAGCACGGAACAAAGGTAAACTAGCCGACCAGCGCGTCGCTTAAGCCTCCCACTAGGCGCGGGCGCACGGACAATGTAGCGTCTACTGATACGACGAACACAAGTTTTACATGAGGGGCTCCCCCTCCAAAATGCTCTCACAGTCATCAGGCCAAAACCTGAGTTCTATTCATGCAGGGTAAGGAAACAGGAACGATGCACAATCAGTCGGACAAATCCCCCAATGCATCCTCAGGAGCGCCACTAGAGCCATTGCTGGCGTCGCTGAACTCACCGTCGCTGTCCGCAACGCTGCCAACGGCGCCAGAGCCGTCCATCACGCCCCCTCGTCAGCCGCCACGATCACGTCGTCGTTGTCCGAAGCAAAGGCCCTGATAAGAGCGTCCACATTGTCTTCCACCCAGTGCGCCAGCCCGCCTCGGACGGCCTGGGGGACTGGGGCGATGGCGGCGTCAAAATCAAAGTGGGGATCCATGTTCCGGAGGTGGCTGAAGATGCGAGAAAAGGGGCGCCTGAGCAGGGCGCGGCTCGTCTCCTCCACAAACCTTTCAGCCTTGATCGACCGCGCCTCCAGCTACGTCACCACGTCAGTGAAGAACTGAAGATTGCCCGCGTAGTTGACTGCGTGCGGCTCACCGGCAGTCTCCTCGTAGATGTTGCCCAAGGCCGCGTTGGCCCTCTCCCGGAGCGTGGTGAGGATGGGGCCGTGCTCATGCTCCAGGATCCGCCGCTGACGTATCACGTCCGTGTTCTGACGTGCGACGGCCTCAGCCTCCTCCACCCACTGGCGAAGAAGGAGCACCTCAGCCTGGGAGGTGGTAACTCACCTTGCGCCACCTCAAGGGCAGCCCGGGAAGCATCGGCCCGCCGCGTCACCTCCTCCAGCTTGGCCCTCAAGGCGGCAGTCCTGCCTTCAGCTTCGGCCCGGATCAGCCCCAGCTTCTCCTCGAACTCGCGCTCTTGGTTCAAATGCGCCATTGCCACCCGATGTCCGACCTCCTCCAGGACGCGGGCTTCCTGTGCAGCGACATCGTCCTCCGCCGGCGTCACCGAGCGCTCCCTCGTCTCCAGGCGCTTGTACTCGCGGGTACGTTCGGCAGCTTCCAGCATCAGCGCCTCCTCATGCTTCTAGAGCTCTGCTGAGTCGCCAGAGGCCACCTTCATTGACGCGAGGGCTGCCTCGCGCAGCTCCACCTACTCCTCCAGCGAGTGGCACCAGGCCAGGAGCTCCCGAGACCGCTCCTCCGCGGTCGCCGGTCAGCTTCTCGAGCCTCCTCAGCGGCCCGAGACCGGGCCTCCTGAGAGGCCACCAACGACGCCTTGGCCTCTGCTTCATCAATATCACGCTGACGGCGCGCAAGGGCGATGGCGCCCTCCAGCTCGCGCCTCTCTGCAGCCAGGCGCAGGCCCTCGGCCTCAAGGCGCGTGTCTTCATCAGCAAGCTCCTCACCAAGCAGGCTCACCCCGTCAGTCGCCCTTCGAAGGAACCCCTGGCGGAGAGCGCGGCGCTCCCGAGCGCGCTCGAGCACGTCTTCCACACCATCATCTTCCCCAAGCAAGCGTCGGGGGCCGCGAGTCAGCACTCCCCCTCCGGGCAGGGGGCTGGGGGCTGGCACCCTCGCGACGGCTGGGCACTCCGCGCCAGAAGCCCGGCCTGGGGCCAGCCCGTCCTCAGGAGAAGAGCGCAGGAGGCGCCTCAGCCAATCGCAGTCCATGACCAGGCGAGAAGCCCATGGCAGGCTGGCCATGCCATGAGAAGGCCCGCGAAGGAGGATCGCGAGGTGCACGGGGCTACGATACGCCTCGGGATGGTTCGCCTCTTCGATCGCCCTCTCCACAAGGGCTCCGCTGCTCTGAGCACTCGAGGACGATGGAGGGGGCGAAGTCAAAGGGGATGGCTCCTCAGCCGCCTCCGCATGCTCGGCTGGAAGAGGCCTGCGGAGCAAGGGTCAGTACAAGTAACAGAAGGATCGAGAGCTGGGAAAGGAGAAGGCTCACTCATCAGTGGGGAAATACTTCCTACGCTTCAACAGGCGACAAGGGTAATCGTCGCCCAGGGCCTCCCTTCTCTTCCGGAGAGCCCCAAAGTCCACACGGAACCGGCCCAAGAGTTGGGCGCATGGATCGAGCTTCGACGAAGACGGAGCATCAAGGTGATCTGCGGCAGAGGCTCCTGCCTGATGTGCGCTGCCGATCGCCTCCCCAAGAGACGCAGCTGGAGCCTCAGGGGCCCCAGTCACAGGCGCTGAGGGCAGCTGCTCGTCACCCTCAGCCTCAGCGGCACGGGCCCTAGGAGCTGCTTCCTCATGGACCTCGCCCGGCGCTGTCACCACGCCGGGAGCCCCCTCAGTCTCTGGTGCCTCGTGCCTCCCTGCTCCACCACTTGAGGAGGAGCCGCCTTGGCCGATTGGAAGGGCAGTCACCACCACTAGATTCTCGCGAGGTCCCTGGAGGCCGGCAGGGCGCAGCCCCCACTCATCAAAGGCAGGCATCTGCTTCACAAAGTCGACCTTGCTCTGACAGAGGTACAGTAAGGCCCCTCCCTGCCGGACGCTGCCGGGGTTGGGGTCCCCAGCCAGGGTCAAGAGCACCGTCCTCAACACCTCTGGGGCCAGGTCCTCTTCCTGGAGCCTCATACGATCCTCGCGCCCACGGAAGGCCCACATCCGTCAAGAGTGGCGTTGAAGAGGAGAAACGCGGCATAGCAGGAACTCCTTCACCACCTTAGATGCTGTCATGCCAAGCGACCTCAAGAGCATGAAGCGGTGCCAGACGAAGACGAGTCGGGGGCTCTCAAGCGTCTCCTAGCCCCAGCCCGAATTGGGGACAGCAGGCGAGGTCGGCTCCGATAGCAGGGGCTAGGCACCCCTGCGTCCACATACAGCCACCGCTCGCGGAACCCAACCGCGGGCAGGGGGAGCTTGAAGTCAATCCCAGAGGCCGCAGTCTCGGACGCGGCGACGATGCTCACGCAAGCCTAGCATTGGGTAGGGTCGACAAGATGCAACGAGAAGAAATGGCGCAGCAAGGCAACCGAAGGAGGGATGCCCACCATAGCTTCGCAAACGAAGGCGAAGACCGAAAGGAGGGTGATGGATTCAGGACCCAGATGCATCATGTGGATCTGGTAGTGGGAAAGCACGGCGTTGAAGAAATCAGAAAAGGGAGCAACCAGACCCGCCCACAGGGCGTCGGCGAGATACGGGACTTCGGTGGCTATCTTGTCAATGGAGAAGTGGGACGCGGGCCAGGCCGTCGTCCTCCCGCATTCATTGAAGATGGTGGCCAGAGCCAAGCTGACCTTGCCCAAGCCCTCGGCGGGGGCCGCCAACGGCGGCGGGCAAGGCGGAGACACGGGTTTCTTCCCTCTCCCCTTCTTCGTCGGAGCCATGGCGATGGGAAAGGGGGGGAAGGTTCGAGATCAGGTTGAAACAGAAGCCGGAGTTTGAGCGGAGGAAGGACAGAGGGCACTCGAGCAACAGAAAAGGGAACAGCTGTGTACGACAATGGGTCCGCCTAGCGCGGCGCAAAATAAGGAGGGCGTGGGGGAACAGTGCCGCCCACGACCAATCAACCGCCACGCGGCGCCCAAGGCCGCGGGCTGTTAGGGCCCTCGGTGCTTCGCTCTTGCCCTTCCGCCTCCCTGCACGGCCAAGTCCGGGCACGCCTTGGGCCCGGGGGCTACTGTCGGCGTTCTGGGAATGGGGGTCCCCAGACTTGCCTGCCTGCGGCCTGCGGCGTGGCTCAAAGGGGGGCCCAGCACGGCCCATCTTCGCCAACACAAACCCAAGACCCTCGTGAGGGGCCAAGCCTCGCGGGGCGGATGACGCGGAGCTTCCTCAGGCACGGCCTCGTCAGGCTGGCTCACGAGGAGGTGGAGAGATCAAGGTGGGGTACCTCGCGAGGTGCCCGTGACGCAAGCCGTGACGACTCAGGGTGCCAGGCGGGCGCCAGCCCGCGCAGCGTCCTCCTTTCCTCTTTGGTGCAAAGGGGGCAAGCGCAGCCGTGGAGTACCGAGGCATCAGGCAAAGGTTGCCATTTTGGTGCAACGAGACCAGGACCAGGAGGCTACGCGACGGTGGTCACCGTGGAGCCCAAGACGGCGTCATCATCAGAGCTTTGCGTAGGCGAAGACTACTTTTGTCAGGATAGCTGATACTTGATGTCCCCTTCAAATTAGCCCGCCATTGTTGGCTCCCTTCCCGCTCAATATTTGGGAAGAGGACCAGGGCCTCTATAAATAGGACTAGCCACCCACATAGCAGGGGAGGTCGATTAGCTGAGGGTAGAGGGAGTTCGGTCGATTGGTTGAGAGAGAGAGAGAGAAGAGAAAGGTGACTGAACTCCTCCGAGCAGTTCATCGCCCCAGCCAAGAACAGACCCTAGTGAGGCTGTTCTTCCTTGTATTGTTCATCATCATCAGCCCAAGAGGCAATCCACACATCACACACTAGAGTAGGGTATTACACCACAACGGTGGCCCGAACCAGTATAAACCCTGTGTCTCTTGTGTCGTTCTTTCGATAGTTTAGATCCTAGCAAGGCGGAGGGGTGCAGGTAGGTAGGAGGCGAAATCTCCACGCGCACCCCAGTGTTCGAACCTCAAGGGTCTGCCGGAACCCGGAATTCGACAGTAGCGAGATGCAGAATCGCAAGCAGTTACTGCAACTCGGTGTGACCGAAAGGTTCAAATCGGTTGCACCGAGATTGAAAACCTAGATCAACTCAGTGAACTCAGTGTGACCGAAGTGGATTGATCGGTCATATCGAAATGCAGAGAGAGGTTTTGGAAGTTTAAGTCTATGACAAATCGGGGACTCTGAGTGCTCCTAACACAGAGTGGTTTGAATCTGACTTGATGAAACTTTGTGATGTAGCATGAATAGAGTTTGAGACGAGAAAAGCATAGATAGCTAGAGGGAGTTCTTAGGCATTCTTGTCCATCCATTTGGCAAAAGATAAAAAAGCCAAACAATCAAAGCAACAAATGGATGTGCTCGAATTAGAAAAATATGCAATCAACATGCTCACACAATAAAATGACAACAGAAATATGTGATGAAGCATGTACAAACACTCTCGCATCTATCAAGCAATTGGCGATGACTAGGTCATCTATATATGAGTATATTGACTTAGGAGTCAAATGAGAACATTTGATCATAGGTCATACTCATCGTTTAAGCACAAGTGGCGTTACCACTTTTACATAAAGCATTGTTGGGTTCACACCATTAGAGTTGCTTTAGCTCAATTGATTGGAGTAAAGCTCCCCCTAGATGTGATATCCCCCCTTAGAGGGATGAACTAACCTTGGGTTTTGTTGATGATGACTTCATGTAGATGTTGAAGATGTGGGTGCTCAATGTTGATGTAGATCATTCGGAGCAATCCATTGGAGTGAGTTGCACTTTCAATACCTACACGGGTTAGTCCCATAAGGAACAAACAAGGATATCCATAGACATAGAGTGATGTACACACACAAGATGATGTCCATGAAAGCATTAGGTTACCTTGTCCCTTGTCTTACCAACAAGAGGGTTTGTGACCCCTTGAACTAGTGCAAGATGTGGAAGTTGTTTGCACTTGTCCTCGCCAAAATGATATGAGTGAAGTATGTTGGTGGAATCACCCTCAAGAACTCTGTAGTTTCTTCGGGATCCACATCATCTTGATGGGGATCCTTAGAGTTGTAGTCATACTTGATGAAGTAGAACTTGATGTAGTCTTGGGAACCCACTTGACCAAGGCCTTAGGAGCTTCTTAAAATGCATCAATCTCCTCTTGAAGCTTATCCTTCCCTTTTTTTCTTGTGGTCTTGTGGTGGAAGATCATCTTTAGCTTGTGTCCTTGCAAAGAAGTAGAATCATACTTCTCTTGTTGAGGAACAAAATTTTTCTTGGGGTATTGATCTTCTTCCCACTCAACTCCATTGGCATTGAACTTTCGTTCAAAACCAACACCTTGATTCTTCCAGTGCCTTCCTTGCTTGCGTACAATTTCCTCAAATTTCTTACTCCCGGCAAGGCTCTTGTAAACACCTCTCTCTATAATTCCCTTCAATAAGCTATTTTCTTGCTCAACTGTAACTTGGCTAAGAGAATCATTAGTGGAAACAAGAGAACTACTAGAGGCAACAACATTGGATTTAACATGATTGTTGTTACTACTAGAAGAAGAATCTTTCTTACTCTTGTTGCTAGATTTAACTTGTGGCATGTAAGTAGACAAGAGTAAATGCTTGGCGATGTAAGAAGAAATTTTCTTGCGAAGATCATCATTGATTGCTTTTAAGAACCCATGCTCTTGCTCAAGATTGAGCTTTTTAAAACGTAACTTCTCATGAGGCTTTAAAAGTTCTCCATGATCTTCCAAGGTAGTTTCATGAGCTAACTTAAGAGTGGTTAGTTCTTTAGTCAAACGCTCAATCTCCTTCTTATCATCATCATTCTTTTATCTTGATTAGCATGATTAACAGCAAATTCATCATAGTTTTCCTCACTAGAGTTGTCAACAAGTAAATCATCATCACCTAGCAAATCATCTTCATCACTATTGAAATCAACATACTCGGGGTGTGATACCTTTGGGGCTTTAGCCATGAAGAATCTCCCAATTCCTTCATTTGGTGAGTCAAATATGTCATAGGAGTTAGTTGACACAAGTGCTAGACCGGCAACACCTTCATCTTGAGTATATTCGGAGTCGGAGTGATAACTTATTTTGGAGTGATGGTTGGAGTCGGAGCCGGATACCCATTCACCAACATGAGCTTGATGTCTTTGCTTTGTGTAGCTTCTTGATGATTTGTCCTTCCTTTCCGAATCCTTGCTTCTTCGAGATGTTCTTCGTTCATAACGATCATCTCTACTCCTTCTCTCTCTTGGTGGTGATTCTTCTCTTCTACTTCTCCTTTTGGGTGAATCTTCTCTTCTTTTGTAGGGAGACGTACACTCATTGGAGTAGTGTCCGGGTCTTCCACAATTGTAGCAATTATGCTCACGACTTTAAGATCTTTTGTCATTGTAGGACCTTGACTTGGAACTTCTTTCCTTGCTTCTACTCTTGTAGAACTTGTTGAAGTTGTTCACCATTAGGCTCAATTCCTCATTGAAGATTTGTTTCTCACTTGATGATGAGGGGCATCACATGAGGCTTTGTAAGCACCACTTGACTTGTTGCGAAGCTCTTCCTTATCCTTGAGTGACATCTCATGAGCAACAATTCTTCCAATGACTTCCGTTGGCTTGAGATCTTTGTAGTTGGGCATCATTTGGATCAATGTGCACACGGTATCATATTTTCCATCCAAGGCTCTTAGGATCTTCTTGATGATGAATCTAACGGTCATCTCTTCACTTCCTAAGCCGGCAATCTCATTCGTGATGAGAGCAACCCTAGAGTACATTTCAGCGACACCTTCACCATCCTTCATTTTGAACTTGTCAAGTTGACTTTGAAGCACATCCAATTCGGATTCCTTGACGGTGTCGGTACCTTCGTGCATATCAATCAAAGTATCCCAAATTTCCTTTGCATTCTCAAGACGGCTGATTTTGTTTAAATCCTCGGGGCACAATCCGTTGAAGAGGATATCGCAAGCTTGAGCATTGTATTGCAACATCTTCAACTCTTCCGCGGTAGCTTCACATTTCGGTTCTCTTGCATCAAAGAATTCACCTTGCAAGCCAATACACACAATAGCCCAAACAGCGGGGTTATGTCCAAGAATATGCATTTTCATCTTATGCTTCCAACTAGCAAAATTAGTACCATCAAAGTAAGGACCTCTACGGTGGTAATATCCCTCGCTAGACGCCATACTTTCCTAGGTTGTGAAACCAAGGCTATGATCACCAAAAGCTATGGAAATCAAGCCAAATGGAGACCAAAGCTCTGATACCACTTGTAGGATCTAAAGTATGTCTAGAGGGGGGTGATTAGACTACTTGACCAAATAAAAATCTATCTTTTCCCAATTTGAAGTCTTGGCAGATTTTAGCAACTTAGCACAAGTCAAGCAATCAACCTACACATGCAAGTCTAAGAGTATAGCAGTGGAATGTAAAACTTTGCATATAAAGGTAAAGGGAGGAGTTTGGAGGGAGCAAACGCAATGTAGATACGGAGATTTTTGGCGTGGTTTCGATAGGTGGTGCTATCGTACATCCATGTTGATGGAGACTTCAACCCACGAAGAACGGTTTCGCGAGTCCATGGAGGGCTCCACGCACGAAGGGTCCACGAAGAAGCAACCTTGTCTATTGCACCATGGCCATCGCCCACGAAGGACTTGCCTCACTAGGGTAGATCTTCATGAGGTAGGCGATCTCCTTGCCCGTACAAACTCCTTGGTTTAACTCCACAATCTTGTCGGAGGCTCCCGAGTGACACCTAACCAATCTAGGAGACACCACTCTCCAAAAGGTAATAGATTGTGTGTTGATGATGAACTCCTTGCTCTTGTGCTTCAAATGATAGTCTCCCCAACACTCACTCTCTCTCACAGATTTGGATTTGGTGGAAAGATGATTTGAGTGGAAAGCAACTTGGGGAAGGCTAGAGATCAAGATTCTTGTGGTTGGAATGAAATATCTTGGTCTCAACACATGAGTAGGTGGTTCTCTCTCAGAAAATGAATGCTGGAAGTGTTGGCATGTTCTGATGGCTCTCTCCACGAATGAAGAGCGATGGAGGGGTATATATAGCCTCCACACAAAATCTAACCGTTACACACAATTTACCAAACTAGGTGGGACCGAATCATGAAACTCGGTCAGACCCATTTAATTCAAAATGTGAAAGTTAGGATTTTAGTTGGGACCGACATGTCAACTCAGTGGGACTTACTTCATTAGGGTTAGGGCATAATGTAATCTGAGACCTATCACATAAGCTCGGTAGGACCGATTTTTGTAATAGGGAAACAGAGAGTTGGTCAGGCAAACTCGGTGGGACTGATTCGCTCATTTCGGTGAGACCAAAACGTTATGAAAGGGAAACAGAGAGTTTGCATTGCGAACTCGGTGGGACTGATCTCTCATCTCGGTTGGACCGAAACGTTACGAAGGGAAACAGAGTTTGCAATCCCATCTCGGTGAGACCGAGATCCCCATCGGTGAGACCGAAGTGACTAGGGTTTCTGGCAGTGGCTATGTCAAATAAACTCGATGGCGCCGGATAGATCAAATCGGTAGGGCCGAGTTTGACTTTTGGTTTGGGACATATGTGGATATGAGAAAGTGGTTGAGGGCTTTTGGAGCATATCACTAAGCATTTTGAGCAGGCAAGCCATTAAGCAACACGTCATCCCCTTTTAATAGTATTGGCTTTTCCTATGGACTCAATGTGATCTTGGATCACTAAAATGAAAATGTAGAGCCTTGAGCTTGAGCCAATATGTGTCCTTAGCATTTTGAGGGGTCCACATTCCTGATCCATGCCATGCCAACCATTGAACTTTCTGAAATGATCATCTTGAAATAGCTTTAGTTCAATGAGCTATATGTTGTTAGTAATTAGCAAAACCACCTAGGGATAGTTGCACTTTCAGCGGGTATCATTATTTTCTAACCTTCACAGATGATTTGAGCAGATATGGGTATATCTACTTAATGAAACACAAGTCTGAAACATTTGAAAAATTCAAAGAATTTCAGAGTGAAGTGAAGAATCATCGTAACAAGAAAATAAAATTTCTATGATCTGATCGTGGAGGCAAATACTTGAGTTACAAGTTTGGCCTTCATTTAAAACAATGTGGAATAGTTTCACAAGTCACGCCACCTGGAACACCACAGTGTAATGGTGTGTCCGAACGTCGTAACCGTACTTTATTGGATATGGTGCGTTCGATGATGTCTCTTACCGATTTACCACTATCGTTTTGGGGTTATGCATTAGAGACAGCTGCATTCATGTTAAATAGGGAACTATCTAAATCCGTTGAGACGACACCGTATGAACTGTGGTTTGGCAAGAAACCTAAGCTGCTGTTTCTCAAAGTTTGGGGTTGCCACACTTATGTCAAAAGGCTTCAGCCTGATAATCTCGAACCCAAATCGGAGAAGTGCGTCTTCATAGGATACCCTATGGAAACAATTGGGTACACCTTCTACCAAATATCCGAAGGCAAGATCTTTGTTGCTAATAATAGGTCATTTCTAGAGAAGGAGTTTCTCTCAAGAGAAGTGAGTGGGAGGGAAGTAGTACTTGATGAGGTAATTGTACCTTCTCTTGAATTGGAGAGTATCATATCACAGAAAACCGTTCTCGTGATGCCTACACGAACTAGAGAGGAAGCTAATGATGATGATCATGAAACTTCAAATCAAGTTACTACTGAACTTCGTAGGTCAACCAGAGCACGGTCCGCACCAGAGTGGTACGGCAATCTTGTTCTGGAAGTCATGTTATTAGACCAAGGCGAACCTATGAACTATGAAGAAGCTATGATGAGCCCAGATTCTAACAGATGGCTTGAGGCCATGAAATCTGAGATTGGATCCATGTATGAGAGCAAAGTATGGACTTTGGTGGATTTTCCTGATGATCGGTGAGCCATATAGAATAAATTGATCTTCAAGAAAAAGACTGACGCTGATGGTAATGTTACCGTCTACAAAGCTCGACTTGTCGCAAAAGGTTTTTGACAAGTTGAAGGGATTGACTACGATGAGACTTTCTCACCCGTAGCGATGCTTAAGTCCATCCGAATCATGTTAGCAATTGCCGCATTTTATGATTATGAAATCTGGCAAATGGACGTCAAAACTGCATTCCTTAATGGATTTCTTAAAGAAGAGTTGTATATGATGCAACCAGAAGGTTTTGTCGATCCTAAAGGTGCTAACAAAGTGAGCAAGCTCCAGCAATCCATCTATGGACTGGTGCAAGCATCTCGGAGTTGGAATATACGCTTTGATGAGGTGATCAAAGCTTATGGTTTTATACAGACTTTCGGTGAAGCCTGTATTTACAAGAAAGTGAGTGGGAGCTCTGTAGCATTTCTAATATTATATGTGGGTGACATATTGTTGATTGGAAATGATATAGAATTTCTAGATATCATAAAAGGATACTTGAATAAGAATTTTTCAATAAAATACCTCAGGAAAGCTACTTATGTATTGGGCATCAAGATATATAGAGATAGATCGACATGCTTAATAGGACTTTCACAAAGCACA
This sequence comes from Triticum monococcum, assembly GCA_034509565.1. Taxonomy (NCBI): domain Eukaryota; kingdom Viridiplantae; phylum Streptophyta; class Magnoliopsida; order Poales; family Poaceae; genus Triticum; species Triticum monococcum. The sequence goes on along the minus strand of CM067842.1, from coordinate 706,559,095 downwards.
TACCTTGAGAAAGTTTTGAAGAAGTTCAAAATGCATCAGTCAAAGAAAGGGTTCTTGCCTGCATTGCAAGGTACGAAGTTGAGTAAGACTCAAAACCCAACCATGCCAGAAGATAGAGAGAGAATGAAAGTCATTCCCTATGCCTCGGTCGTAGGTTCTATTAAGTATGCCATGATGTGTACCAAACCTATTGTCTACCTTGCCATGAGTTTGGCAAGGGGGTACAATAGTGACCAAGAGTAGATCACTGGACAACGATCAAAGTTTATACTTAGTTACCTCAGAAGACTAAGGAAATATTTGTCAGTTATGGAGGTGATAAAGAGTTCGTCGTAAAGGGTTACGTCGATGCAAGCTTTGACACTTATCTAGATGACTCAGACTCTCAATCTTGATACATATTGATAGTGGGAGAAATTATCTAGAGTAGCTCCATGCAGAGCATTTTAGACATAGAAATTTGCAAAATACTTACGGATCTGAATGTGACAGACCCGTTGACTATACCTCTCTCACAAGCAAAACATGATCACACCTTAGTACTCTTTTGCGTGTTAATCACATGGCGATGTGAACTAGATTATTGACTCTAGTAAACCCTTTGGTTGTTGGTCACATTATGATGTGAACTATATTATTGACTCTAGTAAACCCTTTCGTTGTTGGTCACATGGCGATGTGAACTATGGGTGTTAATCACATGACGATGTGAACTATTGGTATTAAATCACATGGCAATGTGAACTAGATTACTGACTCTGGTGCAAGTGGGAGACTGAAGGAAATATGCCCTAGAGGCAATAATAAAGTTGTTATTTTATATTTCCTTATTCATGATAAAGGTTTATTATTCATGCTATAATTGTATTGATCGGAAACCTTAATACATGTGTGAATACATGAACAAACACCATGTCCCTAGTAAGCCTCTACTAGACTAGCTCATTGATCAAAGATGGTTAAGGTTTCCTAACCATGGACATGTGTTTTCATTTGATAAAAGGATCACATCATTAGGAGATGTGATGGACAAGACCCATCCGTTATCTTAGCATTTGATCATTCAGTTTATTGCTACTGCTTTCATGTATGTCAAATACATATTCCTTTGACTATGAGATCATGCAACTCCCGGATACCGGAGGAATACCTTGTGTGCTATCAAACTTCACAACATAATTGGGTGATTATAAAGATGCTCTACAGGTATCTCCGAAGGTGTCTTGTTGGGTTGGCATGAATCGAGATTAGGATTTGTCACTCCGAGTATCAGAGAGGTATCTCTGGGCCCTCTCGGTAATACACATCATAATAACCCTTGCAAGAAAATGACTAATGATTTAGTCACGGGATGATGTATTACGGAACGAGTAAAGAGACTTGCCGGTAACAAGATTGAACTAGGTATAGAGATACCGACGATCAAATCTCGGGCAAGTAACATATCAATGGACAAAGGGAATTGTGTATGTTGTCATAACGGTTTGACCGATAAAGATCTCGTGGAATATGTAGGAATTAATATGGGCATCCAGGTCCCGCTATTGGTTATTGCCCGGAGAGGTGTCTCGGTCATGACTACATAATTCCCGAACCCGTAGGGTCGCACGCTTAACGTTCGTTAACGCTAGAGTAGTATTGGGATATTTGATGAGTGGTAACCAAATGTTGTTCGGAGTCCCGGATGTCACGAGGAGTCTCGGAATGGTTGAGAGGTAAAGATTTACATATGGGAAGTCATATTTTGGGTTCCAGAAAAAGGTGCAGTTTTTTCGGTATTGTACCGGGAAGATTCCAGAAGGTTCCAGAGGATTCCGGAGGGGTTCGGAAGTCCACAAGTGGGTCCACCATGACCCAAGGGATAGCATGGGCTGTGGGGATGTGCCATGGCCTTATTGGTCTAGGGCACCAAGTCCTCAAAAGCCCATGTGGCTAGGGAAGGCAAAAAAAGGAAGGAGTCCTAGTAGGAATTGGATTGGACTTGTAGTCCAAGTCCTCCTCCCCATAGCTGCACCCTAGGGCTTGGAGAGGCAGTTTGCCACGCCCCTCCACCTATATATAGAGGGAAGGGGGCGCCCCAAGAGAACACACCAAGCCCTTGGCGCCCCTCTCTCTCCTGTTACTTCGTAGTTCCACCGCCTCGTCCCGGCGACGCTTAGCGAAGCGCTGTCAGTGCTCCACCACCACCATCACCACCATGTCGTCGTGTTGGTTGTGATCACATATACTTCTCCTCTCCCGCTTGCTGGATCAAGAAGGAGGAGACGTCAACGAGCCGCATGTGTGCTAAACTCAGAGGTGTCATCTGTTAGGCACTAGATCGGTTGGATCGTGATCGGATCGCGAAGAGTACGACTACATCAACCGCGTTGACAAACGCTTCCGCTTTCGGTCTACGACGGTATGGAGACACACTCTCCCCCTCCATGTTGCTATGCATCTCCTAGATAGATCTTGCATGATCTAAGGAAATTTTTGAAATTGCATGCTACGTTCCCAATAATGCAATTGAACAAATAGTGTCCACAGGAAGAACATTCATCAGATTTCATAACAATTGCAATTGAACAAATGGTAGCTAAATTCCAATGATTTACCGACATATGTATGCATTACATAATTAATCATAGTGTACGAAATACGATGACCTTATCAGATGGGAAACAATGGATCCATGTGTATATGTTTAGCAGCTAACTCTTACTCAATGTTTCAGGAGAAGGCATGCTGAAATCTTCATTATCACCAGTGGGATTGATGTAGTGATTTAGGAAGAAGTCGTTGATAAATCTCCGAACCATCAGCAATTCACCAGCAGGGAGCGGTTCAGGGGTCCTTGGTTCTAACATGAGCTGCAGTATTTTTAAGATCAGAATGTGCCATATGAGTGGAGTCGAAGATATTAATTAAGATAGACTTACTGGTACTAATTCGCGAGCATCTTTGATACATCTCCAATGTATCTATAATTTTTGATTGTTCCATTTGTTATATTATCATTCTTGGATGTTTTACAATCATTTTATAGCAAATTTATATCATTTTTTGGGGCTAACCTATCGACATAGTGCCCAGTGCTAGTTGTTGTTTTTGGCTTGTGTTTTACTTCGGAGAAAATCAATACCAAATGGAGTCCAAACATAGCGAAACTTTTTGGATATTTTTTTGGACCAGAAGACACAAGATGGGCCAAAGAAGTACCAGAGGGTTGCCCTGAGGGGGGCACAACCCACCTGGGCGCGCCTGGGGGCCTTGGCGCGCCCTGGTGGGTTATGCCCACCTCGGTGGCCTCCCGCACCGCCTCTTTGCTCTATAAATACCTCAATATTCCAGAAACCCTAGGGAGTCGACGAAAAACAATTCCAGCTGCTGCAAGTACCAGAAACCACAGATCCAATCTAGACACCATCACGGAGGGGTTCATCATCCTCATTGGTGCCTCTCCAATGATGCGTGAGTAGTTCATTGTAGAACTACTAGTCCGTAGTTAGTAGCTAGATGACTTCCTCTCTCTCTTTTGATTCTCAATACAATGGTCTCTTGGATATCTATTTGATGTAACTCTTTTTGCAGTGTGTTTGTTGGGATCCGATGAACTTTGTGTTTATGATCAGATCTATGTTTTTATCCATGAAATTTATTTGAGTCTTTTGATCTCTTATATGCATGATTACTTGTAGCCTCGTATTTCTTCTTTGAATCTTTGGCTTAGTTAGGCCGACTAGATCGATTTTCCTTGCCATGAGAAGAGGTGCTTTGTGATGGGTTCGATCTGACGGTGCTCAATCCCAGTGACAGAAAGGGACATGACATGTACGTATTGTTGCTATTAAGGATAACAAGATGGGGTCTGTTCCTGCATGAATAGATCTTGTCTACATCATGTCATCGTTCTTATTGCATTACTCCATTTCTCCATGAACTTAATACACTAGATGCATGCTGGATAGCGGTCGATGTGTGGAGTAATAGTAGTAGATGCAGGCAGGAGTCGGTCTACTAATCTTGGACGTGATGCCTATATAATGATCATTGTCTGGATATCGTCATAATTATTTGAAGTTATATCAATTGCCCAACAGTAATTTGTTTACCCGCCGTATGCTATTTTTCTTGAGAGAATCCACTAGTTAAATCTACGGCCCCCCGGGTCTCTTCTTTATCATATTTGCCTTCGAGATCTATTTTTATTTGCTTTTATTTTCAGATCTATTAATCCAAAAACCCAAAAATACCTTGCTGCACTTTTTTGTTATTTAATTTATTTCACGTTTCCGCGAGATCTATTTATCCAATCTACTACAATCCCTTCCTCTTTAGGGAAATACCAACATAGTTCAAGCCGCGTCAAAAGGAATTTCTGGCTCTGTTACCGAGGAGACATCATCAACATATATCAGGTTCCTAATCACAAATCTCATCTCCTTGCAATTTACATTACTTTCCATTTGCCTCTCGTTTTCCTCTCCCCCACTTCACAAAAATTTGTCATTTTATTCGCCCTCTTTTTCCTTTGCCGTTTTCTCGTCAGATCTGTTTATGTGCGTGATCTTGCTTGCCCACCTTGTCACTATGGCTAGCATGATTACTGCTCCTTTGTCTCTAGATTTTGAAGTTTTATACTTCATGCAAAGACAAGGAGAAAATTTTAAAGAGGCTTGGTATAGGCTAATGGAATCTTATCGCATTACCAACCTGAAAGGGGATGCAAAGATTTTACTTTGAAACTTTTATATAGGATTAGCCTTGCATCATAGACAACTCTTGGATGTTGCCGCTAAAGGTAACTTTATTGAGCTTGATGCTAACATCGCTTATGAGATCCTGGAAGGGATTTTGGGAATTCCCCCCACCAAAAAGGGGATTTCTTTTACTCAAGAAGGGGTTCAAATTTTAGATAAGTTGAGTGATTTTAATAAACATATGGTTGCGTTGCAAAAGTATAACGAACCTCTCAAACATATTAGTGGAAATCTCAATCGCATGAATACTTTGATTACTCTTTGCAATAAGCGTTTGGATATTTTGCATCTCAAGATGGTCTCTTATCCTGGAAATTTAGGGAAGCGCAAAGAGCCTCTCGGCTTCGAAAAGGCCCTTACAAAAGGTGCAAAAACTAAAGATGACAACACTTAGATCTTTACATTATGCCTAGCTAAGGGCATAAAACAATAGCACTTGTTGGGAGGCAACCCAAGGAATATAAAATTTATTTTTGTCTTTTTCTTTCTGTTCTTGAGTGTTTACACAATTATGCTACTGTTATGATTGTGTTTTTTATATTTTAATTAGTGATTGTGCCAAGCAAAGCCTTTGGGATCATGTTGAGTGATAGTTGATTTGATCTTGTTATAAAACTAAAACTTTTACGTCCAGCAAAATAATTTTCAAAACTCACAAGGGGAGCCAAAGAATATTCTCAAGTATTAGCAGTTGAGTTGTCAATTCAACCACACCTGGATGACTTAATATCTGCAGCAAAGTATTTAGTAGCAAAGTAGTATGGAAGTAACAGTAGCAGTTTTGTAGCAATCGTAACAGTGGCAACGGAAAAGTAACTAAGCAAAGATCAATATGTGAAAAGCTCGTAGGCAATGGATCAGTGATGGATGATTATGTCGGATGCGATTCCTCATGCAATAGTTATAACATAGGGTGACACAGAACTAGCTCCAGTTCATCAATGTAATGTAGGCATGTATTCCGAATATAGTCATACGTGCTTATGGAAAAGAACTTGCATGACATCTTTTGTCCTACCCTCCCGTGGCAGCGGGGTCCTAATGGAAACTAAGGGATATTAAGGCCTCCTTTTAATAGAGTACCGGACTAAAGCATTAACACTTCGTGAATACATGAACTCCTCAAACTACGGTCATCATCGGTAAGTGTCGCGATTATTGTCACTTCGGGGTTAACGAATCATAACACATAATAGGTGACTATAGACTTGCAAGATAGGATCAAGAACTCACATATATTCATGAAAACATGAAAGTGTGTTATATCGACTAGAGGGGGGTGAATAGGCGATATTTATGAATTCTTCACTGAGGAATTTGTGGGTGAGGAAATTCCTTAGCGAAGAACTACTTGCAGCGGAATAAGTACTCAGAAGTAAACATAACAGGATACAAGCATGGTCATCATGATGAAATGAAGACAAGCACATAGTACAGAAAGCGTAAACACATGATAACAGGATGAAGACAAACAGACTGAAGAAATTGAACTGGGGAAATTGAGAAAGTCTTCAGTCAAAGTCTTCAAACACAGATATGAACAAGTACACAACACAGTAATGAGGGAATGAAAGAGTTGAGGAAATAGAACCAGTTGGCTTGGTGAAGACAATGATTTGGTAGACCAGTTCCAACTGCTGTCTCAGTTGTACATCTGGTTGGAGCGGCTAGGTATTTAAACCTGAGGACACACAGTCCTCACCGTATTACCTCAAACTAAGGTCACACAGACCTCGTCCAATCACTCGTGGTAAGTCTTCATGTGACTTCTGAACCTTCACAAACTCGGTAACTCGGCAATCCACAATTTCCTCTTGGATGCTCTACACCATGACGCCTAACTGTCTGGAAGAAGCACAATCTTCAAATGTAACAAGCGTCGGATCCACGCAGGATCAATCTCTTCAGTGATGCTCAATCACTTTGGGTTTGTAGGTGTTTGGGTTTGGGTTTTCCTCACTTGATGATTTTCGCTCAAAGTTCTCGGAGGATGGGATGCTCTCAAATGACAAGTCTCAGTTTCTCTCGGAGCAGCCAACCAGCTACTGGTTGTAGGGGGTGCCTATTTATATCCTAGGGAGCAGCCCGACATGATAAGACATAAATGCCCTTCAATGATATGACCGTTAGGTGGGAAGATATTTTGGGACAGCTGGCGCGTAGCACAGTAACGGTCGGATATTTGAGGTGTCTAATTCCTCGGGGCTATCATGTTCCTCACTGTGTAGGCAATCCGCACTGGCGAATTCCTAACTCCTTAGTCAGAACAAATTCCTCAGCGACCAGAAGAACTTCGTCTCTGTCACTGAAGAATATGACTAAACTGTATGAGATTTCCAATGGCTTCAATCGAAGGGATTGGTAGGTGTAGGATTTTGAGTTGAGCATCACTTGGAAATTTTTCCTTGGTATTTCCTCGACCCCCTTTAACAGTACGGTGTTTCCTATGACTCAATAAAGAGAACATGAAACTACCAAAACAAAAGTCTTCATGCTTCATGTTCCTCGTATGAATACCAAGTCTGCAGGATTACACCAATTTCTTCACTTTCAATGTCTTCAGAAAGTCTTCAGAAATACAAAGTCATCAGTCGAAGAACTTCATTTTTACAGGTCGACTCTCTCTGTAAATATCAAACTCCTCATAGACTTATCGACATGTGTACACTCACAAACGCATCAGTCCCTTAACCTATAAGTCTTCAATACACCAAAATCACTAAGGGGCACTAGATGCACTTACAATCTCCCCCTTTTTGGTGATTGATGACAATATAGGTTAAGTTTTCAACGGGGATAAACATATGAAGTGTAAATACTGATATTGAGGAATTTGAATGCAAGATATAGAAGAACTCACCCTGAAGATGTGCATAGTGAGGAATTTGCTTTTGAAGCAATGCACACTTGAAGAGTAGAATCATGGAGATCTCCCCCTATATCTTCTAATTCATACACGCATTTGATATATAATATGAAGAATTTGAAATGCATGATGAAATATGGCGACTGATGTAATTCAGCATGCGTGCATTAACATTAACGAGGAATAAGCATGCAGAAAATCACAACAAAATTATAAGGCCACCATAGAGTTTAAGTTTACAACTCGATCCAGCAAAGTCATCAGAAGAACGAGAGTTGTAACTTAGAAAAAAACGCCCATATAGATAGACCCGCTTGAAGACTAACTCAAATTTCTCCCCTTTTGTCATCGAATGACCAAAAGGTTGAAAATGAGGACTAACGCCCCTGAAGAATATCATGTTGATGGAGGAGCGCCAGCGTTGTTGGGGTCGTTTGTCATAGTAGGGCCTGATGCAGTGCCGTCCAAGTCTTCATGCTCGTCGGTGTCGCCCGATGAAGAATATGAGCTGGCCACCAGGGAAGGAACCTTGACCTTCTTGTATTTCTTCGGAGGAGGTGCAGACCAGTCAAAATCTTCCTTGAGACCCATTTTCTTCAGATCTTCTTCAGCATAGATGTGTGATAGAATAGCCTAGGTGTGACCGAAGACTTCATGGAGGTAGTAATGGTTTTTCTTCACGACATTATGTGTAGAAGTCATGTTGTGAAGAATAGAACCAAACTGACACTTAACCCATTTATAGTTTCGATCCACCTTCTGGTGAAGACTTAGCAGAAGCTCACGGTCAGTCATCACACGAGGCACAGTGGCTTGAGGTTATTGCTTGGAAGCATTTGCAGCAGTGTCATGAGTGGCAGAATCATCATTGGTGGAATAAGATGCAGCTTTGCGAAACTGACCATCCAATGAACGAATGCCTTCATCAATGACAGTAGGAGCCTTGCCCTTTTCATCAGGAGAAGAATAGGTCCGCTTGAGGACTTCAATCGGAGGCAAGTAGCTGAGGTGATTCTGAAAACCAGCCTTGTAGTTGAGTGAAGACTTTGTTCTGATGAATCTCATAATCCACGGAGCATAAGGCTTCAACTCAAATGGTGACATTGCGACATTGGCCAGAGTCCTCATGAAGAAATCATGGAAGTTGACGGGGATGCCATGAATGATATTGAATAGCAGATTCTTCATGATGCCAACGACTTCTTCTTCATTCGAGTCATGGCCCTTGATAGGACTCAATGTCTTCGTCAAAATGCAATAGACAGTCCGAGGCACATATAGCAATTCCTTCACGAGGAATTGTGTTCTTGGGGCCTGACCTGGCTTCAGTGGCTTCATCAGCACTTGCATATAGTGGTTTGTAAGTTCAGGATCTTGGTACGTACAACGATCAGCTTCAAGGGGAGGACTGAGAGGCAAAGCACGAAGCAATTCAGTAGCTGGTGCTTTGTAATGAGTATTTTCGGTCATCCAGTCCAACACCCATGAATTTACATCTTCAGAGTCTTCGGTGATGTGCAGCGTTGCATGGAATTGAAGAATGAGCTCTTCATTCCAATCACAGATGTCAGTGCAGAAATTTAACAGTCCAGCATCGTGAAGAACACTGAGGACTGGCACGAAGCACGGTAGAGATTCCATATCCACGTGAGGAATGTGCTCATGATCGAAGACTTTTTCTTTGTTGAACAGCACTGAGGAATAAAAATTTGCTTGGCTAGCAGTCTAGAAACGCCTCTTTCTAATGCGAGCAGAGTCATAGGGGTTGTAATCAGTGAAGAATACATGCGCGCCGAAGAAATCATCAGTCTTGAATTTTTGTTTCTGTGAGAATGGATCCTTTGGCTTGGGTTGAGGAGTGCCAGTCAGTTGCATCACTACCTCAGGAATCGCAATCTCAGGTTCTTCAGGCTGAGGAATTTTTGGTTCTTCTTCAGTGATAGCTTGGGTCTTCAATTCTTCATTTTCATTGTCTTCAGCACTAGTGGCTGGAATTTCTTCATGGACAGATGCAGTGGGTTGATTTTGTTTAGAGCCCATTTGAACAGTTTGTGCAGGGGACTAAGGGATTTGCAGTAAAGGTGTGAATAGTGGAGAGTTAGGATGCTGACTTTCCCAAAAGTCATCATTCAGCACTGGTGTGGTACAACCAATGTCCACATCTTCACCTTCCATTTCTTCAACACCGGCCTCTTCAGCAGTAAACTGAGGCATAGGCGAGGAAACAGCTGGAGTTGAAGGGATTTCATCCACTTCAATTTCTTTATCCATCTGCTCTGACATAGCAACAGAGGGAGTTTCTTCATCAGATCCGCTAGGGATACATATTCTTCATCAAAAGGGACGATTTCCTTTGATGGCATGGAGGAAATAGGAACAGCATCAATTGGATTACCAGATGAGCTTGTCAATTTCTTCATCTTCTTCGGTGCTGAAGAATCTGAAGGAGCTGATGCTTTCCTTTTCTTCGCTACTGCGCGCTCTACAGCCTTGGTCTTCTTAGCATCTGATGCAGATGGAAGAATTGGAGTTGGTGTAGGCACAGGAGGAGCAGAGGAATCTGGTTGAATTTCTTCAGGCACAACTGATGTAGTTGCCCTAACTTCTTCATTTTCTTCAGGCGCACCACTAGTGAATGCCCTGGCAATTTCTTCAGCGGCTGGAATGCATTCATCAGCCCTGGAACTCACATTTTCTTCAGCAGCCTGAATGTCATCAGTGGTGTTGGCATGTTCTTCTGTTGGCTGAGCAGAAGCTTCAGCCTGAGGAATTTCTTGTTGCGATGGGGCTGCAACATTGGAGGTGAACTTCTCAGTCAGTTTAACAAACCTGACTTTGGCTCCTTGCCAATCAGCATAGTAAGCATTGAAGTCATCGCTGAGGACTTTGATTTCATACTGGATCTTCACAAGTTCATCAGTGGTCATAGAGACAATGTTGTTCTTCAGGAATTTCTCCTTTCTGTACTGCGCTTTCTTGATGTGTCTGGCCTTCTCATACTTCCATTTCTCTTCTTGGATGAAGTGAGTCAGCATATGACTTTGGCCAGGAGTCAACTTGAAATCAGGCACATGTGTGTTTGGGTCCTTGTGCCAGAGATCGAGGTAGTCGGGGATTAACTTTGGATCCAAAAGCAGTGGCACATTTGTGCCCTTGGCTCTAGCGGCCCTGACTTGCCTATCTCTAATGATTTCAGCAAGTTCATCATCATCATCAGCTTTTTCTTCATCAGGCGACACTTGGAAGGCGGCCTGCTTCTTATGAGGACTTGGTCGAGGACCTTGTCCAGCAGTAGTCTTCTTCTTCAGCAAAGAGGGGCCAGCTGAGGAATTTGGTGCAGCTGAGGAACTTGCAGAAGCTCCTAAGGCAATAGAAATGTCTGTCGTCCTTTGGCACGTGGCAAGATGCACAGGTGTTGAGGATTTGGTCGGAGCAGCTGAGGGTTTTGGCGGAGGAGCTGAGGATTTTGAAGGGGCGATAGCAGCTTGAGGAACTGGCTGTGTGGGCTTTGAAGATTCTGGCCGTGAGGGCATTGCAGATGAAGCGCGTGGCTTGGGAGCGGGCTTCTTTGGCATGGCCTTCTTTGGCTTGCTTGCAGAGGCCTCAGTAGTGGCAGCAGTAGCAGCAGAGTCTTTGTTGAATTTCCTCACTGCTTCTCTGGCTTGTCTAGCCAGCTTGGCTTGACGCTTGGCCCATTCTTCAGGATAATCCTCACCACGCTTGAGGCTGGTGGGATCTGCTTCTTGGCCAGGTGCCAACGGAGGTCTTGGGCACGGAGGGTTGAGTGCGAATTTCTTCATGTATTTTGGAGTAACATATCTGTACTCCCTCCACTCTATTGCCCATCTCCTTTCTATCCTCTGGATGCGCACCTTGCATTGATTTTTATCCTCCTTTCCAAACTTGTCCTCATCAGGAGTGCAGTAATCCTTGTATATGTCATCAGGGATTTCAAAAGCAGTATTGACTTCAGGCCTCTTTCCTCCTTTCTGTGGCTTCTCTCCATCAGCCATTTTCTTCAGATGAGGAATTTGAACAATAGAATTCTCTGAAGAAGTATCTTTTCTTCGAGGAACGCTGCAAATGAGTTAAGTTGATGAGAACCTAGTGATTCAGCAGCGGACATGAGTACCTGTGAACAGAGTATAGTTGCGAGGAATTTGGAGAGGTCATATGCGTTCTCAGAAGGTTTTTTAGAAAGAACAAGTTTGAGTAATTTGACCAGATGAATCTTGAAGAATTTCGCTAAGCTTTCTTTGACTTAGGTTCCAGAGTTGTATAGATCGAAGATCCACACAACTGAGGAATCTCGCAGAAAAACGTAGCTTAGAGAAATATATCAAGAACAGATGACATGTGAGGTGTTTTAGTGTGTGAAGAATTGAAGAAAAACACCTTTGAAGATTTTGTGGAAATCATTTGAATCAAAGAGGGCAGTAAAAGTAACTTTTAATTACCCTGAATGAAGGACACGACGAACTGTGAGGTGGAGATGTGAAGTTCGTTAATGCAGATCTTCCACGCCCTAACTTGGCAGAGGAAGACGGCTATGTGGCGGCGGGGTGAAGATTTCCGCGGCCGGCGCGAGTACGACGGCGACGAGGTCGAGGCAATGAAGATCTTCCTCACCGGCGACGATGAAGTAGCGGCGGCGCTAGGATTTGAGAAGCTCGAGTGGGAGAGAGAGCGAGCGGAGTAAAGGAAGTGAGGAAGGGGAGGGGGTATTTATAGCCATGGTGAAAAACTGTTCGCCCGAACATTTTGGACGAACATGCCCCTGACCCTTCTCATTCGCTTGACATGTGTCACCCACGTACTGAGAGGTGGCGATCGTGTAAGATCGTGGGTGAATAGATAAGTATTATCATGGAATGTGGAACAGTTTGAGCGGCAAAACCGAAATTTTAGATTGGATAAGTTTTAAAGTTCCGTTCGCAAATTCTTCAGCTGACAAGGACACAGTGAAGATTCTGAACGAGTGTCAAATAGAACGCACATGAAGAATTTTTGAATAGATTGGTTTGAGTATAGCATAGAGGGGGAAGGGTCCGATCACATTTACTTAGCAGAAAAAAACAACTTGAAGAATTAGCAATAAGTGAATGTTGTAGAGGACATAAACTCATATATATATATAGCCAATGAAGAAAAACAACGAAAACAGTGAAGACAATGCGAAGTTGAGGAATATGAACAACTGAGGAATTTCAAACACTGAGGAAAAACCAAATTGAAGATTTTCAACTTTTTGTGGTGGCGTGACCCATCGTATAAGAATGATGATTTCAGACACCGCGTACAATTGTCGTAGGGCTCTGAGAATCAAATTATTCGTTAATTTCTTCACACTTAGAGGGTTAGTCTTCATTGATTGAAGAAAAATGTTACTTCGTGTGTTGCACATCTAAGTCATCAATTTTGCATAAGTGTTAGGATGAGTGTCCTTTTCAAAGAACATTCGAAGATTCTAAGATATTTAGCTCACACCGCAACTTGCTAAATCTCTTCTCATCCAAGGGCTTTGTGAAGATATCGGCTAGCTGGTCTTCAGTCTTCACGTGCTCGATGGAGATGTCGCCCTTGAATACATGATCACAAAGAAAATGATAATGAATCTGAATGTACTTTGTCTTCGAGTGCTGAACTGGTTTGATGCCGTAGTCCTTGAGGGTTTGCTTCATCCACAGCAGTTGTGCGCCACACGAACCAGCAGCAATGTACTCAGCTTCAGCAGTAGACAATGATACGATGTTCTGTTTCTTCGAGGACCAACAGACCAAAGATCGTCCAAGGAAATGACAAGTACCAGATGTTGACTTGCGGTCCACACAATCACCAGCATAGTCAGAGTCTGAATATCCAATGAGATCAAAAGCCGAGCCCTTGGGGTACCATAATCCAAGTGTTGGTGTGTGAGCTAGATATCGAAGAATATGCTTCACAGCCTTATGGTGTGATTCCTTTGGTGTAGCTTGAAATCGGGCACACATGCAAACACTAAGCATAATATCTGGCCTAGATGCACATAAGTACAATAAAAACCAATCATGGAGCGGTATACCTTTTGATCAAAGTCAATACCATTTTCATCAGTGCATAGATGGCCATTTGTGGGCATAGGGATTTTGATGCCTTTGCAATCTTGCATGCCGAATTTCCTCAGAACATCCTTGAGGTATTTCTCTTGAGATATGAATATGCCATTGCGTTGTTGACGAATTTGAAGACCTAAGAAGAATTTTAACTCTCCCATCATAGACATTTGATATTCTTCACTCATCATATAGGAAAATTCATCACTATAACGTTGGTCAGTACAGCCAAAGATAATATCATCAACATATATTTGGCACACAAACAGCTCACCATCATAAGATTTAGTGAAAAGAGTAGGGTCGAGTGAACCGGGTTTGAAGCCTTTCTTCATGAGGAATTCCTTCAAAGTATCATACCACGCCCGAGGGGCCTGCTTGAGGCCATAGAGGGCCTTATTGAGTCTGAAGACTTTGTCGGGATGCTTAGGATCTTCAAAACCTGGGGGTTGAGCAACATATACTTCTTCCTCAAGCTTACCACTGAGGAATGCACTTTTCACATCCATTTGATATAAGATGATGTCATGATGGTTAGCATAAGCAATTAATATGCGAATAGCCTCAAGTCTAGCAACAGGTGCAAAAGTTTCATCAAAATCAATTCCTTCAACCTGTGTGTAGCCTTGAGCTACAAGCCGTGCCTTATTCCTCACCACAAGGCCATTTTCATCTTACTTGTTGCGGTAGATCCATCTTGTGCCAATGACATTGTGCTTGCGAGGATCTGGACGTTTAGCCAGTTCCCAGATGTTGTTGAGCTCGAATTGATGCAATTCGTCTTGCATAGCCTGAATCCACTCAGGCTCCAGAAATGCTTCATCTACCTTAGTGGGCTCTGTGATAGAGACAAAAGCAAAGTGCCCACAAAAGTTAGACAAATGAGAAGCTCTTGAGCGTGTGAGAGGACCTGGAATGTTGATGTCACTGATGATTTTCTCAATCTGCACTTCATTTGCAACACGAGGATGAGCGGGTTGTCGTTGAGGAATTTGATCAGTATTTTCTTCAGCATCATTTCCTCAGGTGCATCAGCATGACGTTCTTCATGATCTGGGATGACTTCTTCAGCAGGTTCTTTAGTAGGAATGACATCCTCAGTAGCCTTGAACTTGATGGTTTCCTCAGGAGACTGTTCATCTAGCACAGGAGGTAGGTGCTCTCTTTGCGAGCCATTAGTTTCATCGAACCGCACATCTACAGTTTCAACAATCTTGTGAAGAACATTGTTGAATACTCTGCAGGTGTGCGAGTCCTTTCCGTAACCAAGCATAAAACCTTCATGTGCTTTCGGTGCAAATTTAGCATTGTAATGAGGATCTCTAATCCAACATTTAGCACTGAAGACTTTGAAATAACTCACATTAGGTTTCTTGTCAGTGAGAAGTTCATAAGCAGTCTTCTTGAAGAATTTGTGAAGATATACCCTGTTGATGATGTGGCACGCAGTATAAATTGCCTCAATCCAGAAGTGACGAGGCATCTTGTACTCATCAAGCATAGTGCGAGCCATCTCAACAAGAGTTCTGTTCTTGCGCTCCATGATGCCATTCTGCTGAGGAGTATAAGGAGTAGATAACTCATGAGTAATACCAAGTTCATCAAGATAGTCATCAAGACCAGAGTTCTTGAACTTAGTTCCATTGTCAGTCCTGATGTGCTTGATCTTCACACCAAAGTTGGTTGAAGCCCTTGAGGAAAATCATTTGAAGACTTCCTGCACTTCATGTTTGTAAGTAACAATGTGTACCCAAGTGTAACGATAGTAATCATCAACAATAACAAAGCCATAGAGAGATGCATCATTTGTGACTGCTGAGTAATGATTAGGACCAAAGAGGTCCATGTGAAGCAATTCGAATGGTCGAGTAGTGGTCATGATAGTCTTTGCTGGATGCTTGGCATTGGTCGTCTTTCCAGCTTCACAAGCTTCGCATAAGTGATCCTTGAGGAATTTGACATTCTCAATGCCAATGGCATGCTTCTTGTTTGCAAGCGTGTGAAAATCCCTCATGCCAGCATGACCAAGTCGTCGATGCCATAGCCAGCCTTCTGAAGCTTTTGCAAGTAGGCATACTGCTGGTTGTGGTCCTGTAGAGAAATCAACTATATACAGATCTCCTCTCCTAAAGCCTTCGAAGACTTTGGAATGGTCAACTTCCATGATCACAACACAACGATACTTGCCAAAGACAACAACCATATCAAGATCACAAAGCATTGAGACAGACATGAGGTTGTATCCTAAAGACTCGACAAGCATGACTTTGTCCATGTGTCGATCCTTTGTGATCGCAACCTTACCTAGACCCAATACCTTCCTTTTGCCTTTGTCAGCGAAGATGATATGCTTCATATGCGATGGAGATAAGGGAATATCCATCAACAGACTCTTGTCACCAGTCATGTGATTTGTACATCCACTATCGAGGACCCACTCATTTGCCTTAGGTTGCTCATCCTTGGCACCTTTTGCCATGAAGCAATAGGTGGGAGCGTAGTCATCATTGCCTTCATCAGCCTTGTTGGAGAAGTCATTTTCCTCAGAGTTGAAGATGGACTTGCTGACGAATGCAGTGGCGAGAGCCAGACTTGCCACACCTGACTCGGACTCCTCAGATGCCTCCTCTTCCTCATGTTCCTCAAACTCAACCTCAGAGTCCATTTCCTTGCCAATGAATGCCCGAGCCTTCTTGGAGTTGATCTTCTTGTGAGATGAAGACTTCAAGGATTTTGATGATGGATACTTTGAAGATTTCTTATTCTTCTTTGAGTCATCAGAACTGTAATCCTTGTATTTCTTCTTCTTTGATTCCTTTTCCCACTGAGGACAATCTTGAATATAGTGACCAGGTTTCTTGCACTCGTGACACAGCCTCTTCTTGTAGTCACTGGATGAGGAATCATTACTCCTTGAGGATTTTCCAAAGCGACCATGTCTTGAGAACTTCAGGATCACCAAGGCTACTACCAGACCGCCTTGGACTTCAGGGCATGTGATCTGCCATAGCTCGAATCATAGAGATCCCTCTTCTTAGCAAGCTGGAACTCATGAGTGTTTAGCCTCTCAAGGATATCAGCGGGATCAAGTGACTTGTAATCAGCACGCTCTTGTATCATCAGTGCCAGAGTATCAAATGAGGAATCAAGCGATCTCAGAAATTTCTTCACCACCTCGTGGTCGGTGATGTCAGTGGCACCAAGTGTTGAAGCTCATTTGAGATGTCAGTGAGGCGATCGAAGGTTTGCTAAACATTTTCATTGTCGAGTCTTTTGAAGCGGTTGAAGAGATTGCGAAGAACATCAACACGAGAGTCACGTTGAGTTGAGACTCCTTCATTCACTTTGGACAGCCTATCCCAGATAAGCTTAGCAGTTTCCAAAGCACTCACTCTTCCATACTGCCCTTTGCTCAGATGGCCACATATGAAGTTCTTCGCTTGAGAATCGAGTTGCTTGAATCTCTTCACATCGGTAGCGTTCAGTGAGGGTGAGACAGAGGGAACACCATTTTCCAAAACATACTAGAGATCGTTATCAATTGCCTCAAGATGCATTCGCATCTTATTCTTCCAGTAGGGGTAGTCTGTCCCATCGAAGGTAGGACAGCCAGCAGAGACCTTGATCATACCTGCGGTCGACATAACTAAAACTCTAGGTGGTTAAACCAAATCACACAGAACATGGGAGTACCTTGCTCTGATACCAATTGAAAGTGCGTTATATCGTCTAGAGGGGGTGAATAGGCGATTTTTATGAATTCTTCACTGAGGAATTTGCGGGTGAGGACATTCCTTAGTCAAGAACTACTTGCAGCAGAATAAGTACTCAGAAGTAAACATAACAGGATACAAGCATGGTCATCATGATGAAATGAAGACAAGCACAGAGTACAGAAAGCGTAAACACAGGATAACAGGATGAAGACAAACAGACTGAAGAAATTGAACTGAGGAAATTGAGAAAGTCTTCAGTCAAAGTCTTCAAACACAGATATGAACAAGTACACAACACAGTAATGAGGAAATGAAAGAGTTGAGGAGATAGAACCAGTTGGCTTGGTGAAGACCATGCTTGTATAGACCAGTTCCAACTATTGTCTCAGTTGTACATCTGGTTGGAGCGGCTAGGTATTTAAACCTGAGGACACACAGTCCCGGACACACAGTCCTCACCGTATTCTCCTTGAACTAAGGTCACACAGACCTCATCCAATCACTCGTGGTAAGTCTTCAGGTGACTTCCGAACTTTCACAAACTCGGTCACTCGGTAATCCACAATTTCCTCTTGGATGCTCTAGACCATGACGCCTAACCGTCTGGAAGAAGCACAGTCTTCAAAGGTAACAAGCGTCGGATCTACGCAGGATCAATCTCTTCAGTGATGCTCAATCACTTTGGGTTTGTAGGTGTTTGGGTTTGGGTTTTCCTCACTTGATGATTTTCGCTCAAAGTCCTCGGAGGGTGGGATGCTCTCAAATGACAAGTGTCAGTTTCTCTCGGAGCAGCAACCAGCTAGTGGTTGTTGGGGGCGGCTATTTATAGCCTAGGGAGTAGCCCGACATGATAAGACATAAATGCCCTTCAATGATATGACCATTAGGTGGGAAGATATTTTGGGAATGCTGGCGCGTAGCACAGCAACGGTTGGATATTTGAGGTGTCTAATTCCTCAGGGCTATCATGTTCCTCACTGTGTAGGCAATCCACACTGGCGAATTCCTAACTCCTCAGTCAGAACAAATTCCTCAGCGACCAGAAGAACTTCGTCTTTGTCACTGAAGAATATGACTGAACTGTATGAGATTTCCAATGGCTTCACTCGAAGGGATTGGTAGGTGTAGGATTTTTAGTTGAGCATCACTTGGAAATTTTTCCTTAGTATTTCCTCGACCCCCTTTAACAGTACGGTGTTTCCTATGACTCAAGAAAGAGAAAATGAAACTACCAAAACAAAAGTCTTCACGCTTCATGTTCCTCGTATGAATACCAAGTCTTTAGGATTACACCAATTTCTTCACTTTCAAAGTCTTCAGAAATATAAAGTCTTTAGTCAAAGAACTTCATTTTTAGGGGTCGACTTTCTCTGTAAATATCAAACTCCTCATAGACTTATTGACCTGTGTACACTCACAAACGCATCAGTCCCTTAACCTATAAGTCTTCAATACACCAAAATCACTAAGGGGCACTAGATGCACTTACAAAACATAATAGGTTCAGATCTGAAATCATGGCACTCAGGCCCTAGTGACAAGCATTAAGCATGGCAAAGTCATAGCAACATCAGTCTCAGAACATAGTGGATACTAGGGATCAAACCCTAACAAAACTAACTCGATTACATGATAAATCTCATCCAACCCATCACCGTCCAGCAAGCCTAAGATGGAATTACTCACGTACGGTGGTGAGCATCATGAAATTGGTGATGGAGGATGGTTGATGATGACGACGGCGACGGATTCCCCTCTCCGGAGCCCCAAACGGACTCCAGATCAGCCCTCCCGAGAGAGATTAGGGCTTGGCGGCGGCTCTGTATCGTAAAACGCAATGAATCCTTCTCTCTGATTTTTTTTCTCCCCGAACGCGAATATGGAGTTGGAGTTGAGGTCAGTGGATCTTCAGGGGGGCCACAAGGCAGGGGCATGCCCAGGGGGGCAGGCACGCCCCCACCCTCATGGACAGGGTGTGGGCCCCTGGTTTTGATTCTTTCGCCAATGTTTTTTATAAATTCCAAAAATATTCTCCGTGAAGTTTCAGGTCATTCTGAGAACTTTTATTTCTGCACAAAAATAACACCATAGCAATTCTGTTGAAAACAGCGTCAGACCGGGTTAGTTCCATTCAAATCATGCAAGTTAGATTCCAAAACAATGGCAAAAGTGTTTGGAGAAGTAGATACGTTGGAGACGTATCACCGAGCATACGGTAAAGCTTTGACGGACTGCTTAGTAGATGGCTTAGCTATGTCGAACTGCTGAGATCGTGGTGTTGTTGTGACGGACTGCTGGGCTGTAGGAGCAGAGGCATCGGACTGCTGACCATGCATTGAAGTTATGTCGGGTTTCTGCGCAGGTGGTGCCAACTTGTCGGTGTGCTGACGAGGCCATGCCAATGCGTTGGTTTGTTGAGCAGGCAGTGATGACGCATTGGTATGCTGATCACGCAGCCGCGGATCGATGGACTGATGAGCAGTCGGTTCTGTACCTATAGACTGCTTAGCAGGAGGTTCTGAAGCATCAGACTGCTTAGACGTCCGTTCCACTAGGTTGGTCTGTTGAGCATGTGGTGCAGCTAGGTCTCCCCCTGCTGCTTCAGTTGCTGGCATCTGAACCGGTGGTGCGTCTTCAGCAGTTGTAGGCCTTGCCACTGGCTGCTCTAGGGCAGACGATGACATGGCTTGTACGGCACAAAGTCGAGCAGGCTGATCACAGGTTGATGCATCAGCCTTTGGATTACGAGTATTAGGTTCCTTAGGGGAAGCACGCGAGAGCTGCTATGGCAAGAAGAGCATCACCCGTTGAGGGGCAACACTGGTTGCTCTTGGCGGGGCTTCAGGGATCTCATCCATGAAGTCTATTTCCTTCCGCGGCCACTGGATGTGATGTAACAGTGTTTCTCCCAAGGTCATATGCTCATCAAAGTCCCCTAGGACATTCTTCAGGGAAAATTCATTGAATCCAGACTTTACTTCAGTCATGTAGCACTTCACACGGCCTGGCTTCAATGGCATATTTTCCAACAAGAGGCCCTCTTCCAGAGGGTGGGCAAACCCAGGCTGTTGCATATTTTAATGTACCTTCATAATGTGTAAGCACGCCCTTCAGCCTGTCTTTCATTCTAGATAGATCAGATATAGCATCATCATGAGCAGCTGCACTCTCAGTGTCGCTGGGGTCAGCTGATGCATAGCTACTCTTGTGCAGTGTTGTCGCGCAATAACTAGCATCCTCCATGCCCGCCTCCCCTCCCATCTGCTGGCTATCTGTCAGTGTTAGAGTCTTCTTGCATCATCATTGACTCCTCAATTTCCTTTCAAACAGTTGCATACATGTACTTCCTCAACCTTCCATATAATTCATTCTGCTTCATTTCACTCCTCGCTTTTTTCATGTTGAGCCTCTCTTCTTTGCTGAGTGTGAATGCCCTCTTGTGCGGGACATTAACACCTATACCCCTTGCACGGCCGGGGGCTCTCTTGTTTCCATTGCATCAGACAGAATGTCACATGGCCTTGAGTTCCTGTAGAACCTTCCAGGGATCTTGGAATCCTTTAACATCACGCGAATAGCAGACAGTTAGGGAACCAAGGAGGAGCAAGCTAAAGAAGGACTATTACTACCACCAAAACCAAGGCAAAGCGAAAGAAGGTAAACCGAACCACAGCTACCTATGAGTTCAGAGTGGCCAAGAGGATGAACAGGTTATTCTAATGACCATAAGAATAAGGAAGACTCGTTCGCTTTAAAGCAGCAAGACCGGAAAAAGTTCCTTCGCTAACATGTTGGCTTAGTAAATAGTTCTGCCTTCATTGAAGAAGAGACCTATTTTCCACTTTCAAAGTAGATTCTAGAAAAGCGGCCTTAATAAACAATTGTTCTTTCCAATGAAAGAGAGAAAGAAGTCAAAAAGCGGGGGATCACTTAATAATAAATTCTAACTATTGTTCAAAACTCAAAGTACCACAGATTCAATAGAATGAAATGGTTAACTAAGAATGAGAGAGTGAAAAAGCGGAGTAATAAACAAGGAGTGGCTTGCTATTTATGACGACGAAGAGCTGGTACAAGCCACCTTCAAGAATGACCTTGCGATGGAAGCAATCTACATCTACATGATTCCAAGATGGTAAAAGATATAAAGTCAAAGTGCTATGGAACGCATGGTGAACAACCTGTGGGAGCACGGTAATCCCGACGAGTAGGATCCAGAGGAACTCAGGCAGAAGTACTGCCTCCTTGATTGGACCGCACATGTCAACTGGCTTTTCAGAGACCTAAAAAGACGAAGCCCCTCTCCTCCCTCTGTAACTAGAGAGGTAGGCAAACCTCAGTTTAGAGCCACCTCAATTCGGGATGTCGGAACATCAACAGGATCGGAAACCTCATCCTAAACTTACTTCGGAATAGGTTCGAGAGCTTCCATTTCAATGTGTCTTTCCAAAAATATTTGGTATGCCTTTTCCTGGTCAAAAGGTTTGTTTGGGAAAGCTTCTAAATCTAGGGTTCAATGTCTCCGAAAAACCCCCTGGGGCAGGATAGTAAAGAGCTGATTCTAGGGAAAGCTAGGATTTCACTTTTCTCTTAGCCATCGAGTTGGAGTAGTTAACCTTCTATATGCCGTGGAAGAATACGCATAAGCATTAGTTCTTGCCCTTCCAGAGTAAGTGGCAAATCAAACTTGATCTAGTTCCACACATTGCCTTTTCCCTTATATGTCGTGGCAGGCGAGCTCCCTTCTGGTAAAAAGGATTTGAGTGGAAGGTTGAGCTCCCCTTAACGTTTAGAAGTATCCTTTTCAACGGTTAGAAACCTTTCTATTATATGAAGGCTAAGTCGAGGGCAGACACAACAGGTCATGAAGAGCTAGAGGATTTAGAATTCCTATTTACTGGGAACGGAAGGAAACACCGGCTCTTCCGAGATCTTATGTAAGGAATACTAGAAAAAGTAGAGCAAAAAGGTCTACGAAACTCTACAAGAAATGTCTTTCCCACAGAAGACTCTAACTCCTCATAGCATTACGTCAATCTACAAATATCGAATAATGCTTCAACAGATTCAGTCATCGATTCATCTTTGAAATCGGAGACAAGGAAAACTTCATAGAAGCACCATGGATCAATATAGAAATGCAAACCAATATCCTTTTCCTGGTGGGCTCTGAAGTACTCGTCTTTTGCGCAAGGCCTCGTGTCAAAAAACTTCCAACCACGTCCTCCTACCTCGCCCATTTGCGGAGATCATCTACATTTTGCTCCGTGTCGAGCTCTAGTCAGCCCAAACGTTTTCCTTCGGGAGGGCATAAAATCGCTTTCTTTCTGTTCCAACCTCCAAGGGTTCCTCCTTGTATGACATAGTCCATTGGATTGGGGAAATGGTACGCACCTATGTTTGGTGTCCCCTCTCTCACTTCCTCGTCAGATCCTAGTCCCAAAGGGCAATAAATTGAGTCGGAAAGACGGGGGGCTTTCGTAAATTCCATTCTGTAGCCGAACTAGCCCCTGGATCAGCTCTCATAGTGGGAGAATCAGCGTCAAGTTAGGTGCAAAAGAGGGGGTTGACATCATTCATCGTGATTGGATCAATCAGACTCCCCCACAGGAAATGCCAAGGGGCGCCCTTTCTCATTATCATCTACTGCCCATTTCTTCATCATATGCTGCTGCCTTAAGTGCGTAAAGTAGGCTCAGCTTCTTAGGTTTGTAAATATCTTGTAGTAGCCGAAGGTAGTCCAGTCCGCTTGTTAGATTGAATTGAATCTTATATAACCTATGTAGCTAAAGAGAAAATCATAATAGTCTAAGTGGACCTCTCAAAGGTATAAATAAGTAGACATTAGTCTTACTGATTCGGTCTTTTTCTTTTTTTGTTATGATGCCCACATTTCATACTTCTCAATTCTTATTTATTCAAGGGTTCATATGTACTAAGTGACTCTAGGTCTATTCAGATGCAGCTTCAAGAGAGCTTTATTCGGCCTTTGTATGACCGTCTTCCCTTCCTGTCTATCTCCTTCGGTCAGGTAGTTCTGCTTCCGATGAGGGAGGAGCAGGGTGGGATAGAAGGGTAGTTTCTGAGTTCGAGATGTCTGAGCTTGGAGGTTCCGCTTCTCTAATGTGATAATAAAGCAACAAGCAACGCCGCTCCCGTGCGCTCATCCCTTGCTTGTTCTTGAGCGCTAGTCATTCATCCCTAGCCGAGTTCTTGGGATATCTTGATTCTCTTTATGATGATGTAAGGGTCAGCAACAATGAATAAGGAATCGATCGGAAGTTCGCACCAATCGATCTTCTATAGGAGTCGGAGGTAGCGTGAATCCCTTCTTTCTTTGTTTAGAAGAGTGCTGGACCTCCACAACGTCAAACCATAGAACACAACTCCTTTCGGTCGAACCCTAGGAAAGACAACTTTACCTTTTTCGTAGATAGTCTGAGTTCAAGCTACTGTAGTCTCCCCCGTTGACCTTCTTTTTTAGATAGAATCCTCAATGAGTGGAAAGGACTCCCAGACTTGCTCCACAGTACTATACCATACAGAGCCGCGCCCTTGTGATATGATAAGAAGAAAAGGGGTCAGGCCGCCCTCTTTTCTTTTCTGCACCAAGCCTTCTTGTAAAATCGGGTGTATAGCTCAGTTGGTAGAGCATTGGGCTTTTAACCTAATGGTCGCAGGTTCAAGTCTTGATATACCCAGAAAAACACTCTTGTATTCATAAGGATGCATAGTAGCCTTCAAAGAGCACTCTTTGGCCTTGAGAAAAGCCCCTTTCTCATCAACATCTCGACTTCACTTGTTGTTTGAGGTAAGTATAAAGGAGATCAGACTGGCTCGGTCATTGATAGGCCGGCCTTCTCCTTATTCATTGGACAGGGCGCGGGGGAAAGTCAATTCAAGCACTAGTTAGTTGGGGTGGGACACACCAAAGCAGCGTTCATTGCACTAGCGCCTTATCTTTCGAAGCTAAACAGAGGCTCAAAAGACAGAGTACATCCAAAGTCGTTGGCTGCCTTTTTGTAGTGCGCAAGTCAGAGTGAACTTCTTCTTCTATTCTGTGAATCTATTAACGAGAACTGCCGTACAGTCCTATCTTTTTTTAAGAAAGATCGTAGATGAACGTTTCGTTTCGTTACCTAAGTAGTTGAGCAATTCATTCCAAGGTAAACAAAGAGGTATTTCCTTTTCTTGTTCAGCCCTTCTCTCCTTCCATCCCAGTAGGCCTATTCATGCTATTTTGCTATCCATCTTGATCAAATAGAAGAAGGGGAAATTTAGACTAGGCAAAACACCTCAAAAACTGAAAAAAAGATAAAACAACTTTCTTATTGTCAAGTAGTAAACCATAGTTCTCATCCTAGGAAACCATATCGATCATTGGTTTAGAGCTCCCAACTATGAAGCTCTTTTCTAGAGCGAGTCAACAATTCGATCCATGGTTTGGGTGAAGCTATGTACCCGGGTAGAGATGATTTGTCTCAAAGATGTTCCGCTCATCCAAGAATCTGAAACTTCATCTACATAAACTCATAAATAGCCCTTTCCTTTCTTGACTTAAAAAGGTAATCAATCCTTTCTTTTCATCTTTTATCAAGTCTTCCTCTTCCTGATTGAGTCAATCAGGGATAGAAATTCGAATCAACTAGGAGGAGTAGGGCTGCTGGGCAAGTGAATGAACTCTGTCCTAGGCATTTCCAATAAGTTCCGTGAAGTGAGGGCGAAGCCTTTTTTGAGAGGGAAAATACACTCCAAATGATATTCCATAATGGAAGGAATGAGTTCCAGATTTACTCGAAGAAAAAAATACCATACTTTTCTAGTCATAGGTAGGGCTACCTATCTAGTTTCGTGCTTCGGGCGTACCAGATTCAATAGGCTAGGTTATAGCTGACAGATTTCTTTAAGAACTAGCCGCCTATAAGCCTCACTAGTAGTATTCCTGCCCAGTGCCAGAGTAGTGACTCACAAGGTAAGTTCTCCTCGATGCATTTCCAACACTCTCTTTTTCTACATACACTTTTGATTCCTCAGTAGGTAGGGACAACGTTCGAGATCTCATCCGACCATCTATTTCTCATTGATTGGGAGATTGGATTGGAATCCAAGGAGAACTGATTGGATGTCATGGAATGAATGGGGCACTACGTTGGTTACCCACTACTAGCCTAGCAGAGATTTCTCTATTTGTTGAAAGTGCAAAGGAGTCATATTTGAATCGGAAAGTTGGGCTCGTTCACTCACACCTTTCTTTGATTATCGATGACTTGGCTTCTTGCTCAAGTAAGCACCCGGCATACCAATTCATTATCCTTGGGGCTTGGCTCGCTCCTTCATATCTACGTTATTCTTTCTTTGTTACTCTCGTAATGATGTTCCGAAAGAAATCAAGGTTACCAGGTCACAGCTCTGATTCTTCTTCCCTGATAGAACCTTCCCGCAAGAAATCAGTGGAAGTGGGTCCGTCCCTACAACTCATCAAATCTACCTTCTTTTCTGTTCTACGCTGTACATATTCTCAAGTTTTGAGAAAGAATGGATTTGAATGCAATTTTGAATTAAAAAATAAACGAATGAAGAATATTTTTACCTCTTATCTGATAAGCAATCAAAGCATTTGAACTGCTCAATGAACAATAAAGAAAGAGCTAAGGTAAAAAAGTGTATGTGTTACTAATAGTAAACCAATTTTATTTGGAGTTTGCTTTCAGCTGAATATGTTATAACTACAAATGAGGTAAGGCTTGATTAGGTGGCTTTGCAAGAACTAGGGAGGAACACAAGTTATGTACTTTGGGCTAAACATATGAATTTAGAAGATCAACTTTTCCAATTAGACATAAACAAAAGCAACCAATAATATATATTATAAACTTCCATAATATTTTCTCTATGGTTAAGTAATTTCAACGATAACCACTAAATGATTAAGTAGCGATGTATGCAAAGCTAGACAACGAACATTTAATAATACACTCATTCTGAATATATTTAGGATAAAAGAAAAAACTACGAAAAAATCTATTTTCCTAAATAAAAAGATCAAGAAATCTATTTTGTATGGTTCTTATTTCGTTAAAAACGTTTCCATGAGACTTTCTTTCATTGAAGAAATCCATGACTTGTTCTAGAAAAAAATGCAAAGAAGGGTACATGAGGGTGGAATAAAAATCAAAAAGATGACCCCTCCTTTCTTCCTGAGCATTACTAATAAATATTCATTCTTTATACGTTAGGTTGGGTTTCAGATGTATATCATTTATTATATGAAACCAGAAATAAGAAATGACAAGAAAGTTGTATATAGATGGAGGAATAAATTATGATGTGGAAAACAAGGCAGGAGTTCAAATCCCGTCATCCCTACCTATTACTTCTCCTATGGGCAGTAACAAGGGATCAATTGAGATCGATTCAAATTAGAAAAAATTCAGAGTTTCATTTTTCTATATGCATGCGGTACAAAAATCATCCTTTTCTTTACTGCTTTATCTCCCGGAAAGCGCTCTTAGTTCAGTTTGGTAGAACGTGTGTCTCCAAAACCCAATGTCGTAGGTTCAAATCCTACAGAGCGTGATTTTGTTCTTATTATGTCGAATCCAAAAAAAGAACTTATATAAATATAAGAAAATGAGACAGTAATGAGGTCCATATCGTCATCGTAATAAAAAGAAAGATCTGCAAGCATTCTTTATGGGAGTCGGGGCTTTCTGATTTGAAATTGCTGGAAAAGGACCTCTATGATCGGTTGATCATTAGTCGTTTTTTAAGGTAAGTAGGCAGGGGTGTCTTGATCGAAACCGGATGTAACCAGCTCTGCTTTTGCGGTCTCAAAAGGAGAAGCCACGAACGCTTGCAGTTGCTTTTTTCTCTTTATTCCTTCTAAGCGAGCCTCTAAAGACTCTACTCCTACTTTAAACTTAGAGTCCGATTCTTCCAATTCTTCCAAAGACAAAGTAGAACTTTGTTTTGAGGAGTTTGCCCCCCATTCACCGACGTCCAGCCGGCGGCTACTCTAGGATGGATCGAGGTTTAGGCTAGGGGGCTTGCTCCCTTTCTTCTGGAGCTAAGGAAGGACCTGTGGGTGGCGTTTCCGATAAAGGGGGAATCTCAAGGAGGGTCTCCAGACCTTCGAAGTGCCCCACCACCAGGGTTGGCGTTGCGTCAACGACCCCCTCTGGCTTCGCGGGCTAGAGGTAATTTTGATGATCTCCCCAGCCCTTTGTTCATCGTCACCATCGCAATAACAATAAGGAGACGCGGTGACGTCGTCATCCAGAAGGAAAAAGAAAACCCCAAAGGTACCGAATGGAATTCTACTTGTCGGGCTTGGATTCGTTTCGTTTATCAAAAATAGAAACAATAAATAACAACCCATAAATAAAAGAGAAATTACGATAACAAATCTAAAGTGAAGCCAATCGCTTATAAAAATAAACCAGTCTCCTTTTAAAAGGAACTGGCCAATTAACTTCGAAAAACTACGTTCTAACTTAAGAAGAAAAATTGGTGTCATTTGACATCTAAAGTTTCACCACCCCTACTACTGCCCGAAATCCTGCTTTGGTGAGCTTTCCCCAAGGTGACACCGAAGGTCTACCTCCTTTCGTGTGCCCCTCACCTCCTCCATGAGGATGATCCACTGGATTCATTTCAACACCATGAACAATGGGGCATCTGCCTAAGCACCAGCACCCCCACCATGCTTACGGCTCTATACCTACTAGACATGTATTCGGTAAAGCTTTCTTTCTATATGCTAATTCTCATGCAGTTCATATTGTCGATATGAGTATAATTGCCTCGAGAAATAGATAAGAATTCCTTCCTTTACCAGTAAATGAATAGAAATCAGGTTAATAAAACCAGAACTGTTTCCGCCTTCCTCTCGAACTGAGCTATTTCTCTGAAATATACAGTTTCACATCATTACAGGAAATCCTATACCTGTGTATTACCACCCGGTATGGAGCCATCGTCATCTTCGGCATAGCGTGAAGACCTTCCCATGGTCTTCGAGTCATTCTTGACTAGCTAGCAAGCACCAGTGGAATTTAACCGCCTTGTGGTCGGGACACCGCGTTCTTCTCTAGAATCACGCAAGAAGGGTTTAGAGATATGCTATTACAGAAATGGCCTACAAGAACTGTTGCAAATGTTCCATTCCAGACTATTGGCAACAAGTGTCTTAGGGCTTCAGGAAGTTCTTGAGAGGGTGGAAGGCAAATGATGCTACTGACAATAGAAGAAGTAAATCCAATCCAATCCCTGCTTTAGCCTTGCTGCTTATTCACTAGCAATCCAACCATACCATTCTTGTCTATCGGGATTAGTCCTTCCCTCAAGTCACCTTAACATGCTTCTTTCTTTCCTTCACTATGCAGATACAAAACTAGGTTGCGGACGCATAAAGACACTGATACTATTGGTCAGAAGTATGATTTGACAAAAACTACTACTTTAGCAGCGATGCGAAATGAAAGTTTCCTTCTTCTTGCTTATTTGGCCGTCCGAAAGCAGATACAGATATCGGGGAGAAAGCAACTATCTGAGCGATGGATACCGATCGATCTCAGTTATTTTCATTGATCCTGGCCTATCTCCATAGCGCTCACCCAGAGGGAATTCACTCAGCTCTGGGCTGCATCCATCTGGTTGGCATGAGAAAGAAGGCAATTCCTTCCTTGGGTCAGATCTCCGTTCCGGGATGGAAGAAAGAAATGATGGTTTGGATGAGCAATTGGGAAACACACGGGGTCATGGATGGCTACCTAATGTGAGATGCATGCATTTCGGATAGAATGTCACACTGGCTCTGGAGTGCCCAGGCGCGATAGATATATGGATATATAGAAGGAAGGGAACATCGTCTGTGAGCTCTCTCTCCTAATCCACTTTCTTATTGCAAAGGCTCCAACAGAGAAAAGTTGTACAAAAAGAAGTATGCATATGGTCGGTCCCCTTCGAAAGGCAATGGAAAGCAAGGGTCCCGATAGCATTGAGGAAGGAAGCAGTGAGACTAGTTCAGTCATAACCTTGAATGAATTTTTATAAGCCAGGATCTTGTACCGGGTACGGAGACTCTCGAGTGATGCTCCCCTACACCCCTTGTCGGTGTTCTGGGAACAGGGGTCCCCATACTTGCCTGCCTGCGGCCCACGGCATGGCTGTGCTGCAGGCCTATACGGCCCATCTTCATCAACGAGACATTCAAGACCCTCGCGAGGGGCCAAGCCACGCGAGGCGGATGATGCAAGACCTCCTCAGGAGCGGCCTCACCAGGTTGCCTCGCAAGGAGCGGAGAAATCAAGGCAGGGCAAACCTCATGAGGCCCTTGTGACGTGAGCCATGACGATCAAGATCAGGCAGGCGCCAGCGCACACAGCGTCCTTGTTTCGTCTTTGCTGCTAAGGAGGCAAGCGCAAGCGCGGAGTACCGAGGCATCAAGCAAAGGTTTCCATATCAGTGCAGTAAGACCAAAGACCAACAGGACGGCAGGACGGAGGTCACCATGGAGCCCAAGACAGCGTCACCAACAGAGCATTTTGCAGGCGAAGACCGCTTTTGTCAGGATAAGCTATACTAGTTGTCCCCTTTCAAATTGGTCGTTGTTGGCTTCCTTCCCGCTCAATATTTGGGGAGAGGACCAGGGCCTATATAAGTAGAACTAGCCACCACCATAGGGGATCGAACTGATCAAGGAGATCGAATCCCTCACCACTCACCAAGCACAAGAACACCTCAACCTCAGGAGGCTGTTCTTCCCCTTGTATTGTTCATCCATAGCCCAAGAGGCAATCCACCACCACCACACTGGATTAGGGTATTACACCACAATGGTGGCCCGAACCAGTATAAACCTTGTGTCCCTTGTGTTGCGAGTTCGTCGAGTTCATCCGTGAGATCTTAGCGAGCTAGGGCGTAGATCGGTAGGGAGGAAAGCTTTGCGCGCACCCTAGTGTTTGAACCTTGAGAGTTTTGTCGGAACCCGTGATCCGACACCCCTCTGCCTTGGGTAATAAGATGGAGTGATAAGCTTAAGCTAATAGCACATAGAGAGCTAATACCATAATCTCGCCTGGCTCCGCCTTTAGCTGACCCAGCCCGGACTTCCCCTTCAAGCGTTCAAGAATAAGCATGGGAGTCGAATAGAGATGGCACTTGGAAACTACCGTTGGTATTTCAGGTTTCACATTGTACAGAATGAAATCATCGATAGGGCTCGCCCCAAAGAGAGGATGCCGGGCTTAATAGAAAATTGTTTAGTTTAGGCATTTAGCTTAGCTTAAAATAGATATGTAACATGATGTACTTACACGTGCAACCACTCTGTCTTCTAGACCAGGGTCATAATTGAACCCACAACAAACCTCAGATGATGTGACTTCTCCACCCTCTAGGCAATTCAAAACTGGTCCCATTAGCTCGAATTTACTAATGTTAGAAAGGAAGACGAAGGTGCCAAAACAAAGCATTTGTTTCAAGCGCTGTCGTGTCCTTGAGCTTCAAAGTCTCCAAAATCTTGATCAAGAAGAGTAAGCATTGCCTGGTGAGGAAGAGCGAAAGCATAGGTTTTTGGATCCTAGCGAAGGAGTATCAAGCACGGATTACGCTTCTAAAGAGCACTATTTGGCTTGGCCCCTTCCTGCCAAAGATTTGAGATAGCTAAAGTGACTCGCAGTCAAAACTGGTGGAGCCAATGCCAAAGAGGAAATTTGTAGATAGTAGGTGAGCGCCTAGCCCCTTAGTCTTTCAGATCAGAAGATTCATTGGTTTCATCCAAAGGCTTCTGTCTCGTCTTCCTCAAATTGTTGATCGAGGATCAAAGACATTGCTAAAGCATACGCCTACTGAACGGGAGTTCTTGTACCTGCTAGAACGGCATCTGCTCGAACTTTTGTTTCTTAGAAAAGAAAATATGAACTCACAATGTGCAACACAAATGTACCCACTGGTTGAGAAACCACCATAGTTGGATGACTACTCACGCTAGTAAGACAGCTTTGACTCTTCTTGATTGTGATCTGGTGATCGGTGACACCCTCTTTAGAGGTTCTAGGCCCTGCCTATTGAGTCGTCTACCACAGAAACAGAGTCTCGTGATGATCCTGGTACAAAAGGTTCATCAGGCACGCATTCAGAGACTTCTGCCTCAGACTCATATCCATAAATATATTCTCTCGCTTTCTAGATGTACCCTTCTTCACACCCACCACGGAGGTTAGAGATTTCCCGTTATCAACATTGTCCAGGCAGGACTCTATTTTTAGAATGCTCGGAGCCAACCAAACAGTTTGCTACGTCCCTCGAGAAAATCAAAACTTCATTGGAAATTCAGGACCAACTTAGGAAGGCACGGACTCATACTTTGTAAGGTCGAAGTCCACACATAAGAAAATAACTAGTGCCTAGGAATACCCCCTTCTTCACCAAAGGGTGCGGTTAACTAACCCAATTCACCGGGATCAGACGCTATGTCAGACATTTAGCTAAGACGTTATGCTCTTTTGATTGAATTATAAGAGAATTCAATCCCTAATTGGGCGTACCTTCGTTGACATCGAAACGCGCTTGCTTGAAGCCCCTACGGAGGCGGGTTTGTAAGAGAAATAAGAGGTGAATTAGCGCAGTTAAGAACTTCCTAAGGGCTATGACCGGTGGCCACCTCAAATAATGGATCAATTGGAGCTTATTTGTTAAAGCCACCACCCTGGTATCACAGATCCAACTTGGTTCAACGAATATAAACAAGAATTTCAAGAGATAAATATTAATGGTCGCTGCATCGCTCGTGTAATTTGCTAATCAAAATTCAACATTTAAGTGCATTTCAGTAGCTTGAAAACGAAGTCATTGCTACTGGCTTCACTATTTTAGAGATTACTCTAGGCAGAATCCACCGACTTCAATAGCCAATTGGACCACTGCCTCCTTCAACAGGAGTAATAAAAATGCTTTCTACCATCGCCTACTTCTCCGAGATACCAGTCTAAAACCAACCAAAAGGTGAACAAAATAAGTCATAACAGAGGTTTCGAGAGTGCCCAACTTCACCACCCGCTCTTAGATTCCAGAATTCGTGGCCTGAGCTTCATTCATTGATTTATTCGGGTGCATTCCTTTCGCACCCCGGTTATGAAATTCTGTACTCATTAAGAAGTGCTGGCCCCCTTCATCGCCAGATTTAGGTTCACCGCTAGCATAGCATTCTCAACTGCATATTGCTCCCCGCTTGAGCTACCATACTTTGTTGGATTTACGAGAGACCCCCCTATCATAGTTGTCCCTATAGATATAGAGATCGCCCCTGGTGTTATTAGTACACCTACCCTGGGGTACCATTCAAGTGAAACAAGTCCCCCTTATGACATTTTTTTCATCCAAGCAAGGGCGCGTTGCATGGGATTCACGCCACAATCTCTCACTTTCTGCTCCTCCATCCGTCTCCATCATATAATCGATCTCACCTCTCATGTATGAGTGAAAAAACCATATTTGTTAGTATATATCAAGCTTAGTATTAGGGACCCTTAGTATTATTAACTGGTTACTATACGTACATGTAGTGAGACAATCAATCTATGCTCTCATTCACATTTCATTCTAGCACTGACGACTCCAGCCCTATCTATCCCTAGAAGAAAATGGACCCTAGAAGCAAATGGAGTAAGTTCGATGGAACACTCGGATTGGAAAAGATAATTATACTGATAGGCATGGATGAAAAAAAAGCTTGGAAACTAGTTCAAATCGAACTCAAAAGCAACTAGGAAATCCAACTTCCATTGAAGTAGCTTCCCTGGAACTAGCTGCCATTGTATCGGTTGGTGCCATTTCTTCTCTTGGAGGCACGGCAATAGATTAAGGTTAGGCGGTAAGCGAAGGAACTGTAGGGCTTAGGGCTGCGGGTGAGCGCAACTTCAATAGGTCGAGGGTAGGAAGAGAGGAAAAAGCAGCTATTTCACCTGGTGTCATAATAACCACTATTTTTGGGTTTGAAGGCATAAGCGCAGCAGAGATCTTCTTTCATTTAAGAAGAAGCCACCGTAAAGAAGAGGAAACAAGGCGTTTAAGGGACACCGACTCCCATTATTTTCTCCAGGCCTGCTTTGGCTAAATTGACAAAGGCTTAGCTTATTATGTTTCGGGCGTTTAGCTAGCTTAGAGAATAAAGAAATCTATCTCTAAAGGGGGAGCGGTACGACTATTTTAGATTAGAGGAAGGTTGAAGAGAGAATAGCTAAAATAGCCAGTCGGGTAGGCAAGTGTGGGTGGCTATGGTCAAAGTGAATATGTCTTTTTTTGGCTAGCGGTTTTGGCTCTCCGGCACCAAAGTAAACTCTTTCTATTGCGGGGCCTATGGAGTTTGGGGATGAGTGCTGACTTTGCATTCAAATAGGGGTCAAAATGCTTGGTGTCCAACCAAATATCCATAGAGAATAGTTAGTATTAGTTTACCATTTTCTAGTACATATTTCTAAACCAATTGCATCTCTAGTAACTATGAAATTACTTGAATCACTGTTCTTCGTCATGTGAGTTTTCAAAGTAATAATTTCCGTCATCACGCCTCCTTGCACATGCGTGCAAGTAGTCTCTAGCGCATTCACCCCAAATTTCACTAAAGGTCGGTTTCCCACCCGCAGCTACTTCTTCTTTGTCCTCCTGGCCCCATATCAATTTCATGATGTAGTATCCTGCCACACCCATATGATGGGGGTGTGTGTTCCTCTTCTGAAGTTTTGATTGCTTGGCACTCTTCTCAGCAAACTCTGTAGTTGCCTTGACCCTTTTGAATTATGCCCAGTCTGCCTTTGTAATTTGGGGGTATGCGGTGATTGGGTCCTTGCCTTCACTCAAGTACTTCTTGTACAACACGTGCTTCCGATTTCTCCAAGCATCACTAGCCTTCTTTAGCGGAGCGTGTTTCACCTGCATTCTCCACTGCTTTGAAACGTTGAAGTGATCCATGATATCCTGGACTATCCTTTGTCGTGTTTTTGTGTCAGCCTTCGGAAACCCCGATAGATTAATGTTTAGGCTTGCCCTGCCAACAAATCCACACACACTCCTGAACCTCGTGCGTGCTTTATCTGGTTTAGTTGGAGCCCAAGACTTTAAATCTATATCGGTTACTTCGTATACACCTTTAGGCTGGTGTGGGCTTCCTTGGAGCATTCCTCCGTGTCCTGACTGGAAGGGTAATTGACGCAGCTCTATCCCGTTCCAGATTACTTGATCCCTCACCATCTGCTGAAGACCTAGGGTTGTCGAACTCAGATGAAGATACATCGCCTGAAGCATGAGTGTTGTCGCTGCTACTCGGCATCTATAGAGAACACATGCGAAACTCGGGAAAGGAGGATAAGCATAAAGCTAAAAATTTGGTATCAAGTTGTCTAAACATGTCATGCAATAATTTAGAAAATGTACGGCTAATTTGTTAAGTTTGTGTGACTTGGGCGCCCATGATCTGTCGACAGTAACTTATTGGAACAAATACAACTTATATGTACTAGTTAGGAAGGGATAATGAACATATATACGATCTCCGTTATTTTATAGCCAATTTGGGAACATACGGAATGAAATAAGAAGAGGGATTGCAAGGAAATATGCCTCACCATGATGGAGAGCAGTAACTAACAGGTTTCTTAATGCAAACCCGGCAAGACCACACGAGAGGCGAGGGTTACAGGATCGATATGCTCAAGGGTGGCTAGCGAGCAAATGAAGACAGCGAGGCGCGGGCAGCCACGTGTTGGGAACGACAGTGGAGGTAGGGTTGATGCTGAAGAGCGGGCACAAGGCCGGGTTGAGCATGCCGGCGCCAGAGAGGGTTCTGCTACGGATCTGGGGGAGGGGGGAGCTGGCGATGGATATTGAGTGGACTATTGAGTGAAATGCGAGCGAGCTGTGGGGGCGGTGTTGGCGGCCTAGGTGAAAAGGGTGAAAAAATATCGTCGGTCCCCGCGCGGAAAGGCATATGCAAATGATTGCCTCTAAGCGCTCGTGCGCACAAACAACATAATTTCATTTGAAATGAAGACATGCTAAATTTGAAATGAAGACGTGTGTTCATTGTTTCGCCTCTAATTTTTTTTCATGGTAAGCAATCACCATTATACCACAAGTTGATTTGCTAGTGCATTTCAGGTCCTGTGTGCTATATTTAAGCCATATTTGGCATTTACTGTGCATTTTGGCATATCAATCAAATCCTAGCCGAAACTATATGTGTTGATGAAAGGGTTGAGGATTGTTGTTCGATCTAGGAGCACCCAACGGTGCAGGCGTATGATCTGTGGGGTTTGGGTTCTGGCCAATCAGAACGCACGACTCAGATCTCGTTTGCTATATTTGAGTCATTTTTTGTATTTACCATGCATATATGTATATATAACCATGTCGCAACTACATGTGGGTGTTAGCAAGATCATTTGTGTGTCGCTTTGCGAGTTTTCATTCATTGTCCGAGAAATGGGAAAAATTCAAACAGTTTAGCCACAGGGTGCGGCCAGAGGCGTAGGCCTTGTTGGTATTTAAATTACAGGAAATGCATATAGTGTCCGAAAATAACGAAAATTGGTGTGTCAGTGTGGCGTTCTCTCACGATCCCATGGAAAAAATTTGGTAAAGTTTGGCACAAGTTTTGATGCTCGCACCTTCCAAATCAGAGCATCTCACAAGAAGGATCATAGTTTCCAAAAGGAGACGCGGCACTTCGGACTCCAAATCGTCGGTGACTACATCGTTCCGCCTCAAAAAAATCACGATAAACAATCACAGATATACCCTAGGTTTGATTTTTTTTTTGGCCCATGTCAGGCCTCATCTGCTATATTTAAGTCATATTTTGCATTTAGTGCATATAAAATCAAAACCCTACTACAACTACATGTGGGTGTTAGTTAGCAAAGAAGGTGTACAAATCATTTGTGTGCCGCTTTGTGAGTTTTCATCCATTGTCTGAGAAGCGGGGAGAAGTTTCAAACATTTCGGCCGCGAGGTGCGACCACCGGCGTAGGCCTAGTTAGTATTTTAATTACAAGAAATTCAGATGGAGTCCGGAGATCCTCAAAATAGTGTGTGTGCCAGCGGTGTGCTCTCATGACCCCGTTGAAAAAATTGGTAAAGTTTGGCACAAGTTTTGATGATTGCTCCCTGGAAACCGGAGCATCTCACAAGAAGGATCATGGTTTCCTAAAGGAGACGTGTCAATTCAAACTCCAATGGCCGGTGACTTCATCGTTAGCCCTCATAGAATTTTTGATGGTACGCAATCACCATTATACCACGGGTTTGATTTTTTTGGCACATTTCAGGTATCGTTTGCTATATTTAAGACATTTTTTGAATTTAGTGTGCATTTTGTGCATATAAATAAAATCACAACCAGAACTGCATGTGTTGTCGAAAGGGATGAGGATTGTCGCTCGATCTGGAAGCATCTAACAGTGCAGACATACGATCCATGGGGTTTGGGTTCTGGCCAATCAGAACGCATGACTCAGATCCCGCGCGCGACCGGGGGTCATCGGCCATGGTTTGGTAGGCACACGGCCTTCTGAGTGAACCGTGTGCTGTTTGAAAACATTTACATGAACTAACAGCATAGTTTCATTTGAATGAAAACATGAGTTCATCGTTTCGCCTCGAATTCTTTTCCATGGGTAAGAAATCACCATTGTACCCTAAGGTTCGATTTTCTGGTGCATTTGAGATCTTATTTGCTATATTTGAGTAATCTTTGCATTTACCATTGTACCATATATATAACCATGTCGCAACTACACGTGGGTGTTAGCAAGATCATTTGTTTGTCGCTTTGCGATTTTTCATTCATTGTCCGAGAAACGGGAAAAAATTCAAACAGCTCGGCCGCAGGGTGCGGCCAGAGGCGTAGGCCTTGTTGGTATTTTAATTAAAGCAAATGCATATAGAGTCCGGAAATAACGAAAATTCATGTGTCACCGTGGCGTGCTCTCACGATCCCATGGAAAAAATTTGGTAAAGTTTGGCACAAGTTTTGATGATCGCACCTTCCAAACCAAAGCATCTCACAAGAAGGATCATAATTTCCAAAAGGAGGCGCGGCACTTCAGACTCCAAATCGTCGACTACATCCGCCTCAGAAAAAATCACGGTAAAAAATCACGGATATACCCTAGGTTTGACTTTCTGGCCCATTTCAGGTCTCGTCTGCGATATTTAAGTCATTGTTTTTTGCATTTACCTTGCATTTAGTGCATATAAAGTCAAAACCCTACTACAACTACATGTGAGTGCTAGTTAGCAAAGAAGGTGTACAAATCATTTGTGTGTCGCTTCATGAGTTTTTGTCCATTGCCCGAGAAGCGGGGTGAAGTTTCAAACATTTCGGCCGCGAGGTGCGGCCACCGGCGTACGCCTAGTTGGTATTTTAATTACAGGAAATTCAGATGGAGTCCGTACATCATCAAAATCGGTGTGTGCCCGTGGCATGCTCTCACGACCCCGTGGAAATTTTCTGGTGAAGTTTGGCACAAGTTTTAATGATCGCTCCTTGGAAACCGGAGCATCTCACAAGAAGGATCATGGTTTCCAAAAGGAGACGTGTCAATTCAAACTCCAGTGGCCGGTGACTTCATTGTTTGGCCTCATGAAAATT
Organism: Triticum monococcum; assembly: GCA_034509565.1. Taxonomy (NCBI): domain Eukaryota; kingdom Viridiplantae; phylum Streptophyta; class Magnoliopsida; order Poales; family Poaceae; genus Triticum; species Triticum monococcum. The sequence continues at coordinate 706,521,029 of CM067842.1, read as the reverse complement.
TCCATGCTACGCAATCACCATTATACCACGGGTTTGATTTTCTGGCGCATTTCAAGTATCATTTACTATATTTAAGACATTTTTTGAATTTAACGTGCATTTTGTGCATATACATAAAATCACAACCAGAACTACATGTGTTGTCGAAAGGGATGAGGATTGTCGTTCGATTTGGGGCATCCAACGATGCATACGTACGATCCGTGGGGTTTGGGTTCAGGCCAGTCAGAATGCATGACTCAGATTGCGCGTTGATATTTGCTTGAACTACGTCGGTATTTCCCCCAAGAGGAAGGGATGATGCAGCACAGCAACGGTAGGTATTTCCCTCATAGATGAGACCAAGATTATCGAACCAGTAGGAGAACCACACAACACTACATAAACAGCACCTGCACACAAATAACAAATACTCGCAACCCGACGTATTAAAGGGGTTGTCAACCCCTTTCAGGCAACAGTGCCAGAAATTGGCAAACAAACGTGAGAAAGTTGTAATAGTTTGATAGATCGAAAGCCAAATAAAATAAAGTGCAGTAAGGTATTTTTGTATTTTTGGTTTAATAGATATGAAATTAAAAGCAAGGGAAAATAGACCACAAAGGCAAATATAGTAAAGAAGAGACCCGGGGGGCGTAGGTTTCACTAGTGGCTTTTCTCGAGAAAAATAGCAAACGGTGGGTGAACAAATTACCGTTGGGCAATTAATAGAACTTCAAATAATCCTGATGATATCCAGGAAAAGATCATTATATAGGCATCACGTCCAAGATTAGTAGACCTACTCCTGCCTGCATCTACTACTATTACTCCACACATCAACCGCTATCTAGCATGCATCTAGTGTATTAAGTTCATGGAAAAACGGAGTAATGCAATAAGAACGATGACATGATGTAGACAAGATCTATTTATGTAGAAATAGACCACATCTTGTTATCCTTAATAGTAACGATACATACGTGTCGGTTCCCCTTCTGTCACTGGGATCAAGACCGTAAGATCGAACCCATCACAAAGCACCTCTTCCCATTGCAAGATAAATAGATCAACTTGGCCAAACAAAACCCAAATATCGGATAAGAAATATGAGGCTATAAGCGATCATGCATATAAGAGATTCAAAGAAGACTCAAATAATTTTCATGGATACAAACATAGACCTGATCGTCAACTCAAAGTTCATCGGATCCCAACAAACACATCGCAAAAAGAGTTACATCATATGGATCTCCAAGAGAACATTGTACTGAGAATCAGAAGAGAGAGAGGAAGCCATCTAGCTACTAACTACGGACCCGTAGGTCTACAAAGAACTACTCACGCATCATCGGAGAGGCACCAATGGGCATGATGAACCCCTCCGTGATGGTGTCTAGATTGTATCTGTGGTTTCTGGAACTTGCGGCGGCTAGAATTGATTTTCGTCGACTCCCCTAGGGTTTCTGGAATATTGGGTATTTATAGAGCAAAGAGGCGGTGCGGGAGGCCACCGACATGGGCACGCCTGGGCCTCCAGGTGCGCCCTGGTGGGTTGTGCCGCCCTCGGGGCACCCCCCAGGTGCTTCTTCGGCCCACTGGATGTCTTTTGGTCCAAAAAATCCACAAAAAGTTTCACTGTGTTTGGACTCCATTTGATATTGATTTCCTGCGATGTAAATAACATGCAGAAAACAGCAACTGGCACTGGGCACTATGTCAATAGGTTAGTACCAAAAAAGATATAAAATGACTATAAAATGATTGTAAAACATCCAAGAATGATAATATAACAGCATGGAACAATCAAAAATTATAGATACGTTGGAGACGTATCAGCATCCCCAAGCATAATCCATGCTCGTCCTCGAGTAGGTAAATGACTAGCACATATGCCCGTGCATTCCAACGGGAGAGATGTTTCTTTCGAGAATCAATGGGAGAGATAATTGATGTCTCCACTAAAAATGATCTCCATAGCGGTGCAATAGAGAGAGGAGTTGTGGTCATCTAGCGGGTCATGTTTGTCCCGCGAGATATTGATAGTGGTGGGGTTAGTCGGCGTGGCGGCAACCATCCAACTTGTGCCTTATTTTCCTTTGGGTCCGTCTCTGTCTCGGGGTTGTGCCTCTTCGTTTGGTAGCTATGAGGCGACCTTTAGAGCACGGTTGCTTCGACCACTCTCTCGTACGATGGCGTAACTGGATGGATTACTAATTGTAGCACATAAATCCCGTTTCATTAGCATGTTTAGCACATAACCAGACATCAATGTCCCTTCTCTATTAGGGTTTAATCTCTTTGATGTTTTTTAGTGCTCACGTGCGCACAACTATTTTATTCGAGCCAAACCAACATGTTCTCTTTTATTGGCCCAAGAAAAAAATGCTCCCTCAGACGACCCAGTAAGGGAGTGTGGTTGAGGCCCAATGCAGCCTATGCGTCGGAGCAATGTTTTTCTTGGGTCAAGTACGTGGGAGCTACTATATGACGCTAGTTGTGTAAAATAGTGTGTGAGATGCACATCAGTTCATGTATGGACCAACACACTGGTAGGCGCCAGGACGACCTGTGTTAGTAAGGCACGGAAAAATCCAAAAAATGATGAGTTGAAGGATCAAAATCATGCCCTCAAAGACACGACTACATGCTGATAGCCACTCGAAGAAATGAGTCCTACCAACCAATGGCCAGCTCAAACCTTTAAGATCATACTCCAAAGTGAGATAGGACACAATTTTTTTAACTGTTTAAAAAAATATAAATTGCTGAATATTCTTGGAAACATGGATAATTTTGAAAATCACAAACACTTTTAGAAATTCTCTACATTTTCATAAATCGACAACCAAATTTGAAACCCTCAAAATTCACAAATTTATTTAAAAACATAAACCTTTTATAATAACATGAACACGTTTTGAATTTGTGATTTTGTATGAAAAAGGAAACATATTTTGAACATTCAAAACAATTTTTTAAAATGTGTTTCTATAAAATTGGACATTATTTTGAATTTGCGAACATTTCACTAAAACAAGAATATTTTCATATTTGGAACATTTTTAAATGCAATTTTTTTGGCAAAATCTCAAACAACTTTGGAAAACAAAAAGAAAAAATGGAAAAAATTTGAAAACCTAAACAAATTTGGGAATGAGAACAAAGATTTAATGTTTTGAACATTTTTTGAAACGGAATATATATTAAAATCTCGAACATTTTAAAAAACATTTTTGTGATATTGTGAGGTTATAGAAAATTTTGGTTTTACGAAAAAAAGGAGATGGAAAAATAAACTTGAAAGGAAAAAAGAAAAATAGAAACATAACACAGAACAAAAAAAGAAAACGGTTCAGCCCAGCTCGAGCGCCCTATGTGAATTTGTGACTATTTGGAATGAGAACAAATATTTAATCTGCTAAACTTTTACAAAACGGAATATATTTAAAGTTCTGAACATTTTTTTAAAATTGCATTTTAATGATATAATGATTTTTTTTGAAAATTTTGAATTTACAAAAAAAGGGAGAAAATTAAACTTGAAAGGAAAAACACCAAAGAAAAACTGAAAGAAATGGAAAAAGAAAATTAGAAACATATTTTAAAGTTCTGAACATTAAAAAATCAAAATTTTATGATATTATGAAGTTTTTGAAAATTTTGAATTAACAAAAAAATGAGAAAAAATTGAAAGGAAAAAAGACCAAAGAAAAGGAGAAATAAACGGAAAAAGAAAACAGAAACATAACACAAAGCAAAAAAAGAATAAATTTCAGCCCAGCTTGGGCCCAGTGCGAAATTACAACTATGTAACGCTCGTGGCGATAAATAGGCTTTCTCTACCTGCATGGACACGAAAATAACTGGGCTGGCTTTACTGGGCCACACTGTCGCGGCCCATGTACGAGATCTCATGGTTTTCTTTTCTAATAGACAAACGAACAAAAAAATAGTACCACCTCGAATAGAAAAAAATTCTTTTCGTTGGTGAACGGATGAAAAAATCGAAGAAACGCACCTTGCTTTATTAGTAGGTATAGATAAAAACATAATTTTTTATGTGGAATGTTGCCTAACATATTCATCACATATTCTTTTCTTTATAACATGGACATTTGGACTTTTATATGGTTCAAAGCAATAGTCTAGTTTTGACATGAGACTTAAATACTCAAGCATATCAACAAGCAACCATGTCTTTCAAAATATCAACGCTAAAATAAGTTATCCCTAGCCCATCTGTTCAATCATTGATCCATTGATGAAACACACTCGCATATTAGCTACACCCAATGCTCAAGTACGATCATAGTGCCCCTTAGTTGGTGCTTTACAAGAGAAGATGGAGACTCAAATTAAAATAAAAATTGCATAAGGTAAAAGAAAGGCCATTCGCAGAGGGAAGTAGGGATTTGTAAAGGTGCCAGATCTCAAAGCAAAAAAGATAGAGATAAAAACATTTTGGGAGGCATGCTTTTCCTGTCAACGAGAATGATCGAGTAGTTCCCAATACTTTCCATGCTAGATATATCATAGGCGGTTCCCAAACAGAAATTAAAATTTATTCCTTTTTCCACCATACTTCCCTTTCCATGGCTAACCATATCCACGGGTGCCTTCCATACCAAAACTTTCCAAGGAATTTATTATTTGACAACATAAAGTAAATTCATTTTTCATTTCGGGACTGGGCATCCCTAATACCTTTGCCTTACTCTCGTGCAATGACAAGTGAATAAACACTCATCGTGAGAACAACATATCTAGCATGGAAATATTTTAGCCACCCCCTACCGTTTCATGAGAAGTACGAGCACACAGAAGAGAAGTTTATTTTGAAAATTAGAGATGGCACATGCAAATTTGCTTAGAACGGCATGGAAATACCGCATATAGGTAGGTATAGTGCACTCATGTGCTAAAACTGGTTTAAAGGGTTTTGGATGCACAAGTAGTGATCATACTCTGTGCAAAATTAAGGCTAGCAAAAGATGAGAAGCGACCAACCAAGAAACGAAAAATCTCATAAGCGAGCATTAAGCATAATTAACACTGAATAATGCACCACAAGTAGGATGTAATTTCATTGCGTAACTATTGACTTTCGTGCTTGCATAGGGAATCACAAACCTTAACACCAATATTCTTACTAAAGCATAATTACTCATCAACATGATTCACATATCACATCATCATATCCCAAAACTATTACAAGGAATCAAGCTTATTTTGTCCAATGATCTTCATGAAAGTTTTTATTATATCCTTCTTGGATATCTATCACTTTGGGACTAATTTTCATGTGTTGCTTTTGATAAGCTCAAACAAATATAAGTGAAGATCATGAGCATAATATTTCTTTCTCTCAAATTAATCTAAGTGAAGCAAGAGAGAATTTCTTAAAAAATAACAAAGCACACCGTGCTCAAACAGATATAAGTGAAGCACTAGAGCAATTCCATAGCTCATAAGGATTAAGTGAAGCATAGAGAGCAATTTTAACAAGTCATGGCATAATTTTGGCTCTCTCAAATAGGTGTGTCCAGAAAGGATTCAAGGATTAAAACAAAAAGCAAAACAAGTAAAAACTCATATCATACAAGACGCTCCAAGCAAAGCTCATAGTATGTGACGAATAAAAATATAGCTTCGAGTAAAATACTGATGGTCATTAGAAGAAAGAGGGGATGCCACTCGGGCATCCCCAAGCTTTGTTGCTTGCTTCTCTTTGGATAATATTTTGGGATGCCATGGGCATCCCCAAGCTTAGGCTCTTCATACTCCTTATTCCTTCATCCATCGTAACATCACCCAAAACTTGAAAACTTCAATCACACAAAACTCAACAAAACCTTCGTGCGATCAGTTAGTATAAGAAAGCAAATCACTACTATAAGTACTATAGCAAATCAATTTCTTATTTTATTATTGCATTATATCTACTATATTCCAACTTTTCTATGGCAAAAACTCTTCAAATAAAACCATAGAATCATCAAAACAAGCACACAACGCAAAGAAAACAGAATCTGTCAAAAACAGAACAGTCTGTAGCAATCTGAAAACTTTGAATACTTCTGTAACTCCAAAAATTCTGAAAAATTAGGACAACATGGGAAGTTTGTATGTCAATCTTGTGTAAACAATTCAGAGCAAAAGCACGTTTCTGTGATTTATTAAAATTATTTTTCTGGGCGCAAAAGTTTCTATTTTTCAACAAGATCAAATCAACTATCACCCAACAAGATCCTAAAGGCTTTGCTTGGCACAAACACTAATTTAAACCACAAAACACTTCTAACCAGAGGCATAATTGGGTATTTTATTGAAAACAGCAAGAAAAGCAAAAAGCAAAAAGGTACAAGTTGGGTTGCCTCCCAACAAGTGCTATTGTTTTACGCCCCTAGCTAGGCATAAAGCAAGGTCTACGTTTTGTCATCCGTGGTTTTGGCAACTTTTGTGAGGGATTTCCCAAACTTGGGAGGCTCTTTACGCTTCCCTAAATTCTCAGGAAAAGAAACCATCTTGAGATCTAAGATATCCAATCGCTTATTGCAAAGAGTAATCAAAGTATTCATGTGGCTGATACTACCATTAAGATGTTTGAGGGGTTCATTATACTTTTGCAATTCAACCATATGTTTATGCAAATCTCCAAGTTTGTCCAACATTTGAACTCCCTCTGGGGTGAAAGAAAACCCCTTCTTTTGAAGTGGAACCCCCAGAATTCCTTCTAAAATTTCATAGGCAGCATTGGCATCAAGCTCAATAAAATTCCTTTTAGTGCCAAAATCTAGGAGTTGTCTATGATGCAAAGCCAATCCTATGTAAAAATTACGAAGTAAAATCTTTGCGTCTCCCTTTAGGTTGCAAACAAGATAAGATTCCATTAGCCTATACCAAGCATCTTTCAAATTTTCTCCTTGTCGTGGCTTGAAGTATAAAACTTCAAAATCTGGTGACAAAGGAGGAGTAGACACGCTAGCCATTACGACTAGAAAGCAAGAACAAGGATAGATCCGGCAAGAAAACGGTGAATGAAAAAGAGGGGGAATAAAACGGCAAATTTTTATGAAGTGGGGGAGAGGAAAACGAGAGGCAAATGGCAAATAATGTAAATTTCAAGGAGATGAGACTTGTTATTAGGAACCTGGTAGATGTTGATAATGTCTCCCCGGCAACGGCGCCAGAAATTCCTTTTGATATTTGCTTGAACTACGTCGGTATTTCCCCAAAGAGGAAGGGATGATGCATCACAACAATGGTAGGTATTTCCCTCAATGATGAGACCAAGGTTATCGAACCAGTAGGAGAACCACGCAACACTATGTAAACAGCACCTACACACAAATAACAAATAGTCGCAACCCGACATATTAAAGGGGTTGTTAATCCCTTTTGGGCAACGGCGCCAGAAATTAGCAAACAGACGTGAGAAAGTTGTAATAATTTGATAGATCGAACGCCAAATAAAATAAAGTGCAGCAAGGTATTTTTGTATTTTTGGTTTAATAGATCTAAAAGTAAAAGCAAGGGAAAATAGATCGCAAAGGCCAATATAGTAAAGAAGAGACCCGGGGGTCGTAGGTTTCACTAGTGGCTTCTCTTGAGAAAAATAGCAAACGGTTGGTGAACAAATTACTGTTGGTCAATTGATATAACTTCAAATAATCATGATGATATCCAGGCAATGATCGTTATATAGGCATCATGTCCAAGATTAGTAGACCGACTCTTGCCTGCATCTACTACTATTACTCCACACATCGACCGCTATCCAGCATGCATCTAGTGTACTAAGTTCATGGAAAAACGGAGTAATGCAATAAGAACGATGACATGATGTAGACAAGATCTATTTATGTAGAAATAGACCCCATCTTGTTATCCTTAATAGCAATGATACATACGTGTCGGCTCCCCTTCTGTCACCGGGATCAAGCACCATAAGATCGAACCCATCACAAAGCACCTCTTCCCATTGCAAGATAAATAGATCAAGTTGGCCAAATAAAACCCAAATATCAGAGAAGAAATACGAGGCTATAAGTAATCATGCATATAAGAGATTCCAAGAAGACTCAAATAACTTTCATGGATAAAAAGATAGATCAGATCGTAAACTCAAAGTTCATCGGATCCCAACAAACACACCACAAAAAGAGTTACATCATATGGGTCTCCAAGAGACCATTGTATTGAGAATCAAAAGAGAGAGAGGTAGCCATCTAGCTACTAACTATGGACCCGTAGGTCTACAAAGAACTACTCACGCATCATCGGAGAGGCACCAATGGGCATGATGAACCCCTCTGTGATGGTTTCTAGATTGGAATGTGGTTTCTGGAACTTGCGGCGGCTGGAATTGATTTTCATTGACTCCCCTAGGGTTTCTAGAATATTGGGGTATTTATAGAGCAAAGAGGTGGTGCAGGAGGTGACCGAGGTGGGCACACCCCACCTGGGGTGTCTGGGCCTCTAGGCGCGCCCTGGTGGGTTGTGCCCCCCTCGGGGCACCACCAGGTCCTTATCCGGCCCATTGGATGTCTTCTGGTCCAAAAATTCCACAAAAAGTTTCGTTGCGTTTGGACTCCGTTTGATATTGATTTCCTGCGATGTAAAAAATATGCAGAAAATAGCAAGTGGCACTGGGCACTATGTCAATAGGTTAGTACCAAAAAATGATATAAAATGATTGTAAAATGATTTTAAAACATCCAAGAATGATAATATAATAGCATGGAAGAATAAAAAATTATAGATACGTTGGAGAATCACACACGCGGTTTGGTCGGCACACGACTTTCATGAATGAACCATGTGCTATTCGCAAGCCTGATTGCATATCTTCTGTTCATACATATAGTAGTGAGATCAATTGAGTGTGCTACCTCTATGGTATAATAATAATAATAATAATAATAATAATAATAATAATAATAATAATAATAATAATAATAATAATAAATATTTCAAGTTCATTGCGTGAGCTGACAGCATATCAAGGCTGACATATTAACGGTTCTTACATGAACAGAAAATAGGGCATAACTCACAGATTCAGTACACGCGACAGTTATAAATTGAAGGAATTAAGTTGCAGGGTAGGCATAAAAATGAGTCTTATGGCTTAATTCTCATATACATGGGGGAACTGGGATCATTACATTGGTCCCGAATGAACTTGGGTTTTCTGATGATTTAATGCTTCTCTGTTTGAGGGGTGCTTGATCCCTTGGCTGGCAACTCATCAAATTCATCATACTCATCCTCATCGGCAACATCCTCGATGCCCGGTACCCTCATCTTCCCATGCATCACTACATGGCAGTTCTTATGCAAGGGGTCTTCCGCATAGCAAATCCGGGTTGCATCGATGGCAAGAATGAACGGGTCCGCGTGATATGCCATTGTTATCTTGTTAACATAGGTCTTCCTGTAATCATCAACCTTTACCTGACTAAGAGGGATCAATGTGCACCTGAATAATGCCACCTTAACTTTCACATAGTTAAGCTCCCAAATCTCTTTGATGGTTCCATAGTATACCCTTTTATCAGCTTCATCTGCAGTCATGTATTCTATTCGACCAGAGTTGTTATGATATGAGGTCTTCTCACCATGTTCCTCAGTGTAGAACGTGTAGCCATTTATGTCATATTCTTGGTACATCAACACCGTAGGTGATGGCTTTTGTGCCAACCACGTAGCAATGTCATCCATGGATCCTTGTGCGAAACGATTCTTCAGCCATCCGGTGTAGTTCTTAGTGTGCTCCTTCATCTCCACATCTAATGGATACACCATTGTTAAGAAGCTTCGGCGTATCTCCGCCAAGTGTACGTCAGCATAAGCGCTGAGAACTGGGCTATTAAGCAGTACCATCCAATGGGCTTTGTCGGCCAATTCTCCGGGTGCAGCCTTTTGTGTGCCTGCAAGGACTAGCTTACCGTCCAGCCTTCCCTTGTGGCGAGAGAGGGGCAAACCTATAGGTCTTTGTTTCATGTATTCGGTGCAAAACTCAACCACCTCCTCCGCGGTATAACCTTGTAGGATACTTGCCTCTGGATGGTTTCAGTTCCAACAATAGCGCTTCAGTATTCCCATGAACCGCTTGAAGGGATGCATGTTGCAAAGAAACACTGGAGCACAATACTTTATCTCGTCGACAAGGTGCACAGTGAGGTGGACCATGACATCAAAGAATGACGGTGGGAAAAACATCTCTAGGTTGGACAATATTCTTTCAATATCCTCTTGCAAATGATCCAACTCTTCAGGATCTACAACTTTCTGCCATAGTTTTTTGAAGAAATCACAAAGCTCAATGAGTGTGTTTCTTATATCTTTGTCCATTAGATTCCTGATGGCCACCAGGAGGATTTGTGTCAACATTACGTGGCAATCATGTGACTTCATATGTCCCAACTTCATTTTACCTGAGGTCAAATCCACGAGACTTCTGATGTCTGTAGAGTAGGAAGAGGGTATCTTAACTGACAACAAATAGTTGAAGAACTCTGTTGCTTCTTTTGTACTTGTCGGATCACGGGTTCCGGCAAAACCCTCATTGTTCGAACACTGGGGTGCGCATGAAGATCTCTCCCCTCCCAAGTATTCACGCTCCACGATCTAGCGGACTAACTCGCCGAACCCAAAGAACACAGGGACACAGGATTTATACTGGTTCGGGTCACCAATGTGGTGTAATACCCTACTCTAGTGTGGTGTGGTGATTGCCTCTCGGGTTGAGGATGAACAGTACAAGGGGAAGAACAACCTCCTGAGATGGGGTGTTCTTGTGCTTGGTGTGCTGGTGAGTGTGAGGATGGAATGGATCCTATCCAAGATGAGTTGCCTCCTATGGTGGTGGTTAGTCCTATTTATAGAGGCCCTGGTCCTCTTCCCAAATATCGAGAGGGAAGGGATCCCACAACGGCCAAGTTTGAAGGGGAACATCTAGTACAACTTATCTTGACAAAAGCGGTCTTCGCCTGCCAAAGGTTCTGGTGGTGACGCCGTCTTGGGCTCCACGGTGACCTCCGCCTTGCCATCCGGCCGGCCTTGGTCTCGTTGCACCGATAAGGAAACCTTTGTCTGATGCCTCAGGACTCCGCTCCTGCGCTTGCCTCTTTAGCACCAAAGAGGAACATAAGGACACTGCGCGCGGGGGTGCCCGCCTGGCGCCCGCCTAGTTGCGGTCGTCATTGCTTGCGTCATTAGAACCTTGCGAGGTTCGCCTTGCCTTGACCTCTCTGCTCCTCGCGAGCCGGCCTGGTGAGGCTGCTCCTGAGGAGGTCTTGTGTCATCCACCTTGCGAGGCTTAGCCCCTCGTGAAGGTCTTGAGTGTTTGCTGGTGAAGATGGGCCGTACGGGCCCGCTGGTGGAGCCACGCCATGGGCTGCAGGCAGGCAAGTCTGGGTACCCCTGTTCCCAGAACACCGACAGTAGCCCCCGGGCCCAAGGCGCGCTCGGGCTTGGCTTCGAGGCGAAGCCAAAGGGCAAGCGCGGAGCGCCGCGGGCCCCAACAGCCTGCGACCTTGGTCGACGCGTGGCGATTGATTGGACGTGGGCGTCTCCGCTTCCCCATGCCGCCTCGGCAACTGCCCGATTTGACGAGTCGCCGCTGCATGCAAAAATGGGTTATCATTACCTGCGATCGTGGGGGTCGCCGGTTGGCCTTCCTTTGCTATAAATGAGGAGGGGGGCAGAGCCCCCGTCGCTCATTGCTTCATGCTCCACTCGCTTCTTCTTCCCCGCTCCATTGCCAGTAGGGACACAACGGCGCCAATCCGGAGTTTCTCGGCTGCGGAGAAAGGAAAGGTTCCCCGCAACGAGCCCGGGCCGCTTCCGCTGAAGAAGAGGCCGGTCCACCGCCATGACGTAGTCGTAAGGAGGGAGGTCACAAGGCCTTGGTACGAGTGGCCACCTCCCGGGTATCCACTACCTTTATATGCCCAAGCCGGGGGCTCAGGAGGAAGAGATGGCGATCAGCGCCGCTCTCACCACGGTCGTGGTCACCGCGTCGCGGTGGTGCACGCCATCACCCCAGGGGTCCACGCCATGGACTCCTCGTGCGAGCTCGTGCTGTGGGCGGCGATGCCACCGCGTACTTGGATCCGGCTCCCCCAGTTCTTCTCCGCCGAGATGCCACCGAGGGGACCTCTTGAGCTATGGTTGCAGCACGCCGACTGCGATGCTC